>CANTUR010000793.1:1430287-2860574 GCA_947683625.1 Mallotus nudiflorus | reverse complement strand
CTGTGTCTGCATAATATAAATTTAAGGGA
This sequence comes from Mallotus nudiflorus, assembly GCA_947683625.1. NCBI lineage: Eukaryota > Viridiplantae > Streptophyta > Magnoliopsida > Malpighiales > Euphorbiaceae > Mallotus > Mallotus nudiflorus. Next base: position 2,860,545 of record CANTUR010000793.1, on the reverse strand, counting down.
TCTAAATTTGAGATTCAAAATTAAGTGGAAGAAATCATTTTACACAAAAAGGGAAAAGTGTTTTGTTTTCTCTCTTCTGGTTTTCTTGCAACAGTGCTTCCTAAAGGGAGGTCAAAATCACTTTCTTTTCTCTTCTTTTTGTATAGTTTTTTCTTATTTGTTATAAATACATTATGAATCTATAACATTTTGTTAAAAGTGCCTCCTTTCAAGTGAGGATTAAGTTAATAAATAATTGTTTTGTTCATGGGTTTGTTGTTTCATTAAGAACTCAATTCGTATGGCAGTCAGCTCTTCATTTTTGTCAATCATAACCAAGTTAATCATGAGCTTCTTCTTTCAGCTATCGTTGTTTGCTTTGATATTGTGCCTATGGAGAGGATTCTAGCAAGCAATTTCTGGAGCAGGAGTAAATGGAGGATGCAATTTCCTGCCAATCATAGGTTAGGTAATGATTTGTTGATTTTCTTATAGTGGTTGCTCATCTAACAATCCCTTTTAATAAGGGTGGCCACAGTTCGAAACAAAACGATTCTGGTTCGAAGGTTTATGGAACCGAACTTGAACCGTATACAGGACGGTTCAGGACTGGCCGGTTCTAATTCCGATTTCGGTTCCAAATAGAAATCCGGTTCATGACCATATTTCGATTTAGAACTGGCCAGTTTTTATTCTAGTTTCAAACTGAATTTTTTGGTTCTAAAATGTTTTATTATTTTTAAATTTTATAATTATATTTTAATAATGTAAAATTTGTAATAATTGTTAATTAATTTAAATGAAGTAAAAGATACTAATGCAATTAAAAATTGAAGTGAATAAATTTTAAATAATAAATGAATTAACAATGAAAATAATAGAAAAAAATTAAAGGGCTTAAACTTAATTTTCTTACCAAAAATTAAGTTGCCTATATATCCTCTTGGGGTTTAGAGGAAGCAAAGCCAACATAGTTCTCTTACCTTTGAAAAAAAATTAATACCCCTTTACCTTATTAATTTTGTCGCTACCAATACTAGAAGTTGAAGTTCCCTATGCTCTGATTGTTGTCATCTCTATAAATTTGTCGTCATCATCATCCCTCTCAATTTCTTGATCATATATAGTCGCTCTTATCCAATCATCAACATATGTTTGAACTTTAAGTGATTCGGGAGTCATGTTTGTGCGTGGTTTATCCAAAATATTCCCTCCCACACTAAAAGCTTGCTCAACAACAACTATTGAGACAAGACATGCTAAAATTTATTTAGTAATTTTGGCCAATATTAGGTGTTGACCTTAGCAATAATCAATCTTAATTTTGATCTTAACAAACTTTATTTTGATCATTTAATTTTTTTTATTTAAGTGTGTATAATTTAGGACTCTATTGGAAGTTAAAATGAAGTATGATTATATTGAGTTGATTGGACCTTTGAGATTAAAGAATGCATCTGATATTCTTAGAGCTTTATAATGAGAAATCTATCTTCTTTACATTTGAAATAGACATCTTGAGATTTTTGAATTGGGGTTATCTGTCAAAATCCGAGTTCATTTGAGCATGCAAATTTTGAGTCGAAATCCACATATACGTATGCTATCTCAAATTGCACATCTCTTAGTATTGTGGACATATCTTGAGTTACAGAAGTCCAATTAAGGTGATTCAAAATGATATGAAAATATAAGTCAAATATATAAAACTTTCATGAAAAAAGTATGGGCAAATTCAAATTTCTTTAGGAGAAAATCACGGCTTCATCTTATGTATAGCTGTCTGATAGTATTCTGCATTTCATATTGCATAGCTCTTAGTATTTTGGACATGTCCTGAGCTAAATAAGTCCAATTTAGGTGATTAAAAAAGATATAGAAAGATAATTCAAATATATATAACTTTCATAAAGAAAATATGGGTAAATTTGTTATAACCTGAATTTTTAAACTATTTCATTTAAAATTGGGATATGCAGTGTTAATAATCTTAAAACTATATATTTGATTATTTGGTGATTTTGTGAATAATTAATGTTATTTTATGTTTATTTATAGTTTTCTATGTAAAATTTTTTTCAAAACTTATATTCTTGGAAAATAATATTTTAATAATATTTTATATTTAATGTTATTTTATCTTACTAAATTATCTTGTTTCATGCATTATTATTATTTTATGTGTGTGTGTGTGTGTGTGTGTATATATATATATATATAAGAAAACACCCCTTCTCCCTTTCTTTCCCGAAACCATCCTGTCCCATCCCCTCATTGCTGCAACTCCGTTCCCCTCCATTCAGAGTGCCTCCCGGAGTGCCGCCTCATCCTCCAGCAGCTCCGCCGCCCCTGTCATCCTCTCCGGCATTAGCAATAACTCAAGGAACGTGTTTTGACCGAAACTCCTCTCCTCGCCGTTCATCGACTTTTCTACTACCAAATCCGGTGATTCTAGTTCCGTTGAACTCCCTAGACTCCATAGAAGCTGATTCCAAGCTCCTTATAGCCTGAAAACTCGATTTGGTAAGGATTTGAGCTTGATTTCATTTTCATCCCTTTATGTTTCTCAATTTTTTTGAACTTCGATCTTTAAGATTCAAGCTTAGTTCCTGCACAAAATATGCTTCCCTTAGCTTAATCTACACTCTAGAATTTTTTTGGAATTTTTGGAATTTATTTTTATTTTTGTGAATTTTTATTATTTTATTATTTTCGTTAATTAATTAAATAAATTGTGAAATTGTGATTTTTAGCATTTATGATGGTTGAAATTAATTTTATAATTTAATTTATAATTTTTGTGATTTTTGTGTAATTAATATAATTTTATTTAGTTTATGTAAATTTTGGAAATATAGGTTATATATGTATTTTATTAAAATTAATTGGTTAATTGAGTATAATTGTTTATTTTATTGATTTATATGTTGAGAAAATAATTTTAGAGTAATTACATAATTTTTATTGAATTTTTGAGTATTTATAGTATATTATGTGAATTTTTATATACTAGGGGTATTTTGGTAATTTGATAGTAATTTTAGTTAAATATTAAGTTTAATTGGTTTTAATAATTATTTGAGGAATAAAAATGATTTTTAGAAATTATTTACTAATTTTAACTAATTAAAACTATTTTTTCAAAAATTATTTTCAAATTATATATAATATACTATTTTTGTAAATAAATGGGTTTTTAGTAATTTTTAATATATTTTTGGACTAAATAAGTAATTTAGATTTATAAAACGAATTTTTATTAATATTTGTGAAATTATCGAGAAATTTGATTTTTAATAATATTATATTAATATTAGGGTTTTTAAGTAATTGTTAGTTAAATAATTATTTTTAGTGTTTAAATATTTAATTTGCTATATTTTGGTATCAAAAGGGTATTTTTGGTATTTATGGAATTTTAATATATTTTGTGTATTTTATTGTGAATTGTGGATGTCACGACCCGAACCCGAGGGCACGTGATCGACACTAAGGAATGGGAAGGTATAAGGCCCTCGAAACTCGTAGTAAGCCTTAAAGAAAAGAAAAATAAAACCTTACAATTTAAAACTTTATTTTATAATAGAACACATTATCAAACTAATTTTTTCTGAAATTAAAATAGAATTGAATTCATAACTAAAATATTCTCCAACGTCATATCATAAATCAAACTTAAATCATTATACATAAGCGTGGTTCATTGAAATAAAATACACAAGTATACTTAAATCATACAAATTCTTAGTATAGTTACTGCTGCAGTTTTCTAGAGTTACTACTACAGTACAGCTCATAGTGACCTACATAGTATAGCCGGTGATAAAGAAATCCAGCGTAGAGGCAGTCTGAGGTCGATCTCCTAAGCTCCTGAAAAAAATAAATTGAGGGGAATCAGACCTCACTGAGTAAGTTAATAAAAAGAGCTGTATGGTTTGAAAACCATATAGTTGTAGTGAAAATAATTTATAATGTATAGATATAGCTTTTAAAAAAAATCTCGATAGAATCCTAAACCCAAAGTTCTAAATGGCCAACCGGGCCCACTTATTCCAAATAGACTGCCGGTCCCCGAGAGCAAAGGCATCAACCGAGGCACAAAGTCGCAGTCATTCACTTAATCCAAAATATATGGCACTGGTGGTCCCCGAGAGCTAAGGCATCAACCGAGGCACCCATCCCAGTCCATTATTGACTTTCCAATCACTGGCGGTCCCCGAGAGCAAAGGCTTCCACCGAGGCACCCGTCCTAGTTTAATATTCACCAGTCATACAATAATCGGATCCATCTCTCAATCTCTACCATGTGCACACGGTCCTGGTGAAACCCACCAGTTAGCCCATTCTACCAAAATTTCTCAAAACTGATTTTAAATAAATAAAATGCACTTAAACTTGAAATAGTAGCATTAAATTAAATAAATCATATAATAATAACATAAAAATATGAGTGCACGCATCTTTAAATAAAACACACACACATATCATTTTATCGACTTACAAGATGAACGAGAAGGCTGACGACCGCGCGTCTGCCTCGATCCAATAACTTTCGCTCTGATATTCTCTAGAAAATAAATAACATACCTCTTTTAAAAACATGTCTATGGAATTGAAATCGAAAATCAACAGAAATAGTGAAATTCTATACTGACTCGAGAAAGACCGGATAAGACTCTATAGACAGGAAAAAGCCTAATTAACGATAAAAATTTACTGATGATATCACGTTTTACGAGAAAATCTATCAAAATTTCGGCAGAATCTCCTCTGTAAAACGGACATCTCTCTACCATAGGTAGAGCCATTCCTACATGGAAAACGCACTTCTAAAAATTCGCACACAGTCTACACTTGGGTCGGCTCTCCAACACAGTATTAGTCCGACCGAGTTCACAACTCAATTCCAATTAATAAATTCAGAAAAATTTTACTTTCATAAATAAACATTAAAATCATATTTAAAGTATAACATGACACTTAATTAAATTTAATTAGACATAAATATATAAAAACCATAATTTTCAATAATATACATTATTCTTAAAATATGCATATATATAATTCATAATTAATATAACTATCAACAAATACCTTAATTAAAACCATTATACCAAATATGCTAAATATAACCATATATACATTTTTGTTACCAAAATAATATATTTTACATATATATATATAATATTTGAAAACAATATTCAAAATTAACATTACTTAATTAAAAATACCAATTAATTTATAAAAAAATCCTCTAAACCTCTTAAATATTAATAAAACCAACTAAAATATATATTTAACTATAATTAGCATAAAATTACATATTTATCCATGTAATACAAAATATACATAATATACTATTATTACTTCAAAAAAATTCCCTAAAAATTTTATAAATCCAAATTACATAATTAACCCTAAAACTTATTAAAACCGATAAAAACTCATTTTATTTAGAAAAATTGTATAATATATATAATTTGAAAATAATTTACAAAAAATAGTTTTAATTAGTTAAAAATACTAAAAATTTTCAGAAATCATTTTTATAGCTCAAATAATTATTAAAACCAATTTAATTATTTTTTTAGGCAATTTAGTGTAAAATTACCAAAATATCCCTATATATATATATATATATATATATATATATATATATATATATATATTCACTATAAATGTTCAAAAATTAATTTCTCAACATATAATTCAATAATATCAATAAATATACTCAATTACCAATTTATTTCAATTAAACACATAATTAACCTTATTTTTTTTCAAAATTACATAAACTTAATAAATTCCAAATAAATATATAAAAATTCAAAAAAATTACAAATAAATTTCTATAATTCATTTCAACTCCTATAATCACCATAAAACACAATTTCATAATTTAATTAATTAATTTTCGAAAATTAGAAAATAATAATAAAATAATCAAAAATTCACAAAAATCAAAATAAATTTCAAAAATTCTAAAAAAATTACAGCATGTAGATTAAGCTTCCAGAAACAAATTTTGTGAAGGAATTTTTCAAGAATCAATCAAATTAAAGCTAAAAAAAATTTGAAACCCAAAATGGCTGATTTGAAGAAATTGAAACCTAAGCAATTCTAGACCAAATCAAGTGAAGCAAAGCTTATAATCACACTCACCAGAGCTCAAGGAGAAGATAGAGACTGACAACATCAAATTTGGTGGCCGAAAAGTACTTGATCGGAGCTAAGTCGATTTTTGGTTTCTTGATAAAAATCCGGCCAAACAACGCCGGAAAAGAGTGTTTCAGGTGGTGGGAATGGCTGGAGGTAGAGGAGGAAGGCTGAGGGGTATAGTAACAACAAGAAAACCAGCTTGAAAGTGGCTAACAACGTTTTGGGAGGAAGAAGATGAAGGAGGGGCAAAACTGTAATTAAGGCAACTTTTGTTTTTTTTTTTAAAAAAACATGTATATATATATATATATCCACCTTATATATATTATAATAATATAATTCCACACACAAATGATATTCACCACACAAATATTTTATTATATTTAATAATTTATACACTGAAAATTAATTAATTAATTAATACAAAAATTAAATAATAAAATTAAAGAAATTAATTAAGCTCTAATTAAGTTAAATAAGTACACATATATACAATTTATTTTAGCACTTTAAAATTATATATGAGTTCATGCAAATTCATAAAACTAGTCAAAATAAATAGTATTAAATTATTTACGTGTCAATTTCTCCGAAAATACAATTTTTGGAAAAATTTTACGTAAAGTACTTAAAATAATAGAAAATAATTAAAATTAGCTTTAAACAAACAACAACTCATAAAATATCATAAATATATATACAAAAATTATTAACACTGCATATCCCGATGCAGTATAAAAATATTTAAAAAAACTCGGGATATTACAGTGGACTTCGGTCGGTGAAATTTGAAGTTTAGGATTCCGACCGAAGGTTGTGTGAATATTTTGTGAAATCTATTCGAAGTATGTTTTCTTGCAAGATCGACTCTATTTTTTAAGTAGAGAGATATCTGTTTACAGAAGAGGTTCTGTCGAATTTTTAATAGAATTCTCGTAAAACGTGACATCGAGTCTAATTCCTATTCCTTGTCTGTGTCTAGAATTCTATATCGAGTTTCTAGAAATTAAGTTAGATTTATTCTAATTTCATGTTATTTATTTATTTGTTAGTTGTATCAAGACCGAAGCCTAGTGGACCAGGCCCATTGGACCCATATCGTGGAACGCACAACTGTGAGTTATTGTGATATATATGCATTGCTTAGGGTGCATGTTTTAGAATTCTATGTTTTAAATATAAACTTTGCATAATTGCCTATTTGAATGTTTAAGTATATTTTAGGTATACTTTTAGTATATTTTCGGTATATTATGAAATAAATGCATGTTTTCCTTTTCTATTAAATCTAGCTTGTTTTCAAATATATTATTGGGTTAATTTAATATATTCCATGATTTATTTGATTTGATTATACGTATATATACCCAAAATATACTTAGTTTATTTTATGTACATTTCTAGTATATATATGGTATATTTGTTTATTTTAAATACCATTAAGCATCCTTTATTTTCTTGAATGTATGTTTTATATTAAAATGAAGGATATCGATAGAACGTGCTTCCTAGTGGGCAGCACTAGGACTGAGTACATACCGGTACGACAATAGATTTTAAGTTAAATTACTAACATATCGGTGGATTATGACTTGTTGATTCGATTTGATTGATATGAGATGTGATTAAGAGTGTGATTACTGGAGCTCGGTTGACCAAGTGTCTTGGGACCAATCACACTAACAGTCAAACTGCTGGAGCTTAGTCGACTTAGTGTCTCGAGGTCAGTCTACTGTCCAATTGGACTAAGTGAAGTATTTGGAACTAAGTGGGCCTGTATGGCTTAAGTGAGTTCTATTGATATTTGAGGTTATGAAAATATAGGGTTTTATTTGATCCTTTTTAAACCGATGATTTTCATTATAAAATGATTTTTGTTGCATCTGTGTGTACTTGCCTATATATATATTTATTATATATACTATAGAGTGTCTGCATTTGACATTTAGTTATGCATATATATATATTATAATAATTCACTCAGTGAGATATGACTCTCCTCGTTGATATTTTTTAGGAGAGTCCTCATCTTCAGACCTCAGCAGTAGACTTGTCCGCCAGATTTCTTTCACTCTGACTTTATTATGTAAATCATTTACTTGAGCTTTATTTTGTACTCTAGACACTGCAGTAGTAGTTGTACTTAAATCTGTCATGAGTTGTATTTGTATTTATGTTTGTATGAGATTTTGAATTTAGAGTATTACTCTGAAAGATTTATACTAAAAGATTTCTATTTATATATAAGATGTGAATTATGTTGTTAAAGTGAGTTGGGAATTATTATTTTATATTCGAGATTTAAATTTCGCTGCACAAATATTTTATTTATTTTATTATATTGCATGCTTTTATTTTTAAGGCTTCCTACAGGTTTCGAATTCAAAAGAATTTCCATTCCCTAGCGCCAGTCATGGCCCCCTGTTTTGGGTCGTGACAAATTCAAATTTCTTCAATATCAAATCACGGGTTCAACTTGGATATAGCTTGTCTGACAGTATTTTACATTTCAGGTTGCATAACTCTTAGTATTTTGGACATATATTGAGCTACGCAAGTCCAATTTGGATGATTCAAAATGATATGGAAAGCTAATTCAAATATCTACAGCTTATATGAAAAAAGTGTGGGCAAATTAAAACTTCTTAAGTAGCCAATCACAGTTTCAATTCATGAATAGTTGTCTGACATCATCACTTTTGATGATTCAAAATATAAATGTTGGACACATCATTTGCACCTCCAATAGCTATATTTTTAAGTATAAATACCTCTAGAGTTGAATGGAAATCAAGAAACTTGTTTATCATTCATTCTTTCTTAAACATTCATTGAGCTCTCAAATCCTCTTAAACAATTCTTTATTTGTATAACTCTTGTGAGAGTTGGGTGTATGTTAGAAATAGAATTTCTCTTCATCTTAAATCTTGGGTTAGATTAGAAGGGAAGTGAGATTTATTTCTAAAGGAATTGGTTTAAGTGTTGTTCATTGAAACACTTGGGTTTTTATTTTTTTTTTTAGTGAGCCTTGAAAACTCATGTTGTAAGGTTATAAGAGTGAGCCATAAAACTCTTGTATAATCTCAATCTTGTGAATAAGATTATGGGTGATTGAAAATCCTAACTTGGAGATAAGTTAAGTGGAGACGTAGGATTGTTGTTGAATCTGAACTCTTTAAATCTTTGTGTTCTTCACTCTTCCTTCTCAACTTCCATTCAATTCTTGTAAAGAATTCTTTTAATTTCTCATTTTTATTTGATAGTCCTATTCAGCCCCCCCCCCTAAGACTCTTTTCATTTGGTATGTATTTTGATGTCGGCTCCACCATTTAAGAATAGGAAATTCTTTACCTGTTTTGTTGTCACCAAACTCAAAGGAAGTCGTTAGATAAATGTCAAGATTAGGTGCTCTGGTTAATCATCAACATTTTTTTTCTATCGTTCAAGTAATATACGATCTCTCATACTAAGTTTATCGGTTTCAACATTTTGAACTTAACATGTAGGTTGAGAAGAAGATGAAACATCACCATAGTGCATTTTATACTCATTAAATAATTCTCCTCAAACTCTTCTAACATCGTTAATAATATTATCAATATCAATTTCAAATTGATCAATATTTAAACATCCATAATACATACTTAAATAATTGGCTAAACCATCTATTTTAATTCTTGGATAAAAAACACATGTAACAAGATTAATTAGTGGAATCATTTTAAAATAATTTAGCTATTTATTTTTCATTAATAATATTGATTCTCTTAAAACCGAGTCAGTCTCATTCTCTTGCATAGCACTAACAATATTAATACATTCAACTAATAATAAATGAGATGTTGGGTAATAAACTTCACTTAATGTGTATGTTGCATCATTAAAAAATTTTAAAAGATCTAATTTTTTTTTTTACAAACTTCCTAATTTTGTGGAATTAAATTAACTTGTGAAACATTATTATTGATAAACATACACAACAATTCTTTATATGAAAAAACTCGTTTAATAATTTATATGTTGAATTCCAACGAGTCGAAATATCTATTGGAATTTTTTTTTGATTTTTTTCATTTTCTCTACAAAATTTTGCCCACATTTTCATTACTTGTTGATGTGTCCACAAAAATGCAATTGTTTTTTTTATTGGTTTTAAACATACATCAAATGACCTTAAACCATCTTATACACATAAATTTAAAATATGACAAATTCATCTAATATGAAAAAATTTTCTTCCAGTAATTGGTTGACAAATATTTTTAAGTTCAACTATAGATGCAGTATTTGCAGCCATATTATCAAAACCTATAGAAAAATATTTTTTTACCAAACTATATTCTTATAAAATATTCTGAATAATTCTAAAAATATTTTCGGTGGTATGCCGATCATTAAAAACTCAAAATGCAATCATTCCTTTTTGTATTTACCATTCATTATCAATCTAATGGCAAGTTATTCTTATATATGAGCGCTTTTGCTAATAATTACTCTATATATCGGAATAAATTAATACATGTCCATCCAAATTTTAAAATAATTTATACAATTCTTCTTTTTCTTTTGAATATAATTTTATATAGAGTATGTTTTAAAGTATTTCTAGATATACGTTTTTGCACATGGATTTAATGCATTTTGACAATAATTAACAAACCCTACTTTCTCAGCAAAATTAAAGGATAAATGTTCCATATAAATCATTTTAGCTAATTCAACTTTATTAGTTTCACCCGAATATTTAAAATAATTGAGATGAAGTAGAAGAAGAATTTGTGTACCGAGCATTTGCATTTGTTGTTTTTACACTATAATTTGGTTGAATGCTTCATAGTTAAATGTCATCAAAGTGTTCTATAGCCACCTCTAGCTTTGATTATGTATTTTTTGGAGCAATAGTTACAAGTTACATCATATAAGCCATTTGCACTTAGTTATTGAGGTTTCTTGAAATGTACTTGAAAAATATCGAATCCTCCTTATCTTGGACCTCCACCTGTAATTTGTGATGGTTGCTCTTATTCTTATGAATTAATATTGGTGGCAATTTCTTCCACCAAATTTTCTTTGGTATCCACAAATTATTTTTCTAAGTGATCCATTATATTGTCCAAATCAACAATAGATTGTTGATTCTCAAATTCACTTTTTCTTCTTCTACTTGAACTTCCCATTTGATTTATGGAGAAAAGAATTAAAGAAATAATAATAATAATAATAATAATAATAATAATAATAATAATAATAATAATAATAATAATAATAATAATATATTATTATTATTATTATTATTATTATTATTATTATAAGAGAAGATTGAGAATTAAAATTGATAATTGTGAACAAAATTGTAAGTGGGGGAAAAATATTTATAAAAAAAATTATCTTAAAATTACCATATTATTCTAAAAATATAAATATTATTAGGGTTAATTTAGTCATTTTATATTATTTATTTATATATAATTTTAAAAAAAGTAAGCGACGATTTTTTGAAAAAAGTTTGTAGTGGCCATTATTAGCCACTACCACTTTATTAGCCAACGGCCCCAAGGCCCACAATGGGCTTTTCTGTTTGGCCCTTTAAAAAAAATCTTAATATATTACTTTTTTACTTTATAGTTATAAATATTTGAATACAATATTGTCATATTAACATTTGATTATATATAAATTTTTATTTTCTAGAAATAATTTATAATTTTTATTTTATTAAAATTATTTTATCTACAATTATTCTCTAATATTTTTATTAAATAATTAGTTATATATAAAAATAAAATTAAATGATTGTGACTTAAAAAATAAAATCTAACAATAGATAAATATATCCAGCCCGAAACCATTGAAACGACAATTCTAATTCGGAACCACCGGTTCAACGGTTAAAAAAAAATTGAACCAATTCTGAACCAAAAGTAGAATAGTTTTGGTATGATTCAAGTCCGGTTTTGGACCGGTTTAAAAACAGGTTGGTTCAAAACCTTTTAAAGATGGCTGTAGATCATTCTCTTATTTTGTATCATGTCGTTGGAAGTTTTGTATCCCTTTTAGGTGATGGAAGCTTTGTATCCCTTTATGTTTCTTAATCGATTCATATTAAAAAAAAAACAGATCTAAATTTAAAAACTATACAGATGAGAGGATAAATATAGGTTTTTCTTCCTACCTGCTTTCCGTTGGGAGGTGCTTTTTTTTTTTTTTTTGGGCAAGGGTTGGGAGTTGCTCGTGTCATCTTTTTTTTTTTTTTAATGCAACTTCAATGAAAAAATATCATCTTGTATTTAATGCAGTTTTTAATTTAACAGACCTGACATTCTTGGTTTGCACTTCTGGTCATTTTCCTATCATTTCCACAATTTTGGACATACTGCAATTACGTCTTTTTCAAATTGAACTTCAGAATTGGCAAGGACAAGGGTAGAATAGTTGGAGGGAGATGATTCATAAATACAGCCGCCGCCATAATTTTGTTTTTGTGGAGCCCAAATCTACATTCTGACATACCAGATCTTCCTTACTTCTTCCTAAATTGAAAAGTAAGTATGGCGAACTGTCTTTCAAACAAAAGTATGGCGAACTGAATTTTATTTTATTTTTTTGGAGAACCGAATATTTAACTCAACCTAATTTGAAAAAGAATATTTTTTTATATTTAACTCAATCTAATTTGAAAAGGAATATTTTTGAAGTATGAAAAGAAGTATATATAAAATTTATTTATAGATTTGAATTTAATTTGTCTAATTTAAATGGAAAATTTGTATATTTTATTAATAATTTTAATTTTTTAAATTGTAAAATTATTTAAGACATATTTTAATAAAATAGTTAGAATTTTTAAATGAATATGAAGATTTTAGCTCTATAATTTATGGGTATTTTAGTATACTCATGTAATTCGATATTAGCTTAAAAGGATATTTCTTGCCAAATAATATATTATTTTGTATTTAAAATTTCTGCTAGATATGATAGAACAAAATATAACTTTAATTTGAAATAAATTTTATAAAATATTTTTTTAAATTAAATACTTTACATTAATAAAAGTTTAGTTGCAATTAAATTAAATTATATTATAAATTTATTAAATATAAAATGAATTTTGTCGTTAAATTAAACCAAATACTATGTTTCAAATGAATTTTGTCGTCACCAAATACTATGTTTCAAAAATTTTCTTTTTGGAATTAACAAAGATGAATTTTAGATTTAACAAAATTGGGTGGTAGAGAAATAATTAAATTGTTAAATGTAAAATACACCACATAACTCCAATTTGGAGACTAAAATATCGCTTCATTGGGACTGTATTTAATTTTCATGCTCCATGGATTATTATATTGTAAGCAAATTACGAAGTTGCAAAAGATTCAATTTTATTTGAAACATTTTGCTTATGTATATAAAGTTTTTGATGGCTTGTATTTCGTTTCTTCTTCTTCCATAAAAGAAATTAGACTTTTTTTTTTTTTTTTCAAAAAATGGAAGATAATTTCATCACTAATATAAAGATTATATTAGTAACATAATTTCATTGCTAATAAAAAGATTATATTAGTAACACAAGGATCTTTTTAGCTAAAATGATATGTATAGATACTTATTGATTAACAATCTTAATTAACAATGAAAATTCAAAGTTAGAAAAGGAAAAAGATGAAAATGAGAAATATATATAAAAATACACAAAAAAAAAAAACACCATAAATTATTTTAAAATCAAAATGATAAAAAATGAGGAAATTAATTAAGCACAAATTCGAGTGAGCCAAAATTTCTTCATTTGTTTTTGTTAAACTATGGGTGTGGTGAGATTTATTTGAACAAATCATCCGTTTCAAAAATAATAGAAATTAGATAAACTCTTGAATAATTGAGTAAATTAAATTAAGAGTTTATTGATTATTGGGTAAGCTACATTAACAATATCCTGAAATCTTATTGTTGTTGATAAATCTCTCAAATCTTAGTAAGACCCATAAGAAAAAACGGCACTATCATAGCCAAAATGCTAAGCTCCACTAAATTGTTAAGAAAATAGAAAATTTAAGGTAGAAAATACACCGTAAAAATCAAGAATTGAAAAATGGTAAAACTGTAGCAGGAAAAAGGAGAAACAACAATTCCCTTCTAAAACATTTTGTAGTGCTTTTAGCTGCAGAGAGAAAAAGATAGAATTAGCAAACTGAAGAACTATTTAGTTTTAGAAAATAAGATATATTTTCTAGAAAGTTTTTGTCATGACTTAAATTTGAAAGTTATGATTGGCATTACAGAATATGAATTCACACGAATTCGGAAAATCTCAAACCAAACATACTATAAAAATACCACATAATTAAAAACTTTAGAAAATATAAAGGAATAAAATCTTTTAATACATAATCAATATCTTTTGTAAATAAAAACATTATTTCGAAACTTAGTAGATAATATCAAATTAAAGTCTTTTACAATACTCCAGATCAACAATAAAGCTCATAACATTCAGACGTACTACAACCAAAGCATGTTACTATTACAACGTTTAATAATACAAACAGATAAAAATTCAAAGTTTACATAAATCAATTGGGAAAGAAAAAATCCGATGAAGAGGGAATTTATGAGAGGTTTGAGAAGAAAAATCCTAAAAAAAATAATTGAGGGAATCAAAACTCACTGAATGAATCATTATTATATATATATGCATGTAACCTAATGCACGTACACACAAGTATCGATAATAATATTTGCATATTTATATTTACATAATGTTAACACTCAGTTCATCTAGATGCTTGAAAACATTATTTGCATTTTATTTTATTAGATGATCAGAGCAGAACCTTTATATTTTTTACAATCTCAATCATTGAATCTTACTAGCTAACAGACTCACTTAAATCCAAAAATATTTTTCTTCTCAAATTTGACAATGGACTGGTTTCGAAACACTAAGTCAACTGAACTCCTACAGTCACACCACTTTCTTTTCACAATCTCAATAATCAAATATTTATCATAACTCAAATTAATCAATATCTCATTACCTAACATCTAACTAACTATTGCGCAACAGTTTTAATGTGATCCACTAGGTATTACATTCTACGACTATCTTCCAAAACATCATTTCATAAATTAAATAATGAAATTCATTTTAAAATATATCAGCATCCATTAATAAAAATTAATATTCACATTTATATATATGTGCATATATGATAATGATAACAATAATTAATAAATAAATAAAATTTGATGCAAACTAATATATTAAATTCATATTATCAAAGTATGGATGTCAACAATTATCTCTATATGTCATGTATACATATAATAATAATTCATAGTTTTATTACGCTCCTCTACTCTAGTTCGGCTGGCTTGGTCCAATAGACCTAACTCGCAGTGCAACTAAAATAAAAAATAAAAAAAATAAATAATTAGAAATAATTTTTTAATTTATACTTTTTAGATTTATAAAGAACGACTCGATTTAAAACTCAAAACTTATAACCGACCTGATGTCATATTTTACGAAAAAATTATTGAAAATTTGATAGAGTCTCCTTTGTAAAATAGACATCCATCTATAAAATTAGAGTCGATCCTGCATGCAAACACACTTCAAAATATCCACAAAGTTCAACTTCTCACGTTAGGTCCCTGAACTACATTTATTGCCCAATCGAGAATCAACATAAACCACTATTAATAAAATAATATAAATTTCAATTATTCACCAAAAATCATAAAAATTCATTTAAATATCACAAATCAATTTATTTACATAATAAAAGTATAAAAGATATTTATTTCCAAAACAAATAATAAAATTCTAATTTGTAATTAAATTATATTAATAAAATCCATTCTTATAATTTTACAATTAAATAGTATTAATTACAATTAATTATTTAAATTGCTAAAATATATAATAAAAATAGCCAAAAACTTATTTAAACTTAAAAATAATAAATAAAATCATTATTCATATCTTTTCTGGAAATTACTAATCAATTAGCTAAAAATAGGAAATAAATAAAAAATTATTTTAATGCTATTTATTACTCAAATTCTATCAAAAAAATAATAATTACAATAATTTCAACTAAAATTTTAAAATTATTAATTTATACTAATTTTTTCAAAAATTCATTTTTCACGTAAATATTCAAAAATTCATAATAAAAATTCTACACATAATTTCACAAACCTTTCTTAACAAAGTTTACTCTACACAATTAATAAAATTTATTAAAAATATAAAAATTTTTCAACTCGGAATTGTCCTAAATAGTGATGTGAATAGTACTTAACGACCAAAAAATTTTAAAAATTAAATAAAATCAGCAAGATCACAGCTTCAATTTCAATAATATGCTAACCATTAAACCTAATAAAATTGAATTTAAACTCAATTTCATAAATTAATCAAAATTAATATAAAAACAATTTTACACAATCGGAGTCGTTACCGGAGTTATCCGAATAAATTGATTAAAGGGAAATGAAGCCACTCTGAGAAGAAGAGAATGACCTCTCAAACCCAACCTCAAGAGCAATTCGACACTATGTTAAACCGGGAAGAAAGGAAGAAAGGGAGGGAAGTGGTGGCATCGTCGAGGAGAGGAGGGGCTGCTACTGCTGGCGGCAGCGCTGACAGGCGAAAGTGGCATGATGATGGTTGGTGGGGGAAGAAGGAAAGGGAGAAAGAAGAAGAAGAAGAAGAAGAACAAGTGGCTACTACCATATATTTTTTTTTAAATAATAAACTATAAATTAATTTTCCACCAAACTCTGCTTTAAATTTCCACCATAATTTATTTTAATAATAGACAATATATTAGTTTAAAAATTAATATTATTAACACATATAATAAAATTTATTAAATTATACAAACAATAATTTCATAAAATAAAATAATGATAATAAACACTAAATCCAAAATTTAATTTAACACTTAATTAAAATATATGGGCTACAATAGTTTTTCAAGAAAATTAAAAAATAAAATTTATTGTTTAGTTGTGATATTTTTTTTTTTGAATTTAGAAAATTGGAAAAGTATTTTATAAATTATTCAAATTATAAAAGACTTAAAAAAACTAACAAAAATATATTTTTTAAGTTTTCTAATTAATATTTTGACATTATTACAATTTCCTTAACCACCATCCCCTACCACTACCACTACCACCATCACAATCTCCTCCACTACCATAGCCTCCTAACATAGTGATTGCATCACCACCATTATAATCTCCACTACATCCACCACCATAGCTTTTGCTACCTCCACGTCCACCACCACCTCCACTGCCACCATAATTTCTGCCACCTCCACTACCCCCACCACAGTCTCTTGACACAACAGTTACAACACCACACCATCTACTACCTCCACCACTACCACCACCATAACCTTCACTATCTCCACTACTAGTATAACTTCTCTCACCTTTACCACCACCACTATAGCCTCTTGACACAGTGGAAACACCATTATTATCGCCACCACTACCACCACCACTGCATTCTAATACAATGGTTGCAACATCACTATCACCACAACAACATCCATTACTAACGTTACCACTACCATCATAACCTTCACTATCTCCATTACCCACCACAATCTCTATTACCTCAACTGTCATCACAACAATTTTATAACTTCAAATTGAAATTAACTAAATGTGCATGATTTAAAATGTTTTATAAAACAAAAAAAAAATTATATTAAATAATATCATATGAATTACAATAATTATTATTACTATATTAAATATAAAGCTATTATTATAAATTTTATCTGAAAAATAATAATTATGAGAACATGAAAAATTATGAAATAAAAAATAACAAATAAATTAATTTTTTATTTTAGAAAATGAAAAATTTTAAAAATAAAAGAATAGAAAAAATAGAAAAAAATAGAAAATATTTTCTAAAACTAGTAGTTACCATTAGAATTCTCATTGTAAGTACCAAAATAATATCTCTTTCAACGTATAAGGAAAGTGGGGGTGGGATAAACCTAGCATTCATTTCAAGTGTAGGAAATATGTGAAATGTAAAAAGAAAAAGAAAGGTAACGAGTGTAAAGCATGAAATTAAATAATGTAATGCAATTGAAAGTTAATTAATTGAATTTTATTTGTAAAAGTTAAAACAAAATTAAAAATATGTGAATCTGAGTTCCAATTTTCATATTAATTCTCATTTTTTTTTAATGGTTAAGAATAGATATTATAAAATTAATGAATGTAAATTTTGTTTAGCTTTTAAAATAAAGTCAGACTTAATTAGAATGATAAACTAATTGGCTAAAGTAACAATTCGTCCTTTAAATTTGGATGTGATGGTTAATTAATCTAAAAATTAACTTTTTGGCCACTTAACCCATATTAGCTTTTCAGAAAAGTTCAATTAAGTTAACAATTTTTTTAACTTATTAATTTTAAAACTAGCATACATTGACTAATTAGGTTCAATTTATCAAATTTTAAAATATGTAAAATATAAATTAGCAAAAACTAAATTTAAAATTTTTATTGTTTAGAAATTTAATATTCAATTTTAAAAAATAAATAAATAAAACTAAAGAATTAAGTTGCTTTAAACTAACATTAAAACGATAATTTTAAATTTTTTATTTTTATTTATTTATTAAATGGAATATAAGTTTTTGATAAAATAAAATTTTTAAATTTAAATTGTTACTGATTAATTTCTTGCATATTTTAAATATAAAAGTAGGATCTAAGTAATCAGCGTATTAAAGTTTTAGAGGGAATTAGTGTAAAAAATTATTTTAGACTGAATTGAATATTTTTGAAAAGCTCATCTGAGCTAATAGACCAAATTTGCCAAGTTGGTAAGATAACTGGCCAAAAAATTAATTTCTAGGCTAATTGACCCTCACATTCAAATTCAAGGGCAAATTGCTACTTTAGTCTAAACCAATTTAACTCAATTTCCCCCTAATTCTTTTCAATAATAAAAGGAATGTAAAGACCTAAATTTTTATGTATTAAATTAAAAAATTTAATTTCGCGATATATAGGGTTAAAAATTATTTTTATTTTTTATTTTATTATATTATATTTTTTATTTTTAGGATTAAATATTATTTTAATATTATTAATTTACTTTTAGCATTAAATAAGTGTATGTATGCACACTTTAATGTATTTTGTGGTTAGAATAATTGGAAATAATATTTTAATTTAATATATTATATTTATTTTTTGACTCTTGTGTAAAAAAAAAAAATTTTGAATGAAATGTCCAGTAAAGTCTCTCCCTCCCCATTCTTTTTCTTGTCTTTTATTTTCTTTTCTCCTCCTTCTTCTCTTCCCCTTCTCTTACACCCATTGTCACCACCCCACCACCGGCAGCACCACCATTGTGCCACCTCCTCCTCACCGCGTCATCAAGTTGCACCACCACTAGTAGCCGCCTCCAGCCGACGGAGCTCCTCCCTCCTCAATTTTTACTATTTTCGGCCTTTTTTGGGGGGGGGGGGAGAGCTTGCTAGAGCTGATTCTGGCGACGACAGTCCTCGCTAGTGGGTGCAAAATGATCCGCTCCTCTTGGGTAATCATTCCCCTCAATCAATTTCAACTTCTAACACCGGTAAGGACTTCAATTTTGGGAAATTAATTCTAGGTCCTTTTGATTTAAATTGTGAAATTGAATGTCTATTTGAATTTTTTTTATATATGTTTTTTAGGATTGATTATTGTATGTAATGTAAGGATTCCAAAAATTATTTTTTGTGAATTTTTAGGAATTTTTGAATTTCTAGGGTTTCAGGTTACTGTTCACGAAACTATTCCTGAATCAGAAAATTTTTATATTTTTAATAAATTCTACTAGTTAATTTAAGCAAGTTTTGTTGAGGAAGTTTATTAAAATTGTGTACCGAATTTTTATTACAAATTTTCAAATATTTATGTCAAAAATGAATTTTTATGTTTTGGATAATTTTTGAGTAATAAATAGTATTAAAATAATTTTTATGAATTATTTACTATTTTTAGCTAAGTAATAATAATTTCAGAAAATATATTCAAATAATAGTTTTACCAATTTTTTTTTAGGATTAAATGAAATTTTAGCTATTTTTATTATATAGTTGAGCAATTTAAATAATTATTGGTAGATTTATGCTATTTAATTTTGAATATTTGAAAAATGGATTTTATTAATATTATTTAATTATATTTGGAATTTTATTATTTATTTTGAAAATAAATATCTATGATGTTTTTATTATTAAAATAAGTTGAGTTGTGGTATTTTATTGATTTTTATGAATTTTAATGAATTATTAATATTTATTATTATATTATTGATTTTTGTGTACATTGGTTCTCGGTTGGGCAAATCATGTAGTTCGGGGGGTCCAACCTGAGAAGTTGAGCATTTTGTATATTTGAAGTATTTTTCTGTGCACGGTTGACTCTACTTTTGTAGAGAGATATCCATTTTATAGAAGAGACTCTGCTGAATTTTCGGTAGATTTCTCATAAAATGTGACATCAGTCAATTTTAGTAGAGTGAATTTTAATCGAGTTTTTCCTTAGAAATCAATAATTTGTAGGAATTCTATTTTTAATTCTATTTTAATTTTTTTCTTTTCTTTAGCCGTGCCTCTAGCCGAGTTGACAGGTCAGGGTCAAGCGCAACTGTGCAGAGGAGCACATTCAATTTGTAAGTTAATAATTGAACTGTGTGTAAGTTATATATATATATATATATATATATATATATATATATATATATATATATATATATATATATATATATATATATATATATATATATATATATATATATATAGAAATTGTTTGACTATGATAAATAGGATAATTTATTAAAAAAATATATCATTATAAGAATATCTATTTAAATTAAATTCTCCTATTATTGTTATAGTTACATTAGCATGTTTATATTAAATTTTTACATGATTAATAAATTTTATTTTATTTTATTGTAATCTTTCTTGTTTATTTATATTTATTTATTTTAAAATAAATTACGGTAGAATGGGTTACTTGATGGGTTTCATCAGGATCGTGTGTGCATTGATAGAATTAAGAGTGAGTGGTGAATGCATGTGGCTCGGTAATGCTTTGCTCTCGGGCGTGATTTACTAGAGTTGGTAGCTCGAAGATGCTTTGCTCTCGGGAACCGCTAGTAAATATTGGTTTAAGTGAATTGACTGTGGTTGGTACTCGGTTAATGTTTTGCTCTTATGAACCGACAATGGATTATAAGGGAGCTGAAAGGCTATTAGATTTGTGGACTAGGGTTATACCTAGTTTTCTTATAAATATGATTTAAGGAAACTTATTGTATTTAATAAAGTATTTTATCATTTTAAAATCCTTTATTTCGGTAAAAGAGGATTTTGATAAAATTAAATAGTTAAATGATAAATGATAAATTTCTTATTTTCATTAATATATTTTAAAGGAGATTTTTATACTATATACATTTCTTTTATTAACTTACTCAGTGAGGTCTGACTCCCCTCAATTATTTTTTTAGGATCTCAGGAGTCACCTGTCTGTCAGTCTACCTTACGCCGGGTTTCTTTTTCTCTGAATATTTTATGTAGGTTTAATTGAAATGTATTATCATTATATACGTATTTTAAATCTAGAACATCAATGTGGTAGAAATGGTTAAATGTTATGTTGTATTTTGTGAGTTGTCATATGTATTAAGAACTTGTACTAAAGATTATTATTATTTATATTATCTAAGTTTGTTTTGGATTTTAATTCATTTGTGTTTTTTTATTTTTATTTAGATATTTCATTTGTTTATTGTCTTAATTTATTGCAATTTTCTTTAAGGCTTACTATGGGTTTCAGTTACTTTATGTATTCTCATTCCTTAGTGCCAGTTACGTGCCCCTTTGGTTTCGGGTAGTGACAAAGTTGGTATCAGAGCTTTAGCTCATTTTTATATGTATTTTTGGTTGTTAATGTCTGTTTTTCATAAACTACTATGGTGATAAGTTGATAATTGTCACTCGTTGTCTTCCTTATTTCTTGCATTCTGCGCTTATTTAGTATTTTTTATCTTGTCTTGAATTTGTTGTGTCTTTTTTAGAATGAGGCAAGCACGAACTGCTCTTGCTACAAAAGTAGCCTTTGATCAGAATGATGATGAGCAGTCTGTTCAGGATGAGATTCTTCCTCATGGTCCTCGACGTAGAGGTATAGGTAGAGGTAGGGGTAGAGCTAGAGCAGCAGCAGCTCAGAGATAGGAACAGCCACAGGCAGGGCTTGAAGTTCTAATGGAGGATCCTACAGCCTTTGTAGTGGGTATGGTAGGAATTAACCAAGGCTTGGATGCTCTTAACCAAGCAATGCCCTTGGTATAGTAATGCTTAAGCAGAGGACTCAAGGGATGATAGATGCTGATGCTACCCTACTATACTTTAAAGTCAGGCGAGTTTCTTTCGATGGTATAGGGGATGCTTTGGATTTCATAAATACCATTGAGGCTATAACTAGGATAGGATACTCAGACTACTGGCAGATTATAATAGTGGAGTTATCTATGTCAGCAGTAGCTTAGGATTGGTTCATGCAGTCCATCCGGCCCTATATGACTATGATGACCTGGTTGGATTTTAAGGAGAGGTTTTTGAGATTTTTCTACCCAGCATCAATGAGAGATAATTACAAATGACAGTTGAGATCAGTTAGTTGGAGACTACACTCGAGAGTTCTTCAAACTCTCACATTATCTTACGGATGTGATACAGGATGAGATAAGAGTAGTGAAGCTCTATGTGACTAGGTTAGGCCCAACTTATATTGGCATTTAGATGGGGGGTCACAGCCTTGAGAGTATAGTTAAGGAGGCCAGATAGCTTGTGCAAAGACATATTAGACATGGCACCATACTGGATCCTTATGAGAATGGCAATAGCATATAGCTTAGGTTCAACAGCCTATTTTTCAAATAGGCAGCATGAGTACTCAGCCAGGGGGTACTTCCAAGCAGAGCCGACAATTTAAATCATATCAGACTAGCAAGCACAGTTATGCTCAAAGTCATAGGAGTGGCAGGACTGCTAGATTTGGTGTTGGTGCCAGTAGTAGCAGCAATGGTCAGAGCTCTGGACATGGCAATTTAGGATATGGGGCTAGTGTTTGCGCCATTTGTGGGAGAGTGCATCAGGGTCCTTGTCACTTGGTGTTTGGAGCTTACTTTCGGTGTGGATAGTTTGGGCATTTCGTCAGGGATTGTCCTAATTATGGATTTTAACTTTCAAATGCTTAGGGATCTTCTTCATCTGTCACCCAGTCGTATCCGTAGGTACATCATCAGTATCAGACACCTATGTATCCTTAGTAGCGATTGACTAGTATCCAAGCCAGTAGGATAGAGGTTTTTTAGAGGCAGATTTAGGGGCAGAGGATATGCACAGCCGTCTACTTTACAACAAACAGGTCATGGTTAGGCCAGAGTCTTTACCTTGACTCCTTAGGATGCTTTGGCATCCAATGCAGTTATGGTAGGTGTTCTCCTAGTATGCTACTTTGAGGCTAGAGTCTTATTTGATTCGGGTTCTTCACACTCTTTTGTATCTCCTATGTTTTCTTTTAGAATAGTATGTCAACCTTTTAAGATGTTGATTCCTTTATCTATAGCGACTCCACTTAGTGATGAGTTAGAGAAAAATGTGTTCTTTCCATCTTATTCAGTACTGGTGGAGGGTAAAGAGTTGCTCACAGATATGGTTTTACTTGATGTGATTGACTTTAATGTAATTCTGGGAATGAATTGGTTGGCACAGTATTATGCCATAGTTGACTGTTGAGAGAAGGAGGTAGTTTTTATAATCCCTTCTGATGAGGAATTTAGATTCAGAGGTGACAAGAGTTCAATGCCTCAGAATATTATTTCTATGATCACAACTAGGAAGATGCTTATGAGAGGTTATCAAGGCTATTTAGCGGTGGTTAAAGATATACAATCATATAGTGGCGCAGGTGATAGGGTGCCAATGGTGTGCGAGTTTCTAGATATTTTTCCTGAAGAATTGCTAGGCTTGCACTTGATAGGGAGATAGAATTCTGTATCAATGTAGTGCCTGGTATAAATCCTATCTTTATGCCACTATATAGAATGGCACTTGGAAAGTTGAAAGAGCTCCGAGAGCAGTTGTAGGAATTGCTTGATAAAGGTTTCATTTAGCCTAGTACATCTCCTTGGGGTGCCCTTGTATTGTTTGTGAAGAATAAGGATGGTAGTCTTCAACTCTATATTGACTACAAGCAATTGAATAAGATTACCATCAAGAATAAATATCCACTCCTGAGGATTAATGACTTGTTCGGTCAGCTATAAGGAGCTTAGTGTTTCTCTAAGATCAACTTAAGGTTTGGGTATTATCAATTAAGGATTAGAGGTAGAGATGTACCTAAGACTGCATTTCAAACAAGATATGGCCATTATGAATTTTTGGTGATGTCCTTTGGGTTGACTAATGCCCTAGAAACCTTTATGGACTTGATGAACAAAGTGTTCCAGCTATTCTTGGACTAATTTATGATTGTGTTTATTGATGATATTCTGGTATACTCCAGGAGTAAGGCAGAACATACGATGCATTTGAGATTAGTGCTTTAAACTTTGAGGGAGCACCAGCAGTATGTTAAGTTTTTGAAGTGTGAATTCTAGTTGGATCAAATGGCATTCTTAGGCCATATGGAATTTAGAGATGGCATACAAGTGGATGCCAGGAATATAGAAGCTATTACAGAGTGGCCTAAACCCACATCAGTCACTGAAGTAAGGAGTTTCCTGGGTTTAGCTGGCTATTACAGGAGATTTATGAAGGATTTCTCTAAGATTGCTGCACTTTTGATAAGGTTGACCTAGAAAAATGCTAAGTTTGTGTGGACAGATAAATGTGAGGAGCACTTTCAACTACTTAAGGATTTGTTGACTTCGGCTCCAATGTTGACTTTGCCTTATGGGCATGAAGGTTATAGGATGTATTATGATGCTTCCTGAGTAGGATTAGGTTATGTGTTAATGCATAATGGAAGAGTGGTTGCTCATGCTTCAAGGAAATTGAAGAAGCACGAGCAAAATTATCCTACTTATAACTTAGAAATGATAGCAGTGGTATTTGCATTAAAGATTTGAAGGCATTACCTGTATGGTGTGACTTATGAATACATCGAACATAAAAGCCTAAAGTACATTTTCCAATAAAGGGATATGAATCTAAGACAGAGGAGATGGATGGAACTTCTAAAGGACTATGATTATTTTATTATGTACCTTTTAGGTAAGGCAAATGTAGTTGCAGATGCCTTGAGCAGAAAGTCCGTAGGCAGCCTTGCACACATCAGCACAGAGAGGAGGTCAATTGTTAAGGAGATGTATGAGTTGATTGACCAAGGATTTTAGTTGAAGGTGACTAAGAAATGCATCTTTGCTCAGTTTAGAATACAATTAGTATACTTGGATCGAGTTAAGGCAACACAAAGAAGGGACTCACAGTTGCAAAAGATCATGTTTGAAGTGCAACAAAGTAGGTCCATTGGATTTATGATTGATAATGAGGGTGTGCTGTGTTTGGGTACTTGATTATATGTGTAAGATGTGGATGAGTTATGGAAAGAAATCATGGAAAAGGCATATTTTTCTGCTTACAATGTTCATCCAGGTTCTACCAAGATGTATCATGACTTGAAGGATACATATTGGTGGAATGGGATGAAAAAAGATATAGTAGAATTTGTATCCAAATGCCTCACTTATTAGTAGGTAAAGCTAGAGCACTAGAGGCCTGTAGGGTTATTGTAGCCATTGCTTATTCTAGAGTGGAAGTGGAATATGATTGCTATGGATTTTGTTGTTGGATTGCCTCATACTACTAGTGGTTATGATGTTGTTTAGGTGATAATTGACAGACAGACTAAGATAACACAGTTTTTGCT
Organism: Mallotus nudiflorus; assembly: GCA_947683625.1. Classification (NCBI taxonomy): domain Eukaryota; kingdom Viridiplantae; phylum Streptophyta; class Magnoliopsida; order Malpighiales; family Euphorbiaceae; genus Mallotus; species Mallotus nudiflorus. The sequence continues at coordinate 2,834,421 of CANTUR010000793.1, read as the reverse complement.
AATAAAAAAGACATACTCTATTATTAGATTAGAAAGTTTATATGTCAACAGAACTGTTTGTCTTCATGGGGTACCAGTGAGCATAGTGTTTGACAGAGAAGCTACTTTTACCTCAATCTTCTAATAAGAGTTGTATAAGGCATTAGGTACTAGACTTGATTTCAGCATAACATTTCATCCTCAGACAGATGGTCAGTTAGAAAAGACGATTCAAACCCTTAAAGATATATTAAGGATGTGTGTGATCGACTTTGGTGGTCAATGGGACATACATTTGCCATTAATAGAATTTTCATATAACAATAGTTATCATGCAAGTATTGAGATGGCTCTGTATGAAGCACTGTATGGTAGGAAGTGTAGATCACTATTGTGTTGGGAAGTTGGAGAGAGACAACTGACAGGTCCAAAATTGGTCCAAATTACTTTTAAAAAGGTTCATATTATTCAACAGTGTTTGAAGATAGCCTTCGTCAAGTATAAAAGCTATGCAGACCCGAAGAGGAAGGATGTGCCCTTTTCTGTTGAAGACATGGTGTTCTTGAAGGTGTCTCCAATGAAGGGGGTTATAAGGTTTGGTAAGAAAGGAAAATTAGCCCTGGGGTACATTAGCCATTCGAGATACGTTCGAGCGTTGGAGAGGTGGATTATAGATAGGTGTTGCCACTTGAATTATCTTGGATTCACCTGGTGTTTCATATTTCCATGTTGAGAAAATATATTCCTGATCCTTCTCATGTTATTTAGCCTCAGACAGTGGAGTTCAGTGAAGATCTATCATATTAGGAATATCCTATGGTGATTGTGGATCGCCAAGTTCGTCAACTTCGCACTAAGGAGATCCCGATGGTGAAGATGTTATGGAGCAACCACATAGTGGAGGACTGCATGTGGGAGACGGAGGTAATAATGTAGGTGGCTTATCGCTATCTTTTCCATTAAGATTTGGCATTTTATTTATCAAAAATGCAGGGACGAATTTTTTTTAAGGAGGGGAGACTGTAAAGACCTAAATTTTTATGTATTAAATTAAGAAATTTAATTTCGGGATATGCAGTGTTAATAATTATTTTTATTTTTTATTTTATTATATTTTATATTTTATTTTTAGGGTTAAATACTATTTTAATATTATTAATTTAATTTTAGCATTAAATTAGTGTATTTATATACACTTTAATGTATTTTGTGGTTAGAATAATTGGAAATAATATTTTAATTTAATTTATTATATTTATTTTTTTTATCTCTTGTGTTAAAATTTTTTTTTTGAATGAAACATATAGTAAGGTCTCTCCCTCCCATTCTTTTTCTTTTCTCCTCATTCTTCTTCTCTTTCCCTTCTTTTCCACCCATTGTCACCACCCCCATCACCGGCAGCACCACCATTGCGCCACCTCCTCCTCACCACGTCGTTGAGTTGCACCACCACTAGTAGTCGCCTTCAGCCTACGGAGCTCCTCCCTCCTCCATTTTTACTATTTTTTGCCTTTTTAGGGGGGAGAGCTTGCTGGAGCCGATTCCGGCAATGATGGTCCTCGCCGGTAGGTGCAAAACGTTCCTCTCCTCTTGGGTAATCATTCTCCTCAACCAATTTCAAGTTCTAACACCGATAAGGACTTCAATTTTGAGAAATTAATTCTAGATCTTTTTAATTTAAATTATGAAATTGAATGTCTATTTGAATTTTTTTTATATATGTTTTTTAGGACTGATTATTGTATGTAATGTAAGGATTCCAAAAATTTTTTTTTTGTGAATTTTTAGGAAATTTTGAATTTTCGGTGTCTCGGGTTATTGTTCACAATACTATTTTTGAGCCAGAAAATTTTTATATTTTTAATAAATTCTACTAGTTATTTTAAGCAAGTTTTGTTAAGGAAATTTATTAAAATTGTGTACCAAATTTTTATTACAAATTTTTGAATATTTATGTCAAAAATGAATTTTTGAGAAAATTAGTATTAATTGGTAAATTTTATGTTTTAATTGAAATTATGTTGAATTATTATGTTTTGGATAATTTTTGAATAATACATAGTATTAAAATAATTTTTATGAATTATTTACTATTTTTAGCTAATTGAAAATAATTTCTGGAAATATATTCGAATAATAGTTTTACTAATTATTTTTTTTAGCATTAAATGAAATTTTAGCTATTTTTATTATATATTTGAACAATTTAAATAATTATTGGTAAATTTATGCTATTGAATTTTGAATATTTGAAAAATGGATTTTATTAATATTATTTAATTATATTTAGAATTTTATTATTTATTTTGAAAATAAATATCTATGATGTTTTTATTATTTAAATAAGTTGAGTTTGGTATTTTATTGATTTTTATGAATTTTAGTGAATTATTGATATTTATTATTATATTATTGTTTTTGTGTGTATTGGTTCTTGGTTGGATAAATTAATAGTTCAGGGGTCTAATCCGAGAAGTTGAGCATTTTGTATTTTTGAAGTGTTTTTTTGTGCATGGTTGGCTCTATTTTTGTAGAGAGATATTTGTTTTATAAAGGAGACTCAGTCGAAGTTTCAGTAGATTTCTCGTAAAACGTGACATCAGGTTGATTTTATTAGAATCGTATTTTAATCTAGTTTTTCCTTAGAAATCAAGAATTTGTAGGAATTTCATTTTTATTTATTTCTTTTTTTAGTCGACAGGTCAAGGTTGAGTGCGATTGCACAAAGCAACGCATTCAACCTGTAAATTAATAATTGAACCGTGTATAGGTCTTTTATATATATATATATATATATATATATATATATATGTATATATTTATTTATTTATTTATGTTTGTATGCATGTACGTATGTATATAAATATACTATTTGACTCTGATAAATATGATAAATAGGTGAATTGATTATGGCTGATAGCTCGGTTGATGCTTTGCTCAAGGGAACCAACAGTTTTTGGATTATAAAGGAACCAAAAGACTATTAGATTTGTGAAATAGGGTTCTATATAGTTTTCTTACAAAAATGATTTAAGGAAACTTATTGTATTTATAGTAATTGTAGTTTTAGTATTATAGTAGTTATTTTGATTATAATTCATTTGCTTGATTATTATTGTGATTTTATTTGCCTATCCATTTTAGTACCTATTCGATTAATACAATATTTACCCCAAATTTCCTATGGATCGACACCCTACTTGCTCTATACTAAGTCTTAGAGACTAGGGTATTATAATTTGACCCTTGATCAACTACAGCTAGAACAGCCATAGGATAAACTCCATTCTCCTTAGTATATGGTTATGAAGTAGTCTTGCCAATATAAGCAAAGATCAAATCCTTGAGAGTAGTTATAGAAGCTAGAACACCCGAGAGTGAATGGGCACAAAAGAGATATGATCACTTTGCATCTCTAGAGGAGAAAAGGATGAATGCTTTGTTTCACACTCAGATATATTAGAGGGGAATAGCAAGATCATTTAATAAGAAGGTTAAGCCTAGAAAGATAAAAGCTAGGGACATGGTGTTAAAATAATTTAGAGCTGTGGTATTTGATATGAGAGGAAAGTTCAGATCAAATTAGGAAGGATTGTATTTAGTCAAATCAATTATGCCTAATGGTCTGAAGATATCAGACCTAGAAGGGAATGAATTCATGGAGCCTGTTAACCTAGATCACCTTAAGAGATACTACCTATAAGAATAAGATAAAAGTAGTAAAAAGAAAATAAAGTCCTATGATTAGAAAACCTAAAAAGGCTAGTCAGACAAAAGTTAGGACATTCTTGTTGTTTAGAAAATTCGTAAAAGGCTAGTAAGAAAAAATTAGGGAATAAAAATAAAAGAAATGGTCCCGCTGGCTAGAAAACCTGCAAAGGGCTAGTTAGGTAAAAATTAGGATAAATAAATGATAGAGAAAAATATTCTGCTAGAACATCCGAAAGGACTAGTTGATAACATGAATTAAGTCATGTGATGTAATAAATATACTCATTTTGGCCCTAATTAATGAATCCTCTTAAAATTGAATTTTTTTTAGTATTGCATGTTCTATCTATTTATAATGTATAAATACTAGAAAGGAAAAGAAAACATGAAAGCTTAAAATCAACTTTATGAGACCATTTCCTAGTGATGTCTTTGTTTCTTCTTTTACGACTCATCATGTAAAGCCTGAGTCCCTTTGTATCTAGAAAATCCTATTGGCTTTGTAGCTTGATTATTAAAAATAGTAAGCAAGCTCATCTTCTTTTGTAACTAGATATAGAAAATACAAAAATAAATAAAACAAAATGAAAGCCCGCTAAGTCAAAAACCTGAGAGGGCGGCTTAGGCAAAAGTTAAGGTAAAAAAAACCCTCCATTCATTTATCTAAGTCTGATTCAGTGAAGGACAAAATAGTTCAACACAGTACACACAAATAGAGTTTAGATTATGATAGTGTAGTAAGAATAGTTTGAATACAAATAGCCTAGATCAGTCATCCTGAGCTCTAGAATCTGGCCATGAGCTCCATCCTTTAGTGGAATCATCATGATGAAAGGTGTCCGGAGGTCTAATGGAGGAAGTCCTAGCATTGTAAGGGTCAATGGCTAAACCTGCAAGCTGTCAGTGAAGCATTTTGATCTCACATTCCAGACCGCTCAAGTAGCTCTGTACATATAGGAAACACATCATGCATTTCATACATAACATGCATACATTTGCATTTTTATTGTACATATACTTACCCTCCAACTATCTATGACCAGCATAGTGAATGACCTCTGAGATGAGGCAAGTCCATGCAAGTACTTTGCCTGTGTTCGAGGAACCTATTTTGTAAATTTACTAAAATTAGTGTCAAGTGTATAGATCATGCAGGGAATAAGTCCGAAAGACTCACATGAGAAGCATCTGCTGGAGAAAAGATAGAAATATGAGCATCACTAAAATGTATCTACTGCTCAACTGGAGTCTGAACAGTAGGAGCCCAGTAGAACATGAACAGTAATGCTAGCAAAAGCACCATCATGACTAGTCTTAACATATTGAGTATAATGTGTAGGGCTAGGTTTAGGCTCAGGCCTCTCAATATCAGGAACAACCTTAGTCTTTAGAGTAATCTCAGTCTCTTCCTCTATCACCTCGTCAGTAGGAGAATGAACCTCCTCAAGCTATAAAAAGAATAAGTGATTCATAAGTTCTAAAGAAAGAAACTGAAATAATAAGAAATTACCTCAGCATCATCAATGGGAATATGCTCCAAGAGGCTCTCATGAATGAATTGCTGATAATGTCGAGAACGCTCAAGAAAATCTGAGGCAGTGTATCACTGTAGTGCATCTCTCAACTCTGAACCTATCAGATGCAGATGGAATGTGACGTCGAGAAGGCCCAGAAGACTAGCGATACACTCGTTCCCTTAAATACCATATCAAACATCCATATCTTGAGAGTAGAACCGTCACGGGCTCAAGGCGTATAACAATAGCCATGAAATCATATTGCTGGATGTCATTGGCACCCTTTAGCCAATCAGAGCTTATTTCCAATTTAGGTCAATTAAGTTTAACTCACATTAAATTGCAAGATACTAATAATTTTATTTTCCTTACCAGGTGCCATTTAATGGTGTTCAATTGGTCACGATACATCTGTAAAGTGTTCCTATTGCTAGCAAGGCGGGAAGAACCCCATCTCATCATCAGAGGAAAGCTCCTATCAGAGCTAATAGCACTGAAGCCTTGAATCAACATGATCTCTATGCTCTAGATTTGAAAGAAAGAGAGCATATCAATAAAAGGAGGCCATAGGATCTAATAGATTGCAAATCAGACGTCAGATGATCAAGAAATTAAGAAATGAAAATCAATGCAAAGAAAGGAAATGAAAAGGAAAGAAAATGAAGAAGAAGAGAGAATGAAATGAGACATGCAAAAAAGAGGGAATATATAAAGTGGAAAATATCCACGTTGGTCCATTACTTTTGTTTGCATATGGATCTAAGTTCTCTTATTGGAATTTGGTCTATAATTGCATTTTAATTGGGAATTCATTCCTAATTAAATCATGACATTCATTTCATCAAATTAATAATTCATTGAATTATTAATCTACAACTAGTTTATGATTTTGAATTCTCTATCAAGTACAGAATATAGAACAAAATTACAAAATTCAATTTTTCATTTCTACATACATCATTTCAATCAAATGTCAAAATTTGTTTCATGTTACATAGTAGCTGAAACATAAATTTTCAAAATATCATGTTATGTGCTGCACAATAGTCATAACATGAATTTCAAATTCCATATGTTATATGCTTCAATAGCGGTTATAACATGACCTTTTTTTAGACGTTTACCACCAGACACTACATGATAGTTATGATGATGTCGCTAAACATCCCATAGGGAATATAATGGATTTTAAATCGCTAGACATTCCACAGGAGCTATAGCACGCTTTTCATCATTTTTACTAGATGTCCCACAGGGAATATAACAAGCTTCATTGTATACATTTCGTTAGATGTTCCACAAGGAATATAACGAAATTTCAAGTTCACTAGACGTCCTACAGGGAATATAGTGTACATTGTTAGACAAAATTCATCATTGCTAGACATTCTATAAGAGTTATAGCATATTTTTTAAATCATATGTTCATTAGATGTCCCACAGGGAATATAATGAAATTCATCATTGCTAGACATTCCATAGGAACTATAGCATATTTCTAAATCATATTTTTATTAGACATCCCATAGGCAATATAATGAAATTCATCATCGCTAAATGTCCCACAGGGAATATAGTGAAACTCATTTGCATAAAGTTCACTAGACATTCCATAGGAAATATAGTGAAACTTGTTAAACATTACATCTTGCTTAAAATTGCTTAGTAATTTGAGTATCGATCTATCAATTAGGATACAATTAAGTGTCCTAATTTCATTATATCAAAATTGTGTGCTTTTATTGCTTTGCCATAATTTGTCAAGCAAACAGCGACAAAGGGCGGCAACTGTAAGCATCCAATTCCACAATGTAATTATGCATGCATGCTACGAAAGCCCTTATGATGAAATTAATCGAGAAATTGATCTTTAGTGTCGATATTTTATGATTTAAAGGATTAGATTGTAACATTTTAAAGCATAAATTCAAGAATTATAAGTTTTAGGGGTTTTTTTGGAAATTTGAGTTGGCACATCAAATGCCAGTCGACATTCAACCAAATGCTGATAGGCATTTGGCCTAATGTTGATCGGCATTACGTTGATTTTTTCCCTTTTTTTTTTGCAAAGTTGGTCTTTTCTCACGTCTGATTGGTTAATTAGACATAATTAATACAGTGCCCCACTCTATGTGTTTAAAGAAGTCTCCATACTTAGTTCAAAATAAATCCTATCCTATTTGTGTTTTTAAAAATCAAAATCTTAGACGCGTGCGATGTAACTAAATCTTATGTTCGTGTAGATGAGGTTGGCTCCCTTACTTTAAAAGCCAAGGGAGAAGTTTGCAGGAGAGGAGGTTTTGAATCGGTCTTCTTCTTCTTTTTCTTTTTTAAAGAAAAATTATTAAAAAAAGGTATGAGATTGATTTTTATTAAAAGTAATGAAGATTTTTTTTCTTTATTTATGGAGCCTGTAAAACCTAGTTATTTATAGGAGACCATAAATCTCAGTTGCTCACTTTTGATTTTTAACCCTAAAAGACTAAATAAAATTGTGTTCTATTTTAGTCCAGAGATCGTGAAAGAGTCATTCATAGCCAATTCCAAACAATGAAAATCATAGTCTAAAGGGCCATCTAACTGCATCTGCACAACATTTTGTACTCTTTTATTTTCTTTTCCTTTATTTTAATTTGATTTCTTTGTTCTATTTTAGTGGTTCATTATTGATTAAGTTTTTATTTTTATTTTGATTGATGTTCTGTGATGCTCTGGAGGGGAGGTTGGAGATATGTGATTTTTTGGCAATAACTACTGAAGAATTTATGGTATGCTATGGACTAAAGTCTGTAAAACTCCCGTAGGATTTAGGATTTTTCTATTTCTTTGTGTTATTTATTCATTTATGGGTTATAATTGATTTTCTTTTAATTCTCTGCACCATAGGTTGTAATAGCCCCAATAGTGGGAAAATAGTGGAATTCTAATTCTTTGCAGTAGAATTGATTAGCAATTAAGGTTTCACTTGGTAAAACCTCATAAAATTAATGATGGCAGTAGTTAATTAGGTTTCATGAAATTAATTTAGGATTTTTTTAGAAAATTATTAAAACATATATTTGATATATTTTTTTAATATTTTATTTGTTTTGGGCTTTTTTTTTTTATGTTTCTATCCTTTTGGGCCCCAAGCCCACGATTAGGTCTAATTCACTTAAAATAGGTTTATAAATGGTTTAGGTTAATTAATTAATTAAAACCAATGTAGGCCCATTTTAAGTTAATTAGATTTAGGCCCATTCTAATTAATTAAATCAATTTAGATCTAGCTCGCCCCATGTAATTTCATTACTTTTAAAATAAATAGACTTAGGCCCATATTTTACCTAAAATAAAATCAAGTTAGACTTAGGCCCACTTATAAAATTCAATTTCTTTAAAAACTTAGATTTAGGCCCATCTTTAGAGATTGAAATAAGTAGATTTAAGCTCACTAATCAAAATGTAGGCCCACTTTTAGTCCATTTCATTTGTAAATAAAAGTGTAAATCTAGCTAACTTTCATTAAAATTAACCTAGTTTAGACTTAAGGACGATGCACTTTAATGCATTTTTTGTATATGATTTTATTGACTAGATGCCTTAGGGTTAGATGGATGTTTAAATAGTGTTTAATAAAATTGCATGTAATTAGAGAATGAAGTAATAATTTATAAAGTAATTCTAAATGAACACGAGACTAAGAGGAGTTAGCATTCCGTTTCCATAATCTCTTGGTTGTAGTGCTAACTTTCTTTTAGAGAATTGAGTACTATAAATTGAATTGTCCTAGTTATTACCCTGGGTGGAGACTCCTCTTCTCCACACTATGACTATGTGGTATAGTAGTGTGTTCCCTAAGGCCCTGAGCCTAAACAATATCGTGGTTGCTAAAATCTTAGACGCGCGCTAAACCCCATCATCTATAGCGGCATGTGTGGAGTGCGTGGTCACGTGCTAAACGCGTGGTCACATGTTGAGTGTGTGATAACATGCTTGGCACTTGGCCACACACCTCCCCCCTCTATAGTCAACTTACGACGTGTATTTTTATGGCTCAAAGAAGCTTCTTCAGACTTTCTCTGAGTGTTGTCCATCTTTTCTTGATCCTTTTTTAGTTTTGGGTGTAATCTACTACGTTTTTTCTTTTGAATTTTTGTTTTTCTTTGCATAAGATGGAGTTCCCCAACATTGTGAGGGTCTGGAGGATTTTTTTGGATGTTGAGGGTAACTTCACAAAGGCCACTAGAGCTGGGACTTCCATTGTGGAGACTAGTAAGGATGGTGCTTAGGGTTCTCGACCATCTAAGCTCTCTCAAAGGGACTTGATTCATGTAGTTCACTATCTAGAGACTCATGCTTGGGCTTATCATCATCGCTAGATAGGTCCTCCTTTGTCCCCTATCTTTCATGAAGTTATTTAGTTATCTGGGATGCCTTGATATTTGTTAGCTTTTGTTGTATTTGTTATGTTTTTCAATTGAGGTTGTTATAGCTGTAGCTTTTACTGTGATTGTTAATCTGCAGTTTTATTATGAGTGCTGATAACCTAATAGCTTTTATTTTATTATGAATTCTAATTATCTGCTAGTGCTTGCCATGATATTTCTTTTTGGCTCTTGTTATTATTTTGATCCTATTAATTAGTAGAGAAAAGAAAAAAATATTTGTTAGTATTTATTATCTGAGTAGACTCTTAATAGTGTACCTGTTATTTATAGCCTTATAGTTCTATTACTATGTAGCTTGGGAGCTTCAATAGGGTTAACATTACTATTAAGGTCTTCCACTATGTGTGAAGCAGATGGTTATAGGAAAGGGTTTTGATTGGATTATCGTTGCACTTTCTTATGATTTGTATATGTCAAGTTAGGTTGCTATGTATGCATTGATTGAGTGGTGGATGGACATGACGCATACTTTTCACTTGCCCATTGGAGAGATGACTATCACTCCTCTAGACTTTGATGCTATCACAAGTCTAAGGTTTTCTAGGGAGCCTGTTCCCTTCAGTAGGGAGGAGTGTTCTTCTGCGATGGCGACGAGGCACCTCACTATAGAGTTGTTTAGGGTGCTTACCCTTATGAAGTCTAGTTATCCATACCTCACTCGTTACATTGAGTTTGTCTCAACTATGTAGATGATGTATGATGTTGATCTTATTTTGGTGGAGCAGCTAGCTCGTTGCTTCTTGTTCTATTTATTGAGTATTTCATCTTCCCGAATCCTTTGAGTACAAATAGTCTGCGGAATTATCTAACAACTAAGAACTCTAGCTATCAGGAAGTTGCCACAATTAGATATGGATGTTCTAACTGATAAGACAAGTGAACTATCAAATAACCTATTTTGTTTAGAAAGTTTAAAGAATAAAACTCCAAGTAATTTGAAGCAAAATCCGTCACTTTGATTTGATTGATAAAAAGATTCCCAAATAGGCTACAAAATAATCTATTTATAAGAATTATTAATCCTAAAAATAAACTAAAACAAATCCTTAAAAGATAAGGATAATAAATATCTAAAAGACAAGAAAACAAATCCTTAAAGATAAGGAATTATTTTTCTTACCAACTAAGCTGAAGAAAAGTATTCCTAACTAATAACAAACACTCTAAAAAATGTTTTGTATAAGTAACAAATGCAAATTCATTTTTAATGTTACTTATACTTAAACAACATTTTGTTGGACTTTATCATGGACTTGGAATAAGTGTAGCTACTACTTTGGCTTAATGCACTCAAATTGGACCCAATAATATTATTTAGGCCTAAATATTCAATTTCCACTAAATAAATAAGTTTTGGACCATACTTAACTGTGTTTGCTCTAAATGGATCAAATTGAGTTGAATTCATATATTGAACCCAAATTCTTTGAAGTAGCATATGTAATGCTTCCTTCATCTTCTTAGCACATGCTGATATGATTGGACTTCCATCATAAGTCAAAGGGTCTTCAATCCTTATTGGATTAGGATTCCTTGTTACACCTTGAATCCTTGTTGGATATAGATTCCTAGTCATATCTTGAATACTTGTTGGATTAGGATACCTTGTCATATTAGGATTCTCATCATTATCATAAACATTTTTCAAATTGATTCGAATTGAGTTTATCTAAAAAACAAAACCTGCAACAATCTATTGATACCCACACCTTAGATTGTCTAAGAAATAAGTTAGGTGGAACTAGAACCCTTAATTATTTAATAACTAAGAACTCTAGCTATCAGAAAGTCGCCACAATTAAGTATGGATGTTCTAATTGATAAGGCAAGTGAATTATCAAACAACCTATTTTTTTAGAAAGTTTAAAGAATAAAACTCCAAGTAATTTAAAGCAAAATTCGTCACTTTGATTTGATTGATAAAAAGATTCCCTAAAATAGGCTACAAAATAAGCTATTTATAAAATTTTTTAATCCTAAACATAAACTAAAATAAATCCTTAAAAGATAAGGATAATAAATCTCTAATAGATAAGAAAACAAATCCTTAAAGATAAGGAATTATTTTGCTTGCCAACTAAGCTAAAGAAAAGTATTCCTAACTAAAAACAAACACTCTAAAATTTTTTTTGGATAAGTAACAAATCCAAATTCATTTTTATTATTACTTGGACTAAAACAACATTTAGCTGGGCTTCATCTTGGGCTTGGAATAAGTGTAGCTACTGCTTTAGCTTAATGTACTCAAATTGGATCCAATAACATTACTTGAGCCTAAATCTTTAATTTCCACTAAATAAATATGTTTTGGTCTAGATTAACTCTATTTGCTTTAAATAGATTAGATTGACTTGAATTCATATTTTGAACCCAAATTCTTTGAATTAGCATATGTAATGCTTCCTTCATCTTCTTAACACATGCCCATGTGATTAGACTTCCATTATAAGTCAAAGGGTCTTCAATCCTTATTGGATTAGGATTCTTTATTACACCTTAAATCCTTATTGGATATGGATTCCTTGTCACATCTTGAATACTTATTGGATTAGGATTCCTTATCATATGAGGATTCTCATCATTTTCATAAACATTTTTCAAACTGAATTTATCTAACAAACAAAACCTGCAACAGTCTATTGATACCCACACCTTAGATCATCCAATAAACAAGTTGGGTAAAAACTAAAACCCTTAATTATCTAACAACTAAGAACTCTAGCTATCAGGAAGTTGCCACAATTAGATATGGATGTTCTAATTGATAAGATAAGTAAACTATCAAACAACCTATTTTTTAAAAAGTTCAAAGAATAAAACTCCAAGTAAATTGATAACTTATGACAACTCATCTTTGAAAATTCAAAATTGACAACTAATGACAACTCATTTAAGCAAAATGATAACTCATGACAACTAAGCATTGAAGCATGCCATGTAGGATGTTGACCATTGACCTTTAACTATGACTTGTTGACTCTTTGACTTTGACTTTAACTTGTTGACTATTTGACTTTGACGTTGACTTGGACTTGGAATATCCTTGAATCTTCTCACATCTTCTAAAATCTGATACGAAGATTAAGAAAGTCAATTTTAAGTCTAAATTAAACTAGGTTTGAATATACCAAGCCTTCATTTGATAAATTCATAAAAGTTATTTTAAGAATAAAAGTGAAGGACTTTAACCTCACAAGAATTGAAATTTAATTGATAAAAATCATTCAAATTCGTACTAGATTGATATGGCCTTTATATAGGCATGTAAACATCCTAATCCTTGAAGGAATAGGTTTTCTTACTTATTCCTAAGACTCCTATAAAGGAAAATCCTTAAATAAATAGGATCCCTTCTAAAATATGACAACTAATGACAACTAAGCTTTGAAAAGTCAAATTAACAACTCATGACAACTAAACAAACAACTAATGACAACTATGCTTTGAAGCATGCCATGTCACATGTCAAGTTGGATGTTGACCATTAACTTTGACTTATTGACTTTGAATTTGACTTGGACTTGGAATATCCTTGAATCTTCTCACATCTTGTAGAATATTCTTGAATCTTCCTTATTGACTCCAAAATATAAAATAACCCAAAAATTCATCCAAGCTTTGTACTTGACTTTATTGATGTGTAGACTTCATAAATTAACCCTTTTGAGGATCGTATCAAGTGAGGTTTTTCCTTAAACTCTATTCTTTTAAAACTGTGCAAGTTTACTTGAATTGTTTCACATTTACCTTTCATTACAATTGCTAGGTTATATTAGACTTAGAATTGTGTGATTGTTCATCTTTTAATAGCTAAGTATCTTATTTCAGTTTAATAGGCAAAAGGTTTAGCTCGATCAACATAACCTATCCTTAATGATCCTTGGACTAGATTTCAAAGTTGAATGCATATTCTATCTCTATTATAGGTTGGGTTCATATCAATTTGGTATCAAATAATATAAACCCCTAAAGGGGTTACGAAGTGCAAGCATGGAGCCAAATGATGAAGAATTCAAGCTAGTTAGCTTAATTTCATATTTTAAAATTAATTAGCTTGATATGAATGAATTTTAGAGTCAATAAGGAAGATTCAAGAAGATTTTGATACAATCCTCAAAAGGGTTAATTTATGAAGTTTACACATCAATAAAGTCAAGTACAAAGCTTGGATGAATTTTTGGGCTATTTTCTATTTTGGAGTCAATAAGGAAGATTCAAGAATATTATACAAGATGTGAGAAGATTCAAGGATATTCTAAGTCAAAGTCAAATTCAAAGTCAATAAGTCAAAGTCAATGGTCAACATCCAACTTGACATGTGACATGGCATGCTTTAAAGCATAGTTGTCATTAGTTATTTGTTTAGTTGTCATGAGTTGTCAATTTGACTTTTCAATGCTTAGTTGTCATGAGTTGTCAATTTGACTTTTCAATGCTTAGTTGTCATGAGTTATCATATTTTAGAAGGGATCCTATTTATTTAAGGATTTTCCTTTATAGGAGTCTTAGGAATAAGTAAGAAAACTTATTCCTTTAAGGATTAGGATATATACATGCCTATATAAAGGCCATATCAATGTAGTAGAATTTGAATGAGTTTTTATTAATTAAATTTCAATTCTTATGAGGTTAAAATCCTTCTCTTTTGTTCTTAAAAGAACTTTTGTGAATTTATCAAGTGAAGGCTTAGTATATTCAAACCTAGTTTAATTTAGACTTAAAATTGAATTTGTTAATCTTAGGTTTACATTAAACAACCTTTAATTCTTTATAATTAAGGTTCTTAAGTGCAGGTTATTTAAGGGTCTTGTTGGGAATTAAAGTTTCTTTTTGCTTGATTTATGAACGATCCTTGGTAAGGTTATCAAGATTGAATACGGGTTTGGTACAAGTTAACCACGTTCGTATCATTTAGTATCAGAGCTTTTGCTCATTAATCAAGTATGTATCTTTACTTTTCTTTGTTATTTGCATTTAATCCAAAAAAATCATTATTTCTTATTTCATTCGTTCTTGTGTCTTGTTTGATATCAATTCTTTTTTCTTTGCGATAATTGTGATCAAATTCATTTTTATTTATTATCTTGAGTAAATTTCATTCTTTTCTTCATATTTCAACCTATTTTAGTCTTTAAACAAAAAAAAAATCAAATTTGTTTTTAATTTTTATTTTTGTTGTTTTGCATCTTAAGAGTCTTATTTGTCTCAAATAGATATCAATTTGAGTTTGTTCTTAATTTGGTCATTTTGCATCTATTATATAAAAAAAATAAAAAAAGGAAGAAAAAAAATTTTTGAATTGTGAAAAAAAAAGTTGAATTGATCAAATTTGAATTCAATTTGGCCTAAAACCATTCCAATTTGTTGTTTTGATTCTAAATTTCATACCTTTGCCTTATTTCAATTCTGAATATTCTACTCTTCTTCTTAAGTTGCATTTAAGGTAGTTTAAACAGTTATTCCAAAATTTATTTTTTTCATTTTGTTTGGATATTGTCTTTGTTGTTACATTTTCTTTGGCCCTTATAGTCAAATTTGAGTTTAATTTTGCTTTTTTTTTGTTTTGTATTGAGCTTAATTTGATAATTAGTAACTTAAGTTCCATAAGAACTATAAGAAATGAATTTGAGAGGTAAAAGGCGAGTGGTGAGCTCATAAGAGGGTAAAAGCCTAATTGAGTGAAACATGAGCGTTGAGTGACATTCTTTGAGTGTAAACACGTGAGGGAGTGTTACTTGTGAGTTTTTGTTTTCTTTTATTGCTTTGTTTATAACATGGCAGATCTAAAAGAGGCTGAGATAGATCCCGAATTGAAGGTCTTTATAAAGACGATGCAAGAACAAATGAGTCAATTGTTAAATAGCCATCAAAAGGTTTGAGAGCAAATAGGGAGGTTAGAGCAAAGCCAAGCTACAACCACCACTAATAACACCAACAATATGACTCAAATCACACTTAGACAAGTTTGTAGAGGGAGATGGCATGAGGATGATGATGAGTTTGTTAATGAGAGCATTTAAGGGTACAATAGGCAAGATAACAACCTTGTGAGCATAAAGAAGAAGATACCTAATTTCCATGGCAAAAGTGATCTCAAAGCATATCTAGCATAGGAAAAGAAGGTAGATTTTATGTTTAATTGCCACACCTACTTTAAGGAAAAGAAAATCAAGTGTTCAACCAGCATGTTCATGGGCTATGCACTTGGTGGAATCAGTTAGTAGTCTCAAAGAGGTATTGTGGAGAAGAACCTATCTCAATATGGCAAGAGATGAAGACTATCATGTGAAAAAGGTTTGTGCCAAATCATTATTATAAGGATTTACAAAACCACTTTCAAGGGCAAAAACAAAGTTTAAGGAATGTTGGAGTCATTCAAGTGGTTGAGAGACATGATGAAAGAAAAGAAAATAAGGAGTTAGGTGTTAAAACTGAGTTAAGTGTTGAAAAAGGGTTGAGTGAGCATGGTGAGAAATATGAAGAGCAATTATGCATTGAAGTAGATGATCAGGTTATTAAAGAGGATGACAACATTCATGTTTTGGTGAATGAAGAAAGTGTGAACGATGATTTTGAAGAGAAAATAGTTGATGAAGAAATTATGGAGGTGTTGGAGAAAAATAATGCCAAAAGCCATGATGAAATATTGCAAGAAGATAAAGATAATGGCAAGTGTGTACAACCTAGCAAAGAAATTGATGAGAAAGTAAAGATCTTTGAAAGAGATTTTAAGGAAAATTTTCATGTCATGAAGGATAAGAAGATGATTATTCATCCCGATTGCACTAATAATTTTAATGTTTCTTTTCCTAGTGACTTAACATTTTTTTTTGTAGACCTTGAAGCCATATAAAGATCCATTTGATGATGTTGTTGCAATGCATTACAAGGTCAATAATACCATTGAAGATTTCATTCCTAGCATGAAGTTTGAGAAAGAGCTACAATATTTTACTTCTTTCAAGGGAATCCATAGATTTTTTGTTTGTAGCAAAGAGAGCTTAAGATATTCATGTTTCAAATTTAGAAGGAAGCAATAAGTATTCAATTCTTACATGTTCATTAATACAATTTCTTTATTCCAAGTGTGCAATCAAGTTCAAGTTGTTGTGTGAATTATTACTCCAAAGGAGAGGATTTCACTCAATGAATTTATGTTTGACCTTAGAGGATATATGAATTTATCAACTTTAGAAGATGGGTATGATTCGAGGATGAATCATCTTTAAGAGGGAGGGAATGATACAATTCTCAAAAGGGTTAATTTATGAAGTCTACACATCAATAAACTCAAGTACAAAGCTTGGACGAATTTTTGGGTTATTTTATATTTTGGGGTCAATAAGGAAGATTTAAGAATATTCTACAAGATGTGAGAAGATTCAAAGGTATTCCAAGTAAAAGTCAAATTCAAAGTCAACAAGTCAAAGTCAATGGTCAACATCCAACTTGACATGTGACATGGCATGCTTCAAATCATAGTTGTCATTAGTTGTTTGTTTAGTTTTCATGAGTTGTCAATTTGACTTTTCAATGCTTAGTTGTCATGAGTTGTCAATTTGACTTTTCAATGCTTAGTTGTCATGAGTTGTCATATTTTAGAAGGGATCCTATTTATTTAAGGATTTTCCTTTATAGGAGTCTTAGGAATAAGTAAGAAAACCTATTCCTTCAAGGATTCGGATTTGGAAAAAATTTTAATTCTAAGGTAAATTTATGTTAATGTTTGGGGTGAAGTTGTAGTTTAGGCTTACTATGGGTTTTAGATTCGTATGAATTCTTATTCCTTAGCACCAGTCATGACTCCCAGTTTTAGGTCATGACAAAGTTTGTACCAAAGCTTAGGTTTAGTATGGTTGGACCTAGGTTATTAGAGTTTGAGTTTTCTTTGAAACTACTGCAGCAAATTAGGTTCAATTATGTCTTTGAAAAGTTTTCCTTACTTTAGAATTATGTGTAACTATTAAGGTGTCTGTTTTTGTTTGAAATGTATATTATATGTTTTATTTCGATTCTTTCTAAAATGTGGTGAGCATGAGTCACTCTACCGGTCGAATAACCCGATGATAGAGAGTCTTACTATAATGAGGTTCTACCCCATGAACTGCTAGCTAGGTGTAGGGGTAGAGGTAGAGATAGACCCAGAGGAGTGGCAGGTCACCATAGACAGTGAGAGCTGTAGGATGGTGAACCTACAGGCTAGGATTTTGAGGAAGCTGCTTATGCACTAGGAGTTTAGTAGGGTGCAATAGCTATACCCCAAACGGTACAACTTATGCAACATCTATTTCAACAAGGACCTCATATTATGTTATACCTAGAAGTATCAGTATTTTATGCCAGTGAAGGAGGATTTCTAGGGGTCTAGCATACAATATTTTATGTGGGCACTAGTAGTTAGCCTAGAGAATATTTTTAGTAGGGCTAGAGACCTCAGAATAGGGTCTAGAGGAGAGGTAGACATGGTCGTAGTGGACCGCATAGACCTGGCAAATTTGGTTCAGGTGCCACCAACAGTAGTGGTGATTAGAGTTCAGGCTACAATAGCATAAGATTTGTAGTCAGTGCTTGTCAGACTTGTAGGAGAGTCCATTGGGGATCATGCTATATGGCTCCAAGAACTGCTACATATATGGAAAGACTGGGCTTTTTTTAGATCATGCCCTTATTCTGATTTTCAGCAACAGTTCCCATAGTCATTATCAATTAGTATAGCTCTAGCTCATTTTCAATCACCACCATTTCTGTACCCGAGTACCTCTCAATTTGTAGCCCAATAAGGGTGAGGTAGAGGAGGTAGAGGCAGTGCTAGAGGATATGGGTAGGCTTTTACCAACCAATAGGGAGGTAGAGGACATGCTAGATTTTTTACTCTCATGTAGTAGGATGCTCAAGCATCCAATGTAGACGTAGCAAGTACACTTTCGCTATCCATTCCTTTATATCCCTTATTTTTATTTCAAAATCAAATTGGTGAGCTGTGATGATAGCAATTCCTTTATTAGTTGCCATGCCTCTAAGTGATTCATTGGACACCGACATCATTCTTCTTGGGTGTCTTATGCTGGTTGAAAGTAAAAAGCTACCCATAGACTTGGTGTTATTGGATGTGATGGACTTCGATGTAATCCTGGGAATGGATTGGTTTTTTTAGCATCATGCTATTGTGGATTGTCGTAGTAAGGAGGTGATTTTCAAAATTCCAGGTTAAGAGGAATTCAAGTTTATGGGTGATTTCTGTGCCTTAAAATATTATCTCTGCTATTATAGTAAGAAAGATGCTAAGAAAATGGTTTCAAGGATATTTAGCATTGGTCAGGGATACTACAGTAGAATAAACATTCATCTCAGATGTTCCTATAGTAAAAGTTTTCTGATGTCTTCCCTGATGAATTATCGATCTTGCCATCTCACAAAGAGGTTGAATTATGTATTGATATGGTTCTAGGCATAGCTCCTATCTCTATGCCACTTTATAAGATGGCTCCTGCAGAGCTAAAAGAGTTAAAGGAGCAATTGCAAGATTTATTGGACAAGGGTTTTATAAGACCCAGTACTTCTCTTTGAAATGCACCAGTCCTGTTTGTGAAGAAGAAGGATGGTACTTTACGACTATGCATTGATTACAGAGAATTGAATAAGGAGACTATTAAGAACAAGTATCATCTTCCAAGGATAAATGATTTTTTGATCAGCTTCAAGGTGTATAGTTATTTTCTAAGATTGACTTAAGGTTGGGCTATTATTAGTTACGAATCAGTGAAGCCAATGTTCTTAAAATGACATTCTGTACTAAATATGGCCACTATGAGTTTATGGTGATGTCCTTCGGATTAACCAATGCACCAATAACTTTTATAGATATGATGAATAGGTTGTTTAGACCATTCTTCAATCGGTTTGTGATTGTTTTCATTGATGATAGACTGGTGTATTTAAAGAGTATGGAAGAGCATGTATATCACTTGAGAACAGTACTATAGATATTAAAAGAATAACAATTTTATGCTAAGTTCTCAAAGTGAAATTTTTTACCAAAAAGTGTGGTATTCCTTGGGCATGTAGTGTTTAAGGATGGCATTTAGGTTGATCCATAGAAGATTAAAGTAGTGTCTAAGCAGCCTAGACTGATAACAGTCATAAAGATTCAAAGTTTCTTAGGTTTGGTAGGGTATTATAGGAGGTTTGTTCAGGATTTTTCAAGAATTACATTACCTATAACCCACCTAACTTAGAAGAATATGAAGTTTGTGTAATCAGAAGCATGTGAGAATAGCTTCCAACTGCTAACTAAAAAGTTGACTACAGCTCTAGTGTTAACTTTGCCTAATGGAGTAGACAAGTTCACTATGTATTGTAATGCTTCCAAAGTTGGCCTAGGTTATGTATTAATGCAGAATGGCAGGGTAGTAGCATATACTTCCAAACAATTGAAGAAGTATGAATAGAACTATCCTACTCATGACCTAGAAATGGCTACTATTATCTTTGGTATGAAGATTTGGAGGCATTATTTGTACAAAGTGACATGTAAAATTTATATTGATCACAATATTCTAAAGTATATCTTTCATAAGAGAGATTTGAATCTCAAACAAAGAAGATGACTAGAGCTTCTAAAGGATTATAATTGTTATATCTTGTATCACTTAGGCAAGGCTAATATGGTAGCAAATGCCTTCAATAGAAAGTCCTCATGTAGTCTTGCTCACATTAGTGTGGAAAGGAGACCTTTAATCCAAGAGATGCACAAATTAGTAGTCCAAGCTTTGAGGATGAAGATAACCAGGTCAGGAGGATTGTTAGCTCATTTTAGAGTTAGATCTGTATTAAGGGATGTGATCAAACAACTTAAAGCTGAGATCCTAATTTGGTAGAGCTTCTAGAGAAAGTTCACGAAGGGAAGTTTATTGATTTTAATCTCGATGATGAAGGTGTTCTATGGATTAGTGGGAGATTGTGTGTTCCTAATGTGGATAACTTGAGAGAATAGATATTGGAAGAATCTCATTATTCAGCCTTTAGTGTACATCATGGCTTCACTAAGATGTACTACAATATTAAGGATCTTTACTAGTGGGATGGAATGAAGAAAGATGTAGTTGAATTTTTCTTTGAGTGTTTGACTTGTCAGCAAGTAAAAGCAAAGCATGAGAAGCCTTATGGGAAGCTTCAATCTCTTCTAATTCCTGAGTGGAAATGGGAGAGAGTCATTATGGATTTCGTGACAAGGTTTCCTCGTTTAAAGGATGGATACGATTCCATCTAGGTGATAATGGGCAGGTTACCTAAATCAGCTCACTTTTTGCCAGTTAAAGCTACTTTTTAAGTTGCCAAGTTGGCTAAGCTGTACATCAAAAATATTGTGTGTCTTCATGGGGTGCTTATTTTTATTATCTCTGATAGAGGTTTGGTGTTTACCTCTCGATTTTAGTAGAAGTTGCAAGAGGTAATGGGTACTAGACTTGATATCAATACTATTTTTCATCCTCAGACATATGGTTAGTCTGAGAGAAGGATCCAAATACTTGAATATATATTATGGATGTGTGTAATGGGTTTTTGAGGTAGTTGGGATGATCATATGCCATTGGTAGAGTTTGCTTATAATAACAACTATTATTGTAGTATTGAGATGACACCATATGAAGCTCTATATGGAAAGAAGTGTAGATCTCCTCTATGTTAGAATGAAGTTAAAGAAAGAGAGTTAATTAGACAAAATTATTTAGGACACATACAAGAAGGTCGCTTTGATAAGAAGGTGATAAGAAACGGTAGCTAGTAGGCAGAAGAGTTATGCAGACTCGAAGCACAAGGATGTGGAATTTTAAGTTGGGAACTATATATTCTTAAAGGTGTCACAGATGAAGGGTATGATGAGATTTGGCAAAAAGGAAAAGTTAGCACCAAGATACATAGGACCTTTTGAGATATTAGAGAAAGTTAGCATGGTTGCATATCGGATGGCTTTGCCTTTGAATTTGTCATAGGTGCATCCAGGGTTTTATGGTTCAATGCTCAGGAAGTATATTTTGAATCCTTCACACATTTGCAGCCCTAAAGTGTAGAAGTAAATGAAGATCTGATGTATGAGGAAGAACTAGTTGCGATTGTTGACTATCAAGTTCGATAGTTGCATTCTAAGTAGATTCCGATGTTCATAGTCTTATGGAGGAACAACAATGTGGGAGTGCATATGTGGGAGACTAAGGTAGAGATGCAGGTTGCATATCCCTATCTTTTTCACCAGTGAAACCTTGTATTTTCTTTTCAGTTGTTAAAATTTGAGGACAAATGTTTATAAAAGGGGAAGATTGTTATGACTCTTATTTTTATTTATTAAATTTAAAGGGGAATTATTGAGTTTTACTTATTATTTTATTTAATTAGTGTTAAATGGAATATTTTAATACTTTTTAATAATTATTGGAGTATGTTATGTATATATTATGTGTATAAGTATTTGGGAAGAGTTATTATTATTGCTGTTATTATTGTTGTTGTTGTTGTTATTATTGTTATTATTATTATTATTATTATTATTATTATTATTATTATTATTATTATTATTATTACTATTATTATTATTATTATTATTATTGTTATTATTATTATATATGTAAATAAAAAAAGGACAAAAATGATTTTTTTCCTTTTTCTCTTCTCTCCCATTTTTCTTTCTTTCCTTTTTTTATCCTTCTTCTTCCTTCTTTCCCCATCAACAGTGCCACCAACCACTGCCACCATCCTTTCATTGGTTAGCTACTATGTCGTCACCTCCACTCGGACACTGCCAGCACCTCTAGCCACCGGCGACATCCCCTTCCTCTTATTCTTCTTTGTTGCAGGAATGAAGAGAAGCTTGCTGGCGATGTTTCTGGTAACCCCTAGATGTACTAGTGTTCTTAATCGAATCCTGACATCTTGGGCTTCATTTCCCCTCACCCAATTTGTCTGAGCAACTCCGGAAAGCACCTTCATTTTGGGTAATTGATTTTAGGTTATTTTTAGTTAATTTTGTTAAATTGAGCTTTAATTTGATTTTATTAGATATAGTTAATTTGGGATGAAATGATCTAGAGATTGTGATCTTACTTACTTTGATTTTTATTTAATTTTTTGAATTTTTCAGGCATTTGGTACTATTTACGTCAGTGTTTCGGATAGTCCATGGTCTGAAAATTTGTAAATTTTTAATCAATTCTATATATTATGTAGATTAAACTTTGTAAAGAAAGTTTTGTGAAATTATGTATAAAATTTGAGATATGAATTTTTAAAGATTATGTTTAAAAGTGTATTTTTGAGAAATTAGCTGAAATTGGTAAAGTTATTTGATTTTAATTAAATTATTGTTAATTATGTTGTTTTAGACTATGTGAAATAATAAAAGTATAAAAATAATTTTTATAATTATTTTTCAATTATTAGTTAATTAATAGTAATTTTGGAAATTAAATAAATAATAAATTTATTTATTATTTTTGAACCTAAATGAGCATTTTATTATTTTGATGATAATAATAAGTGATTTTAATAATTATTTACAATTTATGCTAATTTATCTGTAAAATGGAAATTTTATTCCATTAATGGATTTTATTGGCAATTATTATTTGAGAACTAAAATTTTATTATTTATTTGGAAACTAAATTTCTTTAATATTTTTATGATATATTTTTGTGATTTGAGAAAATTATATTATTTTATTGTATATTTTGTGATGTTGGTTCTCGGTTGGGTATGAATTGTAGTTCAGGGACCCAAACTCAAGATGTTAAGCTTTGGAATATATTAAAGTGTGCTTGCATGCAAAAATAGCTCTACGTTTAGTGGAGGGATGTCCACTTTACAAAGGAGACTCTGTAAAATTTTTAGTAGATTTCTCGTAAAACATGACATTAGGTTTATGTTAAGTTTTTAGTTTTGTTAAGTCATGTCTTTGATCGAGTCTTTCCTTAAAAATCTAGAATTTTTTAAGGTTAGGATTTTAATCCTGATTATTCTATTATTATTATTATTATTATTATTATTATTATTATTATTATTATTATTCATATAGCTACGCTGAGACCGAGGTCTATAGGACAAGGCCATTCTAGTCAGTATAGAGGAGCACACTCCACATGACTTATCTCGTAAGATCTCTCATAATAGCTCTCTTCGCCAGACTCTTTCTTCTCTGGTTGATTTATGTAAATCTCAAACTTCTGTTTCTTTGTATTTTATTAGACGCTGCAATAGTGGTTTGTACTTGTAGTAGTATGTATTTGTTGTAGTTTCTATTGATGATGTCGATAGTGGTTATGTACCTGTTTGTTGCAAAAATATTTTATTGAGATATTATTTATGGAATTCTTTTTATCATGAAAAAATTTTAAGTCTAAGGTAAATTTGTGTTTATGTTTTGGGTGAAATTGTAGTTTAGGCTTGCTATGGGTTCTAGATTCGTGTGAATTCCCGTTCCCTAGTGACGATCATGACTCCTGATTTTGGGTCATGATATTGTAATTTGTTAGGGGCCTTTTTTATCTATTTATTAAAAGACAATGAGCTAAGTGTACCATCTAGGGGCAATTTGACCTTTATTGGTAAGTTCAATAGCTAAATTGTCCCTAAAATGTCTAAAGTGGTTTATTTGACTCTAGATGAAAAGTTCAATGGAATCAATCTCTAAATTTTTAATGGAAATTTATCCATTTCTAATATTCTATTTTTTTTCTATTACAAAATATTCATCGATAATTTACTTCAAATTTTAAATAAAAATTCTTTAATTATTTTACAATAGTTGATTTCAGTTGCTATTTTAGTAATGGATCATCTGTTCCAATTTAGCTTCTTTCACTCGACCTTCAAAATGTGTATATAACTTGTAATATTATTATAGTCTATTTAGATGCAAAGGATTTGGCCTATGGGTTTGGATTTGGACCAAATCCTTTGTTTTGGACATAAATAGTTGGATTTGGATTTGAATAAAATCCATTAAGGATTTGAAAACCTAAATAGTATGGATTTCAAATAACATCTACGGGCTTATTATTTCAAATCCAAATTCTTGTGAATTAGGACTAAATCAAGCTTTGATGATTGAAGAGAACTTAAACTTAACGACAAGAGAACTGCAACCTCAGTACAATCTTCTTATTCTTCTTCTTCTCACATTACTGCAATCTTTAGAGCAACAAATTATGTTGATGTTATTTTCAATTTCACTTTTTTTTCTATACAATAATTTTTTATTTATACTTTAAAATAGGTTATAAGAAAGTTAGGGTTTCTAGATTAAAGATGCTAATTTCATGTTGATTTCATATTTTAAACTGATGTTTCATTTGCATATGTAAATATATTTAAATTAGGGATCTTGAAGTGTAAAGTTGCATTTGAGAAGATTTAAAACTGATTGAGCAGTTAAGAGTGGTTGAAGAAGTTACAACTGTTGTTGTTAGTGGTGGTGAAGATATAGGTTAAAAGGTGGGGTTTTCAAGGAGCATTTGGGTTAAGAAAGTCTCTATTGAGTTTTTCATGATGCTCTTACACTCACAGATAACATGGTGGATAGAATTGTTGGCATCTTCATTTTTAATTTTTTTTTTGCTTAGGTTGTTGTTCTATTATAGTTACAAAGTGTTATGTTTGAAGGATTGTTAGGTTTGTATTAGGCAAGTTGAACCCATAGTCATGCCACTACACCTAACCCAAGCCCACTTTTTGCATTTATTTTCTTTATTTTTCTATTTTATAACTAAGAGATTTTATTTTTATCCTTTTCATTTGTTGAGCATGTCAACCTCTAAGTAGTTTTTTTTTTAAATTTCATTTGTATAAATATACATATATTAATGTTTATTTTATTTATTATGAAAAGTCATGTATCTTTTAAATATGTATATATCAAATATAGCTTAATAGTCTAATATGTTGTACTTTGAATAAAGCACCATCCATAGGTTTCTTTACAATTGTTATAGTTTATCTCTATAGTTAATCACTACAAATTATGATATCTATACAATAATGCCAAATTTTGTTCATGTTATTTACCCTTTAAGTAGAAATTTGAGAAATGGGTTTTTATTTATGGGGGTTTTAAATTTTCTTGTAGGTTTTCTCTTATACATTGATTATCTATATTTGAAAAAATAAATAAATATTTTGAGTAATCCTTACATGTGCCTCTAACCTGTTCGATGAATTGCTTAATAGAAATAAATTATAGCACTAATGAATTTTTTATAGGATTATTATGGCTATTTTTAGAATGAATATTTTCTGATGTTTCATTTGTTTTGATTTTTTTTAAGGATTAACATTTTCTAAACTAAGCAACTTGAGTTATGTTTATCTAAATTTGAAAGCTTACTAGTTGTTTTGAGATGTCATCAATTTCATGGACTATCTATTTTGCATTTTGCTGTTGTATAATCATAACTTCTCTTACATTGTCTTAGTTAGTGCTTGAATTATTTGTGAAAGCTAGTGCTTTTTTATTATTGAGTTTCATGTTTTGATTGGCATTATTTTGTTGTCATTTGATGAGGTTTTTGAGGAAGTTTCCTTGGGTGAGTGTTTGTTTTGATTCCAAGCATTTGAAAGCTACTTTCGTTAATTTATCTCTTGGTATTCACAACATAGCTTCTCATCATGCATTAGTTATTATTTTTTTTAGTAATTCATCCTTTGGTAGTCATAAAGAAATTTCTAATAAGCAACAAATCTTAATTGTTAAAGTTTCTAATATTCTAGTGTGCTTTATTGTTTGAGTAATAAGTATTTTATTGTTTAGGTAATGGCTAATAACTAATAAGATTTGAACATTCAAAGAAAGTGTGCAAGAGAGGAAAATAAAATATTTTAGGTAGAAGAAGAAGAATTTGAAGATTTTATAATGGTGATAAGTTATGTTATAATGGTGATTGGTGCTTTATATTGCAATAGGTATAAATTAAGAGAAATTTCATGGGATGAGAATGAACATGCTCATCATATATTTATTTGGTTGCAAATATTAGAATGTGAAACCATGAGTATTGAGTTATTACATCTTAACTGAGCAACATTTAAGAAGTTATGTGACATTTTACAATTTAAAGGAGGGTTGACGACTTCAAAAATGTTACAATTAATGAAATTGTAGCATTATTTTTGCATATTCTTATTCATGAAACAAATTATAGGTGGATAAAAACTAGTTTTGCTCGTTCTAAGAAAACAATTAGTATACAATTTCATTTGGTACTTAAAGCTGTTAAGAAAATAGACAAATATTTTATCAAAGAGATTGATCCAGATACAAATTATTAAGACAATATAAGTGGAAATAGTTTCAGTTAATATAAGGTTATAAATGAATCTTTTTCATTGAAATTATTTATTTAATCTATTGAATAAAATTAAAATGGTGTTATTTTAGGGTGCACTTGAGGGTACACACATTCAAATGACTATTCATGACTATTCTAATTTAAGATCGAGCTAAGTACTAAAATAGGAAAGGTGATATTCACACCAATGTTCTTGGAGTTTGTGATCCAAAAATGAAAATTTTTTATATCTTACCTGGTTGGGAGGGATCCGCTTCAGATTCTTGAGTTTTGGGTAGTGCTTTTCATAGGTGCCATGGTTTAAAGATACCAATAAGTAAAAAGTTTTCATAATTTTTTTTTAAAAAATAGAATCTAGAATTTAATTTTAAATATGAATTAATTATTATTATAATGTTTGTAAATAAGGATTATCTTATGGATATGGGATACACAATGGTCTGGGTTTTTTTTATCTCCTTATTATGGGACACATTACCATCTTAATTTGTATAGGGGAAATACACCAACAAATTATAAGAAGCTATTTGTCTTCAACAATCAATCATAAGAAATACTATTGAAAGGGCATTTGGGTTATTGAAGAAGTGGTGGCCTATATTATGAACTCCAATTCTCCATAATTTTATAAGAGAAGAAATGTCTGAAGATGAGTTACTAAAATAAGTAGATGAAGAAATGACAAATGTTTTGGAAGTTGAAAATGAAAGCATAAAAGGGGAGACTATTAAAACTATCTAGGTGATACATGATTGGACAACATTTAGACATAGGTTAGCTATGCAAATGTTTGAAGATTATCAAATTAGATAAATTATATAAGTTTTAGTTATTGAGTTGTATTTGTTAGAACTTATTGTATATGACTTCCTTTTGTGCAAATGCTTTTAACATTTTTTTCTTTAAGTTCATGACATGTGAAATTTTTATATTAATTATTTGATTTAATATGTTGTATAAATATTATTTTGTTTATGATAAAATATTGTAGAAATGAGTGGTAAAGACATATGAGGCCAACCAACTTGGTTGAAATCTAATTCAATGTTTAGAGGAAGAAATATGTTATTATTTGCACTTTCTCAATCTACACCAATTGAAGGTGAAGCTTAAGGGCAATTGACTTTATCTAATTTTTAATTGCCTATGAGTGGTAAAGGAAAGGAAAAATCAAGATCTTACATTTCATGGAGTAGAGAAATGGATACCTTATTTGCTCAAATTTTATATGATCAAATGGCCTTAGGAAATAAAAGTAAAGGAGAGTGGAAGCCACAAGCTTATCAAGTAGTATTAGATACATTAAATGAAAAACTAGGCCTCAATTTGGTGATTAGTAATGTGAGAAATAGAATAAAGGTTTGAAAAAGACATTATTTTATTATTACCAACATTTTAACAAAGACAAAATTCAAATGGGATGAGGATAAGAAGATGGAGGTGATAACAGTAGATGATCTTGTAAAGTGGAATGAATATCTTGAGGTAAGTTCACTTTCTATTTTATTGTTTTGCTTTTTTCTTTTTGTTGCTTTTATTTTTTTATTTATTTATGTGTTTAGAATATATTGTATATATATGTATTGTTTTGCTTGTCTTTGCTTAAAATAATACCATATACTTGTAGCAATTTTTGCATGCCCCTTTCTTCCTCATGATAATTATTAGCTCCCCCAATATAGTTTATCTTTTTTTTTTCAACCCCTGCCAACATGGTGCACCCACCATTTATAAGGCCATGAAAGGGCATTATCTAATATATAGTCATTTATACCTTTTAACATGGGCCATATTGTATGGACTTCAAATAAGGTAAAAAGGCCTAGAGACAAGACCAAATGATTCCAATGGTAGACATGTATAATGCACTTTTTCATGTGTATGATCATAAATGTGATTTTGCGCTGGATATCTTCATGTATCTATAGATAGTTATACTTTGTTATAGCTAATCAATTACCGGTCTACTTTTGGGCATTGCTTTTGAGTTTTGAATATAAAGCATCATGATATTTCATTTTATAGCAGAAACATTGCATGAGATATGAACCTAATTAAGGTGACATAGAGATTGATTGATATATGTTGATTCCCTTAAGAGTTTTTTTTCTTATATTCTATCTAGAGCTGCAAAAGGATTAACCAAACATATAAGTTCTTATGATTCTCTCTTGTTTTTCACATTTGTATGTAGTACTTTCATGTTTTTGTCTTAATATTAAAAGTTTATTTCAAGTGCTAGTAATTAGATAAATGATTTTATGAGTTGTTGGTAATTTAGAATGCTTCATAGTTTCTCATTCGTGATTTAGTCATTACACTTGTTTAAACTATATAGGTCAAATGTGAAATCAATTATTTATTTTATTTGATATTTTGTTAAGTAGTCTTTTTTTTTTTAAATTTCTTTTTCTTTGTTGTATATTTTCAGAGTTTTCTAAAAGCACATGGATACCAACACAAAGTAACAAAAAATTGGGATGACATATTCTTATTTATGTGGATGTGATAGAGCCACTGGAGATGGTGAAAAAACTTTTCAAGATTCCACTAAAGCAATGGATCAAGAAGGAAATGAAGTATAATCTAATATAGACTTAAGAATAAGAGACTTTAAGAACACTCCTATAAAGTTCTATAAAAATAAAAGATCTTGAAAGGATATTCTAGCTGATGTAGTGATGGAGATAGCTCATTCTTTTAAAAAATATTGGGCAACTAAAAAACATTTTAAAAGACTGCAACCTACTTGAGAAGAGATTCATGCAGTAGTTTAACAAATTCCCAAACTTCACAAAGTGAATTTTTTTTTCAGCAGTTCAAAAACTCATGAAAGGCAATCTTGAGGAATTTTATTTGCTCGAGCCTTTACTTGATGATGAAAAAAAAGATTGGATCCAATTTGTAATTGAGAGTGATGTTAGTTAGTGTTTATTCATGAATGTTATTTTTATGTATAGTTGAATTGTTGTTTACATTTTTTTATTGTCTTTTATAAGTTTTAATTTTTAATTTGACTTTATCATATTCTCTACAATTTTTGTTATGAACAATAATAAAATTAATTTAGTTTGATAGATTTTAAGAGTTTTTTTACTTCACATTTTGATTATTTTATAATTGAAAAAAATAAAATAATGTAAATTTAAAAATAAATTTAGTTTCAAATCCAAATATAATAATCCAATAGTAATCTAAACAATGAATTTGAAATCCAAGATTTCAAATTCTTAGCACTATCCAAATGATGGATTTTCAAATGAATGGATTTGAAATGTAGGATTTGAAATCCAAATACCAAATTGCATTCAAACGCACCTTTAATAATTTACTAAACTTTCTACATTTTTATCTTTAAGCTTTTCAAGTTTCATTTTATATATTTAAATTCTTATACTTCACCGGTTAAAAATTTTAAATATTTATCTCAATTTTTAACTCAAATTCTTTTCTATTGGTCCTCGAAATTTCATATTTCTTATATTTATACCATTTTTTTTATATATTTTTAGCAATTATATCACTTCTAAATTTTTTACCAATAAAAATAAATTTCTTTATTTTAATTTTTTATACTTTAAATTAAAAATATAAATATAATTTTTATATAATTTTTTTCATAATTTAAAATAAAAATAAAAATTTATAAATCATATTTTAATTTTTTTAAAATAAAAAAAAAGTTAATGCTTAGATATTAAAAAAATATATAATCATACTACCAATTTCACAATATTTTAAATCATACAAGTTTTATTATCAATAAAATTTTTATTTTTGATAACAAATATTATGATGAAAAAGAACACTATAATTAAAAGACATTATGATAAAATATATTTTATAAATATTTAAGGTTTAAAATTTATTTTTTTCAATACTTTTTTTATTTTTTTACAAAATTTTAATTAAATTATTTTGAATAAATTTGTATAATATAAATTGTATATTATTTTAACAAAAACTGCATAATTGAGTTACTAAATTAAATATTTAAATGAGTCCACAATTTTTACTCACAACCAACACTAGTAATTTAATAGACATTAGTATTATTGTTGTTGTTGTTGTTGTTATTTTTAATATTATTATTACCTTTGGTAATCAGTTGGAGGACAAAATTTTTTTACATATATTGTTATAGACACTCAGTTTGATAGGCCCGTAATAAGGGGCTAACTGTGGATGCTCGGTTTGATCGACCCACGATAGAAGCTTGATGATAAGGAAAATACGAAACTTGAATGCAAGAGAAGCCCAAAACCTTATTAAAAATGGACCTAATAGCCCAAACCCACAAAAATACAAGACTTAGCTCAAAAGACAAAGCCCAAGACCACTCTAGTCCAACAGCCCAATTTTGGGTTAGGGCCAAAGAGGCGATGCCTCTATGGTGCCTACTTTGGTGAGGTGATGCCTCTTCGAAGAGGAGTTGTCTCTTCACCAACATTAAATGCAGAGGTGACAATGGTGATAAAGTGGGGTGGATCCCACACCTTATAGACTTTAACATATTGTATGAAAAAAAGACTTTAGAAAGAGGGAAGACTTTAGATAGAGGGCTAAAAAAGAGTGTAATGATGAGAGCTAAAAAGTGAAGGTCTTGTCAAGGCATGGGGGAGGCCAAAAAGAGGTATGGAGAGAGAGGAAAAGAGGTTAGAAAGCCTTATAAAGTTTTAGGAAGAATAAAAAAGCTCTAAAAAAAAAGAGGTGGATGTTCTTAAGAAGGAAGGGAGATAAATGAACTTGAAAGTCCATTATTGGAAGGAAGAAGGAGGAACTCTTGCATTCAAGTGGAGCTTGAGATCAAAACCAATCTCTGAGGGCCAATTACTTTAAAGAAAAAGCTCATAAAATAGTAACAATCTTCATTTTTTTTTAAAAAATTTGAGTTGTAAACTTGTATAAGCTTCTTGTTTATTTACTTGCTTGTTTATTAGATTCATCACTTATTCCATGTTATATTTATGATATGATAATCTAAATCATTGAGTATAGTCATAAATCCTTGGTTATGTGCATGTGATGTTTCTTTACTAGAGATTTAAGAGATTTGAAAGTTATTGTTTCATTTGCTAGTCAGGCGACACCTCTTCAAAGAGGTGCCGCCCTTTTGGCGTAAGGCGATGTGGTGTCACCTCTATGCATAGAAGTGATGCCTCATTGATGAGGCATTCACCACTTCAACAAAGGCATGAGTAGTTTTATTATAATTTATTTATTTGCTCCATGTAGTGTGCAAATATATGTATTTTCATGTTTCTTTAATTTATTTACCTTTATGTAGTCATATGTTTACATTGTTTAGTTAAAATAATCATGTGTTTATCATTTTCATTTATATTTAGTCGATGGATTAACCTTATGGCTTCCTTTGGTAGGATTTATATATTTGTGGAGATTAATATTTTTTCATTTCAGGAATCTTAAAACAACTTCGATCATCAAGCTTTAATTCCTTTAACTCGCTTGTGGATTTATTTATTTTATCGATTTATTTTTTGTTTATTTCCTATTTATTATACATTTTCTTGTGTGTAAAAGAGTTGTAATATATTCTCCTCCCTCCTTTCTTTGCATGAAATTTTATCTCTATTTTGTGAATGAATGTTTGTTAATATGATAAAGTTATGAGTCATATTAAAATGCATGAATTTGAATTAATGTTTAAATTTGGACTAAAATATAAAATTGAAAATTATTTGCATGTTAATAAAGAAATAATTGAATAATTAAAGGTAATAAAATACAAAACAAAAATGGGGGCCAACCACAAAGTTGGGTGGGTTTTCTAAAAGCCTAAACCTAGTTTCTAAACCCATTCTCTAAAGATGACTTCCAAGAACCTCTACAGGATCTAGTTACTATACAATGTGTTCTAGTTTCGTTCGGGTGGTGACTTCTTCTCTAATTTGGGCTCCAAGCCTATTTGGTATTTTCTAGTGGGCCTTAAACTCACACGATGCCATGGTTGCCAAACATTTAGGTGTTTGCTAAACCCCACCACCTATAGTGGTGACTCCATTGGGGAATTGAGAAACTGATTCCAATGTTTTGTATTTTATCATTTTTAATTATTCTTTTGTTCCTTTGGCATCCTTTTGCATTCACTACACATGTTCAAATAATGAGCACTCAGTCCCCAAATAACCCGATAATAGTCATTGCCCTACTACCTATGTTTCACTCAAACCTACTGGTGGAGTATTTGATTATTATCACTCATAGCACGTACTTCTTCTTATCATATGGACCCTTGAGTGGGGAGACATCATGGATGTGTATTACTATAAGAATCGAAGTCTTTTTCACCTAAGACTCAACTTATATAATAACTTAGTAATTCCAATCAGGATTTTCCCCAAATGCATGTGTTTCATGCCATATGGTAATCCTTCAAATAAGGCCCAAGCCCATTTTAAATGGACCATGTTAAGGCAAGCTTTTTATGCCCACTATGGTCCATTGCAAATATGCCACACTAAGATGGGCTTTTAATGCCTATTAAGGCCCATTAAAATGGACTTTGGAATTATTTAAAGGTATTACTACTTGTTTGTTCTGTCTTGAGGCTTACCTTACATATGTTGGTTTCATTACCCCTCGTTGATAATTAAGACCCAAGCTAAAAATCTTAGGACAAAAACTCACCATTGAACATGTATGTGAGAGGAATAAGGTGGAAATTATTATTTGAGAGCTATTTATTTATTTCCCTGTTACGTGTAAATAAAATGTGTTCATTTTCTATCTTTGAATAATTAAATAACAAGATAAAATGAAATTACATATCATGCATACATGTCATGCATAATTATAACATATGGTCTTATAGTTATAGATCCTTTAAGCTCTTTTATATGGATTCGATCTAATTTCGGCCATTTAATTAGAAATTTAGAAATAGTAATGGTGGTAGTTTTAATCTTGAAGCTTTCAAAGCACAGTTGAAAGAAGAAATATTTATTAAAACTCAATTAATAATGAAGGAGATAATGGGAAAAGAACCAAGTTGCTCAAAGAAAAACACCTGACATAGTCCGTTAACGCAATTGATCTTAACGATGAGATTCTTATGAAAGAGAAGGAAGATGATGATGTGACAATGTTGGCTAATCCAATAAGCTAAAATAATGTGAATTTATCTAGAACTATGGAACAAACCGATTAGGCTAAGAAAATTTCTAAGGTTGTGTTACAAGTTCAAATGCTGATAAAGGAGAAAGGAATTGATGCTCCAATGGATTATACTAACCTTGACTTGAAGTGAAGATGATGACCCTCTTCCTTAAAAATTCAAGTTCACTGACATAAAAAAGTACTTTAGGACTGATGACCCACATTTGCATTTGAAATAGTATATGACTTACATGAAGGCCACTGAATTGACTAAGGCCTAGATGGTCAAGCAGTTTACCATATCATTAGAAGGTGCCCCGATATAATAGTACTACACTTTAAAACCACATTTGCAAAATGATTAGAAAGAACTATGTGTTGCATTGGTAAAATAGTATAGTTTGAATGCTTAGATGGAGGTGTCTTTAAGGGATTTTTAGAACACCAAGCAAAAATTTAATGAGTCCTTTACTAACTATCTGACCGGATGGAGTGGGAAGCTAGCATAACTGAGACATAGGCCTACTAATTCCAACATAATAGCAATGGAAGGTTGTGTCCCATTACTTTCCAAGAAGCTAAAAGACCTTAGGATATAAAATTTAAAGAGTTATATAGATTCGGGGTCCAAAAAGAGTTTGATTTAGCATAAGAAAAGAAGTTCTTCAGTGAAAGATTTGGGGGTAAATAAGCAAGCAGGTCAAGCAGTAATGTGCAGCTTAATATCATTATGCAACCTTGACGGTTCTCCAACCTGGGTAGCCCTCTCTCAAAAGTCTTGGAAAAGTTTATAGAGAAGAACCTTCTACGACCCTTACCTCCTAATTAACCACTACTAAATGCTAACCCGAAACTCTACTATAAGTATTATTAAGCCATAGGACATGATACTGATGGTTGCACCCAACTGAGACATAAAATCCAAGACTTAAATCAATGTAGGCAACATCATCAACCTTGAAACCCGAAAACCAAACACCCAAATAATCCTTTACCTAACTATTGAAATGTCCCACCACTAAACGCACCCATCTTTATGATCAATATTGGCTTAACAAAGGAACAAGTATTTAATTACTTTATTGATGCCACTTCTGAGCCACCAAAGCTCGAACCAAGAGACCTAAATATGAGTAAACAACCCATAGAGCTTATTATGCATGTCATGGACATCTGGAGTTCCGATGATAAAGATAGAGGACAAGAT
The DNA here is from genome assembly GCA_947683625.1 of Mallotus nudiflorus. Lineage (NCBI taxonomy): Eukaryota > Viridiplantae > Streptophyta > Magnoliopsida > Malpighiales > Euphorbiaceae > Mallotus > Mallotus nudiflorus. Next base: position 2,799,124 of record CANTUR010000793.1, on the reverse strand, counting down.
AGAGGATAAGTTGATTGGTGGAAAAATGATGAGGATAAGAAGAATCAGCCAATTAGGAGGGTTAAAAAGAAAGAAAAGGAAACTAAACTTGCCATATCTAAAGAAACGAAAAAGGGTTTGAAGGAAGAAGTGAAGAAAGATGAGAAAACCATTGCTAGTATTTTAATATTGTTTATGCATTATAGAGACAATTGGGAATCGCTAGTTCTGGCTTTGGATCAAAAGAAAATGTCTACAAGCAACACTCCTAAACAAATGGTTAACTCCTCAATGAAAAACCCCTCAAGGGGCTATTTTGTTTTATGATGATGATTTGCCATTAGAGGGAAGGGACCATCATAAGGCACTATTAATGAAGGCTGAGGTAAAAGGGAAACTGACTTGTTATGCAATAGTGGATAATGGTTCTACCATTAATGTGTGCTTACTGAAGATTTTTCTAAAGTTAGGATTTAATTGTGGATGACCAAAAACCCTCTGATATGATTGTTAAGGCCTATGATGATATAAACAGGCTTGTCGAGGGGACAGTCTGAGCATTAGTCAAGACTAGGCCCATCAAGACTTGGGTCAACTTACATGTAATAGACATTCATATGACTATTGCCATCCTATTGGGGAGGCCATGGTTTCATCCTTTGGGTGGTATGATGTCCACTGTGCATCAAAAAATTATTTTCGTATGAGGGCAAGGTTGTTACCATCTCAATAGAAACCAAAGCTGTCGTGGTTGCTAAAAAATTGGCTCATAAGGAGATCCTTATAAGCCTAAGTTTTGAAGTTTGTATAATTTAAAAGGATGAGTTGGATGAAAAGGTTATGAATATGATAAGGAGCATAAACTTCATGCCTGGTCTGGGGCTAGGAAAGAATCAGAGTAGACCACCTAAGTTTGTAGAACAAAAAGTCCTTATTTCAAGTATGGTGTTGGATACTCTAGGGTGAAGATTATGAGGATGAAAGTGAATTTATTAAAACCAAGAAGCAAGTATTATTGGATATATTTGCTAAAGAGGGCATTGGTTATCTATACACAGTGACTCCTTAACCTCTACTAATGGTTGGGGAAGTAATTATGGGATTTAAGATCTTTGTTGAGTATTGAAGAAGCAAGATACCAATGAGCTAATTCTAGTAGAAGAGCTAGTATTGGCTGAATAAGAGTTTAAAGAGGACATTGCTACTGCAGAGCTAAAGGACACTATTACTCAGGAAAAGGAGCTAGATTTTAAGACCTATTACTTGAATTCTATCATGGATATTTTCTATGATGATTTTGATGTTGCTCTTGCTACTTTGTTTGAAATTGATGACTTGTTCTTTTCTAAAGTTGATGCAATGAAGTCTAATTTTACTTATTTATGATATGTTTTTCCTAATGGTTATTTTGTTTCTGATGATCATTTCATGCATATGTTTGACATTAATGATGTGAAAACTAAATTGTTTAATCTAGGCATAAATGATAACAATAATAATATACTATTTGCTTATGTTTTAACTCTTAGTAAGAGAGAAAAAAATGAAAGAAACTAAAAAAACAAAAAGCATTTGCTTAGGGCTGTGAGGATATGCTTAGAACTAATAGTGAAATCATAAAATATAGGATCCCTATGTATCCTCACATCACACTAATAAAACAAAAAAAGAGAAGGCTGAGACTAGAATAGGCTATTTTGATTAAAAAAGAAGTTGAAAAGTAACTGAAGACAAAGTTTCCAAAGGTAGTAAAAGACACCCAATGGTTCCCATCCCCAAGAATGATGGCAGACTTAGGATGTGCATGGATTACAAATATTTAAATAAAGCCTAGCTAAAAGATGATTTTCCTTTACCATATATTGACACACTAGTCGATAGTGCGACTTCTAGTGCAATGTACTCTTTCATGGATGGTTTCTTGGGATATAATCAAATCATGATAGCAGTAATTTATAAGTTAAAAATGTCTTTCATCATTGAATGGGGTATTTACTGTTATTTGGTCATGCCGTTTGGGTTGAAGAATGCAAGGGTTGCGTATTAAAGGATGGCTACCACCTTGCTACATGACATGATCCATAAGGTGATAGAGGTATATGTGGATGCTATGATGGTGAAATCTCCAACTAGAGAAGAGCACTTTAAAGCTCTAGACAAGTTTCTAGCAAGGATAGGGAAGTACAATCTTAGATTGAACCTAAAGAAGTGCATTTTTTGGATGACATTTGGAAAATTGCTAGGACACATTGTTAGTTAGAAGGGGATAGAGGTGGATCTGGATAAATTTAAAGCAATTTGAGAGATGCTCGTATCAAAAAATGAAAAAAGAAATCAAAAGGTTTATTGCGCGATTACAATGCATTAGTTGATTCATCACCAAACTGACTACCATTTGTGAGCCAATCTTTAAGCTCTTGGTGAAGAATTAACCATTAATTTAGGATGATTAGTGTTAGTAGGCTTTTAAATCTATTAAGAATTATTTAATGAATCTTCTAGTCTTATAGTCACCAAAGCCAAGTAAACCTTTAATCCTTTATCTAGCAATTGAAAAGAATGTAGTTGGCACGATGTTAGCTTAAGAGGATAAGGGGAAAGTTGAGCACGTAGTGTATTACCTAAGTAAGAAGCTCATGTAGTATGAAGCTAATTATAGTCTAATAGAAAAGATATGTGTAAGGATAGTCCAATTTCAGTATGATAGAATGTGGATGTGAGAGAGGACTCTAATGATGAAAATATTATAAATAGATCTTCGACACTTAAAGTTTTAAACATCAAAAGCCTAAATTCATTTTCAAAAGAACTTAATTGGTTTTTTAAAGGACTTAATTTGTAAAATTTTATTTCTTTTAAGGGTCTTTCTGTAATTCAAATCAACACTATACATCTAAGTGTAGTGTATTCTCAAATCAACACTATATGTCTGAGTATAGTGTATTGTCAAATCAACACGTCAGAGTATAGTACATTATCAAATCAATACTATACTTACAAGTATAGTGCATTTCCAAATCAACACTATACGTTCGAGTATAGTTCATTTTCAAATCAACACTACACATATAAGTATAGTGCATTTCCAAATCAATATACATCTAAGATAGTGCATTTCCAAATCAACATTATATGTATGAGTGTAGTGTATTTTCAAATCAACACTATACGTCTGAGTGTAGTGCATTTCCAAATTAACACTATACATCCAATTTTACTACATTTCCAAATCAATAGTATACGTCCGAATGTACATTATACGTTCGAGAATACATTCGAGTGTAGTGTATTCTCAAATCAACACTATACGTTCGAGTATAGTACATCTTTAAATCAACACTATACATCTGAGTATAGTGCATTTCCAAATAAATACTATACATCCGAGTATAGTGCATTTTCAAATCAACACTATACGTCCGAGTATAGTGCATTTCCAAATCAACACTATACATGTAAGTATAGTACATTTTCAAATCAACACTATACGTCCGAGTATAGTGTATGTTCAAATCAATGCTATACGTCTGAGTATAGTGTATTTTCATATCAACACTACACGTTTAATGTATAGTGTATTTTCAAATCTCACCACTATGTGTTCCATAGGAGCTATAGTGTATCCTCAAATCATTTTTTCACTAGATGTCTCATTTACTAAAATGGTATACACTATACATCCGAGTGTAGTGTATTCTCAAATCAACATTATACATTCGAGTATAGTACATTTTTAAATCAACACTATATGTTTGAGTATAGTGCATTTCCAAATAAACATTATACATCCGAGTATAGTACATTTTCAAATCAACACTATACATCCAAGTATAATGCATTTCCAAATCAACACTATACATCCGAGTATAGTGCATTTTCAAATTAACACTATATGTCCGAGTATAGTGTATTCTCAAATCAATGCTATACGTCCGAGTATAGTGTATTTTCATATTAACACTATACGTTTAATGTATAATGTATTTTCAAATCTCACCACTAGATGTTCTATAGGAGATATAGTGTATCCTCAAATCATTTTTTCACTAGATGTCTCATTTACTAAAATCCTATTTAGTGGCTTTAGCATTCTACTTGGTGTTGCATAGCAACATAAGCATTCATTATGAATCGATGATCAATTATAAGTAAAAGCCTCAAGGAGCATATGTAAGTATCTAAACTTTTGTTCCTACAAAATTGTGTGCTTATTTGCTTTACTGTAATTTGTCAAGTAAACAGTGACAAAGGTGGGCAACTGTAAGCACTCAATTTTGGGATGATGGAATGTGGATGTGATAGAGGACTCCAATGATGAAAATTTTAAAAATAGATGTTCAACACTTAAAGTTTGAAACCTCAAAAGCCTAAATGTGTTTTCAAAAAGAACTTAATTGGTTTTTTAAAGGACTTAATTTGTAAAATTTTATTTCTTTTAAGGGTCTTTCTATAATTAAAAGTAAAAAAAAAAGATCAAAATTCTGTAAATTCGATCAGAGTTACATAATTCCGGTTGGAGTTACATAAAATCGATCAAAATTATGTAATTTTGATTGGAATTATATAGTCCTGGTCATGATTAAACATGTTCTATCTATATTTTTAATTTTTTAATAAATAAAAAATTATTTTTCTGAATTTTAATTGGTCAAATAATCTGATAAATCCCTTTTCTAGGATTTATCTAAATTTTTAAGAAGTTAAAAGTCATTGTTAAACCAAAACTTTATAAGAGAAGTCATAGTAAGATACGTGACTTTAATTAGGGTTTTATAAATAAACCTAGCTCAACTCTCTTAGAAAGGGGACTTCTTCTTTTATTTTACACAGTTTTCAAATAAAAATTTTCTTTAGAGGTATTGTTCTTTTAAGACGAAGTAGTAGACTTTTAGGGGAGAAAATAAGCACTGAAGACCTATTTTAAAAAAAATGGAGTTACTCGATGAATTCACTGTAGAGAACAAAATCCATGAAGATCCATAAAATGCCATGGATTGAATTTTATAGTTGAATATGGTTTCTAGGTTTTTTGTTTATTTATTTATTATTATTTTGTTGGTTGTTTTATTTTTTATTTGTTTAGTTTTTTTGGGTTGTATTAATTTTAATTTTTTATTTTCAGTAGACCATTATAATAGCCCACTAATGGGAATAATGGAATCCTATGAGTGGTTATGTGTTTATTTTAATTAATTGGGTAGTAAGATTAGGGTTTAATTGAATGATTAATTAAAATTAATGGCTATAGAGATAATTAGGGTTTTTAATTAAAATTTAATTAGATTTAAGTGGATAGAATTAGGGTTGCTTGTTAATTATTTTATAATTTGTTGTTTAAGGCCACTTTAACTAAATTAGGTTTTTTAGAAGAAGTAAGTTTAATTGATTGTTTGATCTTGTATTTGATTGTTTTGTTTTGTTTTTTTAATGTTTTTGGGCTTATTTATTTATTTTTTGTGTTTTGGATCCCAAGCCCATGTTAGGCTCTAACCCATTTAAATAATTTTAGGTTTAGGTAGTTCTTTTTTACCCATATTTCAATTAGCTCATTACATTTAATAGGTTATTAATTAATTAGGTCTAGATTTTAATTAAAATGCATGTTTAGGTCTATAATTAACTAGATTTAAGGTAGAAATAATTTAGGCTTATTAAGTTAATTTAGACATAGGCCCACCTAGTTTAATTTAATTAATTTAATAGACTTAGCCCTTTAATTTAAAGCCTTTTCGATAACTTATAAATTTAAGATCACCTTAGAATTAAAATTTATAAATTTAACCCATTTAGTTTAAATTAATGTAGATTAGACTAACTTAGGGATTATGAACTTAAATGAATGCATTGTTTATAAGTATTTTTCTTGACGAGTTTGCCTAGGGTTAATTGTTAAAATAAGGGTTTATATGAAATTGCATGTAAATAAAGGATAAGGTAGTAATTCATAAAGTAATTCTAAATGAACATAAGACTGAAAGAAGTTAGTATCATGTATCCAAAATATCCTGGTTGTGGTGCTAGCTTTCTTTTAGAGAATTGAATACCACCATTTTTTATTTGTTCTAGTTATTATCCTGGGTGGCGACTCCTCATCTCCATGCCATATCTTTGTGATAGTGGTTAGTGTGTTCTCTAGAGCCCTAAGCTTAAATAGTGTCATGAATGTTAAAATCTTGGACACACGCTAAACCCCACCATCTATAATGGCAACTCCACTAGGGATAAGAGATACTGAGTCTACTTGTCTTCTTTAGAATTATTTTATTAATTATTAATTTATTATTGCATTCATTCTACATGTCCCTATTAACTGATGGTGTTGGTTTATGGTTCCATGATTCCACTAGACTCATGGGATTGTAAATTGGCTAACAATCACTCTTAGCCTTAACTCAGTTAAAGAGAGATTACCGGGCTCATCAGACTAAAGTTTGTAACCTAATTCCTAAAAAAGGGTAGTCTTCTCTCAAGTTTGCAAAGGATGATGGGCCCCTCTGACCTTGGCCTATGACTCAAGTCTTAAAGGAGTGCATCTTGCTAAAGGAACCTTGACCTTTTTCACCAAACTCAGCTCATGTAGTGGCTCAATAACTTCCCTTAGGATTACCCAAATTGCTTATGTTTGTTGTCATGAGGTTTTTTATCTATAAAGGCCTAAGCCCATACTTTGGAAGCCCATTTGGGTTAATGAAGACTAGGCTATACTTTTATACCTAAAAATGTTGTTTCCATGCTTTTACTACTTTGAAAGATATGACATGCACATTGGTTCTTGATATCTCCTATTGATATTAAGGCAAAGACTAAAAATCTTAAAAAAAGAGACTCACCATTAAATACATGTGTAGGAGGAATAAGATTAAAAGAATATTGTACTTTTTATTATTACTTGTTGCATAGCACATGCATCATGCATACATGCACACATGCATTTCATGCATCATACTAACACTTTGTTTTTTAGCCATTATAGATTCATTTGGGTTTTCTTGTGTTTGGAGTTAGAAAGGTGGCAAACTAGTGAGAATGGATTCAAGTCCATAGACAGTTATAAAAGAGATCCTTAGCAGATTGGAAAAGAATCCTATCAATCCACTCCAGCTAGAAGCTGTACAAGGTCTAGCTAAACAAACAGAAGAAATGGAACAATAAGAAGGAGGAAACTAGAGGATATTAAAGGAGCATTGATAGATGACATGAGAATAAATGATGTAAGATGAACTAAGATGAACTCTGGTTGGATTAATGCCACCTCCTGCTACTACACCTTCAATTACGGCAAATCCACCTGTTGTGGGTGCACTACTTGCTAATAATGACAATGCTAAGGGGCAACCTTTAAATGCTGCTAAGAATGTACCTACTATGGATATTAAAATGGAGGATGTTGAGAACTATATCGTGGAAAAAGCAAAAAGGGAATCACTTGGGCGAGTTTAAGAGCTGGAATCCAAGCAAATGAAAGCACTGACTTAGAAGATGTCCAAAATGGAAGAATTAATGAGAGGATAGGGCATCAGATATTCATTTGACTTTGATAATATGATGCAATTTGAGGAAGATAAGCTACCTAATAAGTTTAAGATGCCACATCTGTAGAAGTTTGATGGTACTGGAGACCTAAAGATCCACCTTAGCCAATATACAACTACTATGATCACCACTAAGGCTCCTTTTTCAATAGTTACCAAGTTATTCATAATATCCTTGGAGGGTATGGCTATTAATTGGCATCATAGGTTAGAGAAGTCTATTTGAGTGGACTGGAAAGAATTGTGTATTGCTTTTATAAAATAATATGACTATAATACCAGGCTTGAAGTGTCTATCAGGAATTTAGAATTGACTAAGAGGAAGCCGAATGAATCATTTTTAGATTTTTTGACTAGATTCATGAATAAGGTAGGATTAATGAAAAATAAGCAAGCTAAAAAGGATCAGGTTAGGATGATTGTTTGAAATGCATCACTTAATTTGATTAAGAGGTTGCAGATGATGAACCTTAAGACATTTGTAGACCTTTATGATGACAGGTTGTAAGCTGAGGAGATTGAAATTGAGAAAAAAAAGATTGCTAAAAGTATAGGAGCAAGAAACTACCCAACTGGGGGCACATAACAAGGAAATGCTACTCAAGTTGTGGGAGTCCATGATATTCAATAGCCCAGGAGATTCTCAAATTTTAACCAACCCTTATCTAAAGTCTTAGATCGTTTGATCCAAAAAGGCCTCCTTAGACTCTTAACCTCCTCTAGACTATCAAACCCAAATCTCCATAGCATTGACCCAAATAGTTACTATAAATTTCACCAAATTGTTGGCCACTCTATTGACTCTTACATGTGCCTTAAACATGAAATTCAAAACCTCATAGCCTTTGGAAAAATCACAGACCCTAAGAAATCAAATCCAAACCCAAGCACCAAAAACAACCCTTTCCTAAATTATCAAAACATGCCACCTCAAACGACCATGATGATCAACTCAGGAGTAAGCGAGGAAAAAGTGCTCAACTCCTTTGAGGACCTAGACCTTAAAACCAATGAGAAATCTCCTAATGCCCTTAAAGATGTTGAAAGAGTAAAAGACTCATTGGGACAACCTTCAGGAAAGTTTGACTATAAGGTGTTTTACACTAAACCACCTTCTTTTGATATACCTATTAAGTTAATTATGCCTATAGGGTGGGATAATGAATTAGTGATGAGAAGCTGCTAGATAAGAAAGCAAAATGCATGTTTGAGGTATGGAAAGATGGAAAGAAGGATCAGACTATTAGGGTTATTGACATCTAGTACAATTCTGGTGAAGAAGGCACTGAAGGCTATAATGTATAGGTTGATAATCCAGTAGTCAGTCATGTTATTAGAAGTGGTAAGGGTTATAAACTGATAGAGAAAATTATAGAGAGAGAAGAAGTTAATAAAGGAGAAGACTCATATGAACATGGCAATGACTTGATTCTTGAACAACTTAAGAAGGTAAAAGCAAATGTAAGCATTTGGGAGCTCTTGATGCATTCAAGTAGCCACAGGAAGGCTCTGGTTAAGGCTCTAGCTAAAATGAACATTGAAACTATTGCAACCCCTAAGGCAATGGCGGCTAAGGTTATTGAGAAAAAGCATGATGCTATTACTTTCTTTAATAAGGATTTACCTGTGGAAGGAAGGAATTAAAATAAAGCCTTATTCATTCCAGCTGAAGTAAAAGGGAAAAAGACCAATTATGTTGTGGTGGATGATGGGTCTGTAATCAATGTTTGCCCACTACAGATCCTGCCCAATCTAGGAGTGAAGGTGGAGGATTTCATAAAATCAAACCTTGTAATCATAGCTTATGATGATAGTACAAGGAATATAGAGGGGACATTTATGGCTCTTGTAAAGACCAGGCCTATAGAAGCAATGGTTGAATTTACTGTGCTGGAAATCACTATCACCTATGCCTTGCTTTTAGGTAGGCCTTGGTATCATGTTTTAAGAGAAGTGCCATCAACTATGCATTAAAATGTGAAATTCCTACTTGATGGAGAAGTTATGACTTTAGATGCTAGTATGGGCAAGACTGTGTCTGTAGTTATGGATAGTCAGAAGCAGGTAATTACCCCTCGTGGTTTCTAAATAGCCATGATCTCTTATGGAATTGAGATGGATCTAAGGGTTATAAGCATAATTAAGAAGATAAATTATCAGCTCAGACAAGGACTAGGAAAGAATCAGCAAGGAAGTCTAGAACTCCCAGATTTTAAATGCCAAGATGATACAAGAGGATTGGGCTATACAGGAGTTAGATTTGGTAGTAAAAGAGCTAAAAGTAGGTTTTTCAATGGGAATAACCTCTTAAAGAATATGGGACCACTGAAGGATAGCTTTTTCAAAGAAAGGAAATAAAAGTTCTACTTGGGTGAAAAGGAGCCTGTCCAAGTAGCTGGTGTGAATATTCTTGGGTTTGAGATATTCAAGAAATAGATAGTTGAGAGTCTAGTGCAAGATAACAAGGATAAAGTGATGAAGAAAGTTACTGAGAAGATGGGGACTAAGGCCATTGAAGAGCTTTTTGGTCTACCACTTGATGAAGAACCACCATAGGATGTAGCTAGCATTATTAACAATAGTTTTATCAATGTTTTTTTTATGAAGAAACTGATGCAATAAGATTCAGTCTGTTTAAGGATGAAAACTCTATTTTTCTTATGGTCAATGATATGAACTCTAGTTTGGCTTATTTGTGTGATATTGATCCTAATGGTCTTATGCATTTTAATAATGATCATTCATGCATGTTTGACATTAATTCTATTTAATTAATTTCATTAAACATGGCCACAAATGAACAATCAAAGCACATTTCTACATCACATGATTTAATTCCTGAAGAGAGGGAAAAATTTAAGGGAATACTAATAAAAAGAAAGGTAGTATTTACTTGGTCCTATGAGGATATGCTAAATTTAGATAAAGAAATTGCAAAGCATCACATTCCAATATATATATAAGCTAAACTTGTTAAGAAAAAACTTCGTAGGTTAAGACCAAAGTGGACAAAAAAATAAGGGAAGAAATTGATAAGTATATCCAGGCTAATTTTTTAAAAGTGGTAGAGTACCCTAAATGGTTGGCAAACATAGTACCAGTTCCCAAGAAAGATAGAAAAGTCTAGATTTTGTAGATTTTAGAGATCTGAATAAAGCATGCCCAAAGGATGACTTTCCTTTACCCCATATTGATATGATTATTGATAGCACAACATCTAGTGCAATGTACTCTTTTATGGATTAGTTTTCAAGTTATAATTAGATAATGATGGCAATTATGGATAAGATCATAACTACTATTATCACATAATATAGGACATATTACTACAATGTAATGCCCTTTGGTTTAAAGAACACAGAAGTAATCTATCAAAGAGTAGCAACCACTCTATTTTATGATATGATGCACAAAGAAGTGGAAGTGTACATTAATGATATGATGATTAAGTCTAAAATAAAAGAAGGACATTTTGAGGCTTTAGATAAGTTTCTGGCAAGAATAGAAAGGTACAACCTAAGTCTTAATTCAAAGAAATGTATTTTTAGGGTCACTTTTGGAAAGTTATTGGGGCATATAGTCAGTGATAGGGGAATAGAGGTCGATCAAAAAAAAATGAAAGCCATTCAAGAGATGCTAGCACCAAGAATGGAGAAAGAAGTACAAGGGTTTATTAGGAAACTATAGTATATTAGTAGGTTTTTTTTTACGAAAGTAGTGATATAATCTTTAAGCTCTTAAGGAGGAATCAACCGATGGAATGGAATGAAGAATGTCATAAAGCTTTTGATAAGATTAAAGAATACCTTACTAATTTTCCTGTGTTACCAAGATAAGGTAAACCCTTAATCTTATATTTAACTTTAGAGGAAAAAGAAATGGGGGCAATGTTACACAAGAAGGACCAGAAGGGGTAGAGTGTACAATGTATTATCTTAGTAAAAGGTTCCTTCCATATTAAAAAAAATGATATTGTGGAGAAGAATGTTTCATTATAATATGGGCTACAAGGAAGCTAAGGCATTATTTCTAGTTTTATAAAGTACAAGCCGTTTCAAAGATAGATCCTTTAAGGTACTTATTTTAAGCACCATCTTTAACTGGAAAGATGTCTTAATGGTTGGTGCTTCTGATTGAGTTTGATATAGAGTACATCACCACCAAGGTCCAAGGTCATCAAAGGAAGAGTAGTAGCATAATTCCTAGCACAAAATGTAGTCGAAGGAAATAAGTAGTGGAATTTAGAGTTTTCAAATGAGAACTTAGCAGTAATAGAACAATGCGAATGGAAGCTTTATTTTGATGGAGCTATAAATAATAGAGGACCAGGATTAGAAGTAATTCTTGTCACACCAGGAGGAAAAACCATCCTAATGGCTAAGAAATTGGACTTCGAAGTTACGAATAACATGGCTGAGCATGAGGCATGTATTTATGGGGTAGAAGTAGTGCTAGCAGTTGGAGCTAAAAGCCTACTAGTTTATAGAGATTCCTTATTAGTTATTAGTTAGGCTACTGAGAAGTGTGAAGTGAGAAAAGAGAGGTTAAAACCCTACATTTGCTATTTAAAGACGTTAATGATAAATTTTACTAAATGTCTCTTCATACATTTACCAAGAGATGAGAATAAAATGGCGTATGCCTTGGCAACACTCTCTTCAATATAGGATAAATTGACGGGGTTGATGATGAAGCCTTTGGTAATAATGAAAATGAAAGCTCCATGTTATGGTGAAGAATAAGTTATGAGTATTTGGACAGGGCCAGAAGAAAAGCCATGGTTTTATGATATCCAAAGATTCATTGAGGAAAGGAAGTACCCAGATGAAGTGAATTCAAAAGAAAAATGTGCTCTTCGTATTCTTGCGTGCCATTATGCAAGTAATGATGGGGTATTATACAGAAGAATGCGGAATAGAATGTAGCTAAGATGTCTCAAGAAGGATGAAGCAGAATAAATGATGAGAGAGATTCATGCAAGGGTTTGTGGATCTCACATGAATGGGATGATTCTAGTAAAGAAAGTAATTTGATAAGAGACTATTAGATGAACATGGAAAAAGATTGTATCCAAATAGTGAGATAATGTCATTAGTGCCAAATGCATAGGAATCTCAATCATCTTCCCCCTATAGTGTTAAATAGTTTAACATCTTTATGGCCCTTCGTAGCATAGGGGATAGATATAATAGGAGAGATAAGACCAAGTGCCTCAAACGGGCATAAATATATAGTAGTGGCAATTGACTATTTCTCTATATGGATAGAAGTAGAATCCTTTAGTACTTTAAAGGCTAAACAGATGGCAAAGTTCATTGAGAAGAATCTTATTTGCAGATATGGGATCCTACATCATATTGTGACAAACAATGGTGTTTAGTTTTAGGAAGAGACAGTTGAGTTGTTACTGAGATATAAGATTGAGCATCATAAATCCTCACCTTATCAACCTCAGGCTAATGGTGCAGTTGAAACATCTAATAAGAATATGTAGAGAATCCTCTCTAAGATGGTGAAAATGCATAAAGATTGGTCTGAGTTGTTGGGTTTCGTGATGCAAACGCAGCAGAAAAATTAAAATTTTATCACGTTCCCAAGCCAGGATCCATGTAATTCGACTAATAGATTAAATCTAGGGTTTTTAATAATCTTACCAAAACACAGAAGAGGCAAGATTCTCTGGAAGGATGAGAGGAGGTTCACACCGGTGACACCTTACCTCGAGTTTTAAAGCAATAGTTACAGTGGGAGATATCAAATCAGTAATAGAATTTACCATCCTAGACATCCCTCTGACTTTTGCCCTACTTCTAGGAAGACCTTAGTTCCACCCACTAGGGGGCATACCTTCCACTATGCAGTAGAAGATCTAATTCCCTTTGAATGGAAAGGTCGTTACCATCCCTACTAAAACAAACAACATTATTTCCTATCTGAATATAGTCCTAATAGGATTTTAGGTTTCTATAATCAGTGATGGTCACATTGATCCCAAAGTTGTTGCTATAATGAAGAAGATGCAATATCTGCTTAGAACAGGATTAGGAGGAAGAAGCATTAGAGTCACAGAATTCCCTAACTTTCAAGGGTAGACCAACAGAAATAGCTTAGGGTACGGTCCTGAAAAGGATATTAGGGCTATAAAATCAACCTCTTTTATGGCTGAAAGCTTAACCTAAGCCTATCAAGGATAAGCTAAGGAATGGGCAAGAAATGAAATCAAGAAACTAGGGTTTGAGATATTCAATGATACCCTTAAGGAGAAGCACTTACCAAACAAGATCACTAAAACTAACATTTGTGAGCTGATGAAAAACCTAGAGATAGAATCTAGGAGTGAAGTTATCAATCATGCCCAAGCTGCTGCCATCCTCAAATTGACCATTGATGACATCCTATTTGAAGACATTGCTGACGATAATCTTTGTACTTTTTCTTTTTTTGAAAATGATAATGTAATAAACTCTAAAGTTAATGCATTGAAATATGATTTTGCTTACTTGTTTGATGTCTTTCCTAATGCTTACTTTTTTTATCAAAACATTAGCATATTTGACATTCATTTTATATGCACTGAATCATTTAACATTGGCACAAAATTTGAACCACGCATTCTACATATTACGAAAGATGTTACCCCAGAAAAGAGGAGAGAAATTGAAAAACTATTAATCAAATATTCAAAAGTATTTGCCTGGACATACGTGATGATATGTTGGGCATTAATAAAGACATTGCTCAACACCTCATTCCTACCAAAGATGGGTGCAAATTGATAAAGCAAAAACTGAGAAGACTTTGACCATAATGGGCCCAACTTATGTATGGGTCAGAAGTAGTTCTTCCAATCAAAATAGAGATTAAGTCTCTTTGGGTAGTAATTGAATCTGAATTGTTAGAAGTATAGTGGGCTCAACAAAGGCATGATAATCTCACTCTCTTAGATAGCCAAAGGCTCAAGGCTCTATTCCACACATAGTTGTATTAGGCTCAACTAGCCAAGACCTTCAACAGAAGAGTAAAACACAAGAGTGTGAAAGTAGGAGACTGGGTGCTAAAGCAAGTAAGACATAATATTCCAAACCCGAGAAGGAAATTTAAACCAAACTAGGAAGACCCATATCTGGTCAAACATGTCATATCAAAAGGAGCAATCAAGTTAATGGATTCTGAAGACGATGAATTCTCTAAACCTATAAATACAGACCACCTAAAGAAGTACTATATTTAAGACACAAAAAAAATGATCCCGCTGAGTTGAAAATCTAAAAATAGCATCTCAAGCAAAAGTTAGGGACTTCCCATTGAGTTGAAAACCTAAAAATGGTAGCTCAGGAAAAAATTAAGGAAAGAGAAATGCTTAACTAGAAAACCTGAGAAGGTTAGTTAAGGATAGGCGTAACCTCAAGATCAAAATTTATACAAAAGCACCTATGCCTTTCTTAAATGATTATAGTAAAATGAGAATGATTGCCAATTTATGCAAAATGTCTTTGAAAAGTGCAATACATTTTATCATCATGAATTGCATCAAGCATGCTTTGCATTTTCTTTCATTATATTACCACAATTCTTACTATCTTCTCTGAGCTCCCTTTGAGATCAGCCACTATTATTGAAGCAAAAAAAACCCCCAACTAGGTATGAAAAGCTCTGAAGGGAGAGACCCCTATGCAAAAAAATGAAGAAAAAGAAAACCCACCTAAGTACAAAAAGTTCCAAAAGGAGACGCCTTAGGAAAAAAATAGAAAAGAGGAATACAATAGTAATGGCAAACATCATCATCAATGATACACGGTAAGAAGCCTATAAAATCATCATACAACATGCAGGACAAATGCCTAGATACAACACCTAGAGTCCATAACCTTGGGAAAATACAACAAAGCAAACCATAGGTCAAAAGTCCTAGACCTAGCTCCCAAAACAACTACATTAGTTGTGGTTGCCATCAGTAGCAAGCACTAATCCTGCTTAGGCATCCCCCTTATCTGATCCTAACTCATCATCATTCATCACAAAGGATGATAGCCATGACTCTAGCTCACTGATGTGGTCACGATAAGTTGTACACTCCTGTTCCCATTCAAGACTAGCGAGATGGTGCTTAACCTGTATTACATATTGCATATCATACATTTATACATAAAACATGAGCATAAAATAAATAGGTACAATAAAAAAGGCATACCCTTTGAGTGGTAATAAACTCCAAAAAGCACTATTGTGCACTCCCTGTAATAATATACCAGTACTGACCAGAGGAGACAGGAATCTAAAAAAGCAAGCAAATAAGTTAACCACCACTCACTAAATAAATGAAACATAGGCAAGAATAAGTGGAGAACATGAACATGGGTAACATCAGCAATAGTAACACCGACTGAGGAAAGCCAGGTCTAGGAAAATAGAAGCTCACTACTTTACTAAGGATATCCATCCTAAATAAAGACAAAGATGGCTGAACCATTAAGTCCTTAAGAATAGTACTACTAGAAGCCATACCACTAGCATGGGCAGTCACCTTAGTATGGAACGTACCCTCATCCTCCTTAAAATGAGATCCGGATCTCCTATGACATCAGTGCAGATAAGTTCTCACAACTCATGTCAATTATAGTTTATTAATAATAAATTTTTCTACATGCTTGCATAAAAAAAGGAATAAGTGCTTATCAAATCAAAAGAAGTGACTCTTGATGACTTGTATGATGGCATAATCCTCAAAACTAAAGGACGAGATGAATCTGCTTGAGAAGGTGGAGGTAAAGGAAAGGTCCCACTAGCTATAACATTAATCAACTGAGGGATCAATACATCAACATAAGGAAAACTCGCACTCTCTAAAAGGCTCTCACAAGGGAATCCCATCATAACAATAGCAAGATCATCATTAAAAAAGCTCATGGGCCCAGAACATGTCACTAGGAGGAGGGACGAGAACTCTCCTCATATATGGGCCATCCCAAGAATGATGGACTCACTTGCCTATACCACACTCTACCCATGAGGCTAGAAAGCAATACTTGTCTCTCAATCAACTGCCATACAGTCACCATCTTTGCCATCCAATGAGACCTCACCACCTACTAGCAAAGAAAGATATGATCAAAGGGCAATAATAAACAAAATATCCCTAAGAAAGAAATAACTAACACAACAGGAATCAAACATACCTATCAGGGGACAGCTTCCTCATGTGGTCCCGAGCTACCTCTTGGAAATGCTCGATGGACAGATGAGGGAGAATCCCGAACTCATATGCCTAGATCTATCAAAATCAAAGGATTAGAAATAAAAAACTTAAAAGCAAAAGAATAAACAACAGAACTCCTACTCATATCCAGCATGAAAAAGCATATGCAAATCCTTGAGCCACCTCAGCATGCTATGTCAAGGCTTGAGAACATATGAGTGAAGGCAACAATGCCCTAGAAATAGCTCAATAAACTATTTAGGTCTCTCAAGATAGACAACAATCATATATCACTCGTGCCCAAAAGGTTCGGGAAGATAACAACACTCAATAAATAAAACAAAAAGTGGCAAGCCAACTACTCTATTAAGATAAGACCATAATTGTATAGAGTCCGCATGGGAAGAAATAAACTCCATGTAATGAGCGAGATACGGGCAATTGGACTTCATAGGTGTGACCATCCCAAGAAAATCCATCGTGAGGCGCCTCCTTGCCACAATAGTAGAACACTCCTCCTCACTAAAAGGAATAGGCTCTCCATAAAAGCTCAAGCCTATAATAGCAGTAAAATCCAAAGGGGTAATAGTCATCTCCTGGATAGGCAGATGAAAGGTATGCATTATGTCCATCCACTGCTCTATCAATGCGTACATGGCAATCTGACTCGATGCATATGAGTCATAAGATAATACAATAATAACCCCATCAAAGCCCTTCCCAATAATCATCTACTTCACACACATTAGAAGACCCTGATAATACATGTTGACTTTGTTTAAACTACCAGGCAGCACAGTAACATACTTATGAGGCTACAAATAATAGGTATGCTATCAAACATTTGCATAACTAATAAATACTAACACATTTCTCTCTTTGTCATTTAATAGGATCAAAATAATAATAAAAGCTGAAAAGAAGATCATTATAGCAAACACTAGCAGACAATCATGAAAAGAAAATAAAGCAAGAGCTATTAGCCATTAGCAAAGCTATGACTAGATAGACAGTTATAGCAAAAGCTACAGAACTACAACAACCTCATATAATACAATAAACAGTAAAATAGCCAATGAACAAGCTTTAAAAATTAAGCGCAAAGAAGGACCTACCTCACGACGATGATGCACCCAAGCATGAGTATCCAAGTTATAAATAATAGGGATTGGATCTCCCCGAGAAAGCTTGGATGGCCAAGAACTCTGAGCACCATATGTGCTAGTCCCTACAACGGATGTCCTAGCTCTAGTGGCCTATGTAAAGTCACCCTCAACATCAACATCAATAAAAATATCCTCCAGACCCTCAGGAATGTTGGGGAACTCCATTTTATGTAGAATAAAATGGAAGTACGGAAGCAAAAACAGAGCAGATAGCACCCAAAACATAAAAAGGGTTAAGCAAAGTTGGGAAACACTCAAAGAAGTTCGAACAAAGCCTCCCTAAACCACCAAAATAGCTATTTAAATAGGCCCGAAGGGGAGGAAGCACGTGACCATGTGCCAGGTGCATGACCATGTGCACAGGCACATAACCACGCGCCTTCCATGAGCAGTCATGCGTACTTCCCCTTTCCATATGCTCATCTATGGTTTTACGCACACTTCAAGACTTTGCACACTCATTTCTATGGTCCTAAACATCCATTTGAGCATAAGACATGCACTAAACTCACACAAAATTACATCGATGTGGACTCCATCTATCTAAAGACATTGTTCACGCACCACCTTTTTTAAAAAATTCAACACTACATGAAAGAAAAAGAGTAAGGAAAACTCACTGTAAGGATATCTCTCTCTAAAATGTCAAAATAACAACGTCATCACCTCATCATTACTATATCATCACTGCATCAACATTGTATCATTACTACTACTTTATTCACTTTGCTTAAAAGCACTCACTTTGCTTAGAAGCACTTTCACATTGCTTAAAAGCACTTTCATTGTTTAAAAGTACTTTCATTGCTTAAAACCACTTTCATTGCTTAGAAGCACTCTCACATTACTTAGAAGAACTTTCATTCCTTAGAAGCATTTTCTCATTCCTTAGAAGCATCTTCTCATTGCTTAAAAGCACTTTCACCACTTAAGAGCAATCTCATTTGCTTAGTAGCATCTTCATTCGTGTGACACCTAAGAAGGTTATAATAGCATGGTCATTCACGTGACACCTAAGAAGGTTACAATCACCTAAGAAGGTTATAATATTCATTTGTGTGACACTTAAGAAGGTTATAATTGCATGTTCATTTGCATGACACCTAAGAAAGTTATAATTGTATGTTCATTTAAGTGACACCTAAGAAGGTTATAGTCACATCCGTATTTTACTTAATAGCATCCTCATTTTGCATGACACCTAAGAAGGTTATAGTCATATGTTAATTTGCATAACACCTAAAAAGGTTATAATCGCATCTCTCTTTGCTTAGTAGCATCTTCATGTGCATGACACCTAAGAAGGTTATAGTTGCATAAATCCCAAATGCACTTTGCATGAATCACAAGCTTGCATATGTCCTAAATAGTAACTTGTGTGATGGCCAAGTCACAAAACAACACCAATAATAACAATAGTCAAATCTTGATAATATATCTAAAGACAACCCACAGGTAAGTACCTCTCTCCCTACTAAAACATTTTTTGCATCTTTGCATTTTGCTTTATGTGTATTGACACTAGTGCAGGTGGCTATGAAACATATATGAAGTAGGGGGCAATTATCATACATCGAATTTAACTGTCCCAAAAAAAGTCCAATGATGAAATGAATCCTCGAGATGACTAGAGTCTGCTTGTTCATAACACTTCTAAAGTGTGAAACCTTAAAAAACCTAACCAACCCCACCAGTATGAAAAATCTATCACTGAGCCATTAAGTTGTGCTTTAACCTTATGAAATACAAATTATTAGAACAATGAGAGGTTTGTTTCAAGAAAACTCCTCTCAGAATACTCAACTGATTGGGCCGTTACGCATTTCATTAGATTGGGACCCAACTTTGTGAAAAAATAGAAATTAATTTTGACAAAATGGACTTAAAAAACACGTTTGGAAGGCCCTAAAACCTTTAGAAGTGGTCCTAGAATGGTCCAACAAAAATTGAGTATTAGTGTGTATCGCTCAAAAGTGCATGTAAACACCTTTAGGTGTCATTTGCTAAAATTGAGGCTGAATTTGGTAACAGACTCCAAAAATGCATCTAGAAGGCCCAAAAACCTAAAGAGCCAACCTAAAATAACATGCATAAAACTTAATAAGTGTGCATAAAAGCGCCAAAGTGCACGTGAAAGCACACATGTGCGCACGTGGCCACAAGCACTTGGCATGGCCATATGCAAAATCCTCATTATATGTGCATGAACACACCCCCACCACCATATTTACCCAATTTTCCCTATAAATAGACTCTCTTCACACCCCCATTTTGTAGGGGGGGGGGGAGCGAGTTGAAACACACACACACTCAAAAATTAGTCCAATCAAAGGTGCTGGAAACCCCTTTCCAAATAGTTTTTGCTCTCCCACAACCTTTTCCTTAGGTTATTAGATCCCTTTTCCACCAAACCAAGCCTAATCTTTGTCAAAGCATGCTTCAAAGGTATACATTCTAGCATCATTCTGCTGTTATTTTGAAATTCTCTGTGAGGAAAGCTTGATAATCTCTCGAAACTAAAGCTTCAAAACTCACACAAGCTTAGTTGAGTCTGAGGACCACGTAATTATTTTAGCATGTTTATTTTATTGCATTGCATTTTATTTTACTATCACCAACTTTAGACACCCAATTTCAGGATGATGTGTTATGGATGCAACAAAGGACTCCAATGATGAAAATATCATGAATAGGTCTTCGATACTTAAGCTTTAAATTTCTAAGGGTATAAATGCATCTTTTAAGGGAAGGATTTAGTGTTTTCAAGGACTAAATTATAAATTTTTTTAGGACTTAATTATAAAAATTAAATTCTTTCAGGGGTCTTTTTATAATTCTGGTCGAAATTACACTAATTCCGATTGGAATTGGACAATCCTAGTCGAAATTGGACTCTCATGTCTCTGTTTTTTATTTTTTAGGCTTTTAACTCAATCCTAATTGGTCTAAAGTTCCTAAATATGATTTTAAGTATTAATCCTATATTTTTAGGAATTAGAATCACATTAGAATTGAGCTAGGGTTTTTGGTTTTCTTTTTTTCTATATAAAGGAGGGGAGGAGAAGAAAAAAGGAGGCAGCAACATATTTTTTAAGCTTTTGGGTTTTTATACGTTTATGAAAACAATTTTCATCCATTGTTGATTCTTAAAAAGAGCTTTCTTAATTCTTTTTTGGAGTTATTTTTCTACAAAAATTCCTTTTGGTTTATAAATTAATTTAAAGTTCTTGGAGAATTTTTGAAGAAGAAGATTCGAAAACTTATCAAGAACGGTGAATTACAAATCTGAGGGGTACCCAAAATCACTCATAAGCATCATTATCTTCTTCTTATTTTATTTTATTTATTTATTTCTTTTTTATATTATTGATTATTTTTTTCTTTCGAGTTATTATTATAATTTATTCATTAATCATAATTTTTTTTATGGTGATTATGGAGGAAAACGCATGGTGATCATGTCGGAGGGATGAATTCATGAGAAGTCTATGGAAAACCATGGATAAAGCCTCATAGAGACTTAGTTTCTAGGGTTTTTATTTTATTTATTTATTTCTTTTTTTATTTTATTAACTGTTTTATGAATTAATGTAATAGCCCCAATAGTAGTAGTAAAATAATGTGTGTGGTTGCATATTTATTTTGATTAAATTGGTTAGTAAAATTAAGTTTTTAATTAGGTAATTACTTAAAATCAATGGATGAAGTATATTAATTTAGGTTGCTTGATAGTAAAATTAGGGTTTTAGTAAGGATTAATTTAATTATTTGTTTGATCTTATTTAATTATTTTTTATGTTTTTATTTGTTTTTCGGCTTATTTATTATTTTTATATGCTTTTAGGGCCTTAAGCCCATTTTAGGTCTTGATTTATTTATTTAAGTTTAGGTTATTTTATTTTAGCCCATCCCACTTAATAATTAATTAGGTTTAATTAATTAAAATATACCTTTAGGCCTATAATAAATTAGATTTTAGATTAGAAATATCCTTAGACCCATTTAGTTAATTAGACATAGGCCCAAGTAACTCAATTTAATTAATTTAGACTTAGCCCACTTAATTTAAGCCCTTTTTTTTTATAATTTGTAGATTTAAAATCACTATTTAATTAAAACATGTAGAATTAGGCCCACTAATTTAAATATCCCATAATTTATAGATTTAAGCTCATATTTAGAATTAAATTAGTAGACTTAGGTTCATTTAATTAAAATCAAAAGGAATTAGGTCTTTAGGTTCACTTATAATTTAAAATATGTAGACTTTAACTTATTTAAAATCCATGTAGATTAGACTAACTTAGGGATTATGTGATTTATTGAATGCATTATTTACTTGTATATTTCATGACTAGTTTGCCTTGGAGTTAATTGTTTTTAGGTTTTATATGAAATTGCATGTAAATAGAGAATAAGATAATAATTCATAAAGTAATTCTAAATGAACACAAGACTGAAAGAAGTTGGTATTCCATATCTAGAATCTCCTGGTTATGGTGCTAGCTTTCTTTTAGGGAATCGAGTACCACCTTTTCGATTTGTCCCAGTTATTACCCTGGGTGGCAACTCCTCATCTCCATGCCATGTCTTTGTGATAGTGGTTAGTATGTTCTCTTGAGCCCTGAGCTCAAACAGTGTTGCGGTTGCTAAAATCTTGGACGTGCGCTAAACCCCGCCGTCTACACTAGCATTTGGGAATATTGTTGTGCTTGTGTGATGAGACTAACAAACTTACATGCTACGTGAATAATATATGCTTTATTATGCTCATTTCACATCACCATTATGCATTTTCTATTTTTAAAATCATGAAATCATATCGTAAGTACCAATAATGTGAAAAGTTCATGTCCCGGAATAGAGTCATCATGCTCTCGGTCCAGTGATGACCTCATGCATCCTTTATATTATCATCACACATAGTATAAATAATCAATGCAAGCCTGATCATCCTATCATTTATTGAGCAAGCTATGTAAATGGTCATGTTATCCTTGCAAATTAATTATATTAGATTTATTTTTCCGTAATCTTTACTTTTTCATATGTATTTTATCAAGAAAGTAATATAATAACATTTTTAGCTTTATTATCTTATACTATCTAATGTATTGTGTAAATGTTATACAAACTGTCTTTATCGAAACTAGGGTGTTGCAGTAGCTATACATCAAATATTTTATAATGAGAAATAGTCAAAAAGTAGATGCGATCCCCTAAACCCTGAAATTTCTGCTAGGAACAATACTCGCTGAGTGACCTAATGTTGTCCCTTTATTTTCCTAATTTTCTAAAAATCGAGTGGCGACTCCATAAAATCAAAAGTCTCTCGTCTCCTAAGACCAATCATTGATCCCTATTCGGTAAAGTTTCCATGTCCCTCGAAAATGGAAAGACCCATACAATGTCCTATGAAAACATACCTCACTACATGTCCTAAACAAATATAAACGGTCGCTCATAGTAAATACAAGTCCTAAAGATAAAAATAGCCAAGGACTCCAACCTCTAGCTAGATCGTCACTTTGATATAGGGGCATAGAAGTCCCAGTGCCATGATCATTAAAACCTAGACCAGTAAATTGTCGATGAAGCCTCTTGTTCTCACACTCTAGATCCCCAGTATAACTCTATTGCATCAAGAATAATTAAAATCATGCATATCATACATAATATGCATATATTTGCATACTTGTTGTAAATACTAACTCTCCAAGTATATGTGATATGTATGGTACATAATCTCTGGGATGAGGCGAGTCCATACAAATACTTTGCCTATGTCTGAGGGACCTGTAAAATAAAGTCCACTAATTCAATAATAAGCATTAGTATGTACAGGATTAGAAATGCAAATTGCACTTACATGTGAAGTAGAGGAGAGAAGCTAGGAATCTGAGCTACATCAAAATGCATGTGCTACTCAACGGGAGTCTATACCATAAGAGCCTAGTAATACATGGACCTATCAAGGGGTGGAACATCACCCAGAATAGTACTTAAGGAAGTATCACCTTGAGCAGCTTAAATGTGTTGAGTATGCTTAACCTCCTATTGAGTCCTCTTAGTATCCCCCTCAGTCTCCTCCTCCAAAGCAACATTAGTGGCTTCTTTAACCTGTACAAAAAAGTAAATATCATCTACAGTGATGAAAGAGATGAAGTAAAATGGTGATAGTGATGAAAGAGACAAAGTAAAATGGTGACAAAAAGCATACCTTAGCTGGGTCTATAAGAACCTACTCTAGGAGATTCTCCTGAATATACTCCTGATAGTGATGAGAACGCTTGAGCAGAGTTGAAGCGTTATATCCCTTAAGAGCTACTTTAAACTCAGGACTAGTCATGTTGTAGCTCCATAACATCGAAGAGGGAATAGAAGAAGGAACACGGCTCCTGGAAGGTCCCATGTGCCAATGATAGACATGTTCACCAAGATACCACATCTGGCAATTGTAACCAGGAAGTAAAACTCTCATAGTCTTAAGCCTTACAACTGCAATCATATAATGATATTACTGAATGTCTTTAGCACCAACCAGCTAGTCTGATTTAATCTACAAATTTATTCAGATAAATTTTATTTAACTTTTATAATTGGTGAAATATTAAAAATCAAATTTATCTTACTAGGTCCCACTCTAAGGAGTTCAACTGGTCTCAATAGTTCTGCAAATCATTATGCTAGCAAGATGAGAAGAACCCTATCTTTGCATCAGAGGAAGACTCTTTGAAGTGGGTCAAATTAATACCCTAGTCTCTAGGACTTAGCATAGAGCAAGTCGGGTGTCAAACACTTAGGAATTTGAACTTTGTATTAACCGAATAGATACTCAAATGAATAGGCAAAGTAATATCAAGATAATAATAGTTAATGTAACAAATAAAAAGAATCTAACTTACTAACTAATTACTAGAAATTCTTATGAGAAATTATAACAAAATATATGCATGAGAGAATTTATAATTTAGAATTAAATAAGAACTTTACATATAACTATCATACAACATATTGATTGGAAATTAGTTATAGTCTTCAAAAGCAATTCTCATTATTGATTAAAGGTATTTCCTCTTAAAGTCCACAAGCACTCTCGTGTTATTGTAGAGAGAAAAGAAGAATAAAAAGATATTATACTAATTCTTATTCCCTTAAGATGAAATCCTTGTCTTTAAGCAATATTCAATTCTTAAGTAATTTCAATTACATTCCACTAAATTACCCCAACTCTCATTATGAATACTTTGATTAATAAGTTACATATGATGATCAAGCATACATAACACCATTTGCACTAATTGAAATTAAATCATAAACAATAAAAGATAAAAATTTAGTTTTTAAGAGTAATTCATCGTTGCAATCCTTATACAAGACTTAGCCAAAATACATGATTAAGAAAGCAAACAATAATCAAATACAACATAGAAAAGGGAAGAGAAAAGATTGAATGAATAAAACCCTTCTACTATGTCTTCTAAAAGTTGCTTAATAGTCACTAATCTTCCTTTGCTTCTTGGCTTTTTCTTCTTTAAGTTTTTCTCCTCCAAAACTAGATTTGACAAAAAATTTCTAAAATAAAAACTAAGTAGTAATAATTGTCCTTTTACAATGCTCTCTACGTCTACTTTATATATCTCACTTGTTATCTGTCTCTAAAAAACCACTTATATTCTTCATATCTAAAACAAGGCTAAAGTTATGTATTTATAGACCTCAAAAGTGGCTAGAATTCATTTAGAGTTGGAAAGGCACCACTTGACATGAAAAGTCACTCTCCTTTGCAGATACTATAGCTTCAAGGGCATTTTTATCCAACTAGATGACCCTAAATCTAGAATATTCCTTCATAAAAGTTGTAGATCATTCTATTATCTTTCTAGCATATCTTGAATCACATAATTTGGATGTCTTTAGAAGAAGTTATAGGTAAAATACAAAAACTATTCAAACTAGAAAATTGTAACTCTTTGAATAGGCATCACTATGACGACTCGTTACATGGTGACGACTCGTCATAGAGGCTTTCTATTATGAGTCATGCCTTTGGTGATGACTCGTACCTCTTCTCAGAGATTCAAGCTTGACTTTTTATGCTTCCCAACTTGTTCTAATCAACTCCAAGTCTCTTCCAAACATGGTTTAAGCCTAAAACATGTATAAAACCTACATAATAAACCATAAACATAAAAAAAAGTAAAAAAAAATTTCATAATCAAATAAATACATAAAACATAATGAGATCAAATTAAAATAAACCTTAACTAACCTAAATAACTATGTACATATGCATTATATCAAACTCCCCCATACTTAGATATTGCTTGCCCTCAAGCAAGAAATAAAGATCTAGTATAGAAAAGTACACAAAATTTAATCTCTTTGAGAGCAAATGTAGCTATCTTTTCAAGTTATCTTAATAATAAAAAAGGTTATAAAAGGATAGTTTAATAATTAAACTTCAATGCACCACAATAATAAAACAAACAAACTTCATAGTATACACAATAAATTTACCAATTTATCTTAATTTACTAAGAATAAATTCATGAATATAAAGTCAAAGTTCTAACCAAGCGACTTAACCAAAATAGTTATTCTCCAAAATTAAGATTTCCTAGAAGCAAAAGTAACATTGAGACAATATTAAGCACAGACATTAACTCACTCTTCTTATGGTATTTTTAGACATTTTATTCAATAATAATAATATATATATTTAGATGTTTTCTTTTCGAATGAATGTAACTAAGGAGCATACTCGATTACATATAACTTACTTGAAATAAATCTACTTATGATGTTACACATTTCTTTCCGAATGAATGTAACTACTCAATTACACACAAGCTTACTCGAAATGCAAACTTTAAAAGCTTTTCTTTTTTTCTTTTTTTTTAGTCCTCATCCATTATTAAAAAGTGAGTTTCATGAGTATTATGGCTATATTTTCTCAAAGGCAAATCAAATTTCTAAGAAAACCAAAGTTTAAATCCTTACTACCTTAGCCTTAAGCATAGTTAGTAAATTGACTAAACATTTTTTTAGATCGTAGAAATAATAAAAAGAGATAAAAAGATAAACTTATAACCTATACTAAATGAAACTTCCAAATTCTACCAATTAAGCATAAAAATCTAACTATCAATATTAAAATTTAACCTCAATCAAAATCAATAAGCCTTATAAGATAACTACTTATTAAATATAAGAGAAGAATGAATGAAAATATAATGCAAAATAGCAAAACACATACCAATAGTATACTAATAATTTATTAATATAATCCCCTAATAAAATCCCTTCCCCCATACTTAAAGATACACATTGATCTTAATATGATGAAAAATAAAGTAAGAAAAGGAAAGTAGTACTCCCTTAATCATCCTCGAGGGTATGAGGAGGAGACTTGATCGGATATTTAGAATGAGCAAAGAATTGGTTCAACTTGTATTTCATCTTCCTTTGTTTACGATCGAGTTGTTAGTTCTGAAACTCCATGTCATTTAATTAACATTGCATTGCAATTTGTGTCTCCAAGATTTAATCCCAAACATGTGGTTATGCACTTGAGGAACTGCCAGCTTCCCCTTGAATGGGATAAGTAAATAAAGGGACATCACCATATGGTGCATAAGAAGGAAAATCCTCCTCAGGGTCAGTTTCTTCTTCCTCTTCATCTTGATGTTCCTCAACCGAAGGTGATTGTTCAATCCCTCTCTAATATGATCTCATTTTTGTAGGAATTAAATGAAATGCAGCATCCACAACTCTCCTTTTACAAATGCTTGTTTTGTAAAATAAGAACACTAAAAAATTTGGGTTTAGTTATCAAGATCAGTATTCAAAGCTTTGGCAATAATAGTAATCACATGTCCATGAGTTAGAGGTGCATCTTTACGTGGAGCACAAGCCAACAACTGATTAAATATCCAATAAGTCCAACAAACTTGTTTTTTTTATTGTGAATGCACCATATTAAAAAAAACTCTTATGAAGTAATGCGATTAAACTCAGTTTTGTGAAAAATGACACATGCAATCACCTTATGCAACAACTAGCATTTCAAGTCTTTGATAAACATAGCCTTTCCTTTCCTAGGCTGAAATGGTGTGTGCAAATTAGAAAGAAATGTCCAGAATTCATTCAATTTAAAAGATGGTGGGGGATCACATAATCCATCCTTTTTGAAGCCAAATACATGTTCCTTTATGAAAGTTGTAGATCATTTTGTTATCTTTATAACACATATTGAATCACCTAATTTGGATGTCTTTAGAAGAAGTTATGGCCAAAATACAAAAACTGTTCACACTAGAAAATTGCAACTCTTTGAATAGGCATTACTGTAATGACTCGTTACATGGTGACAACTCATCATGGAGGCTCTCTATTCGAGTTATGCCTCTGGTGATGACTCGTACCTCTTCTCAAAGATTCAAGCTTGACTTCTTATGCTTCCTAACTTGTTCTAATCAACTCCAAGTCTCTTCTAAACATGATTTGAGCCTAAAACATGTAAAAAACCTACATAAAAAACTATAAAGATAAAACAAGTAAAAAAAACAATTTCATAATCAAATAAACACACAAAACATAATGAAATCAAATGAAACTAAACCTTAAATAACCTAAATAACTATGCACATCAGCATTATATCACTCTTGTCAAAGCTAATAGTGTTGAAGCCTTAGATCACCCCAATCTTAATGCCCCAGATTTGAAAGAGAGGAAATAGTTGAAATAAAAAGAAGAGATTGTAAAAATAAGTAAAGTTAAAAGGGGTAGAAGACATGCACGCAAGATATGCCAGAAGCCGCACATCATCACAACATATAGTATTTAGTTTATAGTAAAGATATGCAAGAGTTATAGATCCCCAATCAAAGGTAGTGACTCTAGAAAAGTCTTAAAGTAGACTAAGAAGAGTAATGCTATTATGGAGTAGCCAACACACCAAGCTTAAAGAATTCAACATGATGAAGATGAGCATGGTCAAGAAGGCAAGGATCGAGTTCAAGAGGTTTTGAGTCCAATCAGCATGCCTCAAAGACCTATAACAAGGTCTCAATCTAAGAAGCTTCAAGAAGCCTTAATCCATCATCTACAAGGCTTTGTGAACTTAGCTAGTGAAAGTTTACAAGGACACCAAAGCTTTGTGCCAAGTGCAGCTCAAGTTCAATACAACTTAATTCAAGTCCAAGTTATTAATGGGTTTAAATATGTTAAATAAGGGCTGGACGAATTTGTTATTTTAAAAGCCCATTAGTTTTAGTTAGTTTAATTATTCTTAAAATAGGAAGTATGTCAAAATTCCTATTTAAGGTCTGATTAGATTAATTTCCTTTTTTGTGATTAGGGTTATTAGTTTTCCTTACTCACTAAGGAAAACCTTGTAAAGGCTATATATATATGCCTTGGACGAATTTTATTATTCAGAATTGAAGTTTTAAAACCTAAAGGTTGTTTTGCTTTTATCTTTGTGTTCTTGTGTAGATTACATGCTTTAAGGAACATTCAAGTAGATTGATCATCTTCTTGTGGAGTGTTTCGAAATTGGAATTTAGAAACGAGTTTTCTTTATTCTAATTCTTTGATCATCTAAGTAATCTGATTTCTAACCATTCTTAGGGGTTGTTGCTGAATTGACAATTGGGGTTTTCAAGTTAATGCTTTGGGGGTTCGAATACATAAAGGGGTTCTCAAGCTTATTCTTGGAGGTTCCGTATCATTTGGTATCAGAGCTTTGGCTCTAGATTAGGTTTTATCTTTTATAATTTTTATTCTTAATCCTGATTTCTTATGTTTTTCTTATTCTTTTAAAATCGTTCTTATTTATTTTTGTTCTTCATTCTTGTGTTTTGTTCTTTATTCTTATTTGTTAGTCTTGATTTTTTTTCCTTTAGGTCAGTCAATTGTTTTGCATTCTGAAATTTAGATTTGTGTTCATAGTTGAAATTTAAAAAAAAAAAAAGAGAAGAAATTTGAAAAAAAAAAGAAGCAAAAAAAAAATTCGTGAAAAAAAAGAGAAAGTTATTAGAAAAGGAAGAATTGAGATTCTTGAGTGATTTATATCCTAATCAGGTCTGATTTGCATTTCCTTCCATTCCTTGCTCATTAAGGAATATTGTTTGAGTGATTAATATCCTCATCAGGTCTGATTTTGGTTTCCTAATCCTATTTGGTTTATAATTGACATATCTAACTAGATCTTGTCATCTCTTGTATTACTTGTCTATTAAGGATTTTGCATATCTTTACAATACTTGCTCATTAAGGAATATTACTTATTGAGGCAGATTTGACTTTTCTCCTTAAAATAACTTCTAAATTCATTTTCTTTTCTATTCTAGAAGATCTTTGTATTTCTTTCACATGTCTTTTGCATCTTTTTGAGTTTTCCTATTTTATTGCTTCTGAATTGTTGTTTTTTTTTAACCGAATTGCCTCAAACTTGTTTTGGAAATTTCACTTTTGAAAGTTCTACTTGAATATTGCTTTAATCTAATTGATTTGTTCTAAAAGTGTGATTCACCTAAGAACATAAAAGAATTAGCTTAAGTGGTGAGAGGAAGCCGAGTGAAACATCAAATTGAGTTAAACACGAGTGACCACCTGCATCATTTGAGTGCAAACACGTGAGGGAGTGCTTGTGAGGATTTTAAATTATTATTATTATTATTATTATTTTTATTGTTTCTAACATTCTTTTATGGCAATGTCAAACCAAGGTGAAAATAAAGGTGAGGGTAAAGTTGATGAAACTTTGCTTCATGAGGCTCAACAAAGGCAATTTGAACGTATGAATACAAATTTTGAGACTATAATAGAGAGATTAAACCGCATGGATACAAGGATAGGAGCGGTTGAAAGGGCAACAACACCAAATCATAATGAGGAAGTAGAAGGCAATGTTGATAATGAGGATGAAGATGAGGCCTATGCATAAGTAGGAGTACCAAGAGGTGGAGGTAGACAAGGCCGCGGTAGAGGAAGAGGAAGGTTACAACCGGTTCCATACAATGGAAGAAACTGAGGCAATGAAGATTATGTAGATTGAAATTTGGGAAGCATCAAACATAAGATACCTAACTTTCAAGGTAAATCAGATCCGGAGTCCTATTTACAATGGGAGAAGCAATTGGAGCTTATATTTGATTGCCATCAATTTAGCGAGGAAAAGAAGGTAAAATTGGCGGTTACTCAATTTTCTGATTATGCTATTGCTTGGTGGGACCATTTGGTGATTAATAGGCGAAGGAATTTGGAGTAGCCAATTGATAATTGGCCTGAGCTCAAGGTTGTAATGAGGAAGCGATTTGTGCCAAAACACTATCATAGGGAACTTGTACAAAAACTTCAAGTTCTTAAACAAGGTAGTAAGAGTGTGGATGATTACCATAAAGAGATGGAGATGCTCATGACTAGGGCTGATATAGATGAAGATGTGGAGATCACTATGGCACGCTTCTTGGCTGGTCTAAACAAAGACATATCTGATCGAGTAGATTTACACAAATATGAAGATTTAGAAGAGATGGTGCACATGGCCGTCAATATAGAAAGGCAACTCCAAGGAAGAGGGGCGACAAGGTACAATTCCAAATCCTATTCTAGTCCTAATTTTAATTGGAAAAATGATGGAAAGAGTGATTATAGGGGTGGGAATAAGGTTGCTCATGAGGTTGCTAAAGGGAAGGCAGATTCGGTCTCTAAGGACAAAATCAAAACCGATGAGCCTAAAGGGAGAAATAGAGACATTAAGTGTTGGAAGTGTCAAGGAGTAGGTCATGTGAGCAAAGATTGCCCTAATAAGAGAACTATGACCATAAGGAATGGGGAAATTGTGACTGATGAAGAAGAGGGCAATAATGAAAGTGATAAGGATGAGATGCCTGAATTGGAAAGTTGTAGTGATGGGAGTATAGAGGAGCCAATCAAAGGTGACATGCTAGTTACAAGGCGTGCTCTTAGTACTCAAATAAAGGAAGATTGCATTGAAGAGCAACGAGACAACTTATTCCATACAAGGTGTCATGTGCAAGGCAAGGCATGTCTTATGATTGTTGATGGAGGGAGTTGCACCAATGCAGTGAGCTCATTCTTAATTAGTAGATTGGGGCTGTCTACTATACCACACCCACGACCATACAAACTTCAATGGCTTAATGATTGTGGAGAGGTCAAGGTAAATAGACAATCTATTATTTCCTTTTCAATTGGTAAATATCATAATGAGCAATTGTGTGATGTAGTTTCTATGCATGTTGGAGATATTTTGCTTGGTAGACCATGGCAATTTGATAGAAAGACCAAGCATGATGGGTACCTCAATCGGTATCACTTTACCAAGGATGGGCGCAAGATCATATTAACACCACTTTCTTCAAAGGAGGTGTATGAAGACCAATGTAAAATGGAAAGAATGAGAGTGGAGGCTGAAAAGAAAGAAAAAGAGAGTAAGAAAAATTCTTTAGAGAGTGAAAAGAAAGAGGGAAAAATAAAAGAAGAGATTCAGCCTAGAGAGAAAAAAGAAAAGAATTTGAGTTTAATAGCTAGGACAAGTGAGGTTAGACAGGCCTTGTATGCTAATCGGCCTATATTTGTACTTTTGTACAAAGGGGCTTATTTGGCAACTAATGAACTTAACCCATCTTTGCCTAGTGTGTTTGTTGATCTTTTGTAGGAATTTGAAGATGTGTTTCCCAAAGAGATGCCTAGTGGATTACCCCCAATTAGAGGCATAGAACATCAAATTGACTTTATTCCTGGGGCAGCCATACCCAATCGACCAGCATATAGAGCAAATCCAAGAGAAACAAAGGAGATCCAAACACAAGTGGAGGAGTTGCTAGCTAAAGGGTATGTGAGGGAAAGTCTTAGTCCTTGTTCGGTTCTTGTCATTCTTGTGCCAAAGAAGGATGGAACATGGAGGATGTGTGTGGATTGCAGAGCCATCAATAAAATCACTGTAAAGTATCGTCATCCTATTCCTAGATTAGATGATATGCTTGATGAGTTATATGGTTCTTGTTTGTTCACTAAAATAGACTTGAAATCTGGTTATTATCAAATTCAAATGAATGTTGGTGATGAATGGAAAACAGCTTTTAAGACTAAGTATGGGTTGTATGAGTGGCTTGTTATGCCCTTTGGTCTTACTAATGCACCTAGCACATTCATGCAATTGATGAACCATGTGTTGCGAAATTACTTAGGTAAATTTGTTGTTGTTTACTTTGATGATATTCTGATTTACTCTAAGTGTTTAGATGATCATGTTATGCATGTACGAATTGTACTAGAAACACTTAGATAAGAAAAGTTGTATGCAAACCTTAAAAAGTGTAGTTTTTGCATGAATAAGGTTAATGTTCTTGGTTTTGTTGTATCTAGTCAAGGCATAGAGGTTGATGAGGAGAAGGTTATGGTTATTAAAGAGTGGCCAAAACCTAAAAATGCTAGTGAGGTGCGAAGTTTTCATGGGCTTGCTAGTTTCTATAGGAGATTCATTAAAGATTTCAGCACTATAGCCGCACCTTTGAATGAATTAGTTAAGAAAAATGTTGGATTTGTTTGGGGTGATGCACAAGAACATGCATTTAATGAACTTAAGGAAAAATTGTGTAATGCACCTTTACTTGCTTTACCTAACTTTGATAAAACTTTTGAGATTGAATGTGATGCTAGTGGCATAGGGATTGGAGCTGTTTTGATGCAGGATCAAAGACCACTAATGTATTTTAGTGAAAAGTTAAGTGGGGCAACCTTGAAATATCCAACTTATGACAAGGAATTATATGCATTGGTTTGAGCATTGCAAACATGGCAACATTATTTGTGGCCTAGGGAGTTTGTGATACACACTGACCATGAAAGTTTAAAGCATTTTAAGGGTCAAGATAAGCTGAACCGTAGGCATGCCAAATGGGTGGAGTTCATAGAAACATTTCCATATGTGATTAAGTACAAGCAAGGTAAAGAGAATGTGGTTGCTGATGCATTATCTAGAAGGTACACCTTACTTAACTCTTTTACTGCTAAATTATTAGGTTTTGAGTTTATAAAGGAGTTGTATCCACATGATGATGATTTTGGTGATATATATGCATCTTGTGCCAATGGGGTTGTTTCAGATGATTTTTACTTATTTGATGGTTTCTTGTTTAAAAGAAATAAATTGTGCACTCCTAAGTGTTCTATAAGGGAATTATTAATTAAGGAGGCATATGGAGGAGGCTTAATGGGGCATTTTGGGGTAAATAAGACCTATGATATGTTGTTAGAACATTTCTTTTGGCCCGACATGAAACATGATGTGTATAAAGTTTGTGAGCATTGCATTACATGTAGAGAGGCTAAGTCTAGGTTGAAACCGCATGGGTTATACACACCATTACCCATTCCTAGTGAACCTTGGACTGATTTGTCTATGGATTTTGTGCTTGGATTGCCTAGAACTAGGAAAGGTCATGATAGTATCTTTGTTGTGGTTGATAGATTTAGTAAAATGGCTCACTTTATACCATGTCATAAAACTGATGATGCTAAGTTGATTGCTGATTTGTTTTTCAAAGAAGTTATGTGTTTACATGGCATACCTAGGAGCATTGTTAGTGATAGGGATGTTAAGTTTTTGAGTCATTTTTGGCGTGTGTTATGGGGAAAGTTAGGAACTAAGCTATTGTTTTCAACTACTTGTCACCCTCAAATCGATGGGCAAACTGAAGTAGTTAATAGGACTTTGATTACTTTGCTTAGGGCAATCATAAAAAAGAACATTAGGATGTGGGAGGATTGTTTACCATTTGTGGAGTTTGCTTACAATAGGGCTGTTCATAGCACTACTAATTGCTCTCCATTTGAGATTGTTTACGGATTTAATCCACTTACTCCTATTGATTTATTGCCACTACCACCTAACAATTTTGCGAGTGTTGATGCTAATTCTAAGGCTGATTTGGTGAAGAAGTTACATAAGCAAGTTAAGGAGAGGATTGAGAAGCAAAATGCTAAAGTAGCTTCACGTGTGAACAAGGGAAGGAAGCCAATGATTTTTCAGCCTGGAGATTGGGTTTGGGTGCATTTTCGTAAAGAAAGGTTTCCACTTCAAAGGAAGTCTAAGCTAAACCCAAGAGGAGATGGTCCTTTTCAAATACTTGAAAGGATTAATGACAATGCATACAAAGTGGACCTACCTGGTGAGTATAATGTTAATGCTTCATTCAATGTGGCTGATTTGAGTCCTTTTGATATAGGTGATGCTTTAGATTCGAGGACGAATCCTTTTGAGGAGAGGGGAAATGTTATGGAGCAGCCAACACACCAAGCTCAAAGAATTCAACATGATGAAGATGAGCATGGTCAAGAAGGCAAGGATCGAGTTCAAGAGGTTTTGAGTCCAATCAGCATGCCTCAAAGACCTATAAAAAGGTCTCAATCTAAGAAGCTTCAAGAAGCCTTAATCCATCATCTATAAGGCTTTGTGAACTTAGCTAGTGAAAGTTTACAAGGACACCAAAGCTTTGTGCCAAGTGCAGCTCAAGTTCAATATAACTTAATTCAAGTCCAAGTTATTAATGGGTTTAAATATGTTAAATAAGGGCTGGACGAATTTGTTATTTTAAAAGCCCATTAGTTTTAGTTAGTTTAATTATTCTTAAAATAGGAAGTATGTCAAAATTCCTATTTAAGGTCTGATTAGATTAATTTCCTTTTTTTGTGATTAGGGTTATTAGTTTTCCTTACTCACTAAGGAAAACCTTGTAAAGGCTATATATATATGCCTTAGACGAATTTTATTATTCAGAATTGAAGTTTTAAAACCTAAAGGCTATTTTGCTTTTATCTTTGTGTTCTTGTGTAGAATACATGCTTTAAGGAACATTCAAGTAGATTGATCATCTTCTTGTGGAGTGTTTCGAAATTGGAATTTAGAAACGAGTTTTCTTTATTCTAATTCTTTGATCATCTAAGTAATCTGATTTCTAACCATTCTTAGGGGTTGTTGCTGAATTGACAATTGGGGTTTTCAAGTTAATGCTTTGGGGGTTCGAATACAAAAAGGGGTTCTCAAGCTTATTCTTGGAGGTTCTGTATCAAATGCTGACCTTATGACCAGTCTCATAGAAGAGGGTAGTGCCTAGCAGTATTAATAAGAAACATCTCACCTTCTAAAGGATCTGACGAGGTGTAATGGTGGGTAACCTCTTGAAACCTTGAATAAGAGAAGAAAGGAGGACGTTCTTTCAATTTTTCCATGTCAAAACAAACTCGAGCAAGTCACGAACATAGCGACTCCTAGCATTTTCTGGAAGGGTGCAGTAGTGGATATCAAAAGGAATTGGGGCACCTCTAAAGGTAATCCCAATGATGGAAAAGAAGCTCATAGGGGAAATAGTTAGCTCAGCCACTCATGTGTGAAAGGTGTGAGTGGTATCCATCCACCTCTCGATGAGAGCAAAAAGTGAATAGTCATTTGACCTACATCAAGCAGTTGGTAGAGCAGAAATGAAGTGTCAAAAGCCAGATGCCCATATGTGTTGTACTACCTCTCTAAATAAATCATGAAATAATTCTCGAGTTAAGTGAAAGCAACCCGAGAACTTTAGTGGTTTTTGAATAAAATTTTGAAAATGATAGCATTACTTTCACCTTACAAACTCTTGATTTTGTCTAAACTTTATCATTACTTTTGTTTATTATTATTTATTCTTAAAAATTGAGTTAAATCCAATCAGAAGATTAGATTTCTTATCTAGAATACCAATCAGATTTCTTGATGTTTAATCGAAAGTCCAGAATTCCAATCAAATTTCTAGATTTATGATCATAAATCTAGAATTTCGATCCAAAATGCAAATTTTCGACAAAAAATCTAGAGGTCCAATTGAAATTATAAAGGTCCTCTATGACATGCCAACATCAATTTTGCAAAATTTAGTCTTGAAGTTAACAATCTCATGCAGATTTATTTGATCTATATAGCAGATATCCTATAATTGCATTCATGAATATATTAATTTACATATTTATAAGAATATATTTTTGTAGAATCAAAGATAGAGGAAGAAAATTTACCTTATCTCCAGCCTTGGAGCATCTATGGAGGTGTAAATAAGTCTAAGGAAGCACATCTTCCCCTTCATTAAGTCCTGAATTATTTTGACAAAAATGTAGCTGTGAAATGATTGGATCTGATTGTCTAAAGTCGCTTCCATGTAGTGTATTTTGTGGGTGAGCCATAGGATATGACAGATTTAAAATTGGATGTCAAATGAAGGAACAATTAAAGAAAGAATATTTGAAAATCAAAAGAAAGTGAAAAAAGAGAAGAGAAAAAAAATGAAAAGGATAGGAAAATGAAAGAGATGCATTAGCAAAATGAAGGAAAAAAAGGTTTATATTAAAGTGGCAAATGTCCACTTTAGTCCTTTAACTTTGTCTGAATTTAAGTCCAATATTTTTCTTTTAATTTAGTCCTAAATTGTACATAGTTTAATAATTCAATAAATTGTTAAATTGTCAGTAGAAAAGTAATCAACACTATGCATCATAGTGTAGTGTATGTTCAGATCAACACTATATGTCTAAGTATAGTGCATTTCCAAAACAATACTAGACGTCTGAGTGTAGTGTATTTTTAAATCAACGCTATATGTTTGAGTATAGTGTATTCTTATATTAACACTATACATTAAAAGTATAGTGTATTCTCATATCAACACTATACATCTAAGTGTGGTGCATTTTCAAATCAATGCTATACATTCGAGTATAGTGTATTTCCAAATCAATGGTATATATCCGAGTATAGTATATTCTCATATCAACACTACACGTCCTAGTATAGTGTATTCTGAAATCAACACTATATGTCCAAGTGTAGTGCATTTTTGAATCAATATTATACGTTCGAGTGTATTGTATTTTTAGATCAACCAATACGTTTGATTATAGTGCATTTCCAAAACAACACTATACGTCCGATTATAGTGTCTTTTCAAATCAACACTATATGTCCGAGTGTAGTGTATTCTAAAATCAATACTATACGTTCCAGTGTAGTGTATTCTCAAATCAACACTATATGTCCAAGTATAGTTCATTTTCCAATCAACACTATATGTTTGAGTATATTGCATTTCCAAATCAAAATTATATGTCCAAGTATAGTACATTTTCAAATCAACACTATACGTCTGAGTATTATGCATTTCCAAATCAACACTATATGTCTGAGTGTAGTGTATTTCCAAATCAACACTATTATGTTTAAGTGTAGTGCATTTCCAAATCATGACCATACATCCAAGTACAGTGCATTTCCAAATCAACCCTATACGTCAGAGTGTAGTGTATTTTCAATTCAACACTATACATTCGAGTGTAGTGTATTTTCAAATCAACACTATACATTCGAGTATAATGTCTTTTCAAATCAACACTATAAGTCCGAGTGTAGTGTATTCTCAAATCAATACTATACATCTGAGTGTAGTGTATTCTTAAATCAATACTATACATCTAAGTCTAGTACATTTTCAAATGAACACTATACGTTCGAGTGTAGTGCATTTCCAAATCAACATTATATGTCCAAGTATAGTGCATTTTCAAATCAACATTATATGTTCAAGTATAGTGCATTTCCAAATCAACACTATACGTTCGAGTGTAGTGCATTTTCACATCAACATTATTCATCCAAGTGTAGTGCATTCTCAAATCAACACTATACGTCTGAGTATAATACATTTTCAAATCAACACTATACGTCCGAGTATAGTGCATTTCCAAATCAAACACTATACGTTTGAGTATCGTGCATTTTCAAATCATCACTATACATATAAGTATAGTGCATTTTTAAATCTACACTATACATCCGAGTGTAGTGCATTTGCAAATCAACATTATACATCAGAGTATAGTGCATTTCAAAATCAACACTATACGTTTGAGCATAGTGTATTTTAAAATCAACACTATACGTTCGAGTATAGTGCATTTCCAAATCAACACTGTACATCCAAGTATAGTGCATTTACAAATCAACACTATACGTCTAAGTATAGTGCATTTCCAAATCAATACTATATATCTTACTATAATGCATTTTCAAATAAACACTATACGTCATAGTATAGTGTATTTTCAAATCAATGTTATATGTCCGAGTATAGTGTATTCTCAAATAAATACTATGAGTCTGATGTATAGTGTATTTTCAAATTTTGCCTCTGGATGTTCCATAGGAGCTATAGCATATCCTCAAAATTTTTTTCACTAGATGTCTCATTTGCTAAAATGTTATATAGTGGCTTTAGCATTCTGCTTGGTGTTGCCTAGCAACATAAGCATTCATCATGAACCAAAGATCAATTTTAGGCAAAGGCCTCAAGGAGCACAGGTAAGTATCTAAACTTTTGTTCCTGAGAAATTGTGTGCTTATTTTCGTTGCCATAATTTGTCAAGCAAATAGCGACAAAGGCGGGCAACTATAAGCACCCAATTTCGGGATGATAGAGTGTGGTTGCGACAAAGGACTCTAATGAAGAAAATATTATAATAGATCTTCAACACTTAAAGTTTGAAACCTCAAAAGCCTAAATGTGTTTTAAAAAGAACGTAATTGGTTTTTTAAAGGACTTAATTTGTAAAATTTTATTTCTTTTAAGGTTCTTTCTATAACTAAAAGTTAAAAAAATTAGAGTTCAGTAATTCCGATTAGAATTATATAGTTCTGGTCAGGATTAAACATTATTTATCTTTTTTTTTATTTTTTAGTAAATAAAAAATTATTTTCTAAATTTTCATTGGTTAAATAATGTGATAAATCCCTTTTCTAGGATTTATCTGAATTTTTAAGCAATTAAAAGTCATTTTTAAACCAAAACCTTATAGGATAATTCATAGTAAGATACGTGACTATAGCTAGGATTTTTCTATATAAACCCAGCTCAACTCTCCTGGAAGGGGGACTTATTCTTTTCTTTTACACAGTTTTCAAATAAAAATTTTCTTTGGAGGTACTGTTCTTTTAAGAAGAAGCAGTAGAATTTTGGGTGAGAAAATCAAGCGTTGAAGACCTATTTTAAAAAATAAACAATAGAGTTACCCGATGAATTCACTATAGAGGATAAAATCCAAGAAGATCCATGGAATGCTATAGATTGAATTTTGTAGTTGAATATGGTTTCTAGGTCTTTTTGTTTATTTATTTATTATTATTTTATTGGTTTTTTTATTTTGTATTTTTATTTATTTATTTTTTTGGAATTTTAATTTTTTATTTTCAATAAATCATTGTAATAGCCTTAGTAGTGCGAATAGTGGAATCCTATGTGTGGTTATGTGTTTATTTCAATTAATTGCGTAGTAAGATTAGGTTTTAATTAATTGATTAATTAAAATTAATGGCTATAGAGATAATTAGGGTTTTTAATTAAAATTAAATTAGATTTAAATGGATAAAATTAGGGTTGCTTGTTAATTATTTTATAATTTGTTGTTTAAAGTCACTTTAACTAAATTAGGTTTTTTAGAAAAAGTAAGTTTAATTGATTGTTTTGATATTGTAATTGATTGTTTTTGTGTTTTTCTTTATGTTTTTGGGCCTGTTGATTTATTTTGTGTGTTTTGGGTCCCAAGCTCATATTAGCCTCTAACCCATTTAAATAATTTTAGGTTTAGATAGTTCTTTTTGGCCCATATTTTAATTAGCCCATTTCATTTAATAAGTTATTAATTCATTAGGTATAGATTTTAATTAAAATGCATCTTTAGGTCCATAATTAACTAGATTTAGGGTAGAAATAATTTAGGCTCACCAAGTTAATTTAGACATAGGCCCACCTAGTTTAATTTAATTAATTTAATAAACTTAGACCATTAAATTAAAGCCCGTTTCATAACTTGTAGATTTAATATCACCTTAGAATTAAAACATATAGATTTAGCCCATTTAGTTTAAATCAATATAGATTAGACTAACTTAGGGTTTATGAACTTAAATGAATGCATTTGTTACTTATATTTTTCATGACTTGTTTGCCTGGAGTTAATTGTTAAAATAAGGGTTTACTTAAAATTGCATGTAAATAGAGGATAAGGTAGTAATTCTAAATGAATATGACATGGAAAGAAGTTAATATTATGTATCCAGAATCTCCTGCTTATGGTGCTAGCTTTCTTTTAGAGAATCAAGTACTACCATTTTTTATTTGTCCTAGTTATTACCCTGGGTGGTGACTCCTCATCTCCATGCCATGTTTTTATGACAGTGATTAGTGTGTTCTATAGATCCTTGAGCTCAAACAGTGTTACAGTTGCTAAAATCTTAGATGCACATTAAACCTTGCTATTTACAATGTGTTTGGCAATAATTTAGGCAACTAAGAATCTTTGGCATTATTTCTAATTTTACAGGGTACAAGCTATTTCTAAACATGAACCCTTTAAATATCTTCAGTAAACTCCATTCCTTATGAGAAAATTAGCTAGATGGCTAGTCCTTCTCATTAAATTTGACATAGACTATGCCGTGAAGAAGGTAGTGAAATAGAGAGCAGTAGTAAACTTCTTGGCCTAGAATCTAGTAGATAATGAACAAGAATGGGAGCTAGAGTTTTTAAATGAAAATTTAAGGGAAATAGAGGTCCAAGGTTAGAAAATGTACTTTAACGGAGCGGTTAACAACAAAGAAGCAGGCAGTGATGTAATTCTAATCATGTCGAAATGAGAAATGATCCCAATGGTGAAAAGGTTGGAATTCAAAGTAACTAATAATTAAGCAAAATATAAAGCTTGCGTCTTTAGGTTAGAAGCGCTTTGGAACATGGGGGCAGAAGAGGCCACAGTATATGGGGATTTTATATTAGTGATAAAATAGATCTCCAATAAATGAGAAGTCATAGAAGATAAACTAAGATTGTATTGGGATTATTCAGCTATTATTCTTTTGCCTTTCACTCTATGCAGGTTTGTACATTTGCCACGAAAGGAGAACCAAATGGCAAATGCTTTGGCACGTTAGCCTCAATATAGGAAGGAGGAAAATAAATAAAAGTTAAGCCTTTTATTCTTATGAAATCCTAAACCCTTTGTTATAAGGAGATAAGAGTGATGCCTATAAACCCTATAGAAAAACCTTAGTTTCATGATTTGCAACAATATTTAGAAATGGGACAATTTCTTGAAGATGCAGATAAGAAAGAAATAATGTCCCTGAGAATGTTGTCTCGACGGTTCATCAGCTATAATGGGATGTTATATAAAAGAATGCCTACTAGAGTACATTTAATATGTATGGATAAGGATGAGGCTCAAAAGGTTATGAAAGCAATTTATAAAGGTGTATATGGGCCACGCATAAGTGGAACAATTCTACCTAAGAAGATAACTTGACAGGGGTATTTTTAGTTAACCAAAGAAGCTGACTATGTGAAATTTGAAAAGAAGTGCCATAACTATCAAGTTATAGATATATGAGCCACCTGCCTTTGGTGGAACTTTAAGGGTTGACTTCTCCATGGCCATTCACAGTCTGGAGGATTGATATTATCAGAGAAATAACACTAAAGGCATCTAATGGGCATCATTATGTGTGGTAGTGATTGATTATTTTTTTAAGTGGGTTAAAGCATAATTATTCATGACCATTAGGGCAAAATAGATGGTGAGGTTTATAAAGAAGAACATAATCTATAGTTATGGGTTGCCTCATCATATTATCACTAATAATGACATTCAGTTCAGAACAAAAATGACCACTTTATTGAAGAAGTATGAAATTGAGAATCATATATTGTCTCTAGATAGACCACATATGAATGGAGCAATATAGGCATTAAACAATAATGTAAAGAAGATTTTATCCAAGATGTTGGAGAATTATAAAGATTGGGCAATCTATTGGTAATTTGCATTATGGTCATACAGAACCATTGCTAAAGCATCAACTGAAGCTTCATATTCATTAGTGTATGGGTGTGAAGTTGTATTACTAATAGAGGTTGAAATTCAATCCCTAAGAATTCTCTTGGAATCCAAAATCCTTAAGTATTAGTGGGTAGAGAGTTGATTGGCGTAGCTGACATTATTGGATAAGAAAAGGATGAAAGTTATATATCACTCTAGTTATATCAAAAAAGGATAGCTCGGGCTTATAATAAGAAGATTAAACCAGGAAAGATTAAGGAGGGGAATTTAGTGCTAAAACTCACTAAGCCAATCATGACTAACCCATGGGGAAAGTTCAAGCCCAATTAGGAAGGACTGTATCTAGTGAAGATGTTATTCTCTAAAGGCATTACTATTCTATATTATCTAGAAAGAAACAAGTTCAGGGAGCCTAATAATTTAGACAAGCTCAAGAAATACTTTCTGTAAAGTCTTGTTAAGGAAAAAAACTCAAAAAGAGGTTGTCTAGGCAAAAGTTTGAGACGAGAAAATGAAAGGAATAAAAAGGGTCCTACTAGATTGAAACCCTTAAAAGAGGCAGTCCAGGAAAAAATTAAGGACATGTAAAAGAAGAGAGAGAGAAAATAATAGTTAGTTATAAAACTTCCAAAGCTATGCCATTTAATGACAAAGTTGTATAAGAAGTGAGATGTATAATCATATTGTGCTTAAATTAAATAAAAATGGATTTCCTGAATCACTATTAAACATTGAATTAAAGGTCTGTTACAAACTGTTTAACTAAAAAAGGAAATCCTACTCAAAATAAAAAGACAAAATGATGATTAAACTCCATAAACTAATTTTGCTTTCTTTTATTTTGTTGAACACTTTGAGCACTCAATATCTGTAACTCTTTTATCCTTTTATTCCTTATAAACTCATTTTTTTCTATCTGTTACAATTAAATCCATTCTTTTTACTGATCATCAGTAGAATAATCTTCATCATAGTCAATATGCTTTTGAATGATTCTATAAGGCAAGGTAGCAACCAAATTATCCAAGAAGTTTTAAAAAGGAGTTCTGGTTTGAACTTGTGCACTAATCCTACAATTAACTATTTCTATCCATATTATCAGTAAGGGAGTGCAGGATTATAGAAAGTGGCAAAGGCCAACTATAGGTACATAGTGGGTGTCTGATCTAAGAGGCTCTAGGAGTCTCAACTTTTTAGGAAGCCATGCCTAAAAAGAAATGAATTAGAAGATGATGGAAAAGCAGGAAATAAAGAAGAGAGAGGAGAAAGCTAACCTCCAATAGTAATGAACTCCTAGAGAATCACCTAGTTTCTAGAAAATTATCTAGCCCAATGATGGTTTCTGCCAGAATAAGGGAAAAGGGTTGAGTCCAACTTCCACTTAATTAAGAGTGTGGATGACTTTTGGATTATAATTTCCAGAAGGAGAAACCACTAAGAATTGTGCATATGGGTAGAAGACGATCATCCATGGCCAATAGACCACCTTCTTATCTGTAGT
Organism: Mallotus nudiflorus; assembly: GCA_947683625.1. Taxonomy (NCBI): domain Eukaryota; kingdom Viridiplantae; phylum Streptophyta; class Magnoliopsida; order Malpighiales; family Euphorbiaceae; genus Mallotus; species Mallotus nudiflorus. Next base: position 2,754,804 of record CANTUR010000793.1, on the reverse strand, counting down.
CATTATGAGCTCAAGGAAGGATCATATAAGGACTTCAAAACTAAAGATGTGGTCAAGGGAAGACTGAGGGGAAAGGTTGTAATAACCTAGCCATATGATATTGGATAGAATGTAAGTCTGGGGTTCCAACCTGAGGGATTGCAATTTGATAGGTAGAATCTATGTGACAACCTAGGATAGCTTCAAATTCCTCTATAAATGGGCATGTCTCTAGTGTGTTGAATTGGAAAACATATTTACTTAGATCCTACAATTTAGCTACAACATAGAGAAAGGGAAAGTTGATCCTTCTTACATAAAGAGATATGAAAACTGATAGGTGGAAGGGCTCTAGCTTCACCAATGATTCAAGATTATTTATAGTTGTTTGAAGTTTCTCTCAATCATGTTTAGGGGTTTTGGAATTGTTAGGAGAGAGAAAATGCAGAGTTTTGGCACAGTTACGTGTAAATGCAATTGCTTTTGTGAGGAAAGATAGGGATTGAAAGGGGGGATCTACAACAACGTCGACAAGGCATTCACCTCTTCAATCAAGCATCACCTCATTATAAAGAGGTATTTTGATATTGTCTCTTCACAAAGAGGCGACACCTTAGTACAAAGGAAATCACCTATATGACAGTTAGGGTAGTACAGAGGCGATCACCTATATGATAGTTATGGGCACATTTTGGTTATGTTATTCAGTTTGGCTTTTCCTATTTTGGTTCATTCATAGAAAATTTTTATGATTGAACAATAAATTTATGTGTTATTTTGTTTGAATGATCAAAGTTTCTTATTGAGATAAGCTAAAATGTTTAAACATCCAACCATATTTGTACACAAATATCCAAAATGAAATCTAAGTAATCAGTCAATATCAAAATCAAAGAATAATTAAAAATGAGAAGTCTGGATCTTAATTTAATAAGCCTTTGTCTCGGTGGCCTCTGTGTTATCTCCATCATCACTCTCATCTTTACCATCTCTGTCATTGTCATCAGTGGCCTTTAATCATCTTTTTCATCTTCCTCCTCCTCGATTTGGAGAGTAGTAACTTGGTACTAGAAGGCTATGATCTTGGCCTGACTGACCATATCATGATCCTATTTAGACATAATCTAAGGTAAGTACTCATATAAGCATGCATACATATAGAAATAAGAGAGATTATTACCTTCCATTGCTAGGTAACATGCATTAAATGGTTATGTTAAGCCTCAATCAAAAAATGCATGTACACTCCTTAATTTAGAGGGATTTACATGAATAATGATAAGTTATTACTAACACTTTATTGAGATTAGTCATGAAAGTAAAAAAAGGGAAAAGCTTATATGTGTAGCATCAAGAATGCATGCGAGGGTAAGTTAGATAACTAACAACCATTCATGAGCTAGAATTAGGAGGAGCTCTATGAGGTGGAGCCCCAGTTGAAGTACCCTCTCTGCTATCAATACGAGGATGTTGAAGTGGTCTCTCATGTATGGGAGGCCTAGCTTTGTGAGTAGGACCTATGGTTCCCAATTATGCATGGTAAAGGCTAAGTTAATATGCAATGGGAAAGAGAAAAAAGGAAAGATTAAATTTAAGAGAGTACCTAAGCAGAAGTAGTAGCTGAAAGAGGCACCCACTGTAGCTAGCTGGCTTGAACAAAGTTCGAGTAGTGACTCTTACTCCCTATAGTATGGGTATCGGCAGGGTCTCCTACAATCACTTAGGCCAACTCGTCACCCTCTAGTAGATATATCTAAAACATACCAGCATGAGGTAATGTAGGAATTTGCCTAGCATGGGCATCATGATCCTAATTAAGGATCCTCTCGCCAAAGTACCATACTCATCAGCTAGGTCCATAAAGGAGCACCCTCTACATGGATAACGATCTCAAATGAGTCATCTCTAGAAACCACCTATCTTAAGGACCTCATAAATCCTGGTGCAACTGTAAAGAAAAAGGATAGGTAATTAACATAGACTCTACAACTATATAACACTAATGATAACATTTTATCTTTTCTTAAGTACCTCATCATAGGTCAAGGAGTTTAGTCGCTCTTGATGAATGTGCATACAAGCCAGATGTCTCTTCCATGAGTGACTAGCATCCCACCAGGCCAAGGCTGGGAAACGGATTTCATTGACGTGGGTTATCCCTTGGAATAACTCAAGCTCCAAACACCATACTTGTAAAGGAGAATTGTTAGTAAATAATTAAGATAAGTGGCAAATAAAGTTTAATAATGAAAGAGAGGGAATACTTACTAGGACAATGTGCCAGAAACCATAAAACTGTCAAGCTCCTCGGACTACCTCATCCATGCTCTTGTACAGGTAAGCCAGTGCACAGCTGCCCTAATCATAAAAAGACACTCGATCTAAGTCTTGAAGGGCATTAGAAATTTTAGATCGATAGAGCTAGCGGTGTTAGCAAAGAGTGTAGCATCCAGTAGATAGACTAAAAATGCCCTCACTACCTGGTCGATCATCATAACCTTAACCTTGGCTTAGGTATGGTGACTTTGGATCGAGTCAGTCTTGACGGTGCGAGTCCTTTTTATGTATAAGACCATATTAAGGAGTCGCTCAATGTAAGCTACTCGATATGGTGCCATCCGATAAATGCTAAGATTAAATAGGACAATGTCACTAGCATAAGCAATCCTAGTGATGGTAGTAAAGGAGATAGGGTCTAGTGTCAGCTCACCAAAAGGAAAGTGGAATGTTTGAGTGGTCTCAAACCACCTTTCCACCAATGCATGGAGTGGTTGGTAATCAGTGTGACCTTAAGCATATAGGAGTGATAGGATGAAGACCTCAAAACCCATATCCTGAGTACGGTTCTTGATAATGTCTATGAGCTCATTATACCAAATCAGAGCCCCCATTTAAGTCCTCAACACCTTTAAATGTGTGGGCATCATGCTAGAAATAAATAGGAGAGTCAAAATGTATGTAATTTGCTTAAAATTGAAAAGCAAAAAATGTTGAATCCTATCAGAGAGTTAAGACCACTTTTAAAGATGTGATGCCTCAGTAAATTGCATGAAAATGACCACCTATATAGTAAAGAGGTGATGCCTTATCGAATAGGTGATGCCTTATTGAATAAGCAATCGCCTCTTTAAAGAGGCAATGCCTCTTCAAAGAGGTAACACCTCTTTAAAGACATAATGCCTCTTTGAGTCAAAGAACATGAATTAGTGTTTATTTTTTTCTAATTTTCTCAATTTAATCTACTGCATTCCTATTTATAATGATAAATACAAATGTACTAATTATAACCCGATCCTATTTCATAAGAAAAATCATGAGAATTTGATACTAACCTCTCCAGAAACTAAGGCATAAATATAGGTGCCTAAGTTTTCTATGAGTGGAATCTCATCCCCATTAGAGAACTTGAGGGTTCGTAGTGGCTCCATAGGAGGTGTCACCAAGTCCCACTATGGTAGATTAGGAGTTTGGTTAGCATCCATTGCTGAAAGATGAAGATGTGGAAAAGAAAAAAAGACAAAAAAAAAAGAAAGAGAAAGGAAAAAGAAATAAAAAAAAGGGTTTGTTTTTTAAAAAGAAGAAAAAGGGGAAATTCTTTTGAGAGGAAGGAGAAATCTTTAAAAAAAAAAGATTTAATGGCTAGATTAAATAAGACGAAAGATGACCACTCAGATTGTACCTTAAGGCTGACAACTCAAATTTTAAGAAGTGACATCTCGAGCTTATCCCCCGAGACAAATAGAACCCCGAAGATAAAAGTTCGTATCCTTTGAAAATTTTGTTATATGTATTGTGTTGATTTTGAGAAAATCAAGTTTGTTGATCGAAGCATGAACGTCACCTCTCAGGTTGTACCCCGAGGTTGACAGTGTAGAAGATAAGGTTTTCTAATGAAAGTATCATAATGTAAAATTTGATATCTCAGTTTTGAATACTGAGGTTGACAATATGGATTTTTAAAGGAACTACCTCATGGGTTTGTATACTCGAGGATGACGACATGAGTTTCTTGATTGTTTTAGAAAAATTTGACCTCTGAAGTTTGTATACCCTAGCCTAATGGCATAGATTTTTGAAGGACCTACCTCTTAAGATTGATGACATGGGTTTCCTAATTATTGTAAAGGAATTTGACCTCTCGATTTTAAATACTGAGGCTGACGACGCCAATTTCCTAATTGGTTTTAGAGTTTTCTGATCGAAGTATCTTTTGTAACCTATATTTTTATTTATTAATTTAAAAGGAGAATTGTTGAGTTTTAAATATTATTTTATTCAATTAGTGTTAAATAAATATTTTTAATAAAATTTATTATTAAGAGTATTTTAATAAAATTATTAATTTAGTGTATATTGTATTTTGAATATTGTAAAATATTTTATTAAGATATAATTTACATAGATTCTTTTTCATTATTATAAATTTTAATTCTAAGCATATTTATGTTTATGTTTTGTTGAGTTTTTTTTTTATTTAAGGCTTGCTACAGGTTCCAAATTCATGTGAATTCTCATTCCTTAGCGCCAATTATAACTCCTAGGTTTGGGTCGAGACAAAGTTGGTATAAGAGCCTAAGTTTAGTATGGTAGGACTTAGATTATTAGAGTCGAGTTTTCTTTGAAACTACTATAGCAATTCGGTTCAATTATGTCTTTGAAAGTCTTCCTTGCTTTAGAATTTCGCATAACTATTAGGATGTTTGTTTTTATCTAAATTGTATATTGTATGTTTTAATTTTTTTCTTTCTAGAATGTGGCAAGTGTGAGTCACTCTAGCAATTGATGAAGCTAAGATGGATAGTCTTACCATAATGAGGTTCTACCCCTTGAATTGCCAACTAAGCATAGGGGTAGAGGTACAGATAGACCCAAAGGAGAGGCAGGTCACCATAGATAGCAAGAGCTACAGGATGATGAATCTACAAGCTAGTATTTTAAGGGAGATGCTTTTGCAATAGGAGTTCAATAGGGTGCAACAGTTATACCCCAGACTGTACCACTTTTGTAGCCTTTTTATCAACAGGGAGTTTAGGGTATGTTAGATCTAGAGGCAGCTTTATTCTATGCTATAGTCGATAAGATATCCTTTGATAGGACTTCATACCTACTTGATTTTCTTCATATGATTGAGTCGAGGACTTGGACTACATACACCGAGTATTAGCAAATTTTGATTGTTGAGCTGTTAGTTGAGGGGCCAGCCTTAGATTTATTTGTTCAGGCCATCTAGCTCCACATAACTACATTGACTTAGGCTCAGTTTATAGAGCGATTCATGAGACGATTCTGCCCAGAGTTGATGCAGTTGAGTTATAAACTCCGATTGATGAATATTTCCAAAGGCAATAGGTCGGTAGAGGAGTACATTAGAGAGTTTCTTCGGTTGTCCAGATATGTCGAGGATATAATGAGGGAGACTAGTATTTTGTTGTCACTACCTATATTACTAGATTGAGTTCTACATTTGCTGGGATGCCTACTGTGGGCTTGACTCTCGAGTTAGTGATTGAGCTAGCTAAGGAGATCCAACTTAGGCTTATCAGGCAGGGAGTTATGGCTAATTACTATTAGATAAGAGGTACCAGAGTATAAGGATATTAGGATACTCCATACTCAAAATTTCATATTGGCTCCAGTAGTCAGCCCAGAGGATCCATTTAGTAGGGCCAAAGACCTTAGTAGAGAATCTATAGGAGCAACAGACATGGCTATAGTGGGACCTGTAGACTTATTAGATTCAGTTCAGGTGCTCCTAGCAGTAGTAGCGAATAAAGTTCAGATACGGTAGCACAGTATCTGTAGCCAGTGTCTGCCAGACATGTGGGAGAGTCCATTAGGGACCATGTTATATGGCTCTGGGGGCTTTTTTTTTTATATGGACAGACGAGACATTTTGCCAAATCTTGTCCCTATTTAGGTTTTCAATAATAGTTTCCCCAGTCATCTTTAGCTAGTATAGCTCGAGCTCAGTTCTAGCCGCCACCATTTCAATACCATAGCACTTTTTAATGTATAGCCTAGCAGGGGTGAGGTAAAAGGGGTAGAGGTAGTTTTAGAGGATTTGGACAAGCTTTTAGCAGCCAGCTAAGAGGCAGAGGCCATGCTAAAGACTTCACTCTTATCCAGCAGGATGCTTAGGCATCCAATATAGTGGTAGTAGGTACACTCCTAATATGTTTTATTGATATTAGAGTTTTGATTGATTCGGGTGCTACTCATTCTTTTATGTCCCCTATTTTTTCTTTAAAATCATGTTGGCAAGCTGAGAGGATGGCAATTCCTTTATCAGTTGCGATGCCTCTAAGTGATTCATTAGACACTTACGTGATTCTTCTTGGGTGTCCTATGTTGGTAGAAGGTAGAGAGCTACCTGTAGACTTGGTGTTGTTGGATGTAATGGATTTTGATGTAATCCTAAGTATGGACTAGTTGTCTCAGCATCATACTGTTGTGGATTGTCATAGCAAAGAGGTGATTTTTAGAATTTCGGATGTAGAGGAATTCAAGTTTGTATGTGATAAGAGTTCTGCACCTCAGAATATTATTTTTGCTATCACAACAAGGAAGTTGCTGAGAAAAGGGTGTCAGAGATACTACATCAGAGCCGACATCCATCCCAAATGTTCCTGTGGCATGTGAGTTTCCATATGTCTTCCCTGATGAATTATCAATTTTAACACCTCATAGGGAGATTAAATTATATATTGATGTGGTTCCAGGAACAACTCCTATCTCTATACTACCTTATAGGATGGCTCATGCATAGTTGAAAGAGTTAAAGGAGTAGTTGTAAGATTTTATGGACAAGGGTTTCATAAGACCCAGTACTTCTCTTTAGGGTGCACCAATCTTGTTTGTGAAGAAAAAGGATAGCACTCTAAGACTGTGCATTAATTATAGAGAATTGAATAAGGTGACTGTTAAGAATAAGTATCCTCTTCTAAGGATAGATGATTTATTCGATCAGCTTCAGGGTTTACAGTTCTTTTCTAATATCAACTTGAGATCAGGCTATCGTCAGTTATGGATCAGTGAGGCTAATGTTCCTAAAATGACATTTCGTACTAGATATGGCCACTATGAGTTTATGGTGATATCCTTCGGATTAACCAATGAACCAGCAGCTTTTATAGATATGATGAATAGGGTGTTTAGACCATTTGTGGATCAGTTTGTAATATTGTTCATTGATGATATACTGGTGTGTTCAAGGAGTATAGAGGAGCATGTATATCACTTAAGGACAGTTCTATAGACACTAAGGGAGCATCAACTATATGCTAAGTTCTCAAAGTATAATTTTTGGCTAGAAAGTGTAGCATTTCTTAGGCATGTAGTGTCTAAGGATGGCATTCAAGTTGATCCATAAAAGATTAAAGCAGTATCTGAGTGGCCTAGACTGATAACAGTTATTGAGATTCAAAGTTTCTTGGGTTTGGTTGGGTATTATCGGAGGTTTGTCCAGAATTTTTTAAGAATTGCAGCACCTATGATCCACCTGACTAAGAAGAATATGAAGTTTAGATGGTCAGACGCATGTGAGAATAGCTTCCAACTGTTAAAAGAGAAGTTGAATATAGCTCTAGTGTTGACTTTACCTAGTGGAGTAGACAAGTTTACCATGTACTGTGATGCTTTCAGAGTTGGCCTATGTTGTGTGTTAATGCCAAATGGAAGGGTAGTGGCTTACACTTCTAAGAACTTAAAGAAGCATGAGCAGAACTATCCTACTTATGACTTAGAGATGGCCACTATAATTTTTTCTCTCAAGATTTGGAGACATTATCTGTATGGGGTAATATGCAAAATCTACATTGATCACAAAATTCTAAAGTATATCTTTCAATAAAGAGATTTGAATTTCAGATAAAGGAGATGGCTGGAACTTCTGAATGATTATGACTATGATATCTTATACCATCTAGGCAAGGCTAATGTGGTAGCAAATGCTTTGAGTAGGAAGTCCTCAGGTAGTCTTGCTCACATCAGTGTAGAGAGGAGACCGTAAGAGATGCACAAGTTAGTGGACCAAGGGTTAATGATGAAGATAAGCATGTCAAGAGTATTGTTAGCTCATTTTAAAGTTAGATCAATATTGAGGGATATATCAAAGCAGCTCAAAGCTCAGATCCTAATTTGGTTGAGCTTGTGGAAAAAGTTCATGAAGGGAAGTTCACTAACTTTAATCTCAAAGATGAAGGTGTGCTATAGATTAATGGGGAAGTATGTGTTTATGATGTGGATAATTTAAGAGAAGAAATATTGGAAGAAGCTCATTTTGCAGCCTATAGTGTACACCCTGGTTCTACTAAGATGTACCACAATATTAAGGATCTTTACTGGTGGGATAAAATAAAGAAGGATATAGCTGAATTTATTTCTAAGTGCTTGACCTATTAGCAAGTGAGAGCAGAGCATCAAAAGCCTTTTGGGAAGCTTCAATCTCTTCTGATCCATGAGTCGAAATGGGAGAGAGTCACTATGGATTTTGTGATAGGTTGCCTTATTCAAAGGATGGATACGATTCCATCTTGGTGATAATGGATAGGTTAACCAAGTCATCTTATTTTTTGCCATTTAAAACTACTTTTTCAGTGGCTAAGTTGGCTAGGATGTACATTAAGAATATTGTGTGTCTTCATGGGGTGCCTATTTCCATTATTTTCTTATAGAGGTTTGGTGTTTATCTTTAAATTTTAGTAGAAGTTATAAGAAGTGATGGGTACCAGGCTTGATTTCTTCATCCTCAGACAGATGGTTAGTTTGAGAGAGTGATCCAAACACTTAATATATTGAGAATGTGTGTAATGGATCTTAGAGGTAGTTAGGATGATCATCTACCATCAATAGAGTTTACTTATAATAACAGTTACTATAGTAGTATTGAGATGGCACCATATAAAGCATTGTATTAAAGGAAATATAAATCCCCTCTGTGTTAGGATAAAGTTAGGGAAAGAGAATTAACTGGACCAAAAATTATCTAGGATGCGTTCGAGAAGGTCACTTTGATAAGAAGGAGATTGGAAATAGCAGCTAGTAGATAAAAGAGTTATACAGACCTGAAGTGCAAAGATGTAGAATTTCAAGTTAAAGACTATATATTCTTGAAGGTGTCACCAATGAAGGGTGTTATGATATTTAGCAAGAAGGGAAATTTAGCACCGAGATACATAGGACCTTTTAAGATTTTGGAGAGAGTTGGCATGGTTACATATTGTAATATCCCGTGTTTTTAAAATATTTTTACACTGTACTGGGATATGCAGTGTTAATAATTTCTGTATTTTATATGATATTTTTACGAGTTAATATGTATTTAAAACCTATTTTAATTACTGTGTATTATTTTCAGTGTTTTACGTAAAATTTTCCCGGGACTTGCATTTTCGGGGAAATTTTCACGTAAACAATGTATTATTAATTATTTTAAATGTATTTATGGACTTGCATGAACTCATGCGTATTTTTAAATTATTAAATAAAGCCTGTGTGTGTATATTTAATTAATTAGGGTTTATTATTACCCTAATATTTAATTAATTAATTAATTATTTTATTGTTATTTAATTAATTTTATTTAGTATAAATTATTAAAATATTAAATTTTATGTGTGTGGTGTATATTTGATGTGTGTAATTTAATATTATTTTAATATATAGTATAAAGTATATATATATACATATATACATCAAAAAAATCAAAAGAATTGGAAAATTACCATTTTTCCCCCCGAGTCTTCTTCTTCCTCCCGATCCTTCTCCTCGCCGTCCGGTCGCTGCTACTGCCGTTTCTTCACCGTGGGTGTGCCACCGCCTTCCCCAACCATTTTCGCCGCCTGTGGTAGCCGTTTCCGGTGCCTGGAAGTCGATTTTGGCCGGAGAAGCCGAAAATCGATCCACCGTCGATCACGTCGATTTCGGCCACCATTTTCGACACCGCCGGTCTCTTTCTTCTCCTTGAGCTCCGGTGAGTGTGATTCTAGCTTTGGTTTGAGCTAAAATGGTCTAGAATTGCTTAGGTTTCGATTTTGTCAATTTCGGCCTATTAGGGTTTTTGATTTTTTTGAGCTTCGAATTGATTTATTCATGAAAACTTCCTTCACAAATATTGTTCCTAGTAGCTCAATCTACATTTATGAATTTTTGTAGAATTTTTGGAGATTTTTTGGATTTTTGGGTATTTTTCAATATTTTAATATTATTTTCTAATTTTCGGAAATTAATTATTTAAATTATGAAATTGGAGTTTATGGTTAAATAAGGTGTTGAAATGAATTATAGGAATTTATTTGGAATTTTTATGAATTTCTAAGTATTTATTTTGAATTATTGAAGTTTATGTGATTTTGAGAAATTAGGGTTAATTGTGTTTTAAATTGAATTTAATTGGTTAATTGAGTTTAATTATTAATATTATTGATAAATATGTTGAGAAAATTAATTTTGGATAATTTTATAATTTTTGGTGAATTTTTGAAGTAATTTAAGTATATTTATATATATAGGGGTATTTTGGTAATTTTACCCTAAATTGTCTAAAAATGTAATTTAATTGGTTTTAATAATTATTTAAGGTATAAAAATGATTTCTACAAAATATTTGGTATTTTTAACTAATTAAAACTATTTTTCGTGAATTATTTTCAATTATATATATAATATACGGTTTTTCTAATAAAATGAGTTTTAATCGGTTTTTACAGTGTTTCAAGGTTAATTATGTAATTTCTACCTATGAGATGTATTTCTAGGTTTTAAGGATATTTTTGGTATACCTGGAATATGTTCTGTGTTTGTGGACCCCGGTCGGTGGACTGTAGTTTGGAGTCCGACCGTGGGATTTTGATTGTGTTGAGCTTGTTTTTCGAAGTGTACTTCTTTGCAGGGTCGGCTCTACTCTTTTGAGTAGAGAGATATCCGTTTTACATGGGAGATTCTGTCGGATTTTTGGTAGAATTCTCGTAAAACGTGATGTCCAGTCGAACCCTAATTTTTGATTCTGTGTTTAATACTCTAGATTGAATTCTAGGATTTCTATTAGGGTTTATTCTGATGTCTATTATTTATTTCTTATTTAGTTGCGCCGAGACCGAGGGCTAGTGGACCAGGCCCATCGGACCTGTCTCGTGGAGCGCATTAGGTGAGTTACTATACTATATATATATATGCTTAGGATGCATGATTTAGAAATGCATGTTTTATGTTGATTAAATATGCATAAATAATTTGATTATTTCTTAAGTTTACATTAAGTATATTTTTGGTTTATTTTTGGTATATATTAAATTATATGCATGTTTTGTGAATAAAATATATTTAAAATGTTTTTAAATATATTTCTAGCTTAAGTTATAATTTGATTGAATTCATTTGACATATATATACTCGAAATATACCTGGTTTACTTTTGGTATATTTCCGATATATATATATATGGTTTATATTGCTATTTCATTTACATTCATGCATCATTTATTTTTGTGAATGAATGTTTTACATTATTAATGATGAAGGATATCAATAGAACGTGCTACCTAGTGGGCAGCACTAGGACCGAGTACGTACCGGTACGCCTATAGTATTTAGGCTATAATACTAACTTATTTGTGGATATTGATTTAATGTGATTATCGATATGTGAGATGAGGTTTGGAGGTGTGATTGCTGGAGCTCGGTTGACCAAGTGTCTCGGGGCCAATCACACTGGCAATTAGACTGTTGGAGCTCAGTTGACTTAGTGTCTCGGGGCCAGTCTACTGTCTAAATGGATTAAGTGGATATACTTGGAATAAGTGAGCCTGTATGGCCAGAGTGTTGTTTAACACTATTTTCTGAGGTTACGTTATTCTAGGGTTCTATGTGATCCTTCATAAAAAAATGATTTTTAATGAAAATATATATAAAAATGATTTTTCTGCATCTGTGTGAAATTGTCTGTATATATATTAGATACACATATACTGTTGACTGTATGCATTATCACTTAGTGTGTATGTATATATATTATAGTAATTCACTCAGTGAGGTCTGACTCCCCTCCGTTGACTATTTTTCAGGAGAGTCAACTTCTTCAGACCTCAGTAGCAGGTCGATACGCCGGATTTCTTCCGCCCCGGCTTCTTTATGTAAATTTTCTACTTGAGTCTTATTTATTTTATCTAGACACTGCAGTAGTTGAGAATTTAAGTATTGGATTTCATGTATTTTATTTTAAAGAGATGTATTATATTTAAACTGGATTTGTATTAAAGAGATTATGTATCTATGAGATAAGATTTCGATTTAAATCCAGTTGATGTGAAAAATATTATGATATTATGATTTTTATTTCCGCTGCATATTATATTGTTATTGTTATTATTGCATGTTTGTTTTATTTTTAGGCTTGCTACGGGTTCTGGATTCGAAAGAATTTCCGTTCCCTAGCGCCGGTCATGGCCCCTGTTTTGGGTCGTGACACATATAAGTTGGTTTTTCCTCTGAATTTGTCTCAAATACATCTAATGTTTCATGTTTCAATGCTTAGGAAGTATATTTTGGATCCTTCACACATTTTGCAACCCTAGAGTGTGAAAGTCAATGAAGATTTAATGTACAAAGAGGAACTAGTGGCCATTGTTGACTATTAAGTTCAATAATTGCATTCTAAGCAGATTTCGATAGTTAAAGTCTTGTAGAAGAGCAACAATATAGAAGAGCACACATGGGAGACTGAGGCAGAGATGTGGGTGGCATATCCCTATCTTTTTCACCAGTGAAACCCTATATTTTCTTTTTAGTTATCAAAATTCATGGATAAATTTTTGTAAAGTGGAAGATTGTTATAGCTCGTAGTTTTATTTACTAATTTAAAAGGGGAATTGTTGAGTTTTAAATATTATTTTTATTCAATTAGTGTTAAATGAGTATTGTTAATAAAATTTATTATTAAGAGCATTTTAGCAATATTATTATTTTAGTGTATATTGTATTTTGAATATTGTTAAATATTTTATTAAGATATAATTTATAGAGATTCTTTTTCATTATTACAAGTTTTAATTTTAAGCATATTTATGATTATGTTTTGTTAAGTTTTTTTAATTTTATTTTAAGGCTTGCTACAGGTTCCGGATTCTCACGAATTTCTATTCCCTATCACCGGTCATGACTTTCGAGTTTAGGTCGTGACAGTATCAGAATGTTATTAGTTTTGGAGTTTTTTTTTATCGAAGTATCAGAATGCTATTAATTTTAGAGTTTTCTTATAAAAGTATTAGAATGCTATTGGTTTTGGAGTTTTCTGATCAACGTATCAGAATGCTATTGGTTTTAGATTTTTTTTTATTAAAGTATCAAAATGTAAAATTTGACCTCTTGGGTTTTTATACCTAAGGTTGACGATGTGAATTTCAAAGAATCCAATTCCCGAGTGAAAATTAGAAATCAAGTGTATCATTTTATTATTTATTACTCTTTTATTATGCATGTTGATGTTTTGAAAAATTTTGATCATATGAATTTGGTTTTTTAAAAAATCAAGAGAAAAACTATAGACACTTGATTTGATCGGCTTGTAATAGGGGGTAAATTGTGGATGTTTGGTTTGATCAGCCTACGATAAAAGTTTGATGATGAGGAAAAAATGAAACTTGAATGCAAGAGAAGCCTAAAACCTTTTTAAAAATGAACCTAATAGCCCAAACCCGCACAAATACAAAACCTAGCCTAAAGGATAAACAACTTAATTTTGGGTCAGGGCCAAAGAGGTGACACCTCTATAGCACCTACTTCGGTGAGGTGGCGCCTCTTCACCAGGCACTTGCACCAACATTAAATATATAAGTGACAATGGTAAACAAGTGGGGTGGATCCTACACCTTACAGACCTGAATATATTGCATGGAAAATTAGACTTTAAAGAGAGGGAAGGGCTAAAAAAGAGTGTAATGATGAGAGCTAAAAAGCGAAGGTCTTGTTAAGGCATGGGGGGAGGCTTAAAAGAGGCATGGAGAGAGAGAAAAAGAGGTCAGCAAGTCTTATAAAGTTTTAGGAAGAAAAAAAAGGCTCTAGAGAAAAAGGGTGGATGATCTTGAAAAGGAAGGGAAAGAAGTGAGCTTGAAAGTCCATTCTTGGAAGGAAGAAGGAGGAACTCTTACGTACAAGTGGAGCTTGAGATTAAAACCAATCTCTAAGGGTCAATCACTTTGAAGAAAAAGCTTATAAAGCAGTAATAATCTTCATTTCTTTTAAATTTTGAGTTATAGACTTGCATAAGCTTCTTATTTATTTACTTGCTTATTTCTTAGATTTAACACTTGTTCCATGTTATATTTATGATATGATCATCTAAATCACTGAGTATAGTCATAAATCATTGGTTATTTACATGTGATGTTGCTTTATTAGAGCTTTAAGAGATTTCAAAGTTGTTGTTTCATCTGCTAGTCAGGCGATGCCTCTTCAAAGAGGCGCTATCCCTTTGGCTTGAGGCGATGTGGTGTCGCTTATACCTCACTGATGAGGCGTTTGCCACTTCAACAAAGTGATGCATTGTTTTATATAATTTCTTTATTTGCTTTATGTAGTTTGTGTTTAAACTTGTTTTCATGTTTCTTTAATTTAGTTAACTTCTTGTAGTCATTTATTTACTTTGTTTAGTTAAAATAATCATGTGTTTATCATTTTCATTTATGTTTAATTGATGGATTAACCTTGTGGCTTCCTTTTATAGGATTTATATATTTGTCGAGATTAATGTTTATTCATTTCAGGAGTCTTGAGATGATTTTGAGCATCAAGCTTTAATTCCTTTAACTCACTTGTAGATTTATTTATTTTATTAGTTTCTTTTTTTGTTTATTATACCATTTCTTACATGTAAAAGAGTTGTAATATATTCTTCTCCCTCCTTTCTTTGCAAGAAATTTTATCTCTAATTTGTGAATGAATGTTTGTTTATGTGATAAATATTATGAGTCATATTAAAATGCATGAATTTGAATTAACATTCAATTTTAGATTAAAATATAAAATTGGAAATTGTTCGAAGACAATTATAATTTGCATGTTAATAAAGAAATAATTGAATAATTAAAAATAATAAAATACGAAATACAAACGGAAGCCAACCACAAGGTTGGGTGGGTATTCTAAAAATCCATACTCAATTTGTGAATAGGTTCTCAGAAGACGGTTTCTAGAAATCTCCATGGGATCTAGTTATTGTACTTGTCCCGGATATCATCCGGATGACGACTCCTTCTCCAATTTGGACTCCAAGCTTATTTTGTATTTCCTAGTGGGTCTCGAACTCACATAATGTCGTAGTTGTCAAACATTTAGGCATATATTAAACTCCGTATCCTATAATTATCTATATATAAGAATTAAAGTTTAGAATTTTGTTTAAAAATTAAATTTATTATCATTTGAATCAATGTAATGGGCATTAACATTATTATTTAAATATGACTAACTATACAAGACGAAAGTTTTTTTTTTTTTTTTTAAAAAAGCCCAATTTTACTGCTAATGAATTCGAAACTCCATGTTTTCATATCTTTGTGTTGATTATTTACGAAATGGAAGAAACAAGCCCAACAACTTTCTTAACACTTTTTTTTTTCTTTTCAAACCTCAAATTGGCTCTCAATTTTTTTGGTCAAAGAGCATATTGGATGTGTATGACTATTTTTGGTCTAATTTTAAAATTTGAAGTTTAAGATTATTTAAATATGCATATATAAATTTTTATTTTTATTTAAAATACGAAAAATTATTTTATGTAAAAACTTGTATTTATATTTTTAATTTAAAATATTATAAAATAAAATAAAAAAATTTATTTTTTATAAATGAAAATCTTTAAAAATGATATAAATGTTAAAAAAGAAAAAAGGTATGAGTGTTACAAATATAAAATTTTATTAACCAAAAGAAAATGCTTTTGTGTAAAAAATTTGATAAAATAGTTCAAAATTTTCAATCTGTGAAATATGAGGATCTAGATATATAAAAAGAAAATCAAGGGGGATGTGAAATATTTAGGGATTTGATTGTGGGTTTTTTTTTAAATGAAATATGCCAATAATTTTCAATTAGGCACGGAAATGCCGATAAGTTTTGTTTGTTAACATGGTATTGAATGGCCTCATTTATGGCTTCAATAACAAGTATATGCACAACATTTCGAGGGAGCGATTAGGTAGAATATTTTGACTTTTAGGCTAATTAGGTAGAATATTTGAATTTTAGTTAAGGTAGTGTATATATTTTTCACTTCTGGAATTCGTATCATAATGAATATATTACCGATTCCTTAACAATTCAGTTTTATAATTCTTCTTCCAATGGATGAAAACTCATCTCAGGAACTTCTCCTTCCAAGTAGAGACAGCAAAGCTAGAACTTCTGTTAAGAAGTTTTTATCTACAGTGCTTAAATGGGTTCTCAAAATAGCAATGTTGGCAGCTTTTGTTATTTGGCTGCTTATTATTTTCATGTATCCAGTAGCGTCTGCAGAGACAATGGTTACAAAGTGGACGGACACTGTTGGTGATTCTTTTCTTGGCTTTACAGGTTAGGAATAACTTGATTATATGCTTCCAAGCTGCTTATATACACACACATACGCTTATGTGCTTGCTAGCTAAGTACATTTGATGTCTAAAATTAGTCAATGCATATTGCAGGGAGTGTATTTCTGTTGTTCAGCGGCCCAGTTATCACAATTGCATTACTTTCTGCAATATACCTTATGCTTAATTCTGGAGAAGAGGAGATTCAAGAGTACGGTTTTAATCTCTAAGTCACTTTGATGCACAAAATTAATACCTTATTGACGTTTTTATTTTTTATTTTTATCTAAAATGTTAATATATACAGAACCCAAACTCTAATTAATCTCATTTAACCTTAATCTATATTTATTACAGGATAAAAGAAATTAGAAAACCACGTTATCGATTGTGGACATTTCCTGTTCTTGTGGAAGGACCATTTGGAGTGATTTCAGCAGCAGAGTTGATTGGAATTCTTCTTTTTACAATTTATTTGTTATGGGTTATCGGAGTTTATGCTGTGCAGAAACTGAGTATTATTTTTGTGAATGCTGAATTCACTACTCTAATAAAATGGTACGTTACTAACCTTTATGTACTGATTTTCCCCGAATTTTGTCAGTTTGTTATTCCTTGAATACTTTCACCTAATGTTCTCAGCATCAATTCCAATAAATTTATTTAAAAAATAAGCCTAACCCACATATAACAGCAGAAGGTTGCCCCTACCTTGTGTTTGCATTTCAAAGGAAGACAAAAATAAAAGTAGCTACCACCCAAATTTTGCTAAAAAAAAGTAATTAATTAATTTTCGATTATATTACATTTCATTATACGATCTACATTCATTAACTTTCTTTTTCTGTTATAGGTTAAATGTGTCATTAATATCATTTCCTTTTACATTCCATAAATATTCTTTCCTACACTTGAAATGAAATGTTAGGTTTACCACACTTTCCTTTCAACTCTATATATACACAAAAAACTCGGCGAGAAAATGATGGTACAATGAAGCAATATTTTAATTTTCAAATTGGAGTTGTGTGGTGTATTTTATATTTAATAACTTAATTACCATCCAAATTTTATTAAATTTAAAATTCATCATTGTTGAACCATTTGACACAGTATTTAGTTCATTTCACTTAAAAAGTTTATTTCATTTCCAAATAAATTTTAAATAAAATTTAATTGCAAATAAATACTTATTAATTTAGTATTTTTAGTTTTAATAAATACTTCACAAAATTTATTTTCAAATACATTTCATATTTTGTTATGTATAAATTTGAAATCCAAAAATAATATGTTGAAAATATCCTTTTAATATGAGGTTGAATGAAAAGAGTATTATAGAAAATAAAAATAATAAAGAAGATACTTTATTTTATTAAAAGTAAATACTTAAAATTATAAAATTTCTTTAAAAATTTTGATTATTTTTTTATAATTTAGATTAATAATAATCAATTTTATGAATTTAAAAAGATGAAATTATAAATGAATTATATAAAATTATTAGTTAAATCAAATACGCTAAATTTAGTTCTACTTATAAAATTTATACAATTCACATGCATCAAACAAAGACTATTTCTCTTTTATAATTCACAATTATTTGTTTCCTATTATATTGAGTTCCCCATGCTTACCTTTCAATTTGGGAATAAGTACCCCCACCTTTCTCCCCTTGTCTTTTCGAATTCTAAAATTGAATTTGAAATGAAGTAATTGTAATTTTTTCAAATCGGAAATTATGTCCATAAAAAAATGGAAATTATGAAAATCACTGGAAATAGCCACATGCTAGTTCACTAGCAGAGAGGACTTTCTTTTTTTTTTTTACCCAAATAAAAGCTAGATAGATATTATTTATAAGAACAGAGGTACAGAACCCTTACATAGAACAATAGTGTACATAAAGGGACGTAGTTTTAGCAATAGTCGAGGGATTACTTCCACAAGCTGTGAAGGTAGAAGGGCTATGATTGAGGCTACTAAGCAGGCTTGGGCCAACTTTGTTTTTTTCACCAAGCTTGGGCCAACTTTAGATACCAGTTATTTGTACCAAGTTGTACTTTTTATGATTAGTTATTTATTTAATAAATATTTTATTTATTATTATATTATTTTTATTTTCAATTAACTAATATAAATGTCTTATTATTATTATTAATATTATTTTTAACTAATTAATATAAAAGTCTAATTAAGTAAAAGAAAAATCAAATAAATTATTAACATAAAATTTGATGATTTTAGGTCATGGTTTTTCCGAATGTCAGCACGTGGGTTTGGATTATCGGGAGCGTTCTGCTTGTCATTTTTGTTCTTACCGATTTCAAGAGGTTCAAGTCTCTTTCGGGTTCTAAACATTCCTTTTGAGCATGCTATCAGATACCATGTCTGGCTGGGCCATTTGTGCATGTGTCTCTTCACTTTACATGGATCCTTTTACTTTATTGGATGGATCATGTCAGGAGAAATTCCTTCTGAAGTGAGTAGTTTTTACTAGTTTCCATATACTTGAACAAAATTCCTCCAACTCCAAGTATTTTAATTAAGTTACCTAATGATTGATATGCCACTACTTTAATCTCCTTTGCCTATGCAGCTCATTTCATGGACTTCTGTTGATGGTGCCAATCTAGCAGGAATTATAAACATTTTCTTTGGTTGGTCAATTTGGATAACTTCACTTCCTTCTGTTAGACCCAAGAATTTTGAGTTGTTTTACTACACTCATCACCTGTACATCATCTTTATTATCTTCTTCGCTATGCATGTTGGTAATTTTTTCTTCTGCATAGCTGCTGGATCAATCTTCCTTTTCATGATCGATCGTTTTCTAAGATTCTGCCAATCTAAAAAGTCTGTTGAAGTAATTTCGACTACATATTTTCCTTGTGGAGTTGTGGAATTAGTCCTTTCAAGGCCTGCAAGTAATAACATTTTGTCTTAATATGTTACCTTTACACATTCTTATATACTAACTATACAATTTCCTTTATTATAGTACACTTTCCTTAATTATGGCCATATATGCAGGTATTTGCTACACCGCTCTTAGTTCTGTATTCCTTCGACTTCCGAAGCAGTCCTTTCTGCAATGGCATCCGTTCAGTTTGAGTTCAAGTCCTCTAGATGGTAAAAAGTACGTGTCTGTACTCATAAAGGGTAATGGAGATTGGACATCAGGACTGAAAGATTATGTCCGAAATATTTATGATGCAAATGGAACACAAGAGCGGCTCAATTTGCAGCCTACTTCTCAACTTATAGCTTCTGTTGAAGGGCCTTATGGGCATGAATTACCTTACTACTTGACGTATGTGCTCTTTTTCTCATCATTACAAAAAGAGAAATAATTAATTAACTAAATAATCACTTACTTACAATAAAATTAAAGTTTCAGAGCAACGATAAGTATGTGATCCTTAAGTATGATAAAGTTGCTTCACTTTATTTTGATTATATGTGGATTGTCATGAAAGTTTTATGTGATCCTTAGGTATGAAAATCTTATGTTAGTAGCAGGAGGAATTGGGATTTCGCCGTTCATTGCTGTCCTGAGTAATATTATTCACCGTATTAAGCAAGGAAAACCATGTCTTCCGAGAAACATCATTCTTATTTGGACCATGAAAAGGTCAAATGAGCTCTCTCTTCTTTCCACAATTGACATGGAGTCAATTCGTTCATTACCCTTTGATAGATTACATCTGGAGGTGCATATTTATATTACTCAACAATCAGGAGATGTATTGGTAAATTAATCTTCTTGAAACTCACTCTTATAATTAGTTCCTTACTTGAATAGATGGACTTGAATTATTCAAGTAATCCTGAACACTTCATTACTTCTTGATGCAGGAGAGCGGTGTATTTCAGGACGGTGTAAGGTCTTCTATCCTTTCTGTTCCAAGAAGTGGAAATGCGATATCCGTTCTTGCTAGTACGGGGAACAAAATATGGTTTGGAGGATACATGATATCATCAATAGTCGGCTTGTTTATATTAATGAGCTTACTGAATGTCTTCTATATAACTCCTTATGAAATAACAAATTGGTGGTATCAAGGGCTTCTCCTTGCAGCCTGTATGATAGTCAGTGTTGTAATCTTTGGTGGTGCTGTTCTTGCTTTATGGCATAACTGGGGGAACAAAAATTCTGCAAAGGAAGAATTAGAGAATGATGAGGAAAAATTTGACGAGGAGCAAAACAGCAGACATACCCTGATGAAAAATCAAGCTTGCCCAACGACTCTTCAGTATGGTTCAAGACCGGACTTCAAAGGTACTATAAACATTATACATCAATTTTCGTAGTAGTCATTCGAATGTGTTTTAGATTTTTTTTTCTTTTTTAATTCTGTATTGATTTCTTTGGTAACAGAAATTTTTGGATCTATACCCAAGTTGTGGGGGCATGTGGATGTGGGAGTGATTGTATGTGGTCCTCCAACTCTCGAAGCAAGCATTGCTGCAGAATGCAGGTCTTTTAACATCAGTAGAAATTCCCATGATCCCATTTTCCATTTTAACAGCAATAGTTTCAGTTTATAACTAGCACCTTCTGGTTGTGTTTAGGATTGCTAAAGTTAAAAATTGCTTTTACTGTATTTAGTATAAATGAATTTTATAGAATTCAATTATAAATTTGAATACATTGGTGTAATTTAAAATTTTATAAAATTCATTTGAAATTTGAAATTTGAAATTTTGTGGAATTATTTATTCCTAAATATCAAAAACCAAATACTAAAATTTTTTTAGGATTTTCATATAAATTCATTTCTTGAATTATTCCTTTAAAGCAAATACATCTCACTAACAAGAACTTATTTTCAAACGAATTATATTTTTAATTTATTTGAAAAAAAAAATTATTAGTGGAATTGCACCATAAAGGGGTTAATATTATTTTAATCTCTACTTTAAATAAAAATATTTTATTGTTAAGTAAATTTCAAATTAAAAAAATGAATTTCTATTAATTTCATATACTTTATTTAATGAATATTTTATGAAATGCAAGTTAACTGAAGTGAGATTCCATTTGATTAGTGAAAAAAAAAATGGTGGAAATCATGATGCGAAAAGACTTATTCCAATGCCTAATATTTGATTGGCTAAAATTTATATGAAAATGGGAATGTGATTTCTTATCATTGGGAATTAATTATATATTTCGCATTTTTATAGAATGAAATGTCATTCCCTTAGAAATTAAGGGTTTTTTTTTTTTTTTGAGAAATAATAACTTCATTCAAGAAGTATTCAGCAAATACATAAGGAAGATGAATCTCATGAGGAAGAGCATTTGTCTAAAGCTCTTCAGAACTGACTAATCTAAAAGCTAAATAAGTGAAACCTGTTAAATATTAATTTGCGTTTTCTAAAGATATCTTTATATTTTAGTGTGTGCATGATTCAATATATGGTTATTTAATGTGTGAGTTTCATCAAATGTTTAAGTAAGTTTAATGTGTGTTTTATTAATTAAGTGTTTAAATTCAATGTTAGTTTATTAATTATGGTACATGTATTTAGAGTTCAAGAGGTGAATTTCTACCTATAAATACCCCCTTGTACTTGAGTTTGAAGTATGAGTTGAAAATACAAAACATTTCTTCTAAGTATTCCTCTTTTATCTAAATATTTTTCTCTCAAATCTCCCTCTCTTCCTAATAAAGTGCTATCAGAGCTTGATTCTTCTTTTGAAAAATGGCAAATAATGGAGTCCATTTATTTCAATTTCCTTGCCTCACAAAAGAAAATTATGAAACATGGTGTCTTCGTATGAAAGTTATTCTTGGCTCACAAGATGTATGGGAGATTGTAGAAAAGGGGTATAAGCAACCTTAAAATGAAAATGCTTTACCTCAAAATGAGAAGGATACTTTAGCAAAATTTAGCAAGAAAGATCAACAAGCCCTCACTCTTATCCATCAATTTTTGGACGATTCAATGTTTAAAAAGGTGGCCAATACAACCATATTAAAAGAAGCATCGGAAATTTTACAAAATTCATTTCAAAGAGTTGACAAAGTGAAGAAAGTGCGACTCCAATCACTAAGAGGTGATTTTGAAGCTGTATGCATGAAGGAATCTGAGTCAGTTTCAAATTATTGCTTAAGGGTGAAGGCTATTATGAATCAAATGAAGAGGTATGGAGATAAAATTGAAGATGTTCGTGTGGTAGAGAAAATTCTTCGATCCTTTACTCCAAACTTTGATTATGTGGTTTATGTCATTAAGGAATCCAAAGATTTGGACTCTATGACTTTTGAACAATTAGAGGGATCTTTGCAAGCTCATGAAGACAAAATTAAGAGGAGGAAAGATGAACCATTAGAGCAAGCTCTCAAAGTGAAGGTTTCTTTAAAAGATGATAATGGAGGAACTACTTATAGAGGACAAAGAAGAGGACGTGGTCATGGGCATGTACAAGGAGGAAGAGGTAGAGGTCATGATAATAATTTTAATAAGAGAAGTAATCAATCATTTAATGGTCATAAAAGAGCAAAAGGAAGAGGAAGAGGCAATAATCCAAGGCCAAATGAGAGGAGATATGATAAATCTAACGTTGAACGCTATAATTGTCATAAGCTTGGGCATTATGCTTGGGAATGTAATGATAAAAAGGTGCATGTCAATAAGCAAATCAATGTTGTTAACAAGCAAGAAGATGAAGAGCCCACTTTATTATTTACTCTTAAAGATGATAAAAGAAATGAAGAAAGATCATGGTACTTGGATAATGGAGCAAGGAATCACATGTGTGGAGATAAACTAAAATTTGCAAGTTTTAATAAAAAGGTGCAAGGCAATGTTTCTTTTGGAGATTCTTCAGAGATTTAAATTTATAGGAAAGGTACTATTTTATTTTCTTCTAAAAAGGGGAGCCATAGACTTATTCATGATGTCTATTATGTTCCTAAACTAAAAAGTAATATTTTAAGTTTGGGGCAACTTCTTAAAAAGGGATATGAAGTTAACATGAAAAATTATTGTCTTTGGCTTAGAAACCAAAATGGAAATTTATTGCTAAGGTGTTTATATCAAAGAATATAATGTTTTTATTGAATCTCAAGACAATTGAAGTGAAGTGCTTGAAGGTGGATGTGAGAGAAGAAACATGGTGTTGGCATATAAGATTTGGGCACTTGAATTTCGGAGCACTCAAACTTTTGGGAGACAAGTAAATGGTGAATGGAATGCCTTTTATCAATCACCAACATCATCTATGTGAAGCATGTTTACTTAGCAAGCATTCGAGAAGGAGTTTTCCAAAAGAAGCCATGATAAGAGCAATTAAGCCACTTTAACTTGTTCATATCGATGTATGTGGACCGATCAAGCCATCATCATTCGATAAAAATAGATACTTCTTACTTTTAATTAATGATTATAGTATGAAGACTTGGGTTTATTTTCTTAAATAGAAATATGAAGCATTCAAGAGTTTTAAAGCTCTTGTGGAGAATGAAAGTGGCTACTCAATTAAGGCTTTAAGATTCTATCAAGGAGGTGAATTCACATCAAAAGATTTTAGTAATTTTTGTGAATCACATGGCATTCATCATCCTTTGATAGTTTTAAGATCATCACAACAAAATGGAGTAGTTAAGAGGAAGAATATAATTATTCTTAGCATGGCATGAAGTATGATAAAAACCAAACTCATGCCTAAAGAGTTTTGGGTAGAACTTATTTCTTATGCAGTTTATTTGTCAAATTGGTCTCCTATGACAAATGTCAAAGATCAAACACCAAAAGAGGCATAGAGTAAAAAAAAAAAAGGCCTAGTGTCACTCACTTGTAAATTTTTAGAAGCATTGCATATGCTCATATGCCACAACAAGAAAGATCCAAGCTAGATGATCAAAGTGTCAAGCATGTCTTCATTGGCTATTATCAAAATTCCAAAGGCTACAAGTTATACAATCCAAGCAATGGCAAGATCATGGTGAGTCGAGATGTTGAGTTTGATAAGGAAGTAACATGGGATGAGGAGAAAAAAGAAGAGAGCACATATGATTTTCTTTCATATTTTGAAGAAGATATCATAACACCAATTCAAAATACAACTCTACCTTCTCCTACTACTACTTCACCTCACTCTCCTCCTTCCTCATATGATGAAAGCTCTAGTGAAAAATCATAGAAAATGAGGAGTTTTTCTAAAATTTATAATGAAATTGAAGAAATCACCACTAATGATTTATTTTGTCTATTTGTATACAGTGAATCTTTAAACTTTAAAGATATTATGAAAAATAAAAAATGGAGGCAAGCTATGGAGGAAGAAATTAATGTAATTAAAAAGAATGACACTTGGGAATTATCAACTCTTCCCAAAGCTCATGAAGCTATTGGTGTTAAATGAGTCTACAAGGAAAAGAAGAATGCAAATGGAGATGTGGTAAGAAATAAAGAAAGACTTGTTGCTAAAGGTTATAAGCAAAAATATAGAGTAGACTATAAGGAAGTGTTTGCACCTATTGCTCGTATGGAGACAATTTGTTTATTGATTTTTTTGGCAGCCCAAATAAAGTGGAAGATTTACTAACTTGATGTAAGGTAAGCTTTTCAAAATGGCTATCTTAAAGAAGAAGTTTATATAGAG
Source organism: Mallotus nudiflorus (assembly GCA_947683625.1). NCBI lineage: Eukaryota > Viridiplantae > Streptophyta > Magnoliopsida > Malpighiales > Euphorbiaceae > Mallotus > Mallotus nudiflorus. The sequence continues at coordinate 2,729,646 of CANTUR010000793.1, read as the reverse complement.
CAACCAATTGACTTTTAAAAGGCCATAAATATAAAGTACTGAGATTGAAAAAAGCACTATATGGTTTAAAACAAGCACCAAGAGCATGGAATACTCACATCAACAAGTACTTCAAAGATAATGGGTTTGTTCATTGCTCTCATGAATATGCTTTTTATGTGAAATTATTTGAAAACAAAGATGTTTTGCTTATTTGTCTTTATGTGGATGATCTTATCTTTACTGGCAATAACCCAAAACTATTTGAAGATTTTAAGAGAGCCATGTCATTAGAGTTTGAGATAATGGATATAGGGATTATGTCTTACTATCTGGGCTTGTAAGTGAAGCAAATAAAGGATAGAATTTTTATTTCTCAAGAAAGCTATACAAGATAAGTGTTGAAGAAGTTTTAAATGCTTGATTGCAATTCTGTGAACACGCCTATGGAAGTTAGAATCAAACTATCAAGATTCAATGAAGGACATGAAGAAGATCCCACTTTATTCAAAAGCCTTATAGGAAGCTTGAGATACTTGACATGTACAAGGCTAGATATTCTTTTTACAATTAGAGTGATAAGTCATTTTATAGGAGCTCCTACTTCGACTCATATAAAAGTTGTAAAGAGGATTCTTCGCTATCTCATAGGTATAATTGACTATGGGTTGCTATATTCTTCATCCATTGATTTTGGATTTAGTGACAGTGATTTTGCGGGAGATGTTGATGATAGAAAAAACACTAAAAGTTTTATATCTTTTATAGGTGATTGTGCTATTACCTGGAGTTCAAGAAAGCAATCCATTATTACTCTTTCAACTTGTGAAGTTGAGTATGTGGTTGTAACATCTTATGTTTATCACACTATTTGGCTTAGAAGGGTATTGGAGGAACTTCATTTAAAGCAAGGAGAGGCTATAAAATTTTGCATTGATAATATGCCTACACAAGCATTAACAAAGAACCTGGTACTTCATGATCGAAGTAAGCATATTGACACGAGGCACCATTTCATTAGAGAATGCATCGAAAAGAAAGAAGTGGAGCTCAAGTATGTGAAAATGTAGGATCAAGTTGCAGATATTTTTACAAAGTCACTTAAGTATAAAAATTTTTGACAGTTATGAGAAATGCTTGGAGTAAAGAAAAAAAGCATAAATTAAAGGGGAGTGTTAAATATTAATTTGCATTTTCTAAAGATGTCTTTACATTTTGGTGTGTGCATGATTCAACATATGGTTATTTAATGTATGAGTTTTGTTAAATGTGTAAGTAAGTTTAATGTGTGTTTTATTATTAAGTGTTTAAATTCAATGTTAGTTTATTAATTATGTTACATGTATCTAGAGTTCAAGAGGTGAATTTTTACCTATAAATACCCCCTTGTACTTGAGTTTGAAGTATAAGTTGAAAATACAAAACATTTCTTCTAAGTATTCCTCTTCTATCTAAATATTTTTCTCTCAAACCTCCTTCTCCTCCTAATAAAATCATGAGCTACTAGATTATTCTACCTAGGGGTATAAAGAAAATGAAAGGAATCAAAAGAAAGACAAAGTTCACGAATGTCAACCATAATCAAGCCTAACTCTTTATTTTGAAAAAAAATCAAGCCTAACTCAGAGAAGTCATTAGTATTTGAATTTAGTCACTAAATTAAGACTAAATAGTCATATTCTACTTGGACTGTCTTTAAAAGCTTTGAGACTACTAGTTTAACTCCCATTCTACATACTTATGCCTCTGCAATCTCCAGAGCTAAATGGGATGAATCTCATCTGGATTTGGCAAAAAGCACATCAGCATTCTCATTTCTAAATAACACTCCTAAACCAATTACTCAGTCTTGTCTCACAGCTGCATCTGAGTTGATTTTTTGATGACCTAGTGGTGGGGATTGCCATCAAGAAGAGATAGAAAATTGAATATAGTGAGACTGCTTTATGTTAGCAACTTCATACTAAAAAAGAATGCTTGTAGCATGTTGGTGGCAGCTTTCTATATCAAACTGCTTGTCTTTATTAAGAAACTTGTTCCTGGCAAACCAGATTATCCAAAGTGACATCAAAAAATTTGAGAAAGCTGAGGATAGATCTTTTTGGTAAACCCAATCCATAACTGAGATTCTTCAATCTTCTTTTGACACAAACATTCTATAGCAACTGGTGTACCAAAAAGCACAACTCCACTCACAGTACCTAAATGAATGTCCCATTATCTTTATATTATTGCCATATCTTTTGTAGATTACATCAACATTTATATTTCTCCTTAGGAATTAAGTTAAACCAACTATACATTGGTTAAATATTATTTAAAATTTACAAGTAAAACATAATAATTATAGGTGGCAGGGTTTAATACACACCCAAGTGTTTAACAACCACAGCACTGTGCAGGTCTGAAGCCCGCTAGGAAATACAAAGTGGATTGAAGGCCTAAATTAGAGAAGAGTCACTACCTAGATGAAAACTGGGACACACTGTATGGCAATTGGATTCCATGGAGGTTTTCAGAAGTCGTCATCAGAGAACGAGTTCAAAAACTGGGTATGGGCTTTTAGAATGCCCACCTAACCTTACAGTTAGCATTTGTTTGTGTTTTGTATTTTATTACCTTTAATTATTCAATTATTTTCTTATTAACATGTAGGTTGTAACTATTTCCAATCAATTTCCAATTTTACGCTTAGGTTTAGGTTTGCACATTAATTCAATTAAACGCCTTAAAGGTGATTCACTATATTTTATTACAATTATATATAAAATATTCATAAACATAAAAATAAATCATTAATACTCATGCAAAGAAATGGGAAAGGAGGAATGAGTACAACCCTTTGTTCTTGCAAATAAAGTGTAACATACATAAAATAAATAAATAATAAACTAAAAATAAAGTAAAGAGAAGATAATAAATAGTAAATAAATTGAAAATCAACTAAAAGTAAACCAAATAAAGGGGAAATGAACTTTACAAATCTTTAAGGAAGAGTAACTAATTGGTAATAATGAGTCACCAAATCATTTTCCTACATGTAATCTAAAGCATTAATTTCCCATAATAACAAGAGTTCTACCACATAAAATTACAATGCTAATTTATGGATCAAATCAACATAAATAGGCATGATAAATGCTTAAATATTAATTATACAATATGATGAAATGATTATGTAAAGAAAACTAAGATATGAAAAGATAAAGTTACAGGGAAATGTGAATCATGAAAAATGTATAAAAAGTATCAAAATAGAATTATATATAGCACTATTGATGTGGTGACCGCCTCATCAATGAGGCATTGCCTCTAGTCATAGAGGTAATTTCATTTCACCTTAAGACCAAAGGGTGGAGCCTCTTTGAAGAGGCGTCGCCCGACTATTAGACAAAGTAATAAGTTTCAAATATTTTAAACCTCATTCAAAATGACTTCTCATGCAAATAACTTAATATTAGTGACTATATTAAGTAATTTTAAGTGTTCACACCATGAATATAACAAGAAGGAACTAGTAAATATAAAACAAGTAAGTAAGATAATAATACTTTTATAACTCTACAACTCAAGATTTAGAACAATAAGGATTATTACTAATTATGAAGCTTTTTTTCCAAAATAGTTGGCCCTTAGAAGTTATTTTTAGTCTAAAGCTCCACTTGAATGTTAGAGATCACTTTCTTCTCCCTTGAAAAAAAGGAATTTTTAAGCTAAGATTTCACTATTTTCCTTAAGAATGTCTCCTTTTTTCTTTTAAAGCTCTTCCCTCCTTCTTCCCTTTCTAAAAAGTTTTCTTAAATTGCTAATGGTAACCTTTTTTTATTTCTTCTATCTTTAATCCTCTTTTTTAAACCCCATGCCTAGCCCATAGCCCTCCTTTTTCACTCTTATCATTACATTTTTTTAGCCCTTCCCTTTTCAAAAAATTTTCTCCTCACCCAATATTCTCAATTTCAGTGGGAGGTAGGCCCACCAATTTGACCACTATTGTCACCTTTATATTTAATGCAAAAGCAAGTAACTATTATAGAGGTGCTATCTTTTTGGCCTTAGCCATGAATTGGGCCTTTGGGCCAAAGTAGGCTTGGGCTCATTTTTATGGGTTTAAGTCCTACTTTCCATAGGTTTGGGCCTGAATTTCAAGGTCTAAGCTCTTAAGTCCATTTTTAGGAAGATTTTAAGCTTTTCTCTTACATTCAAGCTTTAGACTTTCTCATTACTAGGCTTCATTGTGGGCTGATCAAATTGAGCATCTATAGTTCAACCCCTTATTATAGGTCGATTAAACTATGTGTCTATAGTTTGCCCCTAATTTTTCAAAAAAAAAAATGCATGCAATGATTATTTTTTAAAAAATCACATGCAGAACAAAGTAGTAAAAAAATAAAAGGATATTCTTCTTGTTTGAGTTTCACCAAGGGATCGAGTTCTTTGAGATTAGTGCAGTCAACCTTGGAGTTCAAAAAGGTTGAATCTTCCTTTTAACAAACTTTAGGAAATTCACATTGTCAGTGTTGGTGTTCTACAAAAACTGAGAGGTTGAATCCCTAAAAAATTCATGCCATCAACCTTGGTGTTCTATAAAAACTAAGAGGTCAAATTCTTCTTCAATTGAACTTTAAAAAATTGATATCGTTAGCCTCGGTGTTTTACAAAAATTGAGAGGTTAAATCCCTTAAAATTTCACACTGTTAACCTTGGTGTTCTTGAAAAACTGAGAGGTTAAATTCTTCTTCAATCAAACTTTTAAGACATTCATGCCATTAGCCTCGATGTTGTACAAAAATCGAGATGTTGAATTTTTCTTTTATCAAACTTCATTTTTTCAACCCCTCACATTTTTCCTTTCTCTATTCTTTTCTTTCTTTCTTTTTCTTTTTCTTTCTCCTTTCTTTTCTTCTTCTCTTCTTCCTTTCCTAGCTTAATCTTTCTAAAAAAATGGACACTTGAATGCCTACTCAACCCTCGTGGGATCTAGTGCCTCCACTCCTAGAACCTCTTCACAGTTAGAGATAAAATTCCACTAGTCACAAGTCTAGGCATGCATATTTGTGCCTTGGACTCTGGAGAGGTTAGTACCTAATTTACTTAATTTTTCCTACAAATGATCATCGGGTTATAATTAGGAAACATGTATTTATCATTAGAAATAGGAATGGACTTGATTTAATAAAATGATTAAAGAAATTAAAAGGAATAAAAAATTATTTGTGTTCTTCCATTATAAAGAGGTGTTGCCTCTTCAATGAGGTGATCGCCTTATTGATTAGGCATTACCTAATTGAGGAGAGGCATCATCTCTTTAATAGAAAGTCGATTGTTCTCCCACAATTTACATAGGTGTCGCCTCTTCTTACCGAGGTGATTGCCTCTTCACTGAGGCGTCACCTCTCTGATTGTTCTTAACATTTTCTGTATATATAATTTTAATCAAATTATGTAAATTTCAACTTCCCTGTCTATTTTCAGCATGATGCACATACTTTTAAAAGTGTAAGGAACTTCAACAATGCTTGTATGATGAGCTCATAAGTGACATCAAGGATCAAATTTAGGAGATGGAATTCAAGGACTTCATTCTATCACTGCCATATGCTTAGAGATAGACTAACTACCAACCACTATATGCTTTAATGTAGAGGTGGTTCGAGACCACTCATACGTTTCATCTCCCTTTTGGTGACTTGACAGTGGGCCCTATCTAATTTGCTACTATCATTGTGATCACATGCACTAGAGAAGCTATCCCCTTTGATGCGAGCATTCATCAGATGACTCTAGATTGGGTGGCCTATATTGAGTAGCTCCTTAGCTTGGTCTTAGACATGAAAGGGACTCATACGATCAAGATTGACTCCATTTTGAGTCACCGCACTTAAGCTAAAGTTAAGGCTACTACCACTAACCAAGAGATTGACCAAATGGTAAGGGCATTCTTGGTCTATCTATTGGGTACCACCCACTTTGCAGACACTGCTAGTTCTATTGACTTGATTTTCTTGATGCCACTCCAAGACCTAGATAGAGTGTCCTTTTAAGATTGGGGCAGCTGTACACTGGCTTATTTGTATATAAGTATGGACAAGGTTATCCGAGGAGCCCGATGATTTTATGGCTTCTAGCATGCTATTCTGGTAAGTACTCTTCTTTTACTCCTTAGCTCTATTTACCAATTATTTTAATTTTCTACTAATAACTTTCTACTATAGGCTAGGCTTTGGAGCTTGAGCTGATCCAAGGCATAGTTTGTGTTAGTGATGTCCAGTTCTCAATTCCTAGCTCTAGCTCGATGGGGTGCTAGTCATGCATAGAAAAGGTATATAGCCTGTGTGCATATCCATCAGGAGTGACTGAACTCCCTCACCTATAACGAGGTACCTACAAGACATAAAAACTATCTTTAGCATAATAAAAACACAAGGTTAATTTACTTATCTCTTTTTTTTTGCATCACTATAGTTGCCTCAGAATTTATAGGGTTCCCAAGAAAGATGGCTCCCAAACATGACTCATTTGAGACCTCTATCCTTATGCTGAGGGCTACTTCACAAACCTAGCTACCGGGTTTGGTATATTAGTAAAAGGATCCTTAATTAGGACCATGGCCCTCACGCTAGGTGTATTCCCGCTTCACCCCCTCTAGGCATGTTCTAGGTGCACCTTTTGGAAGGTGAGGAGTTGGCTAGAGAAGTTATGGGAGACCCTTTGACGATCATACCATATGGAGCAAAAGCAGCTACTTGGACTTCATTCGAGCTAACCTATTATAGTAGGTGCCTCTTGTAGCTACATCTTCTGCTTAGGTACTCATTTGACTTGATTTTTTTCTTTTTATTCTTTTGAATCACATACTAATTTAACCTTCTATTCATAGATGGTGGCCACTAGTCCTATTCACAGAGCTAGGTCTTGTGTAGTTAAGAGACCACTCTAGCATCCTCACACTGATAGTGGTGAGGGTACCTTGGCTAGAGCACCTCCTCATAGAGCTCCAGCTAGTTCTAGCTCATGAATGGTTATTGGTTCCTTGACTCACACACTTGTCTTGATGGCTCACTATTGGGTGCCTCCAGGAGACTGATCTCATGAGTTCTTGACATTGGATAAGGGTTTAATGCCGGAGCACACTTTGATGCCACACATGTAAGTTCTTTCTTTTTCTTACTTTTAAAATTGATCTTGATAAGACATTATTAATAATTGGTCCTTAATCATATAGATTATGCTAAATCAATGAGTATATATCTAACACCTGATCGAGGCTCAGTGGGACCATATGATGATCGTCACTCAACAATAGAGGGTAATGATTTCACCTATTTCTACATGTATGCATGCTTATATTATTGGGTTTTGTCATTTAAAAATGCAATGAAAATTAAAAATTTTAATCATAAACCCTAACCTAGATCCAAGTAATTCTATTAATTGATTTAAATCTAGGGTTTTCAAATCTTACCACAAATGCAGAAGAGGTAAGATTTCTAAAAGGCAGAGAGGAGGTTTACTCCAGTGACACCTTGCCTCGAGCTTTTGATTTTGGTAGTTCGAATCAAGACATCACCAAAAGAATCCATCCTCCACAAGCGTCCATATGAATAGCCCTTGATTAAAATGAAAACTTTGTGTGCTAGCACTTCTCTTGATTTCTCATAAATCAAGAACAAAAACACTATGTGTTTTAGTTTTGTTAAAAGGAGAAAAATGAATTTTTTGGTGGCTAATGATTGAGTTATTGAAACCCTGGAGAATATAACATATTTATAGACCTCTAATTAAGGTTTCACTTACCAAAATAACTTTTTAGTAATTTCTGAATTATTATTGTTCTGATTTTATTTAAAATTAAATCAGAAATAATATTCTATTTATTTAAGATAACCTTTACCTTAAATAAATAAACTATTTATTTATTTCCACAGAGCATGTTTGGGCTTCTTAAACCCATATCTATTTTTGGGCCTATTCTAAGTGTGTGACCGTGTAGGTTTACATGACGTTGGCAGTGGGCCTTAAATCTCTATTTAGGCCTACAAGTCATAAGTGGCCTCTAGTAAGACATTATGACTACCTAAGTCATGTAAAGTCAATAATCCGACATAACCTAATTTATAATAAATATTGTAATCCCTTTGTCACATGATATCTTGATTGAATATAAGACATAGTTTTGTCATCCTTATATAATTCAATCATATTATTTCTTAACTCTAAGTAGACTAAGAATGATAACTCTTTATTAATTCACTTTAGCATGGCCATGCATTTTCCTCAGTCTATCTTATCAAGGGACACATAGATATCTTACTCAGATTAAATGAGGGACAAATTCCTTCTCAATCACTCACATTCCTCATATAACTCATTTCATACCCAACAACAATCTATTTAATCATCCTGTTAAAGACAATGTTAGATTTTGTCAAAATATATAATAGTTATGTAGAAATCCATGATGATTTCAAGGTTAAAGGACTAAATCAATATTATTATGATGAGAATTACTTATGACAATTATCTATGTAGTATTCTCATGATGGGTCAATCTAGTACATTTTTTCCCAAAAAAGTACCTATAAGTTGACTTAATATCTCATATTCATGATCAGTAAAACATAATCATCAATCAACATCATACTAGCCATAACATATTGTTATGACTAGGGATAATTTGAATAGAACTCATATTTAATCTAAGGGTTTTACTATCAAGTCACATACTTGATGACCTTAGTAAGAATTGACTATTTATGTAATTATCATAACACAAAATGATAATGAAAAATGCCTCTTTATTAAATAAAATGATAAAGTCAAAACATGGTTATACATGATTGACTTAGTGCATATCACTAACACATATGAGTACTTACTTTGGATTTTATATGAACAAGATCATGATGCAGTTAGCCAAGCCAAGATTATGGCCCTTTAGCACTAGATGGCTGCTCTTCGGATTAAGGAGGAGGAGAATGAAGAATAAAAGGAAGGGGATGCCAATGACGATGATGGTGATGACTCATATGGGAGTGATGGCGGTGATAATGCAAAGGCCACCGAGATAGGGGCTTCTTATATTAGGACCCAGACATTTTTTCCTTTTCTTATTCTTTGATTCTGGTACTAATAGTTCAATTTGATTTCATTTTGGATGTTTATATTCATATGTGACTAGTTATTTGAACAACTTAATTCGTTTCAATAGAAAAATTTTATGCATTTCAACTAAATGCTTCATAAAGTTCATCATTTAATCACAAAAATTTTCCATTAATGAATCAAAATAAGAAGAATTACATTGAATAATGCAACCAAAAATATGTCCCTAAACTGTCATAGAGGAAATCATCTCATTAATCAGGTGTCATCTTTTTGTGATGTGGTGATTGAAAATCACCTCTTTATGATGAGGCATTGCATGATCGAAGGGACAATCACCTCACCGCCTGTCTATAGATTCCCTCTTTTAAACCTTAGTCTCCTCATTAAGCCTGCACCAAAACCTTTAATTTTCTTTTTGTAATCGATTTTAAAACCCCAAAATATGATTGAAAAGAGCCTTAAGCAACTACAAAACAACCTTGAAAGGCCTAGATGGTGGATCATAGGTAAGGCTAGAACCCTTTTATCTATATGCTTTTAGATCTCTCTATACAAGGAAGATCAACTTCACCTTCATTCACCCTGTAGCTCAATTTTTGGACCCAAGTAAGCATGTTTTCTATTTCAAAACATTAGAGATATGCCCCCCCACCTAAAGAATTTGAAGCTTTTTTGGGTTGTCAATTAGCTTCTGTTTGTCAACTTGCAATCCCTCAAATTTAAACTCCAAATTTACATTCCACTCAATATTAGATAGCCTAAATGTTCAACCTTCTACCCCAATCCTCATTTTGCTGCATTTTAGACCTTAAAATCCAATTAGAGTCCTTTTTTAAAATTGTCATAGGCATAGAGAGAAGAGAATTTTATTGGGCTTGGATGATGTCCTTTGGCTTGTACGCATAGTTCCTTTTGGTTTCCTCTTCTAGCAATTGTGACTAAAAAATCCTCCATATACTTGATCAAGTGGAAATTGGGTACAATCCTTTCCCTTTTATTTTGGCAAAAAATATCATTGATCTAGATAATTTCTCATAGACTAGGAGATTTTTTGAGAGCCCATTGTTGAAGGTTAGCTCTTTTCCTTTATACCGTTATTTTATGCTATTTTGTCACTTTCATTCATTCATTTGTCACTCTTGCAGATGTGGCTTCACAAAAAGCTAAAATTACTAGAACCCTCATAAGGTATTACACATTACAAGGTAAAACACTATCGAACCAGATGGCTTCATCCTATCCCAATAGATATCGATAGTTGGTTATTGATATTCCTTGACATAATGATTCATTAGAAGTGTCCATGGTGGAGATTTCAGCACATGACTATATGAAATTACCGGTATTATGTTTTGATAGTAGGCCTATATTTTTCCACCTTTTATAATGAAGCTCACCCTTGTAGGCAATATGGGCAAAAATAGTTAATTATAGAATCTATACATGAGTTTGAGCCAAGACTGCTTACTTAAAACTTCCTCGATAACTTGGTTACAACTTGGCCATGCAAAATTATTATGAGGAGCATTAACTATAATGGAGACCTATTTATTGATGATTATTGCATGGCATGGATCCAGTTGCAATAAATAGAAAAGGATTAATTTATAAAACACTAAAGAACAAGAGAGCTGTAGATGTTGAGTGTGCAAGGTACAAAGCAAAAGAAAAGAAGACAAAATTGTTTTATAAGATCGAATCTTTGCTTTACCCTTTTGTTAGATGGAGTCTTCTTTTTAGTTAAATGGTATGTAAAGAACACTTAATGCAATATTTAATAATAATAAAGGCAATCCATTTCATTTAATTTAAGCACATAATGACTATACATTTGGCTTCTGACATAATTCGTATCATTGATTAGATTGCCTTTACAAGTTTTCCAATTATATATTTTTCACTCTCTGTCTCTCTCCTCTTTACATGTCCTTAACTTTTGCTTGACTACCTCTTTTGAGGTTTTCAATCTAGTAGGACTTTATTTTTATTTTTCACTTTTGGTCTCTCATTTTTGCCTAGATAACCCATTTTTTATGTTTTCTCCCTAGCGAGACTTTTACATAAAGTACTTTTTTAGCTTGTCTATGTTAATGGGCTCTCTAAACTCATGACCTTCCAAGTTAGACAAAACAATAGTACCTTTAGAGAATAACTTCTTCACTACATAAGGACCTTTCCAATTCAGCTTGAATTTTCCTCGTGGGTCTGTCATGGTTAGCTTTATGAGGTTTAGCACCAAATTGTCCTCCTTAATCTTTCCTAGCCTAATCTTCTCTTTATAAGCTGAATTTAACCTTTTCTGATACAACTAGGAATGATATATAGCTTTCATCCTCTTCTTATCCAATAACATCAGTTGTGCTAGTCTATTTTCCATCCACTGATACTTAGGGATTTTGATTCTAAAAGAACCCTTAAAGATTGAATCTCAACCTCTACTGGCAATACCACTTCATACCTATATATCAAGGAGTACAGGGTGACCCTAGTTGATTTTTAGCAAAAGTTCTATATCCCTATAATGCAAATTATAGATAATCGACCCAATCTCATTAATTCTCCATCATTTTAGCCAAAATCTTCTTTATATTTTTATTTGTAGCTTCTACTACTCCATTTGCCTGTGGCCTATATGGAGATAAGTTGTGATGCTTGATCTTGTATTCTTTTAACAATGCCATTGTCTCTGCCCAAAATTATACACCATTATCAGTGAAAATATGATGAGGCAGCCTATATCTGTAAATTATATTTTTCTCAATAAATTTTCCATTTGCTTTGAGCTGACAATAGTATAAGATTCAACTTTGACACATTTAGAGAAATAATCAATTGCCACTATAATGTATCAATGACCATTTGATGCATTCAGCCTTATCTCCCCTATAATAGTGATTCCCTAAACTGCAAATGGCTAAGGAGAAGTCATCCCTTAAAGCTCCATGGATGGAAAATGACTAACATCCCCATAGGCTTGACAGTTATGGCATGTCTTTATGAACTTAACATAGTCTATTTCCATGGTTAGCCAGTAATAACCTTGTCAAGCTTTTTTCTTTGCCAAGACTATCCCATTCATGTATGGCCTACATACTTCTTCATGCACTTTTTGGATAATTTTTCAAGCCTCATCGTGGTCGACACATCTCAGGTGGACTTTAGTTGGCATTCTTTTGTACAACGTGCCATTATAACTGATAAATTAATAAGACAACATCCTTAAGGACATTCTTTCTTTCTTATCTGCATCTGCTGAAAATTGTCCCATTTCTAAAAATTATTATAAATTATGAAGTTAGGGTTTGTTAACAGTATTAACTGGCATCACTCTTATTTCTTCATAACAAGGGTTTTAGGACTTTACTTGAATTATGGGTTTCACGTCTACATGTTTTCCATTTTCCTATATAGAAGCCAAAGTAGCTAAGACATTAATTATTTAATTCTCATTTCAGGGCAAATGAATAAATTTACATTAAATAAAGGACAACAAATTAGTTGTTAAATAATCCTAATATAGATTCACCTTGTCCTTTTTTACTTCCCACTCTTTAGAAGCCTGCTTTGTCTCTAGCATAGAGTTATCATACATTATGATCTCTTTTGCCCACATTTCATAGCGTTTCTAAGCTAAAGATATAGGCTTCATACTCAGCTTGGTTATTAGTCACTTCAAACTCCAATCTTTATGCCATTAGGATTGTTTCTCCTTTTTGGTTTGATTATAATTACACTAATACCTGCCCCCTTATTATTAACCACTTCATTGAAATACATTGACCACCCTTTATTCTTAAACTCTAGCTCCCATTCATGTCCATCATCTATTGGACTTTGATACAAGAAGTTTGCTACTGCTCTACCTTTCACTACTTTCTTTGCCATATTATCTATATTGAACTTAGTGAGTAGAACTACCCATCTGGCTTACTAAGGGAGTTTGTTGGAGGTATCCAAGAGGGTCATGCTTAGAGACTGCCTACACTTTACAAGATTGAAAATAATGCCAAATTTCTTTATTGCCTAAATTATGGCTATGTCCATCGCTTCATATGGCAGAATTTTCTTACTAAAATAAAACACTAAGTGGTCAACCTTCCCTTTACATTCTTAAGCCCACATTGCACTTACTGCTTCTTTCTCAATTGCCAAATAGAGAACTAAGGGTACCTAGCTTTAGTGGTTGTAAAGCTAGAGGATTCATCAAATAATTCTTAATAGCTTCAAAAGCCTATTGACATTTATCATCCTAGATTACTAGTTGATTTTTTCTTAGAGCTTAAAGATCAGTTCACAAATAGTAATTAACTTAGCTATCTACTGATGTATTACAAATGTCCAATGAACCTCTTGACTTCTTTTTTATTTCTTAGTGCAAGCATTTCTCTAATTGTTTTAACTTTGTTTGGGTCCTCTTCTATCCCTTTCTAGTTAACAATGTATTCTAGTAGCTTCCCAGACGTCACCCTAAAAACATATTTCTTTGGGTTTAACCTGAGATTGTACTTCTCTACTCTTGCCATAAACTTATCTAAAACCTTAAAGTGCCCCTCTCTGGTTTAAGATTTCACCATCATATCATCCACATATATCTTTATCTCCTTATTGATCATGTTATGCAGCAAGGTGGTAGCCATTCTTCGATACGTAGCTCATGCATTCTTCAATCCAAATGGCATGATAAAGTAATAGTAAATACCCTATCTAGTGGTGAAAGACATTTTTAGCTCATCAATTACTACCATTATGATTTGATTATATCTTGAGAAACCATCCATGAAGGATTACATCACATTAGAAGCCATAATATTAACCATTATGTCAATAAGTGGTAAAGGAAAATCATCTTTTAGGTAGGCTTTATTTAAATCTTTATAATCCAATAACATCCTGACCCTTCCATCCTTTTTAGGGATTGGGACAATATTTGTAGCCACTGGGTGTCTTTTACCACCTCCAAGAACTTCGCCTTCAGCTGCTTTTCAACTTCTTTTTTTTTTTTTATTAAAAGAGCTATTTTGGCCTTAACCTTCTTTTCTTCTACTTTATTGGTATAATGTTATGATATATAGGGATTCTATATTTTGTAATCTCCCTGTTAATCCTAGGCATATCCTTTTAGCCCTAACTAAATACTTTCTATCTTCTTTTTAAAGTTTCTTTCATCTTTTTTCTCTCATCAAGAGTTAAATCAAAAGTAGTCAGTATATTTTTAGGGGTTATCACTTATGCCTAAATTAAGTGATGTAGATTGCACAGAATTAATGTTAAATATATCATGAAATAATCATCATAAATAGAATAACCATTAGAAAACACATCACATAAGTAAGCAAAGTTAGATTTCACTGCATCAATTTTTGAGAAAAACACATCATCAGTTTCAAAAAAGTTCAATAAAAACATCAAAATCATCATAAAAAATGTTGATGATGGAATTCAGGATGAAGGTTTCAAGATCCAACTCTTCTTAATCATCAGTACCTTTAATTTCTTTAATAGTAATGTCCTCTTTTGACCCTGGCAAACTAGTTCTTCAACTATGTCTTCTTTAGTAGTAGACCCTTTGATGCCATCCACATAATCAGCAAAAATTTCAAACCCAAGGGCCATCTTTCCAATTAACATTAATGGCTTAAGAGTTCATTTGTATACATAACTAGTTCCTTCTTTAGCAAAAACATCCTATAATTCCTGCTTCTTAGTTTCAACTACAACTTCTTTTTCATCTTTAGAGTCCTCGAGTCTATAATGCCCAATTTCATACTTCAAAATATAAACTTTTAATTCCATAAATGTAGGTGGTCTATTATGATATTTTCCTAACCCAATCCAACCATGAACTTCATGCTCTTCATAACCTTCTCATCCAACTCATCTTTGTAAAGCACACAAACCTCAAAACTTGGGCTAATAGGAATCTCCTTAGGAGTGAGCTTTAAAGCAGTAACAACAACTTTAATTTCTATTGAAATCATAACCACCTTCACTTCATGTGGAAACTTAATCTTTTGGTACACAGTAGATGGTACACATCCCAAGGGATGGAACTAAGGCCTTCCCAGTAAGGTAGCAAAAGTGATTGGGATGTCAATTACATGTAAGTTTACCCAGCTTTCGATAGAACCAGTCTTTACCAAAGTGCAAAATGTTCCCTCTACGGGTCATTTTGTATCATCATACACTTTTAGTGCAAAATTTTCCCTCCACAGGTCATTTTGTATCATCATACACTTTTATAATCACATTAGAAGGCTTAAGGTCATCAATAATCAATCCTAGTTTAGGCAAAATCTTAAGAGGGCATACATTTATGGCGAACCCATTTTCCATCATCACGCAATAGGTTAATTTGCCTTGTACTTTAACCTTAATGAATAAGGCTTTGTAATGATCCCTTCCTTCTAATAGTAAATCATCATCAGTGAAAATAATAGCACCCTCGGGACTTTCTATTAAGGAGCTTACCATCTGCTTAGGAGCATAAGCCTTGGGGACCTTTTTTTAATTTAAGGCTTGAACTAGAGCCTCCTAATGTGTTCTAGAGTTCATTAATAGCTCCCCCTATGCTTGCCATAACATTTTTATTTCTCGTTGATTCTTCTTTCATCCCTCTTCTTTTACCTTCTCACTCCTAATTTCTTTTTTAGCTTTAGACATTGCATGGGCTTCATCCTTCCCTTTCTCTTTTTTAGTAATCCTCTTAACCACTTGAATATCTCTTTCCTCATTGCTATCCCACATGTCTACTTATATTGGTCCTTTTTCATCATTTAAGCTCCAAATATCCAAAATTCTATTTGATAGTTCAACAGGCTCATTGAGTTGTGGGTCATATTCAAGTGTGTTTTGCGTATTGAGGCTAAGTTGTGATAGGTTTGGTTTAAGGCTAGATTTTGGCAAGATAGGTTCAACATTGATAAAAGAGTTCATGACTTGCTCTTCTATAAAGGTATTAATCATAAGAATGGGAGCCTTTAGTGGTGGAACATTTTTATAGTTAGGTAAATGGTTGTTTTAGGTGTTCAATTTTCTAGTCTTAAGGTCAGTGATTTTACTTGAATTAATTAAATGTTGAATTACATTTCTTAGTCAGGCACAACTATCAGTATCATGGCTAATGGCTTGATGAAACTTGCTATAAAGTTTTAGGTTGGCATTTGGTAAATTTTGTTTAAGGGGTAAGGGTTATAAGAGGTTCTTCTCTATCAACTTCTCTAAGAATTTTAAAAATGGTATACCCAAATTGGAGAATCTTTATGGTTGTCTGATGGTATTAATCTACATATTACTACTTGATCTGCTCACTTCTTTGTCCCCATATTATCCTTTAAAGAATTTATTTTCCTAAGCCAAGTCAAACTCTTTCTAAACCTTAAATCTATACAACTCTTCAAAATTTTAAATTTTGAGATCTTTCAGGTTCTTGGCTAGTAAAGGAACATAACCTTTGACTGCTATCATTAGTTGATCAGATTCAGCAGGGTGGTGTCTCATATGTGCTAACTTTCCCCTCCAACAAGTCAAATAATCCATGAAAGACTCATTGAACTTCTGTTTGGTGTTTTACAAATCCTTCATGGACACCTCTAACTAAACATTGAGACCATACTACTTGATAAAGGTAGCACATAATTCCTTCCAATCAAATTGCACATGTGGTTATAGAGCATAGTACTAATGAATTGGTGCACCTTTTAATGACATGGGAAATTGCTTGACTATCTGGGCCTTAGTTAATCTAATGGAGTTCATATAGGTCACATATTATTTTAAATGCAAGTATGGATCTTTAGTCCTTGCATATTCTTCATGTCATCATCCTTGCCTAAATTGTGGTTGGTGTAGTCTATTAAGGTGTCAATCCCTTTTTCCTTTATCATCACTTGAATTTAGGCCATCGCTTTGGACATGTTCTTGGCCTAGTCAGACTTTTTGACTATTTTAGAAATTTCCACATTCTGTTGAACTATTGGTTCTACTAATAGAGTTTCTTTATCATCTTCCATTTATTGCCTTGTAAACGTTTTAGCATCAAGATCAAAAGGTGGTGGCCTGATTACTAGTTATTTTAATCTGGTTGGCCCCATTATTTCTGCCATTATTTCCCTTACAATTGGTCGAGTCTGTTAAGCTATTTCTCTCTTCAACTCCTCCTTAAAAGCTTTAGGATAAAAAAACTTCCATTATTACTTCTTTAGGAGTTTTAACAAATCATCCTGAGTTAGATCATTTTTAAACAAATGAGGAGTGTGAATCTATATCTGCAACCACCATAGGTTAGAACTATACATGACATGTATACATGATATGCAGGTTCATTTTATTTTATTATTTTGGAAAAAAGGAAAATAAACACAAGTTATTTACATATAACAAAGAGTCAAACAAAAAGCTATCGAACGATAATCTCTACCCTTATTTCTCCCACATACATATTCAATGGTGAGTCTCTTATTTCAAGATTTTTGGTATAGGTCTTAATCATCAATAGGGAATGGTAAGACCGACATACATGTGAAAACTCTTGAGATGGTTCAAATAGGTAGTGAATTCTTTATATAAACCCAAAATCCATTCTTGATGGGACATAATTTACCATTAAAGGCCCAACTTGTCAAGGTTCATAAAGTAAATATAGGCATAAAAGGCCCATCTTAACAATGTCCATTTCTAATGGGCTTGATATTCATAAGAGGCTAATTTTAATAAGGTCCATTTATAATGGGCTTAGGATTTATTTTGAGAATCCACTATATGGCATAAAAATATGCATTTGGGAAAAAATCTAAGGGAAATTGCTAAGTCATTACATGAGTTTGAGTCTCAAGTAGTAGGTTATGACTCCCATAATAATATACCTCCATTTACGTCTCCCCACTCAAGGGTCCATGTGACATAGATAAGTACGTGCTATGAGTGACAATAATCAAGTATTCCGCCACTAGGTTTTAATGAAATGTAGGTAGCAAAATAATGATTACTATCAGGTTAATTGGGAATTTAGTGCTCATTATATGAAAAAATGTATAGTGAATTCAAAAGAAATGCAAATGAAATAAGAGAATAATTGCAAATGATAAAATACAAAACACTAGAATTCGTTTCTCTATCCCCAGTGGAGTCGCCACTATAGGCGGCAGGGTTTAGTGCATGCCCAAATTTTTAGTGACCATGGCACTGTGCAAGCTTAAAGCTCACTAGGAAATACAAAGTGGGCTTAATGCCTAAATCGGAGGAATCACCACCCAAATGAAAACTGGGACACACTATACGACAACTGGATTCCACGAAGGTTTCTAAAAGCCATCATCAAAGAATGAGTTTAAAAATTGGGTATAGGCTTTTAGAATGCCTAGCCTTGGGGGTTAGCCTCCATTTGTTTTTTTTATTTAATTACCTTTAATTATTCATTTCCTTATTAATATACAAGTTGTAATTATTTCCAATTAATTTCCAATTTTATGCTTAGGTATGGGTTTCCACATTAATTCAATTGCATGCACTTAAAGGTAATTAATTCACTACATTTTATTGTAAATATATATAAAATATTCACAAATATGAAAGTAAATAATTAATACTCATACAAAGAAATGGAGAAGGAGGAATGAGTACAACCCTTTATTCATGCAAATAAATTGTAACATATAGAAAACAAACAAAAAATAAACTAAAGAGAAGATAATAAACAAGAAATAAATTGAAAATAAGCTAAAATTAAACTAACTAAAAGGGAAATGAACTTTACAAATCTTTAAGGAAGAGTAATTAATTAGTAACCATGAGTCACCCAGTCACTTTCCTACATGTAATCCGAAATATTAATTTGCCATAATAACAAGAATTCTACCACACAAAATTACAAAGCTAATTCATGGATCAAAACAACATAAATAGGCATGATAAATAATTAAATATTAATCATACAAGATGGTGAAATGGTTATGTAAAGAAAACTAAGACATGATAAGATAAAGAAAACCAAGATAAAGTTATTAATTCATGGATGAAATTAACATAAATAGGCATGATAGATAATTAAATATTAATCATACAAGATGGTGAAATGGTTATGTAAAGAAAACTAAGACATGATAAGATAAAGTTACAAAAAAGTATGAATCTTGCAAAACTTATGAAGAATATCAAAATAAAATTATATATAGCTCTATTGAAGTGGTGACCACCTCATCAATGAGGCGTCGCCTCTAGTTATAGAGACAATTTCATTTTGCCTTAAGACCAAGGGGTGGCACCTCTTTAAAGAGGCATCGCTCGACTATCAAACAAAGTAATGAGTTTTGTACCTTTTAACCCTCATGCAAAATGACTTCTTATACAAATAACTAAATATTATTAACTATATTTAGTAATTTAGGTGATCACGCCATGAATATAATAAAAAGTAAGTAGTAAATCTAGAACAAGTAAGCTAACAGGACTTTTATAACTCCACAACTTAAGATTTAGAAAAATGAGGATTATTACCAATTATGAAGCTTATTTTCCAAAATAGTTGGCCTCAGAAGTTGGTTTTGGTCCAAAGCTCCACTTTAATGCTAGAGATCACCTTTTTCTCCCATGCAAAAAGGACTTTTAAAGCTAATTTTTCACTCTTTTCCTCAATAACATCTCCTTTCTTCCTTCAGAGCTCTTCCCTCCTTCTTCCCCTTCTGAAAAGTTTTCTTAAGTTGCTAATGGTAACCTTTTTTTTTCTTTCTTCTCTCTCTAATCATATTTTTAAACCCCATGCCTAGACTATAGCCCTCCTTTTTCAATTTCATCATTACATTTTTTAGCCCTTCCCTTTTCCAAATGTAAAAGGCTCAGTTTTAGTGAGAGGTGGGCCCAGCAATTTGACCAACATTATCATCTTTGCAATTAGTGCAGAGGCAAGTGGCTATTACAAAGGCAGTGCCTCTTTGATGAGGCGTTACCTCATTATGGTTGCTGCCATAAAGGTGGCGCCTTTTCGATGAGGCATTGCCTTTCTAGCCCTGGCCATGAACTAGGCCTTTGGGCCAAAGTGGGTTAAGGACATGCTTTGCATGAGTTTGAGCTTGAATTTTGGGGTCTAAGCTCTTAAGTCCATTTTCAAGAAGATTTCAAACTTTTCTTTTGCATTTAAGCTTCGCACATTCTCATCACAAGGCTTTATCATGGGCTGATCAAACTGAGCATCTATAGTTTGACCCCTATTATAAACCGAACGAACTGAGTGTCTACAATAGTTTATAAAAATAATTATTACAATATTTAACTAATAGAGTATTTATTAAAAATAAATAATTTTTTAATAAATAAATAATTAATTAAAAAATTTTCATAATATAATAATAACAATAATTTTTAATATATAAAATGATTATACAAATATTTTAATTGATAAATGATATTAACTCTCATTTTTCATTCCATAATTAACCAAACATTTTGTTAAAATTTGCATTTCATTTTTTTTATTTCTTTCCATTATGATTCCAATTCTAATTTAAAATTCTAAAATATGAACCAATAATTTTAACTTCAGAAAATTATTTAGTGATTTTTTCATAAATAGATTAAAAAAACCAAAAATATTTTCAAAACTAACTTCCCAAACTTTTTTTTTTTCAAAAAAGGATCATTTTCCTTTCCTCTTTTATTTTTATGGTATTGTCTTTTTTTTTTTTTATTTGTGCTCAATATTTTTTCTATTGTCTTCATCTATTTTTTTTCTCAACATATTTTTTACTGTCTTCATCTTTTTTTTTACTCAACATTTAGTCCCTTTTTCTTTTTGATTAATTTTTTTTATCTAATTGAAAAAGGGCCAATTTTTATTTATTTTTTATTTAATTAAAAAATGTCCAACTTTTTTCCTTAATATTTTTTTTACTGTCTTCATTTTTTTCTTACCATTTTTTCTAATTTTAAGGTATTGTCTTCATCTAGTTTTTCTCAATGTTTTCTTTTTTTTTTTACTCAACATTTTTTTTCTCTTTAGACTTTTTTTTTTCAAATGAATGATTATAAACTAAACATCTTCAATTGCTGTAAAAACAAGCAATAAATGTCTTTAACTGTTGTAACAAGTAATAAAAAATTGAAAAAAATAAAAAAAGCAACAACACTAAAAAAAATAAAAAGCAATTGTAGGCGACCGAATTTAGCGTGCACCAAAGTGTTTGGTGACTACAACACTATGTGAGACTAAGGCCCACTAGGAAATACAAAATAGGCTTGGAGCACAAATTGTAGAAGGATTCACCATCCGAATAAAACCTAGGACACACTGTATAACAACTGGATCCCACGGAAGTTCCTAGAAGTTATGTTTAGAGAACGGGTATGGAAATTGGGTATAGACTTTTGGAATGCCCACCCAACCTTGTGGTTGGCCTCCGTTTGTGTTTCATATTTTATTACCTTTGATTATTCAATTATTTCTTTATTAACATGCAAATTATAATTGCCTTCAAACAATTTCCAATTTTATATTTTAGTCCAAATTTGTACATTAATTTGAATTCATGTATATAAACATTAATTTTATATTTTAATATCATTCATAACTTTTATCATATAAACAAACATTCATTCACAAAATAAACATAAAATTTCATGCAAAGAAGGGAGGAAGGAGAATAGATTACAACTCTTTTAAATGCAAGAAAGGGCAAAATAAATAGAAAATGAACCAAAAATAAACAAAAATTATACCAAACATAAATAGAAAATAAATGAAAGAAGAGAAACATGAATTAAAGTTGGATGATTAAATTCATCCTACATTCCTATAATGAACAAAATATTAGCCCTTATAAAATATATAAAATCCTACAAAAGGAACCATGAAGTTAGTATATAAATTGAAGAAACATAAATATTAATTAAATAAAATAATAAGATAATCGAATAAAGAAGATTGAAATACGTAAATATGGAAATATAGAGAAGTGTAAATCATAAGGGATATACATGGAATACAAAATTGTGCATGACTCTGTTGATGTGGTGAATGCCTAATCAATGAGGTGTCATCTTTATATGTAAAGGCGATATTATTTCGCTTTAACACAAAGAGGCAATGCCTCTTCAAAGAGGTGTCGCTTGACTGCTAGGCGTGAGAATGCTTAAGAAATTTTCTTCACACTTAAGTAAGTAATATCCCACAAGAACAATTAAAAAAACTTATAAATATACTTAATAAATTAATAGATCATGCCATAAATGCAACATAAAGTGATAAATGATTCTTAAAAAAAAGGAAAACACAAAGAAAGAACTTTATGTAAATCAAAAGCTTAATATAAATTCTTATTGCTTTATGAGTTTATTTTTCAAAATAATTGGCCCTTAGAGATTAGTTTTGATTTTAAGCTCCACTTGAATGCGAGAGTTTTACCTTCTTCCTTCCAAGAATGGACTTTCAAGCTCACTTTTCTCCCTTTCTTCTTAAGAACATTCCTTTTTTCTTTTTTAGAGCTCTCTTTTTCTCTCCCTTTTACTAAAACTTATTAAAGTTTGCTAATCTCCTTTCTCTCTCTTCATACCTCTTTTTAAGCTCCTCTTATGCCTTAACAAGACATTCACTTTTTAACTCTCATTATTACACTCTTTTTAGCCTTCCTCTCTCTTTAAAGTCCCCTTTTCACACAATATGTTCAGGTATGTAATGTGTGGGATCCATCCCACTTGTTTACCATCATAACCTCTACATTTAATGTAGGTGCAAGTGGTTGGTAAAGAGGCATCACCTCACTGAAGTAAGCGTTATAGAGGTATTGCCTTTTTGGCCCTAACCCAGAATTGGACTATTAGGCCAATGTAGGCTTAGGCTAGGTCTTGTTAGACTGATGCTATAGATGAAAATTTGGGCTTTTAGGTCTATTTCTAAAAAGTTTCGAGCCTCTTACATTCAAGTTTCGTGTTTTCCTCATCATTGGGCTTCTATCGTGGGCTAATCAAATTGAGCATCCATAGCTACAGGCTGATCAAACTGAGTGTCTACAGCAACAATCGAAAAGAATAATAAAAAATAATTGAAAAAACAACAAAAAAATAAAAATAAAAATTACAATCAAAAAATAACTTTTCTCATTAAAAACAATACTGAAAAAATAAAAAGAAAGTAACAAAAAGCAACAATCAAAAAGAAACAAAAAGCAAAAAAAAAAAAAGAAACAATTGAAAAACAATAAAAAAAACAACAACAAAAGGAAATAACAAACAACAAAAACCACAACTGAAAGACAATAAACAACGACAAACATATATAATCAACAACAACACAATTAGAAAAATACTTTTAGTTCATCTAAATTTATTTCTGATTGTATAATGTTGTTAACCACAATGACATAAGGCTTGTTAAGTATATTAGGTTGATAAGTAAAAATATTATGAGAGGATAAGATGCACTTCTACATCAAACTGAATCATAACTTCCAAAATTATTGCTCACATCAAGCATTATATTTCTCAACTTTTCCTACTTCAGGAATCCTAAATCGCATCCCAAGTTTACCTTTTGCATTTTTTAAATGCAGTGTTCCCAACAAAGTTTTCATTAAAACCTAAAATAATTACAGTCATACTTGTTTCTAGCTAATAAAGACCATCAACAACAATGCTAACTTGACAAGTTTTATCAAATAAACTTGTACTCTATAATACATGTATAAAGAAAGGTCAATCATGTAGATATCTGTAGATATGTAAACACAATGAGTGATCAGCTAATAGATAAAACTACAACTGAAAAAGAGAAGTGGCTCTTAAGCTACAAAAAGGCTAAAAATGAAAAAAATATAAAACAAAATACGAAAAATGTCGAAATACAAAGATGATATTTATCATTAAGAAAATAGGCCCATTAGTGATATTATCTCAATTACTTATTTTAATTTCTAAAATTTTCAATTAAAAACATAAATTTATATACATTTTTATATACTTTTAAATTTTAAAAATAAATAAATAAGCTAATGTTAAGATAAAAAAATTATAATAAAACTATTGTTTTCAAAATAAAATATTATGATGAAAAAGAACACCATAATTAAAATAGATTATGATAAAAAATATTTTATAATTCTTCAAAATTAAAATTTTATATAGTTAATACATTTTTTTAGTTTTTTGTACAAAATTTTACTTAAATTGTAGTGAATAATTTTTTATAACACAACTTTTATAAATTATGAATATTAATGCATGTTTGTATATCACCAAAAAAGGGTGATAGATTTTCCAACCAACTCAAACTTTTTATAACCGTTATCTTAAACTTCTTTTTTTTTAGCATGCTTTTTGGGCACTTGAAAAAAAAAAATTTATATTATGAAAATTTATTCACAATTATTTAAAATATTGTGAAAAACATACTATTATTATACTTTTTTAAAAAATTCAGCAAAATAGAATTAACTTGTTTGTTTATTTTTAAAATTTAAAATTATTTAAATATGTATATAATAATTTAAAATATGTAAATTTTTCATCGGTGAAAAAATTTTAAAAATGATATAAATGTTAAAAAGTGAAAAAATAGTATGAATATTAGAAATATAAAACTTTAAGGACTGAAAGAAAATAAGTTGTGTTAAAAATTGATAGAAAAATTTAAAACTTCAAATTTATAAAATTTGAGAGTTTAGATATAAAATGAACCTTTCAAGATATAAAGTTAAAAAATTAATAAGTTTAGTAGCATGCTTTAAAAGTTTTTATAATTTAATACTGTTTTAAAAAAATTTTAATTTTTTAATTATTCTAATATTTACGCGTAAAGGCATGATAGGACCCTTTTTCTCCAATATTAATTACCCTTTTTCTCCAATATTAATTATGTTTCTTTTTAATGATGATGATGATCATCATCATCCCATTATGTATTTGGATTTTGTTTTGTTTTTTTTTCGAACAATTTTTGATACATTAACAAAGAGAAGAATTACAATGAGGTACAAAAAAGACCACTCTGCAAAAGTGATTGCAATTGAGGATGAACATTAAAGCATTGATCTAATGCTTTAATGTTTGGACTTGGATTGTAATTGTCTTGTTGATTTTTAATCCTAAACATAAACAAAGTTTAATAATATATTCAACAACTATTAAGCGCATTTGAATTTTGGTTCACTCTATTAAGTGCATTGTCCTAAAAATAAACAAAGTTTAATAATATATTCAACAAGTATTAAGCACGTTTGAATTTTGGTCATACTATATTGTATATATTAACAACTACTATTATTTTACTATTAGTAATTATATTTTCACCTAACGTTCTCAGCACTAATTCCAATAAATTTATTTTTAAAATAATCCTAACCCGCATATTACAGCAGAAAATTGCCCCTACCTTGTGTTTGCATTTCAAAGGAAGACAAAAATAAAAGTAGTTACCACCTAAATTTTGCTAAAAGAAGTAATTAATTAATTAATTTTCGATTATATTACATTTCATTTCATGATCTACATTCATTAACTTTCTTTTTGTATTATAGGTTAAATGTGTCATTAATATAATTTCCTTTTACATTTCATAAATGTTCTTTTCTATACTTGAAATGAAATGTTAGGCTTACCGCACTTTCCCTTCAACTTGAGTGTATATATTATATACACACATAAAACACAACGAGAAGTGATAGTACAATGAAGCAATATTTTAGTCTCCAAATTGGAGTTGCATGGTGTATTTTATATTTAACAATTTAAGTACCATCCAAATTTTATTAAATTTAAAATTCATCGTCGTTATTTAAAAAAAAAAAATGTTGAAACATTTGACATATAGTATTTGATTCAATTCATCTAAAAAATTTATTGTATTTCTAAGTGAATTTTAAATAGAATTTAATTACAAATGAATATTTATCAATTTAGTGTTTTTTGGTTTAAATAAACACTTTATAAAATTCATTTCCAAATGCATTTCATATTTTGTTATATTTTATTTCATACAAATTGAAATCCAAAATAATATGCTGAAAATATCCTTTTAAGTTGATTTTGAATGAAAAGAGTATTCTAGAAAATAAAAATAATAAAGAAGAATTATTAATTTTATGAAAAAAATGCTTAAAATCATAAAATTTATTTAAAAATTCTAATTATTTCATTATAATTTAATTTAGTAATAATCAATTTTATAAATTTAAAAAGATGATATTATGCTTATAAAATCTTCATTTAAATCAAATTAATGCACTAAATTTAAATCTACATATAAATTTAATAAAATCCATATATATCAACAAAGACTATACATATCAATTCATAAATCACAAATATTCTTTTCCTATTATGTTGATTTAAATATAATCTGAGAGTTGGGTTAGTATTTTTTCACACTATCAATTGAGGCAACTCCCTCGGCATGCTTCTGATCACAATCCCATCTTGTTGATATGGGTAAATTAAAAAGAGAAGGAAAAAAAGAAGCAAATTATTTCATTTTGATAGTATGTGATTACAAGAACCGTCTTGCAAAGAGATAGTCAACAGCTCATGGAACCAAGAAATTATTCATGATAGAGCTAAAGCGTTCTTATCATGCATGGATGGTTGTAAAGCAGCCCTTAAGATTTGGGAAAGGGTGAAATTCGGGCATGTTAAAAACAAATTGGAGAAGCTTAGAAGAGAGCTGAATTGGCTCCAAATTAGATTCAAGATCCTGATACCATTCGGCAAGCGCATATGGTTGAGCACAAAATTGATGAATTACTTGAACATGAGAAGGATATGTGGCTCCAAAGATCTAGTGTCATGTGGCTTAGACATAGTGGCAAAAATACTAGCTATTTTCACAAGAATGCTAAGGGAAGAAGGAGACAGAATCACATTTCAAAAATCACTAATTCAGTTAGTATTCAAAATTGAGGAGGAGGAGGGGATTGCTTTGACATTCATTAGCTACTTCATAGAGTTGTTCATTAGCACGGACGGCTCTGAAATGGATTCAGCTCTTGATGCCATTGATATACAAATAAGTGAGCAAATGAAAGAAGATCTTTTGAGACCTTACTCAAACGAAGACATTTTTCATGCCTTATCCCAAATGCATCCTTCAAAATCTCTTGGCCCTGATGGTCTGCGTCCTTCATTTTTTCAAAAATCTTAGACTGTTATTAAAAATTATGTATGTGATATTGTCCCGAATATTTTGAACAATGGCAAGTCCTTTGCTTGCATAAATGAAACCTACATAGTCCTGATCCCAAAAAATGAAGACCCTCAATCTCTTAAGGACTGTAGACTTATTATTCTATGTAATATGGTGTTTAAAATTGTTATAAAGGCTATAGCTAATAGGTTTAAATGCATTCTCCCTTCTCTTATTCATGTAAGTCAGTCTGCCTTTGTTTCAGGTAATCAGATTCTTGATAACGCATTATTAGCCTTACAGATTTTTCATTCTATGAAAAATAGAAAAAGGGGTTCAAAGGGTAATTTTGCTCTAAAATTGGACATAAGCAAGGCATATGATCTGGTTAAATGGTCTTTCATTGAAAATCTTTTGATTAAAATGGGTTTCCCTAGTCAGCGTGTCAATTTAATTATAAGATGTATTTCTGCAGTTTCTTACTAAATTCTCATTAATGGGAACCCGAACCCTTAGTTTCACCCTTCTAAAGGCCTTAGGCCAAGGGATCCTCTTTCCCCTTACATATTCTTAATTTTTGCTCAAGCATTATCTAGTCTTATAACTATGGCTGTGTCCAAAAAGAAATTGAGTGGGTATAAAATATACTGTAGAGCTCCTATTATATATCGCCTTTTCTTTGTAGATGATTTTTGTAGAGCTTCTAAAAGTGAGATGGAAACTATAAATGAGATTCTTCTATGCTATGAGAAAGCTTCAGGATAAAAAGTCAATTTTGACAAATCCGAAATCTCTTTTAGTTCTAATGTCTACACAGGTGCATGTAATGCGTTAAAGCAAATTCTAGGGTGCAGAAAGTGGACAAGCATGCCAAGTACTTAGGTCTCTCGACTACTATAACAAGATCCAAGAAGCTTTTGTTCTAAGATATTATTGATAGAGTTAGAAAAAAGCTCTTACACTGGAAAGCGAAACCTCTATCAATCGCAGGAAAGGAAGTATTACTTAAAGCAGTTGCTCAAGCTATTCTAGTTATCTTATGAATGTTTTCAAGTTTCCAATATAGGTATGTTAATCCATTAATTCTTTAATTGCAAAGTTTTGGTGGGGGCAGAAGAAGGATGAAAGAAGAATACACTGGTGTTTTTGGCAACAAATATGCAAACTCAAGAGAGAAGGTGGGCTTGGTTTTCGAGATTTTTAAAGTTTTTACCTTCCCATGTTAGGCAAACAATATTGACGCATTACGTCAAATATGAAGATTATCCTTGCTAGATCTTTAAAAGCACGGTACTTTCCCAGAAAATTTTTTATGTAAGCTACCAAAGGTTTTAATCCTAGTTTTTCTCAGTGTAGTTTGATGGAGGCAAAATTTTGGTAGTGCAAGGATTAAGATGGAGGGTTGGAGATAGGAGAAATATTCGAATATGGAGGGAAAGATGCGTCCCGAGTACTCCTTATTACAAAATCTCAGAGGCAAGCAGGATAGTTGATGAAGATCTTACAGTTGTACCCTCATAAATGAAGATAGTGTCTCTTGAAACCATGATAGGATCTATTCCCTTTTCAGTTATACTGAGTCGAGGCAAGTCTTATCCATTCTTTTAAGCTGGCATAGACTACAGGATAAGTTGATATGGCATTTATCCAAAAATGGGCAGTATTCGGTGAAATCTGCTTATCATCTTGCCAAGGAAACAAGTATGTCTTCCTCTTCATCCAATGCTTTGTCTTCGGCTCAGAAGAATTGGACATGATTATGGAAGCTCAGCATCCAATAAAGATTAAGCTGTTTGGTTGGCGTATGATTAAAAATCTTCTTCCAATTGGTGCTGAGTTGATAAAGAAAAATGTTAATTTACAACCTATGTGTAAAAGATGTGGTAAGAATTTGGAAATAGTTGAACATGCTCTTAGAGATCATGTTTGGAGTAGGAATTTTTGGTATTTTAGCTATCTAAAAATTAGTGTTACTGATAATGATTCCGGTGCTTCGATTGTATATTAGTTTTTTAAGTCTAAAGCCTTGCTTCCTTCGGAAGGAGTTTTGATTTTTTTGACTCTAGCCTGGTTTTTCTGGTATGCAAGGGACTATACAGTCTTTAGGGACAAATTTCTGGATTTTACTGAATGCCATAAACATACTCTGAAATTGATTTTAGAGTATAATGATGCTAGGGTGTACCCGGACTCTCCGGCAGACCTAAACAAAGATGCAGGGAGGGATTATATTCCAGACTATCACATTTTGTATATTGATGCTGCGATTAAAGATGCAAGAGGATGTGGATTGGGCACGATTATTAGAGATAGTGATGGCAATGTATCTGCTGCTAAAGGGGAAAGGATTGCTATATGTTATTCTCCGAAAATAGCTGAAGCTATGGCTTGCCGTTCTGGTCTCAAACTTGTAATCTCACTGAATGTTAAGTCCCTCTGTATCAAATTAGATTGTTTATATCTGATCCAAAAACTCAAGGCGCTTGATCAGGAGATAACGGAGCTTGGGAGATTGTAGCATATATCAAGCAACTTCGTGACTCATTTTATATGTCAAACTTTACTCATATTTAGAGCTATAATTGAGCCTAGCTGGGGTTGAGAAGAAGAAGGGGTGGCTAGGTTAGTTTCATTATATATGACTATTTTATGTTTATGGTTTGTTGGAGTGTGTTAGTGTTACCATCCATTACACATTAAAGCTACCTAGTTTTGATACAATAACACGTTGTTTTGTTTTAAAAATATAGATTTATATTTAAATTATATAGAATTTAATTATATTTAATAATTTAAATTATATTAGCTTAATATTGAATGAATTTATTTATAAATTAATTTAAGAATTATAATTATAATTACATTTATTTATTTGATAATTTAAAAACCGCATTTAACTAGTATAAATTTTAATGCTAATAACAATTTATACAAAAATTATATTGTTTTACAATTAATAAATAAATATTATTATATTTAATATTGTAATTTTTTAATTTAAACTAAATTAGTATTTGCACAATTTAATACAAAATTTTATTTGTTTTAAATTCATTCAAAATTTAAAATTAGAGTTCTGTTTAAACTAGAATTAATGGTGGTTATAGCACAATATATTTGTGTAAATACAATTTTAAATAATGTTGCATTCATTGGTATTACATAATAATATTAAATTATAAATTATATAAGGCTATTTAGAGTAATCTTAGTAGTTAATTGATACTTAGAATGTAGTAACCTTAAAGTAATCTTATAGTTGATGATTTTAATATTTAGTAATCATATAATTAATATGTTCATAAGTATTTATTTCTACAATTAGTCGTGAATCCACGCTTTGAGTGGACTGCAAGTAATATACATATTTTAAAATAATCAATGAAATGATTATAATAAAATAAAAACTATAAACTAATCAAATATAAAAGTTATATACTTAATAACCTTGTAGTAATGTCACGACCCAAAACAGGGGCCATGACCGGCGCTACGGAACGAGAATTCTTTCGAATCTGGAACCCGTAGCAAGCCTAAAAATAAAATAAAACATGCAATAGTAATAACAATATATAATGCAGCGGAAATAAAAGTCATAAATATAATAATAACATTTGCATCAACTGGATTTAAATCAAATATTCATCTCATATATATATATATAAGCTCTTTTAATACAAATCCAGTTCAAATATAATACAACATCTCTTTAAATATTTAATGACTACTGCAGTGTCTAGATAAAATAAACACAAGACTCGGGGAAGCAGTTTACACAAAGAAGCCGGGGCGGAAGAAATCCGGTGTACAGGCCTGCTACTGAGGTCTGAAGATGTTGACTCTCCTGAAAAATTATCAACGGAGGGGAGTCAGACCTCACTGAGTGAATTACTATAATATATATACATGCATACTAAAGGCCAATACACATAGTCATCAATATATATATAATATGTATGTATACAAACAGATACACACAGATGCAATAAAATCATTTTTATATATTTTGTTTGAAAACCACTGGTTATGAAGGATCAAATAGAACCCTATAATATCGCAACCTCAAAACAATGTTAGACAACACTTTAGTCATACAGGCTCACTTATTCCAAAATATATCCACTTAATCCATTTAGACAGTAGACTGGCCCCGATACACTAAGTCAACCGAGCTCCAGCAGTCTGACTGCCAGTGTGATTGGCCCCGAGACACTTGGTCAACCGAGCTCCAGCAATCACACCTCCAAACCATATCTCACACATCAAATAATCATAAATATATCAATATGCACAATTGGTTAGTAATATAGCCTAAATGCTATAGGCGTACCGATACGTACTCGGTCCTAGTGTTGCCCACTAGGTAGCACGTTCTATTGATATCCTTCATTAATAAATATAAAACATTCATTCATAAATAAATGATGCATGAAATTAAATTAAATAACAACATAAACCATATATATACTGAAAATATACCAAAAGTAAACCAAGTATATTTCGAGTATATATACGTCAAATAAATCCAATTAAATTACAATTTAAACTAGAAATATATTTAAAAACATTTTAAATATAATTTATTCATAAAACATGCATATAATTTAATATATACCAAAAATAAACTAAATATAAACTTAAGTAATAATCAAATTAGCTATGCATATTTAATCAAAATAAAACATGCATTTCTAAATCATGCATCCTAAGCATATATATATAAAATAGCAACTCACACTAGTGCGCTCCTCGAGATGGGTCCGACGGGCCTGGTCCACTAGGCCTCGGTCTCGGCGCAACTAAACAAACAATAACAACAAAAATCAGAATAACCCTAACAGAAATCCTAGAATTCGATCTAGAATATTAAACACAGAAACAAGATTAGGGATCGACCGGACATCACGTTTTACGAGAATTCTATCAAAAATTCGGCAGAACCTCCCTTGTAAAATGGACCCTGCAAAGAAACACACTTCAAAAATAAACGCAAAATTACATTCACAACCCCTCGATCGGACTCCAAACTACAGTCTACCGACCGGGGTCAACAAACACAGAATAATTATAAAAATACCAAAAATACCCTTATAACATAGAAATACATTTTATAGGTAAAAATTACATAATTAACCTTAAAACACTGTAAAAACCGATAAAAACTCATTTTATTAGAAAAACCGTATATTATATATATAATTGAAAATAATTCACGAAAAATAGTTTTAATTAGTTAAAAATACCAAAAAATTTTTAGAAATCATTTTTATACCTTAAATAACTATTAAAACCAATTAAATTACATTTTTAGCCAATTTTGTGTAAAATTACCAAAATGCCCTTATATATATAAATATACTAAAATTCATTCAAAAATTCACCAAAAATAGTATAATTATCAAAAATTAATTTTATCAACATATTTATCAATAATATCAATAATTAAACTCAATTAACCAATTAATTTCAATTAAAAACACATTTAACCCTAATTTTCCAAAATTTCATAAACTTAAATAATTCAAAATAAATACTTAGAAATTCATAAAAATTCCAAATAAATTCCTATAATTCATTTAAACACCTAATTTAACCATAAAACACAATTTCATATTTTAAATAATTAATTTCCGAAAATTAGAAAATAATATTAAAATATTCAAAAATACCCAAAAATCCAAATAATCTCAAAAAATTCCAAAAAAATTCACACATGTATATTAAGCTACAATAATCAACATTTGTGAAGGGAGTTTTCATGAATCAAGCAATTCTAAGATCAAAAAAATCAAAAACCCTAATTTGGCCGAAATTGAAAATTCAAAACCTAAGCAAATCAAGACCATTTCAGCTCAAACCAAAGCTAGAATCACACTCACTGGAGCTCAAGGGGAAGAAAGAGACCAGCGGTGTCAAAAACGGTGGCCGGAATCGTCATGAACGACGTTAGCTCAACTTTCGGCTTCTTCGGCCAAAAATGGCTTCCAGGCGTCGGAATCCGCTGCTACAGGCTTCGAGGAAGGCTGGAGAAGGTGGTGGCACACTGGACGGCACACCAACGGCAAGGGAACGGGACGGCAGTGACCGGAACGGCGAGGGAAGGTGATCGGGGAAGAAGGAGTAGTCGGGGGCAAAACGGTAATTTTCCAAAAGTTGTGTTTTTGGATATATTATATGTATATATATATATACTTTATACTATATAATAAAATAATATTAAATTACACACATTAAATATACACCACACACTTAATATTTAATATTTTAAAATTTAACATTAATTAAAAATAATTAAATAACAATAAAATAATTAATTAATTAATAAAATATTAGGGTAATATATTAAACCCTAATTAAATAAATAGTTATACACATAGGCTTTATTTAGTAATTTAAAAATACGTATGAGTTCATGCAAGTCCGAAAATATATTTAAAATAATTATTAGTAAATTATTTACGTGAAAATTTTTCCGAAAATAAAAGTCTCGGGAAAATTTTACGTAAAGCACTGTAAATAAGACACAATAATTAAAATAGGTTTTAAATAAATATCAACTCGTAAAAATATCATAATATATATACAAAAATTATTAACACTGCATATCCCAGTACAATGTTAAAATATTTAAAAACACGGGATATTACAAGTAATCTTATGGTTAATAGGTGATCTTAGTAGTTAATAATCTTAATAGTTAATTGATATTTAGTATTTAGTAAACTTATAGTTAATAGGTTTATGTGTTAAATCTAGCTATAACTAATATCCAATAATTAGTAAACCACTTATATTTAGTAATCCTATAGTAAATTTATAGTTAGTGATCTTAGTAGTTACTAATAGTAATAGTTAATTGATACTTAGTATTTAGTAATTTTATAATTAATAAATTAATAAATTAAATTTATTTATACTTAATAGTAATATTATATAGTAAAACTATATACATAGTTTCACGTGAAAATTACTCTATTTTAAATAAAATTTAATACTAAATTAGTATTATGTAATACATTTTATTCTAATATATTACATTGATATTAATTTTTTTCATGTTAATAGTAATTTACATTATAACTAACAAATAAGTAGTTTTTTTTTTATTGCATTTAATAGTTTTTAATTACATTTACTTAATATTCATACTAATATACATCAAAATTATGTAATTTGTTTAATACCAATCATTGATATTAATATATTTTATGTTATAAATTTGTAATTTTTACTACAATTACCAATTTTTAATTATATTTACTTAACCTATATACTAATATACATCAAAATTATGTAATTTATTTAATACTAATAATTGATATAAATGCTACTTTATGTTATAAGCATGTAATTTTTATTACAATTACCAAATTTTGATTATATGTATTTAAAATTATTATTAATATATATTACAATTAAATAATACTAAAATTATATAAATGAGTATGTTTGTAAGTTTGTTCACGAACATCCTAAACGAGCTTGTTCATAAGATTGTTTATGAGCCTGTTCACAAACATATTAAACAAAGCATGTTCACGAACATCCTAAACGAGCCAATTCGTGAACTTATTCACGAGCATATTCATGAACATCCTAAACGAGCATGTTCACGAACTTGTTCATGAGTTGTTTCATGAATATATTAATTAGCATGTTTGTGAGTTTTAATGAGCCAAACTTTAAGATGTTTGATCTTTGTTCGTTTATCTTTCAAGCTTTAAAATTATATTTGAGTTATGTTCGTTTAATTTAATAATGAGCTCGAACAAATTTTTAACGAGTTGAGCTCCGAGTGACTTGTGAACCTGTTCATTTACACCCCTACTCATAATATTAGATAATCAAATGGTTCATAATTTAGCTGAGAGAGAGATCCATATATATATATATATAGTTACCTACACATACTTTTCAATTTGGGAATAAATAATGAAAATTTGCTAGATATCCTACACTACAATGTAGATTTGGGTTTAAAACAGAAAAATTGCTGTCATTGTATTTTAAAATTTGCTTCCCTGCTTTTCTTTCATTGTCTTTTTGAATTCTAAAATTGAATGTGAAAATTAGAAATTATGTCCATAAAAAAAAAAAAAAAAGGAAATTGCCACATGCCAATTCACTCACGAAGTGGATTTTTTTTCTTTTTTAATGGGAGAGTGGAATTTAAATACCACTTATTTATACCAATAAAAATAATAAGAAAAAATATTATAAATGAATCTAATTTGACCAATTCCTTTCATTTTTAGTTTTTCTTGCTTTTACTTTTTAAAAGTGTCCTTGGTGTTTTCAATCTTCAATTTCGGCGATTTTCATTTTTTTTTCATTTTCGGACTTTTTGTTTTTTTTTTTTAAGGTTTGTAATATTTTTCTAGAAGTTTTTTTCTTATCTGTTTACTATTTTTGAAGTCATCCTTTAATTGAAAGTTATTGTCTGTATTTATTTACTTTTTGTATTCAGTACAATTTAATTTTTAGTTTAATTAGTTCAATTTTTTCTTAAATTTTTAAAATTAATTATTTTCAATTAAAATTTTCACTTTTAGAAGTATTAATAATGAAAATAAGAATTTTTTTTATACCTTACATAATTTTTTTTTATTTTTGTTGCGTTTTGTTGTTTTAGTTAAGTTGATTATATGTATTCGTTATTGTTTATTGTCTTTTAGTTTATTGTTTGTTTTTTTTGTTATTTGTTGTTTTTCGATTGTTGTTTTTTATTGTTATTGTTTGTTATTTTTTTGATGTTGTTTTTAATGAGAAAAGTTGTTTTTCGATTCTCATTTTTTTAGTTATTTTTTTGATTGTTGCTTTTTTATTTTTAACTGTTATTGCTTTCTGTTTTTTAATATTGTTGCTTTTTTTTTGTTTTTTTATGTTACAAATATGTCATAAAAATTGTAAATATATTACATATTGATAATTAATAAGTATCATACAATATATATATATTTTTAAAAAACTTGTTAGTTATTTTAATAAACAAATCAAAGTAAAAAAAATAAAATAAAATCCTTATTCTTTAAAAACATAAAAGGGGAAAATTTTATTTATTGCTCGTTATAATATTTGAAAATATTTATTTTTTGTTGTTACACTAGTTGAAGATATTTATTGTTTGTTGTTACACTAGTTGAAGATATCTAATCCTTGTTTTTACAATAATTAAATATGTTTAATTTATAATCATTCATTTGAAAAGAAAAATAAGATTTGAAGAGAAAAAAGAATATTGAACAAAAAAAAACATTGAGAAAAAAAGACAATATTTAAAAATGTTGAGAAAAAAATGTTGAAAAAATGAAGACAGTACCTTAAAAATAAAGAATATTGAGAAAAAAATGAAGAAAGTAGAAAAAAATGTTGAGCAAAATAAAAATGTTAAGAAAAAAATGAAGATAGTAGAAAAAAAATGTTGAGGAAAACAATTGGCCCTTTTTCTATTACATCAAAAAAAAAATAATTAAATAGAAAAAGGAACGCTAAATATTGTCCAAAAAAATAAGGTGAAGATAATAAAAAAAGTAATGAGTAAAAAAATATTGGGAAAAAAAATAGATAAATACAACAGAAAAAAATGTTGAGTAAAAAAATTATTAAGAAAAAAAAGACAGTACCCCAAAAATAAGAAAGAAAAGGAAAGCGATCTATATTTGAAAAATAAATGTTAGAGAAGTTAGATTTGAAAAAAAAAAAAGTTAGTTTGGAAAAAATATTGGTTATCTTAGCTTTTAATAATACTTTTACTTTTTGATCTATTTATTAAAAGTTTCATAATAATAATAATCATAATAATAATAAGAAATCCCTAATAATAATGATGATGATGATGTTGATGTTGATGTTGATGATGATGAGATAGAAACTATCAGGTTTTTTTCTCCGTATGTCATCCTCTTCGCGGCCATTGGAGACTATCCCTTCGTCATACTTTTCTCTTTCGATCACACTCCTTATGGAGATGCTCATGTTGCTCATGCTGATTTATTCTCACCTATTGGCTTTCTTAACTCCAATAATGCAACGTCGCTGGGCATGCATAAGGACAGTGACCGAGCAATCTTTTGCATCAGTGGTTGCTGCCAGCACCCCTGCTCCTATGTCATTACCTGCTGCTCCTATTCCAGGTGCGTATCAGGCGATCAAAGTGAATAATGAAGTTTATTAAGGGTGTCTCCAACTCTGCCAATATTCGTTGATTGGTAGAGTCGTACTTAATAAAGGTGAATCTCCCTGGACTATTGCAAAGCTGAAGGAACAATTAATAGCCATCTGGACTCTCTCGGAGGAGTGATGATTAATTTCTTTGGGTCGGGGATATTATTAGATTTTGTTACATTCTATTATGACCAAGAACTTTGTTTGGAACCAGGGATCTGTTTCTCTTAAGCCCGGAATTCTTCGCATTCAACAACGGACTCCAGGCTTCGATACCTACAAGGAAAAATCAACCTCTATCCGTTAGTACCGATTGCATTGGGAATTTTAGGACCTCCAGATTCTAGCTGATATTGCTAGAAATATGGGCTCTTCTATTTGGATGAACAAAGCCACCATTGATGGTGACTTTGGTCACTTTGCTCGTATTTTAATTGATGTTAATCTTGTGGCTACTTTACCGTATTTTCTGATGATTGATTGTAACGACACACTATTTGACATTGATGTTGTTTGTGAGAACCTTCTAGCTTTTCGTCATAACTATAATTCAATTGGCCATAATTCGACATCCTATTGATTAACTAAAAACTATGACAATGTCAAAACAGTGCCGAGTGAAAAGCAACCAGTCCAGGTGGAAAACATCAGAGATCCTTCGAAAGGTCATTCAAGAGTTAGGAAAGTATGGCATCCTAAATGTTATGTATTGACTTTATTATTTTATTAATAAAGAGGTATTATATTATCATTTGATTTTATGATAATTACATGAATGGTTAATTCTTACTAAGGCCATCAAGTATGTGACTTGATAGTAAAACCCTTAGATTAAAATAAGAGTTCTATTCTAATTATCCCTAGCCATTTATTCATTATATGACTATTAAAGTATTAAGGCTAGTATGATGTTGACTGATGGTTATGTTTTACTAATCATAAATATGAGATATTAAGTCAACTCATAGGTACATGATGAGAGATCATGTACTGGATTGACCCACTATGAGAATACTACATAAATTATTGTCATAAGTATTTCTTATCACAGTTATTTTATTTCGGTCCTTTGACCTTGAAATCATCATGGATTTCTACATAACCATTTTATGTTTTGAAACATTCTAACATTGTCTTTAACCGGATGATTAAAAGAATGTTGTTGGATATAAAATTAGTTATGTGAGGAATGTGAG
Source organism: Mallotus nudiflorus (assembly GCA_947683625.1). Lineage (NCBI taxonomy): Eukaryota > Viridiplantae > Streptophyta > Magnoliopsida > Malpighiales > Euphorbiaceae > Mallotus > Mallotus nudiflorus. The sequence continues at coordinate 2,691,105 of CANTUR010000793.1, read as the reverse complement.
TGATTTAGAAGGAATTTATCCCTCATTAATATGAGAAAGATATCTAAAGGCCCCTTGATGAGATAGACTGAATAAAATGCATGGCCATGCTGAAATGAATTGATAAAGAGTTATCATTTTCAGTCTACTTGGAATCAAGTCATAATATTGAACTATATAAGGATGACATTCTATGCCTTATGTTCAATTATGATATCATGTGATAAAGGGACAATAAAATTCACTGTAATTAGGTTATGTCGGATCATTGACTTCATATGACTTGGGCAGTCATAATGTCTTGCTAGAGGCCACTTATGACTTGTAGGCCTAAATAGAGATTTAGGCCCACTGCCAATGTTATGTGAACCTACAGGGTCACACACTTAGAACAAGCCCAAAACGGATATGGGTTTAATAAGCCCAAAATAAACTCTGTGGAAATAAATAATTAAAGTGTTTTATTTATTTATTTATTTTATTTAAGATAAATGTTATTTTAAATAAATAAATAAGATATTATTTTGATTTATTTTTAAACAAAATCAGAATATAATAAATGAAAAATTACCAAAAGGTTATTGGTAAGTGAAACCCTAACTTGGAGTCTATAAATATGTTATATTCTCTAGGGTTTCACACACTTGTTTTAGCCTCCAAATTCGTTTTCTTTCCTCTTAGAAAACAAAGACAGAGTTTTTCCTTTTGTTCTTGATTTGTGAGACAGTCAAGAGGTTGCTAGCACACACACTCAAATTCGTTTTGTGAAGGGCTATTCGTGTGGATACCTATAGAGGATGCATCCTTTTGGAGACGTCTTGATCCGAACAACCAAGCCAAAAAGCTCGAGGTAAGGTGTCACTGGTGTGAACCTCCTCTCATCCTTCCAGAGAATCTTTCCTCTTCTGCGTTTTGGTAAGATTATTAAAACCCTAGATTTAATCTATTAGTCGAATTACATGGATCCTGGCTTGGGAACGCGACAAAATTTTAATTTTTCCGCTGCGTTTGCATCACGGAACCCCAACACCCTGGACTATTGCAAAGTTGAAGGAACAATTAATAGCCATCTGGACTCTCTCGGAGGAGTGATGATTAATTTCTTTAGGTCGGGGATATTATTAGATTTTGTTACATTCTATTATGACCAAGAACTTTGTTTGGAACCAGGGATCTGTTTCTCTTAAGCCCGGAATTCTTCGCATTCAACAACGGACTCCAGGCTTCGATACCTACAAGGAAAAATCAACCTCTATCCGTTTGTACCGATTGCATTGGGAATTTTAGGACCTCCAGATTCTAGCTGATATTGCTAGAAATATGGGCTCTTCTATTTGGATGAACAAAGCCACCATTGATGGTGACTTTGGTCACTTTGCTCGTATTTTAATTGATGTTAATCTTGTGGCTACTTTACCGTATTTTCTGATGATTGATTGTAACGACACACTATTTGACATTGATGTTGTTTGTGAGAACCTTCTAGCTTTTCGTCATAACTATAATTCAATTGGCCATAATTCGACATCCTATTGATTAACTAAAAACTATGACAATGTCAAAACAGTGCCGAGTAAAAAGCAAACAGTCCAGGTGGAAAACATCAGAGATCCTTCGAAAGGTCATTCCAGAGTTAGGAAAGTATGGCATCCTAAATGTTATAATAGCGCCTCTCAAGCTCGAGATTTGGCTACGCCACCAAGAGATTTATCTAAAGCTCCGGTGAATCTTCATATGGAAATCGTAGCAATAAATGCTATTGACAATAATCTAGTGACAGTAAATGAAGCTAATGCAAACAGAATATTCATCCTGATGATGGTAATAATTTGCAGTAAGAGGTCCAATTGGATGTCATCCACTCCAGCTCTAATTTTTTGAATGATGATCAGATAAGGGCATAAAAAGAAATAGACTTACTTTCTCGAAATTCCTAGGTAGAAATTTCAGATAAAGAAGAAAAATGGCAGGTGTCTACTGCTAAGAAAAAGAAGAAGGGAAAATTAAAATTTCCCCTACTCTCACATGTAATAGACCTCAAATGAGGTCAGTATCTCATTCTTCTCAATGAATATTTTTTTCTAGAATTGCAGGGGTATTGGTAACCTGCTACCCAACGTGTTCTTTATAATTATTGTCAATTTCTTTAACCTGCTTTTGTGTGCTTAACTGAACCCAAAGTTGAGTTTGATTCGGCTAATAGTAGTTTTTGGAGATCCCTTAAACTTTCTTTTGTAGCTTCGAATTCTTTGGTCTTTCCCACTCTTTGGTTGCTTGTTTCTGATGATATTGGCACAGGTAATATTGAAGTGTTCTCAAATTCAAGCCAACACATTTCAGTGAAGTATCAGTTATATAATTAAATGCAATTTATTATTTGTGTTTATGCTAGTATTTTTCCTTCTATTCGATGTCAGCTTTTGGCAGAATTGGAATATTTGTCCACTTTAATTTCCTCTAGTTGGTTTGTTCTAGGGGATTTTAATGCATGTTTTGGTTCTCATAAGAAATTAGGTTGGGCTCTTAATGCTTGCTCTTGCTTGGAATTTACCTCTGCTATGACAAATAGTTCTCTTACTTATTTAGCTACTAAAGGTCCGCTTTACACTTGGATAAATAATTCAAAAGGTATTCATTGGGTTGATATTCACATTGGCCATGCTTTTTGCTCAGAGGATTCTTTTCAGAACTAGAGGTCCATTGAGTGTCATGCTCTTGTGTGCATTGTTCCAATCATAACCCTATTTATCTTCATTTTCGCTAGGTTGCTTATGTGATTAAGCCTTTTCATTTTCTTGCCATGTGGACTACTCATGATAACTTTGTTATTTTAGTTAAGGATTTCTAGAGCTCTGGCTCTATTTCAGGTCCTCCTATGTTTTCTATAATGCATAAGTGGAAACTTTTGAGATTTTTCCTTCAAAATTGGAATAAGTAGGTTTTTGGTCACGTTGATAATCTCATTTCTCAAGCACAAAAGAATCTTTTATTAATTTAGCAGGAGATTGAAGCCTTTGGTTTTTCATAGGAATTGCATAATAGAGAGCTTGATGCTCACAATGACTTTGCCCTTCAGCATTTTAGGCAAGAATCTCTTTTGAAAGATAAGTGCAGGATACGTTGGTTAAAGGATGGAGATCGCAATTCTAAATTTTACCGTAGTCTTTTAGCTAGGAGGCATACTCAAGCTTTGGGTTCTTCTTTGGTAATTAATGGAGTTTTAGAATCTAACACTTCGATTATTAACAATCATGTTGTTCATTTTTATACTAGCATATTTGGTTCTTATCATTATCCAAGAGAATTTTTAAGTGTCACGAAGATCATTCCTTTGCTAGTTTTGGAGTCAGAGAACCTTATGCTTGCCTCAATGCCTTTTAATGATTTAATTCATTTGGTGGTTTTTGATATGGATCCCAACAGTGCTCCTAGCCCTGATGGTTTTACAGGTAATTTTTTTTATGCTTGTTAGGATGTGGTTGGTTTGGACTTATGTAATGTGGTTTGCAATTTTTTCTTAATAGGTTCCTTATCTCATGCTGTGAATTCTAATTTCATGATTATTATTCTTAAGGTGCATGGGGCAAATTCAGTGGATAAATTCCATCCAATTATTTTAAGTAACTTTCTTTTCAAGATTGTTACTAAAATTTCAGCAGATCATTTGGGTATCATTGCATCTCGCATTATTATAAAGAAATAATTTAGCTTTTTAAAAGGTAGACATATTAAAGACTATATCGTTACTACTTCTAAATGTTTTAATGTTATGAACTGCCAATGTTGGGGTGGTAATATAGCTTTAAAGATTGACATTAAGAAAGCCTTTGATTCGAAGAAGTAGGATTTTATTCATGCCGTTCTTTGGAGTTTTGGTTTTTTAAAGAAATTCACAGATTGAATTTGGGCTATTTTTGAATTAGGTAGATTGTCTATTTACTTAATAGAGAGCAGCATAATTATTTCTCAATTTCTCGTAGAGTTTGCTAAGGTGATCCTTTATCTCCTTTGCTATTCTGTTTAGCTGAAGATTACTTAAGCAGAAAGATTAATTCACTTGTGACTTCAAGTTTGCTATCTCCTATGACTGTGACTAGTAGTATTATTTGCCTGTCCCACTTGTTTTATATGGATGATATTTTAATTTTTTGTAAGACTTCTTATTATAATATTGCCACTTTAATAAGTGTTTTTGAGAATTATGGGTTGCTCTCTAGTTAATGGGTTAATTAGGACAAATCCAAGATGTTCCTAAGTAACGGAATCTCCATTGGCCATGCTAATGCTTTTTAAGATAGAACTGGAATGCGCTTTAGAAGTTTTTCTTTTTCATACTTGGGTGTTCCTATGTTTGTGGGTGCTCCAAAGGCCTAATGGCTTAAGCCAATTGCAGACCAAATTTTGGCTAAAATGGATTCTTGGAAGGGTAATTCTCTTTCTATGGTAGGTAGGTTAGCTTTAATAAAATCTACTATTTATGGTTCCCTTTTACATTGCTTTATGATTTACAAGTGGCTTAGTACACTTCTTAAAGTCATGGAAAAAGCTATTTGAAACTTTTGTTTGGACCAATTCTATTCATAATAAAAAACTTATCACTATGAGTTGGGATAAATGTTGTTTGCCTATTGATGAAGGTGGTTTGGGTCTGAAACACCTTTTTTGTTTTAGTAAGGTACTTCTTAGTTGAGTTGCTTGAAAGCTTTGTTGTAGCTCTTCCTCTGTATATAATATTCTTTGCTGAGATTTTTGCACTATGGTATTCTTAGAGCATCTTTTATATTCTCCTCCGTTTTGCCTTCGATAAAAATATGTATAAGGAGCTTCATGACTCTTCTTAATGGCTACTATCTAAAAATTATTCTCTAAATTTCTGGATTGATAATTTCTTAGGTTATTCTATTATGGATAGGATAGGTATTCCTCTTTCTGCTCACATTCATTTGGTTGCCTTGGCTTATGATATTTTTTAGGATAAGGTTCGACACCTTCTACCTAGTTTGTCTACTTCTTTTCCCAAGATTTTCCATGATCTTTATAAATGTGATTTCTTAATGGATTCTTCATATCACTTTGCTTAGAGGCTCTCTTTTAATGGTGTTTTTATAACAAAATGGTCTTTTGATATCTTTAGGACTTCTAGTCCCAAAGTAGCTTAGGGTAGAGAGTTATGGTGACATAATCTTCCTCTAAGCTGCTTATCTCTTTATTAGAGAGCATTCCTTAATTATTTGCCAACTAATGATAATTTTTTTAAAAAAGGAATGTGTTTAGTTTTTCAGCGTATGAATCGATTGAGCATATCTTAATTAATTGCCCATATGTAGTTGCTCTTTGGTTTACTCTGCAAGATTTATTTCAAGTTTAGTTTACTATTTTTGGTTGCCCCATTCAGCTTTATAAAGTTGTGATGTCAATTAATTTTTCTACTTAGCTTTAAGCTTTTTGGTGAGTAGGAGTATTAACTACTTTCTGGCTCTTATGGCAAGCCAGAAATCAAGCATCATTTAATAATTCATTTATCACCATGAATTCCTCTATTTGAGCTCTTTGTAAGAGTATAAAAGAAGCAGAGATGTTTAAGGTTGGAAATATGGTGAATTCTTAAATGGATTTGACAATTCTACATCACCTTTTAGTTTCAAGCATTCCTCATGCTATTCCGTTAATTTATTTAGTGTGTTGGTTCCCTCCTTTACTGACTTGTTTCAAGTCAACACAAACGACATGACAAAGGGTTGTCCAGGAATTACAGGAGCTATTGGGATTTTTTGTAAACTCAATGGCTTTTTATTAGGTGCTTTTACTATTCCTTTATGCTACAAATTTGCCATTGAAGCCAAATTGATTATTGTGATAAGGGCAGTTTCTTATGCTATGCAATATCACTTTCATCACCTCTGGATTGAGAGTAATTATTCTTTAGTGGTTCAACTTCTTCAATCCTATTATTGTGATGTTACATGGCCTTTATATAAAGCATGTCATCATTGTTTTGCTTCGCTTCATCGAATTCCACATCATGTAGCCATGTGTATCATGAAGGTAATCTTATTACTGATAAGTTAGCTAACATGGCCATTCTATTGAGCACCAAAACATGGTGGACAAAATATCCTAATGATTGTAATGAATTACTTACATAAGGTGCTATGGGTGCTCATGCCTATAGGTTCCATTAGTTTTTTATTCTTTTATTATTTCTTTTCTTGCCCATGGGTTTGTATTTATTACATTATTTTGTCTTATTAATAAATTGCTTAGCCTTGTTGCGTGATATAGGTGCTATAGAGGTGCCAGCATAGTTGGGATATCTTGGTGAACCATTTGATATCATCGCTAAGTAGCTTCATTCAAAAATAATGATGATGATGACGATGATAATGATGATGAAGATGATGTTATGGTTAATTTATTTTTTGTAAAATGTAAATTTTACTTTATTAATTACTTTTAATACAATATATTCTTCTCAAATGATAATGAAAGTGCCTTAAGGGGGTGAATACACCTAATGAGAATTTTAGAAAACTAAAAGGAAATTAAACAAGACTGAGTAAAGAGCAAGAGTAGAGAAAATAAGAGCACAAATAATTCAGGACTTTAGATTCTCAACAATCCTATGTCTCCACCTAACTTTCCCAAGTTAGGATTTTTGAACACCTTAATCTATTTGCTTAGATTGATTTGTACAACTTAAGTTTTTTTGGCTCAACTCAAACTTATAAACAAGTGTTTCATGGCTCACTCTTAAACCACACAAACAAAAGTTTTTTAGGCTCACTCTAAAACCGAATTCCCAAGTGTTTTGATAGACAAACACTTAAACTAATTCCTTTAGAAATAAATCTCACTTCCCTTCTAATCTATCCAAAGACTTACATGAAGTACAAATTCTATTTCTAACACATAAAAAACTTTTATAAGAGTTAATAAAACAAAGAATAAATGCTTGAGAGTTTAAGAGCTTTAATGAATATTAAGATGGATAATTGTAATAAGTAAGTATTTTAAATTCAATTGAGCTCTAGGAGTAGTTTATATAGATAAACTAAAAAATGTGGCTATTAAAGGCATTGATTATGTCTCCAAAGTCTTCTAAACAACCTTGAGTGTTTTTCAAACTTTTGCAGTTGAAACGCTGCTCGCGGTTGTAAAGGTAGTGTCTTGGTTCATAAGGATTAATTTGAGGACTGTTGGAGTTTGAAATTTACTTAATTTTTCCCATTATATATTGTCTAGACTGCCCTCATGAGATACTCACAACAGTGAGTGGCACTATCCAAAATAGCTAAAATAGCTCAAAAAGGGCATAAATAGGGGACAACTCGTGACTAGCTTATGAGACACTCATGAGGAGACCACAGTAAGTCCAAAATTGTATATTTTTGGTATATAATTACTTTGAATTGTTTGGGGACTTGCATAAGATGAAATACTTCATTGAAATACATATTAATATTTTTTTAAGAAGTATTTTAACATTTCCAAACTTTGATCACTTATACTTTGTAATCGATCAACTTCCTACACACTCAAATTAAATCATTAGAATCTAAATTATTTGTCAAATTCCAAAATTAGAAGTTTGATTATGAAAATGGTTAACAACCTCCCCCTTTTTGACTTTGACAATCAATTTGACAAGATAATAAATAAAGTATGTATGTATCAAAAATAAACAACATGAATAAACATGTACTATACAAAATAGCTCCCCATTTCAAATTAAATAGATGCAATAATTTGAAAATTATTTTCTCCCTCTCATATAGATAAAAAGATATGAAAAACATGTTTCTTAAATTTTCACAACATAAAGGAGATGATTTTAAGAAAAATACCAATTGAAAACTTTTATATCAATCGAAAATAATAAAAAAGATATGCTTATATATATATATATATATATATATCTTTATTTCTCCCCTTTTTGGTCATGATAAGAAATATAAATTTAATAGTTAATTCCTATATGTCAAAAATAAACAGATAATATTTAACATGAGGAAAAAAGAGAAAAACCTGGCCTAATATGACAAATGTGTTAAAAACATGATAACATGATAATTAAGACATAATGCTAAGAAACATAAAAGAAATAATTTCAAACATATTTAATAAAGCTAGAAGCACTTACAATGCAAGTAGTGCTACTTAAACACATCACAAACATAGTACATATGGAACTATTATTTTAAAAACTTTGACTTACATAACACATGATCATGTAGCCTTAGCACATCATAAACATAAAAATATAAAAATATCTCCCCCTTTGTCAAAGACAAAAAGAAAAGAGAAATAAACTAGAAAGAAACCAAAAGGAAACAAAAGACCAATAATCAAAACAATAAAAATAGGAGAGACCAAAACTAAGAATGTCATGTCCATCTTGCCATGTATCATGAATATAAACAAAGTAAGCAAAAGAAGGCCTTTTTATCATAAATAAAAACATGGTAACTTAACTATTACAAAACTAGTCACATTTATAATGCATGCATAAACAAAATTATGTTAAGCATAAAAAAGCAAACTAAACTATTTCTCCCCCTTTGTCAAAATGCAAAAGGATAAAAAAAAATGCATTAATAACAAGGATAGAGTTACAATGATATTAAAATACCAATTGTAAAATTAAGGGAAACATAAAATAAACAAGACACAAACTAGCAGCTCTTGGCTTATAAACCAAAAAGAAATAGAAAATAAACCAAAATAAATTGACATGAACTAAACATAAGCTAACAACTCATATCTTAAAAACCAAAAATATACTGAAAATAAACCAAATAAAAGCTGACGAAAAACATACAAAACTCATAAAAATAAATCTATTCTTGTTAAGGAGGTGGAGGAGGATGAGGCCAAGTGCATTACATGTTATGATGAGTATATAATTGGTGAAAGTCCCCTAAAGTTTCTAAAACTTTTCAATCAAGTCCTTAAACCATGACAAATAGGTCCCTTTGCATCAAATTAACTCTAAAACAAATCAAATCAAAACCAAATTAAATGTTATTATAATTATTATCATAAATCAACATAATCAAGCATTTAAGTGGGAAAAAATAAATTTTCAATTTTCAATAATTATTTTAAAGAAAAATTATATTAAAAATAAATCATGCAAGTGGGAAATATAATAAATCAAGTCATGTATATGAAATAGATTTACTTATTTAAATAATCAATAAATTGAATAAAATTCAATAATTAATTATTAAATAGCAATTATTTAAAATAAAATTATACATGATAAATATCATAAATGCCAAAAATAATTTTTCTTAGAATGTAATCATGAACAAAAGTATCAAAAATGAAAAAATAAATCAACAGGATAAATGAATGAAAAAAAATGTTTGTGCTTGAATTTTATGAAATGGTATCAAATAGAAAAAATAAATAGAAAATTAAAAGCATGATTGCACATGAAATTTATGAAAATCATTAATTTTACTGAAGAAGTTCAACCATCAATTAAACAATTTAACAAGTCATCAGGACAAGCTTGAACCATCTATCATACCAAGCGCATGCTGAATAAAATTCAATCTTTCTTCACATAGAGGCTTGGTAAAGATGTCTGCTAATTAATGCTAATTAATTAATGACCATTTTTCATATGATCACATAAGAAATAATGTCTAATATCAATATGCTTAGTTCTAGAATGCTAAGTAGGATTCTTGCTGAGGTTTATAGCACTTGTATTATCACATTTAATAGGAATATGATCAAGTTCAATGCTATAGTCCTTAAGTTGTTATTTTTACTGTAACACTTGTGAGCAACAATAACTAGCCACCATATATTCTACTTCAATGGTGGATAAGGCAACTGAACTTGTTTCTTGCTAAACCAAGAAACTAAGCAATTACCTAAAATTTGACAAGTTCCAAAAGTGCTTTTTCTATCTAATAAATTGTCGGCAAAGCTTGCATCCAAATAACTAATCAAGTCAAAGGAAGAGCTCCTAGGTTACTAAAGTCCTAGATGCATTGTACCATAAAGATATTTAAAAATTATTTTGATTGCATTCAAATGAGACTCCCTAGGACTTAATTAAAACCTAGCACACAAGCATGTAGCAAACATAATATCTGGTCTACTAGTAGTTAAATAAAGAAGGGATCCGATCATACCTCTAAATCACTTTTCATCAACCAGTTTGCCATCCTCATCTTTATTAAGTTTGGTGGTGGTGCTCATTGGAGTCTTGCTTGACTTAGTTCCATTCATTCCAAACTTCTTAAGAATGTCCCTTATATATTTAGTTTGATTGATGAAAATCCCATATTTGTATTGCTTGATTTATAGTCTAAGAAATTATTTGAGTTCACCCATCATACTCATTTCAAATTCTCCTTACATTAGCTTAGAGAATTCCTCAAACAAGCAATGGTTAGTAGCACCAAAAAATAACATCATTAATATATATTTGCATAATAAGTAAATCATGCTTGAATTTCTTTATGAAAAGAGTTGCATCAACTTTTCCGTTAGAGAATCCTTTCTCTAATAAAAAAAGTTACTCAATCTTTCATACCAAGCTCTTTGAGTTTGTTTTAATCCATATAAAGCTTTGAAAGTTTAAACACTTGAATTGGAAAATTAAAACTTTTAAAACCTAGAGGTTGCTCAATATGCACCTCCTCTTCAATGAAACCATTTAGAAATCCACTTTTAATATCCATTTGATAAAATTTGAAATCCATGAATGATGCAAATGCATGTAACATTCTAATAGCTTGTAGCGTTACAACATGGGCAAAGGTTTCATTATAATCAATGCCTTCCTCTTGATTATAACCTTTAGCTATTATTCTAGCTTTATTCCTAGTTATCACACCTTGTTCATTCATCTTATTTCTAGACACCTATTTGGTGCCTATAATAGGTTGATGTTTATGTCTAGGAACCGAGGTCCAAATCTTTTTTTCTCTTAAATTGATTTAATTCTTTTTACATGGAAAGGACCTAAAATTTATCACTCAAAGCATCACCAATATTTTTGGGCTCAATTAAATAAATGAAGGCTAAATTTACAATAGAATTAATTCTAGATTTAGTAGTTATCCCTTTTTTAATGTCACTTATAATGGGGTTTTGAGGATGAGCTTTCTTGAATTGCTAATCCTTTGGAAGATCATTCTTTAAAGTAGATTGAGGTATCTCCTCGTGATCCATCTTTATAGGATCTTCTAGTTCTAAAGGTTTGCTAGCATTTTCTTCTTAAGTGTTTACATCCACTTTCTCATCTACAAAATCATTGACACTACAAATATCTTTTCTAGGATCAAGTGAGTTTAATTGATCAAATACAACATGAATTGACTCTTTAACTACTAGATTTCTTTTTATTAAAGACTCTATATGCTTTACTAGAGGTGGCATAGCCTAGGAAAATTCCTTTATCAATTTTGAAGTTAAATTTCCTAAGATTATCCTTGGTGTTCAATATAAAGCACTTGCTTCCAAATACTCTAAGATATAAGATTTTGAGTTTTCTATTATTCCAAAGCTTATAAGAATTTTTATTTAAAATTGATCTTTTAAAATTCTATTTGCAATGTAGCATGAAGTGTTAACAACTTTCACTCAAAAGTCGAGAGGTAAATTATACCCATGAAGCATTATTCTAACCATTTCTTATAGAGTTCTATTCTTCCTTTCAATAACCCCATTTTTTCTTGTTGTTTTAGGAGAAGATAAATTATATGAAATACCATGTTCATTGTAAAAGATTTTGAAGAATTTATTTTCAAATTCAATTCCATGATCACTTCTACTGGATGAAATGCAAAAACCTTTTTCTTTTTAAAGTCTTTTTGGAAAACTCTAAAAGGCTTTAAATGTATCATTCTTATAAGCAAGGAAATATACCTAAGTGTATATAGAGTAGTCATCAACCAAGACATAAGCATAGTGCATACCACTAAGACTAGTAACTTTAGTTGGTTTAAACAAATCCATATGTATAAGTTTAAGTAGCTCAGAGGTTGACACCACATTCTTGAGCTTAAATGAAGACTTGGATTTTTTTTATTTTTTGACAAGCATCATGAGGTTTATCTTTAGTGAATTCAATTCTAGGTAAACTGATCACAAGTTTCTATCTACAAAAATCATTTAAAAGCTCAATGTTTACATGTCTTAACCTTCTATCCTATGTCCATGAGTCATGAGAAATAGACATTAAGCATTTAACGTCCTTGTTATTAACCGCATTCAATTAAATAACATAGACATTATCTAATCTTTCACCACTAAAAATTACTTTATCTTTATTAAGACTACTAACAAAGCAATTCCTAGGATAGAAAGTAGCCTTATTTCCCATGTCATATAATTGACTTATACTAAGAAAATTATGTTTAAGACCAATAATAAGCAATGCATGGTGAATAAAGAAGGATTGAGGAGTACCAATTTCTCCAATGCCTACTATTTTTCTTTTTGTATTGTCCCCGAATGTGACATGTCCTCCATCCTTAGTGTTAAACTTGTTGAATTACTCTTTGTCTCCTGTCATGTGTCTTGAACATCTACTATCAAGATACCATTTAATTTTTACTTTTTTGGACTTCAAACACCTACACAACATAATTTAAACATTCATTTAAACTCAAATCTTAATTGGTCTAGATTTGTTACTCTCAAAATAATTCAAAGATAGCATTTTCAAATGTAGTTTTCAATAAAAGCATATATTGCTAGAGTGACATTTGGTCATGCAATAAAAACATTTAACTTTGGCAAATTTATTTCTTTTAGTAGGATATTATTTCCTAATATATGAAGCATGCCTTTTATGTTGTGATTGTATATGTCACCTAAAACTATTTTTAGTCTTATTGTGAGGCATACATTAACATTGGCAATGTGTATTTTAATAAGTTTGTGTGATATGTTTAGGAGTGTTATGTTGTGTAACATTCTTATAAGTGTTGTGTCTAGTGTACATATAAACATGTTTAGGTTATGGTTTTCTAGCTTGAGTCTTACTTCTTTGTGTTAATGAAGGTTGAGTCTTATGAGACTTTCCTTTATCATTTGACACATGAGACCTTTTAGCTTTGAAAGCTTGAGTCTCATTTGGTTTGGAGGTAGAAGGAGTCAAATCATGTGAGGCTTTAAAAAAATTAATGTTTGATGATGAAAATGAAGGCATTCCACTTTTATATCCAATTCCATGAGTGTTTCCATATAGTTTTTAAGAGTTAAGTAGACTATATAAGCTCTCTTTTCCTCTCTTGAATTTAGAAATGGAATTTTTTAACTCTATCACCCTATTGGAAAGCTTATGATTTTCATCACTTGCTTTCTTGAGTTGCTTTTCTAAGGAATTAGAAGTTTTTGAATTACTAACAAGTTTATCATTTGATTTAACAAGATTAGAGAATTCATTTTAACAATTTTTAGCTCCTTAGTTAAGCTAGTTAACTCATGCTTATAATGCTTCTTCTTAGAAAGTAAGCTTTTGCATTTAAGCAAGGGTTTGCTCATAATAGAGCTCTCATCATCATCATATTCAAAATAATCATCATAAAAAGAATTAGAAGTATATGGTACCTCATTTTTGTTTGTTAGTATTATCCCCTAGGCTAATTATGTAATGGCCATACTTTAACATTGTCGTATTTCTATTTTTAATAATGAAGAGCATCTTTATTATTACTGGCTAATTTTAGTATTATTCTTAATTAATTAATTCTACTAAGATCATCAAGTACATGACTTGAAAGTAAAACTCTTAGATCATACTTGAATTCTAATATAAATATCCCTAGTCAATTATTATTATGGTAACAATAATGAATAAAAACTAGTATGATGTTCACTGATAATTAAGTTTTACTAGTAATGTATATGAAATATTAATTCAAACTCATAGATATATTTAGGGAAATGAATACCACATGGATTCTTATCATAGGTAATTCTCATTATAGTAGTATTATTTGAGTCCTCTAACCTGAGATCACCATGGTTTCTTGCATGATAAGTTTTATATTTTGACACATCCCTACACTATACTTTAACTGGATGGTAAAATAGGTTATAATTGGACATAGAATGAGTTGTATGAGAAATATGAGTGATTTAGATGGAATTTATCCCTTAGTTATTTTAAGAAGTATCTGTTGGCCCCTTTGATAAGTTAGACTGAAGAGAAATGTATGGTCATTCCAAAATGATAAATAGTTATCAATATCAATCTACTTGTGATCGAGAAATAATATGATTGAAGAATATAAGGATGACATAATCCATTTTTTATGTTTGATTAGGATATTATGTGATAAAAGGACTATAGTACATTCTGTGTATTAGGTTATGTCAGATTATTGGCCTTCACACAACTTAGGTAGTTATAATGTCTTGCTAGAGACCAATTATGACTTATGGGCTAAAATGAGAATTTTGGGCCCATTGCCAATGTTTTATGAACCTACAGGGTCACACACTTAGAACAAGCCTAAAGTAGTTTTGGGTTAATAAGCCCAATAATTATCTCTATGTAAGATTAAAGAAATAAGTAAATAAATAAATAAATATACATATGTATATATATATATATATATATTTATATTAGTATTTATTTATTTCCTAATTATTTTAAAGTAAGAACTATCTAAATAAATAGGAAATGATTCTAATTTGGAATTAGAATCAAAGTAGAAAAGGAAGTCTAATCTTACTAAAACTATTCTGGTAAAAGAAACCTTAAATAGGATGTATATATAAACATCTCTTTCTCTAGTGTTATCTAAGCCACATTCTCTTTCTTCCTTTACTATTTCTTAAGAAAATAAATATATATAGAGTAAACTTGTATTGTGAGACAATAAACGTACTAGCATACCTACTTCGCTTTAGATCACCTTGTTCATGTGGATACCGTAGAGGGCATAACCTTTTGGTGATTTCTTAATCTGATAAAGAAATATGTAAAGCTTGAGGTAGGTAGTCACTAGTGTGAACCCCCTCTTATCCTTCTAATGTTCTTGCTTAGCAATCATTTTAATGAGTTTTGGAAAACCCTCTCAATCGATCTAATTCAAATTACATGGATTCGGGTTTTAGCATTTTTTTGGTTAACAGTTTTAGTTTTTTACTACATTATGGATCATGAAAGCTAACATCATTTTTAAAAGCCATGAAGTGATGGTTGTCTACTTCTTATTGCTCCTTTTCCATTTCAGAGGATTTATCTCGTGTAGCTTTGAAGGGTTTTCTTTTCTCATTTGCTCCTTTATTCTTGAATTTGAGTTTTGGACACTTATTTTGGATGTGACATAGTTTCTTCCATTCATAGCAAGTAACTTTTTTAGTTTCCTGTTACCTTCCCCTTTAAACTTCTTGTTGAAGTCTCTTGTTCTTGAGAATTTTTTTTCTCAAAAACTTCTTGAAGTTCCTAATGAGAATGCAATATCATCATCTTCATCACTAGAATCTTTAAGGTTTTCATCTTCACTTTCTTCTTATGAAGCCTTTAATGCTATGCTCTTTTTCTTTTCTTCCTTCTCTTATTGCTTTTCTTATCTTTGCTTTATGGTAAACTCATGTGTCAAGAGCTTGCCAATAAGAATATCATTGAGAGAGTTGTAAGGTCTTGAGCTTCCTCAATTGAAGAGACCCAAGATTCCTAATCCTTATTCAATAGAATTCTTAGAATCTTGTTATTCACTTCTTCCTTAGAGAAATGTTTTCCAAGTTTCTTGAGAGTTGTGAGGAGAGTATTAAAATAATTTTTCATGTCCATGATTGATTCTTGAGGCTTTATTTTAAAGATTTCATATTTATACATATGAATTTAAACCTTTTTTATTCTTACTTACACACTGCATTCATAATGATGCTCAAAGGTCTCTCATATTTCCTTGGCCAAAATGCAATATTAAAGCTTACCTCCTTCTTCTTTTATTATAGAAGAGAGTAGAGTGATAATAGCTTTCTTATTTTTGTAATTTTATTTCTTTTGATCATTGCTTTAATTGCTTCTTAAAAGAGTAGTTTGTATACCATAAATAGTAGTTTTTAGTAGTTTCCAACCTTTGAGAACAATTTTCCAAAGTCTAATAGAATCACTATCTAAATATAACTCTAGTTTGAACTTCCAATGAGGATAGTCACTACCATCAAATAATGGTTTAAGTGAAGAAAAATTTTGAAGTTCACATCCCATGATCTTATATTCTAGCAATTAAGTTCCTAGAATGCAAGCTCTAATACCAATTGAAAGTGCCTTAGAGGGGGGTGAATAAGGCTAATGAGGACTTTAGAAAATTGGAAGGAGATTAAACAAAAAATGAGTAAAGAATAAAAGTAGAGAAAATAAGAACATAAGCAATTAAGGAGTTAGAATTCTTAACAATCCTATGTCTCCACCTAACTCTCCTAAGTTAGGATTTTTAAACACTTTAATATATTTATTTTCTTAGATTGATTCTAACAACTTGAGTTTTTGGCTCAACTCAAAC
The DNA here is from genome assembly GCA_947683625.1 of Mallotus nudiflorus. Taxonomy (NCBI): domain Eukaryota; kingdom Viridiplantae; phylum Streptophyta; class Magnoliopsida; order Malpighiales; family Euphorbiaceae; genus Mallotus; species Mallotus nudiflorus. The sequence goes on along the minus strand of CANTUR010000793.1, from coordinate 2,674,633 downwards.
CTTACAAACAAGAGTTTTAAGGCTCACTCTTAAACCATACAAATTAGAGTTTTTAAGGCTCACTCTAAAATTGAATTCCCAAGTGTTTTGATAGATAAACACTTAAATCAATTCCTTTAGAAATAAATCTCACTTCCCTTCTAATCTATCGCAAGACTTAGATGAAGTAGAAATTCTATTTCTAACACACAATCAACTCTCATAAGAGTTAATGAAACAAAGAATAAATGTTTGAGAGTTTGAGAGCTTTAATGAATGTTAAAATGGAGAATTGTATAAAGCAAGTATCTTAACTTCAATTGAGCTCTAGGAGTAGTTTATATAGATAAATAACTAAAAAATATGGTTATTGGAGGCATTGACTGTGTCTCCAAATTCTTCCAAACATCCTTGAGTGTTTTCAAACTTTTGTAGCTGAAACATTGCTCAGGGCTATGAGGGAAGTGTCTTGTCTCATGAGAATCAATTTGAGGACCATTGGAGTTTAAAATTTACTTATTTTTGTTTGTTATGATCTGTTTAGACTACCCTCATGAGTTGCTCATGACTATAAGTAGCGCTCATGAGCGGCACTATCCAGAATAGCTGAAATGGTTAAAAAAGGGAACGAACAGGGGACAACTATGACTAGCTTGTCAGACGCACATGTGGAGATCACTATAAATCTAAAATTATATATTTTTGGTATATAATTGCTTCAAATTTTTTGGGGACTTTTATAGGATGAAATACTTCATTGAAATGCATATTAACACTCTTTTATAGAGTATTTTAACATTTCCAAACATTGAGCACTTATACTTTGTAATCGATTAACCTCATACGCACTTAAATAAAATTATTAGAATCTAAATTGTTTGTCAAAGTCTAAAATGAGGAGTTTGATCATGCAAATGGTTAATAGATAATTAAAATAAAATGAACTAAAAAATATATAAAAAAATAATTATATAATTTTTCAATAATAATAATTAGAGCAACTTTGGTTATAATGATAATAACAACAAGAACAATGGATTAACTCCTAATGCAAAGTAGGTTGGAAAAACTTATATTTAATCCCTTTAATTATGCAGTTTCTAATTTTGGACCCTTCATGTTCCTTCTTATATATCTAGGCATTTTAATTTTTAATTTTCATAAATAAAGCTCCTGCTCATATACTCATCACTTGATAATTAATATATATTGATAAAATTTAGATTATTTAAATATTAGAAAACTCTTGTTATGGTATAATTATGTGTATTTATACAAATGAAACTAAAAAACTATTAGATTAATCCTTATTTAATTACAATAATTAATATTAATAGTTATAAATAAGTAGGAATTAACTCTAAAAGTTATATAAATATAAAAATAAATAAATAAATAAAAGAAAAAAATATATATATATATATATATAATTGATAAAATTTAGATTATTTAAATATTAGAAAACTCTTGTTATGGTACAATTATGTGTATTTATACAAATGAAACTAAAAAACTATTAGATTAATCCTTATTTAATTACAATCATTAATATTAATAGCTATAAATAAGTAGGAATTAACTCTAAAAGATATATATATATATATATATATATATATATATATATATATATATATATATATATATATATATATATATATATATATATATATATATATATGTGTGTGTGTGTGTGTGTGTGTGTGTGTGTGTGTGTGTGTGTCGTAGACATACACACACATATATAGCCAAAAAATATTAATAGATCACAATTAACTTGCAAAAAATGTTAAAGTTTATGCATTGTTTTGCAAATAATAAAAATGATTCAGTTTAAAGTGGCATCTACATGGATCGACTTAGGTTTTCCCAGCGGCCATGTTAGCATCTTTAGTTGGATTTTCAACCAGTGCCTAAAATTACAAAAATAAAAAAATTATGTAAAAATTGCCAAAATTAAAAGTATATGATTAAATTATAAAAAATGCTAAAGCATATGTAATGTTGAAAAGAAAAAAAAAAGCAGTATGGGTAGAACAAAGTAATCGGGTGCTAAAGATGAAGGAAGGAAGGTGGAGAATGTATAGATATGTATTTTTATAAAGGTTGAAGGAGGTTGTTTTGAATGGATATTGGTTGTTGGGTTAAAAAGGAAGAAGGCTAATTAGGTGGAAAATGGTGGAAGTTGATTGATTAAATGGTTAAGATATATATATGTGTGTGTGTGTGTATGTATATGTATATTTATAAAGGTTGAAGGAGGTTATTTTGAATGGATATTTGTTGTTAGGTTGAAAAGGAAGAAGGTTGATTAAGTGGAAAATAGTGGAAGTTGGTTGATTAAATGGTTAAGTGATTATATATATATATATATATATATATATATATATATATATATATATATATTGATTTAGGTTGTTTTGGGTGGCAGTTGGTTGATGGTTGTTTGGTTGGTTAATTGGAGGTTGTTTGAGTTATTTTTTTTATTGATTTAAGGCTGTTAAATATGTTTATATGAAATAGTCATTCTGAGGTCGTTCTATAGTAGTTCTCTTGTCGTTTAAAGGTCATTTGGCTCTGGGTTCAGTTGCTTAGTTAAGGAAGGTTGCTTAAGTTGCTTTGGGCTACTTTAGGTGCATAACAGGTTGTCGTTTTGTTGTTGGTGCAGTGTTGTTTTAAGGTTGTTGGGTACTAGTTAAAGGAAGTTGTCTTACGTTATTTTATGTTGCTAAGTTGATATAAGTTAATGGATTGACTTAGGTTGCTCTTGGTTGTTGGAAATGGACATATGAGTGTATATATGTGTAGGATTAGGGCTACCATGGGAGAAGAGAGGTGTATGGTGACAAATATCTGATTTCATCCCTATATTTTTCTTCTTCTTTCTCTTCTTCATTCACTTTTCAAATGAGCTATAATTGATCTGAAATTTAGTACCCAACTATTTCTTGATGTCCTCTATGTGATGGTAGTGTCCATTTGAGTATATTTAGCCTGAAAAATTTAAGATATTAATTTTAAAATTTGGCCTAAAGTTATTGAAGTTAGGCCATTCATCTTAGTTCCATTAAGTCAAGACCAATATCTTCACTTCATTTCTCACTGTCTTATGATTCTATAGATGCTAGTCTTGCATCCAATTTACATCGGTGGAATATTTAGTAAATTTTTAAATAAATTCCCTTATATTTTTCAATCTTTTTTTTCTATTAGCATTTTTTTATTGTTTGAGACCTTCGAAATATTCTATAAATTATGGGAACATTTTGATATAAATGGTTAGGTCTGATATTACATTTTTTGGTGAGAATCCGGCGAGTATTGCCCAAATTCTAGTGATAAACAATAACTAGCCTAGAAAAAATTTGAGCTACTTTTAATAAATAGAGTATATTATAGTGATCATTTCTTGTAAATGGATCGATGTCCAAATAAATATGGATTTTCCAATAAAAATTCCAAAGTGAATATAGAGCAAATTATATATTTCTATACATATTAGTTTAAATCATTTGAAAAATTATTTGAGCATTCAAATTAACTATTTTAATGTTTTTTAGGCTATTTTTATCATTTTTGGACTTTTATAAATTTTCCAAGAATTTTGGAAATTTATTTAAAGTTATTTAATTAAATAAATATTAAATATTTAAAGAGTTCCAGAGCAAGATGTGTAGAGCAAAGACAGCTGAGGATGCAACGGCCAACATGCTCCATTTATGACTTAATTTATGAAATGCTTGTTGAGAATATTTAAACTAGAATTTTCAAGTTGTTAATATAATATTTAAGTTGATTATATGAATTTATTTATGATTATATATCTTAACACATACATGATTATTTATTTTATTATCATGAATAATATTTAGAAAGATGTTTTAGTGGAATTTATCTTATTTTGTTTATTTATTTTAATTATTTATGATATAAATTGATTTGGATAGATGGTAGAATATGCCACCTGGTAGGAGTCACCAAGACTATATGCGAACTAGTAATAATACATTAGATGACCATTGGTTGAATTCTGAGCCCAGGTCAAGCTTTATTGTCTAGGCATGATTTTTGAATTGGGAGCCTTGGTCGAGCTTTACTCTCTTAGCAAGGTTTATAGCTGAGCCTTGGATGAGTAAGACTCTCTGGGTAGGTACAAGTTATTGGTTGGACCTTGGTTAAGCTTGCTCTTTAGACGCCAATAAACATTTGGTGTAAGAGATCGATTGTGGTTGGGCCCTGGTTAAGGTGCTCTCTAGGACCAACAATCACTTGAATTAAAGAGAGACGAAAGGCTAGTAGAGTGGATGTTTAGGGTTCTACCATGTTTTCCATTGAAGGTCTTAAATTATATGATTTCATATAAGAATTTCATACTAAAGTGATTTATAAATTTTGGAAAAGATTTTATGAATATGATTTTAATAAAGTAGAGGATTTTAAATGTTATTGTATTTTAAAGGTTTTTAAATAACTATTTTAAAACCAACATGCATTTTATATTATTAATTCACTCAGTAAGGTTTGATTCCTCTCAATTTTATTTTTCCATGACCTTACCATTAGCTTGATAATTATCATTGTCTACACTGGATTTCTTCTTCTTCGACTATTTTATATAAGTCTATTTGACATATGTATTTAAATTCTAGACACTGTAGTAGTAGATTATTTTGTATTATGGATTTTATTTATTTTGGAGATATACGTATTTATGATGGATTATTGGAGAATTTAGGAGTATTGTTGATTGAAAATTATTTTGGAAGTGTTATTCTCTTTCCATAGGTTTAGTTTTGTCTTGGTATAGAGGAAACTCCATTGGATTATCTTTAAAGTTTAAAAGTTGATTAAATTTATTTACAATAAATGTCTAGGCTTACTATGGGTTTTGGAAGCTTCATGCTTTCCCATTCTCTAGTGCTGGTCATGTGCCCCTTAGGTTGGGGTCGTGACAAAATTGGTATATGAGCAATGGTTCATTCTTTATTCTTTATTCTTTTGGTCATTGGTTTTTTATCTTTTCTTGGACTATTATGGTGATTAGGTTGGTAAATGTCATTTGTTGTCATTGTTACTTTTAGAATTCCATGTATATATCAATTGACTTGTTATATTTTGAATATTATTAGTTTTTGTGCCTTCTTAGAATGAGGCGAGTGCTAGCAACTCTTACTATAGAAGCAAATGATGTTGGTGAGCACTCCTTTCAAGATGAAGCTCCTTCCCTACCCCATGAGCTAGAAGAAGGGGTAGGCCTAGGGTAGTGGTAGCTTAGGGACAAGAGCAATAGCCTAAGCAGAGCAAAAAGCTCTAAAAGTGGATCTTCCAGCCTTTGCAACTTGAATGGTAAGGATTAATCAAGGTTTAGTTACACTTAACTAAGTCATGCCCTTGGTGCAACAGATGCTTGAACAAAGGAATAAAGGAATGATAGATGTTAATGCTCTTCTTATGTACTCTAAAGTTAGGAGAATTTCTTTTGATGGGATTGGAGATGCATTAGACTTTATCAATACCATTGAATCAATGATTAGGAATGGATATACAAATTATCAAAGGATCCTTATTGTAGAGTTTTCAGTCCAAGCGGTAGCTCAGGATTGGTTTATGTAGTCTATATAACCCTATATGTACATTATCACTTAGATAGAGTTTAAGAGGCCCTTATTGTAGTTTTTCTATCCACCTGCTATGAAGGATGCATAGATATGGTAGTTATTGCATATCAACAAGGGAGACATATTAGTTAAGGATTATACGAGAGAGTTCCTTAGATTATCACGCCATGTAGTGGACATGATGGGTGATGAGCATAGGGCTATAGACTTGTATGTGACTGGGTTAGGATTGGCATACATGGAAATATGTATAAAAGGCCATACTTTGGAGAGTGTTATTGATGAGGTGAGGCAGTTGGGGAGGTGACAAATAAGGCATGGTATGATGCTAGACCCTTATATGAGTGGAGATGGTAAGACAACTGGTGTTCACAATATTCCCCAGCCAATGTTTTAACTTAGTAGCACTAAGGTGCATATTAGTACTTCCCACCAGCATAGTGGTTAAAGGGGACATAGATCTAGTAGATATAATCACAGCATTATAGGCCTATCAAATTTGGGCCTAGAGCCAGTAGTAGTAGCAATGGTCAAAGTTCTATTACGACAGTACATACATAAGGTGCAGTGCAAGTCCTAACTATGGTTGAGTACATTAATGCCCTTGTCACCTACCATCAGGAGCATGTTTCAAGTGCGATTATATTGGGCACTTTGTGAGATTATATTCAAATTCTAGTTATCAGCAGGCATGTCCTTAGGGATTATTTGCTACAATTTCTTAGCTAGTAGAATAGACTCTTTATTTTCATGCACTAGTGTATCCTTAGTAGAGTGGTACTCAGTATGTGGGCCAATAAAGTTATGGTTCAAGAGGTAGATTTAGAGGGAGAGCTAGTGGTAGAGGATTTATGTAGCCATCTACTTCTTATGAGGTAGGCCATGTTGGGTTTCGTGATACAAACGTAGCGAAAAATTAAAAATTTATCACATTCCCAAACTTGGATCCATGTAATTCAACTACTTGATTAAATCTAGGGTTTTAAGAATCTCACCAAGATGCAAAAGAGGCAAGATTTTCTAGAAGGATGAGAGGAGGTTCAGATCGGTGACACCTTACCTTAAGCCTTTTGCTTTGGTTGTTTAGATCTAGACATCTCCAAAAGGATGCGTCCTCTATAGGTATCCACACTAACAACCCTTCACAAAATGAATTGGAGTGTGTGCTAGCAACCTCTTTGATTGTCTGACAAATCAAGAATAAAAGAAAAACTCTGTCTTTGTTTTCTAAGAGAAAGAAAACGAATTTGGACGAAGAAAAACAAGTGTGTTAAACCCTAGAGAATATAACATATTTATAGACTCCAAATTAGGGTTTCACCTACCAATGACCTTTTGGTAACTTCCATTTACTATATTCTGATTTTGTTTAAAAACAAATCAGAAATAATATCTTTCTTATTTATTTAAAATAACATTTATCTTAAATAAACAAATAAATAAATAAAACACTTTAATTATTTATTTCCACAGAGTTTATTTTTAGGCTCATTAAACCCAAATTTGTTTTGGGCTTGTTCTAAGTGTGTGACCCTATAGGTTCACATAACATTAGCAGTAGGCCTAAATAAGTCATAAGTAGCCTCTAGCAAGACATTATGACTACCCAAGTCATGTGAAGTCAATAATCTGACATAACCTAATTACAGTGAATTTTATTGTCCCTTTATCACATGATATCCTAATTGAACATAAGGCATAGAATGTCATCCTTATACAGTTCAATATTGTGACTTGATTCTAAGTAGACTGAAAATGATAACTCTTTATCAATTCATTTCAGAATGGCCATGCATTTTCCTTCAGTCTATCTCATCAAGGGGCCCTTAGATATCTTTCTCATATTAATGAGGGATAAATTCCTTTTGAATCACTCACATTCCTCACATAACTAATTTCATATCCAAAAACATCCTATTTAATCATCTGGTTAAAGACAATGTTAGAATGTGTCAAAACATAAAATAGCTATGTAGAAATCAATGATGATTTCAAGGTCAAAGGACCAAAATAAAATTACTGTGATGAGAAATACTTATGACAATAATCTATGTAGTATTTTCATAGTGGGTCAATCCAGTATATGATCTCTCATCATGTACCTATGAGTTGACTTAATATCTCATATTCATGATTAGTAAAACATAACCATCAGTCAACTAAATACTAGCCTTAATACTTTAATATTTATATATAATGAATAAATGGCTAGGGATAATTAGAATAGAACTCTTATTTTAATTTAAGGGTTTTACTATCAAATAAGATACTTGATGGCCTTAGTAAGAATTAACCATTCATATAATTATCATAAAATCAAATGATAATGAAATACCTCTTTATTAATAAAATAAGAAAGTCAATACATAATCACAAATGATTGACCTAGTGCATATCACTAATAGGCCATGGGCATGTTAAAGTTTTTACACTGACTATTCAAGATGCTCAAGCATCCAATGCAGTTATGACAAGTACTCTTATGGTTGGTTATTATGATGTTAGAGTTTTATTTGATCTTAGTGCATTGCATTATTTTTTATCTCCTATTTTTCTCCAATAATGGTATGACAACCATCTAAGTTATAAATTCCATTATCTGTAGCAACTCCACTCAGTGATGAATTAGAAACAAATATAATTTATCCATTTTGTCTAGTGTTAGTGGAATGTAGAGAGTTGCTTGTAGGTCTAGTTTTGTTAGATGTGATATATTTTGATGTAATTTTGAGAATGGATTGGTTGGCATAACATTATGCTACTTTGGATTATCAAGAGAAGCAAATGATCTTTAGAATTCCAAACGATGTGGAAGGAGGTAATAAGAGTTTAATGCCTCAAAATCTTATTTCTACGATCACAGCTATAGAGATGCTTAGAAGGGGTGTCAAGGCTACTTGGTTATAGTTAAAGATTTAAAAGTAGATAAGGGGGCTGTTGAGAATGTGCTAATTGTGTATAAGTTTCTAGATGACTTTCTTAAAGAATTACTAGGTTTGCCATTAGAAAGAGAGATAGAGTTTTTGTATTGATGTTGTACATGATATAGATCCTATATCTATGCCACCTTATAAGATAGAAACTGCAAAATTAATGGAGCTTAAAGAGTAATTACAAAAGTTACTTGATAAGGGATTTATCAGACCTAAGACATCTCCTTAAGGTGGTCTAGTGTTATTTGTGAAGAAGAAAGATATCAATCTTTGACTTTGTATCAACTATAGACAGTTGAATAAAGTTACCACCAAGAACAAGTATCTACTCCCAAGGATCAATGACTTATTTAATCAACTTTAAAGAGCTCAGTGCTTCTTTAAGATTGACTTAAAGTCTGGATACCATCAGTTGAGGATTATAAGTGGAGATATACCTAAGATTGCTTTTCAGACAAGATATGGCCATTATGAATTCTTGGTCATGTCCTTTGGGTTGACTAATGCCCTAATAGCTATTATGGACTTGATGAATCATGTGTTTAGGCCATTGTTGGACCAATTTGTAATAGTATTTATTAATAATATTTTGGCATATTCCAAGAGTGAGGCGGAGCCTGTTATGCATTTAAGGATAGTGCTTCAAACTTTGAGAGAGCACCAATTGTATGCCAAGTTCTCAAAATGTGAGTTTTAATTGGATCAAGTGGTATTCTTAGGCCATATGGTATCCAAAGATGGCATACAAGTAAATCCCAAGAAGATTGAAGCCATTACAAAATGGCTAAGACCCATAACAACTATTAAAATAAGGAGTTTTCTAGGTTTAGCTGGCTAATATAGGAGATTTATGAAGGATTCCTCCAAGCTACCCTCAACTTTAATGAGGTTGACTGAAAAGAATGCTAAGTTTGTGTGGACGGACTAATGTGAGGAGCACTTTTAGTTGCTTAAGGACAGGTTGACTTCAACTCCATTGTTAACACTACCATCAAGAAATGAAGGGTATACTATGTATTATGATGCTTTTTGAGTAGGATTAAGGTGTGTTTTAATGCAAAATAGGAGAGTAGTTTCTTATGCTTTACATATGCTAAAGAAGCATGGGCAAAACTACCCTACTCATGATTTGGATGTCATGACCCGAACTGAAAGGTACATGATCGGCACTAGGGAATGAGAATACATAAAGTACCTAAAACTCATTGTAAGCCTTAATTTTTTTTGTGAAATAAACACAATACACTTAATAATTAATAAATGCACAATATCAAATACATATAATACTATTTCTTGTATATTTGCAAGTAGAAATTGAACATATGCTTAAAGGAAATCAATTTCGTTATGTTTTATTTGTACATATTTAATCATTTAATTATTCATCATTTAATGATTTATTTATTTAATTATTTATAAGTTAAATTGAATTGGAGAAAATGGTAGAATGTGCTACTTAGTGGGTGTCACTAGGACCATGTGTGCATGGGTAAAATCTCGATTTATGTGTAATGTGAAATAAGTTCAGTGGAGCGAGAGAGAACCAAAAGGTACGTGACCTTAGAAATGCCAGCAGTGGTGTTTGCATTGAAAATTTGGAGGCATTACTTGTATGGCATTATTTGTGAGATATACATTAAAAATAAGAGCTTGAAGTATATTTTCCAATAAAAAGATTTGAATTTAAGGCAGAGGCAATAGATGGAACTTTTGAAAGACTATGACTGTTATATTCCTTACTATCCAAGTAAAGCTAATATGGTAGCTGATGCATTGAGTAGAAAGTTAACTGAAAGCCTTGCTCATGTTAGCTCAGAAAGGAGGCCAATCATTAAAGAGTTGCATGAATTGATTGATCAAGGGTTACAGTGGAAGGTTATTAAGTCATGTCTATTAGCTTTATGTAGAGTACACTCAATGTACTTGGATAGAGTCAAAATAGCTCAGAAAAGGGACCCATAGTTGTAAAGGATAATGTTTAAAATGCAAAAAGGTCAATCTAAAGATTTTGTAATTGATAGTAAGGGTGTACTATTTTTGGGCACTACGTTATGTGGCCGGATGTGGATGAGTTAAGAAAAGAGATTATAGAAGAAGCTTATTTTTTTGCTTGAACTATTCATCTAGGATCCACCAAGATGTATCATGATTTGAAAGATACTTACTAGTGGAATGGGATGGAAAGAGACATTGCAACATTTGTATCCAAGTGTCTCACTTGTTAGCAAGTGAAATTAGAACAGTATAGATCCTTAGGATTGTTGCAACAGTTGCCTATCAGGATTGTTGCAATAGTTGCATATCCTAGAGTGGAAGTAGGATATGATTGCTATGGATTTTGTGACTAGATTGCCTCATAAAACTAAAAATTACGATACTATATAAGTGATAGTTAATAGGCTAACTAAGTCAGCTCACTTTTTGCTAATTAAGAAGACATACACGACTAATAGATTATCTAGGCTACACATTAATTTAATTATTTGCCTTTATAGTGTATGTAAAAGTATTATGTCAGATAGAGGAGCAACATTTACCTAATTCTTTTGGCAAGAATTGCATAAGGCATTAGGCATAAGACTTGATTTCAACTTACTATTTCATCCTCAAACAAATTGTCAATCAAAAAGGACCATTCAGGCATTAGAGGATATGTTAGGAATGTGTGTGATGGACTTTGGTGGTCTATAGGATATACACTTGCAATTGATTAACTTGGCATATGACAATAGTTATCTTGCGAGCATTGAGATGAATCTATATGAAGCATTATATGGTAGGAAGTGTAAGTCACCTTTATGTTGGGAAGATAAAGAGAGGAAACTACTAGGCCTAGAGTTAGTGTAAGTGACTTAAGAGAGGATTCTTATCATCCATCAGAGGTTGAGGATAGCTTTTAGTAGATAGAAAAGCTATGCAGATCCTAAGTGAAAGGATGTATCCTTTTTAGTTAGAGACATGGTGTTTTTAAAGGTTGAAGGTGTCTTTAATGAAAGGGATGATAAGATTTGGTAAGAAAGGAAAATTAGCCCCGAGATACATTAGACCTTTCGAGATTCGCTCCAAAGTTAAAGAAGTGGCTTATAGATTGGTATTACCACATGAATTATCTCAAATTCACTTAGTGTTTTATGTATTTATGTTAAGGAAATTAATTTATGTATTTATGTTAAGGAAATTAATTTCTGATCCTTCTCATAGTTTTAAGACTCAGACAGTGGAGCATAGTGAGGATCTTTCATATGAAGAATATCTTATGATGATTATAAATCATCAAGTTTGTTAACTCTATACTAGGGAAATTCTTAAACTATGGTGTAACCACACAACAAAAGATTGCACTTGGGAGATAGAAATGGAAATGCATAGTCGATATCCTTATTTATTTGGAGTTTAATATGGAGATTTTAAAAATTTGAGGATGAATTTTATATAAGAGGGGAAGAATGTAATATCCAGAAAAAAAAAGGGTATGAGTAAAACAAAGTAATCAAGTGATGAAGATGAAGGAAGGAAGCTGGAGAATGTATGTATGTATATATATATATATATATATATATAAAGGTTAAAGGAGGTTGTTTTAAATGGATTTTAGTTATTGGGTTGAAAAGGAAGAAGGTTGATTAAGTAGAAAATGGTGGATGTTGGTTGATTAAATGATTGAGAGAGAGAGAGAGAGAGAGAGAGAGAAAGGGATATATATATATATATATATATATATATATATATATATATATATATATATATAAAGGTGATGTTGATTTAGGTTGTTTTGGGTGGCCATTGGTTGATGGTTGTTTTATAATTTTTATTATGTAGTGGTTCAAGTTGGTTGGTTGATTGGAGGTTGTTTGAGTTGTTTTTGCTTGATTTAAAGGTGTTAAAGGTGTGTATATGCAGTGGTCATTCTACGATTGTTCTATAGTCATTTTGAAGTTATTCTGTTGTCATTTGGAGGTCGTTCTGTGGTCATTTGGAGTTGTTAGTGGTTTAGTTGAGGAAGGTTGCTTGAGTTGTTTTAGGTGTATTATAGGTGGTCGTTTTGTAGTTGCTATAGTGTCATTTTGAGGTTGTTGGCTACTAGTTAAAGGAAGTTGTCTCAGGTTATTTTAAGTTGCTAAGTTGATATAAATTAGTAGATTGACTTAAGTTGCTCTTGGGCTACTGGAAATGGACATGTGAGTGTATATATGTGCAGGATCGAGACTTCTATGGGAGAAGAGAGGTGTGTGGTGACAAATATCTAATTTGGTCTTTATATTTTCCTTCTTCTTTCTCTTCTTCATTCACTATTCGGTACTCAGCTATTTCTCGACATTCTCTACATCATGGCAGTGTTCTTTGAGCAGATTTAGCCTAGAAAATTCTAGATTTTAATTATAAAATTTGGCCTAAAGTTGTTGAAGTTAGAACATTCATTTTATTTCCAATAAGTCAAGACTAGTATTTTCACTTCATTCCCCACTCTCTCAAGAGTCTATAGATGCTAGTCTTGTGTTTGATTTCAATTAGTGGATAGTTAGTGAATCCTTAGGTAAATTCCCTTATATTTTTCAATCTCCCTTTTCTATGAGCATTTTTTGTTGTTTGAGACCTTTAAAATATTATATAAATTGTGGGGAACATTTTGATATAAATGGTTAGGTATGATATTGTGTTTTTCAATGAGAATCCAGTAAGTACTAATGAATAGTAACTAGCCTAAAAAAATTCTAAGTTATTTTTAATAAATAGAGTATGTTGTGGTGATTATCTTATGTAAATAGATTGAAGTCTAAATACTTTTGGATTTTGCAATAAAAATTTTGAAGTGAATATGGGGAAAATTATATATATTTTTTATATATACTAGTTTAAATCATTTGAAAAATTATTTGACATCAAAATTAATTATTTTAGTGCTTTTAATGCTATTTTTATAATTTCTAGATTTTTATAAAATTTCCAAGAATTTTCGATATCAATGTATTGCACTTTTTCAAAGACATTTTGCATAAATTGGTAATCATTCTCATTTCACTGACATTATTTAAGAAAAACATATTTGTACTCATACAAATTTTAAATTTAAGGTTACCTTTATCCCTAACTAGCCTTTTTAGGTTTACTATTTAAATATTTTCTCTCTTTCCTTTATTTTTTCTAGGCTGCCCATGTAGGGTTTTCAATCTAACAGGAAGTCCCTAACTTTTGCCTGAGTTGCCATTTTTGGCTTTTCAACTTAGCAATTTTTTTTGCTTTAAACATAGTACTTCTTTAAGTAATTTGTATTGATAGGTTCAGAGAATTCATTGCCTTTATAATCCATTAGCCTGACTACTCCTTTTAATAACACATGTTTAACCAAGTATGGGCTTTCCCAATTTGGTCTAAATTTCTTGTTAGGGTCTAGAACATTCTACCTTGTTCCTTCAACACCTAGTCTCCTATTTTCACACTCTTGCGTTTCACCTTTCTGTTAAAGGTTTTAGCTAACTAAGCCTGATACAACTGTGTGTGGTATAGAGCTTTAAGTATTTAATTGTCTAAGAGAGTGAGATTATCATGCCTTTGTTGAGCCCATTACACTTTTGATAATTTAGATTTGATTGCTACCTATAGAGAATTGATTTATATTTCAATTAGGAATACTATTTCTGACCCGTACTCTAGTGAGAAAGGAGTTACTCCCATTGAAGTTCTGATTATTTTTTGGTACCTCCATAAAGTATATGGCAATATATCTGCCCAATCTCAATGAGTCTGAGTCATTTTTGATAAAATCTTCTTGATTTTCTTGTTTGCAACTTCGATGGCCCATTTTCTTATGGTTGGTAATGAGAAGATTTATGATGTTCCACCTTATAACTCCTTAGTAGTTCTGTAACTTCCCCTTAGAATTGAACACTATAAGCACCCAATTTTGGGATGTAATTGTACACGTGTTTGACAAAAGTCCCTATGATGAAAATCTAATTGAGAATTGATCTCCGGTGTCAAGTTTCGCAATTTAAAGGACTAATTTGCAACATTTTATGGATTTAATTGCAAAATTGGTTTTTAAGGATTTGATTGCAAAAATTAGAAACTTTCGAGGACCTTTTTTATAATTTAAAAAAATATATAATAAATAAATAAATAAATAAATTTTTGGTCGGTCGACATTTAATGTCGACCGGCATTACGTAATGCTAGTCAGCATTAGGCAATGCCAGTTAGCATTACAGGTGAAAATTAGTATTCTGGAATGTCAATTTTCATTAAAAAGTGATTTTTATACATTTTTACACTGATTTTATCATATATCATTTTTTTCATTGGTCTGAAATTTTAATTTTTCAAGAGAGATTACCAGGCTCATCTAACAAGAGTCTATAACCCAAGTCCTAAAGGGGGGTAGTCTTCTCTCAAGTTTGCAAAGGATGTCGGGCTCGACTAACCTTGGCCTATAACTCAAGTCTTATAGGAGGGCATCTTGCTAAAGGAACCTTGACGTTTTCAATAGACTCCAACCACATATAATGGCTTAGTGACTTCCTTTAGGATCTACGCAAATTGCTTGTATTATTTTTTGCCATGAGGTATTTCTATCTATAAAAGCCCAGGCCTATGCTTATGAAGCCCCTTAAGGTAATAAAGATTTAGCTAGACCTTTATACTTAGAAATGCTATTTCTATGCTTATTGTCATGAGATATTTCTATCTATAAAAGCCTAGGCCCATACTTTCGAAGCCCCTTAGGGTAATGAAGATTGGGCTAAACCTTTATACCTAGAAATGTTGTTTCTATGCTTTATTTAAGACAGATATGATATGCACATCAGTCCTTTATATCCCCTGTTAATATTAAGACTAAGAAAAAAAATCCTAGGATAAGACACTCACCATAGAATATATGTGTGGGAGGAATAAGGTTGGATAGATGTATGTTGTACACTTGATTGATACTTGCTACTTGCTGTATAGCACGTGCATCATGTCTACATGCATACATGCATCTCATTCATCATACTAACACATTATTTTGCAACCATCATAGATACATCAAGGTCTTCTCGTATTTGGGGACGATGAGGTGGCAAACTAAGAAGAACGAGTCAGAGTCCTAAAGCCTTAGCAAAGGAAATCCTTATCATACTATATATACTAGAAAGAAGCCTTATTAACCCACTTTACTTGGAAGTTGAACCAACTTCACCTAAATCTGAACAAATGGAACAATAGTAAGGGAACTAGACCTTAGAAGACATCAAGGGAGCTCTAATGGATGACATAAGGGCTATGATGCAAGATGAGCTGAGACAAGCACTATCTGGACTGATGCAACCTATTGTTGTCATACCACCACCTACAATTGCTACTGTCCCACCTACTGTAGATGCTCCACCTACTGCCAATAATGCTAGGGGGTAAATTTTTATTAATATGAAGCTTGAGGATGTTGAGAACTACATGGTAGAGAAGGCAAAGAGAGAATCACTTAAACTAGTACAAGACTATGAGTCCAAGTAGATGCAAGCACTAACCCATAAAATGTCCAAAATGGAAGAGCTGCTTAGAGGAGAAGGCATGGGATATTCATTAGACTTTGATGATATGCTATAAATGGAGGGTGATAAGCTACTTGAGAAGTTTAAAATACCTCAGCTATGGAAATTTAATGGAACTAGAGATCCTAGGATTCATCTCAGTTAGTATGCAACAACTATGAGCACTACTCAAGCCCAATTAGCAGTGATCATGAAGTTATTTATACTGTCCTCAGAGGGAATGGCTGTAAACTGGTATCATGGGTTGGAAAAGTCTGTTAGGGCTGACTGGAAAGAACTGTGTACTACTTTTTTGAAATAGTATGATTATAACACTAGATTGGAAGTGTCCATTAGAGATTTGGAACTAACTAAGCAAAAATCAAATGAATCCTTTTCTAATTTCTTGACCAGATTTATGAACAAGGCAGGATTAATGAAAATTCAATTAGCTGAGATGAAATAGGTTAGGATGATAGTATGAAATGTGTTACCTAATCTGGTTGAAAGACTAGAAATAATGAATCCTAAAACATTTATAGATCTTTATGACAATGGTTTACAAGTTGAGGAAATTGAGAGTGAGAAAAAGAAGAGCTCCAAACCCATTGGAGTGAGAAAATACCTAACTAGGGGTATATATCAAGGAAGCACTAGTCAGGCTATTAAAGTGCATATTGTACAAATACTAAGGAGATTCTCCAATTTTAACCATCCACTTTCAAAAGTCCTAGATCGCCTAATGCAAAAGGGCTTACTTCAACCTTTACCTAATCCAAACCCACCAAACCCAAACACCCTAGGCTATAACCCAAACAAGCATTGCTAATTCCATCAAAACCTCCAATACTCCATGGATAACTACATCCACCTCAAACATGAAATCCAAAACCTTACAGATTCTAGAAAAATCACAGACCCTAAAAGCCTAAGCATCATAAATACTCCTTTCCTAAACTACCAAAATGTACCACCCCCAACTACGATGATGATTAACTTATGAGTTAGTAAGGAAGAAGTACTAAGCTCCTTTGAGGATTTAGACCTTAAAACCAATGAGAAATCTCCTAATGGCCCCAAAGATATGGAAAGAGCAGAAGACTTATTAGGTCAGCCTTCAGGCAAGTTTGATTATAAGGTGTTTTATACTAAACCACCTTCTATTGACATACCCTTTGACTCAATTGTACTTACAGGATGGATGATGAGAAGCTGCTAAAAAAGACAGAAAAATGCACATTTAAGGGATAAGAAGATGAATTCATGGAGATAGCTAGCAAAAAGATGCAAGAATAGTTGTTATGCCAGCCACCTCAAGGATAACCACTATGAGACTCAGCATCTCTAACATCTAGAATAGGAAATAAAATTTCTTATTGTCTTCATTGAAGAAAATTTTAGTTCCTGTTTTGTTTTAGTGATCAATGATATAAATTAATATCATGCTTATTTATGCAATGTATGACCTAATGGTACGGTGCATTATGATATTGATTGCATCTGTATGTTTGACGTAAATTCAATTCAATTAGATTCATTTAGCATGGGAACAAATGGAAATTCAAAGAACATACATATATCACAAGATGTAACTTATAAAGATAGGAAATTTGAGGAAAAAATAAAAAGAACAAAAAAAAGAGAAAAAAAAGGACTTAAAAAAAAGAAAAAAGAACAGTAAGGTAAAAATTAGAGAGAAAAAATTCTTGACTGGCTAATAACAAGAGTTGTATCATGTGATGTAATGAATGTTCTCATTTTTACCTAAATGAATTATTAAAATTGAATTTTAAATTTTTTTTCAAATATTGCATATTTGTCTTTATCATACTGTATAAGTATCTGAATGGAAAGACAGTACATAATGAAAGCTAAGTCAGAGCTATGAGATCACTATTTTAGTTATGTTTTCTTTTTTACCGCCCCTTTTATAATTTTCCTTGTAAGCCTAGCATCCCCTTATACCTTGAGAATTCAGGTGGCTCAGTAACTTGCGTTGCAACCTATACCTTATAACTATCATCAATTATTGCATCAACATCAATCCTCATATTCTGCTAAAGAATTCTTCAAAGTGCAAGCCCAGTTGATTTCATCATCAAGAATGCACTTCAATTAGTTTGACACTCTACATCTTTAATACATGAGAATGCATCTAATAGGGTTAGTAAGACAAAGGGTCAATAACAGTAGTGACCAAACTGAGTCTCTTGCACACATGAAGAAAAAGACTGCTAGAATGAATTCAAAATCAAGTTAGGGGTAAAATGCAATGATGCGGCAGCTTGGAGGCAAAAATGAGCAAACTACAAGAATACAAATACATTAGTTATCATACAACAAAAGTAGTAACAAAAAAAAAGTTCAATAGTGCATCGGTCAATAGTGCATCGGTCAATCACGAGCTCCAGTGTAAAGCCATGGACCCCACTCACTAGCTTGGTGATCAATCCGATGGGCTGTATCAAAAGCTCTAGCATCATAATTACCAACAACTAAGCATCCAGTACTTAAACCTATAAGCTTTTGATAAAGCACCTCATTCTCATACTCCAAGCTGCGAACATAGCTTTGTTCCAAACAGAAGACCTATTAGGATCATGCATGTCACATATAACATGCATACATTTGTTGTGAAATACTTGCTTAGCATAATGAAGTCTTTGAGCCTATGCAAGATTTTGCAAACACTTTGCTACTAACATTCAAGATTAGTGTTGTAAACGCACAGAAAGGTGGTCAAAATGTTCATATATGAAGCATTTGAAGGAAAAAAGGTGACACTATTTAGGTGAACCTAATGATCAATGGGACTCTAGATCATAGGAGCGCAATTAATTATAGGCCCATCCAGTAAGGGATATCACCAACAGTGATATTTTTGAAAGCATCATCCTAGTGACCTCAAAAGGTTAGATAGGACATTCAGGCTCCTCAAACTTAGTATCCATCTCTATAGCCTCATTGGGAGCATCATTTGGAATATCTCTCCATAATACTTAGACCAATATAGGGTATGGAATATAGTGATAAGAAGGTCCAACATGTCAGTAATACATTCGTTGGCCTTATAAAAGGCAAGAATGCACTGAAAACTTAAAATGAATGCACTCTAGAAAATTATTTGATCATGAAATAAGATCTCTAACTCCTTAACATTTTTTTACAAGAGATATTAAGAAGAAGAATGAAGCCCTCTACCATAGTATTAATGGAATAGTGGAAAGGCAAATTCAACCCTAGGCCATGACTTAAATAATGGAGTATCATGACCTTGTGTTGAGACATTATCATCATAATCAAAAGGGAAGAATGCAAACAAATAACATTACATTTTGACAAAATCTCTTCACTTACAAATAGACCATACTAACTTATGGTATTTTATACAGGTAACAAATAAAAGAATGAAGAAGGGCAAAGGAACCAATACATCAATAAGAATGGGCAAGATAGCAAATGCTAAACCCTCATCAAGATAATAAAGGGAAGTAATAGAACTCTACTCTGTAATACTCTGTAATAAAGTACCATCTCAATTATAAAATTCATAAATTGAAAGTAAATTCATCCACTTCACGAGATCATGTGTAAAAAGCCTATCTCATAACCTTTGATTATAATGGCTCTTTTTACTAGCCTCGCAAAATTCAGATGATTAGTTAATGACTTTGTGTTAAGAGTTTACAAACTGTAATTAATCTAATGCTTACTTCGAACCCAAACGAGGGGAAGAATATGCAAAGACAAAATCTATGGACTTGCGGTATAAATTTTTTGAATTTCAAAGTATCATTTTAGTCTTTTAAATAATAAATATGCATATAATCTACTCCAATGCTCATAAATGAGTATGAGTACAAATCTCTCAATGGTATCTATGCTGAGTAATATGAGAAAGGTGGGGGAACACTAAGAGGAGAATTAAAATAAGAGTAAGCATAATTTACTCCAATGTTAAAAAATGAGCAAGAGTATCAATGTGAACCTTTGGTGGTATCCATATTGAGTAATATGAGAAAGGTGGGAGAATACTAAAAGAGGACCATGTTAAAAGCTGCTTTATTTACTCTAATGCTTTAAAAGAGTATGAGTATTTGAATGACCTATTGAATGGTATCATGCTAAGTAATACAAAAAAGGCAGGGGAATACTTGGATAAGGAATAAAAACACAATAATAGTTCAAAAGCTATTTTGATACTCATAATTTTATCTATTTATGCTCAATTTTCATGAGTTTTGTTTAACCAGATTCTTCGTAAACTTAAGTGTGGAAGCAAGCTCTTCACTGGGTAAAAAATATACTCTCAGCATAAAATGGTTAATGATACCTCTGGCCTTTATGAATGGCAAATAAATGATAATCATAGAAATCAAAATTAATGAGATTCATTGGGTGCATGTTATCTCGTGATAAAGTGATGAATTTTCTCATATTAAAAAAATATAATGCACTTTGTTGTGTGCGATTAAAAACTAACTTACTTCAATTATCATGCTAAAACTAACTTCAATAAGTTTTTAGGAACAACAAGTCTACAAAAAATAAACCCTACATGTGGAATTAGCACTAGAGCCAACAAGTTAATCAAGGTCATCAAGTGATGAAGTTAGTTGATCATAGTCATAGTCCATCAACGCAAAATCTCAAAATCTTAGTCAGCATGAAATTCCAATGTGATGTCTGCATTTTGCATACACTGCACTTCATCTCAGTTATATGCTACACAGTAGCTATAACACAATTTTCATATTCACTTTGTTATATGCTACATAGTAGCTATAAGATAATTTTCAAATCCACTTTGATATATGCTACATAGTAGCTATAACATAATTTTCAAATCCACTTTGATATATGCTACACAGTAGCTATAACACAATTTTCATATTCATTTTGTTATATAATACATAGTAGCTATAACATAATTTTTAGATCCACTTTGTTATATGCTACATAGTAGTTATAATAATCAAAACTTACTAGACACTACATAGTAGTTATAGCACATTACCAAATCACTTTTTGCTAGACATTCCACAAGAATTATAGCACATTTCAAATCTTTTACGAGAAGCTCCACGGGACCTATAACACCATTATCATTATTTGCTAGATGCTCCACAAGATCTATAGCATATTTATCTTCAGCTAGACACTACACAGAAGTTATAGTATATTTTTGCTAAACGTCCTATAGGGAATATAATGAAAATCATTATCACTAGACATCCTATAAGGAATATAGTGAAAATCATAATCACTAGATGTCCTACAAGGAATATAATGAAAATCATAATCACTAGATGTCCCATAGGGAATATAGTGAAAATCATAATCACTAAATGTCCCACAGGGAATATACTAAAAATCATAATCACTAGACGTTTCATAGGGAATATAGTGAAAATCACAATCACTAAATGTCCCATAGGGAATATAGTGAAAATCACGATCATTAGATGCCCATAGGGAATATAGTGAAAATTATAATCACTAGACGTCCCACAGGGAATATAGTGAAAATCATGATCATTAGACATCCCACAAGGAATATAGTGAAAATCACAATCACTAGACGTCCCATAAGAAAAATAATGAAAATTACGATCACTAGATGTCCCATAAGGAATATAGTGAAAATCACAATCACTAGACGTCCCACAATGATTATAGTGAAAATCACAATCAGTAGATGTTCCACAAGGAATATAGTAAAAATCATGATCACTAGACGTCCCATAGGGAATATAGTGAAAATCATGAGTTGCTAAATGTCCTAAGGGGAATATAGCGAAATGCATAAGCTTCATTAGACGTTCCATAGGAAATATAGTGAAACATAATAAACATAGCATCTTACTTAAAATTTCTCGATAATTTAAGCATTAATAGGTCAATTAGGATACAATGAAGTACCTTAATTCTTTCTTTCAAAATTGTGTGCTACTATTGCTTTTCCGCAATTTATCAAGCAAACAGTGATAAAGGGGGGCAATTGGAAGCACCCAATTTTGGGATGCAATTGTGTATGTGTGCGACGAAAGCCCCTATGTTGAAAATCTAATTAAGAATTGATCTCTGGTGTCAGTTTCACGATTTAAAGGACTAAATCACAACATTTTATGGATTTAATTGCAAAATTGGTTTCTTAGGGGTTTGATTGCAAAAATTAGAAACTTTCGAGGACCTTTTTCATAATTTTAAAAAATTTATAATAAATGAATAAATAAATTTTTGGTCAGCCGACATTTAATGCCGATCGACATTATGCAATGCTAGTCGGCATTACCTATGAAAATCGGCATTTTGGAATGCCGATTTCCGCTAAAAAGTGATTTTTACATTTTTTTTACACTTATTTTTTCATTTTTCATGTTTTTTCATTGGTCTAGAGTTTTAATTTTTTAAAATATTATCACTTATCATTTTGTTATCCTGAGTTTGAAAATTTAAAACTAAAATGCGGATTAGTCTCCTGATCGTTCCTAATTATCATAAAACTTCCTGCATGATCACAGGAACTAAAGTGATTGGGTCTGGCTTTAAAAGCCAGAAAGAAAGGCTCTGTGGGGGCTAGCTAGTGAGCGAGAGAAAAAAGAAAAAAAAGAAAAGGCAAAGAGAGTCTATGAAAAGAGAAGCTGCGTGAAAACCCTAAAAAAAATGCTTAAAAAAACCAAAGAAAAAACAAGCCTAATTAGCTACTGCAAAAGAAAACTATGATCTTTGCTTTTAAGGTCTAGAGAATTAAGAAAAAAACAACAGAGTCAATCTCAAAATGGTGACAATCTCAATCTGAGGGGCATTCAAACTGCATTTGCACAGTATCTTATACACTTTTTTTCTTTTTATTTTTTATTTAAATTCTTTATTTTATTTTTGATTGATTCATTATTAATTAATTGTTATGTTTTTTATTTGTTTTGATTGATGTTCTGTGGTGCTCTAAAGATGAGGTTGAAATGAGATTTTGGCAGTGATTACATTGAAGAATCCATGGAGTGTCATGGATTAAGATTTGTAAAACTCTCGTAGGATTTAGGATTTATGATTTCTCCATTCTTTTAATTTGCTTTTTTTTGGGTTATAATTAAAATGATTTTAATTACTGTACATTAGGTTGTAATAGCCCTAATAGTGGGAAATAATGAATATTCTCTAATTTTTTGTACTATTAAAATTAATTAGTAAATTAGGTTAATTTGGTAAACCCTAATTAAAATCAATGGAGGCAGTAGGTTAATTTAGGTTGCATGTTATTTAAAATTAGGGTTTTTGAAAAGAAAAAATGTAATTGCTTGTTTAATCTTGTTATTTGATTTTTTTTAATATATTTTTTTATGTTTTTGGACTTGTTTGTTTATTTTTGTACAATTTGGGGCCCAAGCCATGTTAGTTACTGAACCCTCTAAATAAAAATAGGCTTAAAATGACTTCAATTAACTAACTAAAATCAATTTAGGCCCATTAGGTTAATTTAGACTTAGACTTATTTTTTAGGTTGACTAAAATTAATTTAGACATAGCTCAGCCCATTAATTTCATTTCTTTTAAAATAAATAGATTTAGGATGACATCAACTAATTAAAATCAGGTTGGAATTAGGCCCATTAATTAATTCCTTTCTTTAAGAATTTGTAGACTATAGGCCCATTTTCAATTGAAATTAAAATGAATAGACTTATGCTCACTTATTAACATATAAGCCCATCCTTAGTCCAATTCACTTGTAAATAAATATATGTAGAATTAGCTCATTTTAATTAATAAAATTAACCTAGTTTAGACTTAGGGATGCTATTGCCTTTTGTATGCATTTTTTACATGTAATTTTATGACTTGTTGCCTTTTTGGGTTAGATGGATGTTTAATTAGGGTTTAAATAAAATTATATGTAATTAGAGAATAAATTAGTAAATCATAAAATAAATCTAAATGAACACAAGACTAAAAGAAGTTAGTATTTCGTTCCTAGAATTTCCTAGTTGTGGTGCTAGCTTTCTTTTAGAGAATTGAGTACCACCTTTTGATTTTTCCCAGTTATTACCTTGGTTGGTGACTCCTCATCTCCACACCTTATCTTTTTGGCAATGGTTAGTGTGTTATCTAGGGCCTTGAGTCTAAATAGTGTCATCGTTGCTAAAATCTTGGACATGTGCTACCATCTACAAACATCGTTATAAAAGATGATGTGATAGGGGATCCCATATCAACAAAACTGATTCTTTTTTATGAACTTAGCCACTTGTTTAGCTCCTACACTTGTAAATGATTATGATTTAACCCACTTTATAAAGTAATCTACTACCACTAGGATGTACTTGTGTCTGTTTGAGGCTATTAGGTGTATTTCCATAATTATGTTTAATCAACATGTTAAAAAGGGCCATGCATAAGGAAGGTGACTAAAAAACCTATGAATTTAACAGTTGTAGGATTCTCTTATAAATTTGATATAGTTTTCCATCATCGTCATCCAGAAGAACCCTATTCTTATTAAGCTTTTAGTTAGGATGGCTATATTCATGTGTGGACCATAAACACCATCATATACTTCTTTTATTGCTCTTATAGCCTCAATTTTATCTAGACATTGGAGTTATAACCTGTTTGAAGTTCTATAGTAGAACACACCTAAGAACTATGTGAATTTTGATGCTAATCATTAGATGACTGCATTATTTTTTTCATTTGCTTGATCAAGATAGGCTCCATTTTTTCATATATCTCTAAATGTCATAGAACCAAGATTTTTTAGTTGTTTATGTCTTCACTATTATGCAATTCTTATAATAAGGTTATCCTAATCTAAGTGGGATTAAAGGCTTCATAGGAATTTTAGATGGTCCTTCCCACACCGATGCTAAAGAAGTAACTGCATCTGCCATCTAATTATGGTTTCTAGGGAGATCAATGAATCTGCATTTTTAGAAGGACATAGTAAGCAACTTCAAGTGATCTAGATAAGGTTTTAAGTGTTGCTCCATATAATCTTTCAGAATTCCAATCTCTATAATATCCAGGGCTATTAGTGTTTCTATTTCAAGTGTGCACGCCTCATATTTTACTTTGCTATTCAAGACCCTAAATTCTAGCTTCACGGTAATCGGTATTGCTTCACCTTCTGGGGATTGTAGTATGATCCTGAATCCTATGTTAAATTGGTTAAATACTCCATCAAAATACATCTGCCATCCTTAAATCTTGATAGCTGAACCGAGGTCATCTTGGAAGTCTAGTTGGATTTCTTCTTAGTCTGGAATGGGGTTAAGAGCTAGAAATTCTATCACTACTCTTCCTTTTACTAGTTTCATAGTTAAATACTACACATCAAATTCTATCAACAACACAAGCCACTTGGTAAGTTTTTCTATTAAAGAGGGAGCTTCACAGAGGTATTTCATTTAATTTATTTTAGACATAGCCTAAATTTTGTAGAACTGAAAGTAATATTTAAGTTTCTTCATTGCTCATACCAATGCCAGACATATTTATTTGCTTTGACTGTACTTTTCCTTCTATGAAAACATCTTTTATTTAAGTAGGAAACTGAATGTAGCACTTTTGTTTCTCCCTCTTGGGCTAACATTGCATCAATTGCATTTCCTTCGATTGCTAGATATAGGGTTAAAGGTATCCCTAGTTAGGCAATTTTAGGATTGGTGGGGTAGCTAGGTAGTTCCTAATCTTGTTGAATGTTAACTGACATTGTTCATTCCACTCAACTAGTTGATCTTTTCTAAGTAGCTTGAAGATCGATTCACACACTATTGTCAACTTAGTGATGAATTGGCTGATGAATTGTAATTTCCTTAGAAACCCTATGATTTCTTTTTCTATTTTTGGCACTAGCATCTCTCTGACTGCTTTTTTTATCTAGATATATTTCAATTCCATTATAACTAATAACATTCCCTAACATCTTTCCTAAAGTGACCTCAAACATGCATTTATTTAAATTAAGCTTAAGACTGTACTTTTTGACTCTTTTGAGGAACTTTTTAAGATCAATTGGGTGTTCTTCCCTAGTATTTAACTTGACCATCATGTCATCGATGTACATTTCCACTTCTATGTGTATCATGTCATGGAATATTGTAGTTGCCATTCTCTACTAAGTTGCTCCTACATTCTTTAAACCAAAAGGCATTACTCTATAGTAATAAGTGCCCTATTCTATTATGAGAGCTATTTTTGCTCTATCAATAATGGCCATTATGATTTTATTATACCTAGAGAATCCATCCATAATGGAGTACATTACACATGAGGTGGCGCTATTAACCAATATATCTATATGAGGTAGTGGGAAATCATCTTTTGGGCATGCCTTATTCAAATCTTTATAGTTGACACACATTCTAACCCTTCTGTCTTTCTTAGGTACTAATGCCACATTCGCTAACCATTTTGGATAGTCTACTACCTTAAAAAATGTTGCTTTGATTTACTTCTCAATGTCTTTTTTCACTAGTTGGGCCCATTCTGGTCTAAGTCTTCTCAATTTATGTTTTATTGGTTTGCCCCTATCCTTAGGAGGAATGAAGTGTTGAGCAATGCCTCTATCCATACCAAGCATATTGTCATACATATAAGTGAATATTTTATTAAAATTTTTCAATTTCTCTCCTCTTTTCAGGGGTAACATCTTTTGAAATATACAGATGCATGGTTCATATTATATGCTAATATTAAATGATTTAGGGCATATGGAATAAATATCAAATATGCTAATGTTTTGATCAATGCAATGTGCACTACCATTAGGAAAGACATCAAACAAGTAAGCAAAAATTGATTTTAATGTATTAACTTCAAAGTTCATTACATCATGAGTTTCAACTACAAAAATTAAAGAAGCAAACTATCTCTAGATCAATTGCTCAATAGATGGTTTTGTCTTTAGATAACCTACTATTTGTATGTCTCATAATTACTAGTGGAAAAATGGTGGATGATTCTTTTCCTCCATATTATTTTAAAGTGATCCATAAACCTTTGTTGTACCTTGCCACTAAAGAAATCTACAAGTTCATAAAGTACATGTTGTTTCTGTTGGGTTTCATGATACAAACGCAGCAGAAAAATAAAAAATTTATCACATTCCTATCCCTAGATCCATGCAATTTGACTACTTGATAAAATCTAAGGTTTCAAGAATCTCACCAAGACACATAAGAGGCAAGATTTTTTGAAAGGATGAGAGGAGGTTCACACTGGTGACACCTTACCTTGAGCTTTTTGCTTTGGTAGTTTGGATCTAGACGTCTCTAAAAGCATGCGTCCTCTATAGGTATCCACACAAACAACTCTTCACAAAAATGAATTGGAGTGTGTGCTAGCAACGTCCTTGATTGTCGCATAAATCAAGAACAAAAGAAAAACTCTGTCTTTGTTTTCTAAGAAGAAAGAAAATGAATTTGGAGGCAGGAAAAACAAGTGTGTTAAACCCTAGAGAATGTAACATATTTATAAACTCCAAAATGACCTTTTGGTAACTTCCATTTGTTATATTCTGATTTTTTTTTAAAAATAAAACATAAATAATTATCTTATTTATTTATTTAAAATAACATTTATCTTAAATAAATAAACAAATAAATAAATAAATAAAGCACTTTAATTATTTATTTCCACATAGTTTATTTTAGGCTTATTAAACCCAAATTTGTTTTGGGCTTATTCTAAGTGTGCGACCTTATAGGTTCACATAACATTGGTAGTGGGCCTAAATAGATATTTAGGCCTATAAGTCATAAGTGGCCTCTAGCAAGACATTATGACTACCCAAGTCATGTGAAGTCAATAATCTGACATAACCTAATTACAGTGAATTTTATTGCCCCTTTATCACATGATATCCTAATTGAACATAAGGCATATAATGTCATCCTTATATAGTTCAATATTATGACTTGATTCCAAATAGACTAAAAATGATAACTCTTTATCAATTTAATTCTATCTCATCAAGGGGCCCATAGATATCTTTCTCATATTAATGAGGGATAAATTCTTTCTGAATCACTCACATGCCTCACATAACTAATTTCATATCCAACAACATCCTATTTAATCATCTGGTTAAAAACAATGTTAGAATGTGTTAAAACATAAAATAGCTATGTAGAAATACATGATGATTTCAAGGTGAAAGGATCGAAATAAAATTACTATGATGAGAAATACTTATGACAATAATCTATGTATTATTTTCATAGTGGGTCAATCCAGTACATGATCTCTCATCATATACCTATGAGTTGACTTAATATCTCATATTCATGAATAGAAAAACATAACCATCAGTCAACTTCATACTAGCCTTAATACTTTAATATTTATATAATAAATAAATGGCTAGTGGTAATTAGAATAGAACTTTTATTTTAATCTAAGGGTTTTACTATCAAGTCACATACTTGATGGCCTTAGTAAGAATTAACCATTCATATAATTATCATAAAATCAAATGATAATGAAATACCTCTTTATTAATAAAATAAGAAAGTCAATACATAATCATAAATGATTTACCTAGTGCATATCACTAACAGTTTCATGTCGAATTGTCTCTTTACTAGTGTCAGATAATAGTGGATGCATGACCTAAATCATGAGATTAGTACATAGTTCACATACATGCAGAGGGTCATATGTTCTAGCTTTCACCAGGGACACATCCATCTTATTTAGTATTCTGGAGTATCCTTCATGCATTCAATCTGTTCTTATGTCATAATGTGGGTTAAGCATCTATGGACATCTTTGAAGTATCTCTCTAAGTGATTCCTGGGTTGATATATCATCTATTTACCTATAGGTTTGTCAAGTAAACTTATCTTTTCTTGCAACCAAATATAAAGGAATTTAGGGCTCCTAATGAAGTTTGGAATTTTCCCTTTTTTGAGGTCATCCAAACTTTGAATGTTTTTTACTAATATCGATGGGAAGGGAGTCATTCCATACTATATTCCTTTGATAACTTAGAGTATCATATAATTTCCTAGCCTATCATTCGAGAGGGTGAAATATTGCATAAAGAGGTAACACGTAAGAAGGCATGCCCAAATTAAGGTTCTAGACTTCTTAGTGGTGCAGGTAGCTATGATTTGCATAGGAATCAGTCATACATTTGTAATGACTAATTTTTCAAGCTTTTATGAGCTTATATCAAGTAAATCTATTCTAAGTCCTGGGTATTCAATATTTTAGTTAATGAAAGTTGCTTCTTTAGTCTTGGTGGGGATTTATCCTATTATGGCACTAAATTCCTTTATAATAGGCATAGTTGTACAATATTGAATCATAATATGTGCTCTTGGGGTTCCCAAAATGATATAACAACATGCAAGAGTTCACAATTGAGGTATAGTTGCTAGAATGCCTTGATGCATGGCATTCCATATGGTTGTAAGCTTTTCCAATTAGTATTATCAAGATTATAGAGGAAATGTTTAATGATGCTAGTTTAAGTTTGGAAGTTTTCGACCATGATGCCATTTTTAAGAAAGCTTTGGATCCTAGCCTTTAGTTTTCCATTGCTTTCTCTAGAAGATTTAGCTTCATGATCACTCATGTTAAATGTTTTATTCCTATACATTTATTATGGTTAGCTAAATGGATGATGCATCACGTGCGGCTACAAAAGAAAAGGGTGAGCATGTATGCATAGGGTGAATACATAATCTTGTAATGAAAAATGCTTATTATTGTAAGAAATAATGGTTAGTATATGCTATCTACATGTATAATATGTATGGATAGTAGAAAAAAATCTCAAAGATTGGTTAGTATTTCTTGCATAGTGAATAAACCAATCACTATCAAGCTCTAGCTTCTAACCTTATTTCTCCATAAGGTTATTTAGTCTCTTTCCGAGGTGGGTTTTGAACCTATAGTCATCTGGTGACTATGGTTCTACTCTTAGAACTAGGCTATTTCAATTTATGTTGATTAGAACTAAAAGGTAATTGATACGGAACCTCCAAGAATAAGCTTGAGAACCCCTTTATGTATTCGAACCCCCAAAGTATTAACTTGAAAACCCCAATAGTCAATTCAGCAACAACCCTTAAGAATGGTTAGAAATCAGATTACTTAGATGATCAAAGAATTAGAATAAAGAAAACTCATTTCTAAATTCAAATTTCGAAACACTCCACAAGAAGATGATCAATCTACTTGAATGTTCCTTAAAGCCTGTATTCTACACAAGAACACAAATATAAAAGCAAGACAACCTTTAGGTTTTAAAACTTCAATTCTGAATAATAAAATTCGTCCAAGGCATATATATATATAGCCTTTACAAGGTTTTCCTTAGTGAGTAAGGAAAACCAATAACCCTAATCACAAAAAAAGGAAATTAATCTAATTAGACCTTAAATAGGAATTTTGACATACTTCCTATTTTAAGAATAATTAAACTAACTAAAACTAATGGGCTTTTAAAATAACAAATTCGTCCAGCCCTTATTTAACATAATTAAACCCATTAATAACTTGGACTTGAATTAAGTTGTATTGAACTTGAGCTGCACTTGGCATAAAGCTTTGGTGTCCTTGTAAACTTTCACTAGCTAAGTTCACAAAGCCTTGTAGATGTTGGATTAAGGCTTCTTGAAGCTTCTTAGATTGAGACCTTGTTATAGGTCTTTGAGGCATGCTGATTGGACTCAAAACCTCTTGAACTTGATCCTTGCCTTCTTGACCATGCTCATCTTCATCATGTTGAATTCTTTGAGCTTGGTGTGTTGGCTGCTCCATAACATTTCCCCTCTCCTCAAAAGGATTTGTCCTCAAATCTAAAGCATCACCTATATCAAAAGGACTCAAATCAGCCATATTGAATGAAGCACTAACATTATACTCACCAGGTAAGTCCACTTTGTATGCATTGTCATTAATCCTTTCAAGTATTTGAAAAGGACCATCTCCTCTTGGGTTTAGCTTAGACTTCCTTTGAAGTGGAAACCTTTCTTTATGAAAATGCACCCAAACCCAATCTCCAGGCTGAAAAATCATTGGCTTCCTTCCCTTGTTCACACGTGAAGCTACTTTAGCATTTTGCTTCTCAATCCTCTCCTTAACTTGCTTATGTAACTTCTTTACCAAATCAGCCTTAGAATTAGCATCAACACTCACAAAATTGTTAGGTGGCAGTGGCAATAAATCAATAGGAGTAAGTGGATTAAATCCATAAACAATCTCAAATGGAGAGCAATTAGTTGTGCTATGAGCAGCCCTATTGTAAGCAAACTCCACAAATGGTAAACAATCCTCCCACATCCTAATGTTCTTTTCTATGATTGCCCTAAGCAAAGTAATCAAAGTCCTATTAACTACTTCGGTTTGCCCATCGGTTTGAGGGTGACAAGTAGTTGAAAATAATAGCTTAGTTCCTAACTTTCCCCATAACGCACGCCAAAAATGACTCAAAAACTTAACATCCCTATCACTAACAATGCTCCTAGGTATGCCATGCAAATGCACAACTTCTTTGAAAAACAAATCAGCAATCAACTTAGCATCATCAGTTTTATAACATGGTATAAAATGAGCCATTTTACTAAATCTATCAACCACAACAAAGATACTATCACGACCTTTCCTAGTTCTAGGCAATCCAAGCACAAAATCCATAGACAAATCAGTCCAAGGTTCACTAGGAACGGGTAATGGTGTGTATAACCCATGCGGTTTCAACCTAGACTTAGCCTCTCTACATGTAATGCAATGCTCACAAACTTTATACACATCATGTTTCATACCGGGCCAAAAGAAATGTTCTAATAGCATATCATAGGTCTTATTTACCCCAAAATGCCCCATTAAGCCTCCTCCATATGCCTCCTTAATTAATAATTCCCTTATAGAACACTTAGGAATGCACAATCTATTTCTCTTAAACAAGAAACCATCAAACAAGTAAAAATCATCCGAAACAACCCCATTGGCACAAGATGCATATATATCACCAAAATCATCATCATGTGGATACAACTCCTTTATAAACTCAAAACCTAATAATTTAGCAGTAAGAGAGTTAAGTAAGGTGTACCTTCTAGATAATGCATCAGCAACCACATTCTCTTTACCTTGCTTGTACTTAATCACATATGGAAATGTTTCTATGAACTCCACCCATTTGGCATGCCTACGGTTCAGCTTATCTTGACCCTTCAAATGCTTTAAACTTTCATGGTCAGTGTGTATCACAAACTCCCTAGGCCACAAATAATGTTGCCATGTTTGCAAAGCTCAAACCAATGCATATAATTCCTTGTCATAAGTTGGATATTTCAAGGTTGCCCCACTTAACTTTTCACTAAAATACATTAGTGGTCTTTGATCCTGCATCAAAACAGCTCCAATCCCTATGCCACTAGCATCACATTCAATCTCAAAAGTTTTATCAAAGTTAGGTAAAGCAAGTAAAGGTGCATTACACAATTTTGCCTTAAGTTCATTAAATGCATGTTCTTGTGCATCACCCCAAAAAAATCCAACATTTTTCTTAACTAATTCATTCAAAGGTGCGGCTATAGTGCTGAAATCTTTAATGAATCTCCTATAGAAACTAGCAAGCCCATGAAAACTTCTCACCTCACTAGCATTTTTAGGTTTTGGCCACTCTTTAATAGCCCTAACCTTCTCCTCATCAACCTCTATGCCTTGACTAGAAACAACAAAACCAAGAAAATTAACCTTATTCATGCAAAAACTACACTTTTTAAGGTTTGCATACAACTTTTCTTGTCTAAGTGTTTCTAGTACAATTCGCACATGCATAACATGATCATCTAAACACTTAGAGTAAATCAAAATATCATCAAAGTAAACAACAACAAATTTACCTAAGTAATTTCGCAACACATGGTTCATCAATCGCATGAATGTGCTAGGTGCATTAGTAAGACCAAAAGGCATAACAAGCCACTCATACAACCCATACTTAGTCTTAAAAGCTTTTTCCATTCATCACCAACATTCATTCGAATTTGATAATAACCAGATTTCAAGTCTATTTTTGTGAACAAACAAGAACCATATAACTCATCAAGCATATCATCTAATCTAGGAATAGGATGACGATACTTTACAGTGATTTTATTGATGGCTCTGCAATCCACATACATCCTCCATGTTCCATCCTTCTTTGGCACAAGAATGACAGGAATCGAACAAGGACTAAGACTTTCCCTCATATACCCTTTAGCTAGTAACTCCTCCACTTGTGTTTGGATCTCCTTTATTTCTCTTGGATTTGCTCTATATGCTGGTTGATTGGGTATGGCTGCCCCAGGAATGAAGTCAATTTGATGTTCTATGCCTCTAATTAGGGGTAATCCACTAGGAATCTCTTTGGGAAACACATCTTCAAATTCCTGCAAAAGATCAACAAACACACTAGGAAAAGATGGGTTAAGTTCATTAGTTACCAAATAAGCCCCTTTGTACAAAAGTACAAATATAAGCCGATTAGCATACAAGGCCTGTCTAACCTCACTTGTCCTAGCTATTAAACTCAAATTCTTTTCTTTTTTCTCTCTAGGCTGAATCTCTTCTTTTATTTTTCCCTCTTTCTTTTCACTCTCTAAAGAATTTTTCTTACTCTCTTTTTCTTTCTTTTCAGCCTCCACTCTCATTCTTTCCATTTTACATTGGTCTTCATACACCTCCTTTGAAGAAAGCGGTGTTAATATGATCTTGCGCCCATCCTTGGTAAAGTGATACCGATTATGGTACCCATCATGCTTGGTCTTTCTATCAAATTGCCATGGTCTACCAAGCAAAATATCTCGAGCATGCATAGGAACTACATCACACAATTGCTCATCATGATATTTACCAATTGAAAAGGAAATAATAGATTGTCTATTTACCTTGACCTCTCCACAATCATTAAGCCATTGAAGTTTGTATGGCTGTGGGTGTGGTATAGTAGATAGCCCCAATCTACTAATTAAGAATGAGCTCACTGCATTGGTGCAACTCCCTCCATCAATAATCATACGACATGCCTTGCCTTGCACATGACACCTTGTATGGAATAAGTTGTCTCATTGCTCTTCAATGCAATCTTCCTTTATTTGAGTACTAAGAGCACGCCTTGTAACCAGCATGTCACCTTTGATTGGCTCCTCTATACTCCCATCACTACAACTTTCCAATTCAGGCATCTCATCCTCATCACTTTCATTATTGCCCTCTTCTTCATCAGTCACAATTTCCCCATTCCTTATGGTCATAGTTCTCTTACTAGGGCAATCTTTGCTCACATGACCTACTCCTTGACACTTCCAACACTTAATGTCTCTATTTCTCCCTTTAGGCTCATCGGTTTTGATTTTGTCCTTAGAGACCGAATCTGCCTTCCCTTTAGCAACCTCATGAGCAACCTTATTCCCACCCCTATAATCACTCTTTCCATCCTTTTTCCAATTAAAATTAAAGCTAGAATAGGATTAGGAATTGTACCTTATCGCCCCTCTTCCTTGGAGTTGCCTTTCTATCTTGACGGCCATGTGCACCATCTCTTCTAAATCTTCATATTTGTGTAAATCTACTCGATCAGATATGTCTTTGTTTAGACCAGCCAAGAAGCGTGCCATAGTGATCTCCACATCTTCATCTATATCAGCCCTAGTCATGAGCATCTCCATCTCTTTATGGTAATCATCCACACTCTTACTACCTTGTTTAAGAACTTGAAGTTTTTGTACAAGTTCCCTATGATAGTGTTTTGGCACAAATCGCTTCCTCATTACAACCTTGAGCTCAGGCCAATTATCAATTGGGTACTCCAAATTCCTTCACCTATTAATCACCAAATGGTCCCACCAAGCAATAGCATAATCAGAAAATTGAGTAACCGCCAATTTTACCTTCTTTTCCTCGCTAAATTAATGGCAATCAAATATAAGCTCCAATTGCTTCTCCCATTGTAAATAGGACTCCGGATCTGATTTACCTTGAAAGTTAGTTATCTTATGTTTGATGCTTCCTAAATTTCGATCTACATAATCTTTATTGCCTCAATTTCTTCCATTGTATGGAATCGGTTGTAACCTTCCTCTTCCTCCACCTCGGCCTTGTCTACCTCCACCTCTTGGTACTCTTACTTCTGCATAGGCCTCATCTTCATCCTCATTGTCAACATTGCCTTCTACTTCCTCATTATGATTTGGTGTTGTTGCCCTTTCAACCGCTCCTAGCCTTGTATCCATGCAGTTTAATCTCTCCATTATAGTCTCAAAATTTGTATTCATACATTCAAATTGCCTTTGTTGAGCCTCACGAAGCAAAGTTTCATCAACTTTACCCTCACCTTTATTTTCACCTTGGTTTGACATTGCCGTAAAAGAATGTTAGAAACAATAAAAATAATAATAATTTAAAATCCTCACAAGCACTCCCTCATGTGTTTGCACTCAAATGATACGGGTGGTCACTCGTGTTTAACTCAATTTGATGTTTCACTCAGCTCCCTCTCACCACTCAAGCTAATTCTTTTATGTTCTTAGGTGAATCACACTTTTAGAACAAATTAATTAGATTGAAGCAATATTCAAGTAGAACTTTCAAAAGTGAAATTTTCAAAACAAGTTTGAGGCAATTCGGTTAAAAAAAAAATAACAATTCAGAAGCAATAAAATAGGAAAACTCAAAAATATGCAAAAGACATGTGAAAGAAATACAAAGATCTTCTAGAATAGAAAAGAAAACAAATTTAGAAGTTATTTTAAGGAGAAAAGTCAAATATGCCTCAAAAAGTAATATTCCTTAATGAGCAAGTATTGTAAAGATATGCAAAATCCTTAATAGACAAGTAATACAAGATATGACAAGATCTAGTTAGATATGTCAATTATAAACCAAATAGGATTAGGAAACCAAAATTAGACCTGACGAGGATATTAATCACTCAAACAATATTCCTTAATGAGCAAGGAATGGAAGGAAATGCAAATTAGACCTTATTAGGATATAAATCACTCAAGAATCTCAATTCTTCCTTTTCTAATAACTTTCTCTCTTTTTTTTCACGAATTTTTTTTTTGCTTTTTTTTTTCAAATTTCTTCTCTTTTTTTTTTTTGCACGAAATTTTTTTTTTAATTTCAACTATGAACACAAATCTAAATTTCAGAATGCAAAACAATTGACTGACCTAAAGGAAAAAAAAATCAAGACTAATAAATAAGAACAAAGAACAAAACACAAGAATGAAGAACAAAAATAAATAAGAACGATTTTAAAAGGATAAGAAAAACATAAGAAATCAGGATTAAGAATAGAAATTATAAAAGATAAAACCTGATCTAGAGCCAAAGCTCTGATACCAAATGATACGGAACCTCCAAGAATAAGCTTGAGAACCCCTTTATGTATTCGAACCCCTAAAGCATTAACTTGAAAACCCCAATAGTCAATTCAGCAACAACCCCTAAGAATGTTTTAGAAATCAGATTACTTAGATGATCAAAGAATTAGAATAAAGAAAACTTGTTTCTAAATTCCAATTTCGAAACACTCCACAAGAAGATGATCAATCTACTTGAATGTTCCTTAAAGCCTGTATTCTACACAAGAACACAAAGATAAAAGCAAAACAGTCTTTAGGTTTTAAAACTTCAATTCTGAATAATAAAATTCGTCCAAGGCATATATATATAGCCTTTACAAGGTTTTCCTTAGTGAGTAAGGAAAACCAATAACCCTAATCACAAAAAAAGGAAATTAATCTAATCAGACCTTAAATAGGAATTTTGACATACTTCCTATTTTAAGAATAATTAAACTAACTAAAACTAATGGGCTTTTAAAATAACAAATTCGTCCAGCCCTTATTTAACATAATTAAACCCATTAATAACTTGGACTTGAATTAAGTTGTATTGAACTTGAGCTGCACTTGGCACAAAGCTTTGGTGTCCTTGTAAACTTTCACTAGCTAAGTTCACAAAGCCTTGTAGATGATGGATTAAGGCTTCTTGAAGCTTCTTAGATTGAGACCTTGTTATAGGTCTTTGAGGCATGCTGATTGGACTCAAAACCTCTTGAACTTGATCCTTGCCTTCTTGACCATGCTCATCTTCATCATGTTGAATTCTTTGAGCTTGGTGTGTTGGTTGCTCCATAACAGTAATTAAGGAACAATACTTAAATATACTTAAGGTAATCACATGATGCTAGTGTGAAGATTAATTTTTGGGCTCTAAATGATATCCAAAGCCCGTATGCTCCCATATGCATAGGGCTCAAGTTAATAGAAAAAGGAGTCTGAGTTCTTACCCCTATATTGATATTTGAATGTTTACTGGAGTCATAAAATATCATTCAATGGTTTACAATTCAATTTTGTCGAGATAAAGGTCCATAATCTAGTTGAATTCCTAATCCATTCATTTGATATGATAAGAGTCAATGGATGATGTCTCAAAGGTTCCATTATTGAGGGATGTCATTATTTGCTAGTTTACATAGACCATTCAGGCTAAAATATATAATCCTTATAATTCCTCATGCTTTGGGCTCACATGAAGCAGACAAGAATCATATGGATCTAAGCATGAATATTCTATAAAAACTAACACTATGTTGTCATTCGATGATAGACACTAGAAGCATCATTTCATTTATGAATAGTAGGTTAAATATACAACATTAAGATAAGGATAGCATGCAAAGCCTAGTGGAATCCTAAAGGAAGTTACTACTGGTTTATCTATAAAGGTTGAGTTAGGGTAAAAGGCTACGGGTTCCTTATCGAGAATGCTCCCATACGACTAAGATTATGAACTCCGATCAGTGAGTTTGGGAGTCAAATGAGTCTCCCCCCTTAGGACTTAGGGTATAAACTCTGGTTAAATGAGCCCAATGAATGCATGAGTAAAGGCCAAAGGTGATAATACCTATCTTTGTTACCTCGTAACTTGATTAAAATCATGGTAGCAATGTCATTTAGTATTATTGAGGGTTTAGGGACCAATAGTGCACTTATGATGTGTAGTGAAAATGTAATGGTGAGGGGCTCTATGCGATTGAGTATTAAATAATGAGAAATACTCATTTTTGAATTGATCTCCCTCACTTAAAATTACCCAGTGGAGTTGCCACTATGAGCGACCTTTGGTCTTTCCTTTTCCTCCCTCACTTCGGGATGAATGAAAGGGAGAATCTAGGATTTTATATTTTCGAGGGACATGGCAACTTTACCAAATAAGGATAAATGATTAGTCTCAGAAAGAATGAAATCTTTTTGATTTTATAGAGTTGCCACCTAATTTATAAAAAATTGAGAAAGATGAGGGTAGCATTAAGTTACTTAACGAGTATTACCCAGAGCAGAGATTTTTAGGTTCAAGGGATCGCATATGCTTTTTAACTATGTTGGGTTATGAAATTTAAAAAGGAGCAAAAATTTAAATATTTAATCATAAACTTTAACCAAGATCCATGTAATTCAATTAACCGATTGATATAGGGTTTCCAAAAACCTTACCACAAATGCATGAAAAGGCAAGATTGCTGGAAGGTAGAAAGGGGGTTCACTCTGGTGACACCCTACCTCGAGCATCTAATTATCTAGGTTGGATTAAGATTTCTTTAAATGGATACATCCTCCAAAAGTATCCATATGAATAACCCCTTGAATAAAAAAGAACATGTGTGCTAGTACCTTTTTCTTGATTGTCTAACAACTCAAAAACTAAAGAATTCTATGTTTTTGTTTTCTCAAAGGGAGAGAAAACAAATTTAGGTGGTAGAAATAAAAGGTATATAAAACTTTAAAGAATATGCCATATTTATAGACCTCTTAATTAGGGTTTCATTTACCAAATTGAATCTTTGGTAATTTCTCATTTACCAAAATGTTTTTGGTATATTCCACTTATTTATTTATGGCTGCCTATTTATTTAAGATAACCATTACCTAAAATAAAAAAATATATACACATATATATTTATTTATTTCCACAAAGCTTTATTGGGCTTAGTGAACCCATATTCATTTTGGGCTTATTCTAAGTGTGTGACTTTGTAGGTTCACATGACATTGGTAGTGGGCCTGAAATCCCTATTTAGGCCTACAAGTCATAAGTGGCCTCTAGCAAGACATTATGACTACCTAACTCATATGAAGGTCAATAATCCGATATAACCTAATTTATAGTGAATAGTGTAGTCTTTTTTGTTACATGATATCTTGATTGAATATAAGGCATAGTTTATGTCATCCTTATATAATTCAATTATATTATTTCTTGATTGTATATAGACTGAGAATGATAACTCTTTATCAATTCTCTTTACCCTGGCCATGCATTTTCCTTAGTCTATCTTATTAAGGGGCCTGTAGATATCTTACTCAAATTAAATGTGTGATAAATTATGTCTTAATCACTCACATTCCTCGCATAACTTATTTCATATCCAAAAATAATCTATTTTATCATCTGGTTAAACATAATGCTAGATTGTGTCAATATACAAAAAAGATATGTAAAAATCCATGGTGATTTCAAGGTTAGAGAACTAAATCAACATTACTGTGATGAGAATTACTTATGACAATTACTTTTGTAGTATTCTCTTGGTAGGTCAATCTAATACATTATTTCTTAAATAAGTACCTATGAGTGGACTTATATCTCATATTCATGATTAGTAAAACATAATCATCAGTCAAAACTATACTAGTTCTTACATTACAATGACTAAGGATAATTTGAATATAACTCATATTTAATCTAAGGGTTTTACTATCAAGTCACATACTTGATGACCGTAGGAAGAATTGACTATTCAAGTAATTATCACAATAGAAAATGATAATGAAAATGCCTCTTTATTAATAAAATGATAAAGTCAAAATATGGTCATACATGATTAACCTAGTGTATATCACTAACACACTATTTCTTATTATACGATATTCAATATATAGCTACCACAACACTTTAGTTTTGATAATGACAATTTATTTAGCATTCACATAATACATCAGATAATAAAGGATGACATATCATTATTACATCACTTTGCTAACAAAATACATATAAAAGGAAAAAACAAAAGATTGAGGAAAAGTAAATCTAGCTTAAATAAAATAAACCTACATGGTTAGCACAACTATGCACGTAACTTACTCGATCACATGAATAATGGGATAAGTAATGGAACTTAATCATTTAAAAGAGTAAGTAAAATGTACATGATCATGAATGTTTGCAGTAATTATTATGCTATGACAATGTATAATGACGATATAAGGGATGCATTATGACATCATTGGACTGGGAACATAATGACTCTAGTCTGAAATATAAACTTTTCATGTTATTGATATGCATGGTGTGATTTTATGTTTTGAAACTAGAGGATGAAGAATGATGATATAAGATTAGCAACATAAAGCATAAATTCATATAGTATGCAAATTGTCAGTCTTATCATGCAAGCATAATAAATTTTATAAATGGTAGTGATAATAAAGTAGAATGCAGTGTGAGAAAATAAATGTGCTAAAATGATTGTGGTCCTCAAATTCAACTGAGCTCATATGAGTTTTAAAGCTTTAGCTTCGAGGGATTATAAAGCTTTCCTCATTGGGAGGTTCAAAATGACGTGTAGAATGATGCTAGTTTATATACCTTTGAAGCATGCTTTGAAAAATATGAGGCTAGGTTTGGTAGAAAGGAGATCTAATAACCTAAGAAAATGCAGTTTGAGAGCTAAAACTGTCTAAAAGTGGGTTTCCAATGTTTTCAAATGGACATATTTTTTAGTATATGCGTGTTTCTCTTACTACCCCCCAAAATGAGGTGTGGGGACCCCTATTTATAGTGAAAATTTTGAGGAAAGGGGTGTGTGTGTGGTCATGCGTATGTCCTTAGGACAAAGCATATGGCCATGTGAAGTGTGCCTGACTGTGCACTTGGCATGTGATCATAAGGTGCACACTTTAACATGATGCGCGGGCAATCTAAAGATCTCCAAGGCTATTTTGACATTGGTTTCTAGGTTTTTGGGCCTTTCGGACATGATTTTAAAGTCTATATTGTCTAATTCAACCTTGATTTTAGCATGTGACACCTAGGGGTGTCCATGGCTATATGCGCACTTCTAAGTGATGCACATTATTCTTCTAGTTGTTTTGGACTATTCTAGAACCACTTCTGTAGATTTAAAAGCCTTTCGGATATGTTTCCAAAGTTCATTTTGTCAAAATCAAATATTTTTTCTAGAAGTTGGATCCCAGTCTAGTAAAAAGAATTCTAGCTCAATAAGCTACGTGTTCTGAGAGAATATTGCTCAAAATAAGCCTCTTATTGTTATGATAGTTCATCTTTAAGTCGAAGAACAACTTAATGACTCGGTGATTGATTTTGTGCACTAGTGGAATTGGTTAAGGTTTTGGGGATGCACATTTCAAAGATGTTATGAATAAGTAGACTCTAGTCATTTTAAAGATTAATTTCATCATTGGACCTTTATGGGGATAGTCAAATTTGAGGTATGACAATTGCCTTCTAGTTCACGTGTGTTGCATAATGTCATACCTTAAATTTAACTATCCCTAAAAAGGTCCAATGATGAAATTAATCTTCAAAAAGACTAGAGTTTGCCCATTCATAACACCTATAAAGTGTGCAATCCTAAAACCCTAACTGATTCCACCAATGTGTTAAATCAATTATTGGGCCATTAATTTATGCTCTAATCTTATGAAATACAAATTATTAGGATAATAAAAGGCTTGTTTGAGTAATCTTTTCTTGGAACATGTAATTTGTTGCGCTAATGTTCATTTTATCAAATCGGGACCTAACTTCATGAAAAAATAGAAATTGATTTTGATAAAATAGACTTGGAAACATGTCCGGAAGGCTCCAAAACCTTAGAAAGTGGTCTTATAATAGTCTAAAATAACTCAAGTATTAGTGCATGTTGCCTACAAGTGCACATATAGCCACAAACACCCTAGATGTCACACACTAAAATCAAATATGAATTAGACTAAACAAACTTTAGGAATGCATGTGGAAGGCTCTAAAACCTCAGAAAGTGATCCTAAAATAATGTAAAACACCCCAAGAGTTAGTGCATGTTACTTTAAAGTATGCATAAAAACCTTTAGGTGTCACACATTACATAAAATGAATGGTAGAAATGAGTCAAAAAGGCCTAAAAACCCTAGGAACCAACATCAGAATAGCCTAAAAAAGCCCTTAAATGAATTCCAAATGCATGAAAGTGCATGTAACCACTCACAAGCACTCATAGCCATATGATAGTGCATGACCACATGCTAAGTGCATAGTCACATGCTCCATCCTAGGAATGCATGTGTGACCACACCTATACCCCCCCTCTTCCTCACATTTTTCACTATAAATAGGTGCCTCTATGCCCCTTTTTTAGAGGGGAGCAAGAGGAAACACATACACACTTAAAAATCTATATGTTCGATGGCACTGGAAACCCACTTCCAAATAATTTTAGTTTTACCACTACATTTTTCTTAGGTTATTAGGTCTCCCTTCCACCAAATGTAGCCTCATCATTGTCAAAGCACGCTTCAAAAGTATACAAATTAGCATCATTCTACATGTCATTTTGAACCTCTCAATGAGGAAAGCTTAATAGTCCCACGAAGCTAAAGCTTTAAAACCCATACAAGCTCAGTCAAATCTAAGGACCAAATAATCATTTTAGCATGTTTTTGTTATCATACTGCATTTTATTTCATTATCACTGACATTTATGAATATTATTGTGCTTGTGTGATGAGACTGGCAATTTGCATGTTATGTGAATAACTTAGACTCTATTTTTTTCTCATCTTATGTCATCATTTTGAATCCTCTAGTTTTGAAATGTGAAACCACACTATAAATATCAATAATGTGAAAATTTTATATTTCAGACTAGAGTCATTATATTTTCAGTCGAGTGATGTCACCATGGATCCCCTATATTGTCATCACATATCATCATAGCATAAATAATCACTGCAAACATGCATGATTGTGTACATTTTACTCAGCCTTTTAAGTAATTGAGTGTCCATTGTTTATCCCATTATTCTAGTGATCGAGCAAGCTACATGCATAGTCATGTTTGCCTTACAGGTTCATTACACTTAAGCTAGATTTACTTTGTTGTGATCCTTTTTTCCTTTTATATGTATTTTATTAGGAAAGCAATGTAATAATGATATCTCAGTTTTTTAATCTTCTATTATCTTATGTACTATATGAATGCTATATAAAATGTCATTACCGAAACTAGGGTGTTGCAATAGCTATACATTAAATATCGTATAATGAGAAATAGTCAAAATATAGATGAGATCCCCTAAACTCAAAAAACTTAGCGAGGGGAAATACTCATTGAGTGACCCAATGTTGTCCTTTCCTTTTTTTTTTTAAAAAAATTGAGCGACAACTCCACAAAATCAAAAAGCATCTCATTCCTCTCGAGACCAATCATTTGTCCCTATTCAGTAAAGTTACCATATCCCTTAGAAACCTATAAGCAAAGCAAGCCATAAAAAATAATACTATAAAACACAACTTGTCACTCATAGTGGTGACTATATTAGGGATTTCTATGTAAGAGAGATTAACTAAAAAATGACTATTTCTCATTATGCAATACTCAATCATATAGAGCCCCACACCATTGTATTTACACTACACATCATACATACACCAATAGTCCCTAAAACCTTAATAATACTAATTGACATTGCTACCATGATTCCACTTGAGTCATGGGGCGATGAAGATAGGTATTATCACCTTTAGTCTTTACTCATACATTTGTTGGACTCATCTGCCTAGAGTTTGTAACCCTTATATGGGGGCATTCACCCTTAACCTTTCACCCTAACTTAACTCATGTAAATAAGCCAGTAGTAATATCCACTAGGATTCCACCAAGCTGTGCATGCTATCCTTGTCCTAACACTATTTGTTTAACCTATTATTCATAATTGGCATGAATCTCCTAGTATCTATCACCGAACGATATCATAATGTTAGGTTTCATAGAATGTTTATACTCAAA
Source organism: Mallotus nudiflorus (assembly GCA_947683625.1). Taxonomy (NCBI): domain Eukaryota; kingdom Viridiplantae; phylum Streptophyta; class Magnoliopsida; order Malpighiales; family Euphorbiaceae; genus Mallotus; species Mallotus nudiflorus. The sequence goes on along the minus strand of CANTUR010000793.1, from coordinate 2,630,514 downwards.
CCCACATGATTCTCATATACTTCATATGAGCTTGAAGCATGAGGAATGATAAGAATCATGTACCTCTGCTTGAATAATCAATGTAAATTAATAAATATCATCCCTTGATGACAGAACCTATAAGATGTTGTCCATTTATTCTTATCAAAATAAATGAATGGGTTAGGAATTCAACTAGATTATCGACCTTTATGTTGAAAAAATCAAATGATAAACAATTGAACAAAACTTTCATGACTCCTAGTAAACATATCGAACATCGATATAAGGGCAAGAACTTAGACCCCTTTTGATTAACCTTCACCCTATGCATATGGATCATACGAGCTTTAGACATCAATTGAAGTCTGATAATTGACCCTTAGATTGACATCATATGATTACCTAAAGTACATTTTGGTATTTTTCCTTAGTTTACTAGAAGACCTCACTGAACAATCAATCTAAGCCATCCAAGAAACCTAAGACAAACTCTCGAGCCTCATTCTTGAACCTTATTACTCTAGCAAAGATGAACAATGTCCTTCTACCTTCAAATACATTTTGATGCCCCAAAAATACCTCCCCCACTTAATAATGCATAAAAGGGCCAAGGATACAGGTCTTGCTATAAATGGGGAAGTGATTGATTGCCTTTACTCAGAAGAAGTAGACAAAGGCAGTGGCCATGTAGTATGGGATTTACTAGGTCAACCATATGGGATGTTCGACTATAAAGTCAAGTACACAACACCCCTTACTACTTAAACTCACCTAGGAGATATAAAACCTTCAAGATAAGGAGAAGAATTTGATAATGAAGAGAGGGTGGATAGTACTATTTAGCCTTAAAACCTACAAGTCATGGGGATCGATATATGGTATGACTCTAATGATCCTAAAATCATTATTTGGGACTAGAATAGTAATACCAAAGTAGATTAACAAGTGGCTATAAAGTCCTTACTAGTAGTTAATCATGTGACTCATAATGGGTGAGTATATCAACACCTTAAGAAAGAGAAAGATCCTTTTAAAGGAAAAAAAAGTAACAAGTGATCAAGCTCTAATCAAAGAGAAAGGCATTGTCCTTAAACAACTTAAGAAGACTCGGGCACAAGCTAGTATCTAGGACATATTCATAGCCTTTAAAAAGTATAGAAATGCCTTAGTTAGGGCACTAGATGAGGCAAAGATTGCTACTAATGCCTCACCCTATGAGATGATAGCCTCTTTAATGAAAGCTCCCTCCAATGCAATCACCATTTCAGACAAAGATTTACCCCTTGAGGGAAGGGTGCACAACCATCCTCTTTTTATATGAGCAATTGTTAGGTCTAAGAAGACTTTGTGCATTATAGTGGATAATGAATTTGCCATTAATGTTTGCCCTTTGAGGTTGCTACACAAGTTTAGGATGAATATTGAAAACCTAAAAGAATCCAACATGGTCATATAAGCCTATAATAATTCAAAAAAGTTAGTCCTTAGGACTTTAAAAGCAATAATTATAGTGGGTGATATCGGATCAATAATAGAATTTACCATCCTAGACATCCCTCTAACTTTCACCATACTACTAGGAAGACCTTGGTTCCACTTACCAGGGGGCATACCCCCCACTATGCATCAAAAGATCAAGTTGCCTCTAAATGGAAAGATCATTACCATCCTTACTGAAACAAATAACATTATGACCAATATAAATGTAGTCCTAATAGGATTTCATGTTTCTATAATCAGTGATAGTCATGTCAATCTAGAAGTTGCTTCCATGATGAAGAAGATGCAATATCTACCTGAAGCAGGATTAGGATGAAGAAATATTAGGGTCATAAAATTCCCTAACTTCTAAGGATAGAGTAACAAATGCAGTCTAGGTTATGATCCTAAAAAGGATAATAGAGTTAAGATGTTAATTTCTTTTGTGGCTGAAAGCTCAACCTGAGTCTACCAAGGACAAGTTGAGAAATGGCTAAGCAATGGGATTGAGAAATCGGGTTCTAGATTGACACCCTCAATGGAAATCACCTATTAGATATAGTCACTGATACTAATATTAATGAGTTGATGAAAAATCTAGAGCTAGAATCTAAGAGTGAGACTATTAATTATGCTCAAGCTATTGCCATCCTCGAGCCAAGCATTGATGACATCCTATTTGAAGACACTGTTGATGATGATCTCTACACTTTTTTTTGTTTGAAAATGATGATGTAAAGAACTCTAAAGATAATGCAATGAAATTAGATTTTGCTTGTTTGATGTCTTTCCTGATGGTAGTGTGCATTACATTGATAAAAACATTAGCATATTTGACATTCATTCCATATGCACTGAATTATTCAACATTGACATGGAATCTAAACCACACATTCTGCATATTTTAAAAGATGTTACCCCTAAGAAAAGGAGAGAAATTGAAAAAATATTCAAAAGTATTTTTTTGGACATACAACAATATGCCTAGTATTGATAGAGACACTGCTCAACACTTCATCCATACCAAAGATGGGTGCAAATTAGTAAAGCAAAAATTGAGAAAACTCAAAATGTAATGGGCCTAACTAGTGAAAGAGGCATTGAGAAGCATATTAAGGCAAAATTCATAGATGTAGTAGATTATCTAGAATGGTTAGCAAATGTGGTGGCAGTAATAAAGAAAGATAAAAGGGCTAGTATCTACATCGACTATAGAGATCTAAACAAGGCCTGCCTAAAAGATGATTTCCCACTACCTCTTATAAATATACTAGTTGACAGTGCTGCCACATGTGTAATGTACTCCTTTATGGATGGATTCTCTAGGTACAATCAAATACTAATGGCCATCATAGATAAAGCAAATATGACTTTCATAATAGAATAGGGCACTTATTGCTACAGAATAATGCCTTTCAGTTTGAAGAATGCAGGAGCAATTTACTAGAGAATGACAACTATGATGTTCCATTACATAATACATAAAGAAGAGGAAGTGTATGTCAATGATATAATAGTTAAGTTAAAAACCTAAAAAGAACACCCATTCGATCTTGAAAAGTTCCTTAAAAGAGTCGCAAAGTATAGTTTCAAGCTTAATTCAAAGAAATGTGTATTCAAGGTCACTTCAAGAAAAATATTAGGGTATGTTATTAGTTAGAATGGGATTAAAATGGATCTAGACAAAGCAAAATTAGTCAGAGAAATGCCAGTGCTAAAAATAGAAAAAGAAATTAGAGGGTTTCTAGGGAAACTACAATTCATCAACATATTCATCGCCAAGTTGATAGTCATATATGAACCAATCTTCAAGCTACCCAGAAAAGATTAGCCAGTTGAGTGGAAGGAGTAGTATCAGTTAGAATTTGACAACATCATAAACTACTTAGCTAACCCACTAGTTCTAAAGCCACTTAAACTAAAAATACATTTAACCCTATATATGGCCATCAAAGGAAATGCAATCGGTGTAATGTTAGCCTAAGAGGGAGAAATAAAAGCAAAACATGCAATCTACTACTTCAATAAGAAGTTGTTATTATATGAGGAAAAATACAACTAAGTCGGGCATATATGCCTGGTAATTATATAGGCAATAAAGAAACTTAGACATTACTTTCAGTTCTATAAAATTTAGGCTATGTCTAAAATGGATCCAATGAATTACCTTTATAAAGCTCCCTCTCTAGCAAGAAAACTTGCCAAGTGGCTCGTGCTAGTGACAGAATTTGATGTACAATGCCTAATTAAGAAGGCAGTAAAGGGAAGAGTAGTGGCTAAATTTCTAGCTCTTAACCCCATTCAAAACTCAAAAGAAATCCAACAAGACTTCCCAAATGACTTTAGTTCGACCATCAAGATTCAAGGATGGCAAATGTATTTTGCTAGAGTAGTTATTCAGTTCAGTACATGAGTCAATGTCATATTACATTCTCTAAAAGGTGAAGTGGTACTGATTGCTAAAAAGCTTGAGTTTAGAATTACAAATAATAAAGCAAAATATAAATCATGTGCACTTAAAATAGAAGTACTGATAGCCCTAGAAGTTATATAAGTCGAAATCTTTGAAGATTCCGTACTAGTAATCAACAATGCCATAAAAGAGTAGGAATTGAAAGAGAAGCACTTAAAGTATTACCTAGATCCTTTAAAGTTGCTCACCATGTCCTTTTGAAAATGTAGATTCATTCATCTCCCTAGGAACCATAATCAAATGGCACATGCACTTACTTCCCTAACATCAATGTGGGAAGGACCATCCAAAATGCCCATGAGACCTTTAATCCTACTTAAATTGAGACAAACTTATCATAAGAACTATATAATAGCAAAGATAGAAATAACTAAAAAGACCCTAGTTCTACAACATCCAGAGATATCTGAAGAGACGAGCCTATCCCTATAAGCAAATGAAAAAGATAAGGCAATCATCCGACAATTAGCATTAAAACTCACATTACACTAGGGTGTGTTATACAGAAGAAATTCATATGGGTTAAAACTCCAATGTCTAGATGAAACTAAGGCTATAAGAGCAATAAAAGAGGTATATAAAGGTGTCTATGATCCACACATAAGTCAAGCAATACTAGCTAAGAAGCTAATCAAATAAGGGTTCTTCTAGATGATGATGATGGAAGACTGTATCAAATTAACAATGGAATGTTGCAAGTGTTAATTCTACAAGAATGTCAACCACCTTCCCCCAAAAAAACTACACTAAATCTCCTCTCCATGGCCCTTCTAAACATGGGGACTAGACTTAATTAAGGAAATCCACCCTATGGCCTCAAATGAACATACGTTCATCTTAGTAGTAGTGGATTACTTCACAAAGTGGGTTAAAGCATAATCATTCACAAGGATAGGAGCCAAGAAAGTGTCTAAGTTCATAAAAATAAATTTGTTTTATTGATATAGGATCCCCCATCACATCATCTCTGATAATGGTGTTCAATCCTTGGGGGAAGTTAGAGAACTACTAAGGAACCATAAGGTGGAACATCATAAATCTTCTCCTTACTGACTATAAGCAAATGGGGCCATTGAAGCCACAAATAAGAACATCAAGAAGATTTTGTCAAAGATGACTTAGACTTATTAAGATTAATAAATAGATTACCATATGCCTTACAGGGGCACTAAACAACAATTAGAACTTCAACCAGAGCAGCCCCTCTCTCACTAATATATGGATCAAAAACGGTACTTCTAGTTCAAATAGAAATTAAGTCTCTTTGGGTAGTAATTGAATCTGAATTACCAGAAGTATAATGGGCCCAACAGAGGCACGATAATCTGACTCTCTTAGATAGTTGAAGGCTTTAGGCTCTATACCACACACAGTTGTAATAGGCTTAGCTAGTTAAAACCTTTAACATAAAGGTAAAACACAAAAGTGTAAAGGCAATAGACTATGATAAAGCAAGCAAGCAAAAACATTTCAAATCTTAAAGGGAAATTTAGACTAAACTGGGAAGGCCTATACTTAGTTAAACATGTCTTATCAAAAGGAGCAGTCAAACTAATGGATTTTGAAGGCAATGAATTCTTTTAACTTGTCAATAGAGATCGCTTGAAGAAGTACTACATCTAAGGGAAAAAAATCTCATTGAGTTGAAAACCTAAAAATGGCTGCTCAGGCAAAAATTAGGGACTTTCCACTAGGTTGAAAACCCTACATAGGCAACCTAAGCAAAAATTAGGAAAAGAGAGAAAATACTTAACTAGACTTTGTCAAAGATGAAAATCAAGAAGATTTTTTCAAAGATGACTTAGACTTATTGAGATTGGCAAACAGATTACCATATGCCTTACAAGGGCACCAAACAACAATCAAAACTTCAACCAGAGCAGTCCCTCTCTCACTAATATATTGATCAAAAGTAGTACTTCTAGTTAAAATAGAAATTAAGTCTCTTTGGGTAGCAATTGAATATAAATTACCAGAAGTATAATGGGCCCAACAGAGGCATAATAATCTCACTCTCTTAGATACTTGAAGGCTTTAGGCTCTATACTATACACAATTGTATTAAGCTCGGCTAGTTAAAACCTTTAACAGAAAGATGAAACACAAAAGTGTAAAGGCAAGAGACTGTGTTAAAGCAAGCAAGGAAAAACATTTTAAATCTTAGAGGGAAATTTAGACTAAACTGGGAAGGCTTATACTTAGTTAAACATATCCTATTAAAAGGAGCAGTCAAACTAATGGATTTTGAAGGTAATGAATTCTTCAAACTTGTCAATAGAGATTGCCTGAAGAAGTACTACATCTAGGAAAAAAATCTCATTGAGTTGAAAACCTAAAAATGGCTACTCAGGCAAAAATTAGGGACTTCCCGCTAGGTTAAAAACCCTACATGGGCAACCTAAGGAAAAATTAGGAAAGGAGAGAAAATACTTAACTAGAAAACCTGAGAAGGATAGTTAGGAAAAGGGGTAACCTCAAATTCGAAATTTGTATGAATGCACATTTGCTTTTCTTAAATGATTTCAATGAAATGAGAATGATTGCCAATTTATGCAAAATGTCTTTGAAAAGTGCAACACATTTTATCATCATAAATTGCATCAAACATGCTTTGCATTTTCTTTTGTTACATGACCACAATTCTTGCTATCCTCTTTAAACTCTATCATCAAGATTGGCCACCATCGGTAAAGCCTCTAAAAAAACTCCTAGCTAGGTGTGAAGAGCTCTAAAAAGAGACATCCTAGGAAAAAGAGAGAAGAAAAGAAAACCCATCTAAGTGCGAAAGGCTCCAAAAGAAGACACCTTAGGCAAAGAGGGAAAAATAAAAGAGGTAGACAATAGCAATGGCTAACATACTAAGCATAATAATGGCAAGAAGCATGTATACTACAGTTATCATTATACATATATTATTTAACACATTTGGGATAGATGCCCAAATAAAATACCTAGAGTCCATGACCTCGGGAAAATAATATAGCAAATCAACCACAAGCCAAAAGGCCCTACACCTAGCCTTTAAAACAACTACATCAGCTTTGGTTGTTATTAAAAGTAAGCATCGATCCTGCTCAAGCATCCCCATCATTTCATCCAAGCTCCTCATCATTCATCACGAAGCATGATAGTTGTGACTCCAACTCACTAATACGATCATAATAAGTTGTGCATTCCCACTCCCACTCACAGCTAGCATGGAGATGTTCAGCTTGCATTGCATGAAAATTGCATATCATACACACATACATAAAATATATGCATAAATAAATAAGTACAATAAAGAAAGCATACCCTTTGGTTGTATGTAAACTCCATAAAGTGTTGTTGCGCACTCCCTGCAACAATATACCAATACTAGCTAAAGAGATAAGGATTTACAAAAATCAAGCAAATAAGTCAAGCACTAGTCATAAAATAGGCGAAACAAAGGCAAATAAGTGAAATAAAGCACAAATATAGGAAGCATCAGGAGGGATAACATCTGATTGAGGAAAGTCAAGATAAGGCAAATCAAGATACTCTCCTCCACTAAAGATGTCCATTCTAGATGAAACTAAGGATGACCTAATCACCAAGTCTCTAAGAATGTCACCACTAGAAGTCACACCGCTAGTATGGGCAGTCACCTCAGTACAAAATGTACCCTAAGCCTGCTTAAAATAGGATCCTAATCTCTTCCAACAAGATCCCCATCGCTACAAGTAAGTCCCTATAACTGGTACGAATCTATAAGTATATGAGTTAAGTTATATAATAGGACTATAAGTTCAGATATCTATCCTATAGGGAAGAGGATAAGTACTAGTTCGCTTAATTTACGTGCTTGTCTAAATAGATCAATTTTTATATTGTAAAGCAATTAAAATTAAAGCTAAATTAATTTTACTGAAGAATAACCAATGTATAATATGTTCTAGAGTTTCTCTTTTCACCTAGATCTGTATTAACTCGAATCTAATTTATATAATCTCTCTCATAGTCATGTTTAAGATGCTACCACTGTGATTCTCATAAATCTCTCTCGAGCATTTACAGGTGAGCTTATTATTTCAAGTATTGATTTGAATAAAAGGACTCTCACCTTATAAATAATAGATCCATAACAAACTTAAACTCTAAAAGTAAAAATGCAATATTAACACTTAACTAGTATCTCTACTTAAATTAATATTTAATAGTTTTTATTCTAGATCCCTAAGTGTAAATCTCCTCTCAGTCTTAAAACTCTTAGTATAGGATAACTCAATATAAACATTACAACCATAGGTATAAATCTCCTCTCGATCACAATATACCAACTTAAATAATTGAATCTTCATGAAGCATAAGAATAAAAATCATAAACATGACATGAACTAAGATTATATTTAAAAAGAAATATGAGTTTAATACATCTCTAGGTTACTTAGATAACTCTAATACAAAATGAGATTAAACTACCATGTTCATACAGAGAACAAGAAAATAATTAACAAACACAGTAAATATAATCAAGATACAAGATGAGAAAAGAGACAACTCCTTAAGCCTTGTTAATGTAGCTCCAGATTGTTGATCTTTTCACTGTCTACTTGTACTCTTGATGTAGATGAATGAACTTCACTCTCCATCCTCTCCGTAATTCTCTCTCTGTTTATTCTCTGTCTCTCTTTTTAATTTTGTCCTTCTTTCTTGGCTGCTACGTGAGTTTATGATGCTCTTCTATCCTCAAAAATTAGGGTTGCATGTGGACCATGTGTGCTACGGGTACATTTTCCTTAAGTGTCCAAGCATGGCTGTGCAAATCCAAAATTGGGCATGCATGGTCGTGGACATGTAAATGAAGCCTTTGGCATGACTGTGCATTTTTTTTCTTTAATATTTGGCACGACCATCTTATGCCTTGCATGGTCATGCACATTTCCTTTAGTACAATACACAAGCGTGTTGTGCCTTGCATAGTCATGATCTTGTCCTTATAATTTTTGGCACAGTCATGTTAGGCATTGCATGGCTATGTGCTTTCTTCCATAAATATGGGCATGGTCGTGCTTGGCATTGCATGGTCGTGCATGATCAATGCACACCCGTGTTGCTTTCTTTAACTTTTATTTTTCTTGATCTTTGAATTTTCTTAACGGTTGTGATGCATGTTGCACGCCTATGTATTTTAATTTCTACATACAAAATAAAAACTAAGTGAGAATAATACAAAGTTTTGACATAAAATATAAAACTCCTAATTTATTTAATTAATCCATGATTTTGTCTTTATTTTACGTAAATGTCCTAATATTTTCTAAATGCTAATTCTATTTATTATTATACAGAAAATGAAAAATTATGCACCTAAAATGAGATATTATTAAATTAAAATAAGTCTAATTTTTAATAAGAAAATGCAATTATCAAATACCCCCACACTTGAACTTTTGCTTATCCTCAATCAAGAACCTTATTATAACAATAATATAAGCATATTAAAATAAAATTAATGATAGCTTAATCATTACAGTAATGGGTTAATACAAGTATTATTTAGTAAAACTAAGTTAATAAATCAGGAAAAAGACTGTGAATATTACCAAGTGAAGCATACCTCTCAAATGAATTATTCATAAGAATTGATGAACTAAAACTTATAAACTAAGGAAAGTCAAACATATTTAAATTATTAGTCAAACCTTAAGCTAAATATGATAACCAACTGAATTTTTATTTTATTTATTTATTTATTTATGTTGGATTAGAATCCTTCCCAACTTTGGTATTCCCTACCGTTCCTGTATTACTGAGTATGAATACTGCCATTAGGTACCTTTGGATTACTCATACTCAATTTGAGCATTGGAGCAAAATGGAGCTTATTATAAGCTTTTTAAAAGGTTTTTACTCCTCTAATCCTTTTCTTTATTTATGTTTCAACAGAATTATCATATAGTAGAAAAAAGGTTTTCCTAATAATAAAAATTTATCCAAATCTCTTGATTATAAAAATTTTGTCCAAAAATCCTTTTTAAATAAAACAAAAGAGTTAAAAGTTAAAAAGTCTAATTCTCAAACATTAACAAAGCTTTAAACCATATACTACAATAATTAACCATAGAGTGCATCAACTAAACTAGCTAATTTTAATATACAAAGCTTATAATTATAATAAGTTAGCAAAAATAAAAGTATGGTATTTTTTATACCATGAACTGCAATAAATAAATGACAAATTACTCAAAATTAACAAGATAAAATACTTAAAGGTCAGGTAAGGAAAAACTCCCCCCCCTAGACTTGAATTGTACATTGTCCTCAGTGTGTTGCACTGCAAGTGGACGAAAATGTCTGGAATATAGGAAAAGAAAAAAAAATAAAAATAAAATAATAGAGAATAAAATATAAAATGAAAAGGTCACACAAAAAGACATATTGATTAATAAATAAAAATTCAACAGTACATTCTTTGACATTGAACTGACATAAAAACATATTAAAAGCATGCTAACAGAAATATGAAAAAGAAAACATAGACATAAAGTAAAACACACAAATAAAAAACACATAAAAATAGTTATAATGTCAATGTCATCCACATAAATCATTCTTCTTCATCCTCTGGCTCATCAGATTAAGCTCTTTCTAATGCATCAAGGTAGGGAGGGAGAATGAATCCTTGATGGGCAAAATAGGCAGTGGGGTTATAGTTCATTTTATTTACCACTCCTTCTATGCTAGTCATTCTGGTGTCCAAGCGTTGCATCCAGGAAACAAGTTCATCCATAGAGGGTGGGGGTGCACTTAAGGAAGAGAAACTAAAGGCATTCGAGGGCTAAGCACCAAGGGGGTGAGGAAGTAATAATGGTTGTTGCCCTTCAAAGTTGATTAAATCCATGTTGCTCATTATTGTCAACCTAATGGAGTAGTCTCCCTCAACACTTAAAAATGACAACACCTCAACATCAAAGCCAATAAACTGTGCAATGGTAGTAATAATACCCCCTACTATAATAACATTGTGTTCCCCACATTTGACATCATGCAATTTGTAGGCAATAGTGGTGGCCATGTCTGCTTTCTTCCCATGAACCATATAGTACAACAAGGTTAACTCATTTGAATTCATAACACCATCGCTCTCCTTTCGGCCAAAGATAGTGTGAGCAAATAACCGATGAATATATCGAAGGGCATAGGATATGATTTTAGGCTCCATAGCCATCCTAGCATTGTACCTCTCATTAGTTCCTATAATCTGTGACTAAAATTCATGCTTGTCGAATACACCTACATTATCTTCTTAACGCAGCAATTGAAGGAAGTCATTGATTTCAAAGACACTAAAAGAAAAAGCTTCATTGTGGAGCCTAAAGGTTATTTTTCCATGTTGGTAGTCATAGTCATAAGAACTAAGGAATTCACAAATCATTGGCTTATATGAGGGGTACCTTAATTTAGCCCACGCATCCAACCTAATTCTCTTTAGATACATGTCGACCTCCTCCCACAACCCAACTGATTTTAAAGCATCAACATCCATATATTTATTGGGCAATATTGTTCTCATTGCTAAATTTTAGAAATTAACTTCTTAGAATGCATTTTGGAAATGAATGGTGGGTGGATATCTTTTTAGAGTGGTTTATGTGGTTCATTTTCCACTAGTGCTCATGTTGACAAATGAAAAGTGATACATAAAAGAGGAGGTGAAAATGGGTTTTTGGGTGGAAACAGAAAAGTAATGAACGAAAAATGAAGTAGAAGAAGTTAGGAGGAAGTGTTATGAAGAGAGAGGTAAAGAAATGGGTTTCGACATGAAAGGAATAGAATAAAAAAATTCACAAAAATGAATATGAAGTTGATGATGAAAATGAAGTATGGTGTATATGAATAATTGATTTATAAAGGAAAAAGGGAAATGTATGTGACATGTGACTTTTAGGAAAGTGCATGGACATGGGTTTTAGTGAGAATGGGGAAGTTAAAGGTTTTTTGGTTTTTAATGTACGGGTAAGGGAAAAGGTTTTAGTGTTTAGTAAAGGGATGAATGTAGGGTTGTGTTGGGTTGGTTTTTTTTTTTTGAAAAAAGGAAAATGAATGGTTTGGGTCTGATAGGAAAAAGATAAAGAAGAGTGGAAAGGTTTTATGATAATAAATATACTATAAAAATATTAATAATATAATATATAAAATAAATATGGAAAATAAATATATAGATATGTGTAAATAAAATATAAGTAAATATAAATATAAATAAATAAATAAATATAAATATAAATATATCCCTTATATATTTATATTAAATATATCCTTATCCCTTATATATATATATATATATATATATATATATATATATATGTATATAAGGGATAAGGATTTGGAAAGGTGTTTTGGATGTTTTAGGGAAAATGGAAGTCAAAAAGGGTGCCGAGTGGTTCATATGAATATGAAAGTTCACATGCCTCTTGAATCTACACAACCATGTTATATGTGAATGCATGGATCATATGCACGCCCATGCACATTAGTAGTTTGAAAATTGCATGGTCATGCTAAATGAAGCATGATCGTACACATTGTGAGCATGAAATGACATGGCCGTGCTAGGTAAGGCATGGCAATACACCAAAGTAGGGATAAAAATAGCATGGCAGTGTTAAGTGAAGAGCGATCATGCACTATATGGGCATGAGAATGACATGGTCATGCTAAGTGAAGTAGAGTTGTGCTCTATGTAAGAGAAAAATTGATGCAACCATGTTAGGTGAAGCACGGCCATGCTCTATGTAGGCTTAAAATGACACGACTGTGTTAGGTGAAGCACGACCGTGTTTTGGTACCTGATTGCATGGGTGTGTCACTTAGTGGCACCCATGATACTTTTTGGAAACTTGGCCCTACTTTTGCATGTATACATCGTGCAATAGTAAAATATGTCCCCAATTTCAAATTATCTTTCAAATTCACTCCAAACATTTTCAAAGTCAACCAAACATTCAAGCACACAAACAATTATAAAAGGTTATAAATAAAAACAAAAGTAAATAAAACTTCCCCAATTTATTTCCAGATGATACCATACTCTGTATTTTTAACATCACTGATGACTTAAGAAGGATCTATACTACATGTATATCCAGGAATTCAAAAAACTACATGAAGAATAAAGCTCCTTAGGGATATCAAAATAATTAAAAAATAAAAATAAAAATAAAAATAAAAATAATTAAATAAGTAAATAAAGAACACTTAGGTTATCTTCCAAGAAGTGCTTTGTTTATGTTAGGTCAAGGTCCTAAGCTTAACCGTGGCCATGTGGTTCTTCATTTCTCTGGTGAAGGTAGAGTTTTCTTCATCTTCATTATAGGTGATGGTCATTATGGTGCACCCATCTCAACTGTAGTTGCCTCTTGTAAGTCCTTATTGCTTACGAGTTGTGACATCTCCTCCCCAAAATACAACTTAAGTCATTGTCCATTCACCTTAAAGGGTTCACCTTTATTGCTTTGAATTACCACTAATATATAGGGAAATACTTCCATAACTGTAAAGGGACCAAACCATCTAGACTTCAGCTTCCTAAAGAAAAGTCAGAGTATTGAATTGAACAAAAGAACCTTGTCCCCTTTTTTAAAGTGCTTTGGCTTAATCATTGCATCATGCCATCTTTTAGTCTTATCTTTATAAATTTTGGCATTCTCATAAGGCATATTCTTGATTTCCTCCAGTTCATCTAGTTGGAGAAGCCGCCTCTCCCTTGCTTTCGTGTATTCCATATTCAAGGCTTTGATAGCCTAGTTTGCTTTGTGTTCGAGCTCCACTGGAAGATGGCAGGTCTTACCAAACACCAAACAATATAGTGACATTCCAAGTGGAGTCTTAAAAGCAGTTCGATAGGCCCAAAATGCATCATCAAGCTTAAGTGGCCAATCTTTCCTAGAGCTGCTCACTGTCTTTTCTAGAATCTTCTTAAGTTCTCTATTACTCACTTTAAATTGCCCATTGGTCTGCAGATGGTATGGTGTACAAACCTTATGCTTTACACTATATCTTGATAAGAGGACTTCAAACTATTTATTATAGAAATAACTTCCTCCATCACTTATAATGGCTTAAGGAGTCCTAAACCTTATAAAGATCTTTTTCAAAAACTTTCATACCACTCTAGCATCGTTAGTAACATAAGCCTAAGCCTCAACCCATTTTGACATGTAGTCAACACAAACAAGAATGTATCGACTCCTAAAAGAGGAGGGAAATGGTCCCATAAAGTCTATACCCCATACATTAAAGAGTTCAACCTCTAGAATTCCAGCTTATACCATCTCCTTTTTCCTTAAAAGTCCCCTACCACGCTGACACTTATCATAATTCATGACAAAGTTTCTAGCATCCTTAAATATAGAAGGCTAATACAATCCACTTTCAAGTATTTTAGCCATTGTCTTGTTTAGTCCATAGTGTCCACCATAAGGAGAACTATGACAGTGATACAGCACATCATATATCTCTGAGTTAGGAATGCACCTTCTCACCAAGCCATTATTGTATAATTTCCACAGATAAGGATCATCCCACACATAGCTCTTTGTATCATGCATGAGCTTCTTTATGTGTTGATATAAGAAGTTCTTAGGGAGTTGCCCACATGAGAGAAAATTAGCTAAGTTTGCATACTATGGGATAAATGCAAGTGCAAATAGTATTTTATATAGAAAAGTCTCCTTGATGGATGCTTTATCATTGTTCCCTTTTCTAAGCGAGAGAGGTGGTCGGCTATCAAGTTCTCTAAGCCCTTCTTATCTTTGATCACCATATCAAACTCTTGAAATAGAAGTACCATCGAAGCAACCTTGGCTTAGAATCTTTCTTATATAATAGATATTTGATAGCCACATGATCTATGTACACTATCACTTTCGATCCTAGAAGATAAGACTGAAACTTATTAAAAGTAAACACAATAGCTAACATATTCTTCTCTGTTATGGCATAGTTGAGTTGTGCTTTCAAGAGATTCTTGCTATCATAGTATATCACATACAACCTTTTATCTTTATGTTGCCCTAGAATAGCTCCTATAGCTTAGTCGTTGGAGTCGCACATTAGTTTGAATGGAAGGCTCTAATCTGGTGGTACCATAATGGGTCCTGATATGAGTTCCTTCTTCAACCTGTCAAAAGCAAATTTACAATCATTAATGAACTTAAAAGGAACATCTTTTTCTAGTAACTAGAAAGAGGTTTAAAAATTTTAGAAAAATCCTTAATGAAGCATATGTAAAAGCCGACATGTCCAAGGAAGCTTCTAACACCCTTTACATTAGTTGGATAACTAAGATTTTCAATTGTGTCTATCTTGGCTCAATCAACCTCTATTCCCCTTACTGAAATCTTATGTCCTAATACTATTCATTCATCCACCATAAAGTGGAATTTTTTAGCACTAAATTAGTTTCCTTACATCTTGCCAATTCCTTCTCTAAATTTTTTAAGCAACCATTAATTGACTCTCCAAACACTAATAAGTCATCCATGAAGACCTCCATGATATCCTCAACTAAATAAGAGAAGATGATTGTCATTCAATGTTGAAATGTGGCAGGGGCATTGTATAACCCAAAAGGCATTCTCCTATAGGCATACGTGCCATAACGATAGGTGAATGTTGTTTTCTGTTGGTCCTCTAGAGCTATAGCAATCTAGTTATAGCCTGAGTAGCCACAAAGAAGCAATAAAAAGTATGTCTTGCAATTCTCTCAAGCATTTAGTCAATGAATGGCAAAGGAAAGTGGTATTTTCTTATGGCATTATTAAGCTTCCTATAATCAATACACATCCTCTAGTTAGCAAAAACTCTTGTTAGGATTAACTCTCCTTCATCATTATCAACTATGGCCATCCCTCCTTTCTTTGGCATACACTAAATAGGGCTCACCCAATTAGAGTTTGAGATCGGATATATAATACCTGCATCACAAAGCTTCATAATCTGCTTTTTCACCACTTCCTGCATGTTTGGATTCAATCTCCTCTATCGTTCAATGATAGGTTTGCATCCATCTTCCATCAATATTTTATGCATGCAGTAGGATGGGCTTATTCCTCTAATGTTAAAGATCTACCACCCAATGGCTTTCACTCTTCTCCTTAGCTTCTCCATAAGTAAGGTTTCTTGTTCAAAGGTGAGTTTAGAAGAGATAATGACTGGTAGAGTTTGGTTGTCTCCTAGGAAGGTATATCTAAGGTGAGTTTATAAAGGTTTCAATTCAAGTGAAGGTGGTGAAATAATGGAAGGTTGTGTGGGTTGGATATTTAAAGTTAGTGGTGTATGCCTCTAAGGATGGTCTATTTAAGAAGGTTTAAGTTCAGGAGTTTCTTTTGAACTCTCATCCATTTGTAGAGAATCTTCAGCTAGTTGTAGTTGAGTATGGAAAACTTCATCCACATATTTATCTACTTCATCCAAGCGCATGCAGAAATCTCCATCAACATGCCATCTACTTGCCTTATAAATATCGAAGACACATTTTTCTTCTCCTACTCTTAATGTGAGAGTTCTTTCATGCACATCAATTAAGGCTTTGGCAATGTATAAGAATGGAATGCCTAAGATTAGAGGCACCTCCTTATCTTCTTCAAAATCCAAAATACCAAAATCAACAGGGAATATAAACTTGCCTGCTTTTACTAACACATCTTCAATAATCCTTCTTGGTTTCTTAGTTGTATGGTCTACTAGTTAAAGAATCATATTTATGGTGTTTGCTTCCAAATTCAGTTTCCTAAAAAATGGATAAGGGCATAAGGTTTATGGAGGGGCCCACATCACATAATACTTACTAGAACTACATACTCCTTATCTTATAGGGGATGGTTAAGCTCCCAGGGTGCCTAAGCTTGCTTGGAAGCTTATTTGAGATTAGGGCACTGTATTCCTTTATCAAATTCACTATCTCAATTTCTTCAAGATTCTTTTTATTAGAGATCAAGTCTTTGAGAGATTTCATATAATTTGGCATCTAAGCAATGGCCTCCATAAATGGTATATTAATTTGTATCTTTTTAAGCATGTCCATAAATTTTGAAAACTAAGCATTAAGTTTTGTTCTTTTTAACCTCTGTGGAAAGGGAATGGGTGGCTCGTACACTCTTTTTTTACTCTCTTTGGTTCCCTTAGATTCTACTATATTTTTTGCTTCATTGAAGCTTTCGTTGATAGTGGCTTTGCCATGTTTGCTTGAGTTGGACTTTATAGGTAGTTCCACTTCTTTACCACTTCTCAGGATTATAGCTTTCACTTGCTCCCTTGGATTTGTCTCAATATTTCTTGGTAAGTTTCCTTGGTTGCGTGATGTCAGTGCATTAGCTATCTAGTCCACTTACACTTCTAGATTAGGAATGGAAGAAGAATGGTTCTTGAACATCAATTGCATATCTTTCTAAATCTTATCCACCTTTGCCTTTAGCTTGCAGTTCAAATCTTCTTGAAGAGTCATCCTTTATCCATCATCTCAATAGATGAGTTTTGGTTCTATTGAGCTAGTTGATGCAAGTTCTGAAAAGTTGAGTTTCCAAAACCAGGTGGTAGTTGTCTATTCTTCCCTTGCTCTCTTTGATTTTTCCATGAGAAATTAGGGTGGTACCTCTAAGATGAGTTGAAAGTATTTCTATATGGGTTGCTTTAGTTTTGTACATAATTGCCACACTCCATGTTTTGTGTCAAAATGCACTCACTAGTCCTATGCTCCCCCTGACACAACTCATAGTTTGAAGTGGAAGTTGTAGACAGAGCATTAGCATTCATCTTTTTCAATTCATGGGCTAAAGCATGCAGCTTGGTAGTGACCATACTTAATCCATTAAGTCCCATAACACCCTATTTCTTTATTATCATGGCTCGTTCATTGTTCCATATGTGTTGAGCTATAGCAATCTCCTCTAGAGTTTTATTCATGATAGAGCCTCCACAGGCTGCATCTATATTGCACCTTACCATCAAATTAATGCCCTTGTAAAAAGACTACACCAAATCCCAAGTAGGAATTAAGTGTAAAGGACTTTGTGTTTGTAAGTCCTTGAACTGCTCCCAAGCTTCAAAAAGTGATTCATCACCTCTCTGGTAAAAGGAATTAATCTCACTTATAATTCTTAAAGCTTTAATAGGTGGAAAATATTTATTAAAAAAGACTGTGAACAACTCATTCCATGTTCTGATGGAGTTTAGAGGTAACCCAGTAAACCACCTAGCTGCTTTGTCAGTGAGAGAGAAAGGAAACAGAATAAGGCGAATGGCTTCTGAAGATACTCTATTCATCTGTAGGGTTCCACAATACTATATAAATTGATACATATATGCAATGGGGTCCTCTGAGGGTTGTCCATCAAACTGTTATCTTTGGATCATCTAAATCATGCTAGGTTTAATCTCAAAATTGTTTACTGCTATTTACTGGGGGCATAACTGGATTCTAATCTTGCTGCATATTAGAGTTCAAACACTCTCTTATGGTTCTATTGGCCATAGGATTCTAGCACTAGTTGAGGAGACGATTTGCATTATTTTGATTATTGCTATTATTGGCTCCTTCTCCTCCACTAATGGTGTCATCAGGCTCATTTCCTTGATTCATGCCTACTTGCTACTCTCTTCTCCTTCTATGGAATGTTCTCTCAATTTCAGGATCAAATGCTTTAAGCTCTTCATTAAGGCTTCAAGTTTTGTGCATACACCTAGTTCTTATGAAAGAAAAGAAAAATAAAGCTAAAAGTAAAACAAAAAATGTTTAAATTAAATAGTATCAAGCTACGTTTAATATTAAACTCTTCCCCATCAACGGCGCCAAAAACATGGTATGAAGTCGCAAGTATACGAGTCAATTTATAGAATAGGACTGTAAGTCCAGATATCGATCCCACAAGGAAGAGGATAATTGCTAGTTCGCTTGATTTTCATGCTTGTCTAAACAAATCAATTTTTATGTTGTAAAGCAATTAAAATTAAAACTAAATTACATGTTTAAGATGCTACCGCTGTGATTCTCATAAATCTCTCTCAAGCATTTACAAGGTGAGCTTATTATTTTAAGTATTGATTCGAATAAAGGGACTCTCGCCTCATAAAATTCTAATCAATAGATCCATAACAAACTTAAACTCTAAAGGTAAAAATGCAATATTAACTCTTAACTGGTATCTCTACTCAAATTAATATTTAAAATTTTTATTCTAGATCCCTAAGTGCAAATCTCCTCTTAGTCTCAAAACTCTTAGCATAGGATAACTCAATATAAACATTACAACTGTAGGTATAAATCTCCTCTCAGTCTGAATATACCAACTTAAATAATTGAATCATTCATGAAGCATAAGAATAAAAACCATAAACATGACATGAACTGAGATTATATTTAAAAAGAAATATGAGTTCAATACATCTTTAGTTTACTCAGATAACTCTAGTACAAAATAAGATTAAGCTACCATGTTCATATAGAGAATAAGAAAACAATTAATAGACGTAGCAAACATAATCAAGATACAATATGAGAAAATACAAAACTCCCTAATCCTTGTCAATGTAGCTCTAGATTGTTGAACTCTTCACTGTCTACTTATACTCTGATGTAGATGAATGAGCTTCACTCTCCATCCTCTCTATAATTCTCACTCTATTTATTCTTTATTTTTCTCTCTCTCTCCATTTGTAATTATGTCCTTCTTTCTTGGCTGCTATGTGAGTTTATAATGCTCTTATATCCTCAGAAATTAGGGTTGCACGTGGCACATGTGTGCTACGGGTAGAATTTCCTTAAATGTCCAAGCATGGCCGTACAAATCCAAAATTGAGCTTGCACGGCTATGCATAAGTAAATAAAGCCTTTCAATGCATAATCATGCATTTTTTTTAATCTTTGTCACGGCCGTGTTATGCCTTGCATGGCCGTGCACATTTCCTTTAGTGCAATTCACAAGTGTGTTGTGCCTTGCACGACCGTGCTCTTTTCCTTGTAATTTTTGGCACAACCATGTTAGGCATTGCATGGTTGTGCACTTTCTTCCATAAATGTTGGCATGGTTTTGCTTGGCATTGCATGGCCATGCATGATCAATGCATACCCATGTTGCTTTCTTTGACTTTTCTTTTTCTTAATCTTTTACTTTTCTTAATGGTTATGATGCATATTGCACGCCTATATATTTTAATTTCTATAGAAAAAAATAAAATCTTAATGTGAAGAATACAAATAATTGATAGAAAATATAAAAACTCCTAATTTATTTGATTAATGCATGCTTTTGTCTCTATTTTATGTAAATGTCATAATATTTTTAACATGCAAATTCTATTAATTATTATGCAAAAAAATGGAAAATTATGCAACTAAAATGAGATATTATTAAATTTTAATAAGTCTAATTTTTAGTAAGAAAATGCAATTATCAGTAACTATGTTAATTACAACTTATCACTAACAAAGTTTGTTACATGCTTGTACAAAATAAGAATAAAAGCCTACAAGATCAGAAAAAGTAACTCTCGATGATCCGCGTGATGGCCCAGGCCTCGAATCTGAAGGAGAAGCTTGATTTACCTTAGGAGGTGGAGGAGGAGGAAAGGTGCCACCGGCTATAGCATCAATCAACTGTGGGATCAAAACATCAGCGTAAAGAGATCATACACCCTCTAGGATACTCTTAAAAGGATATCCTATTAAAGTAGTAGTAAGCTTGCCCACACTAAGCTTATGACTCTAAAACATATCACCAGAACGAGGAACAAGGACTCTCCTTGCAAATAGACCATCCCACCAATGATGAACTCACTCACTTAAATACCATAACTTGCTAGTAAGGCTAGGGAGCAACACTCGTCTCTCTATCAGTTGCCATATTGTCACCATCTCTGCCAACCAATCTAACCTCATTGCCCACCAGCAATGGAGGATCTACTTAAAAGGAAAAAGTTAATAATGAATCTCCAAAAAAAAAACCAACACAATAGGAATCAAGCATACTTTTTTAGGCGATAACCTACCCATGTAGTCCTAGGCTTCTATGCATCCTAAATCAAATCAGTGGGCTTCCTAATCCAACTGGAATAATAAGGAAAACCATAGATGCTCAACAATTAAATGAGGAAGAACTCCGAACTTATAAGCCCATATCTATCAAATCAGGACTCTAAAAATCAAGAAAAAATAAGCAAAAGATAAAGAGAAAAGGCAGATATAAGAACTCTTACTCACATCCAGCACAAATAAGCACCAGTAAATCCTTGAGCCACCTAGACATGCTACATCTAGACTTGAGTACATATAGGCAAGAGCAACAGTACCTCGATAGGTTGTCTAGGTCTCTTAGGACAAATAAAAATTGTAAACTACCCATAATTAAAGTATTTAAGAATATGACAGCACTTAACAAATATAACAAAAAGCAATGAGCCAACTACCTCATCAAAATAAGATCAACATTATTGTAATGAGTGAGGTACAAATAACCAAACTTCATAAGGGTGTGACCCCAAACAACTCTATAGTAAGGTGCCTCCTCACACTCCTCCTCATTGAAGGGAACAAGCTCCTCAAAAAAACTCAAGCCTATGATAGCGGTAAAGTATATATGAGTTATGGTCATCTCTCTAATGGGCATCCACCGCTCAATCAATGCATACATAGTAATCTAACTCAATGCATATGAGTTGTAAGAAAGCATAACAATAATCCTATCAAAACTCTTTCCTACAACCATCTACTTCACACATAATTTACTAACCCTATTGAAGCTACCAAGCAACACAGTAATAGACCTACAAGGCTATAAATCATAGGTACATTATTAAGAATATACATAGATAATAAATGCTGACACATCTTTTTTCTCTATTATTTAACAGGATCAAAATAATAATAAGAGCAAAAAAGAATCATCATGACAAGCACTAGCATACAATCAAAATTGAAAATAAAGTAAGGGATATCAAGTTATTAGTACTCACAATAAAACTATGGATTAACAGTCACAATAAGAGATACAGTTATGACAACCTCAAATTGAAAGACATAACAAATACAATAAAAACTAACAAACAATAAAGGAGCCCAGACAACTAAATAACTTTAGAAAAGATAGAGGACAATGGAGGACTTATCTAGTAATGATGATGAGCCCAAGTGTGAGTCTCTAGACTATAAACCATAAGAATCGAGTCCCCTCAGGAGAGCCTAGACGACTGAGAACCCTAAGCACCATTAGTACTAGTCCTCATAGTGGAAGTCCCAGCTCTAGTGGCCTCTGTGAAGTTACCCTCAACATCTAAAAAGATATCCTCTAGACCCTCACAAATGTTGCGAAACTCCATCTTATGTAGAGAAAAATAAAAATTCAAAAGGAAAAATAGAGCAAATAAATATGAAATTCAAAAAAGGGTCAAAAAAAGATAGAAAACACTCAAAGAAGGCTAGAAGAAGCTTCCAAGAACCTTAAAAATGCATGTCTTAAGTAGATTACAAAGGGGGAGGCATGTGACCAAGCACTAAGCATGTGATGGCACGTGATCATGCACTCAGTTTCTGACCACATGCTCTACACATCCAACCATGTGTACTTACCCCCTCCATGCACTCCTGTACAATTTTACATGCATTATGAGACTTTGCACAATTATTTCTCTAGTCCTGAACCTCTATTTGAGCATATGACCTACACCAAACTCTCATAAAAGTACACTAATGTAGACTACATTTATCTAAAGACACTACATATGGCTTCACCATTTTCAAAAACTCAGCACCTCCCAAAAGAAGAAAAATAGGGAAGAATCACCGAAAGGATATCCCATACAAAATCATCAAAATAACATATGTAACATAACAAGTGATGACATCATCATTACTACATCATCACCGACTAAGACTAAAAGAGAAGGACATATTGCATCAATCATAATGATCACAACAATCTGTTCGCCTGACACTCGATGAGGTTATAGTGGCAATATCTATCTATTTTCCTAGCACTCAAAAAGGTTATGGTGGCAGTATCAATTTGTTCACTTATGGCAGTATCAATTTGTTCACTTGACACCTAAAGAGGTTATAATGGCAATATCTATATGTTCACCTGACATTTAAAGAGGTTATAATGGTAGTATCTATATGTTCGCTAACATTCAAAGAGGTTATAGTGGTAGTATCTATCTTTTCACTTGACACCTAGATAAGTTATAATGGTAATATCTATTTGTTCATTTAACACCTAAAAGGGTTATAGTGGTAGTATATATCTATTCGCCTAACACTTGAAGAGGTTATAGCGGCATTACTTTTATGACTGAAGAGTGTTAAGTATGATGCCTAAAAGGGGTAGTCGTTGCATTTCATGTGCATTGTTACATATCATATGCCTGATTACATATCGCTATAATGTGCTTGTCCCACTTGCTTTAATCATTAATGTGGAAATTTTATCATTGCATGAACCCTAAATTCCATCATTTTTCATGAATCCCAAAACTGCATATTGCATGAATCTCAAAATTGCATAATTTTACATGAATCCCAAAATTACATCTTGCATGAATCCCAAAATTACATCCTGTATGAATTCCAAAATTACATCTTGCATGAATCTTGAAATTGCATTTTACATGATCCTAAAATTGCATCCTTATGTGAAACATAACTTGCATGCATCCTAAGCTACACCTTGTGTGATGGCCAATTCACAAAATAATAACAATAATCAAATTATAACAATACAACACTCAGGTAAGTGCCTCTCTCCTCAAAAAATGATTTTTTGCATCTTTGCATTTGCTTCACTTATATTGATACTAGTGTTAGATGGCTATGCAACATATGTAAAGTGGGAGGCAACTATCATACCTTAAATTTAACTATCCTTAAAAAGGTCTAATAATGAAATGAAACTTCAAAAAGACTAAAGTATGCCCAGTCGTAACACTTCTGAAGTATACAACCCTAAAACCTTAATTGATCCTACCAGTGTGTGCAATCAATCATCAAGCCATTAATTTGCACTTTGATTTTATGAAATACTAATTATCAAAACAATAAGAGGCTTGTTTTAAGTAATCTTTTCTCAAAACATATAGCTTGTTGAGCTGGTGTTCATTTCATTAGGCTGGGACCTAATTTCATGAAAAAGTAGAAATTAATTTTGACAAAAGGAACTTCAAAAACACAGATGGAAGGCTCCAGAACCTCTGGTAGCCATAAACACCTCTATGTCTCATGCGCTAAAAATAAAGTTGAATCAAACTAAATGGACTTTGGGCATGCATTCAGAAGGATGTAAAACCTCTAAAAATGGTCCCAAAATAGTCCAAAACACCTTGAGAGTTTGCACATATTGCTTCTAAGTGTGTATAAACACCTTCAGGTGTTAGCACAAAAGTCGAGGTTGAATTATATAAAATGAACAACAATAATGCATTTGAAAGGCCTAAAAACCCTAGGAACCAACCTCAAAATAACTTAGAAAAACCCCCCCAAATTAAGTGTATAACATGTAAAAGTGTGCATAACCATGTGTAAGTGTTGTGGCCAAGCATTAAGGAATGCACACTTTCCATGGTCATGCGCTCTATCCTAGGGATACGTGCATGACCACACCTATACCCCCCCCCTCTTCCTTACATTTTTCACTATAAATAGGTACCTTTACACCCCATTTTGGGGGGAGCAAAAGGAAACATGCATAGACTAAAAAATCTATCCACTCAAAGGCACTAGATGTTGGGTTTTATGATTCCATATGCAGCGAAACAATTAAATTTTAATCACAAACCCAAACCCAAATCCAAGTAATTCGATTAATTGATTAAATCTAAGGTTGTTATTTTTTTACCACAAATGCAAAGGGGGTAAAATTTTTGGAAGGAAAAGAGGAGGTTCACTCTAGTGACACCCTACCTTGAGATTTTAATGTGGCAGTTCAGATTAAGATGTCTCCAAAAGAATCCATCCTCCACAGGTGTCCACACGAACAACCCTTGATTTGAAAATGAATACTTGTGTGCTAGCACCTTCTCTTGATTTCTCATAAACTAAGAATCAAAAGAACTCCATGTTTTTATTTTTAAAAAGGAGAAAATAAATTTGGTGGAAGAATAAGGAGAGTGGTTAAAACCCTAGAGAATATAACATATTTATAGACATTTAAATTATGGTTTCACTTACCAAACGACCTTTTAGTAATTTCTCACTTATTCTTATTCTAATTTTATTTAAAATTAAATTAGAAATAATATTCTATTTATTTAAGATAACCTTTACCTTAAATAAATAAATTATTTATTTATTTCCACAGAGCTTATTTAGGGTTGTTAAACCCATATTCGTTTTGGGCTTGTTCAAAGTGTATGACCCTATAGGTTCACATGATGTTAGTAGTGGGGCATAAATCTATATTTAGGCCTACAAGTCATAAGTGGCCTCTAGCAAGACATTATGACAACCCAAGTCAAGTGAAGTTAATAATCCAACATAACCTAATATATAGTGAATATTCTAGTTCCTTTGTCACTTGATATCTTAATTAAATATAAGGCATAAATTATGTCATCCTTATAGAATTTAATTATATAATTTCTTGATTCCAAGTAGACTAAGAATGATAACTCTTTATCAATTTACTTTAGCATGGCTATGCATTTTCCTTCATCTATCTTATCAAGGGCCCATAGATATCTTATATTAAATGAGGGAGAAATTCCTTCTCAATCACTCGCATTCCTCATATAACTCATTTTATACCCAACAATAACCTATTTTATCATCTAGTTAAAGATAATGTAAGATTGTGTCAAAATACAAAATAGTTATGTAGAAATCCATAGTGATTTAAGGTTAAAGGACTAAGACAATATTACTGTGATGAGAAATACTTATGAAAATTATCTATATAGTATTCTTATGATAGGTCAATCCAGTACATTATTTCCTAAATAAGTACTTATGAGTTGACTTAATATCTCATATTCATGATCAATAAAACATAATCATCAATCAACATCCTACTAGCCATAACATATTGTTATGATTAAGGATGATTTGAATAGAACTCATATTTAATCTATGGGGTTTTACTATCAAGTCATATACTTGATGACCTTAGTAGAATTGATTATTCAAGTAATTATCATAACACAAAATGATAATGAAAAATGCCTCTTTATTGAATAAAATGATAAAGTCAAAACATGGTTATACATGATTGACCTAGTGCATATTACTAACACTAGAAACCTACTTCCAAACAATTTTAGCTCTCCTACTATATTTTTCTTAGGTTATTAGGTCTCATTTCCACTAAATCTAGACTTATCTTTGTGAAAGCATGCTTCAAAGGTACACAAACTACCATCATTCTACACATCATTTTGAACTTCTCGATGAGGAAAGCTTGATAATTCATCAAAGTTAAAGCTTCAAAGCTCATATAAGCTGAGTCGAATCTGAAGACTATATAATCATTTTAGCATGTGTGATGAGACTGCTAATTTGCATGCTATGTGAATAACTTAGACTCTATTTTTTGCTCATCTCATGTCATCATTTTGCATCCTTTATTTTCAACATGAAATCAATTCATAAATATCAATAATATGAAAAGTTCATATTTTGAACCAAAGTCATCATATTCCCCGTCTAATGATGTCACCATACATCCCCTATATTGTCATCACATATTATCATAGCATAAATAATCACTGCAAACATGCAATATTATATACATTTTGCTCACCCCTTTCAAGTATTTAAGTGTCAATTGCATAGTCATATTTACCTTGCAGGTTCATTACACTTAAGCTAGATTTACTTTGTCATGATCCTTTTTTCCTTTTATGTGTATTTTATTAGGAAAGCAATGTAATAATGATATCCCAACCTTATCATTTTCTATTATTTGATGGATTGTGTGTATTCTATACAAACTATCATCATAAAAACTAGGGTTTTGCAATACTATAAATTGAATATCGTATAATGAAAATAATTAAAAGTAGATGCAATCCATCAAACCCGAAAAATCCTACTAGGGGCGATATTTGTTAAGTGACTGATGTTGTCCCTTTTTTCCTAATTTTTAAATTGGGTGGGGACTCCATAAAATAAAAAAGCATCTCATTCATCTCGAGACTAATCATTTATCCTTATTTAGTAAAGTTTCCATGTCACTTAGAAACTTGTAAGCTAAGAAGCCATAAAATAAAAAAAATAACACTAAAAAACACAGTCGATCACTCACACATAGCCAACTAGTACTAATGTCAATACACATTAAGAAAATGTAAGGATGTAAAAATCATTTAGTAAGCATAGAGGTACTTACCTATAGGTTATTTTTAGATGTGTTATCAAGCTTTGACTACTATTGTTGTGTAGTTATCAGACTTATTGTATGGTCACTATGTAAGATCTAGCTTTATACAAGGTTTTGATTTCAAAATCCATGCAAGGTACATATATGATTCATGCGAAGATGTGATTTCTATATGAATGGTGTATGTGCAATAAGTATGTGACTATAACCTCCTTAGGTGTTACATAAATGAAGATGCTACTAAGTGATAGAGAAATATGACTATAACCTTTTTAGGTGTCACGTAAATAAAGACACAAAATGCTACTAAGCAATGTGAAGATGTGACTATAACCTTCTTAGGTATCATGCAAATAAAGATAACACCAAGAAAAATACATATATGACTATGACCTTCTTAAATGTCACGCATCTTGAAGATGCAACTATAACCTTTTTAGATGCCATACAAATGAAGATGTGACTATAACCTTCTTAGGTGTCACACGAATGAAGATGCAACTACAACCTTCTTAGCTATCACGTGAATGAAGATGAAACTATAACCTTCTTAGGTGTCATGCTAATGAAAATGCGACTATAACTTTCTTAGGTGTCATGCGAATGAATATGCAACTATAACCTCCTTAGGTGTCACGTAAATGACTATATGACTATAACATTCTTAGGTGTCATGCAAATGAAGATGCAATTATAACCTTTTTAAATGTCATATGAATGAAGATGCAACTATAAACTTCTTAGGTGTTATGTGAATGAAAGATGCTTTTAATTAATTTGAAAATACTATTGAGTAGTGCAAATACTCCTAAGTAATATAATAATGCAACTAAACAATGTGAATGCTCTAAATCAATGCTGATAAAGTGAACATGATGATGCAATAATGATGTAGTAATGTTAAGGTGATTGTGTCATCACTTGTCATGTTACATATGTTATTTTGATGATTTTGAGCAGAATATCCTTATAGTGATTCTTCCCTATTTTTTTCTTTTGGGAGGTGCTAAGTTCTTTAAAAATAGGAAGGCTACAAGCAGTTTCTTTAGATATGTAAAGCCTATATAAGTATGCTTTTATGCAACTTCGGTGCATGTTTTATGCTTAAATAGAGGTTTAGGACCACAGGAGTAAGTGTACAAAGTCTTGGAGTGTGCATGTGACTGCATATGAGCACGTAAAGGGGAGAAGTGTGCATGGCCACATGTATGGAGCATATGATCACACACCTGGTGCATGGTCATGCACCTTCCCCTCTCCTAGTCTATATAGACATGCATTTTTAAGCCTTGAGGAGGCTTCTTCTAATCTTCTCTAAGTGTTTTTTGCCTTTTCTTGACCCCTTTCGAGTTTTTGGTTTTTTTTGCTCTATTTTTGCTTTTGAATTTCTCTTTCATTTATATAAGATTGAGTTTCCCAATAATCCTGAGGGTTTGGATGATGTCATTATTGATTTGGATGTTAAGGGTGGCTTTACGGAGTCTACTAGAGCAGGGACTAGTACTGATGGTCCATTCAGCACTCAAGGTCCTCAACTGTCTAGGCTTTTTTTATGAGATTTGATCCTAATAGTTCATAGTCTGGAGACTTATGCTTGGGTTCATTATCACTACTAGGTAGGTTCTCCTTTGTCCTTTATTTTTCTGAAGTTATTTAACTATTTGCACTGCTTTATTGCTTGTTATCTCTTATTATACTTGTTTTGTTTTTCAATTAAGGTTATTATGGCTTTTGTTCTTAACTTTATAGTGCTTACTGTAACTATTTATTTATGCTTTCTATAATGTTCTTTTTAGCTTTTTTTTCTTTATTATTATTATTCTGATCTTGTTTAATGACAGACAGAAAAATGAGTTAGTATTTAGTAACTATGCAAATACTTGATAGCGTACTTTTTTTGTATAGCCTCACAAGTCTATCACTATATTGCTTGGTAGTTTTAATAAGGTTGGGATGTACTATCAGGGTCTCTCGATGTGTGTAAAGCAAATTATCACTCGGAAGGGCTTCAATAGGATTATTACCACATTATCTTATGAATTGTATACATCAAGTCAGATTGATATGTATGCATTAATTGAGCGGTGCATGGATATGATGCATACTTTTCACTTGCCCATTAGAGAGATAACTGTCATTCCTTTAGACTTTACTGCTATTATAGGCTTGAGCTTTTTTAGGGAGCTTATTTCCTTTAGGGAGGAGGAGCATTCTTCTGTAGTGATAAGGAAGTGCCTTACTACGAAGTTGCTTAGGGTGATTACCCCTATGAAGTCTAGTTGTCTGTACCTCACTCATTACATTGAGTTTATCTCTACTGTGCGAATGATGTATGACACCACTCTTGTTTCATCAGAGTAATTGGCCATTGCTTCTTATTCTACTTAATGAGTGCTATCATCTTCTTGAATCCTTCAAGTATAGGTAGTCTGCGGTTGTTGCCTGTTATAAGGGACTTGGACAACTTATTAAGATATAGCTAGGGTACTACCACTTTCACTCATATATACTTAGTTCTAGATGTATCATGCAGAGGTGGCTCAAGGATTTATGAATGTTTATTTATACTAGATGTGAGTAAGAGTTCTCATGTATGTGCTTTTCATTTTTTGACTTTTGCTTATTTTTCTAACTCACTAGGTTCTGATTATAATAGATCTAGGCTTATGAGTTTAAGGTTCTTCCTCATCTGACTATCAAGCATCTTTTAGAGGATGGTTTTCCTTGATATTCTTGCTAGATTAGGAAGACCACTTACTTGATTGAGGATTGCATGGAGGCTCGGGAACATATGGGTAAGTTGTCCCTTGGACAAGTATGCTTGATTCCTGCTATATTGATTTTCCTATTTCATGGAGATTCTTTTATTCATTTTTTATTTTTAAGAATATTTTTCTTCGTTAGTGGGTGATGGGATCACATTGGTTAAGGAAGATGGTGACAGTATGGCAACTGATAAAGAGATGAGTGCTACTACCTGGTCTTGCTAGCATGGTGTGGTATTTAGGTGAGCGAGTCCATCATTAGTGGGATAGTCTATTTAAAAGGAGAGTCTTTGTTTCTCCTCTTGGTGATATGTTCTAGAGTCATGAGCTTAGTGCATATGAGCTTGCTACTTCTATAAGAGGGTATCCTTCTAAAAGCCTCATAAAGGATTCGGGCCTTCCTTATATTGATGTGTTGATCCTATAACTAATTGATGTTATATTTAGTGGCTTTGTTCCTCCACCTCCTTTGATAGATGAGACTCATCCTTTGAATTCAAGAATGGAGCATTATACGGATCCTTGAGACTTGCTTCTTCTTATCTGATAGGCATTTATTCTTATTTTATACAAGAATGTAACGAACTTTTAATTGTAAACTATAATTGATATGGTTATAGGGGACTTATCTATAGTAATGAGGATCTCACCAAAAAGGATTAGGATCCCACATTGAGGAAGATAAGGGCACGTTTCATACTAAGGCGACTACTTATACTAGAGGTATGGCTTTTAGTAGTACCATTCTTGGAAATTTGGTAGCCAGATCATCCTTAATTTTATTTAGGATGAACATCTTTAATGGAGGAGTGTATTTTGATTTGCCTCATTCTGAATATCCTTAGTCATATGTTATCCCTCTTTATGCTTCCTATGTTCATGCTTTATTTCAATTATTTTTTCCTTTGTTTCATTTATAAGATGACTATACTTGACTTATTTATTTTTTCTTTGTAGATCCCTATCTCTTCTAGTCAGTACTAGTATATTGTTGTAGGGATTGTGCACCAGTACTTTTCAGAGTTTACAAGTAATCAAAGGGTATGCCTTCTTTATTGCACTTATTTATTTATGCACCTTTTTTATGTATGCATGTATGATATGCAATTTTCATGTAATGCAGGCTAAACATATCCATGCTAATCGCGAGTGGGAGCAAGAGCGCATAGCTTGTCATGACCATATTTGTGAGTTGGAGTCACAACTAGCATCCTTCAAAATGAATGATGAGGAGCTTAAATTGGATGACGAGGATGTGTGAGTAGGATTGATGCTTGCTTTTGATTGCAACCATGGTCGATGTACTTGCTTTGAGGGCCAGGTGTAGGAATTTTTTAGCTTATGGTTGCTTTGTTGTAATACTTTCACGAGGTTATGGACTCAGGGTGTTGTATTTAGGAATTTGTCCCACATGTGTTGTATGTTACATGTATGATGATGACTTATAGTGTTTATTTTTTTTGCTATATATCATTTTTATGCCTGGTGATGTTTGCCATTCGTATTATTTGCCTATTTTATTTTTCCCTCTTTTGTCTAAGGCGTCTCCTTTTAGAGCTCTTTGCATTTAGTTGGGTTTTCTTTTTTCTTCCCACTTTTGCCTAAGGTTTCTCATTTTAAAGCTTTTCAAACTTAGCTAGGGTTTTTTTAGAAATGATAGTAACTGATCTTAAAGAGAGAGTTCATAGAGGATTGTAAGAACCATAATCATGTAATAAAAGAAAATACAAAGCATGCTTGATGCAATTCATAACGATAAAAATGCATTGCACTTTTCAAAGACATTTCATAAAAATTGGCAATCATTCTCATTTCATTGAAATCATTTAAGAAAAGCATAGGTGTATTCATACAAATTTCAAATTTGAGGTTACCCATATCACTAACTAGACTTCTTAGGTTTTCTAGTTAAGTATTTTCTCTCTTTCCCTAATTTTTGCCTAAGTTGCCCATGTAAGGTTTTCAACCTAGCAGGAAATCCCTAACTTTTGTTTGAGCTACCATATTTAGATTTTTGATTCAATGGGGTTTTTTTTTGCCCTAAACATATTACTTCTTCAGGCGGTCTGTACTAACAGGTTTAAAGTTGCTCCTTTTAATAAGACATGTTTGACTATATATGGGCCATTCCAGTTTGGTTTGAATTTCCCTATAGGGTCTGGAACATTTTGTCTTACTTGCTTTAACACCTGATCTCTTACTTTCATGCTCTTATGTTTTACCTTTCTATTAAAGGTTTTAGCTAACCAAGCCTGATACAACTGTGTGTGGTATAAAGCCTTAAGCCTTTGACTATCTAAGAGATTGAGATTATCATGACTCTACTGAGCCCATTATACTTCTGGCAATTTAGATTTGATTACTATATAAAGAGACTTTATTTCTATTTCAATTAGGAATACTACTTTTAATCTGTATACTATTGAGAAAGGGGTTACTTTAGTTGAGGTTCTGATTATTGTTTAGTACCCCTATAAAGTATATGGTCATTTGTTTGCTAATCTTGATGAGTTTGAGTCATTTTTTATAAAATCTTCTTGATGTTCTTATTTATGGCTTCAACAACCCCATTTGCTTATGGTCAGTAAGGAGAAGACTTATGATATTCCACCTTATAACTCCTTAGTAGTCCTCTGACTTCCTTTTGGAATTGAACAGCCTTGTCGGAGATTATGTGATGGGGGATCCCATATCAACATAACATATTTTTTTTATAAACTTAACCACTTGCTTATCTCTTATCTTTATGAGTGATTCTGCTTTGACTGAATTTGTGTAGTAATCCATTACCACCAAGATGAACCTATGTTTGTTCAAGGCTACCAAGTGAATTACCCTAATTATATCTAGTCCCTATACTATAAAGAGCCATAGAGAGGAGATGTAGTGTAGTTCTGTTAGAGGAAAGTGATTGACATTCCCATGAATTTGACACTTGTGACATTCCCTTTGTAAATTTGATATAGTCTTCAATCATCATTATCCAAAAGAACCCTTATCTGATTAGATTCTTAACTAGGGTTGCTTCATTCATGTATAGACCATAAACACCTTTGTGTACCTTTTATATTGCTCTTGTAGCCTCTATTTTATCTAGGCATTGAAGTTATAACCCATATGAAGTTCTTTTGTATAACACACCCTGGTACAATATGAATTTCAATGCTAATCGTCGAATGACTGCCTTATCTTTTTCACTTGCCTGATCGAGAAAAGTTCATTTTCTTATATATCTCTAGATGTTATAGAACTAAGGTTTTTCAATCATTTCTATCTTTTTTATTCTATAGTTCTTATGATAGGGTTGTCCTAATCTAAGTAGGATTAAAGGCTTCATGGGTATTTTGGATGGTCCTCCCCAGACTGATGTTAAGGAAGTATGTGCATTTGCCATCTAATTATGGTTCCTAAGGAGATGAATAAATCAACATTTTTATAAGGACATGGCAAGCAACCTCAAGTGATCCAAGTAAGGTTTTAAGTGATGTTCCTTTAATTCCCACTCTTTTGTGGTGTGATTGATTACTATCATGGAATCTTTGAAGATTTGAACTTTTGTAACATCAAGGGCTATTAGTGCTTCTACCTTGAGTATGCATGCTTCATTTTCATTGCATTAACTTTAGAGTTCATTACATCATTAGTTTCAAATAAAGAAAAAGTATAGAAATTAAAGAAGTGAACTTTCTTTAGAACAATTGCTTAATAGGAGGTTCTATCTTTAGATCACCCATTATTTGTATGTCTTATCAGTAACATTATCCCCACTACTAGCATTAAAATGGTGGATGATTCTCTTCCTCCATGTCATTCTAAAGTGATCCATAAACCTTTATTGTATCCTACAGCTAGAGAAATTTATAAGCTTAAAAGGTATGTGTTGTTTCTTACTAAACTATCTCTTCACTAGTGCTAAATAGTAGTGGGTGTATGACTTAAATCTTGAGATTGGCACATATTTTACATACATGTAAAGAGTCATATGTTCTAACTTCCACTATAAACACATCCATTTCATTTATTATTATAGAGTATCCTTTATGATTTGATCCATTCTTAGGCTGTGATGTGGGCTAAGTGCCCATGAGCATCCTTATAGTTTCTCTCTTAGTGATTCTTAGGTTGGTATCTCATCCAGTTACCTATAGGTTCATTGAATATACTCAACTTTTCTTGTAGCCAAATTTGAAGCAATATATGGCTCCCAATGAAGTTTTAACCTTGAATAGTTTCTACTAAAATTAGTAGGAAGGAAGTCATCCCACATTCTATTCCTTCGATGACCTGGAGTATCTTGTAGGTCTCCTAGACCATCATTTGAGAGGGTGAAATATTGCATAAAGAGGTAACACACAAGGAGGCATGTCCAAATTAAGGTACCAAATTTCTTGGTGGTTTAAGCAGCTAGGAATTGTATAGGAATTAGTTATTCATGATTAGTGACTAATTGGTTAAGCTTTTGTTAGCTTAGATCAAGAAAAATGGCTCCAAGTCCTAAGTATTTGACATTTTGGTCAATGAAAATTATCTTAGTAGGGATTTGCCCTACTATAGCACTGAGTTCCTTATACAATGGGCATAACTCTATAGTGTTGAACTAGAATACATGCTTTTAGGGGTCTCAAAATGATACAATAACATTAAGGAGTTCATGGTCAAGGTACACATGTTGGAATGTCTTAATGCATAGCATTATGTACGGTTGTAAGCTTTTCTAGTCAGCTTTATCAAGATTATGAAGGAAATGTCTAGTGATGTTGGTTTAGGTTTGGAAGTTTTCAACTATGACACCATCCTCAAGCAAACTTTAGATCCTAGTTTTCAGTTTTCCATTGCTTCATTGAAAAGATTCAGCTAATCACTCATATTTGAATATTGTATCCTTATACATTTATTAAGGTTAGCTAGATGAATGATGTATGATGTGTGCCTGTAGAAGAAAAGGGTAAGCATGTATGCATAAAGTGGATGCAAAATTTTATAATGAAAGATGATCTTTGCTGCAAGAAATAGTGGTTAGTGTATGCTATCTACATATATGTTATGCATGCATGATTAATATAGAAAGGTGGTTAGTTTTTCCTGCATAGTGAATAAACTAATCATCAGTAAGATCTTGCTTCCCTACGTGGGTTTTGAACCTATAGTCATCGAGAAACACCCTTGTTTGATTATAGCCAAAAGGTAAGCTAAGGAATGATACTAAAATGTACTTAAGGTAATCATATAATGTCAATGTGAAGGTCCATTATTGGGCTTTGAATGATATCCAGAGCCTATATGTGCTTGTATGTATAGGACCAAGGTCAATAAAAAGGAGTTCTTGTGCCCCCATATTAATAGTCGATATGTTTACCAAAAGTCATGAAAGCATCATTTAATAGTTTACAATTTGATTTTGTTGACATAAAGATCCATAATCTAGTTGAATTCCTAACTCCTTCATTTGATTTGATAAGAACAAATGGATGACGTCTCATAGGTTTTATCATCAAAGGATGTCATTATTTATTAGTTTGCATAGACTATTCAAGTTGAGGTACATGATTCTTATCATTCCTTAAGCTTCAGGCTCACACAAAGTAGATGAGAACCATGTGGATATGAGCATAAACATTCTATGAAAGCTAACACTATGATGTCATTCAGTGATAGACACTAGGAGAGTCATGTCATTTGTAAATATCATGTCAAATGGATAGCATTAGGACAAGATAGCATGCAAAGCTTGGTGCGATCCTAATGGAAGTTAATATTTTTTTACATGGGCTAATTCAAGGTTAAAAGCTATGGATTCCTTTAGCAAGAATGCCCCCATATGACTAGGGTTACAGACTCCAGTCAGTAAGTTTAGCATTTTTTTTATAACTTGGTCGCCCCCCTTTAGGACTTGGGTTACATACTCTAGTTAGATAAGACCGATGAATGCATGAGTAAAGACTAAAGGTGATAATATTTACCTTCATCGCTTATGACTCTAATAGAATTATTGTGGCAATGTCATTCAATGTTATCGAGGGTTTGAGGACCATTGGTACACGTGTGATGAGTAGTGAAAATTTAGTGGTAAGTAGCTCTATACAATGGAGTATTGCATAATGAGAAATAGTCATTTTTTAATTAATCTCCCTCACTTAGAAGTCTATAGTGGAGTCACCACTATGAGCAACCTTTGGTCTTTTCTTTTGCTCCTTTACTTTAGGATGAATTAAAGGGAGAATTTAGGATTTTCTATTTCCAAAGGACATGGCAACTTTACTGAATAGGGGCAAATGATTGGCCTCGTGAGGAATAATATGCTTTTTGATTTTATGGAGTCACCGATCGATTATTAGAAAATTGGGAAAAGAAAGGGATAGCATTAAGTCACCCAAGGAGTATTGCCCCTAGCAGAGATTTCCAAGTTCGAGGATCACATCTACTTTTTTACTATTTCTTATTATACGATATTCAATGTATAGCTACTGCAACACCCTAGTTTTAGTAATGATAATTTATATAGCATTCACATAATATATTAGACAATAAAGCATGAAGTATCATTATTATATCACTTTCTTAATAAAATACATATAAAAGAAAAAAAAGAAAAGATTACGGAAAAGTAAATCTAGCTTAGATATAATAAACTTGTAAGGTTAGCATAACTATGCTCATAACTTGCTCAATCACATGAATAATAAGATAAGCAAT
Source organism: Mallotus nudiflorus (assembly GCA_947683625.1). Taxonomy (NCBI): domain Eukaryota; kingdom Viridiplantae; phylum Streptophyta; class Magnoliopsida; order Malpighiales; family Euphorbiaceae; genus Mallotus; species Mallotus nudiflorus. Next base: position 2,593,801 of record CANTUR010000793.1, on the reverse strand, counting down.
GGACACTCAATCATTTGATAGAGTAAGCAAAATGTACATAATCATGCATATTTATAGTAATTATTATGCTATAATAACATATAAAAATGATATAAAGGATGCATGATGACATCATTGGACCGGGAACATGATGACTCTAGTCCAGAATATGAACTTTTCATATTATTGATATGCATGGTGTGATTTCATGTTTTAAAACTAGAGGATGTAGAATGATGATATGAGATGAGCAACATAAAGAATAAATTATTCATATTGCATGCAAATTGCTAGTCTCATTAATCAACCATAATAAAGTAGAATTTATGTGATAAAATAAACATGCTAAAATGATTATGTGGTCCTTAAATTTGACTGAGCTTATGTAAGTTTTAAAGCTTTAGCTTTGAGGGATTATCAAGCTTTTCTCATTGAGAAGTTTAAAATGACATGTAGAATGATGCTAGTTTATATACCTTTAAAGTGTGGTTTGACAAAGATAAGGCTAGGTTTGGTGGAAAGGAGATCTAATAACCTTAGAAAAATGTGGTAGGAGAGCTAAAACTATTTAAAAGTGGGTTTCTAACATCTTCAAATGGAAAAATTTCTAAGTGTGTGGGTATGTGTTTCTCTTGCTCCCCCCCCCCCCCAAGATAAAGTGTGAAGACCCTTATTTATAGTGCAAAATTTGAGTAAATGAACGGTGTGCATGGTCATGTGTGTGTCCCTAGGATAGAGTGTGTGGCCATACAAATTTCGCATGACTAAACACTTGGTGCATGGTCATATGCTTGGTACATGGCCACACGTGCTCGTGTGTGATCATGCATACTTTTGTATGACATGTGCACAGTCTGAAGCTCTCCTGAGTTATTCTAAGGTTGGTTTTTAGGGTTTTTGGGCCTTCTGGATGTGTTTTTGAAGTCCATTTTGTCTAATTCAGCATTGAGTTTAGCACACGAGACCTAGGGGTGTTCGTAGGTACATATGCACTTCTAAGAGATGTTTTTTTATTCCTCGAGTTATTTTGGACTATTTTAGGACCACTTTTAAAGGTTTTGAAGCCTTCTAAATGTGTTTTAAAAGTTCATTTTATCAAAATCTATTTCTAGTTTTTCACTAAGTTGGGTCCTGGTTTAGTGAAATGAATATCGGCTCAACAAGCTATGTATTTTAAGATAATATTACTCAAAATAAGCCTCTTATTGTTCTAATAGTTCATATTTCATCAGGTTGAAGAACAAATTAATGGCTCGATGATTGATTTTACACATTGGTGGAATTAGTTAGGGTTTTCAGGGTTGCACACTTCAGAGGTGTTACGAATGAGTAGAGACTAGTCATTTCTAAGATTCATTTCATCATTAGACCTTTTAAGGATAGTCAAATTTAAGGTATGACAATGACACAATGAGTAAAGGCTAAGGTGACAAATATGAATCAGTCACCCTATACTCAAGAGGAACTATGGTGGATCACTTTTTGTCATTATCAATTGATAGGGACCAATGGTGCATGAGGGGGGTGAATAGGGCTATTAAATAAAAATTGGAATTAAAAATAAATCTTTGCAAGAATTGAAAGAATGTTGAGAAGGAAGAATGAAGAACACAATGATTTAAGGAGTTCGGATTCAACAACAATCCTATGTCTCCACCTAACTTATACCTAAGTTAGGATTTTCAATCACCCACAATCTTATTCACAAGATTGAGATTACATAAGAGCTTTATGGCTCACTCTTTTAACCTTATAATATGAGTTTTCAAGGCTCACTCAAAAAACTAAATCCCAAGTGTTTCAATGTACAGCATTTAAACCAACTCCTTTAGAAATAAATCTCACTTCCCTACTAATCTATCCTAAGATTTAAGATGAATAGAAATTATATTTCTTACACACAACCAACTCTCACAAGAGTTATAAACAAAGAGTGAAAATTTGAGAATTTGATAGCTTTAATAAATGTTAAGATAGATAATGATAATAAGCAAAAATGTCTTGTCTTCCATTAAACTCTAGAGGTGTTTATATAAATATAGATATTTATATAAATACTTATAAATATAGTTATTGGAGGTACAAATAATGTGTCCAACATCTATATTTTGAATCTAATATTTATAATTTTGAATTATTGAAAGTAATGTTGTCAAACTGCTATATATAAATTAAAACTATGATTGGCTACTAAAGAAATTCAAATTTGCCCATACTTTCTTTATAAAAGTTGTACATATTTGTCTTATATTTCCATATCATTTTTAATTACCCTAATTGGACTTTATTAGCTCTATATATGTCCAAAATACTAAAAGATATGCAATATAAAATACAGACTAATATCAGACATCTATGCACAAGTTAAAACCGTGATTTTGTATTGGACATGTTTTAATTTTCCCAAAATTTTTCATTAAAGTTGTATATATTTAAATTACCTTTCCATATCATTTTGAATCGCCTTAATTGGACTTTTGTAGCTCAGTATATGTCCTAAATACTAAGAGCTGTGCAATCTAAAATGGAGACTACTATTTGGGAGCTTTACACAAGTTGAAACCGTGATTTTATATTGGAGACATTTGAATTTTCCTACAATTTTTTCAGAAATTTAAAGATATTTAACTTATCTTTCCATATCATTTTGAATCAGCTTAATTGGGCTTTTGTAACTCAAGATATGTCCAAAATACTAAGAGCTGTGCAATTTGAAATGGTAACTGCATATATTGATTTCGACTCAATATTTGCATACCCCAATGAACTCAGATTTTGACAAGTAAGCTAATTTAGGAAGATCAAGATGTCTACTTCAAACACAAAGAAGATAACTTTCTTATTATAAAGTCTAAAGACGTCAAAAGACTCCTTAAATCTCAGAGGTTGAATCAGCCCAAGATATTCATACTTCATTTCAACTTCCAATAGAGTCCTAACTTACACACACTTAAACAAACAAATAAAAGACTCAAAATTAAATTTTTAAAATCAAAATTAAGATTGATTATTGCTAAGGTTAATAATCTCCCCCTTTTTGATATTGACAAACTTATTTTGAGTTCGATAAAAAATTATACAAAGTAAAGTGTGTGATAATATTTGTGATAATAATGATACCAAATGAAATAAAATATATTTCTTTATTTCTCCCCCTACATATATGGACATGATAAGAAATATAAATTTATAGATTATTCCCCTTGATAGAAAAATAAAAACAACATAAATTATATCAAGAGGGATAAAAACATAGCATTCTTATGACAAATGTATTAAAAACATAAAATATGATAACATGATCATTTAAATAAATGTTAGGCAATGTGAGGAAATAATTTCAAACATATATACATATAGTTTCACTAAAATGCATCACAAAAATAGTACATATAATAATAATGTTGATGCTAGACAAGCTTAACTATCACATGATCATATAGAGCTTAACTAGCTAATCAATCATGTAGCACTTAGCATATAAAAAAATTAAACACAAATTGTCCATAACATATTTTCCTCTCTTTGTACAAAGGTAAAAGGAAAAGAAAGACATATATGGCAAAATGAACCTAAAAGGACTAAAATTCCTATAGGAATAAAGTAAAGATACACTAAATCTTTGTAAAAATATTCATACCTTATCAAAGATCAAAACAATTCCTAAGAAGATATTCATGCCTTATCAAAGATCAAAATAGAAGAAATCATACATGAATTATGCATGTATAAATACAATAATAAAATATTATACACATGTATAATAACAGATAATAAACTCAAATATATTTCTCCCCCTTTGTCAAAAGCAAAAAGAAAATAGAGAGATATAAAGGGAAAATGAAAACAAAGATATACAAAATCTTTATAAAATCTATGTCATACATAAACAAAGTAAGCAAAATAAGGCCTTTTGTCACATATGATGTATGAAAAAATTAGTCATACATACAATGTTAATACACATGCAAAAATTTAAACAAAGTTTCTCCCTCTATATTAAACAAAAATATAATATGTCACTAATATAAACACATTTTTAAGGGAGTTTTAAAATTTTTTTTAAAAAAAAGAATACACATGTTAAAAAAAATTAACTAGGTACATATGCAAACTCAAATTATTTCTCCTCCTTCAATAAAATGCAAAAGGAAATTTAAAAAGATAAACCAAATATAAATTGAAAACTACATGAATTAAGATCAAAATCAAAATATTTATCAATCAAACTAATCAATAAGCACAATAGGATTTCACATGAAAATAGTTCAACCATCAATTAAAAATAAAATCAAAATAAATTGGAATCATCAATCATGCCAAGTTCATGCTTGATGAAATTTAATATCTCTTCATTGAGAGGTTTGGTGAAGATATCTGCAAGTTGATTATTTGTATCAATAAATTCAAGGGAGATATCACTAATTTAAACATAATCACACAAGAAATGATATTTAATGTCTATATGCTTATTTTTAGAATGCTGAATAAGATTTATGCTATGGTTGATAACACTTGTATTGTCACAGTTAATTGGAATGTGATTAAGTTTTACACCATACTATAACAACTGTTATTTTTGCCATAAAACTTGTGAACAACAAAGACTTGCTACAACATATTCAGCTTCAGTAGTGGACATGGCAACTGAAACTTATTTCTTACTAAACTAGGAAACTAAACATTGCCCTAAAAATTAACAAGTTCTGGAAGTGCTTTTTCTATTTAGTAAACTATCGGCAAAGTCCGCATTAGAATAACTAATCAAGTCAAAGGATGAACTCCTAGGATACCAAAGTCCTAAATACATTTTACCACAAAGATATTTGAAATTTTTTTTGATAACATTCAAATGAGACTCTCTAGGACTAGATTGAAATCTAGCACACAAGTAAGTGGCAAACATAATATCGAGTCCACTAGTAGTTAAATAAAGAAGGGTCGATCATACCTTTAAATAGCTTTTCATCAACCGGTATACCATTCTTATCTTTATTAAGTTTGGTTATGGTGTTGACTGGAGTTTTACTTATCTTAGCTCCATCCATGTCAAACTTCATGAGAACGTCTCTTGCATACTTAGTTTCATTAATGAAAGTCTCATTTTTGCATTGCTTCATTTGTAATCCAAGAAAGAATTTGAGTTCACCTATCATACTCATCTCAAATTCTCCTTGCATTAAATTAGAGAATTCCACACTCAAGCAATAGTTAGTAGCACTGAATATAATGTCATCAATATATATTTAAATGATTAATAAATCATGCTTGGATTTCTTTATGAAAAGAGATGTATTAACTTTTCCTTTAGAGAAACCTTTCTCTAATAAGAAGTTGCTTAATCTTTCATACCAAGCTATAGGAGCTTATTTCAACCCATATAATGCTTTGGAAAGTTTGAATGCATAATTTAGAAAATCAAAGCTTTTAAAACCTAGAGGTTGTTCAACATACACCTCTTCTTCAATAAAACCATTTAAAATTTCACTTCTAACATCCATTTGATAAATTTTGAAATCCATGAATGATGCAAATGCAAGTAGCATTCTAATAGCTTATAACCTTGCATGGGGAACATAGGTTTCATCATAATCAATGCCTTCCTCTTTATAACCTTTAGCTACTAGTCCAGCTTTATTCCTAGTTATGACATCTTATTCATTCATCTTATTTCTAAACATACATTTGGCACCTATAACAAGATGATGTTTTGATATAGGAACCAAGGTCCAAACCTTGTTTCTCTCAATTTGATTTGACTCTTTTTGCATAGAAAGGACCCAAAATTCATCACACAAAGCATCATCAATATTTTTGGGTTCAATTTAAGAAATGAAGGCTAAATTAACAATAAAATTTAATTGAGATCTACTAGTTACCTTTTGTAGTGTCACATATAATGAGGTCTTAAGGACGATCTATCTTGAATTGCCAATCCTTTGGAAGTTCATCCTTTAAGGTAGGTTAAGACATTTCCTCATTATCCTCCTTACTTTGACTTTTAAGTTCCAAAGGCTTACTAGCATTTTCTTCTTGAGTTTCCACAATTTCATTATTACCTAAAAGATCATCAATGCTAAAAATATCATTTCTAGGATCAAGTGAGTTTGATTCATCAAATACAACATGCATTGACTCTTTAACTATTAGAGTTCTCTTATTAAAAACTATATATGCTTTACTAGAAATGGAATAGCCTAGAAAAATTCCTTCATCAGTTTTGTAATCAAATTTTCCAAGATAGTCCTTGGTGTTTAATATAAAGCAATTACATTCAAATACTCTTAGATATGAGATTTTGGGTTTTATATTTTTCCATAGCTCATAAGAAGTTTCATTCAAAATTGGTCTTTTGAAAACTCTATTTGAAATGTAGCAACATGTGTTAATTGCTTCTGCCTAAAAGTATAGAGGCAAATTATACTCATGAAGCATTATTCTAGCCATTTCCACACAAGTTCTATTTTTCCTTTCAACTACCCCATTTTTTTTAGGATTTCTAAGAGAAGATAATGTATGTGAAATACAATTTTCATCACAAAATATTTTGAAAAATTCATTTTCAAACTCGATTCCATGATCACTTATAATAGAAAAAATATAAAAGCCTTTTTTTCTTTTTGAACTCTTTTTGCAAAGTTTTAAAAGCTTTAAATGCATCATTCTTATGAGCAAGGAAACATACCCAAGTAAATATAGAGTAATCATCAACCAATCCATATGAATAGTGCATACCATTGAGATTAGCAACTCTAGTTGGTCCAAACAAATCCATAAGTATAAGTTTAAGTGGCCTAGAAGTGGACACTACATTTTTTAGCTTAAATGAGGACTTAGATTGTTTTCCCTTTTGGCAAGCATCACAAGGTTTATTCTTAGTTAATTCAAGCTTAAGTAAACCAATCACAAGTTCATGTTTATAAATATCATTCAATAGCTCAAAATTTGCATGTCCTAACCTTCTATGCCATGTCCATGCAGCATGGGAAATTGACATCAAGCATTTAATATCTTTGTTATCAATCTTATTCAAATCAATAACATAAACATTAACTCTTTCATCATTAAAAATTACTTTGTCTTCATCAAAACTACTAACAAAACAATTCTTAGGATAGAAAGTGACCTTATTTCCCATATCACATAATTGACTTATACTAAGCAAGTTATGTTTAAGACCAACATATGGTGTATAGTTAAGGATTAAAGATTACCAATTTCTCCAATGCTAATAATCTTTCCTTTTGCATTGTCCCTAAAAGTAACGTGTCCTCTATCCTTAGCATCAAGCTTGTTGAATTTCTCCTTACCTCCCTTCATATGCCTTGAGTATCCACTATCAAGATACCATTTGCTTTTTGATATTGTGGACTTTAAGCATACCTACACAAGATAATTTAAGCATTCTTTTGAACTTAAACCTTTCTTGTTCTAGGATGGTTATTTTTAAGATAGTCCATAAGAAGCAAGTTCATATACAATCTTCTATAGAAGCACACATTATTGGTATGTCCCTTGATCATTCAATATGAGCATTCAACATTTTCAAACTTATTTCTCATAGGAGGATATGCATTCCTAATTTATGAAGCATGCCTTTGTTGATATTATGGTGTGTGTCTTCTAAAGTTCTTTTGAGTTATAGTGTGAGACATGCATTGGCAATGATAATGTGTGTTTTGATAGGTTTATGCAATATATCTAGGTGCATTAGGTTATGCAACATGCTTATGAGTATTGTGTTTAGTGCATATGTATGCATGTTTAAGTTGTATTTTCCTAGCATGATGCTTACCTTTTTGTGTTATATAAGGTTGAGTCTTATAAGACTTTTCCTTGAGTGTTTGACACATGAGATCTTTTTTCTTCGAAAGCTTGAGTCTCATTTTATTTTGAGGTAGAAGGAGCAGAATTATTTGAGGCTTTAACAAAATTACTATATGATGATGATAAGGAAGCTATTCCATTATTATATCCAGTTCCATGTATATTTTTGAGAGTCAAGAATGTTATTCAAAGATTCTTTTTCTTAATGAGTTTCTCAATGGAATTTTTCAAATTTAAGACTTTATTAGAAAGCTTTTGATTTTCATCATTTGCTTTCTTAAGTTAATCTTCCAAGGAATTTGAAGTTTTCAAATCATTAGACAATTTATCATTTGATTTAACTACATTAGAAAATTCATTTTTTAATTTTTTGAATTCCTTAGTTAGGCTAGATAACTCATGCTTATAATGCTTCTTCTTAGATAATAAGTTTTTGCATTTAAGCAAGAGTTTCTTTACCATAGAGCTTTTAATATCATCATCATCATCACAATAATTATCTTCACAGGAAGAATTATAAATAGATGGTACCTCTTTTTTGCTTTCAAGATCCATGAAACAAAGGTTGGCTACTTCTTATTATTCCTCTTTCATTTTCAATTTAGAGGAGTCATCCCAAGTTACCTTATAAGCCCTCTTTTTCTCTTTTGTTCCTTTGCTCCTGTTTTTTAGTTTAAGACACTCACTTTGGATGTGACCTGGTTTCTTGAATTTATAGCAAGTAATGTCTTTGGTTTTCGTTTTACCTTCTCCTTCATACTTCTTGTTGAACTCTCTTATTCTTGATGAATGTTTATTTTTCAAGAACTTCTTGAAGTTTCTAGTGAGCATGGAAATTTCATCATCTTTATCACTAAAACCTTCAAAATTTTCTTCTTCATTACCATTTTATAAAGCTTTGAAGGCAATGCTCTTCTTCTCCTCTTCCTTTTCTTCTTGCTCTTCACCTCTTTGATTAATTGTTAGCTCATGTGTTAAGAGCTTCATGATAAGCACGTCGGTAGAGAGAGTTGATAGGTCTTGAGCTTCCTCAATTGAAGTAACTTAAGATTCCTAATCCTTCTTAGGTATGATTCTTAGAATATTGTTATTTACTTCTTCCCTAGAGAAATGCTTTCCAAGTTTCTTGACGGTTATGATAAAAGTGTTGAGTTGATTTGTCATCTCCGTGATTAACTAACGAGGCTTCATCTTGAAAAGTTTATATTCATACATGTGAAGTTGAATCTTCTTGCTCTTAACTTGTATGTTGCCTTCATAATGATTTTCCAAGGTCTTCCACATTTCCTTGGCCAACATGCAATGTTGAATCTTGCCTCCTTCTTCCCTTGTCATAGAAGAGAATAGAGTGATCATCGCCTTTTTATTTTTATGATTTTCTTCCTTTTGCATGTTGTTCGATTGACTCCTTGGTAGAGTAGTTACCACACCCTCAATGGTAGTTATAGGTGGTTCCCAACCTTTTAGGAAAATATCCCAAAGTTTGATGGAATCATAATTAAGGTATAGCTCCATTTTGAACTTCCAATGAGGATAGTCACTACCATCAAAGAGTGGTCAAAGTCAAGAAATATTTTGTGATTCACTTCCCATGATTTTGTATTCTAGCAATAAAGTTCCTAGAATTCAAGCTCTAATACCAATTGAAAAAGCCCTATAGGGGGGCGAATAGGGCTATTAAATAAAAATTGGAATTAAAAATAATTCTTTACAAGAATTGAAAGAATGTTAAGAAGGAAGAATGAAGAACATAATGATTTAAAGAGTTCAGATTCAACAATAATCCTACGTCTCCACCTAACTTATCACTAAATTAGGATTTTCAATCACCCATAACCTTATTCATAATATTGAGATTACACAATAGTTTTATGGCTCAATCTTACAACCTTACAATATGATTTTTCAAGGCTTACTCAAAAAACCAAATCCTAAGTGTTTTAATGGACAACACTTAAACCAATTCCTTTAGAAATAAATTCACTTCGCTATAAATCTATCCTAAGATTTAAGATAAAGAGAAATTATATTTCTAACACACAACCAACTATCTTAAGATTTATAAACAAAGAGTGAATATTTGAGAATTTGAGAGCTTTAATGAATGTTAAGATAGAGAATGATAATAACCAAAAATGTCTTATCTTCCACTCAACTCTAAAGGTGTTTATATAGATAAATACTCATAACTATAGTTGTTGAGGTAAAAATAATATGTCCAACATCTATATTTTCAATCTAACATTTTTAATTTTTAATTATTGAAAGTAATGCTGTCAAACTGCTATACACAGATTGAAACTATGATTAGCTACTGAAGAAATTCGAATTTGCCCACACTTTCTTCATAAAAGTTATAGATATTTGACTTATATTTCCATATCATTTTTAATGACCTCAATTATAATTTTTTAGCTCTAGATATATCCAAAATACTAAGAGATATACAATCTAAAATGCAAAATGCTATCTGACACTTATGCACAAGTTAAAACCATGATTTTATATTAGAGATGTTTGAATTTGCATATAATTTCTAATTAACATTTTATATAGTTAACTTAGATTTCCATATCATTTTGAATCACCTTAATTGGACTTCTGTAGCTTAATATAGTCCAAAATACTAAGAGCTGTGCAATCTAAAATACAGACTACTGTCATACAGTTTTGCACAAGTTGAAACCGTGATTTTATATTGGAGACATTTGAATGTTCCTATACCCTTTTCAAAAAAATTTTAGATATTTTACTTATCTTTCCATATCATTTTGAATCACCTTAATTGAGCTTCTATAGCTCAAGATATGTCTAAAATACTAAGAGTTGTGCAATCTAAAATGGCAGCTACATATATTGATTTTGACTCAATATTTGCATACACAAATGAACTCAAACTTTGACAAGTAAGCCTAATTCAAAAAGCTCAAGATGTCTACTTCAAATGTGAAGAAGATAAATCTCTTATTCTAAAGCTCTAAGGATGTCAGAAGCCTCCTTAAATCTCAAAGGTTGAATTAGCCTAAGATATTCATACTTGATTTTAACTTCCAATAGAGTCCTAACTTATACACACTTAAATAAAAAAATTAAATGCTCAAAATTATTTTTTTTTAACATTAAAATTAAGATTGATAATTTCTATGGTCAAAAAATGGTGATGGGCTCTACACAATTAACTATTGCATAATGAGAAATAGTCATTTTCAAGTTGATCTCTTTTACTTAGAAGTACCCAGTGGATTTGCCACTATGAGTGACTTGGTTTGTCTCATTTTGACCTTACATTTTATTTCTAAAGGATATGGAAACTTTATAAAATAAGGACAAATGATTGTTCTCAGGAGGAATGAGATGCTTTTTGATTTTATAGAGTCACCACCCGATTTTTAGAAAATCATGAAAAGAAAGGGGTAGCATCGGGTCACTCAATGAGTCTTGCCCCCAATAAAGATTTCCATATTTGAGGGATTGCATCTACTTTATGACTATTTCTCTTTATACGATATTTAATGTATAACTACCATAACACCTTTGTTTCAGTAATGACAATTTATATAACATTCACACAATACATCAAATAATGAAAGATAATAAAGCATGAAATATCATTATTACATCACTTTCTTAATAAAATACATATAAAAGGATAAGAGATTGTGAAAATGTAAATCTAGTTTAGATATAATGAACTTGCAAGGTTATTACAACTATATATGTAGCTTACTCGATCATGCGAATAACATAATAAGCAATGAAAACTCAATCACTTAAAAGAGTAAGCAAAATGTACATAATCATGCATGTTTGTAATGATTATTATGCTATGATGATATAAGATGACAATATAAGGGATGCATGATGGCACCATTGGACCAAGAACATGATGACCCTAGTCTGGAATGTGAACTTTTCACATTATTAACATGTACAGTGTGATTTCACATTTTGAAACTAGAGGATGCAAAATAAAGATATGAAATGAGCAAAATAAAGCATAAGTTATTCATATAGCATGAAAATTACTAGTCTCAAAATGAAAGCACAATAAATTTCACAAATGTTGGCAACAATAAATTAAAATGCAATTTGATAAAATAAATGAGCTAAAATGATTGTGTGGTCCTTAGATTCAACTGAGCTTATAAGACTTTTGAAGCATTAGCTTCAAGGAATTATCAAGCTTTACTTGTTGAGAGATTCAAAATGACATGTAGAATGTTGCAAATTTGTATACTTTTGAAGCGTGAATTGATAAAGGTGAAGCTAGGTTTAGTGGAAAAGAGGTCTAAAAAAGAGTGAAAGAAAATCACAGTGGGAAAGTTAAAAGTATATGAAAGCGGGTTTCTAATGTCTTCAAATAGATAGATTTTTTAGTGTGTGGGTTGTTATGTGTTATTATTAAAATGAGGTGCAAAGACCCTTATTTCTAGTTCAAAAGTCGAGGAAAGCGTGTATGTGTTCACGATCGCACACATGTACTTAGAATGAAGCATGTAGCCATGTGAAGTGCGCATGGTTATGCATTTAACGTGTGGTCACACACACTTGTAAATGGTTGTGAGCACTTTCATGCAATGCGCACATGAATTAAGGCTTTTTTAGGCTATTCTAATATTGATTTTTAAGGTTTTTTGCCTTTTAAACCCGTTGCTAAAGTCTATTTTGTCTAATTTGGCCTCGATTTTAGCATATGACACCTAAGGGTGTTTATGGCTATGTGCACACTTCCAAAAAATATGTGCTAATACACAGGTTATTTTGGCCTATTCGGGGACCACTTTTAGGGGTTTTCAAGACTTATAGACATGTTTCTAAAGTCATCAAAATCAATTTCCATTTTTCATAAAGTTAGGCCCCGATCCGATAAAATGAACACTGGCCTAACAAGCTACATTTTTTAAAAGACAATTACTCAAAACAAGCCCCTCATTATTTTGATAATTTGTATTTCATAAAATCAAAGCATAACTTAATGGCTTGGTGATCAATTTTGCACATCAATGGAATTGGTTAAGGTTTAGGGTTACACACTTTAGAGGTGTTATGAATGAGTAAACTCTAGTCATGTTTGAAGATTTGAATCATCATTGGACCTTTTTTAGGGATAGTTAAATTTAAGGTATAATAACAAGCGACATAGTTCTATCCATCTCTACTAAAGTTCTATTCTTTTTTTCTATAACTCTATTTCATTGTAAAGTTCGAGGAGAAGAATAGTTATGAAAAATTCCATTTTCATCACAAAATTTTTTGAAAATTCTTTTTCAAATTTGGTTCTAAGATCACTCCTAATAGAGGAAATACAAAATCCTTTTTTCTTATTGAACTCTTTTAGCAAAATTTTAAAAAGCTCTAAAAGCATTATTATTATGAACTAGGAAGTACACCTAAGTAAATTTAGAATAATCATCTACAAGCACAAGTGCATAATGAATTCCACCCAAGCTAGCTACTCTAAAAGGACTAAACAAATCCATATGAATTAACTCTAATGGCCTAGAGTTAGACACATTATCTTTTAGCTTAAAGGAAGACTTAGTTTGCTTTCCTTTTTAATAAGCACAATATGTCTTGTCCTTGCTGAACTTGATCTTAAGTAATATATTCATAAGCTCACTTTTACTAAGATTACCTAAAAGCTTAAAATTAACATGTCCTAACTTTTTATACCAAGTCTATACATCATGTGAAATAGCTATAAGACCTTTAAATTCTTTATTAACAAAGCAATTTTTATGGATAGAAGGTGACCTTATTACTTATATCATATAATTGGCTAATACTAAGCAAATTATGTTTCAAACCATCTACCAATAGAACATGATGAATAGATAAAGATTGAGGGTTACCAATTTCTCTAATGCTAACTATCTTTCCCTTAGCATTATCTCTAAAGGTAACACATCCTCCATCCTCAGCTTCAAGCTTAAGGAATTGCTCATTGTCACCTATCATATGCCATGAATATCCACCATTATGATACAACTTAATATTCTTCTTTTTGAATTTTAGTCATACATATACAAGGAAAGTTTAAACATTCTTTTGAACCTAAACCTTAATTGGTCTAGGTTAGTTAGCAGTAATATAGTGTATAGGTAATAAATTCAAATGCAACCTTCTATAGTAGCATACATTGCTAATGTGTATAGTATCATGCAATAAAAGCATCTCATATTAGCAAATCTTCTAGATTTTGATGCATGTTAAATTTCACATTTGAGTGATGCACATTATTATTATGAGGAGCATATCTTCTAAATTGTGTATAAAAATATAAAGTTTGATTCCTAGAGTGCATTTATGATCTATGATGCATTTAATTCATATAATCACATGAGTGTGGTGCTTAGTGTTGCATGCTTAGAGACATTTTTTCTAATGTATATATAGGCATGCTTAGGTTGAGGTATTTTAGCTTGTGCATTAAACCTTTGAGTTAAGTATTGTTAAGTCTTATTAAACTTAACATTGACTCTAGTTAATTAAGACTTTTTAGCCTTTAAGGCTTGAGTCTCAATGGATTTAGAAGTACAGGGAGAGGAATCACTAGTAGCTTTAACAAATTTGATACGTGATGATAATGAAGATGAGGTTCCATTTATATATCCAAGTCCATGGTGCTTCCATAGAGTCTCTTGATTCACGGAGACTATTTAAAGTCTATTTACCCTTCTTGAATTTGGAAATGGAATTTTTTAATTCCACTGCTTCTCTTGAAAGCATTTGATTTTCATCATTAACTTTCTTAAGTTCCTCATTCAAAGAAGTGAAAATCTTTAAGTCATAAACATGTTTTTCATTTGACAAAACAAGCTTATAAAATTCATTTTTCAAGTTCTCAAATTCCTTAGATAAGTTTAAAAGCTCATATTTGTAAAGCTTTTTCTTAGAAAGTAAGCTTTTGCACTTAACCATAAGTTTACTCATAATTGAGCTCTCATTATCATCATCATCATTGTCATCACAATCATCACAAGAAGAATGAGAAATAGATAGTACCTCATTATTGTCCTCAAGAGCCATAAAGAAAAGGTTGGCTACTTCTCATTGCTCCTCTTCCTGTTCCAATTTAAAGGAAACATCCTATGAAGCTTTGAATGCCTTTTTTTATCCTTTGCTCATTTGTTCTTGAATTTTAATCTTAGGCACTCATTTCTAATGTGTTCGGGCTTTTTACATTCATAACAAGTCAACTTCTTATTCTTCTTTCCATATGGTTTCTTATAGTCTCTAGTCCTTGAGGAGTTCTTTCTTCTTAAGAATTTCTTAAACTTCCTTGTGATCATGGCTACGTCACCATCTTTATCACTAGAATTGATAAGGCTCTCCTATTTACTATCTTCTTATGATGACTTCAAGGAAATGTTTTTCTTCTTTTCTTCTTTTTCTTCCTTTTCATCTTCCCTTTGCTTCAGTCCTTTTCATCTTCATTTTACTTCAATGTGAGCTATTTGTTAATAATTTTCCAATAAGTATATCGATTGAAAGCTTTGACAAGTCATGAGCTTCTTTAATGGAAGTGACTCTAGATTCTCAATCCTTCTTAAAGAGGATCCTAAGTATCATTGTGTTGATTTCTTCCTTAGAGTAGTATTTTCTAAGTTTCTTTAAGGTGGTAAGAAGAGCATTGAGTCTATTAGTCATCTCAATAATGGATTCTTAAGGCTTCATCTTGAAGAGTTCATACTCATACATATGAAGTTGAACCTTCTTACTTTTAACATGAATATTGCCTTCATAATGGTTCTCAAAAGTCTCTCAAATATCTTTACTGGATTGGCAATAATGAACCTTGCTCCCTTCTTCTCTAGACATGGAAGCAAGTAATATAGTCATTGCCTTTTTATTTTTCTAGTTTTCTTTCTTTTTTTTTTATCTTAAGTCTATTAAGTTTTATTAATGTGAATTTCCACATTATCTAGAGTGACTTTAGGGTGCTCCTAACCATCAAGGACTACTTTCCATAACCTAATTGGATCACTATAAATTTATAACTCCATTTTAAATTTCCAATGGGGATAATCACTCCTATTAAATAATGTTCTCAAAGAAGAAAAATTCACACCCACACCACTATTGATCTAATCTTTTTATAATTAACTATCAAGAAGTTTAGCTCTGACACCAATTAAAAAGGCCCTAATGGGGGGTGAATAAAGCAATTGGAAATTTTAAAGATAATTAACAAATAATTAAGAAGAGGACAAAATAATTTAAGGAGATTAGATTCTAATAATCATATGTCTCTACTTAACTTTCAAAAGTTTGGATTTTTTATCACTTACCAATCAATTCAAGAGATTGATTACAAGAGTGTTTTCTTTTACTAACACATAACCTTACAATCAAGAGTTTTTCTTAATTTAACTTAAACCAACCTTGAGTGTTTTTCAATAGACAAACACTCAAACTAAATATAAATAAGAATTATTATCACTTCCCTTCTTAATGTTAGATTCAAACCTAAGAAATATAAACCATATCTTAATTTTAATAGAGCAAGCACAAAAACTAAATTTGCACGTGCCAATCAAATCTTGCATTATTACTTGCATAGATCCACTTTGTTCAACTTGGAATTCAATAAAATTTCATAAATTCATTTTTTTTTGTTATATGGTTTATGCTTCCTAAGTGTATAGTCCACAGAGGATGAGTTTTTATGAGCAATACAGTGCTAAAAATAAAAACTTTAGAAACATAACTTCTTTTGAAAATTTTTTTATAACGTGACATCTTTTTATGCTCAGTATACTATAGAGCGCAAGAACCTAAGTGACTATAATTATAACAAGTCACTTTAGTCTTATCCTTTCTTCCTTTATGCTTTCCTTTTTTGCATTTAAATTACTTATTTTCTTTCATTTGACCATATTTAGTTTCATTCATGTTGCCTTTGTCTTTCCAATTATCATTAAATCTTTTGCGCTTAAAGCCAGAAGCCTTTTTAGAACTTGATTCAACCATATACGCATGAACATTTGGCTTAACCACCTATCTTCTAATTCCAAGTCACGCACAATGTTGGTAAATATCTTATTATTCTTATTATAAGTCATATTCACCTTCATATATTCCCAACTATTCTTCTAAAACATTTCTAAAGAACTATTGTTTGAAAACTTTATTCTAAAAAAGTCTTTGAAAACTTTGCTTTTGATAACTACTATGAAAACTTCATTTTAGAAACAACATAATTTTACTTGACACTACAATTAGCTACATAGTATCCTCTACCTAATGCTGCAATCAGCTATATGGCTACCTTTAAGTAATGCTACAATCAGCTATACAGTGACCTTTGCTTAATGTTGTAATCAGCTATACAATAACCTTTACTTTACCTCATAATCAATTATAAGCATTTCTGGTGGGACATCATAATTAACTAAATAGTAAAGTGCTTCCTATGCATTAACTCTTCAATGTATATAAAGCAGTGAGTAACTATTGACACCCGATTTTTAGCAACCTTCCAAACCAATATAAGGAAAAAAGGCTTATGTCAACTAGATAGAGGATAACCTCTCAAAAGGTTATCCATAGTGTGCTTCCAAAGTAGGAAACCCTAGAACCCTAATCGAGCACTCAAATCAGTGCACTAAACCTCTAAACACTTGAACCGAGAGCCCAAATCATTTAATTAAAAGCTCAAAAGTACAAACCTCTTTTCTAAACATCCAAATAAGGGTTTTACTTTAAAACCTAAACCTTAGGTATGTGACTAGAACCTAAAAACCTTAAATTAAGGCTTTAAGGAGCTTAACCAAAGCTTATAAAGGCTTGGTTCGCTATTACAGGACCGAACAATGTCCAAACCCTTAGAAAACCTTAAAAACCCTTAAAAGCTTGTAAAACCAAAACTAGTGGGCCAATAGGACCCTTAGGACCGTACAGATTTGAAAAATGACCTAGAAAGCGACCCAAAAACATTATGGCTTGAAGAGCACACATCAGTTTAAAAAACCCATATGACTCTTTAATCCACACGTTTGGATTAATTACCCACATGTGTGGATTATTCGACCCATGTGCGTGGATCATCTTGTGGATCTAGTTTTCTATAAATTAATCATTTTTTCATTTTCAAGGGACTTTTTAGCGAATTTTTGCTGAATATTCTATTATTGGATATTTTATTTTAGATATTTTTAGGGATGTTTAGAGAAAAATCACAAAAAAATCTTTGATTATTGAGCTTCAAACCCCTATGGAGGGGTGAATGACTCATGAAAACCAACAATCCCTACATCCAAATCTATTTCTTTATTTATTTTTTTAGGATTTTTAATTTCCAAAAATTTTAACCTGACTTCTACTTTGTCAAAGCACACATCAAGGGTAATTTAGAGGGCATTAACAAACATTTTTAGCATATTTTCATTTTTGTTTTATTTTATAAAAATTTCTATTTTTATTTATTTATTATTTTTCTCTTCATCTCCTTCTTATTTTCTATATTTTATAAATTATTTTGTTATTTTTATTATAGTTTTTGTTAATATTACTTTATTTGTTTTTGTTTTTGTTTTCTTCAAATTTCTATCTATACACCTTTGTTCCTTTTATTTTTATTATTATTTTATTTCCTTTTATTATTTTATTACTTGATATCATTATCAACATTTTTGAATTTCATGCATTGTTATTTATTTTGGTAATATATTTATGTTGAAGTTGTGATCTTGGTGATGTGGTGAGTTGATATGGATTTAGAAATGTTTATTTGCATGTTTAACAAATTTATGTGAATATTGCATTTCTTTGAATATTCTATGTCATAACCATTTGTATACATATTTCTAATTTTATTTTTATTTTTATGCACATTTTCTCATTTCATTAATAAAGTCCATATTTTTATAATAAAAATTGCATTTTTGAACCAATATCATTTTATAAAATTTGTTTGATTTTATTATAATATATAGTTTTGCATTATTTATTTATTTTCAGCATAAAAATTACATCTTTTATAATATTCTTGATATAATATCTTTTTTTTCTATTTTGTATGATAAAAATGATTTCTTTAATTTAATAGTTTCTACTTTATCTTTTATATAAAGTGGGTAACTTCATTAATCAAGAATATTAATAATAATTCCTTTTGATAACTTTTTGTATTAATCATAATATTAATAATAACTTTTGGCATAAGATTATCATTTTATTATCATTTATAATGAAAGTGATAATTTTAAATATAAGGTTTTCATCTTTATTCACTATAGGAAGATGGTGACTTTATTAGTCAAGAATATAATTTATAAAATTTTCTTTGGAATTAAAATAATGCTTTAAGCATAAAGTTGCCATTTTTGTGACATTTTTGGCATAATGTTGTTATCTTTACTAATATAACATATTAAATAGTATTTTTATATAATATTCTTTTCTTATGAATTTATAAATATCTTGGTTTGTTTCCTCTCTTTTATTTATTTCATGTTATTTTCTATTCATTACTTCATTTATTTTATTTGTTTTCATCACATTGCACAATTCATTTAATCATTCACATTCATATAATAATTTGAAAAAATGCTAATGACTTAGTGATTTTTTTTTATAAAATTGAAGCTCATAGCATCAGACAATGCACCTAGGCATCCAAATAAGGTTGGCACCCTCTTAGCACCAACATTATACACTAGAGGAGGCAACCCTTTATTAAAAAGAAAGGAAATACAAAAATAGAGTAGCACAACCGATCAAGGGCAAAGAAAAACAAAAATTAATGGAATCTGTAAGACTCCAAAATACAAGCGTCATTAATCATAAGACTATGACAACACACCAATAATCCATTAAGGAAAGACCTAAAGAAGCAAGCTTATCTGCTACCCTCTTGCCTTCTTGAAAAATGTGACTAGCATGAAAATGGATGGAACCAAGCTGGTTTATGCAGTGCTACCATGGGGAACAAATTCCCTAAGGGACATTAACACTGTGAAGTTAAAAAAGATTAATAATATAGCTCAAATCTAATTCAATCCAGACTAAGGAGAGTCAAAGTTCAATGGCCTTATTAACAGCCATTGTGATAGCTAGGAGCTTAGCTTCGAAAGCAAAAAGAATACCCACTGGAGCAGCAAACGAGGTGATCGAAGTACCCAAGCTATTGCGAAGTAAACCACCAATAGCAACTATGCCAAGGGCATGTAAAAGAGCATCATCTGAATTAATCTTCACCCATTTAGAAGGAGGACAAGACCAAATCATAAAAATAGCAGCTGAAAGGCAATCTAAAATACCATAAATACAAAGCCATTTCAAAATAATTAAGTATGCTTAAGAGTTTTTCATATGTCCATACTTAAATAATTTAGCTATAACATAAATGAAAGAGTCTCTAAAAATCCCATTATTACGGGCATTCAAATATGCCAAATCACAAAATGAATACTAACTTACTAAAGAGCTTGGATTTATGAAGAGAAAGTGAGATTCATAGGAGTCTTAAAAAGATGTAAAAATCCAATAGACAAATTCAAAGTTGTATCAAGTAAACTCCCAAGTGCATAATAAACCAAAGTAGTATATCAATAATTTATGAAAATGTGGTCTAATGATTTAGCAGCTCCAGTACAAAGGTAGCATTGAGACATAATATGATTACCTTTAGAGCAAAGGAGGTCCATAATAGGAATTTTTCCAAGCAAAAATCTTCGTGTTAAGAAAGATTTTAATAGCGGTAAATAGTGTCTCCAAACATCCTTACCCTAAGCAACTTTGGGCAAACCAATCTGAAAATGGTTGTAAGCACTTTTGCAAGTCATAGCCCCTAAAGGAGAAAAATGACAAACATATGAATGAACATATAGTGAAGAAAAAATCACGTTATCAATATCAACTGTTATAAGAGGATAAGAAGCCTGAAAAGAAGGCAGAAGATACCAGGCATGATCATAGTAAATGTCAAAAATAGAAGCCTGAAGATACTTATAAAAAGCTGGAGGAATGGCCACTTTATCAATAATATGATAACCCAGCCAGTTATCAAACCATCAAATATTGATGATAATTAGAGAATCATTTAAGACATTACTTCTAACTAGTTGCCCAAATCATGCATTCTCATTAGCATTTTTATATATTAATTTGTTTTAATACTTTTATCATTTAGATTTATTTTTTTTCATTATTATTTTATATATTCAATTTGATATCATGTGGATGAATGGAATTTATATAATTGTTATAAATGTGGTGTGTGCTTACATATGTTTTCCCACTAACCTTTGTTTTGTAAGAATTATTAGAATATGAATTTTATTTTATTTTTTATTTTTGATATATTAAATAGAATAGGCAATTTCCAAAGTGATTAATCCTTAATCCCAATTCCCTGTTATTTTAATTTTGTTTTAATATATTTATTAGAATAGGCTATTTTAAGAGTTGTAATCCTTAATCTCTTTCTGCCATTTTTTATTTTGTTTATTTTGTTTTGATTAATTATTCTTTGCATGCCTATGTGTTGTTTGTTATTTGTTTATTTGCTTGCTTGCTTGTTTTGTGTGAAATACATGTTAATTGTTTGATTTCTTATGATCAATTATATTTGTTTATTTTTATATATTTGTAATGTGCAAGCCAAATCTAATTATCTCGCATTCCAATGATTAATCTAATGCCATTTTAAATTAACTAATATTCAAATGTGGTAAATGCATCATCAAAATCAAAACTAAGATAATGAGATAAGTGAATATAAGATATGCATAATTAAGAAATACCATCCAGTGGATGCTGACTCTCCGAATCCAGAATCTCTAACAGGGGAAGTGGGTTTACCAACTCATTTCTATTTCTCGACTATGGTCAAGTGGTAACTCTAAACTCATAGGGATGGCTCCATAAGGTCATCCTTCCCACATTAATAACATTAGAAAATAAAATATTTCTATTGCTTGTCTCTTGTGAGTTGTAATCACCACTCGCATACCATATAGGGTCTTCCAAATAATAAGGTAAAGGTTGAGGGTATGTCCAAGATGATGAATTTTATTACTAACTTAATGTCTCCTATAGTGACTACAACTTTGAAGATCCTAATGATTGGCTTCTTAGAGTCATCATATACTTTTATGATTATATTGGATTCCTCTAGGTCTTCCACATTCATCCTAAAGCTCCTTCAAGGCATTAATATATGAATAAAAAAGCCTTTTAAAGTATAAACAAATATCAAGGTTCATATGAGAGCAAGTATACATTAATTTCAACTCAAAATAAGTAAATGTATACACCTTATGAGCACTTATAACAATAAGGATTTGATTTATAAGCTCAAGCTAGAAGAAGGCTGAAATCTTCAAGGAATTTTAGACCACTCACGATCTACCCTCACAATCATGACCTGATTGTGAGTGGCCTCATCTAAATCATGACTATATACGGCGGGATTTAGCACACGTCTAAGATTTTAGCAACCACAACATTATTTGAGATCTAGGCTCTATAGCACACACTACTATATCATAAAGACATAGTGTGGAGACGATGAGTTGCCACCTAGGGTAATAATTAGGATAAATCAAAGGCAGTGATAACTCAATTCACTAAAAGAAAGTTAACACCATAACTAAGAGATTGTGGATGCAGAATACCAACTTCTTTTAGTCAAGTGTTTTTTTAGAATTACTTTATTAATTATTAAGTTATTCCTTATTTACATACAATTTCATTTAAACCATATCTAGCGTCCATCTAACTCTAAGGCAACTAGTTATAAAAGAGTACATAAAAAATGCATCCATATAACGCAAGGCTCCTAAATTAGTCTAGTAGACATTGATTTTAATTTAAGTGAGCTAAGTCTACATTTTATTTACAAATAAAATAAAACTAAAGGCCGGCCTACATTTTAAGTCAATTAATGAGCCTGAGTCTACTTTTTTTAATTCTAAAAAGTGGACCTAAATTTATTGATTTTATGAACAATTGATTTGGATGAATTTAGTACTCCCAAACCTAATTAATTTTAATTTAAATAAAGTGATACTAAATCTATTTATTAAAAATGCTAAATTAATGGGTTGAACTAAGTTTATATTAATTTTAATTAAAATAAGGAATGTGTCTAAATCTAAATTAACTTAAATTGGCCTAAATTAATTTTAAGTTAATTAAAATCTAAATCAATTTTTAATTTTTGATTTTATGTGAATATAAACTAAGCACGGGCTTGGGGCCCAAAGTGAATAAAAAATGAAAATAAAATCAAATAGACAAATAAACACACCAAGACATACATACCATGATTTCTATAATTCAATTCAAATGCAACCCTAATTAACTAAAACCACCATTGATATTAATTAAGGTTCTTACCAAATTGATTCTAATTTACTAATTGATTTTAAATACAGAAAAGTAAAGATTTCATTGTATTCCCACTATCGGGACTATTATAATAACTATATAACCAAAACTAATTAATACATGCCTAAATAAACCAAATAAATAAAAATGTGTAAAAAAATAATAAAAAGCTAAAATCTACATAAAACTAATATATGATTTTAATCCATGACATTCAATGGATCTTTATAGATTTTCCTTGGTTCAAACATGTGTTCATGTAATTCCATCCATTATGAAAAATAAAATAAACAAACAAAATTAGTCAGTGAGTAATTTAAAATAATAAACAAATAAAATTAAAATTAAAGAGAAAGGAGATGAAAATGAGTATTGGATGCAATATTAATTCCCCATTATCTTTGTTTGATCTAATTGATGGCCATGAAAGAAAATCAAAAGAATGTAAAAAATAAGAATAAAGGCATGTAAAGAGTTCACGGTTAAAAAAGAATAGAGAGAAATAAAAGAAAAGTCTAGAGCCCCCATGAAAAGAAAATCACATATAAATAGACATAAGACCTGTAACCCTAAATTGGCTACAAGATAAAAAAAAAAACAATTTATTTTTATTGTTATCCAATAAAATACACATTTATCAATATATTTATCAAATAAAAAATAATAATAACCAATCAAAAATAAGAATAAATTAACAAATAAGTAAAAAAATAATAAAAAAATTACGGGATATCTATTTCTCCAATTGGAAGTGTGGATTGCTAATTGAAAATATAGATTTCCAATTGGAAATCCATATTTCCAATGGAAAAACAATTGGCCAATAGTGGCCATGTGTGACCACTTTTAAATTGTGAAATGCATTTGACAAACTAAATGTGAAGTTGGGCCATTCCGCCCAATCACCTTTTTTTTCTTTTATTTTCTTTTATTTTTTATTTTTTTAATTTTTTTTAGATTTTTTATATTCTTTTATATTAAAAATAATAATAATTAAAATAAATAAATAAAATTAAAAAAGTTCTAAATTAATTACAATTTAATTTAAAACCAATAAATAAAATCCAATAAATCTAATTTTACAATTAATTTTTATCATCGTGTCTTTTATTACATTCAAACTCAAATCATTCAAAAATTAAGTGCTTACAGTGAACATCAGTCCAACTCATGACCTGAAGCAGCATTTGAAGACTAAAAAGCAAGAGATGCTCATGATCGTAATACACCTTCATTCAGAGACACAATGGTAATATAGGTGTCCAATGACTAGTTTTTTAGGGATCACAATCATGATCATACGTGAGCTGTCATATTCCTACAAAAAGTTGAAACTCATCAAATGAAACATTTTGAATGTTAAAAACAAAGTAAATGCACTTCAACACCTAGTTTTTTATCCCTAACTAAAAATACAAGTGTTGGAGGATCATTAAAGAAATTAAATACATTTGGTTGAGGAAATTCAAGTCTCAAAATCCTTTGTGCATTAAATTCTCTTCTCATTTCTCAATTATTTAAAATATACTTTTTAGTGTGGGATTTTGTGATCTAACTTATGTTCTTCTTCTTATATGTTCTTGGGTTAATGAAGGGAAGTAATGAACTAATTTTAAAAGGAATTGATTTAAGTATTAATCACTTAAACCACTTGAGAATTAGTTGTTAGAGTCATTCAAGAAATTTTGTTTGTAAGGTTTGAGTTGAGCCTCAAAACTTAAGCTTGTAAACTCAATCTAAGTAATTAAATTGGTGTGAGTCGAAAATCCTAACTTGGGATAAGGTAAGTGAAAATGTAGATTTAATTAGAAACTGAACTCCTCAAATTTCTTTGTGCCAATCTTCTTATTCTTTAATTTCTTCTTTAAATTGTTTTTAAGTTGCTCTAAAATTTTATTAGCCCTATTCACCCCATGGCTCTTCATTATTATTATTATTACTTTTGGTAATTTGGGAACAAAACTTTTTTTTCATATACTTTCTATATATAAACATGCTAATGTAATGGACATTAGCATTGTCATTCAAATATCACCAGCTATATAAGATGAAAGGAAAAAAAAAAAAAACGCCTCGATTTTACTGCTAATGTAGTGAAAAGTCTATATTTTCACATCTTTTGAGTTAATCATAAATGAAATTGGAAAAACATGCTCAAGAATTTTTTTATTATTGTTATTATATATATATATATATATGTATGTATATTTTTGGCTTTGAAGCCTTAAATTGACTATCAACTTTTGATCAAAGAATATATTAAGACATTTTTTTATCTAATTTTAAAATTTAAAATTATTTTAATATATATGTATAAATTTATATTTTCAATTTAAAATACAAACAATTATTTTATGTAAAAACTTGTACTTCAAGGGAGGGATTAGGTAGAATATTTTGACTTTTAGGATAATTAGGTAGAGCAGTTGTATGATGAATATATTACGAATTCATTGACAATTCAGTTTTATGGTTCTTCTTCCAATGGATGAAAACTCATCTCAGGAACTTCTTCTTCCAAGTAGAGACAACAGAGCTAGCATTTCTGTTAAGAAGTGTTTATCTTCAGTGCTTAAATGGGTTCTCAAAATAGCAATGTTGGCAGCTTTCGTTATTTGGCTCCTTATTATTTTCATGTATCCAGTAGATTCTGTAGAGTCAATGGTTAGGACGGACATTGTTGGTGATTCTTTTCTTGGCTTTACAGGTTAGGAATAACTTGATTTATATGCTTGCTAGCTGCTTATATATATATGTGTGTGTGTGTGTATTCTAGCTATAAGTCCATTGGATGTCTAAAATTAGTCAATGCATATTGCAGGGAGTGTATTTCTGTTGTTCAGCGGCCCAGTTATCATAATTGCATTACTTTCCGCAACATACCTAATGCTTAATTCTGGAGAAGAGGAGATTCAAGAGTATGGCTTTCATCTCTAAGTCACTTTGATGCACAAATTAATGCCTTCTTTACTTTTTTATTTTTTATTTTTATTTTTTTATCTAAAACACTAATATATGTAGAATCCGAACTCTAATTACTCTCATTTAACCTTAGAACAAAAAAGTGGAAATATTCTATTGGCATGCCCTTTTTACTTTAGTTATATCATGACCGTAATGCAGCATTATATTTTCTCACATCTGCACCACAGGCACATGGCAGTACACATTTTCATTTATTATAGTTGAATAATGCCAACTATGAGAGCAAAGCAAAAACTAATATATATATATATATATATATATATATATATATAGCGTGTAAATTCCATTTTATATGAGTTACAAAATTATATTCATTTCTTTTATAAATTTTTAGAAATATAAATCTAGAGTAGATATATTATTTTATATGAATGATAAAATTGAACTTACATACCTTGTAGCAAACTTCAAAATCACATCAAAATAAGATTTCCATACCTGTTGCTAGCTAATCTCTTGCTAAATACCTTTATAATTTTATTTTTTTTTTAAAAAAAAAAAACTTGTAGAACTAGCTGAACGAAAACTGAATGGAACTGAAACTAAAATTGGCCAATTAAGACCGGCCATGAACCAGAGTAAAGTTATGTCTGGTCTGATTCCACCAAAGGTGGAAGTTGAACTGTCGATTCCAAAACGACATTGGTAGTTATTAAACTGTAGCCACCCCTATATATACCTTACAGATTAGACATGAGACCGAAAAGATATTAAATAATATTAAACTTTCAAAATTAAATATTATTAAAATAAGTAATATATATATGTATATATATTTATTATTGTAATAAATATATAATCAAATAATAGCTAAATGTAATCAGTAAATTGAGATTTACATATTATAATACTTACTGAGCACTAATTAAATAAACATATATATAGAAATGTATTTTCTCAAAAATTAATATTTGTACTAAATACAAATTAATTGTAAATTTTTGTTTATACTTCTAAATAAATTAATTATTTTGTGATTTTTAAATTTAGTTATCATTGCATAAAAATATAAATATTTTAATAATGTTGAAAGTGTTTAAATTTTGAAATATTCATTTTCAACTATATCATACTAACTTGTTTCAAAAGATTCAAGTCATTATATCAAACCGACTTGAAAAATAGCAGGATATGATATAGAAATTTTAAAATTTAGTATGGTATCAATTTGAACATTTATTTTACAAATTTCTGTAATTTAATACGGTTTTAAAAAAAATTAATTTTTAAATTATTCTAATATTTGCTTGCTACTATTCCCCCACCTTAGCAAAAACATGATAAGAGCCTTTTTCTCCAATATTTATTGTGTTTATTTTTTATGATGACGATGCCATCGTCATCCCATTATTTATTTGTGTTTTGTTGGACTTGGATGGTAATTGTCTCGTTGATGTATTAAATACATTTGAATTTTGGTTCATACGATTAAGTAGTTTGTATTGTATATATTAACAACTACTATTTTTTTAGTAATAGTAATTATATTAATTACAGGATAAAAGAAATCAGAAAACCATGTTATCGATTGTGGACATTTCCTGTTCTTGTGGAAGGACCATTTGGGGTGATTTCAGCAGCAGAGTTGATTGGAATTCTTCTTTTTACAATTTATTTATTATGGGTCATCGGAGTTTATGCTGTGCAGAGATTCAGTATTATTTTTGTGAATGCTGAATACACTACTCTAATAAAGTGGTACGTTATCTAACCTTTTTTTTTTTTTTTTTTTAACTAAAGTATTAGTTATTAGGAGTTAGATTAGAGGGAAGGGGAGATGAAGTGAGGATTCGAATCTCCCACGTATATTAAGGCCCTGGACGCCTTCATCATGTAGCCATAGGCATGGGGCTACGTTATCTAACCTTTATGTATTGTTTTTTCCCCGGATTTTGTGAGTTTGTGCTTTGAATACTTTCACCCAATGTTTTCAGCATCAATTCCAAGAAATTTATTTAAAAAATAAGCCTAACCCACATATTACAGCAGAAGATTACCCCTACTTTGTGTTTGCATTTCAAGGGAAGACAAAGATAAAAGTAGTTACCTTTCAAAAAAATTTCCTTAAATATTCCTTCCTGCACTTGGAATGGAATGTTAGGTTTACTTACTTTAAACATTATTATGTACACACACACAACGAGAAGTGATAGTTCAATGAAGCAAATATTTTAGTGTCCAAATTGGAGTTGTGTGGTGTATTTTATATTTAACAATTTACTTACCACCCAAATTTTATTAAATCATTATTCTTAAAAAATAGTATTTGGTTTAATTCACCTAAAAAAAATTATTTCATTTCCAAATAAAATTTAACTGCAAATGAATATTTATTAATTTAGTGTTTTTGGTTTAAATGAATACTTTATAAAATTCATTTTCAAATTCATTTTATATTTTGTTATATATTATTTTATACAAATTTGAAATCCAAAATAATATGTTGAAAATATCCTTTTAAGCCAATGTTGAGTGAAAAGAGTATCCTAGAAAAATAAGAATAATAAAGAAGATATTTTAGTTTTATGAAAAATATATACTTATAATCATAAAATTTATTTAAAAACTATAATTATTTTATTATAATTTAGTTTAGTAATAATCAATTTTATAAATTTAAAAAAGTGAAATTGCAAATGAATAATATAAAATTTTCATTTAAACCAAATGTACTAAATTTAAATCTACAAATAAATTTTATAAAATTTGTAAAATTCATAAATTTAAATCTACAAATAAATTTTATAAAATTTGTAAAATTCATATACATCGAACAAAGACTTTTTCTTTTCTATAATTCACAAATATTAGTTTCCTATTATATTGAGTTAAATATTGAGTTCACCATACTTACCTTTCAATTTGGGAATAAATAAAGAAAATTTGCTTGATACCTTACACTAGAATGTAGATTTGGGCTTCACCCAAACAAAATAATAACAATAATAATAAATTGTGGTGATTGTATTTTAAAATTGAGGTTTATTCATAAATGTCCTAGAAGATAAGAAAAATAACAAAAATACCTTAAAGTTTCATCAATTACATGCATGTCATCCTGGACAAAAATATTTACATGAATGCCCCCTCCTTAAATAATGTCCAAAACTCTGGTCTGCTCCAACTTTTCTCTATTCATGTTTCTTTTTACTCTACTATTCAACAAGGGAAAGATGTTGACAATATATATATGTTCTTTTTTATGTCTCCTCCTTGGGAATTGAAATCTTTAAATAAAATTATTACTTATATCTCCATGTTGATGGCATTTACTTGAGTGGTGCAACTATTACTTTTTGTTCCTTTTATTTATGTTTATAGCCTATTAAAACAAAGTCTAATTCCTTGGGAGATTCACATGCCATAGTGTTGTTATTTCATTCCGAAGGAGATTTCATTGGGAAATTCATATGCCATAGTTATTAGAAACAAGCTTTAAGCTTAATTTATTGATTATTATAAACACTTAGCTGCTTGATATGGGAACCTTGAACAATGATGTGTGATGCTGTATATATATATATATATATATATATATATATATATATATATATATATATATATGAATAGAAATAAAGATCAATTAATAATTAAAATTTAACTAATTTATAAAAATGAAAACATATGTTTTTTTCAATTTATAATACTTTCTGTATATTTTACGTTTCAAATATGATAGTTTCATTACATTCATCATTTAAAACCAACTTCTAACACAACTTATAATTTCCGATAAAGTTTTTGATAAATTTTTTATATCAAAAAATATTTACCTTCAATAGTTTTGTTAATTTTTTTAATATTATAAATTTAATAATTGAATTTAAAACTTTCAAAAATAAATTTAATAATTGGATATATTTCGTTTATTTTTTGTTTATTTTTCGTATATAAAACAATCTCTTACACTTTTATTCAGTTCATTATATTTTTCATTATCTTTGATTAAATATATTATTATTATTATTATTATCATCATCATCATCATCTACATATATAAAATAATATCAGAAACCAAACATAAATCAAAAAGCATTATAAATAAATCACACATAAAAAAAACTAAAAAAAATACAACAGCAATTGCTTAACTGTGATATCCCACATCGGTTGGGAAGGAGAACGAAGCACGCCTTATAAGGGTGTGGATACCTTCTCCCATAAGACGCGTTTTAAAATCGTGCGCTGCGGGCTGGGCCTGGGCAAAGCGGACAATATCTGATGCGGGTTGGTCTGGGCTGTTACAATGGTATCAGAGCCGGAGCCCGGATCGGTGTGCCAGCGTGGACGCTGGGCCCTAAGGGGGGTGGATTGTGATATCCCACATCGGTTGGGAAGGAGAACGAAGCACGCCTTATAAGGGTGTGGATACCTTCTCCCATTAGACGCGTTTTAAAACCGTGCGCTGCGGGCTGGGCCTGGGCAAAGCGGACAATATCTGATGCGGGTTGGTCTGGGCTGTTACATTAACATTCTATCCACTAATAACATTATACTGGTTAGAAAAAGACACAGAATCACCATTTTCAATAGCCTATTGAATAAAAAAAAAAAGGTTAACCATAAACAAAACACATAAAAAAAAAAACATATATCTCCACTCAAACCATAAGCAATTTTTATAGCAGAATCAATAACACTAGAAGATGATCAACATCATCAAATATAATCTCTTCACCCTAAAAATAAAACAACAAAATAAAAGCAAAATTAGAAACCCAAACAAAACAAAACAAAAACTAAATTAATGGAAAAAAAAAGAACACACCAAATTATAATCCTTCTAACACTTCATCACCATCAACACCATCTTTAACAGAACTATCTTTAATGTTGGAATTAAAACCAACATCCTCAGACAATTTCTTGTCACCTTTAAAACAAAAATACAAAATAAAGTATCATAAACCAAAAAGATACAAAAATAATAAAATAGAACATACCCCAACAGAATCCTTTAACTCATTACCATCACTAATAGCTTTAAAAACTCTTAACCATAAGCTTCTATCTTCTGACTATCCCCTCCACCTTTAGTGCCTTTACATTCACTTTTCTTATCTTTAACACCCTTTTCACAACTAGTAATGTCTCCTAAAATAGAACTAGAAGCACTAAAAGCACCTCCACCTTTCCCTGCACATGTAAAATAAGATCAGAAACTAAAAATAAACTAAAAAGTAACAAAATTAAATACATGCTACCTAATTATAGAAAGGAGATATGGGGTATTGATTCTTATACCTCTTGCATGTTAAGCAAGTGCTCTACCATTTTAACTACACTCATCTTCATCTTTCATTTATTAACACATTATTAAATTAGATTATGATCTATTTGAAGAGAAGCAAAACTAACCCAATTCCCATAGTTGATAAATTATTATTACAAATACATGGAAAGTATTTCAAATTGATAAAAATACATACAAAATTATTGTATCAGAAACGTAAAATAAACATAAAGTATTTTAAATTGACAAAAATATAAATACAAATTTCAAGGTATTTGATACAAAATAAAATGGAGTGAAATTTTATTTTTAAAATTTTAAAGTGATTTAAACATAACTCTCTTAATTTTTAGTATTTGGTAAGTTACTTCTTTTATATGAATTTATGTTTCGAGATTGGTTCTTCATTTAAAGTTATAAGGTATTATGTTGTATTTTACAAACACATTACTACTTGAAATCTTAAAAATGTTAAGATTATATTTTTGGTGCTTGAAATGTATTAATAAAATTGACTATATTTTAAAATCATTAGAAATTAAAGTTATGGATTTATTTTCCTTATGCAAAGTTCTATTATCGTGGTTTAGAAATAGTCATGTTAGTTCAAGTAAAATGAATGTTATATCTTTTACACATTAAGAACTTGAGTAATCAATTATGTAAAATTTGTTGTATATGAGTTACTTGTATTGTAGCCATCACAATCTGGATATTTTTTATAACCCACATGAGGAATTTACGAAATAAAATCCCAAAAAATACATTGGCTAATACTTTGCTAAGAAAAAAAGAGGGAAAGCTAAGGAAAAAATCATTTATTTAAAAAATAGGAAAAGAAAAAATAAAGAGCAAATAAAAATAAAAAGAATAAATAAAAAAAGAAGGGAATAAGAAAAATTAAAAAGATAAAAAAAATAAAAAAAGGGATAAAATAAAATTTATAAAAAAAGGAAAAGGAAAAAAAGAAAGAGAATAAAAATAAAAAAGAATACAAGAAAAAAGAAGGGAAGGATAAAAAATTTAAAAATAAAAAAGAAGGAAAAAATAAGAAAAAAAGATAAAGTATAAATTTATAAAAAGAGTAAAAAGTAAGAGAGAGAAAAAAAATAAAACATAAAAATAAGAGAATGAAAACCGCCAAAAAATTGATAAAAAAAAAACAAAAGAAAAACACAGAGAAATGAAAAAGAAACCAAAAAGAAACATGGGTGTAATTTTGAAAATATTAAGGGCACTCTTGTAATTACAATAGAATAGTTTTGTAATTAATGAAACTTTGATGTATTTTTTTAAAATGTTAAAAAAGTACCTTTTTGTTTGTAAAATTCTCTTTAAATTTTTTTCCCCCACCTTTCTCCCATTATCTTTTCAAATTCTAAAATTAAATTTGAAAAGACATAATTGCAATTTTTTCAAAATTGGAAATTATGTCCATAAAAAAATGGAAATTACGAAAGTGACAGGAAAATAAACACATGCTAGTTTACTCGCAAAGGGGGCCTTTTTTTCACAAAAGAGTGGATTTTAAATATCAATTATTTATAATAATAATAATAATAATAATACTGTAAGTGCCCTATAAGGGGGGTAAATAGGGATTTTAAGAAATCAAAAAGTGATTAACAAAAATTTAACAAGAGTTAAGAAAGGAAGATATATGGACAAGTGTTTAAGGAGTTCAGTTCATCAATTAAACCTACGTCTCCATTTAACTCTCCCAACTTAGAATTTTCAACTCACTTCAATCTATTTACTTAGATTAACCTTTACAACTTAAGTTTTGAGGCTCAACTCAAACCTTATAAACAAGAGTTTTTTATGATCACTTTTTAATTAAATTCAAGTGTTATCAATAGGCTAACACTTAAACCACACAAACAAGAATTAGTCCTCCCTTCCCTTTTTCAATCCTAAGAAAATAAATAAAGAAGAAGAAGCCTAATTCTACCATACAACCCACTTTTAAATAGTGTTGAAGAATTTAGAAAATGAAGAGAAATAAATTAGTGCACAAAGCTTTTTGAGCAATAATTTCTTCAGCAACCAAAGTTTGTAACTCATAAATGATCCTCCAGAACTTGATTTTATAATTAGAGATCATAAACTAGTTGTTTATGTGTATTAAATTCCACTCCAAGCTTCCTTGCCTTCATTAATTATGAAAATAGCTTTTTACAAGAAGTAAGTTGCTCACGTTCATGAGAGCATGCTCATGATCTGGATCTTTAGTCATAGTCTGGATGTCTAGGTCGCGATCTAAATCTTTGGTCATAGTCTGGATGCCTAGGCCATAATCTTGTCTCAATCATGAATGACATTCGTAAAGGAGGCTTGGCTTCATAATATGAATGGCAAGGTCACAGTCTGGATTAGTAGTCATGATCCACTCATGATCATGAGTAGCGCAGACTTTTTCACATTACAAAGCCTTTTGCAGTCTTCTGCTCATGAGCTTGGCTCTCTATTGTGATGGTTGCTCGTGAAGCACACTAAATAACTTGAATTGACTTGAAATTGATGTAGAATGACTCTTATTTAGTCCATGTTATTTGTTCATATTGCAAGTGAATTTAAGCATTACATGACCTTTCAAGTGCTTTGAACATTCTTAGGAAAGTGTTAAATCTACAATTACTTAGCAAACATGATTAGTTCAATCAAATTTTTTATTAAAGTCAAAACATAAGATTGATCATGCACAAGGTCAAAAATCTCCTCGCTTTTGAGTTTGATAACCAATTTAATAAAAAGAATTTAGGTATAAGCAAGTGTGATTGTGTCAATAGTGTGTAGCTACCCCTTAATATTATACTTGAGGAATTTTTTTTTGAAAGTTATGTATGCTCCCCCTTAAAGTGTGCATAGGGGACTTGAATTGGAATATCAAATTATTGAGGCATTATTGAATTATTAAATAAGCAATAACATTTTTAACAACTATATGCACAAATTTGTTATATTTCTCCTCCCTTATCAAATATCAAATAGAAAAAATAAGGGAACACTTAGAAGATTAAACACATAATAAGTTTTCCATTAAGAAGGATAAAGAGAAAAAACAATGAAAGAAAGATATAGTCCATTAATGATGAAAAAGCATGAAAAAACTTAAAAGCTTAAAAAACATAAAACATAAAACATAAGTAGTTAGAGAATTTTAAACATAGACATTAAGCATTAGGATTAACATCTTGAGGATCTTCTTAAGCTTCTCCCTTTTGAGCATCCACAAAAGAAGGGCTTTATTGAGCTTGTGGAGAAATGTAGAAGGAGGAGGCCAAGTGCATTGAAGGTTATGATAGGTATAAAGTTGATGGATGTCTTATTCCATAAATAAGGGACATTCTATCAAAGAATTATGCAACTCAAGTGTATTCATCTTCAATATTTTAAGATGTGGAAGGACCTCTAGCTCTTTTCCTTTGAGGCATTGGAGGTGCTTGAGCATTAGATTATTGCTCTTCACTAAGTTCTTTCCCTTTAAGGCCAAAAGTGCCTATTCGCTCAATCTAAGGTCTTAGGCAAGCTCCTTATCAATTCCTTCATCTTCATCCTTTTATAGCCATTATTCTCCCATTTTCTTAAATTGCTTGGAAATTTTTAGAAAAGTTTCATAAAGGATGAAATAAGGAATTGATTTTTGAGAAGTTATGTTAATGTGAAAGTGGGTGGCAATTTTAGTCAATATCCCTCCAATGCAAATGGTACCATTTACATTATCAGTCACCAACCATAAACTTGATTGCAACCATCTTCCTAACTCAACACTAATGTTGTCCTTGATACAATGAAGCAAGAAAAGATCATCAAATGAAATAACTTCATTACTCAAGCCCCTTGTATGAATGGACTAGGTTATGAATCGATGAATGTACCAAAGGGCTTTTGAAGAAAAAGAGGAGGATTTGGAGTGTCTAGATATAAAAGGGTTAATATTTGGTTTGATATTATTGATCCAAATTTATGGGGAGACTAAAGGGTATTGGATTAAAGAAGGCCCCCTTGTGTGAACCCAAAAGAACATCAAAATCAGAGGAGTTTTAAAAATGATCCCTACCCCTTAATTTGAATCTCATACTATAGAGTGGGTTTTGGTCATCAACATGTTACGTTCTAAGGCAATAAGAAGAAAGAAATTGACACATCAATGAAGGAATTGTGGGTTTAAGGGTAAAAAGCAAGAATTAACATACCTATATTGTTAAGGAGTTTCTTCACTTGGTTATAATACCCAAGCTTCTCAAGTGTAACTTTGGACATATAGTGTGAAGGAATGAAGTTGAGTGTTAAGAAGGCAATAAGGTGAATGTTGATTTTGATAGAGGTGTATGATATTAGAGGACTCTTCTTAAGTTGCTCTTTTTTCTTGAGAGGAGGAAGAAGAGGGAATTTTTTAAGATTTCCTTTGGCTTCTTATGTTCTTGTTAAGAGCCATTAGTAGTGAAGAAGTAGTAGGCATAGAAGAGAGAAAAATTTAAGAGTAAGGAAAAGAGAGAAGGAGTGGTAAAGAGAGAATTGATGTGAATTGAGTGAATTTTTTAGAATTGAGAGCAAAGTGAATAAAAGAGATTAAAACCAAGGTATTTATAGATAAAAAGTTTCAATTTTGGTAATTGGATGAGTAAAAAATCAAAGGTTAAGAGTTTTTTATTATTAGGATTATGAAGAGTTATGATTTTTCATTAAAAGGTGTAACAAATATTTTCCTAAGTCTGCTAGGACTTTGCTCATGATCGTGAGGGTTCCATCATTACCGTGAGTGGACCTCATAGCACCATCTTATGATGATAAGTAGAGACCATAAGGAGCTCAAGATCTAAGCGTTGAAAGTGTCATGATTTTGTATTAAACAATGTAACAGTCATGAGAAAATGCAGTGCAGTCCCTGAACTTTCAAAAATTTTACAATTAGGTCTAAAAATCTTTTAAAAAAGTGACAATTAAGTCCTTTTGGACTAAATTGATAGAATAAAAAATTTTAAAAAAGGTAATTTTTGCATTAAATAAAAAAGTATTTGCAATAATTTTTTATCATGCAATGGTTAAAGATTATTAATGGACTTTTTAATATTTGCATGATTACTAATTAATCTTTTGAATTGATTTCATAATTAATTATTAATTTTCAATTTTAGCAAGTAAAGAATGAGAATATATCACAACATATGATATCAAATCAACAAGTAATGCAATCAAATGTTTAGTTATTAATTAAAAACAAGCACTATTTCAAACTAGAGCCATCTAACATACTAAGAGCTTTTTTTTTATGTAGTTCATTCTCTCTTCATTAAGAGGTTTAATGAAGATATCTGCAAGTTGATTGTTAGTATCAACAAACACAAGCGAGATATCACCACTTTGAATATGATCATGCAAGAAATGGTGCCTAATGTCTATCTGTTTAGTCCTAGACTATTGGATGGGGTTCTTACTAAAGTTAATTACACTTGTCTTATCATATTTGATAGAAATGTGATCAACTCAATGCCAATGTCCTTGAGTTATTATTTTACCATAAAATTTGTAAGCAACAATAACTAGTCACCACATACTTGGCTTCGGCTGTGGACAAGGCGATTGAGATTTATTTTTTACTAAACTAAGAAACTAAGAATTGTCCTAAGAATTGATAAGTTTTGGAAGTGCTCTTTCTATCTAGCAAACTACTGGTGAAGCCTATATCCAAATAGTTAATATTAAAGTCCTAAATGCAATGTTCCTACAAAGGTATTTAAAGATTCTTTTAATCACATACAAGTGTGATTCCTTAGGACAAATTAAAATTTAGCACATAAGTAAGTAACAAACATTATATTAGGTCTACTAGTGATAAGATAAAGAAGGGATTTGATCATATCTCTAAATTTCTTCTCATCAATCGGCTTTTCATTTTCATCCTTACAAAGCTTGGTAGTGGTGCTTATTAAAGTCTTGCTTGCCTTAGCTCTATCCATTCCAAACTTTTTGAGGATGTCCATTGCGTACTTAGCTTAGTTGATGAAGATCCTAACTTATCCCTACTTGATTTGGAGACTAAGAAAGAACATGAGTTCTCCCATCAAGCTCATCTCAAATTCACCTTGTATAAGCCCCTTTAAAGTGTCATAAAAAATGAGGTCCTTTGGATGTGCCTTTTTGAAATGCCACTCTTTTAGTAATTCATCCTCCAAGGTAAGTTGAGGCACCTCCTTATTTTCATCATTGTTGGGATCATCAATCTCCACAGTCTTATTTGTACTCTCTTCTTCAAGATTCATATCCATAAAGTCCTCTACAATGTTGTCAACACTAACAAAATCCTTTCTAAGATCAAGTAGATTAGACTTATAAAAAACAACATGCATGGATTCTTCAACCACTAGAGTTATTTTCTTAGAGATTTTATATACTTTGCTTAATGTGGAATAGCCTAGGAAACTTCCTTCATCAACTTTGGAATCAAATTTTTCAAGGTTATCTTTTGTGTTTAATACAAAGCATTCATATTCAAACACTCTTAGATATGAGATATTGGGTTTATATTATTCTAAAGCTCATAAAAGGTTTTTAAAATAGGCCATTTAAAAAATCTATTAGTAATGTAACAAGCGGTGTTGACAGCTTCCACCCAAAAATATAGTGGCAAGCTATATTCATAAAGCATTGTTCTAGCCATCTCTACCAAGGTCCTATTCTTCCTTTCAATTGCCCCATTTTGTTGAGGAGTTCTAATAGAGAAATAGTTATGAAAAATACCATTTTCATCATAATAGTTTTTAAAAAATTTATTTTTAAATTCAATTACATTATCACTTTTAATAGAGAAAATACAAAAAGAACTTTTTCTTTTTAAACTCTTTTTGTAAAAATTTGAAAAGCTTTAAAAACATCATTTTTGTGAGCTAAGAAACATATCCAAGTAAATCTAGAGTAATCACTAACAATCATAAATGCATAATGCATTCCACCTAAGCTAGCTACTTTAGTAGGTTCAAATAAATCCATGTGAATTAACTCTAAAGGCTTAAAGGTAGATACTTTATTTTTAAGTTTAAAAGATGACTTAGTATACTTTCCTTTTTAACAAGCATCATAAGTCTTATCTTTTATTTACTTGAGTTTATGTAATCCATCCATAAGTTCATTCTTACTAAGGTCCTCTAAAAGCTCAAACTTTGCATGTCCTAACCTCCAATGTCGGGTTCATGTGTCATGCGAAAGAGACATTAGACATTTAATATCCTTATTATTAATTTTATTCAAGTCAATAACATAGACATTATCTACTTTTTCACCACTAAAGATTACTTTTTCATTTTTTTAAACTACTAGCAAAGCAATTTTTAAGATAGAAATTGAATTTGTTTCCTATGTCAAAAAGTTGACTAATGCTAAGCAAATTATGTTTCAAGCCATCAACTGATAAAATATGATGAACAAATAACATTTAAGTGTTACCTATCTTACTATTGACTTTTCGCCTTTGTGGACTTTAAGCACACCTACAATCAATATAAGTAAACACCTTTTTAAACTCAAACCTTCATTGATCTAGGTTGATTAGTCTCAAATTAGTCTAAAGGTAGTAACTACAAGTGTAGTATTCTATAGAAGCATACATTACTAGTGTGACATGGGGTCATGTAATAAAAATACAAAACATTTACAAATATATTCTTTGTAGGTGCATAATAATATTTAAAATTTGAATGGTGCATAATAATATTTAAAATTTGAATGTTGTACATATCTTCTAAATTGTGCATGAAAGTTTTATGGGTGCATTCTAGGTTAGTTATATATTCTAGAGTGCATGTGAGGCATACATTTATAATATTGAGGGTTATGAGGTTAAGGAGCATGCTTTAATGAGCTATTTCTAGTGCACATAAATGCTTGTTTTAGATTGAGGTCTCTTAAATTCCTTAGATAGATTAGAGAGCTCATACTTGTAGATCATTTTCTTAGAAAGTAAGCTTTTGCACTTAAGCATGAGTTTACTCATAACAGAGTTCTCATCAACATCATCACAAGAAGAGTGAGATGTAGATGATCCCTCATTATTGTCCTCAAGTACCATGAAGCATAGATTAGCCATTTCTTATTTCTCCACTTCCTTATCTGAATCGGAGGAGTTATCCTATGAAGCTTTAAATGCCTTCTTCTTGTCATTTGCTTTCTTGCACTTTAACTTCAACCTTGGGCACTCACTTTTAATGTGTCCTAATTCCTTGTTTTCATAGCAAGTCACTTCTTTGTTCTTCTTGCCTTTAAACTTCTTATTGTCTCTTTACTTTAAGAAACTTTTCTTTTTAAGAATTTCTTGAAGCCTCTAATGATTATAACTATTTCATCATCTTCCTCACTAGAGTTAACAAGGCTTTCTTTATCACTTGTTTCTTGTATAGCCTATAAAGTAATTCCTTTCTTCTTTTCATCTTTCTCATCATTTTCATCTTCTCTTTACTTTAGGGTAAGCTCATATATAAGTAGCTTCCTAATAAGAATGTCGGTAGAAAGAGTTGAGAGGTTATAAGCTTCCTTAATTGAAGTAACTCTAAATTCTCAATCCTTATTAGGTAGGATTCTTAGAATCTTAGAGTTTACATCTTCCTTAGAAAAATGTTTTCCAAGTTTCTTGAGGGTGGTTAGAAGAGTATTGAGGTGCTTGGTCACTTTCGTTATTGACTTTTGAGGCTTCATCTTGAAGAGTTCATACTCATATACATGGAATTGAACCTTCCTACTTCTCACTTAAATGTTTCCTTTATAGTGATTCTCAAGATTCTTCTAAACTTCTTTTATGGATTGGCAATATTGGACTTTGCCTCCTTCTTCTTTAAACCTTAAAGCAATCAATATAGTCATAGCCTTCTTATTCTTGTGATTTTCTTCCTTTTGATCATTTGACCATTGGCTTCTTACTAGAGTGGTTTCAACACCATCAATTGCTGCTTTAGGTGGTTCCTAAAGCAAATAAGAGTTAAAAAAATAAAGAGATATGGACACAAGTGTTTAAGGAATTTGATTTATCAATCAAACCTACATCTCTACCTAATTCTCCTAAGTTAGGATTTTCAACTCACTTCAATCTATTTACTTAGATTAATATTTACAATATGAGTTTTGAGGCTCAACTTAAACTTTACAAGCAAGAATTTTCTAGGATCACTCTTAAAATAAATGTAAGTGTTTTTAATAGGCTCACACTCAAACCACACAAAGAAGAATTGGTCATCACTTCCCTTTTTCAATCCTAAGAAAATAGATGAAGAAGAAGAATCCTATATCTATCACTTTTAAAGAGTGTTTAAGAATTTAAAAAAATGGAAAGAAAGAAGTTAATGCATAAAGCTTTGTAAGCAATAATTTCTTCAATAACCAAAGTGTGTAACTTATAAATGATCTTCCAGCACTTAACTTTATAGTTGGAGATCATAAACTAGCTATTAGTGTGCATGAAATTCATCTCCAAGCTTCCTTAGCTTCATTAATTATGAAAATAACTTTTTGCAAAAAGTAAGCTATTCACGGTCGTGAAGGCATGCTCACGATTGTAAGTGATAAAAAATATGGTAATTGGAGTCAGAAGTAGCCATTGTAACTGTAGATGGATGGGTGTCACGATTGGCTCATGGTTGTGACTAAGGCTTATGAGCTGCTCAAGGCTTTGAAGCTTTAAGGAACTTATGAGGCTCATGATTTGGATCTCTAGTCATGGTTTGGATGCCTAGGCCATAATCATATCCCAATTGTGATGGGCGTTCATGAGGGGTCTAGAGTCCTGAGTTTTTTTATGGAGGATTGGCATCACAATCTGAATGGCATGGTCACGGTCTGGACTGTTGATTATTATCCACTCAGGATCATGAGGGCAAATCATGAGCAGTGCAGACTTCTTCACATTGTGAAGCCTTCTTCAGTCTTCTCCTCTTGAGCTTAGCTCCGATTGTGATGGCTGCTCATGAGGCACATCAAATAACTTGAATCGACTTGAAATTGATGTAGAATGACTCATATTTGGTCCTTGTTGTTTTTTCACATTGCAAAGGACTTTAATAATGCATCAAGTGACCTTTCAAGTGATTTGAACATTCTTAGGAAAGTGTTAAATCTACAATCACTTAGCAAACTTGATTTGTTCAATCAAATTATTTGTTAAAGTCAAAACATAGGATTGATCATGCACAAGGTTAACAAACACTTTCCATGGTTACTTTATTTTTTTATAAAGTTAACTTTACTTTGTTCTTAATTATCATTAGCTCGTATAATACACTCTTATCTAATGGTAATAAAAGTAAATTGAAACCAAAAAATATATTAAAAATAAAATAAAATAACCATAGAATTTTTCCAATAATAATCATTCTACAATACACATGTTTGAATCTATATAACTCAAAAATGTTGGATCAATTTCTATTTAATTATAGTCATTGATACATATTGTAGGTATTGATACACAATAAAAATCAATGGTTATAATTAAGTTCAGAATAATCTAATGGTTCTTATTTTATTTGTATAAATAAAAATGGTTATACTATAGCAAGAGCCAATAATAATAAGAACAACTCTAACACTTGTAGTGGCAGTAGTATTAGTAGTAGTAATAATAATAATAATAATAATAATAATAAGGACAACTACCAAAGCAAAGGAGGTAG
This sequence comes from Mallotus nudiflorus, assembly GCA_947683625.1. Lineage (NCBI taxonomy): Eukaryota > Viridiplantae > Streptophyta > Magnoliopsida > Malpighiales > Euphorbiaceae > Mallotus > Mallotus nudiflorus. Next base: position 2,551,786 of record CANTUR010000793.1, on the reverse strand, counting down.
AAAACACCTATATTTAATCTCTTCAACTATTATGTGTCTAAATTTGGGCCCCTCAACTTCCTTTTTATATATGTAGATGGTTTAACTTTGCAATTTCATAAAATAAAGCTCCTGCTAATATACTCGCAATCAGCCATTTATCCCTAATTTGATTCAATTTCATTAAGAAATTTATTTCATTTTCAAATGAAGTTTAAATAAAATCCATTTACAAATGAATTTTAAATTCATTTGAATCGAACATATTTAATCAACAAGAATGAATTTATATTAGTAATTCTGCAAAATTAAGTAGTTAGAATTAGAAATGAATAATTTACAAACTTTTTATTTAAATCAAATATACTCACTTATATTTGCAAATGAATTCTATAAAATTTATTTGAATCAAACGCTAATATAAATTAATAGAATTTAGATTATTTAAATATTATAAAACTCTTATTACTTATATGTACTTATACAAATAAAATTAAAAATCATTAAATTTATTCTTGTTTAATTACAATTATTTATATTAATAGCTAAAATTAAATAAGAATTAATTCTGTATAATAAAATCTTAATGGTTTGTCACTTGCTTGAGCCTTTTACTTAGAAATAAATTATTTTAAAAAGTAATTTAAATTCTTGAATAACTTAAAAAATTATTAAATTTCTAAGAATTGAAAATCATTTTCATATTTAAAACATTGAAAAAATAAACATGTTTTATATGTATTTCTCTTATTAGAAATTTTATATAACAAATTATACATAATATAAAATAAAAATAATATTGAGACGTCTAAACGCAAAAAATGATTCAAATTTTTGTACGTTTTACAGTCACTACTTTCAAAATTTAGTAACCAGTTTTACTCGTCTTTCTTTGAAATGCAAACAGAAAGTAGGGGCAATCTTCACTGTAGTATACGGGCCAGGCTTTTTTTTAAGAGAAAAATTTTGTATGAGAAAAAATTTGGGACTTTTAAATAAATGTATCAAAAATCAAAAAAATTTTCAAAATAACCGTTAGACTTCAAAAATTTTCAAAAATATTTTTATAAAATTAATTATTTTAAATATACCTCATTCCCTTTACTACATTTATTTTTAGGGTTGTCTTTTTTTTAACATTTTTTTTTACTGATTTTTTTCAACTCTTTTTTCACTTTATACTTTTTTTTTTCAATATTTTATTTTTTTAATAATTTTTTTTGCTTTATATTATTTTCATTTATTTTTTCTTAATATTTTTTTACTGTTTTCATCTATATTTTCTCAATGTTTTTTTATTCAACATTTTTTTCTATTTTTATAGTACTATATTTATCTTCTTTTTTTCTCAACATTTTTTTTCTAATGTCTTCATCTTTTTTCTCAACGTTTTTTACTCAACGTTTTTTTTTTAATTTTTAAGTTACTGTCTTCATTTTATTCTTAACTTTTTCTATTTTTTTGTTGTATTTTTTTCTCTTAAAATTATTTTTTTCAAATAAATAATTATAAACTAAACATCTTCAGTTGTTATTAAACCAAGCAATACATATCTTCAACTATTGTAACAACAATAACTAAAAAAAATTTTCTACTTTTATATTTCTAAAAAATAAGGATTTAATTTTTTTACTTTAATTTGTTTATTAAAATGTCTAACAACTTTTTTTTTTTTTTAAAAAAAATTATTTGATACTTATTGATCATCAATATGTAACAAGTTCACAATCCTTATGATATATTTTTAACATAAAAAAATTTGAAAAAAATAAAAAATCAACAAATTGAAAAAAAAAAACGAAAAACAACAATCGAAACAACAAAACAACAAAAATCAACAACAATTTATGTTGTTGATTTTTATTTATTTATGTTGATTTTTTTTATTTTATACTACTTTTTAAATTATTTTTTATTATTAATGACAAAATTAAGTCTATAAATAAAATTTTTAATTTTATTAGTAATGATAAAAATAATAATTTTTTTTACATATCTTATAATTTTTATTGTTATTTTTTTTTATTTTCAACAAATATAAAAAAATGCAACAAAAACAATTGAAACGTAAACTGAAATAACAAAAACAACAAAAATCAACTAAAACCAACAAAATTTTACAGTTGTTGATTGTTGTTTATTTTTATTGATTTTTGTCCTTTTTTCAATTATTTCATCATTAATAATAAAATTAAGACCATAAATATAATTTTTACTTTTATTAGTTTAAATAATAAAAATAATAATTTATTTGATATAATTCATAATTCATAATTTTTATTGTTATTTTTTTTATTTTTGACAAAAATCAACAAATATAAATAAAGAGAAACAAAAAAAAAACAATTGAAATCTACAACTGAAACAACAAAATCAACAAAACCAACAAAAACAATAAAATTTTACAGTTGTTAATTGTTGTTGATTTTTGTTGATTTTTGTTTTTTTCCAGTTTTTTCATTATTAATAATAAAATTAAGATCATAAATATAATTTTTATTTTTATTAGTATAAATAATAAAAATAATAATTTATTTGATATAATTCATAATTTTTTTGTTATTTTTATTGAAAAAATAACTATTAAATACTATGGGTAATTTTTACTTTAATTACTTTAATTTTTAATTTTTTAATAATTATGAAAAAAATAATTATTGGAAATTATGGGTAATTTTTTGTTTAATTAGTTTAATTTTTATATTCTAAATAATAGTAAGTTTCAAAATAAAAAAATTATTATTTAGAATATAAAATTAAATTATTTAAAATATAGAAATCAAATAAATATATACAATAAACTTAAATTAAAGATGACTTTAAAAATAATAAATAGGTGAAAAAGAATTACAAAAAAAGGGAAAAATGAAAAAAAAACAAAAAGAAAATGATAAAAAAACAAAAATACGGAGAAAACGCCGAAGTTGGCCATCACCTTTCAAAAATGGCCTAAAATCTTGATAAAATTGAAAGCCAAAGAAACAAAATGGAAAAGAAAAAATGTGTCCAGCGACTAATGATATTAAATGAGTTGACCGGGACATTTAGTGAAATTTCCTCAAAAAATTTGTTCGCCAGAAAAATGGAAAAAAAAAGTTTAGGTGGATTTAATTTTAAATTGCAGAAGACTTATGTAATTTGTAAATGTTTAAAAAAAATTAAAAATTGTTTAAAATTTTACATTATATTATTTAATTCTCAATCCGATGGTTAAAAAATTAATGTCCAGCAATTAATAAATATAAATATTTAAATTTTGTTTATTTTTAAAATAAAGTCATAAGCAAAGTTATTGAAATTATAATCCGATTTAACGCAGCCCTATTTTTTTCAATAATAAGAAAATATAGGCAACATATAATGACTGCTTTCAAATAACCATGTGGTTATATGTGTGCATATAATAAATATTTTATTTATTATTATATTATTTTTATTTGTAATTAATTAATATAAAAGTCTAATTAAGTAAAATAAAAGTCAAATTAATTATTAACATAGAATTTGATGATTTTAGGTCATGGTTTTTCAAATGGTCAGCACGGGGGTTTGGATTAGCGGGAGCGTTCTGCTTATCGTTTTTGTTCTTACCGATTTCAAGAGGTTCAAGTCTCTTTCGGGTTCTAAACATTCCTTTTGAGCATGCTATCAGATACCATGTCTGGCTGGGCCATTTGTGCATGTGTCTCTTTACTTTACATGGATCATTTTACGTTATTGGATGGATCATGTCAGCAGAAATTCCTTCTGAAGTGAGTAGTTTTTAACTAGTTTCAATATAGTTGAACAAAATTCCTCCAAGTATTTTAACTAATGATTGATATTCCACTACTTTTATCTCCTTTCTCTATGCAGCTCATTTCATGGACTTCTACTGATTGTGCCAATCTAGCAGGAGTCATAAACATTTTCTTTGGTTGGTCAATTTGGATAACTTCATTTCCTTCTGTTAGACCCAAGAATTTTGAGTTGTTTTACTACACTCATCACCTATACATCATCTTTGTTATCTTCTTCGCTATGCATGTTGGTAATTTTTTCTTCTGCATAGCTGCTGGATCAATCTTTCTTTTCATGATCGATCGTTTTCTAAGATTCTGCCAATCTCAAAGGTCTGTTGACGTAATTTCGACTACATACTTTCCTTGCGGAGTCATGGAATTAGTCCTCTCAAGACCTGCAAGTAATGACATTTTGTCTTAATATGTTAGCTTTAGACATTCTTATATACTAACTATTGAATTTCCTTAAATTATGGCTATATATACAGGTATTAGCTACACCGCTCTTAGTTCTGTATTCCTTCGACTTCCGAAGCAGTCTTTTCTGCAGTGGCATCCGTTCAGTGTGAGTTCAAGTCCTCTAGATAGTAAAAAGTACGTGTCTGTACTCATAAAGGGTAATGGAGATTGGACGTCAGGACTGACAGATTATATCCGAAACATTTATGATGCAAATGGAACACAAGAGCGGATCAATATGGAATCTACTTCTCAACTTATAGCTTCTGTTGAAGGGCCTTATGGGCATGAATTACCTTACCAATTGACGTATGTACTTTTCTTCTCATCATTACAAAAAGAGAGAATTAATTAACTAAATAAAATTCAAGTTTCAGAGCAACGATAAGTTTGTGATCCTCAAGTACGAGAAAGTTGTTTCTACTTTATAACATTATTTTGATTATGGATTGTCATGAAACTTTTATGTAATCCTTAGGTATGAAAATCTTATATTAGTAGCAGGAGGAATTGGGATTTCGCCGTTCATTGCTGTCCTGAGTAATATTATTCACCGTATTAAGCAAGGAAAACCATGTCTTCCGAGAAACATTATTCTTATTTGGACCATGAAAAGGTCAAATGAGCTCTCTCTTATTTCCACAATTGACATGGAATCAATTCGTTCATTACCCTTTGATAGATTACATCTGAAGATGCATATTTATATTACTCAACAATCTGAAGATGCATTGGTAAATTTATCTTCTTGAAATTCACTCTTATAATTAGTTCCTTATTTGTGAAGTAATCCTAAACATTTCATTACTTCTTGATGCAGGAGAGCGGTGTATTTCAGGACAGTGTAAGGTCTTCTATCCTTTCTGTTCCAAGAACTGGAAATGCGATATCCGTTATTGCTAGTACGGGGAACAAAATATGGTTTGGAGGATACATGATATCATCAACAGTTGGCTTGTTCATAGTAATGAGCTTATTGAATGTCTTCTATATAACTCCTTATGAAATAACAAATTGGTGGTATGAAGGGCTTCTCCTTGTAGCCTGTATGATAGCCAGTGTTGTAATCTTTGGTGGTGCTGTTCTTGCTTTATGGCATAACTGGGGGAACAAAAATTCTGCAAAGGAAGAATTAGAGAATGATGAGGAAAAAATTGACGAGGAGCAAAACAGCAGACATACCATGATGAAAAATCTAGCTTGCCCAACGACTATTCAATATGGTTCAAGACCGGACTTCAAAGGTACTATAAACAGTATACATCAATTTTCGTATTAGTCATTGTAACTTTGCCTCGAATGAGTTTCAGATTTTTTTCTATTTTAATTCTGTATTGATTTCTTTGGTAACAGAAATTTTTGGGTCTATACCCACGTTGTGGGGGCATGTGGATGTGGGTGTGATTGTATGTGGTCCTCCAACTCTGGAAGTAAGCATTGCTACAGAATGCAGGTCTTTTAACATCAGTAGAGAATCCCATGATCCCATTTTCCATTTTAACAGCAATAGTTTCAGTTTATAACTACCACTTCTGGTTGTTTTTAGGATTGCTAAAGTTATAAATTGCTTCTTTATTTTGAATTTTATAAAATTTTATGGAATTCTATAAAATTTTATGGAATTCATTTACAAATTCAAGTGAGTATATTTTATTTAAATCAAAGTTTTATGAAATTATTCAAGTGAATATATTTGATTTAAATTAAAATTTAATTAAAGTCATTTGCAATTCTAAGTTTGTGAAATTGTGATACAAACCCTACTTATAACATATATAGAATACGCATCAAATTTTGAAATCTAGCCCAAGATCATCAAGAAAATGTTGTGTTGATGAAACTAAACACTTTGTTTACTAAATTGAAGCAAGATACTTAGTTATTAAGATGAACAATCACACAATTCGAAGTCTAGTCTAATTTAGCAATTGCAATGAAAGGTATAAGTAAAACAATTTAAGTAAACTTGCAAAGTTTCAAGAACACAAAGTTAAGGAAAAACTTCACTTAATATTGATCAAAATTCACTCTCTATATGTCTTAAATTTGTGTTACATATGTTCAGCCCTTATATAGGCATGTAAACATTTTAATCATTGACGGAAAAAGTTTTCTTATTTATTTCAAAAGATATTTATAAAGGAAAATCCTTAATTAAAGAGGATTCTTTCAAAAAAGGGACAACTCATGACAACTTAAAAAGTCAAATTGACAATTCATCATTGAAAAGTCAAATTTGACAACTTATGACAACTACACAAAATGACAACTCATGACAACTGAGCAAACAACTAATGACAAATAAACATGTTGACCTTTGACCTTTGACCTTTGACTTTTTGATTTTGACTTAAAATATCTTTGAATCTTCTCAAATCTTTAAGAATCTTCTTTATTGTCTCTAAAATAGAAAATAACTCAAAACATCATCCAAATCAAGCTAATTAATTTCAAATTATGAAATTAAACTAACTAGCTTGAATTCTTTATCATTGAGCTTCATGCTTGTACTTGAAGTCAAATCCATCATTTTTTTCTCATAATGTAAAGAACAACAAATTCAATGCTTATTTGAACTTTATCCTTGATCTTGTCAAATTGTTGTTGTCACAACCTGAACCTGAGGGCACGTGACCGGCACTAGGGAATGGGTAGGTGTAAAGCCTTTGAAACCCGTAGTAAATCTTAAAGAAAAGACAAATAAAACCTTCTAATTTAAAACTTTATTTCATAACAGAACATATTATCAAACTGATTTTTCTGAAATTAAACATAATTGAATGCATTTATAAAATATTCTCCAGCGTCACATATCATAAATCATTGTACATAAGCACTATTCATTAAAATAAAATACATAAGTATACTTAAGTTATACAATTCTTAATATAGCTACTACTGCAGTTTTCTAAAGTTATTATTGCAGTACAACTTCAAATGACCTACATAGTATAGCCGGTGATGAAGAAATCCGACGTGGAGGCGGTCTGAGGTCGAACTCCCAAGCTCTTGAAAAAAAGTAAATTGAGGGAATCAGACCTCATTGAGAAAGGCAATAAAAGAGCTATACAGTTTAGAAACCTTTTGAAAACCATATATTTATAGTGAAAATTATTTTATAATGTATATATATATCTTTTGAAAAATCTCGGTAGAACCCTAATCCCAGATTTCTAACTAGCCAACTGAGCCCACTTATTTCAACTGGACTGCTGGTCCTTGAGAGCAAAGGCATCAACTAAGGCACCAAGCCGCAGTCATCCACTTAATCCAAATACATGGCACTGGTGGTCCCCGAGAACTAAGGCATCAACCGAGGCACCCATCCTAGTCCAATATTAACTTCCCAATCACTGGTGGTCCTCGAGAGTAAGGCTTCTACCGAGGCACCCGTCCTAGTTTAATATTCACCAGTCATACATAAATCGGATCCATCTATCAATCTCTACCATGTGCACACGGTCCTGATGAAACCCACCAAGTAGCTTGTTCTACCAAAATTTCTGAAAATCCATTTTTAAATAAATAAAATGCATTTAAACCATAAATAACAACATTAAGTTAAATAAATCATATAACAAATATTAAAAATATGAGTGCACACAGTCTTTAAATAAAACACATGCACATATCATTTTATTAACTTACAAGATGAACGAGAAGGCTGACGATTGCGTGTCTGCCTTGATCCAACAGCTTCCGCTCCGATATGCTTGTCCAGCTAAGAAGAACGAAGGAGGAAGAAGAGAGTTTGCTGCCACTGGAAATGCCAGCCAAAGAAGTAGCTTAGGCGAGGCAGGAAGGCAGCGATCCAACAGAGAGGCGAAGTTGGGCAGGCAGATCAAGACAGGGCTGTCGCGCGAGGAAGAAGAAATGTTGCCTGGCGAGGAAGAAAAAGAGCAGCAACAGTTGGGGAGCTTAGACGATGGCGGCAATGGCGATTTCAGGCGGTGATGGAGGCGGCGTAGTGAGGGGAAGGGGCAGGGATGGTGACGAATGGGATGAGGGGTAGTGGATGTGTGTGGTTTGGGTGGTGGGTGCTTCTACATATATATATATATATATATATATACTCACATATATTCATATATGTTCGAATTTGTATATATATATAAACTCCCAAACTCACATATATTCATATATATACATATATACATTTATATAACATTCTTACTTTATATTATAGTCATATAGTATAATATGTATATGTATTTATACATATAAAATGTTTCAAGTTACTTATATATATATATATACACACACACACATATATATACATATCCAAATATAATACTTATATCAAATAATAAAACCTTAAAATAATGTTGACATAAATATATCAAATAAATAGCTAGATAAGTAACATTTGTATAAAATAAAAATAAAAATTTAATTATTAATAGCACAAATTCAGAAATTAATTTATTTAAATAAAATATATGGTATTATAGTCTCCCCTCTTTATAAGAATTTGTCCCCGAATTCAAGAAAAGAAAGAAAGAAAAATTACAAGGCTTAAGAGGAAAGGAGATATAGGAAAGAAACTCGCATCTCTGCTTCGGTTTCCCAAGTGTAATCCTCAGCAGAATGGTTATTCCATAACACCTTCACCATCGATATCTCTTTAGTTTGCAACCGTCGAATTTAGTGATCCATAATCGCCATTGGATACTCCTCATAGGTCAGATTGTCGCTAAGCTCTATGGCTTGAGGTTGCAAAACATGAGATGGATCAGGAATGTATTTCCTCAGCATAGACACATGGAACACAAGATGGATTCTCGATAGTTTTGGTGGCAACACCAGCCTATACGCCACTTCACTCACTCTGGACTGAATTTCAAATGGTCCAATGTATCTAGGAGCTAGCTTACCCTTTTTGCCAAATCTCATGACTCCTTTTATTGGAGACATCTTCAGGAATACCATGTCTCCAACCATAAAGGATACATCCTTCCTCCTAGGGTCAGCGTAGCTCTTCTATCTACTGAAGGCTATCTTCAATCTCTACTGTATAATGGGGACTTTCTTTGAAGTCACCTACACCAACTCTGGACCTGTTAACTATCTTTTACCAATCTCCCAATATAATGGTGATCTGCACTTCCTACTGTACAGTGCCTCATACGGAGCCATCTCAATGCTAGCATGATAGCTATTATTGTAAGCAAACTCAATCAATGGCAAGTGTGAATCCCACTATCCTCCAAAATCCATCACACACATCCTCAGCATATCTTCTAACGTCTGGATGGTCCTCTTAGACTGACCATTTGTCTGATGATGGAAAGCCATGCTGAAATCCAATATGGTGCCTGAGGCCTTGTGTAATTCTTGCCAAAAGACTGAGGTGAAAGTGGCTCCTCTGTCTGACACTATACTCATCGGTACTCCATGTAGACAAACAATCCTATTAACATAAAGTCTCACCAGTCTATCAGTAGAGTACATCTTCTTTATTGGTAGAAAGTGTGCTGACTTAGTTAGCCTATCAATAATCACCTAAATAGCGTCATAACTTCTTGTAGTCCGAGGTAGTCCTGTCACAAAGTCTATAGCTATCATGTCTCATTTCCACTCAGGAATTGGCATAGGTTGCAACAATCCTGAGGGTCTTTGATGTTCAAGCTTCACTTGCTAGCAAGTCAGACATCTAGACACAAACTCTACAATATCCCTCTTCATTCCATTCCACCAATATCTATCTTTCAAGTCATGATACATCTTGGTAGAACCCGGATGAATACTATAAGTAGAAAAATATGCCTCTTCCATAATTTCCTTCCTCAAGTCATCAACATCTGGCACACAAATCCTAGCGCTCAATCGCAATACACCTTCTTTGTCAACCATAAAGTCTCTTGACTGCCCTTGTTGCACCTCATATATAATCCTCTGTAACTACGGGTCTCTATCCTGAGCTACCTTAACTCGATCCTAGTATACTTATTGTACCCTGAACTGAGCTAAAAGGCACTTTTGGGTAACTTTCAATTGCAACCCTTAATCAATCAATCCATGCAACTCCTTAGTAATGGGCCTCCTTTCTGTGCTAATGTGGGCAAGACTGCCTGCTGATTTCCTACTCAAGGCATCTACAATAACATTCCTTGCCTGGATGGTATAAAATGGAACAATTATAGTCCTTAAGAAGTTCCATCCATCTTCTCTGCCTTAAATTCAAGTCTCTCTGCTGGAAGATATATTTCAAGCTCTTATGATCAGTGTATATCTCATATGTCACCCCATACAAGTAATGCCTCCATATTTTCAAAGCAAACACAGTGGCTGCCATCTCTAAGTCATGAGTAGGATAGTTTTTCTCGTGCTTCTTCAACTGCCTCGAAGCATAAGCAATTACTTGGCCATGTTGCATCAACACACAACCCAGTCCCACTTTGGAAGCATCAAAATACACCGTATACCCTTCATTTTCAGAAGGCAACACTAGAATTGGAGCTAACATCAACAAATCCTTCAATAATTGAAAGTGCTCTTCATATTTGTCTGTCCACATAAACTTAGCACTCTTCTAGGTCAACCTTGTTAAAAGTGCGATAATTTTGGAGAAGTCTTTCATAAATCTCCTGTAGTCGCCTACTAGACCTAGGAAAATCCACACTTCTTTGACTATAGTTGGCCTCGACCACTCTATAATAGCCATCCTTAGAAACCACGTCCACTCTACCTCAGCCACTCTATCTTGTTAGGATTCATTTGTATGCCATCCTTAGAAACCACGTCACTTAAAAATGCCACTTGATTCAACCAGAACTCGCACTTTAAAAACTTGGCATACAACTTGTGCTCCCTTAAAGTCTAAAGCACCCTTCTTAGATGCATAACATGCTCAGCTTCACTCTTGGAATAAACCAAGATATCATCAATGAAGACTATTACAAACTGATCCAAGTATGGCCTGAACACCCGATTCATCAAGTCTATAAAGGCTGCTGGAGCATTAGTTAACCCAAAGGACATTACTAAGAACTTATAATGGCCATATCTCATTTGAAAGGCTGTCTTGGGCTCATCACCACTTTTGATTCGTAACTAGTGATATCCAGATCTCAAGTCTATCTTAGAGAAGCATGTAGCACCTTGAAGCTGATCGAACAGGTCATCAATCCTTGGAAGTGGATATTTATTCTTGATGGTGACCTTGTTCAACTACCTGTAATTAATATAGAGTTAAAGGCTACCATCTTTCTTCTTCACAAACAACACCGGAGCACCCTAAGGTGATGTACTAGGTCTTATGAAACCCTTATCAAGCAACTCCTGTAACTGCTCCTTCAACTCTTGTAATTCAGCTGGTGCCATTCTGTAGGGTGGCATAGAAATAGGATCTGAACCAGGTATGACAACGATACAGAACTCTATGTCTCTATTTGGTGGTAATCCCAGTAATTCTTCAGGAAAGACATCCAGAAATTCACACACCACTGGCACCTGTTCGATTGCCCCATTCTCTTTCTTAACATCTCTTACTACTGTCAAGTAACCTTGACAACCCCTTCTAAGCATCTTCTGGGCTGTAATGGCAGAAATAAGATTACGAGGCATGTAGCTCTTCTCACCTTTAAAACAGAACTCTTCTTCATTCGGAATTCTGAACACCACTTCTTTCTCTCGACAATTCACCGAAGCATAATACCTCGACAACCAATCCATACCCTAATGACGTCGAATTCCAACACATCAAACAACACCAAGTCCGCCAATAATTCTCTACCATCAATTGACACCAAACATGAAGGAAAGAGAATATCTGTCTTTAACTCATCACTAAGAGGAGTCGATACAGATAGAGGAAAGGACAACCTGGAAGGCTGCCACTCGATTCTCGAAGCAAACACAGGAGAAATGAATGAATACGAAGCACTAGGGTCAAACAATACTCTAGCATCACATGCACAGACTGAGAGAATACCTACTACCACTGCGTTAGAAGTCTGAGCATCCTGTAGTGTCAAAGTGAACACTTGAGCCTGGCCACGACTTGCCTACTGAGATGTCAAAGGCTGCACAAACCCACAACCACTAGGCCTACCAACCGAACCTTAACCCTGCTGGCCCATAAGTTGTGACAGTCTCTGTTGTGGCTGTACTGGTGCTCTATACTGCTGAGGCATCAGATAGTAGGGCTAAGCCATTGATGAAGATGAACCCTGAGCATACTGTGGTTGATATTCGGAGTGAGGACAAGCTCTGGCAAGATGACCAACCTGTCCACATCTGAAGCAAGCACTCAACAACAAATGACACAGGCCCTGATGGAATTGACCATAACTCACACATGCACTAGCCCCAGACCCAGAACTACTCTGTCCAGAGCTCTGCCCACTGCTACTGCTGTTGACTCTAGTACTAAATCTATGACCTCTGCCACTTCTCTTATTTATGGCATAACTATATCGACTAACTCGGTGAGTCCTGGACCTCCTACCACCCTGCTGTGAACTACCTATAGCCTACTGACTTGAACTACCAATGTGAAAGGCTAGTTACTGATACCCAGGAGCTATACCATATACACTACCACCAACCATATAGGGATCTAATATGGTGCCCTGGCAGATATGTCATCTCTCAATCAAATGGGCCTCCTCAATCACACTCTCTAGGGTGCGGTCATTCATACGCATGCCAATAAAAGTAGGTCCCAGACCAGTAACATACAACTCTACTGCTCTGTAAGGGTCTCTCTTGATGTCCTCTACATGTTGGGATAGCCTATTAAACTCCCTAGTGTAGTCCTCTACTGACCTATCCCCCCTAGTGATGTGGAGCAACTATCACCTATAAGCATCTTTGGTGGCTGGAGGATAGAAGAATCTCAGGAAGCGATCCTTAAACTCTGGCCAAGTCAACTCATGCATGGACAGCTGAATCGACTGCATGAACCAGTTTTGAGCTGTCACTTGAACTGACAACTCCACAATCATTATCCGCTGATAGTTCGTGTGTCTCGTCTTAGTACATGCCTCAATTGCATTAATGAAATCTAAGGCATCACCCGTACTGTCAAAAGAAACTCTACCAATTTAGGAGTAGAGAAGTGCTTCATCAGTATCTGACATCCCCTGATTCCTCTGCTATAACATCTGTTGCACAAGGGGCATCACCTGATTCAATACTGCAAGATCTTGATTAATCCCTACTAGTCCAGCTGCAAAGGCTGTGGGGTCTATGGCTGGAGCTTCAAGCCCAACTGGCTACTGATCAGGAATCTCAGTTGCAGTTGCCCTAGCTCGACCTCTACCTCTACCTCTGCCCCTACGACGTGGAGCAGAAGGAGGAGCCTTATCATGCACAGACTACTCATCAAGTCTGAGAGTCAGATTGACATTGGGGTTTATTCACACATGCCTCATTATGAAAGGATAAAGAAAATTGAATTCAAAACAAGGCAAAAGTATTTAACGCAATGCGGAATTAGAAATAAGAACATCTCAAAGACAATTATTAACCCTATTACTGCAGTAGTTAAACAGAAAGACAGACATAGATAATTAATTGAACCTATGCTTTGATACTAACTTTGTCATGACTCGAACCTGAGGGCATGTGATCAGCACTAGGGAATGGGTAGGCGTAAGGCCCCCAAAACCCGTAGTAAGCCTTAAAGAAAAGAAAAATAAAACCTTCCAATTTAAAACTTTATTTCATAACAAAACACATTATCAAACTGATTTTTCTGAAATTAAACATAATTGAATGCATAAATAAAATATTCTCCAACATCACATATCATAAATCATTGTACATAAGCACGGTTCATTGAAATAAAATACATAAGTATACTTAAGTCATACAATTCTTAGTATAGCTACTACTACAGTTTTCTAAAGTTACTACTACAATACAACTTACAATGACCTACATAGTATAGCTAGTGATGAAGAAATTCAGCGTGGAGGCAATCTGAGGTCGAACTCCTAAGCTCTTGAAAAAAAGTAAATTGAGTGGAATCAGACCTCATTGAGTAAGTCAATAAAAGAGCTATACGGTTTGGAAAACTTTTGAAAACCATATATTTATAGTGAAAATAATTTTATAATGTAAATATATATCTTTTGAAAAATCTCGATAAAACCTAATCCCAGATTTCTAACTAGCTAACTGGGCCCACTTATTCCAACTGGACTGCCGGTCCCCGAGAGCAAAGGCATCAACTGAGGCACCAAGCTGCAGTCATCCACTTAATCTAAATACATGGCATTGGTGGTCCTTGAGAGCTAAGGCATCAATCGAGGCACCCATCCCAGTCCAATATTAACTTCCCAATCACTGGTGGTCCCCGAGAGCAAGGCTTCCATCGAGGCACCCATCCCAATTTAATATTCACCAGTCATACATAAATCGAATCCATCTCTCAATCTCTACCATGTGCACATGGTCCTAGTGAAACCCACAAGGTAGCCAGTTTTACCAAAATTTCTCAAAACCCATTTTTAAATAAATAAAATGCATTTAAACCATAAATAACAACATTAAGTTAAATAAATCATATAATAAGTATTAAAAATATGAGCGCACATAGTCTTTAAATAAAACACACGCATAAATCATTTTATCAACTTATAAAATGAATGAGAAGGTTGATGACTGTGCGTCTGCCTTAATCCAACAGCTTCCACTCCGATATGCTTATCGAGCTAAGAAGAATGAAAGAGGAAGAAGAGAGTTTACTGCCACCAGAAATGCCAGCCAAGGAAGCATCTCTGGTGAGGCAGGAAGGCAGCGATCCAGCGGAGGGAAGAAGCTGAACAGGCAGATCAGGATAGGGCTATCGCGCGAGGAAGAAGAAATGCTGCCTGGCGAGGAAGAAAAAGAGCAGCAGTAGTTGGGGAGCTTGGACGACGGCGACAATGGTGATTTCAGGTGGTGATGGAGGCAGCGTAGTGAGGGGAAGGGGCAAGGATGGTGACGGACAGGATGAGGGGCAGTGGAAGTGTGTGGTTTGGGTGGTGGGTGCTTCTACATTCTTCTATATATATATATATATATATATATATATATATATATATATATATATGTTTGAATTTGTATATATATATAAACTCCCAAACTCACATATAGTCATATATATACATATATATAACACTCTCACTTTATATTATAGTCATATAGTATAATATGTATATCTATTTATACATATAAAATGTTCCAAGTTACGTACTATATATGTATATTCACTCACACGCATATATATATATATATATATATATATATATATATATATATATATATATATATATATATATATATATATATATATATACATATCCAAATATAATACTTATATCAAATAATAAAACCTTAAAATAATGTTAACATAAATATATTAATTACATAGCTAGATAAGTAACATTTATATAAAATAAAAATAAAAATTTAATTATTAATACCACAAATTTGGAAATTACTTTATTTAAATAAAATATAGGGTATTACAGTTGTAATAACCCATAATTATTTAAATAAATAAATATGTTTTACTATTGTTATTGGGTTGCTGAGTGGTTATTGAATATTTGTATGGTGTTAACTCAGTTAGTTTCTGGCAATTTCTAGTCTTTAAGTGATTAACTCATTTAATTACTAGCAATTATCTAGACTTCAAAGTGGAAGGACCAAATAGATATTTTAAAAAAATATGACTATCAAAGTGGTAATTTTTCATCTACCTCTTCAATTATATCTAGCAAATGCAAGAAATTGCACAAAAGCCCCTGAACTCTCCTGGTTGACAATGTGACACTATTATCTTCTTCCTCTCCAATAACCAGCCAAACAACCTCCGTTTGCCACAAAATTTTAACCACTTATCCTTCTCAACCTCCTTAATATCCTAATAAATTTTATTTTATGAAATTTGACATGGTTTAAGTTAGTTTAACCTTTAAACATTTGGCCACTTACTTTCGATGTAGAACTACCATTTTATGATAACTTTCAATTGCTAGTTCCAACAAGTTGCTCTCATTGCCAGGAGTCTTTAGAGACCAACCATCCATTTAGGTGTTGCCATTTAGTGCTTTTTGGAGCTTGATTGGTAAATTCCTATTTTTGACTCGATCTATTAATATGACCATTAATCTAAGTATATGAATGTGCATTTAGCTTCTCCTTAGTGTTGTGAAGATGTGTATATGTCTGCTTTATATAAAAGACAAATTTACAATGGGAAATCTTGTGAGTTCCAACCAGATTCTAGTGAAGAATAGTGACCAATCCAAAAAATTTTATTTTTATTAAATAGTTAAATTATGAAAATTAATTTTTGTAACTAAAGATAGGTTTGGCTCCTTATGGATTTTGAGTTAAAAATCCTATAAATGTTTTGGTTGAAATTTCCAATATATATATATACTTTAAATAAATATTATTTATTATAGAGAATACTAGACTATGAACATTGGAGATTAGATAGACAAGGACATTTCAGCCCCCTCGCTCCACTTGTAAGTTAATATTTTAAAGTGTCTGTTAATTTAGGTATTTAAGAAATACTGAATTTGAGATATTATTTATGTTTTGAATATTATTAAAGTTAGAATGTTGTTAGTACTTTTTATATGATGATTTATGGTAAAAATATTTTTGTGAAGGATAAATGGGAATATTGTTATTTTTATATTATTTTTTAGTTATGGCATTCTTTTGAATTTATTATATATTTATTTATATAAAGAGATTTTTGGAAAATATTGGTAAAATGAGCTACCTGATAGGTGTTATCAGTATTGTGTGCATAGTGGCATTAATCTTTGAGTTGGGCCCTTATGTGGAATATTATATGAAAAAGCTCAGTTGACGCATAACTCTTGGGCATATGGTATGGAAAAGCTCAGTTGATGCATAGCTCTCGGGCGTGTGGTATTGAAAGGCTTGGTTGATGCATAGTTCTTGAGTGTACTTTAATTGATTATTTACTAAACTAGCAGCTCAGTTGATGCTTCGGGACTAGTAGCTAGAAAATATTTGGAATAAGAGATTACTGCGAATGGTAGCTCGGTGGAAGCTCAACTCTCAAGAACATGCAGTCCTTGGATGAATAAGTGAGCTGATTGGCTTTTATATTTATGGTTTAGGGTTATACCATAATTTTCCACTTAAAGACATTTTAAATAAAGTTTATTTTATTATAAAGGTGTTTAAGAGATTTTATAAAATTCTTTTAAGATTTATAAATATGATTTTGGCAAACTAATGGTTTTAAAAATAAATTATAGATATTATATTTCTATAAATTATTTTTAACAATGGAGGTTTTTGAAATATCATGAATTTCTTTATATTAGCTTATTCAGTGAGGTCTGACTCCCCTCAACTATTTTTCTAAGATCTTGGGAGTCTACTGTTAATTCTTCTTCCTTGCACCAAACTCATTCTTCATCGGTTGCTATATATAGGTTATTATAATGTTATTAATATTTATGGAATGAATGTAGTTAATTTAAACACTGCAGTGGTTTGGAAGAATTGTTGTTGTTGTATTTATATTAATTTTTGTATTACATTATAATGTGTATTTTTGAATACTTGAGTTGAGATGTTAGTGATTTTGATGATATTGGAGTAGTGGTGATTGCTATATATTATTAGGAGTATTATTTGCATTTTATAGGTTTTAGGTTTGTTCCCGATATGAAGTAAACTCCACTGAATTTTTCTTAGGATTTTAAATGGTTACTTTTATTGTGATAAATCTTTTAGGCTTACTATAGGCTTCAGAAGCTTCATACTTTCCCATTCCCTAGTATTAGTCACATGTCTATAGGGTTCAGGTCATGACAAAGTTGGTATTAGAGCAATGGTTCATTCCTTGTTCTTTTAGTCATTGGTATCTGTCTTTTCTTGAAATTACTGTGGTGATTAGGTTGATAAATGTCATTCGTTGTCATTATTGTTTCTGGAATTTTATGAATATGTTAGTTCCCTTGTTGTGTTTTGAATCTTATTAGCTTCTATGCCTTTTAGAATGAGGAGGAGAGCACAAAATGCTCCTACTACAGATGTTGTATATGATGATGGTGAGTAGTCCATTCAAGATGAAGCTCCTCCCTATGCCCCACAAGGTAGAAGAAGGGGTAGGCCTAGGGTAGCGGCAGCTCAAAAATAAGAGCAACAACCGCAAGTAAAGAAAGAAGCTCATGTAGCTTTTGTAGCTAGTGTAGTAGGAATTAATTAAGGACTAGCTGCACTTAATCAAGCCATGCCTCTAGTACAACAAATGTTATAATAGAGGAACCAAGGAATGTCTAATGCAGATGCAGCTTTGTTGTATTCTAGAGTTGGGAGAGTTCCATCTGATGGTATAAGAGATGCCTTGGATTTTATAAATATCATTGAGGCTAGGACCATGATAAGGTACACTGATTACCAAAGGATAACGATTGTGGAATTATTAATACAAGTTGTAGTTAAGGATTAGTTTATGTAGCCCATCCAGCCATTTATGACTACCATGACATGGTTAGAGTTTAAGAAGCAGTTTTTGAAATATTTTTGTCTACCTTATATGAGGGATAATTATAGATGGTAGCTGTTGCATATAGCCAATGGTGATTAGTCAGTTGAGGAGTACACCTATAAGTTCTTCAAGCTGTCATGTCATGCTATTGATGTGATACATGATGAGAGGAGAGTAGTAAATTTGTTTGTGATAGGGTTAAGCCCAACTTATATAGGTGTATGGATTGAGGATCAGAGGGAGGTTAAGCTCCTCCCTATGCCCCACAAGGTAGAAGAAGGGGTAGGCCTAGGGTAGCGGCAGCTCAAAAATAAGAGCAACAACCGCAAGTAAAGAAAGAAGCTCATGTAGCTTTTGTAGCTAGTGTAGTAGGAATTAATTAAGGACTAGCTGCACTTAATCAAGCCATGCCTCTAGTACAACAAATGTTATAATAGAGGAACCAAGGAATGTCTAATGCAGATGCAGCTTTGTTGTATTCTAGAGTTGGGAGAGTTCCATCTGATGGTATAAGAGATGCCTTGGATTTTATAAATATCATTGAGGCTAGGACCATGATAAGGTACACTGATTACCAAAGGATAACGATTGTGGAATTATTAATACAAGTTGTAGTTAAGGATTAGTTTATGTAGCCCATCCAGCCATTTATGACTACCATGACATGGTTAGAGTTTAAGAAGCAGTTTTTGAAATATTTTTGTCTACCTTATATGAGGGATAATTATAGATGGTAGCTGTTGCATATAGCCAATGGTGATTAGTCAGTTGAGGAGTACACCTATAAGTTCTTCAAGCTGTCATGTCATGCTATTGATGTGATACATGATGAGAGGAGAGTAGTAAATTTGTTTGTGATAGGGTTAAGCCCAACTTATATAGGTGTATGGATTGAGGATCAGAGGGTAGAGAGAGTCATTGAGGAGGCTAGATGACTAGAGAGTCGACACATTAGACATGGGACTATCCCTAACCTTTATATGAGTGGCATCAATGGATCGAGAGTAGCCTAAGGACTTCAACAACCTACTTTTTAGTTAGGCATTATGGGTGTTCAAGCAGAGGGTACTTCCCAACAGAGTATAAGGTCCTGAGCATATAGACCTAGTAGACACAGTTATATCACTAACTGTAGAAGTGGCAGAGCAACTAGATTTGGTTTTGGAGTTAGTGGCAGTAGTAGTGGCCAGAGCTCCGGGTATGGTAGTACAGGCTCAAGATTAGTGTATGTTCAAACTATGGTCGTGTACATCAAGGTCCTTGCCATTTACCATTAGGAGCATGTTTCAAATGTCGATAGGTTGTACACTTTGATAGAGCATGTCCATATTCTAATTATAAATAGGCATACCTACAGGGTTCATTTGCTATAATTGATCAACCAGTACAACAAACTCCTCAATTTCATGCACCATTGTATCCTCAGTAGAGTGGTAGTTAATTTTTGGGCCAGCAAAGTCATTTTTCAAGAGGTAGATATGGAGGGAGATCTAGTGGTAGGAGATTTATATAGCCATCTACATCATATCAAGCAGGCAGTGGATAGGCTAGAGTTTTCACATTTACTCTTTAAGATGCTCAAGAATCCAATGCAATGGTTGTAGATACTCTTCTAGTGCTTGAGTTTTATTTAATCCTGGTGCTTCACATTCCTTTGTATCATTAGTATTTTCTTCTAAGATAGGATGATAACCATCCAAATTGTTACTTCCACTATCTATAGCAACTCCCTTAATGATGAGTTAGAGAAAGATATAGTCTTTTCATCTTGTCTAGTATTGGTGAAAGGTAGAGGGTTATTGGCAAATTTAGTTTTATTAGATATGATTGATTTTCATGTGATTTTGGGAATTGACTAGATGGTTTAACACTATGCCACATTGGATTATTGAGAGAAAGAGGTGATCTTCAGAATTCCAATGATATAGAATTTTGATTTAGAGGTAATAGGATTTTAATGCCTTAAAAACTTATTTATGCAATCACAGCTAAAAAGATGATTAAAAGGGAGTGTTAAGGCTATTTAGTTATGGTTAGAGATACAAAGGCAAATAAAGGGGTAGTTAAGAATGTGCCAGTTATGTGTGAGTTTTCTGATATCTTTTTAAAAGAATTACTAGGCTTGCAACTAAAAATAGTGATAGAATTTTGTATCGATGTTATACCTAGTACAGATCCTATCTCAATGCCACCTTATAGGATAGCTCCTACATAAGTAAAGGAACTTAGGGAGCAATTGTAAAAGTTTCTACATAAGGACTTCATTAAACCTAATACATCTCATTGGGGTGCACTAGTATTGTTTTTGAAGAAGAAAGATGGTAGTTTTTAACTTTGCATCAACTATAAATAGTTGAATAAAGTCACTATCAAGAACAAGTATCCTCTTCCAAAGATTGATGATTTGTTTGACCAGCTTTAAGGAGCTCAATGTTTCTCTAAGGTTGACTTAAGGTTAGAGTATCATTAGTTGAAAATTAGAAGTGAAGATATACCCCAAATTGCATTTCAAACGAGAAATGGCCATTATGAATTTTTGGTAATGTCTTTTGGGTTGACTAATGTCCTAGTAGCTTTTATAGATTTGATGAATCGAGTGTTTAGGCCATTCTTAGACTAATTTGTATTTATTGACGACATTTTGGTGTATTCAAGGAGTGAAGATGAACATGCCCTGCATTTGGGGATGGTACTTCAAACTTTGACAGAACATTAACTGTATGCCAAATTCTCTAAGTATGAGTTTTGGTTGGATCAAGTGGCATTCTTAGGTTATGTAGTATCCAAAGATGGCATACAAGTAGATCCTAAAAAGATTAAAGCCATTATAGAGTAGCAAATACCCACAACAGTCACTTAAGTAAGGAGTTTTGGGTTTAACTGGAAGGATTTTTCCAAGATTGTTGCACCTTTAACAAGATTGAGCCAAAAGAACGCCAAGTTTATGTTGACTGATAAATGTAAGGATCACTTTTAGATGCTCAAAGATAGGTTGACTTCAACTCCATTATTAACTTTACCTTCAAGGAATGAAGGGTATATAGTTTATTGTGATAATTCTCAAGTAGGATTAGGCTGTGTATTGATGTAGAATGGGAGAGTGGTTGATCATGCTTCACATCAGTTAAAGAATCATGAGTAAAACTATCTTACTTATGATTTGGAAATGGCACAGTGGTGTTTGCATTACAGATTTGGAGTCATTACTTATATGGCGTAACTTATGAAATATACATTAACCACAAGAGCTTAAAGTATATTTTCTAGTAAAAGAGACTTGAATTTAAGAAAGAGAATATGAATGGAACTTCTAAAAGATTATATGGTAATTGACACATTAAGTAGAAAGTCAGCAGGTAGCTTTGCTCACAATTTCACAAAAATGAGAGCAATCATTAAAAATTTGAATGAGCTTATTGATCAGGGATTACAATGAAAGGTAACAAAACAATGTTCATTAGCTCAATTTAGAGTACATTATTGTACTTAGATAAAGTTAAAGAAGCTCAGAAAAGGGACCTACAATTGCAAAAAATAATATTAGAGGTTTAGTAGGGTCAATCGAGAGACTTTGTAATTAATACTAAGGGTGTACTATGATTGGGTACTAGGTTAAATGCATTGGATGTGGATGATTTAAGAAAATAGATTATCAAAGAGTTATACTTTTTTACTTATAGTATTAATCCAGGCTTTACCAAGATGTATCATAATTTGAAAGATATATATTAGTGGAATGGGATGAAGAGAAACATTGTAGAGTTTGTAACCAGGTGTCTGACATGTCAATAGGTGAAATTGGAACATTAGAGACCCTTGGAATTACAATAATAGCTACCCATTCCTAAGTGGAAGTGGGACATGATTGTGATGGACTTTGTTGCTGATTACCTCACACAACAAGTGGTTATGATGCCATATGGGTGATAGTTGATAGGGTAACCAAGTCAGCTCACTTCTTACTAATAAAGAAGATTTATACCATAAGTAGGTTGGCTAGGTTGTACATCAACAAAATTATTGGCCTCTATGGGGTACATAAAAGTATAGTGTCTCAGAGAAGAGCCACTTTTACATCAGTCTTTTGGCAAGAGTTGCATAAAGCATTGTGTACAAGACTTCACTTCAGCATCGCTTTTCATCCTCAAATGGATGGTCAGTTAGAAAGGACCATTCAAATGTTGGAAGATATACTGAGGATATGTGTGATGGACTTTAGTAGACAATGAGATTTACACTTGTCATTAGTTAAATTTTTATATAACAACAATTATCATATAAGTATTGAAAAGACTCCATATGAGGCAGTATATGGTAGGAAGTGTAAATCACCCATGTGTTAGGAAGTTTGAGAGAGGCAACTAATAGGGACATAATTAGTGCAAGTGACTTTACTGAAGGTTCTTATCATCCAACAGAGGTTAAGATGTTTTTAGTAGATAGAAGAGCTATGCAGATCCTAAGAGAAAGGATATATCATTCTTTATTAGATATATGGTATTTTGAAAGTTTTACCAATGAAAGGAGTAATGCGAATTGGTTAAAAGGGCAAGCTAGCTCCAAGGCACGTGGACCATTTGAAATTTGCTCCAAAGCTAGAGAGGTGGCTTACAGATTGGTGTTGTCACTTGAATTTTCTAGAATTCATTTGGTGTTCCATGTATCTATGTTGAGGAAGTATATCTTTGATCCTTCTCATATTCTCTAACCACAAGCAAAAGAGATTAGTGTATATTTGTCTTATGAAGAGCATCTTATGGAAATTATGGATTGTCAAGTTTGTAAATTGCATGCCAAAGAAATTCCTATAGTGAAGATACTGTGAAGCAACCATGCAGTGGAAGATTGCACTTGGGAGACAGAGGCTGATATGCAAAGTTGGTACCCCTATTTGTTTTAATATTAATGAAAAAATTTGAGGATGAATTTTCTTAAAGGGGGAAGAATATAATAACCAATAATTATTTGAATAAATAAATATGTTTTACTATTGTTATTAGGTTGCTAAGTGGTTGTTGAATCATTGTATGGTGTTAACTCAGTTAGTTGCTTGTAATTTTTTAGTCTTTAAGTGACTAACTCATTTAGCTGCTAGAAATTATCTGGACTTCACAGTGGAAGGACCAAATGGAATTTTTTCCTAAAATGTGTGGACTAAAGTGGTATCTCTTTAGTTATATTTGATATATGCAAAAAATTACACAAAAGCCTTTGAACTCTCCCGGTTGACATTGTAGCACTATCATCTTCTTCCTCTCTGATCACTAGCCAAATGACCTTCGTTGGCCATAAAATTTTAACCATAAATTTTTCTTAACCTCCTCTACATCCTAGTAAATTTTATTTTATGACATATGGCATGATTTAAGTTAGTTTAACATCCAAACATTTGACCACTTCTAGCGTGGAATCACCATTTTTCGATGACTTTCAGCTGCTATAACCACTTTGATTAAGTTTCTCTCATTGCTAGGAGTCTTTAGAGACTTACTACATGTCTGAGTGTTCTCGTTTAGTATTTCATCAAAGCTCAATCGGTAACTTCCTATTTTTGACCTGATTTATTAATTCAACCATTAATCTAAGTGTTTGAACATGTGTTTAGCTTCTCCTTAGTGTTGTGAAGATTTTTATATGTCAGATTTGTGTAAAAGATGAATTTCAAATGAGAAATCCGACAAGTTCCAACTAGATTCAGGTGAAGAATAGTAACAGCCCTAAAAATTTTGATTTTATTTGTATTAAATAGTATAAATTATAAGGATTAATTTGTATGACTGGAGCTGATTCCTTATGAATTTTGAGTTAAAAATCCCAGAAATGTTTTGGTAGAAATTTCCCAATTTCCATTTAAATTGTCTTAACTCATCAAAATTAATTTTTTCAGCCTCAAATATCATATTTAAGGTGTTCTCAAATCAATTTTATTAATTCCTTAATTTTAGTAAAATTTTTAGAGTTTTTGGGACATATATATATAATAAATAAATATTATTTATCATAGAGAATATCGGAGCAGGAACATTGGAGACTAGGCGAACGAGGACACATAAGATGGCTTGCTCCACTTTTAAGTTAACATTTTGAAGTGTTTGTTAATTTTGGTATTTAAGAAATATTGAATTTGAGATATTATTTATGTTTTGAATATTATTATGGTTATAATGTTGTTACTATTGTTTATATGATGATTTATGGTAAGAATATTATTGTGGAGGAAAAATGGGAATATTGTTATTTTTATATTATTTTTCAATTATGTCATTCTTTAGAACTTATTATACATTTATTTATATAAAGATATTTTTGAAAAATACTGGTAGAACGAGCTATCTAATGGGTGTCATCAGGACTGTGTGCACATTAGCATTGATCTTTGAGTTGGGCCCATGTGTGGAATTTTGTATGGAAAAGCTTGGTTGATGCCTTGCTCTCGAGCATACGGTATGGAAAAGCTCATTGATGCATAATTCTCGGGCGTGTGGTATTGAAAGGTTCGGTTGATGCATAGCTCTCAAACATATTTCAATTGATTATTTACTAGGATTGGTAGCTCGGTTGATGTTGTGCTCTCAATAATTGCAAGTAAATATTTGGAGTAAGAGATTAATTGCAGTTGGTAGCTTATTAGAAGCTTAGCTCTTAGGAACCGGCAGTCCTTGGATAAACAAGTGACCCAATTGGCTTTTAGATTTGTGGTTTAGTGTTCTACCATGATTTTCCACTTAAATAAATATTAAATAAAGTTTATTTTATTATAAAGGTGTTTATGAGATTTTATAAAAATTCTTTTAAGATTTATAAATATGATTTTGGTAAACTAATGGTTTTCAAAATAAAGTATAGATATTATATTTCTATAAATTATTTTTAACAATGGAGGTTTTTGAAATATAATGCATTTCTTTATATTAGCTTACTCAGTGAGGTCTGACTCACCTTAACTATTTTTTCACGATCTTAGGAGTTTACTGTTAGTTCTCCTTCCTTGCGCTAGACACATTCTTCACCTACTGCTGTATGTAGGTTATTGTAATGTTATTAATATTTATGGAATGAATGTAGTTAATCTAGACATTATGATGGTTTAGAAGAATTGTTGTTGTTGTATTTGCATTAATTTTTGTATTACATTGTAATGCGTACTTTTGAATACTTGAGTTAAGATGTTGGTGATTTTGATGATATTGGAGTAGTGGTGATTGGTATATGTTATTGGGAGTACTATTTGCATTTCACAGGTTTTAGGTTTGTTCTCGATACTAAGGAAACTCAGCCAAAATTTTCTTAGGATTTTAAATGGTTACTTTTATTGTAATAAATCTTTTAGGCTTACTATGGATTTCGAAAGCTTCATGTTTTTCCATTTCCTAGTACCGGTCACGTGACCATAGGATTCGAGTCATGACAATTGTTTATTACTAAATGTTAAAAATCAAATTCTAATTTTTTTAGGATTTTCACATGAATTCATTTCATAAAATATTCATTTAAATCAAACACATCTCATTAACAAGAACTTATTTTCAAACAAATTATATTTTTAATTTATTAAAAAAAATGAATTTATTAGTGGAATTACACCAAATAAAGGATTAATGTTATTTTAATCTCTAATTTTAATAAAACTATTTTATTGTTTAGTAAATTTCAAATAAAAATGAATTTCTATTATTTTCATGTACTTCGTTTAATGAATATTCTAATGAAATGCAATTTAAATGAAGTGAGATTCCATTTGATTATTGAAAAAAAAAATGGTGGAAATCATAACGCGAATAGATCTATTCCAGTGTCTAATATTTGATTTGTTAAAATTTATATAAAAATGGGAATGTGATCCCTTATTAATAGAAATCACTTATATCCTTTTGTACTATTACAAAATGAATTTTCTTTCCCTTAGGAATTAAGTTAAATCAACTATAAATTGGTCGAATAGTTAAGTATTGAAAAATATTATTTAAAATTTACAAGTAAAACATAATAATTTATAAAAATAATTAATTACAATGTTTAAATAAAATAATATTTATTAAAAATAAATAATTTTTATAATAATTTTTTCAAAATTATAATAACAGTAATAATTTAGTAAATAAATAAATATAATTTTGTAATAATAATAATAATAATTTTTAATATATAAAAATGATTATACAAATATTTTAATTGATAAATGATATTAATTGTCATTTTCATTCCATAATTAACCGAACATTTTCTTAAAATTTTCAATCCATTTTTTTTATTTCTTTTTGTTCTCATTCCAATTCTAATTTAAATTCTAGAATATGAACCAATAATTTTAACTTTAGAAAATTATTTTATTATTAAGAAAACTTTAAATAAAAAAAGAATTTATATTAATTGCATGTTTTTCTAAAAAAATCTTTTATGAATATTTTTTTTTTAGTTAATATGAAGGTCATATCTTAAGTTTCAATGAACTACACAATATGAGATAATCTTTACCTTATGTCAACGATGTTAGGAATCGAACGTTGTACCCCAGAATGCCCTTGACAAAGGAATTACTACTTAACTACTCTATCACTAACATTGTAATTTAAACATTGAGGCAACATCACTAATTGACCTATTATGACCTCTTCTTTTCTTTTTTGGCATGCCTTTTTTTGTCTTTCAAAAATGACATCATGTGTTTTCATCTTAGTATTTCACCATTGTTCGCCTTTCTTTTCTTTTTTCATTTTTGGCCCTTTTTTTTTAGTTTAAGAGCCACTTCGTAACGAGGAGAAATAATAATTGAAACTCTCCCCTCTTCAAGTTTTTTTTTTTTTTTTGCTTCTCTCAAATTCTAACACAAAGAAGACACATTTTTTGTTTATAATATAAAGAGGAGAAAAAAATATATAGGATAAATCATGAGTAGAAAAGAGAGGCAAAGTGAAGATACGGAGAAAGTAAGAAACCTATGGTCAATACAAACCTATTTCAGAAAAAAGAGATGAACTCAAAGTTTTTTTTTTTTTTTTGTGTTGTTGTTGATTATATGTGTTTGTTGTTGTTGTTGTGTATTGTCTTTCATTTGTTGTTATTGTTGTTTATTGTTTTCTCTATTGTTGTTTATTGTTGTTTTTTTTATTGTTTCTTTTTGTTGCTTTTCGACCATTGCTTTTTGTTTTTATTTTTTTTTTCATTTTTGTTGTTTTTTCATTTTTTTGTTATTTTTTTGTTGCTTTTTATTTCTCTTTTGTTTCTTTTTTTCAATGTTCTTGCTTTTTATTACTTTTTGTTTTTCAATGTTATTGCTTTTTTTTTTGTCATTTCGGTTTATTAATTGCTTTTTGTTACAACAGTAGAAAATATTTATTGTTTCTTCACAACAATTGAAGATGTTTAGTTTATAATCATTCATTTGAAAAAAAAAGGTCCAAAGAGAAAAAAATGTCAAGAGAAAAAAAAAAGAAAACAATGAGAAAAAAACATATGAAGATAGTACCTTAAAATTAGAAAAAAAATGTTGAACCATAAATAAAGAAAATGTTGATATAAAAATGAAGATAGTACCTTAAAAATAGAAAAAAATTCTAAGCAAAAGAAAATGTTGAGAAAAAAAGAAGATGGTAGAAAAAAAATATTGAGTAAAACAAAAATGTTGAGAAGAAATAAAGATAATAGAAAAAAATGTTGAGGAAAAAAACCGGTGAAAATTTGCTAACATGACCACATGAAAAATTTGAGTTGATTCATATAAACACCACATAAAATTGCATCATTTTAATTATTTGCAAAACAATGCACTATTGTTGACATTTTTTACAATTTAATCATAATCTATTAATTTTTTGGCAAATTGATGTGTGTATATAAATATATATACTGTTAATTATTATTTTAATTCAATTGTTACATTTTATTATTTTTAGTTAAATTATTATTTAGAAAATTCTCTACTAAAAATAAATTCTCTACTAAAAAAATTTAGTTAGTAGAGAATGTTTTTTAAAAAAACAAAAATTGTATTTGGGTTCTTAAACTTTTGAATAAATCACTTGATAGCTTACAATTTAATTAATATTTTAAAATCTTATGATTTTATAGTTATATAAAATTTTAATTTAGTAATTAATCTAAAAATTACTATTTAATGTTACTTTAATTAAATAAATATAAAAATTTAAACTACTTAAATTATTTTCTAAATAATAATTTAAGACAAAATAATAAAATAAATATCATTTTGCGTGTAACAATTGAATTAAAATAATTAATGCATTAGATCAAGTGTTAATCACAATGGAAAAATATTTTGATTCACAATCAAATTTACTATTTTTATTCTTCTTCGTATCCTTTTGTTTTTTTAATACACTTTTATTTAGATTTTTCAGGAATAATTGCAAGAGGCATATGCCCTTTTGGCTGTTCCAAATCCAAAATCCAACATTTCTCACTCACACATAACAGGTATGACCCATTGCAAGATTTTCTTTGATCAGTAGACAAATAATACTTTCATACAAGTAAAAGGGTCATACAACTTAGCCAGTAAAGCCAACATTTGAAAGTTTATTACTATGCATGTGCTAGGAATAACATAGAAGTTTAATCCTGAATAAAATTGATATTAGACAATAAGCTATACTCACAATACCTTAGATATGTCCCTTTCATATTATATTAACATCTCTAATCCCTTAAAGAGCATATTTAAGATATTTTTATTTTGTGTATCCATAATCAATTTGTACTTCTCTCAAGTGACAAGATTGGTCAACCAATGCACACACCAGGAAAATTCTTCTTTATCTACTTGGAATTTATAATTTATACATAATAGTTTTTCTAGACATGGTCTACAGATCAAATCATTCATGATCATAAGTAGTGTGCTAAGATAGCAAAATGCCATGTATTAATTACAAACAATAACAAAAAGTATAAGGGTACTAATGTGAGGATTTAAGATTATCCTCAAAGTCTCACATAATGGAGAAGTATGGATCATTCTCCCACTACCTTTTCAATCGAACAAGCACACATAGTATAAATCATGCACTACAATGTTTATATTTTAATTTGATGTCAATTAAAAACATAGTACATATCTAAGTTCAGTCACTCATTTGTGCCTAACTCGAATTCTCCAAGTACCTTCAATGGCAATTAATGACAAAGAAATTGCATTTGGCTTACACAAGTCATTTCAATGGGGCAATCTAAATTGGTTGTATATCCAAATTAGTTCTACATTCTTTTGAGGCAATAATCCTAATATTTAGTCTTATCTCCACTTGCTATTTCAACGCTAGAGGCAGTTGCTTATGTGAGTAAGCCAACTTAAAGCCTATATGACTTCTCTTTATTAAGTATTTAACAGTGTATGTGCAATTTGTATAAGGTAAAATATAATTAAATAGGCATTTCAATTATTGCATTTATTTAAATAATTCAATACATAAGCTAAAAAAAAATTCTATATTCTACATAATCCAAGATAATTTACATGTATAAGAAATACATCTCTTGAAATTGGCTTAGTTAAGGAATTAACCACCATTATATGCATAGATATATATTGTACAACCACTTCTCATTTAATACTACTGTCTCTAATATTATTGTACTTTTTGTCTTTGTGCTTGGTTTTACTATGATATTTAGGATCTTTTATGAAAGTAGTTGTTGCTTGATTATCACAATGAATAGTAATGGCTCCCTCGTAACCATTTTAAATTCCCAAATTCATAAAGAATCTTTTTCATCAAATAGTCTCCTACACTGTAGCAGAACATGTAATAAATTTTGCCTCTATAGTTGACAAGTCTATACGTGTTCGTTTCATACTAGTCCATGAGATGGCACTTTTATTTATTAAGAAGACATAGCCAGAGATAGATTTGTGTTGATCAAGGTCTCCTCCCTAATCAACATTTTAATATCCAATCAAACACAAGTATGAAATAACATAAGCAATAATTCATATTGCCTTTTAGATACTTCAGAATCCTTTTAATAACTTTCCAATGCTCTTGTCCAAGATTTGGTTAATATTAACTAATTAACTAATTAATCTAATAGTAAAATAAATATCTTAATGAGTACACAATATAAAATACA
Organism: Mallotus nudiflorus; assembly: GCA_947683625.1. Lineage (NCBI taxonomy): Eukaryota > Viridiplantae > Streptophyta > Magnoliopsida > Malpighiales > Euphorbiaceae > Mallotus > Mallotus nudiflorus. The sequence continues at coordinate 2,520,997 of CANTUR010000793.1, read as the reverse complement.
TTAGACTCTTCACAACATTAGAATGTGGTATAATGACCATTTCTCTTCATTATTTTCAATTATTATGACACATTTTAAGACTTGAAGCCTCACATGTTGACACATGAGTATCCATGAGTTTACAATTGCTTATATTAAAGCATTCTAGAATCTTTTGGATATAATTCTTTTATGAAAAAACCAAAAGTTTCTTTAAATGATCTCTTTTAAGTTTAACTCCTAATATATAGTCAACTTCACCCATATCTGAATTTTTCTATATCCATTACACAATCCTTATCATTCCTAATTATTAAGATATCGTGGACATAAAGAGATAAAATTGTAAAGTTATCATCAGATCTTTTAAAATAAAAAAATGGTCCTCATCAATCATTTTGAAATCATAAGTTATAATTGCCTTATGAAATCTAAGGCACCACTAAGTGGATGACTATTTAAAACCATAAATGGATATGTAAAGTTTGCACACTTTGCACTCTGACCTTTAATGATAAAACCTATAGGCTATTCTATATAGATTTTTTATCCATTTTTCCATTAAAAAAAGCCATTTTCACATCCATTTGATTTAATTCTAAGTCAATATGAGTCACAATAGCCATAATGAGGCAAATAAAAAGGTAAAGTTGACAATAGGTGAAAATGTTTTCTCATTACTTATACCCTTTTGTTGAGTATAACCTTTCGCCACAAATTAAGATTTATACCTATAAATGGAACCATCTGCCTTATATTTAATTGTGAGAATCCACTTATTTCTAATGGCTTTATGACTTTATGGTAAATTAATTAAGTTCAAAACTTAATTCATTTTCATAAATTCCATTTCCTCTTTCAATGTAACTTTCCATTTTTCCTTGACATGACACTCAAGTGTTGTTAGTGATATGCCTTGGGCCAATTATGTAATGACCATACTATGCCTTTGACATATTTCTATTTTCTTAATAAAGAGACATTTTCATTATTAATAGCTAATTCTAATAATGTTCCATGACTTAGTTAATTCTACCTAAGGTTATCAAGTATGTGACTTAATCGTAAAACTAATAAGTGACACTTGAATTCTATTATAAAATATCCCTAATCGATCATTGTTATAGGAACAATAATAAAAAAAGACTAGTGTGAGCTTGATTGATGATTATATTTTGTTGATAATGTATATGAGCTATTAAGTCAAACTTATAGGTACATATTTAGAGAAATAATGTAATAGAGTGACCCACTATGCGAATAATACATGGATAATTATCATAAGTGATTCTTATCACAGTAGTATTATTTCAATTATTTGACCTGAAATCACCATGGTTTTTTGCATAATAAGTTTTTTATTTTGACACATTCTTACATCATCTTTAATCAGATGGTAAAACGGGTTGTGATTAGATATATAATGAGTTATGTGAAGAATATGAATGATTAAGATGGAATTTGTCCCTCATCTATAATGAGAAGATATTTATGGGCCCCTCAATAAAGTTAGACTAAGAAATAATGCATGACCATACTAGAATGATTTAATAAAGGGTTATTAACATCAATCTACTTGAGATCAAGAATTAATATGATTGAATAATAAAAGGATGATATGAACCGTACTTTATGTTCAATTAAGATATCGTCAAACAAAAGGACTATAATACACAATGTGTATTAGGTTATGTTGTATTATAGGCCTTCATACAACTTGGGTAGTCATAATGTCTTGCTAGAGGCCACTTATGACTTGTGGGCTAAAATGAAAATTTTAGGCCCATTGCCAATGTTGTGTGGACCAACATGATTGCACACTTATAATATGTCCAAAGTAGACTCAAGTTAATTAACCCAACTATATATATATATTTCCTTGTTTATTTAAGGTAAGTGTTATATAATCAATAATAGAAAAAGGAAGTTTAATCTTACCAAAATTGTTTTGGTAAGTAAGTGTTTTGAAAAACCCTAGATGGGAGTTCTATATATATATATATATATATATATATATATATATATATATATATATATTTCTTTAGGGTTTTCTAAATTATTATTCTCCTCCTTCTTCTTTTACTTCTTTTATGAAATGAAACATACACATAAAGAGATAAACAAAATACGAAAAGTCTTAGAAAAAGATGCTAGCACACCAATGCTATTTTGGACATCATATATGTATGGATACTAATAGAGGGTGTGGCTTTATTGGTGGTGCCTTATTCCGATAAAGGGATATAAAAAGTTCAAGGTAAGGTGTCACTAGTGTGAACCCTTCCCATCCTTCCAACATTCTTGCCTTGAAATCATCTTGGTGAGTTTTGAAAATCTCTCTCTTAATCAATTTATTTGAATTACATGGATCCTAATAAAGGGATTTCATGATTAAAGTTTTAATTTCCATTGCGTTTTGCATCACAAATTCCCAACAAGTGCTTGTTTAATAGTTTTAAATTCCTCATCATTGTCAAGAGTAACAATATAGACTTCATTCTCAATTTCAAAATGTCTTTTAGAAGTTTTAAAATGTGTACTCTAGTGTAATTAGGAATCACTACTTTCACCAATTGAATTTGGATTAGTTTTAATCTCATCTCTCTCATTCAATTGAGATAGTTGAAGTGCATCTTGCATGCTCCCACTGTAAAAAATAATACTAGGCATCACATTTTGTGTAACCATTTGTTGACTTGTACCAATCTTATTATCATCATCCATCTTAAATAAATAATGATCTTTATCAGCATAATCTCTCGTAGGGAAATTATTTTCAAGGAAAGTAGCATCACACTATAGGAAAAATGCTCATTAGCGAAGGGAAAATCTAGTCGCTAAAGTATAAAAAGTGGTCACTAGAGAAAATTTGCAACTAAAAAATGCAGGTTGTGTGTGGTCACAATTGGCTTTGCTGCAAAAAGCATTTTGCGATTGGAAAAAGTAAGAGGCCGCAAAAACCTTTTAGCGAAAGGATGTACTATAGTCGTAATAAGTATTTTTTATGACCATTAAGTGTCTTTTTTGTGACTAAAAATACCGTTGCAAAATTTAATCCAACCATGTTTAATACTAGAAATTAACTTATTAATGACCAAACTTTTGATTGCAAATACTATGGTCACTACAAACTTTTTGGTTTTTATTTTTTTATTTATTTTTTTTACTTTTAGTTAACATATTATTTATGAAATTAGTTTACAATAAAATCATACATTAATAAACGACACACTTAAAGAATATACATAATAACAATTTTATTTATGCTAAAATAATTGTATTACATTAATATTTTCAATCTAACATTTAAAACATTTATATTGAAAAACAAAAAACAATATGACCAATCAAACACCATAATCATTTGTCAAGGGGGAAAAAACAATCTAACATCTTTAATTATTTGTAATAAATGCTAGTGTCAAAAAAGTCATACAGAGCACCTTTGTAAGACCTGGATACCTATAAAAATGGAAAAACAAAAGTTGAGACAAATATAAGAGATTTTAAATGACAAAGTTAAATTTTTTTCTTTTAGCAATGATCCTAGAAAAAAAAGAATGACATTGTAAGAATATTCATGGCATGCAAATTTTTATATAAGATGTGCCAATATCTCTAGTCACTTACACCAGTCATTTTGATCACATGCACAAGTCCAATTAAGACTATAACACACTTCAAATAATTTAAAGTCTTAAATAGCCATTTGGAAATCTTTTTGAGCACTCTCAATTGACTAACTCCCATGGATAACATTCCTATAAAGTAAAAGTAATTGCCACCTTCAAGAACATAGAGATAGTTCTAAAAAGTATAAGGAGACAAACTTAAAGATGTCTAGATTCAATTGAGGAAAAGCTATAACAATCATCTTCTTACAGATTCAAACTCAAAAAGAAATAATTTTAAAATTTAAACCTTTTTGGTCTGCATCTATAGGAAGTCAAAGAACTGACATTCTAATGTCAATTGCAAAATCACCATGAATAGTTCCAAGAGTAGATTGAACTAGGACACTTACCCTGCCAAACCATTATAATAACTAGGTCAGAAAAGATGTAGTCAACAAGTCCACTAAAGAAAGGCTTCGAAATAGAGATCTACATGGTGCTTCTTGGTGAAAAAGCACTCAGCAGTGATTAGCTTCAAACCTAAACTCAAATAAGATGAACAATAATTTTTAATTTTTTTTCAATATACATTCAAAATTCAAGTTCATCCAACACAACAAAATAAGAGATTAAATCAACATTGATTTATTGAAAAGAGCAACATCAATGAATATATGTGAAATTAGAAAGTTAATAAAAAATCTAAAGATAAAAACGAAAACAAAAATCTAAGCTTATTTTTTAGGGAGAAACCTATCTTTTCTAATCTGCCAATGATCACACCAACCTGAAATTATATATGTATATATATATACACACACACAGTAGGAAATAGTAATCGATATATGCATGTTCTTTCCAAATACGCAAGTGATTAAAGCACATCGTATCATACTACATCCTTGTCCAAATAGGAAATAGGTTATATATCACTTAAATGCTCAAATCCATCCATTTGGACACAATCTTGCTTTTATCTCGCCACCAGCCTTAGCTGTTTTCAAGGCTGATCCCTCTTGTGAATCTTTATCAGATTGAATCTTATATCAATCAGTTAACAAGTAACACAGATAACAAGTTGTGAATGGAAGTGGTAATCAAAGTTAAAGAGAAGTAAATCAATTCAAACCCCATTTAGTATCGACTGGTCTACTTCATTTTCCTTCTTGTATGATTTATTCTTTATCTCTTCCTCAAAGTGTTGCCTATCCATTTTCATGAAAATTAAACATAAAAAGATCAAAGAAAAAAAATTAGCAATTGATAGAGAAGAGAGAATTCTTCAGGCCCTACATTAGCTTATTTCATGCATAATGTGGAAATCAGGGCAATGAAATGCCTTTGATTTCATTAGAAGGTATCATATTTTTTACATTCTTCTCAACCAAATGTAGAGGACCAGTACTTTCTACACAATAGAAAAGGTGGTGCTTAGATTGGAAGCAAAATGCAAGCTCAACATGTAGGCATATCATGACTAGTTTCCACACAATTCCTTTTCACTATAACTTCTAAATTAATTGCATTCTTGTAAATGACAATGAAAATTCCATCTTCTAATGTGTTAGAGACATACTCTAGTTGCCATATACAGCCAAACGCAACTAAACATTAGGCCCAAGCTAGTTTTTGTATGGATTCTCTCCCTAATCCATATGATTTTAGGCTATAGCTATGCAAGATGTAAAGCCAATAGATCCTATATTTGCCACATAAAATAGCAAAATAAACATTAAGTTTAACAAGATTCAATGTTCAATCATGTGTCGGGTAAAATAAACTACTCTTAAGCAAACATTTAGAGCGGCCTGCAAATATTAAACAAAACAATGTGGACTAAAATACATTCATTGATTATTAACTCAAGAGGATATAGTAATAGAAACATGAGAACAAATTTAATTGGTGAATAAGTGCCATAACAGAAAATTGAAAAGTTTAATCTAAACCTGAGTAATAAACATATATTGCTAAAATGTCAAAAATTCTATTACATTTCATTGTGGATCATATTGCCTCTGCACTAATAAGATGAAATGTTGAGATGGAACAAATACAGCCTCCATATCGACTAGAGCGTATTAATCTATCATAGAACAAGAATAAGATAAATTAAAATACGATAATAAATAAAAAATTGTTCTATGCATCTTTTATACTCAATGGAGCCTTATATTCCAATTAGTACAGTAAATTAAAGACACAATTGTTGCAACCTGCTGTGATTAAGCGGTGTTTAGAGACAAAACTAAACCTACTCATTCATTTTTAGACATCGAACTATATTTTGAACGCTTCAACATCCATATAAATGGAAATTAAAGCCGTGGCATGACAAGTTATTACATGAGGGATTGACACTAGTTCTTATCTTTCATGATCATTGTATTTGCTTTTAGCTATCAATTTATTGAACTTATTTGTAAAAGTATTTCAGTGTTTAAAGCACCAGAACATAAATCCTTACAAATGGGATTCTTTTCAGATATTGAAAATAATTAATTAGCTTACAGTATGAGCAAACATGCTCAGTTTGAATAAAAAAGGAAAAGGATGAGCTTGTCATGAACAGTTTCCAAAAGCATACCAATCCTGGGGTTCTTGAAGGATCCATCCACATTCTATATCCCTATAATTAGCATAAAGTTAGGTAAGAGTTGAAGTGATAATAGCCCAACGAGATAGGAATGAGCCACTGTATGTTTTCACTAGAATTTAATAGGAATATTCAAAATGATGCTGATGTGAACATATTACATTCATTTTCCTCAAACAATATTTACATTAAACTTTCATGTCCTTATCATCACAAATATGTTGAAATTATATAGTGGACTAGTTGTGGAATAGTCATACCTTTGTTGATAAAGCAATAAAACCATGATGCACCAGATAGAATAACCACCAATTGCACAAGTTATGTACAACTTCAACAAGTAGTCAGGTCTAAAACTTCTTGCGATCTACCAACCAGAAAATATTAAGGAGCGAAGAAGAAAAAACATCCACACATTCATTTTTTTAGGAACTAACTGAAGAAACAACTTCACACAAAAAGAAAAATGCAGAAACACAAGGTAGACATATATGCATTATATTGAGCAAAAGATTTGTGCTTTGTAAGAAATGAATTATGATGTCTAAATGAAGTCAAAGGAAGAAGAATAATTAACCAATTAATTCTGTGTTTCACCATTAATCAGTTTAAAATAGAATCCTTTCCCAGAATTCCAGTATAGATCTTCTTATTAGCTTTTATGAACTAGTCCCTTCTAAACAGGTTTGTGTTAATTCAGTAGGACCAAACAAAAATGGTTAAGACTTATATTAGAGAGAAGTACCATGTAATGAGTGAAATGGATGAACTAATCACAAATTTCAATACCTTACAAAGCTTTTGAGCTTGTTTCCAAACATATTAATCACAAATTTCATCATTAGGCCCTGCAACTTTAAATTTTTCATAAGTTGATAAAAATTTAATAGTGTTGTCGGGTATCAAGAAAATAACCAACATAACAAAATAAGAAAATGTTTCAAAGCTTGAAATCTTGAGATCTTCATTTTCCTCTTGATCATATAACTAATAAGAAATCAAGAATGCCTCTTCTTTATTTTGAAAAACTTGCATTTTGGCACGTAATAGCTAGGAGAATAAATGTATGTCTATATCGATATAGACATTTTGAAATCTTATTATTTTCTTAAAATGGCTAATAGTTAATTCAAATTATATGGTACAAAATTAATTAATAATCTTAAAATGAGTTATTTAATGTATTCAGTTTGAATTTTGTAATTAATTTTAGTTATAATTTATCAATTTCATGAGCTAGAAGAGTAAATGTATGTTTATATATATAGGTTTTGCATTGCAAGTTAACACAAAAAGGGAAATTGGTTGGCCGAAGGGGTAGACTTGTTTTGCATTGCAAGTTAACACAAAAAGGGGTTAGCTTGCATAAATCAATTAATAATTCAGGCGGTTATTATGAATAATCAATAGTCACTCAACGACATGATCTTGCAATATAATGTAATTATGGTTACAATTGATGCATATGGTGTACATGGTTTCAAAATTTTAAGTGAACTTTAAAAAGGCAAATACCTATATATATAGAACCTTAATTATGTTCCAAGATAAAAGGGGAAGATGTGATTTTTCTTGCATTGACATGAAAATATAGGGACAAAATTATAGAAAATGAGACCATGACTATATTTACTAGCCATGACAACAATCTTTAATCATCCAGCTATAATTATGTAGAGAAATTGACTAGAAGAAATAAGGGAAGGTTTCATGCAAACTGAAAATAGATAATACCAAAAAGAAAAAAGCAAATGGATACATCATAGTCAAGCCTTTCAAAATTTAAAATGAATATATCCAACACTTAATTAATTCTACTCCTCAAATTATGTTTTGACCATTTGCATGATATTCGAATGAGTAAATTTTTCTAAATTCATATTTGAAAGCACAAATTTAAAATGAAAAAGCTAAGGATCCATTCGCTAATTTTTTGCTTTTTTTGTTTTTTATTTTTAAACAACTAAAATGCCTTTTTTTAATAGAATTCTAGCAATTATGGACTTTCCAAATCACAAGAATTGACTAAATAAAACACAACTCAATTCAACTAAATTCTTGCATTTTTTAGACTTTGTAAGCACAGTTTAATAAGAAGTGCATAAAATTTCAATCAAGCTTGTCTTTTTCTCTGTTCATTAGCAAACTCTTTAAATTCAATGTCACATTGTCTCTATTGAAGCATAAAGTATATGGAATTGCAGGTCCTTACAATTAAAACCTAAGCCAAAAGCCAAAAGCCAAAAGCCAAAAGCCAAAAATTATTTCTTTAAAAATTATGGTCACCAAAGGATTCAATTTCAATCAATCTTCCATTAAAATCCTCACCAATAAATACATAACCTTTTGATTTCTTAGAATATCATATAAAGATACATTTTCTTTTCTCTTGGTCTAAATTTACTGAGTTTATAAAAATTATCAAGAATGTATGTTGTAAATCTTTATGGTTGTAGCTTATTCAAATTAGGCTTTTTAGTTGTCCATAACTCATAAGGTTTAGTTGAAACTGGTTTAGAAGGTACATGGTTAAGTACATAGGCTATAAACAATAAAACATCACCCTAAGAACAAATTAGGAGATTAGCATGTGCCATCTGTAATAACCCTAGTTTTTAAATTAATTTATTTTAAAATGAGATATACATTGTTAATAAATTCAAAAGTTATCTTTAATTATTTAATTATTATGTGGTTAATATTTATTATTTTATGTTTAATTATAATTTTCTACGTAAATATTTATCTCGAGACTTATTATTTTGGACAATTAATTTACGCTATATTTACTACTTTTAATAGAATTATTTTAACAGTATTATTTAAGTACCAATGTTATTTTAATGATTGACTTAAATTTGAGTATTATTTAATTATTTAATTATTCCATAATATTGTTTATTTTTATCATTTTTAGTTTTATTATTATTATTTTTATTAAACTACATTATTTGCATGGTTATTTTATGTGTTATTAAGTATATATACACACATATATATAATATTATGTTTTAATATAAAGTATTATAATATATAGTTATTATATACATATAACAAGAAAAAAAACACAGAAACTTTCCCATCCCCTTATTCTCCTCCCCACTCAAGCCGAACCACCACCCTCACTGTGCCTCTCAGCCTTCTGTTGGACCGCCAGTCACCACCATCACCTCCTCCATCTCCTTGCCACCTTCCGCCGTCTTCATCACCTTCCCCAGCGCTGGCAACGTTCGTTTTTGGAAGGAAGCCGAGAACTTCCATAGAATCCGGCCACCATTTCATGTGTTTTCGGTGTCTTTCTCTTCCTTTTACACTGGTGAGCACTAATCCAAGCTTAGTTTGAGCTTTGATTTCCATTTTCATGAGTTTTTGTTGATTTTTAGTTTTTGAGTTCTAGGGTTTTGAATTTTTTTTGGCTTGATTCAGCTTGAATCTTGCAAAGTACCTTTACAAATGTGATTCCTAGTAGTCTAATCTACCTCTATGATTTTTTTTTTTGATTTTTGGAATTTATTTTAATTTTTGTGAATTTTTGAATATTTTATTATTATTTTATTAATTTTCATAAATTAATTATTAAAATTATAAATTTGGTATATTTGGAGTTATTATTAATTTTAGTGTTGAGAAATTAATTTTTGAGAATATTATATAATTTTTATGAAATTTTATAGTTTATGTCAAAATTGAAAAATTAGGTTAGAGTTGGATTTTTGATATATTATTGTTTAAATGTGTGTTTTACTTAATATTAATAATATATATGTTCAGAAAATAATTTTTATGCATTTATATAATTTTTGTAGAATTTTTGAGTAATAATAGTATATTATGTATATTTTTGTATTATAGGGGTAAATACATAATTTTGTGCTAATTATAGCTAAATAATATATTTTAGTTTGTTTTAATATCATTTAAGGTACTAAAATAATTTTTACAAATTATTTACTATTTTTAACTAATTAATACTAATTTTTGAAAATTATTTTCAAATAATATATTATATATTATTTTGGTAATAAAATGGGTTTTTAGTAATTTTTAATATGTATTTAGACTATTTTAATTATTGGAATATATAAAGTTAATTTTTATTAATTAATATTGAATTATCGAGAAAATTGGATTTTTATAATATTATATTATTATTTCGAGATTTTTACGTAATTGTTGAGAACATAATTATTTTTGGTGTTTTAATGTTAAATATGTTATATTTTGATATTTTGAGGATATTTTTGGTATTTATTAATTTTTAACATATTTATTGAATTATTTGGATTTTGTGTTGAATTGTGAACTTCGGTTGAGGAATTTCATAGTTTGGGGTCCCAACCGAGGGTTGTGTGGATTATGGTATTAGAAGTGTATTTTTTTGTAGGACCGGCTCTACTTTTTAGTAGAGAGATGTCCGTTTTACAGAGGAAGTTTTGCTGAATTTTTGGTAGAATTCTTGTAAAACGTGATATCAGGTCAATTTTGTATCAGTCTGTATTTTGTAATCTTAGATCGAATATCTAGAAGTTAAGTTAGATTTATTCTAATTTTTGTATTAATTGATTTGTTTGGTTGCGCTGAGACCGAGGCCTAGCGGATCGGCCTGTCGGACCAGTCTCGAGGAGCGCATACCTGTGAGTTGTTATTTTATATATACATTGTGCTTAGGTTGCATATTTTAGAAATACATGTTTAAAATGTATAATTATGCATAATTGTTTTATTAAATGCTTAAGTATATTTTAGGTATATTTTAGTATATTCTTGGTATATTTTGAAATAAATGCATGTTTTACTTTTGATTTATACCTAACTTATTTTTAAGTATATTATTGGTTTATTTTAGTATATTCATGATTTATTTGAATTTATTTTACATACACACACACACACACACACACACACACACACACACACACACACACACACACATATATATATATATATATATATATATATATATATATATATATATATATATATATATATATATATACTTGAAATATATTTAGTTTATTTTAGGTATATTTCCAGTATATATATGGTTTATTTGGTTATTATGAATGACATTATGCATTATTTATTTACTTGAATGTATGTTTTATTTGTTTTAAATGAAGGATATTAATAGAACGTGATACCTAGTAGGCAGCACTAGGACTGAGTATGTACCGGTGTGATAGATTGTAGGGTTGAATTACTAACTTATTTGTGGAATCATGGATTGATTGATTTGATTGATATGTAATGTGATTGATAGTGTGGTTGCTGGAGCTTGGTTGACCAAGTGTCTCGAGGACAATTACATTGACAGTTAGACTACTGGAGCTTGGTTGACTTAGTGTCTCAGGGCCAGTCTATTGTCCATATGGATAAGTGAATTTATTTGGAACTAAGTGAGCCTGTATGGTTAGAGTGATATTATGGTTAATTGAGGTTACGATTAAATAGGGTTTTATTTGATCTTTCATAAATTAATGTTTTTTAGTATTATTATATATAAAGTGATTTTCAGCATCTGTGTCTATATGCCTATATATATATATATTTATTATATATACTAATGATTGATTGCATTTGACATATAGTAAATGCATGTATATATATTATAACAATTCACTCAGTGAGGTCTAACTTCTCTCATTTGATATTTTTTACAGGAGAGTCTTCCTCTTCAGACCTCAGCAGTAGACCCATTTATCGGACTTCTTCCGCCCCGACTTTATTATGTAAATTATCTACTTAATTATTTTATATTATACTCTAGAAAACTACAGTGGTTATAATTTTTATCAGTAGTGAGTGTTGTTTTATATTCACTGTATATGATTTTAATTCAGATGTTTTATCTAAATATTGTACTAATATATTTCATGATAAGATATAAAAGAATTTTATTTTATTATGTTGTTTTGAGATTTTTTATTATGATGCACATTTATTTATTTTATTATTATTATTGCATGTCTTTATTTTAAGGCTTACTACGGGTTCCGAATTCAAAAGAATTCCTGTCCCCTAGCGCCGATCATGACTCCTAGTTTTGGGTTATGACATCATCGACCTAACCATTTTTAGTAAAGTTTGATTCCTGCACTTAGCAACACTATTTTGTTGCAGAGTTTGAGGAGTTGTTAATTGCCTCATAATTCCTTTTTCATTACATAATACTTTGAATTGTTCATATAGATACTCCCTATATTAATTAGTCCTTAATGCTTTTATTTTCCCATCTAATTTATTCTCAACCTCATTTCTATATTTTTGAAAGCAATATAATGCTTTAGATTTATGAGAGATCTAATAAACATGACTATTTTGAGTGAAGTCAACTATGAAGGTATTGACATATGAATCACCATGCCCTAATTTGACACTTATTGGTTCACATATATCATAATGTATTAGTTGTAAAAGAAATTAAGCACTTGTGCCATTTTTGAATGATTTTCTAACTACTTTTCCTTGTAAATAAAATTCATAAGTGGGCAATTCAAATTTCAAGTTTGATCCTAACATACCATTATGAGCAATTCTATTCATTATATCTTTCCTAATATGCCCTAATCTAGCATGCCACAATTATGCATCCACATTATCATTGCTAGATGTAGTGAACAAGAAAAAATAAACACCACAATTACTATTCAACATATAAAACTATCCATAATGTATCCATAACCATAATAACCAATACCATGAGTAATCTTAACATTTTCACCTAAGAAATACAAACCATATCAGGAGCATAAAGAACATAATGTAGGTTTAGGATTTGCACATGTTAATTCCTTTAACATTAGCTCTTACATTATTGGCTACATAGAACCACTTTGTTCCATTTGGAATTCGATGAAATTTCATAAATTTATTTTTGCCTGTAGCTATATGGTCCATGGCTTTAAAGTGTACAGTCCACTTAAGATGAGTTTTAGTGAGCAATACAGTACTAGAAATAAAAACTTTAAAAACATAATTAGTTTGGTAAAGTGATACCTTTTTTTGGCTCAATACATGCATAACCAAAATAACCCAGGTTACCATAATTGTAACAAGTCACTTTAGTCTTATCCTTTTTTACTTTATGCTTTCCTATTTTACATTTAAATCACTTGTTTACTTTTTTTGGTCCATGTTTAGTCTCATTCATCTTGCCTTTACCTTTCCAATTATTATTAAATCTCTTTCGTTTAAAGCTAGAAGCCTTTTTAGAACTTGATTTAACCATATATGCATGAAAATTTAGCTTAGCAGCCTCAAGGCACTCATTTTCTAATTTTAAGTGGTGCACAATGACGGTAAATGTCTTAATGTTCTCATTATGAGTTATATTCACCTTAATATGTTCCTAACTATTAGGAAGAGACAGGATAACAACTTGAACTTGTTATTAATTAATGAGGTTATGCTAAACTATTTTAAGTTCCATGATCATGTTTGACATATCTCTTAAATGTTGCTTCATTAGCTTAGTAGGGATCTTCTTGTGGGTGACAAATTTAATGGTTAGTTATCGTAGTTTAAAGATAGTTGTTTCTCCAAACTTCTCCATTGAAATGACCCATATTACATTTGCAGTAAGGTACTATTGGTACTTGTATATCAAATCATCATTCATGGAACTTATAATAATTCATCTAGTAGTGAAATCCTTCTTCTTTCAAACATTAAAAGTAGCCACATCATGCTTATATTGCATGTTATTCATATTTCCCTCACCAGGTTTGGGCTCTTCCATAATATTATTAATAGTCTCCAAAACTTCTTGCTCCTAAAGGGCATAGTACATTTTCAAGTGCCATATATTGTAATTATTACCATTCAATTTCTTACCCTTATTATATTCAACTATGATGCTCTTGGATGCCATAGTTAGTAACAAACTACAAGAAATATTATAAATACAATTATTAATGCACATCATTGAGTCATATGAATTAAATAAGAAAGTTCACTATGTTAGCAATCATCATTCTATTTCAAATGTCAAAATTTTATCATTTAATTTAGGGAGAACTACAATTTGCCCTTATGTTTTGGCCTATTACACTACTTCATCCTTGATATTTGAAAAAATAATTATTCATCCCTGAAACTTGCAAAATTATGTATTATTTCATCCCTAAAGAAGGACTAATGAGTGTTAACTATTGCAAATATCAGGGATGAATAAATATTTTTTTAAATGTCAGGGATGAAATAGTATAATAGATCAAAATACAGGGGGTAAGTAGTAATTCTCCCTTTAGTTGAAATTATGCCAATCATAATTCCATATGAGAATTCTCATGAATTTTACCAATCTTAGAATGCTAATATTATGAAGTATAATGCAACAATTCATATAATTAAACAAATACTTTGTAATATATATGATATATATTTCATTACAAAATACATGAATAGAAAATATGATTTCATAAACATAAATCAACAATATGTATATAAACAATTTGCACAATTTTAGTTAAGCAAATTATACTTAATCCTCTTTGGTATTGAATCTTCAAAATTTTCCTTATTCATAATACTTGTAACCATTTTATTCAACCAAGGAAAAAAATAGGACTATAACCTTTTAAAGTTCAACAGTTTGGACTTATAGCAAATTTGGAGGTCTTATTTAAATTCTTGCTAGTATTTTCCTCCAAATGTAAGTATACTAATGTCTGATAAATCTAAGTGTAAGCCATTTGCCACTTTAGAGAATGATTCTAATTCTGAAATATTTTAGTCCCTATTTTTAAATGTTTTATGTCCAATGGTATAATCAGATTAAGTTCTAAGACCTATAAGTGTGTGTTTGTGTTTCAAACTTCTAATCCGTAGGAATATTAATTACATCATCTTGAACCTTAGAAAAATTCTAAGTTTGAAAATTCCATAAAATGAATTTTTAAGAAGCCAACTTTGATAAGCCCTATCTTTCTCTAAACTTAATCAAATTTAACATTCTTTAAACCATTTTAAAGCTTATATTATGGACTACAAATACATGTACAAATCATGATATGAAACATAGTAAACAAGGTAGAACGTAAGGCTTTTTTACAAAAATTCCCATTTTGTGGTGGAATGAAAAAAATTACCAATTTATGGTATTTTTGCTAAGTTGACATTTAAGTTAAAGTCAAAAGTCAACTCACATGTCACCTTAGAAAAAATCACCATAAATTGATAATATTTTTTGATCCATCACAAAATGGTAATTATTTTTTTTTGAAATGCACCATAAATTGATAAAACATTTAAATTTTTGCCATAAATTTTCAAAAAGCCACAGAAAGTAAGTACAAAGTTGTTGTCATAATGATGTTCATACACACAAAATTCATTAATTTCAAGCCATAAAATGAATAACATGTGAATCATCAGTTATAATTTGATACCAATGCAATAATATAGAATTAAATTCATAAACAAGTTAGAATCACATACATCATGACGATTCCATAAGTGTGTGTGTGTGTCTATACTTATATGCACTAGATCAAGTTTTAATCACAATGGGAAAATTTTTTGATTTACAACCATGTTTACCATTTTGATTTTCAATTCATTAGGGAGAGATTCACAAAGACCTTTTATACTTTGTACCACAAATTGGTAATTTTTTTTGGATCAGTACAATTTTGATCTTTGTGGTTTTACCTTTTGGCAAAACCAATCATGTGGTTTTTCTTTTTTAATATTTAAATACCTTGTGTTTCACATTTTTTTTTACACTTTAATACCCTTCTAATAAATACTATTTAAAATATATGCTTTAATGTAAAAATAATATGCATTTTCAATGCTAAAATCATATAATGAGTAATATATCATTCAACTAACTACAATAAACTCGCAAAAAAATTATATTTAGATATATTTTTTATTTTTATTATGAATAAAAAGAAATTATTTTTAAAATAAATTTACAATATTTTTAAAAATAAACAATTTGTTAAATTGATCATAACTCATATATAGAACAAGTTTATCATTGAAATTCAATATTATGTTAATGTTTTCTTATAAAATAATAATGATTTTATTTAAAAAGGTTACTAAAGTGTAAAAAAATGTGTAACACAGGGTATTTAAATAACAAAAAAAAAATCCACAGGACTGATTTTATCAAAAGGCAAAACCACAAGAATCAAAATTTTACTTATCCATTTTTTTCAATGCAAGTATAAATTGATAAAATATTTAAATTTTTTCCATAAATTGGTAAAAAGCTCTAGAAAGTAACCACAAAGTTGTTGTCATAATCATATTCATATAGACAAAATTCATCAATTTCAAGCCATAAAATGAAATTAATTAACAAATTAACATCTGAATCATCAATTATGCTCAAATACCAATGCAATAATACGTAATTAAATTCCTAAACAATTTAGGATCACATACCTCTTCAAGTGTTAATCACAATGGAAAAACACTTTGATTTACAACCTTATTTACTATTTTTTTTTCAATTGATTAGGGAGAGATTCACATAGACCTTTTATATTTTGTATTCTTCTTCATATCCTTTTATTTTTAACATACTTTTTGATATATTTTGGAGGAACAACTTCAAAGAGTTGTTGCACTCTTCCTTTTTCTTTTATAATCAAGTTGAGTTGGGTCAACTCATCATGGGTGACCTAAATCCAAAATCCAAGAAAATTCTTAACCAAATTATTTAAGACTGAAATGATTTTGACTGTAGTTATTTAGATTTAGTTTGGATAATTAGTTTGATTGATTTTATTAAAAAAATAAATTAATTAAGTATAAAATAATAATAATAAAATTCATAATTATTAAAATAATGCAAAATTACAAAAAAAAAAATCTAATAAGTCCAAATTTTCAAAAGTTCAAAAAAAGTCCAAACCGATCAAACTGAACTCAATTTGATTTTCAATTTTGATCAGTTTGATTCAATTAATTTTTTTTAAGATTTTATATTTAGTTTGGTTTTATATTATTAACTAAACTAAACCAAATTGACAAATGCACATCCTATGTATGGCAATGCCTAATGGGAACTACTACAACTAGTTGTCTCCTCTCCCCCTTTATAAACTTACAAAAAATTAAAAAAAAATTAAAATTTCAAGTGCTTCTTTTAAATAAATATTTAATCAAATATAATTTATATGAATTATGTAGTTTCTTCTAATATGGATTATATAAATTTAAATTCAAATTAAAATTTTATTTGATAAAAAATACTTTTAAGCTAATTAATATCATACACAATTTATAAAAAATGTAAGTTTAGCATTATGTATATTTTAGCATACAAAAATAACAAAAAGACGTACCTAAATTTTACAAAATATAAGTTTCATATTATGACATTAATTTAAAATTTTAACTATTTTGCTAGAATTTAATTTATTTACAAGTAATTATACAAGTTTAAAATATTAAAATTTTGAATAAATTTTATAAGCAAACATATAAAACTTGAATTTCTGAATAAATTTCATAAAATTTATTTATATCAAATACATTAATTAAATTTCTTCATAAAATTTATTTTTAAAATCACGATATAACTTTTTAATACAATATTACATGATAAAAGTAATAATAGAATAATAAGACAAACAAAAATACATATTTTTTAGTAAAAAAAATAATAAAAATATATTTAATTTTATAAAAAATATAGGTTTGATTTTATGAAATTTATTAAAAAAATTTCTCTATTTTTGTTAGAACTTGATTAATTTATAAATAATTTCACAAAATAAAGAGGTCAAAATTCTAAAGCTCGAAGACACCAATCAAAAGGTCTATTCCTACACTAAACACAAGCACACATAACCATAATATGTTTAATGCCTTAGAGGTAATATCATATTACCTTAATTCTCACTTGATGCCATATAGACTACACAACACCATGCTTGACACCTTCAGTGGCTATATGGCATCTTGTGATGTCTTTTATTTGATGCCTTAAAGGCTATACAATCCCTGCCTTAATGCTTTGAGTGGCTATATTGCACCCTTTGGATATCTTTTGCTTAATGGTCCCTAGAGGCTATACAACACCTTATCTAATGCCTTAAGTGGCTATATAGTACCCTAGTGATGTCTTTTTATTAATGCCCTTTAAGAATATATAGCATCCCATTTGACGCCCTAAGTCACTATACAACACTCCCATGATATCTTTTGCTTGACTGCTTAAAAGGCTATACAATACCCTACTTGACGCCTTAAGTGGTTATAAGGCATGCCATTGATGTCTTTTTCTTGAAGTCCCAAGAGGCTATACAACAGCCCACTTAATACCTTAAATGGCTATATAATACCCTAGTATGTCTTTTGCTTGACATCCCTAAAGGTTATGAGACATCTCTGCTTGACATTTTAAGTGGCTATATGACACCCTAGTGATGTACTTTGCTTGATGTCCCAATATATTATACAACACCTGTCTGATGCCTTAATTTACATGAGCTCCAACATCCTCTCCTTCCTTTATTTTAGCATGAAAAAGCTGTTTAGATATCTCATACCTAGCGATCCTACTTTGCTCACCAAATAACTCTTATAGATGATGTAGGATTTCTTTTGCACTAGTGTAATTCTCATGTTGCCCATGAATTTCAGTGCTCATGGAAGTCCACATAATGCAACATGCTTGCATGTCATTGCCTTTCCTTTTTTAAGAGTTTCATGTTCCTTTAAAGTAACATTAGGTAGAAGGGATCGGGAGGACTCTATTATAAAACATATAAAATGCGTTTGGAGGCCAAAACAACTTTTAGGTTACATAGCCAATAAAAAAAAATTAACTCCAATGAGTCTATAATTATAAAAAATGATGCTTTGTAGGTTTGTAGACCTCATATTGTCAAATTGAAACAAAATATAATAAGATTATTAGTTATAGTGACATTGTTAATACCATTAGATTTTTTTTTCAATCATAATGGTTTCCCACTATTATAACGAATCCTTCACTTCCAAAATAAGAAACAAAAACCTTTGTTGGATAGGTTTCTAGTGGGTGATTGAATTCTTGATGAATTAGTAATATTCCTTAGGTATGCATAATTGCTAAAAATGCCCTACAGGGGGGGGTGAATAGGGCCAAAAAAATAAAGGAAATTAAAACAAATTAAAAGAAAGATTAAAGGATGAAGAGAAGAGAAATGAACATAAGGTATTTTTGGAGTTCAGATTCTTAACCAATCCTACATCTCCACCTAACTTAACCCTAAGTTAGGATTTTCATCTAGCCATTTCAACCTTATTTCCAAGATTGATTACACAAGAGTTTTTTCAAGGCTTAACTTAAATCTTCACACATATAAGTTTTTCATGGCTTAACTTAAACTATAACAAAAAATCTAAGTATTTCAATGGCTAACACTTAAATCAATTCCTTCCAAACATATTTCCTCACTTCCCTTTTGAATCTAAGAAATAAGAAGAAGAAGAAGAACCTAAACAAGAGCACAAAACCCACTCTCAATAAATTAAGATATAAAAGAGAATTAATGAGCTTTTCAAATGCTAAGAATAAATTGAGTGCTCAATTAAAGTGTGTAAATCCTCGTGTAATTATAAAGGAGACTTGAAATCTAGTTGCTGGAAGCTATTAATTGCATTCCAAGCTCCACCATTCTTCATTTAATGAAAAACAGCTTTCTGCAGTAGAAATGCCGCTCACAGTTGTGATTGGAGGCTCACAATTTTGAGCCTTAAAAACAATTCGGGTGGATGTTTGATATTAGTAGGCTCAACATCCATCACCAGTACATTTGTTTAAGGAATCCTAAGGTTGAGAGTCTATTGTTTAGTGGATTGCATCAACATCCTTCAGATTTTGTTTTCTCCCGCCAGATAGACATGAACAAAAAAACAAGAGCCTACAAGACTAAATTCAAACTTCAACAAAAAAGAAAATAAAATGGCTAATCAAAATATGATTGACAATCAAAAAGTTAAGATTGACAGAAATATAGTAAATGTAAGGATGAAGGGCATAATATAATATTAACTCAAGAGAGAGAATTAAAATAGACTATAAGGGTATCAGAAAAGAAAGAAACAATGGATACTGAGGACTCAAAAGCATAGATAAAACTCAAAGTAAAACCCTAAAGGAAACTAATACATTGCACTAGGAGTGAAACTTAACCCTCACGATGAAGGGAACTATTAATCAATAGAGAAAATCCTTTTGAAGTGAGTAGTTTTTAGTGATATACTTGAAGCGCATAAGCATGATGATGATAGGCCACTAGTTTATCTCATTTGGCTATATCTGCAGCTCATTTCATGAACTTCTACTGATGGTGACAATTATGGGTCATCAAATAAAACTGAAAAAATGATCCGCTAACTAAAAATTGAAAAACTAATTAAAAAAAAAAGTTATCCAAACTAGTAAATTTAGTTTTGATTTGAGTTTTAAGACTACTTTGGTAATGATTTGGTTTAGGTTTTTTATTTTATAAATTATGGCTAATTGACCAACCAATATATATATATATATATATAATTGGTTAAGTAAGCCGTAAATACTATAAAAAAATTTAAAACAATTATAAAAATAGAAAAAATTTAAAAACCGATATAATCAAACCGGTTGCATTGGTATGTTAACCACTAATTGGATGACGACTATAATTAGTTCGGTTATAGTTATAAACATTATCAAACCATCTAATGCTGATCAGTTTAAAATTTTACTTTATAGTTTGGTTAACCGAACCAAGCTTGCCCCTAATGTCAATCTAGCAGGAATCATAAATATTTCCTTTGCTTGGTTAATTTTACTTTATAGTTCCTTTGTTTGGTCAATTTGGATAATTTCTGTTAAACCCAGGAATATCCAGTTGTTTTTCAACACTCATTACCGATCTATACATCACCATCATTATCTTCCTGACAATGCACGTTGGTAACTTTTTCTTTTGCATAGATGCTGGATCAGTCTTTTTTCATGATCAACCATTTTCTAAAGTTCTTATAGCCTCGAAAAATTGTTGGCAATAGTTTCGACAACATACTTTGCTTCTGTAACTGTGGAATTAGTCCTCTCAAGACCTGCAAGTAATAGCATTTTGTCTTAATATATACTTAGTTATGTTATTAATGTCTTAGAGACTTATGCTGTCATGCACTCGGACACAGTTATGTACTAACTATACAATTTCTTTATGATTATGCAGGTATATTAATCTTAGTTCCGTATTCCTTCAGCTGCAAGTTATGTCTTTTTTTACAATGGCATCCTTTCAATATGTCATTCAGTCCCCGAGATGGTACAGGTTATGTATTTATAATAGGAAGCAAACAGAACACAAAAGCAGCTTAATTTGCAACATACTTCTCAGCTTATAGCTTCTATTGAAGGGCCTTATGGTCTTGAATTTGCCTACCAATTGATGTATGTGCTCTTTTATTCATCATAAAAAAAAAAAGAAAGTAATAATTGATGAACTTATTTTTATGATTTGCTCTTACTTCAGTTGTTTTATCTTTTAGTTTAATACTTTCAAATTTAAGTTTTGGAGCAATGATAAGGTTGTTCCCGTAGAATTAGAGCTTTATTCAATAATGGACTGATTGAACATTGTATGTAATTTTTAGGTATGAAAATCTTATTTTCATAGCAGGAGGAATTGGGATTTCACCATTCATTAGGGTCCTCAGTGACGTTATTCACATGGTCTTCTAAGAAATATTCTTCTTGTTTGGACTATGAAAAGGTCAAGTGAGCTCTTCTTTCCAAAATTGACAAGGAGTCAATTCATCAACTACCCTTTAATAAACTACATCTGGAGATACATATATTTATGTCACTCGAGTCAGAAGCAGCACTGGTAAATTAATCTTCTTAAAACTGGCCCTTGTGAATAGTTCCTTCCAGGAATAGTTGCACTTCAAAGTTTCAAGTAATCCTCCTGAGCAACTCAATACTTTTCGAATAGTTGCACTTGAATTATTCAAGTAATCATGAGCAATTCAATACTTTTCCATATAGGAGAACGAAGGATTTCAGAAGAATGCAATGTCTTCTAGTATTTCCGTCCCAGGAAGTGGAAATGCCATATCTGTTCTTGCTAGCGCATGGAACAAAATATGGTTTGAAGGATACATGATATCATTAACAGTTGGCATGTACGTATTAATGAGCTTATTGAATGTCTTTTATATAACCCCTTTATGGAACAACAAATTGGTAGTATCAGGGGCTTCTCATTGTAGCCTGAATCGTAGCCAGTGTTGGAGTCTTTAGTGGTGTTCTTACTCTATGGGGTAATTGGAAGAACAAAAATTCTGCGAAGGAAACATCAAAGAATGATGAGGAGAACATTGAGGAGTAGAACAATGATCACAACATAAATGAGGATTTAGTTCTGGAAAATCTAGATAACTCAACAACTATTGAAAATGGTTTACATTTTTTTTAGTCATTATAACCATGCCTTGCAATCTGATTTCAGATTTTGTCTTTTTTATGTCTTCATTATTAATTATTGGTTTCTGTTGTTGCAGAAATTTTTGAATCTGTATCCACGTTGTCGGGGTATGTGGATGTGGGAGGGATTGTCCGCGGTCCTCCAACTCTTGAAGAAAGCATTGCTACAGAATGCAGGTCTCTTAACATGAGCAGAAAATCTAATGATCTCATTTTCTATTTTAACAGCAATGGCTTCATTTCGTAACTGGCATTTGGGTTGTGTTTAGACTACAAAATATACTAATCTCTTCTGCATCGTAATATATTCCAGTATCCACTCGCAGATAACATTATTTTGGCAGATATATATATATATATTTTATTTTATAAATAATGTGTATTTGTGTTTGGTTCAATTTCGGGTGATATCCTAGTGCTTGGAACGCTTTCACCTTCTACAAGAGCCTGAATTTGAACTGCGGTGAAGGTGTTTGCCTCCTACAAGGAATTGGTGCCATATCAAAACCTTTTATTTGCAGGCATATAAACAACACGACTGCCATCCTTTTATGCACTATACTAGCAATTAAGCTCACTCAGTAACAAACCAGATTAAACAAACTGAGAGGAATAACCATATCACTTATAAAAAGTTTAAGGACAACTTTGGCAATCCATCTTCACAACTGAAGCCATAGCATTCCATAAAGCCGAAACTTAGCTGGCCACAGAAGTGGCTATAAAGTATATAAAGCCGACAGCTTACCTTGCACGGGAAGTGCTTATAGGGCATACACAGTTAAACGCAACTTGCCATTTACCATTGTCGTTGCAAATCACACCTCCTTCACTTGCTCTCAATTGTTGTCACAAATCATGCACCATTTACGGTGAAGTTTAATAAACGATGAGGTTGAAATCCCAACCAACCAGGCAACCAGGCATTCACTAAACCTGCCTCAGAAGAAAACTTGATCGAATCAGATTTATAAAATCAAACTGAACTTTCCAACTTAATTCGTTCATTTCAATTTTCAAGTCACCTCTAATTACCAATACAATCCCAAGCTGCACTGGTGTGATCAGATCTGTCTTCCACTTAGACACACCAAACCAGCAAGTCAGAGGGTCTTCATATATGCCAAGAAACGTTCCCGTACAATAAGACAGGCATATACTACTGGAGCAAATAACACCCAACCACTTGTAATTTACTGATGTAGCTGCAAATACCTGAGAAGGTTCTAATTCCGATTTCATAAAGACCCATATAAATCATATATAATTAACTTGATCAACTACTCTGTTTCTTTAATCTCAAGGTGTTTGCACTCAATTATGCTACTTTAAAGATAACTGAAGTTAGTCTATTTTCATGTGACAGTACCGCTATATCTTAAAAAGAAAATGCAGTTCCATCATTAGAATCAAAAGAAAGTTTTAGATTAGGCCTGAGTTCAGCCAGTCATTGAAGGAGGAAATTTCAAACAGAAAATTTGGCAGATGTACAGAAAAATGAACTCAACTATACAATTCAAAGTTTCCTTCTCCCATTAAATTTTACAAGCAGTTGCAAGGTCAATCCACAACCTAGCTCAGTCAAAACTACGGAATATCAGAATTTTCAAGTGACTTGGATATCATCTCTGCTGCTGTAAAAAAAAACACAAGGTCAATCCACAAGCTAGCTTCTCAAGCTCTGAAGACAAGAGTTTCTTCTCCATTTTCATTTTCCAGCAACAAAAAAACCAAAAATAGAAAAGAGGAGAAATATGCACTAGAAATGCGAAAATTGAGATCAATATATTACCGTGAACTTGTAGTGGAGATCTTAAGATTACAGCAATTTCTCCTGCCACATCCAGTCATTCCACTCTTTTCAAGGTGAAGCCCGTGTCTACTTAACATCCTGTTTCTCAATTAGGAAATCGAGACTGTGTTTTTGTAAAACTTATCACTGCTTTTCTTATGAATAAATTTGAATTTTATATGCTCAAACTTAATGTTTACAGTGAACTTGGATGGTATATCACCAACATTAGTACATACAAAAACCACCATAACAGAGTTGGTAAGACTTGCATTCACCAAAAATCCCCACAAGAACAACATCCACTTTTAAAATGATGAAATCTGTTTACATCTCTAACAATAATTTCCCTCTTCATAATGTTTGATGCAAGCTTCATGAAAGAATGGCAATCCCCACAAATACGTAGATTCTTCATAATCCTAATAGGTGCCCTAGGAGGTAAGCACATGAGCCCAAAAGTAAGCGCTAGCTTCTCACTATGGTGCCTGAGAAGTTCTTGTTTTCTGTTCTCATCCACATCATGAAGATCATAGCTTGTCTCAACCCTATAGCCTAGCTTCTTCATCTTTTCCAGCAAGTTATCCAATCTGATATAAATATCAGCAATTCTAGGATGGCTTGTCTCTCCCCCCACAAATATGTGAACTTTGTCCTTAATTTCAATCCAACTCCTCCCGGTCTCCTTCTTTACATCATTTTCTTTAAGAAGCTTCCTTGCTTTTGCAGCTTCCTTCCACCTCTTATTAGCAGCATATATGTTTGACAACAAAACATAGTTTCCGGCATTATCAGGTTCCATATCAAACAAGTTCTTAGCTGCTATCTGAGCTAAATCAAGATTGCCATGAATCCTGCAAGACGCCAAAACTGATCCCCACATGGAAGCGGTAGCACCGGATGGCAAATTTTTTATCAACTCATGAGCTTCATGCATTAGCCCTGCCCTACCAAGAATATCAACCATACAAGAAAAGTGAAGGACATTAGGAGACACATTGTGCTCTCTTATCATAAGGTTGAAGTAACTTCGTCCCTTGTCAACAAGACCCATGTGACTACATGCTGACAATACTGAAACATAAGTAACTTCATCCGGGCACATGCCTATCTGCTGCATTTTCTCAAATAAAATCATAACTTCCAAAGAGCGAGAATGTTTAGCAAATCCAGTAATCATTACGTTCCATAAAACAATATTTCTCCTGTAAGCGTCCGAAAAGGCAATATAAGCTTCTTCAACAATACCACATTTAGCATACATGTCAACAAGAGATGAAGTCACATAATGGTTTGAGCCAAACCCAGTTTTACAAATAACAGCATGAACCTGTCTCCCTTCGATTGAAGCTGCCAAACTTGCACATGCACAAGAAACAGAAGATATTGTAAACTGGTTATATTCCAGCCCAATTGCTCGAGCTCTGTTAAAGAAAACCAGAGCCTCCTCATAGAGTCCATTATGCACGTACCCTGCCACCATAGAACTCCATGTAACAGCATTCCTCTCCGGCATATGTTCAAAAACATGAATCGCATCCTGTATCAAACCACTTTTAGAATAAATATCAAGCAATGCAGTCCCCACGAAAACATTTGCACCCATTGCAACCTTCATAGAAAATGCATGCAATTGCTTGCACACAAAAGTATCACTTTTGGAAGCAGAAGCGCAAATAACACTCGAAACCGTGAATTCACTAAAAGGAATTCCTTCCCTTTGCATTTCCAAGAAAAGAGCAATAGCTTTTCGCTCTTCTCCATTTTGGGTATAAGTACCAATCATGGTATTCCACGAAACCAAGCTTCTTTCAAGCATCTTATCGAACACTTTACGAGCATAGTCGATCATGGCACATTTTGAGTATACGTTAATTAGCATATTGGACGTTAGAGTATCTGCTTCTGGCCCAAAATGCAGGATAACTTGTGCGTGGCAAGATTTTCCTATCATGGGTTCT
Source organism: Mallotus nudiflorus (assembly GCA_947683625.1). Classification (NCBI taxonomy): domain Eukaryota; kingdom Viridiplantae; phylum Streptophyta; class Magnoliopsida; order Malpighiales; family Euphorbiaceae; genus Mallotus; species Mallotus nudiflorus. Next base: position 2,494,623 of record CANTUR010000793.1, on the reverse strand, counting down.
CGTCTTTTAGCACACAGTTGTAAAAGGGAATGCAGATGTGATAATTGGGTGGCAATTGTCTCTCCAGGAAAAGTGACGTGGGATAGTTTTATCAGGTGTCGTGGTACAGGGTGCGGCAAATTGGTAGCAACGGACATGGTCATTGAATATCTTTCTGTGCGTGCGCACGCTTTTCCAAAGTTTCATGTAATTGCTTGTAAAATATGGAAAATTAACACTTGGAAAGGAGTCAATAGCTTGGCAGTTGAGGCTAATTATTCTTCTAACTGCTTCAGTTAGAGTTTAGCATTTGCACTTTTCTATTATTATTATTATTACTATTATATATATATATATATATATATATATATATATATATATATATATATATATATTGCTTAAAAGATTAGTAGATTACTTTCTCCTTTACAAATAGAACTACTTCCATTTTGACGTAGGGCGTTGAAAAGGCAACCAAGTGAAATTTAAAGCAGACATGGCTATGTGGAAAAAGCTAAACAGGTTTGGAAAAGATTAATAATGAATCTGTGTTACATGCCCTCGTGATTGTACTTTAGCTAAACAGGTTTGGAAAAAGCTTGTGCCGGTTGAAAGGCATAATGCTTTCTTTTCTGAGGACATCTATGGAATGTTGTTGAGTTTTTTTGGGAAACTTAGTGTGGAGGGGTGCCTCTCCTACTTGGGCACAAGTTTTTGGAGGCGTATTTGGCATTGGCGCAATGTTTTGGTTTTCCATTTGGGTGGATACGTTAGTGATAGCATTGTGGATATTATGGGTTGAGCTGAGGAAATTGCTGCTATTTGGTCTAGGTTAGGTGAGTTCAATGCATATGGAAGCGTTAAACATTCAGTCATGCTTAGTTGGCACCCTCTTGCGCACAATTGGGTGAAAATCAATTCTAATGTGTCTCTTAGATCGACTACTAAAAGAGCATCTGCTGGAGCTTTAATTCGTGATTACTATGGCAAGGGGCTAGGAGGTGTGGCAATTAATATAGGCATCTCTTCTGTGTTTGGAACTGAACTTTGGGGCGCCTATAAGGGTCTGAATTAGCTTTTGATGCTGGGGCTCGTAACGTAATTTTAGAGATTGATAATCTTAGTGTTTGTCAGTTGCTTTGGCGTCAAAGTCATAATGTGAATGCTTATTTTGCTTTGATTCAGTCTATCAATGCATTACTACAGAAGGAATGGACGGTCCTAGTGGCGCATGTTTTTCGTGATTCAACTGATGCCTCAGCAGCATATTGTTATAGCCCGCAAAGTTGGGTCCGTCCCAATGAGATGTGCTACATGTACAATGCAAGAAAATTCGGCCAAGGCAAGTCAAGGAAGGCTGCTTGCTGCCAAGGCCAACAAGTGTGCCTAGAAAAATGTGAGAAGCCACTAGAGGGCTGCTAGAGTTGCTAGATTCAAGGGCAAATTACCTAAGCAAAGGAAGGAGCCGAAAAGCACATGTGAAGGCTCTAGAGAGCTGCGGAAAAATGGCAAGGTTGAATGCGTTAGCCATGCAGCCTTGCCAAAGAGGTCATCCGGAAACTTCCACTAAGGAATAAGGGTGCCAACCTTCCATAAAGTTCCTATGCCTCTCATTCAAGATGCCTACCCAAGGGAATTCTACACGGTTCAAGAATGTTCTATTGTTCTTGTACATAAGATATTTGTAGAAATATTTAGATGAATTATTTGTAGCCACACGTTGAGGAGGTGGAAAACCTATATAAAGGGTCCTCCTCTCATTTGTAAAAATGATGAGAATTTGTTGAGAAATCTAATATAGTTTTCATATTTACTCTCATTCAATTGCTGCCCAATTTTCATCCTAAACCTCTTGTTGCCTATTGACTCACTTATATTATGCTACGTTTCAACTCTTAGGCTTACTTAGTTCTACTTCACCCCCATTGTAGACTAAGTGTTGCACGTCTTAGCGAACCTCTAAGGCTAAGCACGTGACAGGTGGTATTAGAGCAACAGTTTCAATCCTAGGTACCATTAGTTGGAAGACTTAAGCAAATGGCAAATTAGGAAGCCAATGTTGTTATCAACGTAGAAGTGTAACAAACCGGGAAAACTCGTGGGTGCGAGGAGGTACACTCACAGCCCAAGCGGGGCAAATCTAAGGCTCCAACTATATAGCCAATTGAAACTCGTGTGGCTAGCTTAGAGAAAAGCTTAGCCAATGTCACCGCATCTGTTGGTGAGCTCAATGATCAGGTGGACAATCTAATCCACAAGAATATGGAAATCACTAAGGCTGCCAAAATGATGATCAAAGAACTTGGTAGGACCTTAAGGGGAGAACTATGCTCCCTAACCTAAGAGTTTGTTGACCTACGTAAGACTTTTCAAGGCAACGTGCAAAAGCTTTGTAGGGAAATTGATGCCATTTGTTGAGGTAGTCCACCCTTGACAAGCGCTGCTTCAACAAGCACTTCGACCATACATGGCTTGAAGGTGCCAAAACCAGCCATGTATAGTGGTGCACGCAATGCCACTATGGTAGGAAATTTCTTGTTTGGTCTTAAACAATATTTTGAGGCCATGAATGTTGCTGATGAATTCGTAAGGATTAGCAATGTTGTTATCTTCCTTAGGGACGTTGCCTAACTATACTGGAGGTGAAAATACACCGAAAGGGAGAAGGGGGTTTGTGTGATCAATACTTAGGAGTAGTTCGAGGCTGAACTCCTTAAGCAATTCGTGCCCCACAATGCCAATGATGAGGTGCTAAGTAAGCTATACGTTTAAGGCAAATCAATAGCATTTTGGACTATATTAAGGAGTTCACTACCTTTATGCTTGGAGCCATTAAATCATTTGACTAACAACTCCTCTTTAACTTCAAGGATGGGCTAAAGGATTGAGCAAAAATGGAACTTGATTGTAGGAATGTCAATACCCTCGATGAAGTCAATGCCGTTGTGGATCCATTTATGACTATTCTGCCCAAAGCAAGGGGATATAGCCCAACGCTAGCAAAAGTGGGGGAGAAAAGGAGACCTCTTCCAACTATGATAAAGAGCACTTTCAGAATGGACATAAGGACTTGAGGCACAAGGAGTCTCAACACCAAAAATTCCATGGTGGAAGCTCTAAGCAAGGTAAGAGCCATCAAGTAAGGGCGATGCTAACAAGCCTTCAAGGCCATGCTTCTTTTGTATTGGCCACATTGGATGTGAGACTATCTAAACAAGCAGGGTATCAATGCCATTATGGCAGAATTCAAAAAGGCACAGTCCCAAGAGGAACTATAAGTCACCCTAGGTTCCTTGCAATTTATGGAGGATCCAAAGCAAGATGGCAGAAAATTTATTGTGATGAACCTCCTCCCTAGCATGCAGCCTATGGGAGTGGAGAATTAAGGAAGGCGAAAGTCTGTCAAGGCCACAATTAAAGGAGCTATGGTGACGGCCATGTTGACACAGGTGCTGATGGTGTTTATATAGGCCAACGAGATCGACTTGCCATACACCAAAACCCATACCCATGCCGAATATGTAGGATCCAAGTTTGCCATGTGGGCAAAGCATACAAGGTGAGGATTCGCATCGGCGAATGGGAAGGCAAAATTGACATCCTCATTACTTCCATCGACAGGAAGCAAATGTACTTGGGAATCGACTTTGTACATGCTGTAAAGGCCATTATGATTCCATATGCCAACGCCTTATACTTCACATAAAAAGATGGGGTGATACAAGTGCCTATTGAAGTGGAGCTAAGTGAAAAATGTGAGCACTTCAACATTTGGCTATTGAAGGCACAAAGTGCAAAGGTGTCAAAGGTTATACCAACGAGGGAGATAGCTCACGATGATATGCGAGGAACCACCCAAGTGCACCAATAATGCAAAGGCTCTGATGTGCCAAGTTCAAAGCACAATGAGGATGATGTGAGCTCAAGTGAGGGAGGGTGTTATAGCCTACGAAGTTGGGTCCACCCCAATGTTATGTGCTGTATGCACAATGCAAGAAAACTCGGCCAAGGCAAGCCAAGGAGGGCTGCTTGCTACCAAGGCCAATAAGTGCGCCTAGGAAAATGCAGGAAGCCTTTAGAACATATTAAAGGGCTACTAGAGTTTCTGGACACTAGGGCAAGTTATTGGACTTAAAGGCAAGTTGCCTAGGCCAAGGAAGGAGCCTAAAAGCACACGAGAAGGCTTTAGAGAGTTGTGAAAAAATGGCAAGGCTGAATCTGCCAACCATGCCAAAGAGGTTATTCGAAAACTTCCACCAAGGAGCAAAAGTGCCAACCTTCCAAAAAGTTCCCATGTGTCTTATGTAAGCTACCTACCTAAGGGAATTCTATATGGTTATGGAATGTTCCTTTATTCTTGTACATAAGATATTCATAGAAATGTCTAGATGAATTATTTATAGCCACACATTGACGAGGTGGAAAACCTATATAAAGGCCACTCCTCCCATTTATAAAGATGATAAGAAATATGATGAGAATTTATTGAGAAATCTAATATAGCTCTCATATTTACTCTCATTCAATTGCTACCTAATTTTCATCCCAAACCTCTTGTTGCCTATTTGCTCACTTATATTCTGCTGCATTTCAACTCTTAGGCTTACTTAGTTCTATTTTACCTCCACTATAGACTAAGTATTGTGCATCTTATTGAACATCTAAGGCTAAGCACACGAAAATATGCTTATAATATTCTTTTGGGTGTACATTATCTACAATATCCACCTCCTCAAGTTTTAGAATGGCTTGAGCATGATAGAGTGGGTGTGGCCTACTTAAGAGTTTGTTAGTTTACTAGTTTTTCTTTCCTTTTTGTACAAAAAAAAGCAGACATGATTTTATGGATTTTCTTTTATGGTTGTGTGAGTTTTCTTGTGTGGTTGTATTTGAACACATGACTATGTGTATTTTTTGGCATGGCTATGCCTCATTGGTGTTTTGGCCACATGATCATGTGTCACTAACATTATTTTTTTATCATGTGGATTTTTTTATTTTGGTTGTTTGGAATTATTATTTTAATTCCTGCTATACCTATATTATACCTAGGGTATAAATAGATGTTTTAGGATTTATTTAAGATGGCTATTCTTTTTTATTATTCAAATTAAAACTTTTAGCTTATTTTTCTCTAGATTAAGAAGTTTAAGCCTTTAGATTGAGGCTTATTTCTTGGAATCTCGGGATTGAGATTTGATTTTTACAATACTAAATTGCATGTTGATTATTTCATGCTACATGCTACGTCAGGTGGTATTAGAGCAGATTTCTCTTAATCGATAACTAATATTAGTGCTAATAGTGGCAACCAATCCCAAGATGGTCATCGAGTATTCTAAGCCATTTATAGAACAATTGAAGAGTAACAATAATCAACCTAAAACATAACATAGTGTTTGGAAGCACTACAAGTCCAAATGCAAGCATTATTGAGGGTTACTGGACAAAGGCAAAAGAATAATAATAAAGAACAAGGCGGAGGAATTAGCCCCACTAAACTGATTGTTAATCCCATCCTTAATATACAAAAATAGAGGAGGCCAGCTATAGGATTTGATGGAACTTTAGATGAGGATGCCAACTTTAGTGAATTTGCATTTCCACGTGGTAAATAGAGAAATGGAAAGTAGTGGCAACCAAACTACATAGGAGACGACAAATACAAATTGAAGGAACTTCAATGGTGATCTTAATATTGAGGGTTATTAAATTGGTTAATTGAAGTATATAGGTTCTTTAAGTATATAGAATTGCCTGAGTATAGGAAGGTTAAATTTATTATTTATAAGTTGAAGGGCTAGAATCAGTATAGTGGGATAGGTTAAGAGAGAGACAAGAATGAGACAGGGTCATGGTTCGGTGCAAACTTGGTGTAGAATTAAGCAATTATTAAGAGGTAGATTTTTGCCTCCTACTTTGAACAATATATCTTTAATGCTTATCAGAGATGTACATAGGATAGTAGGAGTGTGAAAGAATATACTGGTAAATTTTTTAGGTTAGCCAAGAGGAATAAGTTATAAGAGAGTGAGAACTAATATATGGTGAAATATTTAAGTGGGTTGAAGCAAAATATTAAAGAAAAGATTGGGGTACATATGGTTTTCAATATGCAAGAGGCTAGTAATTTGGCCATGAAAGTTGAGTTACTTCTATAGGAGCAAACCCATAGTACTAACTATAGAAAGTATGACAGAGTAGATAGTATGGCTCCATATTACAAAGGAAAGATGCCTCAAATTGAATATAGAACCTATCGATGATGGTGTACAATAAAGAAAATGTGTAGTAGTAGAAGGAAATAAAGGTAACACTTTAAATGCTATAAAAAAATATCACTTATACTAAATCGTTTAGTGTTAAGTGTTATAGATGTAGTAAGGTTGGATATCGCTCTAATGAATGTCCAAAGAGGAAGGCAGTGAATGTGGAAGAAAAGAGTGATGATGTTATTAAGGATTAAGTGTATGTACCAGATGGGGATGATAATTGTGAAGATTCTGAACATAATGAGTATACATGTGTAGTAGTGAAGTTTATGTTATCTCAAAAGCATGAGGATGATACTCAACGCGATAAACTCTTTCACACTAAATGTACAATAGAGTTTATTTGATCTTATTGATGATAGTGGGAGTCAAGAGAATATTAAGGTAGACATGTTGTGGAAAGGCTAAGAATGGTAACATGGGCACATCCTAATCCATACACTATTGGGTGGATTAAGGAGGTTTATGGTTGTTGGCAATTGAATGTTGTAAGGTACATTTCTCCATTGGAAGGTATAATGATGAAGTGTATTGTGATGTAGTGAACATGGATGCTTGTCACTTTATGCTTGGGAGTCCATGGCAATATGATGTTGATGCTAGACACTTAGGTAGGAGCAACATATATCAGTTAGAAAAGAATGGGGTGAGGTATACATAGGATCCATTAGCTATGAAAAAGCAACCTAAGGTTTTACAAGTTAAGAGGAGGAACTTTCTATCTATTAAGCATAAACCATCCATATTTGTAAGAGAGTGTAATAAGACTGAAAGGGCCCTAGAGGTCGAGTGAATGAGGCTAATCAATAATTAAGAAAGACTTTTATAAGCTAAGAAAAAGAAGATTTAAGAACACTTGAAATTAAGGAGTTCAATTCATAAATAAATCTATATCTCCACCTAATATATCTTAAGTTAGGATTTTTAATCTCCACACCAATCTTATTAATCAAGATTGAGTTTACAAGAGTTTTGAAACTCAACTTTAACCCTTATAATAGTGGAGCTTTTATATACATAGCTCTAATCGAAACCATAATTCCAAGTGTTTTATGGTTTGCACTTAATCTAATTCCTCTAGCATTAACTCCTCACTTCCCTTTTTCAACCCATGGAAAGAGATAAAGAAGAATGCTAATCTATAATTCAACCCACACTTAAAGTGTATTTGATAATAATGAAGATTTTAGAAGGCATAACAATTGCATGATAAATTTTTAAGGTTTTAGTCAGCTCAACCAATTTCTCTAATACTATAATTGAGCTTTCAAGGCTTAATTTTATAGAAGAAAATAACTATTAGAACCATTAAATTTGTTTAACACCTTCTTCTTCTTCTTCTTCTTCATTAAATGCAAGTTTAGTTTTTTTACAGAGAATAGTCTACTCAAGATTGTGAGCATAAAAAATTATGATTGTTATAAGTAAACGTAGTTGTTAGAACCTTTTCAGAGATAGCTCAGGATCGTGAGAGTCTTCTCATGATTATAAGCCACCTTCTTATGATTGTGAGTAAAGGATAATGAGTGGCTTAGATATCTTGCTTAAGAGAGCCAATCTTAGAGTTACTCTCCTAAAATCATGAGCTACTGTTAAGGATCATGAGCAACAATTGAACTTGGAAGAACACTATATGTTTTGCTTTAACTGACTTTCCTTTCTCTTGAATTAAATCTCATGCTTTTAGAGACATTTGTAAAAGATTTTAAAGGATTCAATTTGGCTTCAATTTTATCTTTATTTTAGTCTTTGATCCTCTTCTTTATTGAATATAATTTTGTTCTTAACTTATGAAGCTTGCATTTAAGTAAAAAGCATTAGTACTTTAAAATTACTTATTAAAATCAAAACAAGGTTGAGTTAGTAGTTGATCATGTAAATGTTTAACAATATCTCCCTTTTGACTTTGATAAATAATTTCAAATATAAGAGAATAAAATTTACAAGTGGAAGTATGTGTGTTTGCTATAGGTTTCTCCCCCTTAATTATACAATAAAGGTCTTTGGATTTAACTCTCCCTAGTGTATGCTTGAGTGCAAATTTAGCTCTTAAACACAAGTTCATAAAGTAAATAAGTAAGTTTGTATGAACCTATTTACAAATCCATTTAAGTGTTAAACACAACCAAGATTTCACAAGTTCATTTAAGCATTTTTCAAGTTCATGCATTTTATTCAAAATCCTAGACTACTACTCCCCCTTTTATCAAAGGATAAAAAGATGAGAAGGAATAAAAAGAGAATGATAAAGGATAAAGTCCATTAAATAATATAGAAACATGAAAGTAAGAATGTAATCCGTAAAATATTATATTAGATTAATAAGGAAGCTAGTACATATGAGCATAAAGAAACATAAACACAAATGTAAGAGATAAGATTTAGTGAAAAATAAGAAAAAATAACAACTGAAGATGTAGTCAAACGAGAAAAAAGATGCATGATAAAGTAAAGGAAATACCTAAGCTAAAGGTTAAACATCATATCAATGGTCATCACGTTCTTAAGAAGACTAAGTAGGAGGAGAAGAACGAGTCCATTGACATTGTAAATTATTATGACCATAAAGATAGTGACATTAAACTTGAGGTGATCCATCCTTTAATTAAAGCAATCTAAGAATGCGTCAATATGATCTAACATTGCATTAAAGTTTGATTCAACTAAAGACATGCAATTAAATAAGTGGCCAACCCAGGTCGGTTCATCATCTTAAGCTTAAGCAGCTCTTGAGGATCCTTCTTCGCCTTTAGGATGTTTCTGTTGAAAGGGGGAAACTACTTAAGGCATGGATTAGTAGTTTTAGTCTCCAATGTCTTTAAGACATTGAGTAGTAAACTAATTAATATCCTCAAAATATTGTTTAAGTTCCTCATCCATTTGAGGTGCAATATCCTCATCCTTCCAAAACCACAAATTGGTGACTCTTTTGAATTGCTTGGAATTTTTTATGAAGGTAGAGTTAAGGAAGTCGTAAGGGTTAAAGTTATAGAAAGAGGTGTTAATCCTAAAGAAGTTTTCAATTTTGGCGATAAAACCTCAAATGCCTAAGTTTTTGAAAGCAATATTGCTAAGAAGCCAAAGTCTCTGTTAAAAGAGCCTCTCTATTTGAATTCGCACATTGTCAACCATGCAATAAAGGAGAAAAAGATCTTTAAAGGACATGGATTCATAATTTTAATCCCTAGCACTGATAGATTATACAAGAAAGCTTTGGATATACTAAAGAGCTTTAGTTTAAAGAGTTAAGGATTTTGTGTTTCCTATATGAAAAGAAAAGGAAGAGGGTTTGTAATTATCTACCCAAATGTTGTGGTAAGACCATAGAGTGTTTTTTTAAAAGAGACCCCCTTGAGTGAACCTAAAAATATTGTCAAAATTTTGAGCAATGAGGAACTGATCTCTACTACCTAATTGAAAATGCATTTTATTTAAAGGATTTTGATCATCTGTGTGGTGAACTCTAAGGTAATAGGAAGATAGAAATTCAACAATAATTTTAAACCTACCTTTCCAAATAAAGATTTAACTTCCTTAAAGCATCCAAGCTCTTCAAGGGTAACTTTAGACATGAAGGTATAATTATTCTTTGAGAGAAAGAATTTGCTCTAGCACAAATTTATGCTTGAGTATAGAAGATTGAAGGGCTCTTCTTTAGTGTTAGTCTTATGTTACTCTTTTAGAAGTGGATGAAGAGGGTATTTCTTGTTTTGAACTTTTTTGGAGTGCCATTTACGTGAGAGGAGGGAAGGGAAGTGAATATAAGAAGGGATGGTGTAAAAGATGGCGGAGAAAGAAGTAAAGCACACTAGGAATGAGAGATAACACAACAAGAGTGAAGAGAAGATAGTGTGAAGGAATGTGAGAGAAAATTAGTAAGGAATAATGATGTTTATATTGATTTTGGAGCAAAATTAGCCTTAGGATCAAGTGAAAATGAGTTTTGTATATTTTTTGGCTGTTTGAATTTGAAGGGGTGTGATAAATCTTGAAAAGAAGTAAAAAATGGTCAAAAATTTATTACATATTGCTCTCAAAGATCATGAGCATCGATCGTCAGGACATCAGGCCTTGACATATCCGTGCATCACGAGCCGATGTGTTAAAATGCAATGATCATGAGCAAAATGCTACTTAGTCCTTGAAGTTTAAAAAACTTTGTCAATTAGGTTTAACAAATTCATTCAATTTAGTCTTTTTGAATGAAATTAACATATTTGAAACTTTTAATTATGAGTTAACTTTAAGGATTAACTACAGTTTTTTTGACGTTAATTATGATCATATAAATGATATAGAATACCAATAGACAAATTGATGTTAACTATTTAAATAATTAATCATATGAATTAATTCCAATGATTAATTATTAATTAGCACAATGTTAGGGTCATTTTTAAAAACCCTAATAGTCGATGATGACAAAGTTAAAATATGTCATTAGACAATCAATTTCATAAAGAGAATTCGCATTCAAACTATTTCAAAACCAACTGAACCACTAAAACCTTACCCCAATCACTAATTACACCATTAGAGACTCAACAAAACCCTGATTGGACCTTGAACTTACCAATTGGGTATTGAGAAAGAGGTTTAAGAAGAATAATGAGCGAGAAGTATACTTGAGTCATGTCTTCTAAACTAATAAGTACAGTCCAAAATAAGGGGCTGTTTACAGTGTGTATTATGTAGTTTTTAGCCTGGTTTTAATTTCTAAAGCTTATATTTAACCTTTGGAAGCCTTGTGAATGAAAGTCAAACTTTGGTAAATAGTGTGTTTCAGTTTAAAACTGTCTTCTAAAATTCTAGTGTGCTAATGGGTCTTATTTGGCAAAAAGTCAAATTTTGACCTCTAGTGGTTAAACTGAGCCCCACAACTATTTACCTTTCATTGTCCTTATCCAAAAAGGGTGCTTTCCAATTTTAGAATATTCCAAATTTGGAATATACTTGGACATGTGTGAACCTACTAAAAGGAGAGGATATACTATTATAAAATAAAACCAACTAATGCATCCTCCTAAAATTATCCACAATAATAAAGTAAATAAATCATGCATAAATCTATATATTCAAATTTAATATTATATTAACCACATGAAAATTCTAATTTAAATATTCTCAATAAGCATTTTATAAAATTAACTCACAGGTGGAGCATACCGGCCAATATCTCCTCGGCTACTGATACAGAACCTCCAAGAATAAGCTTGATAACCCCTTTATGTATTTGAACCCCAAAGCATTAACTTGAAAACCCTAATAATTAATTCGGCAACAACCCCTAAGAATGGTTAATAATCAGATTACTTAGATGATTAAGGAATTAGAATAAATAAAACTCGTTTCTAAATTCCATTTTCAAAACACTCCGTAAGAAGATGATCAATCTACTTGAATGTTCTTTAAAGCGTGTATTCTACTCAAGAACACAAAGATAAAAGCAAACGAATTTTAGGTTTATAAAACTTCAATTCTAAATGAAAATGATTTAACCAAAGCACATTTATAGCCTTTACAAAGTTCTCCTCAATGAGTAAGGAAACTAACCTAAACAAAATAGGAAATTAACTAAAACTAATGGGCTCTTTAGATGAAAATTTGTTTAGCCCTTATTTAGCATAATTAAACTCTAATAACATTGCCTAAGTAAGTCTCCCATGCATATTCAACTAGCCTATAACAAATATGGCCCATTATATACTTAATTAAACCCTTTAATAACTTGGACTTAAATTAAGTTGTATTGGACTTGAGTTGCACTTTCCCCAAATGCTTTAGTGTCCTTGTAAAACTTCATTAACTAAATTCATAAAGCCTTGTAGATGATGGATTAAGGTTTGTTAAAGCTTTTTAGATCGAGACCTTGTTATAGGACCTTGAGGCATGCTGATTAGACTCAAAACCTCTTGAACTTGATCCTTACCTTCTTGACCATGCTCATCTTCATCATGTTGAATCCTTTGAACTTGATGTGTATGTTGTTCCATAACATTTCCCCTCTCCTCAAAAGGATTCATCCTTAAAACTAAAGCATCATTTACATAAAAAGGACTCAAATTAGTGACATTAAATGAAGCACTAACATTATACTCTCCAGGTAGATCCACTTTGTATGCATTGTCATTAATCCTTTCAAGTATTCGAAAAGGACCATCTCCTTTTAGGTTTAGCTTACACTTTCTTTGAAGTGGTTTACAAAAATGCACACAAACACAATCTCCAGGCTGAAAAATCATTAGCTTCCTTCCTTCATTCACACGTGAAGCTACTTTAGTAGTTTGCTTCTCAATCCTCTTTTTAACTTGCTTATATAAATTCTTCACCAAATCTGCCTTAGAATTAGCATCAGCACTCACAAAATTGTTAGTCGCAATGGTAATAAATCAAAAGGAGTAAGTTGATTAAATCCATAAAAAATCTTAATTGAATAGCAATTAGTAGTGTTATGAACAACCCTATTGTAAACAAACTCCATAAATGGTAAACAATCCTCCCATGCCCTAATGTTCTTTTTTATGATTGCCTTAAGTAAAGTAATTAAAGTCTTATTAACTACTTTAGTTTGCCCATCGGTTTGAGGGTAATAAATAGTTGAAAATAATAGCTTAGTTCCTAAGTTTCCCTACAACACATGGAAAAAATGACTCAAAAATTTAACATCCCTATCACTAATAATGCTTTTAGGCATGCCATGTAAATGCACAAGTTCTTTTAAAAAAAAATCAGCAATCAACTTAGCATCATCAGTTTTATAAGATGGTATAAAATGAGCCATTTTACTAAATCTATCAACCATAACAAATATACTATCACGACCTTTCCTAGTTCTAGGCAATCCAAGCACAAAATCCGTAGATAAATTAGTCCAAGGTTCACTAAGAACGGGTAATGGTGTGTATAACCCATATGGTTTCAAACCTAGACTTGGCCTCTTTACATGTAATGCAATACTCACAAACTTTATGCACATCATGCTTCATATCAGGCCAAAAGAAATATTCTAATGGCATATCATAGGTCTTTTTTTTACCTAAAATGCCCTATTAAACCTCCTCCATGTGCTTCCTAAATCAATAATTCCCTTATAGAACACTTAGGAATGCACAATATATTTCTTTTAAACATGAAACCATCAAACAAGTAAAAATCATATGAAATAGCCCCATTATCAGAAGATTTATATATATCACCAAAATCATCATCATGTGGATACAACTTCTTTATAAACTTAAAACCTAATTATTTAGCACTAAGTGAGTTAAGTAAAGTGTACTTCCTAGACAATGCATTAGCAACCACATTCTCTTTACCTTGATTGTAATTAATCATATATGGGAAGGTTTCTATAAACTCCACCCAATTGTCATGCTTACGGTTCAACTTATCTTGACCCTTTAAATGCTTTAAACTTTCACGATCAGTGTGTATCACAAACTCCCTAGGCCACAAATAATGCTACCATATTTTCAAAGCTCATACCAAAGCATATAATTCCTTGTCATATGTTATATACTTCAAGGTTGCCTCACTAAAATACATTTGCAGCCTTTGATCCTATATCAAAATTGCTCCAATTCCTATGCCACTAGCATCACATTCAATCTTAAAAGTCTTATTCAAGTTATGTAAAGAAAACAAAGGTGCATTACACAGTTTATCCTTAAGTTCATTAAATGCATGTTCTTGTGCATCACCCTAAACAAATCCAACATTTTTCTTAACTAACTCATTCAAAGGTGCAACTATAATGCTAAAATCCATAATGAATCTCCTATAGAAATCAGTAAGCCCATGAAAGCTTCTTTCCTTACTAGCATTTTTAGGTTTTGGCCACTCCTTAATGGCTATAACCTTATCCTCATCAACCTCAACCCCTTGACTAGATACTATAAAACAAAGAAAGTTAACAATATACATGCAAAAACTACACTTCTTAAAGTTAGCATGCAACTTTTCTCGCATAAGTATTTCTAGAACAAGTCACACATGCATAAGGTGCTCATCTAAACACTTATAATAAGTCATAATATCATCAAAATAAATAACAACAAATTTGCCTAAGTACTCACACAACACATGGTTCATCAATCGCATGAATGTGATAGGTGCATTAGTAAGACCAAAAGGCATAACAAGCCACTCATACAATCCATACTTGGTATTAAAAGTTGTTTTCCATTCATTACCAACATTCATTCAAATTTGATAATAATTATATTTTAAGTGTAGTTTGGTAAACAAACAAGAACCATATAACTCATTAAGTATATCATCTAATTTAGGAGTAGGATGATGATACTTTACAATGATTTTATTGATGGCTCTACAGTCCACACACATCCTCCATGTTCCATCCTTTTTTGGTACAAGAGTAACAGGAACTAAGTAAGAACTAAGGCTTTCCCTTATATACCCTTTATCTAGTAACTCCTGTACTTATTTTTGGATCTCTTTTATCGCACTTGGATTTGTTTTATATGCTAGCTGATTAGGTATGGTAACTCCAAGAATGACATCAATTTGGTATTCTATACCTCTAATTTGTGGTAAACCACTAGGCATCTCCTCGAGAAACACATCTTCAAATTGTTAAAGAAGATTAACAAACATATTAGGCAAACTGAGTTAAGTTCCTTAGTTTTCAAATAAGCCCATTTGTACAAAAGTATAAATGTAGGCCATTTGGAATACAAAGCCTACCTAACCTCACTTATCTTAGCTATCAAACTCATATTCCTTGCATTTTTCTCTTTAGGCTGAATCTACTTTCCTTTTTCTTTTCCCTCTTTCTTTTCACACTTTTTATTTTCATTCTCTAAATCACTTTTCTTACTCTCTTTTTCTTTTTTTTCTAGCTTCCACTCTCATCCTTTCCATTTTACATTGATCTTCATACACTTCTTTTGAAGAAAGTGGTGTCAATATGGTCTTCCGCCCATCCTTGGTGAATGAATACCTATTGAGGTACCCATCATGCTTAGTTTTTTGTCAAATTGCCATGGTCTACCAAGCAAAATTTCTCTAGCATGCATAAGAACTACATCAAACAACACTTCATCATGATATTTACCAATTGAAAATGAAATAATAAATTGTCTATTTACCTTGACCTCACCACAATCATTAAGCCATTGAATTTGTATGGTCATGGATGTGGAATAGTAGATAACCCCAATCTATTAATCAAGAAGGTACTCACCACATTAGTGCAACTCCTACCATTAACAATCATATTACATGCAACATGACACCTTGTATGGAACAAGTTGTCCCATTGCTCCTCACAACAATCCATCTTCAATTAAGTGTTAAGAGTATGTGACGTAACCAGCGCATCACCCTTAATTAGCTTCTTAATGCTCCCATCACTATAACTTTTTAATTTAGTCATTACATTCACATCACTTTCATTGCCATCCTCTTCATCATCAGTCACTATCTCACTATTTTGTATAGTTAAAGTTCTCTTGTTATGGCACTCTTTGATAATATGACCTACACCTTGACACTTCCAGCACTTAATGTCTTTGTTTCTCCCTTTAGGATCTTTAGTTTTAGTTTTCTCTTTAGAAACTGAATCTGCCTTTCCCTTTGCAACATCATAAGCACCCTTATTTCCACCTTTTCCACGTAGAATTAGAGTTGGAATAAGGTTTGGAAATATACCTTATTGTCCCTCTTCCTTGGAGTTGCTTTTCCACCTTGATGGCAATGTACGCCATCTCTTCTGGATCCCCATATTGTTGCAAATCCACTAGGTCAGCTATCTCCTTATTCAAACCAACCAAGAAATGAGCCATGGTGGTCTCTATATCTTCCTCTATATCAGCCCTAGTCATGATCATTTCCATCTACTTGTAGTAATCATCCACACTCCTATTACCTTATCTAAAAACCTAAAGTTTTAGTACAAGCTCCCTTTGAAAATTTTTTAGGACAAATCGCTTTCTCATTGTAGACTTGAGACCATACCAAGTATCAATTGGGTACTCTAAATTTCTTCTTCTATTAGTCACCAAGTGATCCCACCAAGCGATAGCATAATCCAAAAATTGAGTAACCGTCAACTTAACCTTCTTCTTCTTACTAAATTGATGACAATCAAATATGAGTTCCACTTGCATTTCCCATTGTAAATAAGCCTATGGATATATTTTTCCTTGAAAATGAGGTATCTTATGTTTAATACTCCTTAAATTTCTATCTATAAAATCTTCATTGCCTCAGTTTTTAATATAGAATGGATTTTCTTGTAGTCCTCTCTACCTCTACCTAAACCTCGGCCTCCTCTACCTCTACCTAAACCTTGACCTCCTATACCTCTAACCCTAGGTACACCCATTCCAATAATGGCATCATCATCATTTACATTACAATCATTGGCATCATCCTCCAAATCATCAACTTGAGGTATTTGGTTTCTATCTCCCCTATTTCCCTCATTATGATTTGGTTATGCTCTTTTAATAGCTTGTAACCTTGTATTCATGCACTCTAATGCTTCTCTCATAGCCTTTATATTTCTATTAAAGTGTGCAAACTCTCTTTATTGAGCCTTACGTAGTCTAGCTTCATCAACATGACCAACATCATTATCTTTACCTTAGTTTGACATTACTATAAAAGAATGTTAGAAAACAAAGAAAAATAATTTAAGGACCTCACATGCAGTCCCTCACGTGTTTGCACTTAAATGATGGGGATGGTCACTTGTGTTTAACTTAAGTAAAAAAAAAATTCACTCACGGGTTTCTTCATACCACTTGAGCTAATTTCTTTTATGTTCTTAGGTGAATCATACTTTTAGAACAATTCAAATAGTTTGAAATAGTTTAAAAAAAATCAAGTAGAATTCCTAAATTGAAATTTGCAAAACAAGTTTGGAGCAATTTGGTTATAAGAAAAAAATGACAATTCAGAAGCAATAAGTTAGGAAAACTTAAATAGATGCAAAAGACAAAGATCTTTTAGAATAGAAAAGAAAATGAATTTAGAAGTTATTTTAACAAGAAAAGTCAAATCTTCCTCAATAAGTAGTATTCCTTAATGAGCAAGTATTGTAAAGATATGCAAAATCCTTAATAAATAAGGAATACAAGATATGACAAGATCTATTTAGATATGTCAATTATAAATGAAATAAGATTAGGAAATCTAAATCATACCTTATTAGGATATTAATCACTCAAACAATATTCCATAATGAGCAAAGAATGGAAGGATATGCAAATCAAACCTTATTAGGATATAAATCAATCAAGAATCTCAATTCTTCCTTTTGAATCACTTTTTTTCATAAATTTCTTTTCTTTTTTTTTTTTCAAATTTTTTTATAAACTTTCAACTATAAATGCAAATCTAAATTTCAAAATGCAGATCATTGACTGAATTAAAGAAAAACAAGAAAAAGACTAATAAACAAGAACAAAGAACAAAACACAAGATCATAGAATAAGAATGACATTTAGAAGAATAAGAAAATGCAAGAAATCAAAATTAAAAAACATAAATAATAAAAGATAAAACCTGATCTAGAGCCAAAGCTTGGATGCCAAATGATACAGAACCTTTAAGAATAAGCTTGAGAACCCTTTTATGTATTTGAACCCCCAAAGTATTAACTTGAAAACCCCAATAGTCAATTCAGTAACAACCCCTAAGAATGGTTAGAAATTAGATTACTTAGATGATTAAAGACTTAGAATAAAGAAAACTCATTTCTAAATTCCAATTTTGAAACACTCCACAAGAAGATGATCAATCTACTTAAATGTTCCTTAAAGCATGTATTCTACTTAAGAATACAATGATTAAAGTAAATGACTTTTAGGTTTCTAAAAATTTAATTCTGAATGAAAATGATTCAACAAAGGCTTAATTATAGCCTTTACAAAGTTCTCCTTAATGAGTAAGGAAACCAATAAAACCTTAAATAAAATAAGAAATTAACTAAAACTAATGGGTCTTTAGATGAAAATTCGTCCAGCCCTTATTTAATATAATTAAACCCTAATAACAATGACTAAGTAAGTCTCCCATGCATATTCATCCAGCTCATAACAAATATGGCCCATTACATACTTAATTAAACCCTTTAATAACTTGGACTTAAATTAAGTTATACTGGACTCAAGTTTCACCTGCTCCAAAGCTTTGTTGTCCTTGTAAACCTTTACTAACTGAATTCACTGAGCCTTATAGATGATGGATTAAAGCTTGTTGAAGCTTCTTAGATTGAGACATTGTTGTAGGTGCTTAAGGCATGGTAATTAGACTCAAAATCTCTTAAACTTGATCCTTGCCTTATTGACCAAACTCATTTTCATCATGTTGAATCATTTGAACTTAGTGTGTAGGCTGCTCCATAACAACTACCCAAATGCTACGGCTCCTACTTCAAAACTCTATATAATAAATATTGTTTATATAAAGCATATGCATAGATTTATAATAAATAAATTCATAATAATTCCCAAAAATTATCGAAAAAATTAAAAAAAATCATGGAATTAATAAAATTATCTTAAAAACACCTTAGATATGACATTTGAGGCTAAAGAATTATTTTGAATGAGCTAAAACAATTTAAATGGAAATTGTGAAATATTCCATTAAAATACTTTTGAAATTTTAATTGAAAATTTATGAGGAATCAGCCCAAGCTCCAATTACAAAATTAGTCATGAAATTTATACTATTTATTAAAAAGAAATCAAAATTTAATGGGCCGATCACTATTCCTCACTGGATTTCAATTAGGACATACTAGATTTCCTTGCCAGAAAGTGTTTTTAGCACAAACCAACTATAACAACATGATCACAGTAATATGTAGAACTCAAAAATATCCTCAAACACAATAAACAACTACTAGATTAATAGATCGACGAGAAAAATAGAAATTATCCTATTAATTTCTATCAACACTGAAACTATATAGATCGAACTTAAAATTGGTACCAAAAGACTCCAGAAAACAAGATGAGTATGATGGTGGTGGTAGCAGTAGCTAATCGTCATCGAAAAATGTGATCTAACGCTGGGAAGTTTAGGCCAAAAGTTTGGAACTTAAACTGATAAAAACTAAGCCAATTTTCATAAAATAAAAACTACCAACATGTTAAGAATGTTAAGAAGTGTTTATGGTTAGAATTTCATGTTGATCAGAGGTCGTTTGGCTAATGAACGAAAGTTGACAAGATTTAGGTGCTATAGTGTCAAATAGGTGAGTTTAGGGCTTAAAACTAAATTTTCTGCTGCTGTCAGCCTTAAAATAAAGAGAAAATGGCAAATTACCACTTTGGTCCTCATATTTCTATAAAATTTTCATTTTAGTCCTCCACAACAACCACATAATAATACCGTAACAACTTGATAATAACCCCACAATTAAATAACAATCGAACATCAACAATAGAAAATAGCTCATCAATAATACAACTATGACTCAACAATTCATCAACAACCCAATATCAACATCAATTCAACAACCAATAATAAGCCAAAAACAACAAATCAACAACCAATCAATGACACAACAAAGACATAACAACCCCTCAACAACCCAAAAACAACAATAACATATATTTATTATATGAATAAATTATGAGTTATTACATTCTTCTTCTCTTAAAAAAATTCATCCTCAAATTTTAAAATCCTGCATCAACTTCTAAACAGGTAGGGATATCGACTTCACATGTTAGCTTTAGTTTCCTAAGTACAACCCTCTATTGTATGGTTACTCCATAAAACTTTCACTATAGGAATCTTTTTAGTGCAAAGCTGATGAACTTATTAATCTACAATCACCACTATATACTCTTTATATAATAAATCCTCACTAAGCTCTACTTTATGTGGCTTAAGAATGTGAGAAGGATTAGAAATATACTTCCTTAACATAGAAACATGAAACATTGGGTGAATTTGAGATAATTCTAGTGTTAACACCAGTCTGTACACCACATCACCAACCTTTGACCTAATCTTAAAGGTCTAATATATCTTGGAGTTAGCTTACCCTTATAACCGAAGCGTATTACTCCTTTCATTGGAGATACTTTTAGAAACACCATATCTTCAATAGAAAATTATACATCCTTCCTCTTTGGATTTGCATAACTCTTCTGTTTGCTGAAAGCTATCCTTAATCTCTGTTGAATGATAGGAACCTTTTTAAAAGTCACTTACACTAATTTTGGGCCTGTTATTTCTCTCTCACCAATTTCCCAATACAAAGGAGATCTACACTTTCTACCATATAATGCTTCATATGGTGCCATCCCAATTCTAGCATAACAACTATTATTGTAGGCAAATTCAATGAAATGCAAGTGTAAATCTCGTTGGCTACCAAAATCCATAACACTCATTTGAAGCATATCCTCAAGTGTTTGAAAGCTCCTTTCTGACTGACCATCTGTTTGAAGATGAAAAGATATACTAAAGTCAAGTATGGTGCCCAATGCCTTATGTAATTCTTGCCAAAAGGCTAAAGTAAAGGTAGCTCGTCTGTTTGAAACTATACTTTCTAGTACCCTAGGGAGGCAAACGATTTGATTAATATACAATATGGCTAATTTGTCTATAGTATAGGTCTTTTTAATTAGCAAGAAGTGAGTTGACGTTGTTAGTCTATCAATTATCACCTGAATAGCATTATAACCTCTAGTTATACAAGGCAATCCAGAAATAAAGTCCATTACAATCATGTCCCACTTTCACTCAGGATAGGTAATTATTGTAACAACCTCAAGGGTCTTTGATGTTCTAATTTCACCTATTGACATGTGAGACACTTAGATATAAATTCTACAACGATTATGTATTTTACAAATCATGATACATCTTGGTAGAACATAAATGAACACTATAAGCAAAAAAGTGAACATCTTTCATAATCTCCTTTTTTAGCTCATCCATATCTGGCACATAGAACCTAGTTCCCAATCGCAGTACACCCTGACTATCAATTATAGAACCTTGAGACTGACCTTGCTGAACTTCTGTCATTATTCTCAATAATTATGGGTCCCTTCTTTGAGCTGCCTTAACTTTATCCAAATACATTGATCGTACTCTGAATTGAGCCAACAGACATGACTTGGTTATCTTCCATTCCAACCCCTGATCAATCAGCTCATGCAATTCTTTAATGATTTGCCTCCTTTCTAAGCTAATATGAGCAAGACTTCCAATGACTTCCTATTTAATGCATTAACTACCACATTAGCTTTACCCATATGGTATAGAATATAGCAATCATAATCTCTTAAAAGTTCCACCCATCTCCTCTACTTTAAGTTCAAGTCCCTCTATTGGAAAATATACTTTAAACTCTTGTGATCAATGTATATTTCATAAGTTATACCATATAAGTAATGACTTTAAATCTTTAAAGCAAACACCATTGTTAACATTTCTAAATCATGAGTAGGGTAGTTCTGCTTATGCTTCTTCAACTGACATGAAGCATAAACGACCACTCTTCCATTTTAGTACAAGTCCCAATCCTACTCGGGAAGCATCATAATATACTGCATATCCTTTGTCTCTAAAAGGTAATGTCAAAATTGGAGCTAACGTCAATCTATCTTTGAGCATCTTAAAGTGCTCCTCACATTAATAGTCAACACAAACTTAGCATTCTTTTTTGTTAACCTTGTTAAAGGTGCATTAATCTTAGAGAAATCTTTCATAAATCTCCTATAATAGCCAGCTAAACTAAGAAAACTCCTTATTTTAGTTACTATTATAGGTCTCAACCACTCTGTGATGGCTTCAACCTTCTTAGGATCCACTTGTATGCCATCTTTGGATACTATATGGCCTAAGAATTACATTTGATCAAACAAAAACTCACATTTGGAGAACTTGGCATACAATTGATGCTCTCTCAAAATCTAAAGTACCATCCTTAATGCATGGCATGTTCAAGTTCACTCCTTGAATATACCAAGATATCATCACTAAACACTATTATAAATCAGTCTAAGAATGGCCTAAACACTTGATTTATCAAGTCCATAAAAGATGCTGGGGCATTTGTTAACCTGAATGACATCACCAAAAATTCATAAAGGCCATACCTCATCTAAAAAGCAATCTTAAGTATATCTCCACTCCTAATTCTCAACTGATGACACCTTGACCTCAAGTCAATCTTGGAGAAACATTGAACTCCTTGAAGTTGATAAAAAAATCATCAATCATTGGGAGAGGATATTTTTTCTTGATGGTGACTTTGTTCAACTTTCTATAGTCAATACAAAGTTAAAGACTACCATCTTTCTTCTTCATAAACAATACTGGTGGGCCCTAAAAAGATGTACTAGTCTAATAAAACACTTGTTAAGAAACTCTTGCTAATGCTCTTTAAGCTCATTCAACTGCTTAGGTGCCATCCTACAACGTGGCATAGAGATAGGATTTGTACCAAGTACAACATCGATGTAGAATTCTACCTCCCTTTCTAGTGGTAAGCATGGTAATTCTTCAAAAAAACATCAGGAAACTCATACACAATTAGCACATTCTCTGTTGCCCTCTTATCTGCCTTTATATCTCTAACCATAGCCAAAAGTCTTGACACTCCCTTCTAAGCATTTTCTAACTATGATTGCCAAAATGAGATTTTTAAGCATTGGACTCTTGTCACCCTTGAATCGTAATTCCACATCATTTGGAATTCTTAAAATCACTTCCTTCACTCGATAATCCAGTATGTCATAGTATAGAGCCAACCACTCCATTCCTAAAATCATATAAAAATCTATTACATGCAATAAGACTAAATCTACTAATAACTCTATACCCTCTACTAACTCCGAAAAAGATGGAAATCCTATATCTATCTCCAATTCATCATTGAGGGGAGTTGCTACAGATAATGGAATTAACAACTTGGATGATTGCCATCCCATCTTGGAAACAAAAATAGGCGATACAAAGGAAAGAGGTGCACCAGGGTCAAATAAAACTTTAGTATGAACATAACAAACTGGAAGAGTACCTGCAACCACTACATTGGCTGCTAAAGCACCTTAAGGAGTCAATGTGAAAACTCTAGCTTGTCCATGACCTGCCTATTATGAGGTGGAGGCATATCCACTTCCTCTAACTTTACCTTTAGCACCTCTACCTAGCTGGCTCACCAATTAAGTCAGTCTCTGTTAGGGGTACGTAGGTGCTTGATACTACTAATGCACCTATTGAATCAGCTAAACCATTGAAGTTAAAGATCCCTAGGCATATAATGGCTAAAATACATAGTTAAGACTCTAGTAAAATTTCCTAACTATCCACATCTGAAACAAGCTCTTGGCATCAAATGACATGGTCCCTGGTGTACTTTGCCATAAGTAGTACATGCACTAGCCCTAGATCCTGTACTGTCATATCTAATGCTCTTACCACTACTACTACCATTAGTTCATAATCCAAATCTAATAGGTCTACCACTTTGTCAGTTATGCCTTCCACTCTTATGTCCACAGTGACAACTGTAGCCTTACTGTTAAGTATCAGTAGCTTGAATGCCAACACTATCCATCTATAAAGTGGGTTGCTAAATCCCTTAGGCCACTACTGAACTACTACTGCCACTCATATAAGGGTTAGGGATAGTCCTATGTCTGATGTGTCACCTCTCCAGTTGTCTAGCCTCTTCAATGACATCCTCTAAGCTATGGTCTTTAATTCAAATACCAATATAGGCCAGGCCTAACCATGTCATAAAGAACTCCACTACAGTCCTCTCATCATGCATCACATTCACAACATGACGTGATAACTTGAAGAACTCGTGGGTGTACTCCTCAACTGATCGATCACCCCTAACTATATGCAATAACTGTGACTTGTAATTATCCCTTATTGAAGGTGGGTAAAAACATCTTAAAAATTGCTCTTTAAACCCCAACCATGTCATGCTAGTCATAAATGGTTCGATTGACTGCGTAAATAAGTCTTGAGTTATAACTTGCACTGATAATTCCATAATCATTATACTTTAGTAATTAATGTACCCTATCCTGGTTCTAGCTTCAATAGTGTTTATAAATTCTAATGCATCATCAGTACCATTAAAGGGAACTCTCCCAACTCTTAAGTACAACAAGGTTGCATCTGCATTAGACATCCCCTAATTCCTTTATTATAAGATCTAATGTACTAGAGTTATATTTTATTATGAAAAATTTTCTTAGGCTTACTATGGATTTGGGAAGCTTCTTGCTTTCCCATTCCCTAGTACAAGTCATGTGGCCTTAGGGTTTGGGTTGTGACAAAGTTGGTATCAGAGCCAGGTTCATTCCTTGTTCTTTTGGTTAATGGTGTCTATCTTTTCTTGAAACTATAGCGGTGATTAGGTGGTCATTGTCTTTTATTGTCATAATTGCTTTTAGAATTCCACATACATGTTAGTGTCCTTATTATGTCTTAAACCTTATTTTTGTATCTTTTAAGAATGAGATGAGCACGAAATGCTCTTGCTATAGATGCACCATATGATGATAGTAAGTAGTCCTTTCAGAATGAAGCTCCTCCCTCTACTCCACGACATAGAGGAAGGGGTAGGCCTAAGGTAGCAACAGCTCAAAGGCAAGAGCAAGAGCTACAAGTAGAGCAAAAAGCTCCTATGATAGATCTTGCAGCTTTTATAGTAGGTGTAAATGGGATTAATCAAGGATTGGTGGCACATAATCAAGCTATACCATTTGAAAATTTTAATAAAATTTTGGCAAAGTTTCCTCTATACTCAGGGCAAACTAAAACCTGTAAATTTCAAATAGCACTCCTAATAATACATAATGAACATAACTTCTCCAATACCATCATAATCATCAACATATCAACTCAAATATAACATAATACATATCATGATGCCATATAAATACCAATACAAATACAATGACAAAAATTCCTCCAATACTACTGTGGTATCTAGATTAACTAGAATTAATCCATAAATATTAATAACATTACAATAACCTATATAGAGTAGTCGATGAAGGATAAGTCCGGCATAGAGAGGAAGAACTAACAGTAGACTACCAAAATCTTAAAAAATTAGTTGAGGGGAGTTAGGCCTCACTAAGTGAATTAATGTTATAAAATGCATGTTGGTTTTAAAATACTTGTTAAAACCATTAAATCTGTTAAACAAATAAATATTTAAAATCCTTTGTTTTGTTAAAAATTAATTTTTCTATAAAATGTCTTTCCAAAATATATAAATATATTTATACAAAATTCTCCTTTAAAAAAGCATATAAATTTAAATATTTGGCAGACATAATTATAGAACCTTAAACCTCAATCTGCTATTGATGTCCTGACAGAAAAAGCTCAATCGAGTTACATCTCAACTTTAGCTTGAGAGAACAAGCTCAACCGAGCTCAAGTCATACATTGCTTGAGAGAACATGCTCCACCAAGCTCAATCCAAATCTTGCCCGAGAGAACAAGCTCAACCGAGCCAAAACTGTAACACTACCTGAGAGATCAATCTTCATCGAGCCAATACACATATTCCTTAGACTCAAGATCTTCACTAGTGCACATGTGGTTCTAGTGACACCCAACTCGTAGCACGTTCTAGTAGTTTTCTCCAAAACATGTTTATGACATATATAAAATAAAATACAATCAATTGAAATAAAAATAAAATAAAATAAAACCAACTAATGCATCCTCCCAAAATTATCCACAATAATAAAGTAAATAGATCATGCATAAATATATATATTCAAATTTAATATTATATTATCCACATAAAACTTCTAATATAAATATTCTCAATAAAAATTTTTATAAAATTAACTTACAGTTGGAACATCCTCGTCGATGTCTCCTCGGCTACCCAAATGTTATGGCTCCCGCTTCAAAACTCTTTATAATAAATATTAGTTATTTGAAACATATGCAAAGATTTGTAATAAATAAATTCATTATAATTCCCAAACATTCTAGAAAATTTTATAAAAATCATGGAATTAATAAAATTGTTTTGAAAAGACCTCAGACATGACATTTGAGGCTAAAGGAATTATTTTCAATGAGCTAAAATAATTTAAATGGAAATTATGAAATTTTCCATAACAACCCAACATCAATAACACAACAATGAGTCAACAATTCATCAATAACCCAACATCAACCATAATTTAGCCACCAACAATAAGACAATAATAACAAATCAACAACCCATCAATGACATAACAATGACACATCAACCCCTCAACAATCGAAAAAAAAAAAAGTAACATATATTTATTATGTGAATAAATTATGGGTTATTACAATACTAACCTTTTCACTACTCTGATTTATGCTATATACTACAATTCTCTATTTCTCCCTCTATTTCTTTTGCATTATTGCATTTTCATACATTCATGTGCCTTTATGCATATCACTTGCTAGATGCATATCACTATCATGCGTGTGCTCATTTATATATTATCTAGCTGCATACTTACATGCTTCCTAGCTTGCATCAATTGCATGCTTCCCAAATTTACATCACTTTGCATGCTTCCTGGTTTGCATCATTCATCTTCCTTTGCATGCATGTCAGATTTATTACATGCTTGTGTGAGCATGCATTGCATTAGCATCAACATCCATTGCATTATATACCTATTGTTATCAATCTCAAGATCTCCATCTCAAGAAACTAACTCTTATTAATTTTACTAACTTCTACTAACATTTATTACAATTATTATTTATCTTGTAAGCTTTTTCATATTATTTGTCTATTTTGGATATCAATATTTATTTGTATATTATTGTGTTATATCAATTGCTATCATAATCACAATCTTTGTACTCAACCCTCATTTTTCTATATTTTTATACTTTATTTATGCTTATATTACTTTTTATTTTATTATTTGTAATCTCTACTTCTACCCCTTCTTCTTTATTTATTTTCTTAATTTGTAATTTCATCATTTTTTGGTCCTCTTTTATTTTTATTTATGTTTTATTTTGTTCTAAAATCATCATGATGGACTTTCTTATGATTCTTGTGCTTAATTTGTGTTTTATTTGGTTAACACATACCAAAAATAAACCAAATTGCTTTATTATTTTATTAATTAATAAATAAATTTTCTTAATTTCTTTTGGTTAATAAATTAGCTTTCTTTATATCCATTTTTCTACATTTTTTATATTAGTTTCCATATATTTTTGAATTAATACTTCTCATTTTAATTTATTATTAAATATGGAATTTTACATTTGTAATAAGGATTTATCATTTTCATGTTCATCAAATATCTCTTTTTTTCTTATTTTCATAAAAACATTTTGCTTTAATAAAATTAGCTTCTTTTTGCATTATTTATGATGTTATTATTGTTCTTTGTTGACCATAAAAATCATTCAAATGCAAGAATATGGATCACAATTTTCTTTTATTTGCTAGTCTTCATTTTTCAAATAAATGATTTGAGTATGTGTTCAATAATTTATGATGTGAGAAATATCTATCCAAGGTACAAAATTCACATTTTGAGGCCTAACTTGATGGAAACTCATTGTGAATTAATGGTTCACATAATTAATAAAAAATTACCTTTGAATATTTTTACTAAATTTTTTTCAATTTAGATTTTTAAAATTATTTATTTTAATTTGTTTTCAAACTCATTTTAAAAATATTTTGCATTTTCTTGTAAAGTTACTTTCTTTCATTTTTCAAATAAAATGTTTTACTGCCTTGAAACTCAGAATATGGAACAATCATGGAGGATATTCATGAAATGTATTAATCATCCTCATCTCCCTTCTCTTTAATTTATTACTTTTATTTACTTTACTATTTTCTTATTTAGCATGCTCATATATGTCCATAATCTTTGCCATAATTTCCATGCTATAAATAAATTGTTTACCTTGTTATTTTACATTTGCCATGATTCACATGTTTTGTTATTATGATTGCATGTTTGTAATTTTATGCCATGCTTGTGTGCTATTACCATGTAAATATGCCATAATACTATGTATGATATAAATGTGTATTTGTTTTGCATTTACCAAGATCATGCATCATTATAATATTTTGTCATTTTGCCACGTTCATGAATCATTTTATCATATTGTTTTGTGTTTGCATGTATATACTTTCTTTGCATTTTCATATAGAAGTTGATGTATAATAGTACATATTTCGTGGAAGCTATGTACAATAAAGTAAGGCCAGGAATGCTTAGCATCCAAGCGGCATGGAGATGCCTTGAACAAAAGAGCTTAATCCTACTAACATTGACATCCAAACCCAATGCTTTATCTAATGGATGATTACAATTCCAAGTAAAGATCCAAGTTTGCTTAAGCCCTTAAAATGGATAATTTCTCGGGTGATACCGAGTGGTGACTCCATGTTTCTCCTACTTGAGTAAAAGGTTATAAGTGCATTTATGCCATCCCTAAGGTTTTTTTAGTACTCCCTTCACTACCCTATTTTTTCCCATAATAAGGAAAAAGGATTTGTGATCCAAAGAGTGCTAAGATGGTCCCACTTGCATCAACACATAAAAGACACTAAAAATTCAAAAATTAACTAAATAATCAAGTAACATTGCAAACATTTAAGATTGAGAGATACATCACCATTTTCATGAGCATTTAGCATAAGAATGTATAAGAAATCATTTCAAGCTAGCACCATCTAGCATAGGCTTATGCTTAATGAATTTCATTCTTTATTCAATAATTGGCTCGGTAAAAATGTGTGCTAGTTAATCATAGTATCCATAAATTCAAGACTAATATAACCTTTTTAAACATAATCTCTCATAAAATGATATCTAAAGTCTATATGCTTTATTTTAGAATGTTGAATTGGATTTTTGCTTAGATTGATAGCACTTGTAATATCACTTTTAATGGAAATATGATTAACATCAATGCCATAGTCTCTTAGTTAATGTCTTTAGTTTAATACTTATGATAACAACTAGCAGCCATATATTCAGCTTCTATGATGGACAAGGCAACTAAACCTTACTTCTTACTAAACTAAAAAACTATGCATTATCCTAGAAACTAATAAGTTCCAGAAGAGCTTTTATATATAATAAACTTCTAACAAAATCTACATCTAAATAATTAACAAAATTAAAAGAAGGATCTTTGGGGTGCTAAAATCTTAAATGCAAAGTTCCAACTAGGTACTTAAAAATTCTATTAATGGTATTCAAATGAGACTTTTTTGAATTAGATTGAAATTTATCATATGAACATATTATAAACATGATATTTGGTCTATTATCGATAAAATAAAGGAAGGATCATATCATTCCTCTATAGTGCTTTTCATTACCCAGCTTGCCATTCTCATTCCTTTGAGAGTTTGGTGGTGGTTCTCATCAAAATCTTGCTTGCCTTAGTGGCATCCATCCTAAATTTCTTGAGGATGTCTCTTGTGTAGTTTACTTAATTGATGAAGACTACATCCTTGGATTTCTTAATTTGAAGTCTAAGGAAAAATTTGAGCTCACCTATCATGCTCATCTCAAATTCACCTTACATTAGCTTAGAGAATTATTCACATCAGCAATGGTTAATAGCACTAACTAAAATGTCACCCACATAAATTTTTATAATGAGTAGGTCATTATTTAGTCTTTTTATGAAAAGAATTGTATTAATTTTTCTTGTAGAGAATCCTTTCTCTGGTAGAAAGTTGTTCAACCTTTCATTCCAAGTTTTAATTTGTTTCCATATAATTCCTTAGTTAGTTTAAATACATGGTTTTAAAATTCAAAGTTCTTAAACCCTAAAGGTTGTCCAACATACACCTCCTCTTGAATAAAGCGATTTAAAAATGCACTTTTAACATCCATTTGAACAAGCTTAAATTCCATATGAGATGCAAATGCAAGTAATATTTTAATGGCCTCTGACCTTACAACCAAGGCAAAGGTTTCA
Organism: Mallotus nudiflorus; assembly: GCA_947683625.1. Classification (NCBI taxonomy): domain Eukaryota; kingdom Viridiplantae; phylum Streptophyta; class Magnoliopsida; order Malpighiales; family Euphorbiaceae; genus Mallotus; species Mallotus nudiflorus. The sequence continues at coordinate 2,464,417 of CANTUR010000793.1, read as the reverse complement.
TCATAATCAATACCTTCCTTTTGATTATAAATTTTGTCCACTTGTCTAGCCTTATTTTTAGTAATGACACCTTGTTCATTTAGCTTGTTTCTATACACCTATTTGGTGCCTACAATAGGATGAATCTTAGGTCTTAGAACTAAGCTCCAAACCTTATTTCTCTTAAATTAATTAAGTTCTTCTTACATAGCAAAAACGTGAAACTTATCTTCCAAAGCCTCACTAGTGAACTTTGGTTCAATTTAAGAAAGAAATGCTAAATTAATAAAGGTATAAAATTGGATCTAGTAGTTACCCCCTTTGATGTGCCACATATGATGAGCTCCTTCGGATAGTCCTTCTTGAATTGTCAATCCTTTAGCAACTACTCCTTCAAGGTGAGTTGAGGTACATCTTCATCCTCTTCTTTGTTAGGAGCTTTTAATTCTAAGGGCTTGGTTATATCATTCTCTTGAAGGTTCATCTCCAAGAAGTTATTAACAACATTATCAACACAAGTAAAATCCTTTCTCAGATGAAGTGGGTTAGTCTTATAAAATCTTTTAGTACTAATGTTCTTTTATTAAAGACTTTATATGCTTTGCTAAAAGCGCAATACCCTATAAATATGCCTTCATCAACTTTGAAATCAAAATTTACAAGGTGTTTATTAGTGTTTAATATAAAATATTTGCATCTAAACACTATTAGATATGAAATATTAGCCTTTCGTTATTCAAAAGCTTATGAGAGGTTTTGTTTAAAATTGATCTTTTGAAAACATGATTTGAAATGTAACAAGCATATTAATAACTTCTGCCTGAAATTATAATAGTAAATTATATTCATAGAGCATTATTCTAGCTGTGTTCACCAAAGTACTATTCTTCCTCTCAACTATCTTATTTTGTTGATGAGTTTTATATAAAGAATAGGTGTGAGAAATACAATTTTCATCATAATAATTTTTGAAAATTTTATTTTCAAATTCAGTTCTATAATCACTTCTAATAGTTAAAATACAAAATCCTTTTTATTTTTTTTAACTCTTTTAACAAAACTTATAAAAGCATTAAAAGTATCATTTTTATGAGTTAAGAAACTAACCCAAGTAAATCTAGAGTAGTCATCAATAAGCACAAATGCATAGTGCATTCCACCCAATCTAGCTACCCTAGTAGGACTAAATACATTTGTACAAATTATTTCTAAAAGTCTAGAAGTAGATACTTTATTCTTAAGCTTAAAGGATGACCTAGTTTTCTTCCCCTTTTGACAAGCATTATAAGTCTTGTCCTTAATGAACTAAAGTTTGGAAAAATAGACATTAGAAACTTAAACTCTTTGTTTTTTACTTTGTTTAAGTCAATAACATAAACATTGTCTAATCTTTCACCACTAAAGACTTTTTTTCACCATTAAGACTACTTACAAAAGCAATTCTTTGGGTAAAAAGTGACTTTTTTTTTACTTTGTCATATAGTTGACTAATAATAAGCAAATTATACTTCAAACTATTAATGAATAGTACATGATGAATAGAGAGGGTCTGAGGGTTACCTATCTTACCAATTCCAATAATCTTCTTTTTAGCATTATCATCGAAAGTGACATTTCCTCCTTCTTTAGCTTTAAGAGAAGTAAATTGGTCTTTGTCTTAAGTCATGTGCCTTGAACATCCACTATCAAGATACTAATTGTCACACGCATACCCTAACTTTAGTACTTTTACATTCATTGTGCATTGTATTTACATATAATACATATATATGGGTTAAAGAGTGAGATTTTATAATTTTAGTATATTATAGACTTATTTAAAATAAAGAGTTATTCTAGAATGGACAATTATAACCTTTACGGTTATAAGAGCTTTACCCTTTTCATTAAGGGCAAAAGAGAGACAATTTACATTAAAATAATCCTACCAAAGCTTAGAAATCTTCCTTAAGTTGTGATTGTAGTGTGCAGCCACCTTTGAGGAAAAAAAAGAGAAGTTTAATTGCTCTTAGAAAAGAAAAGTGAGGAGAAGAAGGAAATCTTAAGTCCCATTTATTGGTGATGATTTTTCAAGTGGAGTTTGAATATTAAAGACATTTTTAAGGTTGTAATATTCATTTCAAAAATCATGGTGATTGATTTGATAAGTAATTTTAATGCTTTTGTTGATTTGGGTTAGGGTTTACAATTGAGAGGATTCAGGTCCTATAATTATGGTTTTATAGTTTCAATGTTTTTATCATAATTTGAGGTAGAAAACTCCAAAATAGGAGCAGTTTGATTCTAAGAAAACTTTCAAGAGTTTTCTAAACCTTCTTAGTTTTGAGTAAAATGTCATGAAATTTTTATAATATGTAGTTGGCATATAGATCTAAGGTTGATAAAAATTTGAGCTTGAGATTCCTTTTGTAAAAGATGCAACAATTTTTCTAAGTTTGGTATGAAACAACCTTTTTAGAGATAGTGGGCCAGCTTTGTGGAATTAGGTTGGTTTGCATATTTTACATATCATTAGGGGGTTGCATGGTTAGATAAGTATGTGGGATCATTGTATTGATTATTTATAAATACAATTTCGTGCTTTAGGCGACAATAAAGGAAAGAAAAGAGTAGGTGCAAGTTGAGCAATTTGGTGAACCAGTTTTGTGTGTTTATAAAATATTTTGGTGAGTAGATATTCAAACCCTTTTAATATTTTTTTATATTTGCATTTAAAATTATCTTTTTAATATTGTTTTATGAACCTGATTTGATGTATTGAAATTGATTTAATTTAGCTTGTTATACTTGAATTATTCAAGCTTTGAAACAATAAAAAGGTTTTAAAATCATAAGTTAAAGGTGTTACTACATTATGCCTTCATTTTAGAAGCTGAATGAGATTAATTTTAGTTACTTGATGATTTGAATGAGTTTTAATCATGTTGGTTTTGTTCTTTTGAATTTTTATGAGAAGTTTTTTGATTTTGAATACCTTGATGAGCTATAAATGTGATGGAATGGTTTGGATTAATTTTTGGATGAAATGGTGCTTGTTTTGTGTATTACCACCTTATATAAGATGTGAGAATGTGCTAAGGCATGATATGCACATTTTAGAATGTGATGATTGTTATTGTGCAATAGACAACTGGGCACTTAACTGCAGAACAATGAAAGGAGAAGGGAGAAGGGTTGTTCAATGCTAATGTAGTTAAAGGGTTAGCCTTCAAGTGCACTTAGAGAGTAAGTTTGTGATGGCCTTTGCATTTTGGTCAGATTCTGATGTTTGATTAAAGGTTGGTGAATACATATAAAAGGTCGTAATGATATTTGAAAAACATATGCTTTACTCAATTAAATTTTGTATAGCTTGAAAGCAAATATTGGCTTTGATATTTTAAGTGGATTATAATTTGATTTTAAATACTCTAGGATTTAGGATTTAGGATTTAGATTTGGAAGTTTATTGTGATGATTTAAACTAATTGATTTTTGCTTGTAATATCTATTCACTGAGTATTTTTGTACTCATTCTATTTTTATTTTCTAAACCCTTTTAGATAGCAGGGCTTGTTAAAGGGTTGTCTACATTGAGTGAGAGCCTTGCACTTTATTTCTTAAATTTAGTGTTGTATATATATATATATATATATATATATATATATATACTGGAGTTAAATAGTAAAGAATAGACTTTAAGTAAAGCAAATGTCTAGATGCATATTTCACATTATTTTAATGATGTTTATGACCATATTTCCAATATTCAAATGTTAATATAAATAGATTTTAAAAAGGTGATTTCTTGGAATATTCAATTATCTCATTTAATTGCTAATAGTTATTAAAACTTTTACAATAAACATAATAATATTTTCTTACTTCCTAATCATAATATTTGAATAAATATAAAATTTATCCAAGACTGTGCCTTTTATTTTATTAACAAATGTATTTATAAGTATGACATATTTTGTTTTAACCAAGTGGTTTGCAGAATGGTTGGTTTAGTGTCCATCTTTGGCTATGTGAGATGAGATAAGATACTAATAGTATACCTCGAACTACGTGATATGGGGTGTGACACTAATGGCTCTTAGCATTTTTAAATTTCAATTATACCAACATCACAATAACTTCAAGCACCTTTTTGAACCTAAACTTTCATTGGTCTAAGTTGGTTAGTATCAAAGTAATCTAAAGGCAATAATTACAAGTATAACCTTCAACAGAAGCATACATTACTTGTGGGTCTTTAAGTCATGCAACATAAACATTTAACCTTAGCAAACCTATTTATTATAGAGGCATATAAGTATCTCACATTAACAAATTACACTTTTCTCTTATTGGACATATATCTTATGTTGTGCATAAGTGTGTTGTGTGTGCTCTCAAAGGTTTTTTATGCTTTAGGATGTGTATGAGACATGCGATTGTAAGAATGTGTATAATATGATTATGAAACATGCCTTGGGGGATTCTTTCTAGTAGACATGAATGCATGTTTAGGTTAACACCTTTTAGCTTAAGCTTTAAACCCTTGAGCCTTATGAGGATAAGTCTTTTTAGACTCAACATTGTCTCTTATTGATTTAGGCTTTGTAGTATTGTAAACTTGAGCCTTATCACTCATATTGGATGGTGAAGAAAAAGAGAGATCCTTAAACTTAACATATATGGTGTGAACTGATGATAAGGATGATGCTTTATATGAGTATCCAAAACCATGTGTATTACCATAAAAATCTTTGAGAGTTTAAAAGATTATTAAGAGTTTTTTTTCTTTCTTACATTTAGAGATTGAAGATTTTAAATCAAAATTTCTTTGGAAAGCTTTTCATTCTCATGTATAGCTTTCTCAAGTTCATTTTTTAAGGGGTTAGAATTCTTTAAATTTTTTGTAATTTATTCATTTGATAAAACAATTTTCATAAAAGTTTTTAAAATTTAAAATTCTTTAGACATTTTTGAAAACTTTTATTTATAAAATTTTTTCTTTAAAAGTAGATTTTTACGTTTAAGCATAATCTTACTTATAATAGGGCTTTCATCATCATCATTATAACCATAATCATAATTAAGCTAGCATGTTCATCACAAGAATAATGACAAGTAAATGGTGCCTCATTGTTGTCCTCAAGTGCCATGAAGTAAAGGTTGGCAACTTTATACTGCTCCTCTTCCTTTTACGAATCAAAGGAGTCATCCCATATAGCTTTAAAGGCTTTCTTCTTGTCCTTTGCTTCTTTGCTAACTCAACTTTGGGCATTCACTTCATATGTGACCCAGTTTCTTACATTTATAGAAAATGACTTCCTTGATCTTCTTCCCATCATTCTTCTTATTTTGTTTTTACCTTGAAAAGTTCTTTCTTCTTAATAGTTTCCTAATGCTTCTAGTGATCATGATAGTTTTATCATCTTTCTCACTATAGTCAATCAGATTCTCATTATCATTAGCATATTGAGAGGTTTTTAAGGCAATTTATTTTTTCTTCTCGTCATTTTCTTCTCTTTCATCTTCACTCTATATTTTGGTATTGATTTCCTAACTTTTTTTAGAGTTGTGAGAAGATAATTTAGGTTATTAGTGATTTCGGTAATTGATTATTGTGGTTTTATCTTGAAGAGTTCATACTAAAAAAACACGGAGTTGAACCTTTTTACTCCTTACTTGCATATTTCATTCATAATGGTTTTCAAGAGTCTCTCATATCTCTATAGTAGATTGATAATGTTGAATCTTACTTCCTTCTTCACTAGACATTGAGGCAAGTAAGATAGTCATGGCCTTCTTGTTATTATGGTTTTCATTTTATTTTTGCTTTTAGGTCCATTAACTTCTATTAATGGAGAATTCAACATTATCAACTTTGGACTATTAAGATAGAATGAACTAATTGCTAAGAAGTAGATTTTTGCCTTTGAACTTTAAGCAATATATTTTTTATGCTTATTAAATATGTACACAGAGTAGTAGGAGTGTGAATGAATATACTACTGAATTTTTAAGGTTCTCCAAGAGGAATCAATTTTCAGAGATTAAGAACTCATAGGCAACGAGATATTTGAGTGGTTTAAAATATTAGAGACAATATTGGTGAGCATATGGTTTTCACTATACAGGAGGCTAGGAATTTGGCCATGAAAGCTGAGTTACTCCTATAGAAGCAAGCTTATAGTACTAACTATATAAAGTATTATATAGTATATAATAAGGCTCCAGATGACAAAGAAAAGATGCCTCAATTTGAATATAGCAATGTATAACCTATCAATAATGGTGTATAATAAGGAAACAGTGTAGTAGCATAAGGAAATAAATATCACACTTCAAATCTTATTAAAAATAATAATCCTTATCCTAAATCATTTGGTGTTAACTGCTACATATGTAGTGAGGCTAGTAATTACTCTAATGAATGTCCAAAGAGGAAGGTAAGGAATGTGGTAGAAAAGAGTGATGGTGTTGTTAAAGATGAAGTGTGTGTGAAGTTCCTTTTTCTTCCGTGTTCGTTGGAACATCAATATGAGTTTTTGGAGTTTCTGTGTTTCTAAGGGACATTGATTGGTCTCAGGAGCAACAAGATGCTTTTTGATTTTATGGATTTGCCACCCAATTTTTAGAAAATCAAGAAAAGAAAAGGACAACATCAAGTCAATCAATAAGTATTTTCCCTAGTAGAATTTTCTGGGTTCGGGGGATTACATATACTTTTTGACTATTTCTCATTATACAATATTCAATGTATAGCTACGGCAACACCCTAGTTTTGGTTATGATAGTTTTTATAGCATTCAGATAATACATAAGATAGTAGAAGATAAATATGCTAAAATATTATTATTATATTATTTTTCTAATAAAATACATATAAAAGGAAAAAGATTACAGAAAAGTAACTCTAGCTTTGATATAATAAACTCGTAAGGTTAGCATAATTATGCACGTAGCTTGCTCAATCATGCGAATAATAGGATAAGCAATGGACACTCAATCACTTTAAAGACTAAGTTCAATGTATGCAATCATGCATGATTGCAGTGATTATTTATGCTATGATGATATATGATGACAACATAGAGGATGCATAGAGACATCACTGACCATGAGCATGATGACTTTAGTTCGAAATGTGAACCTTTCACATTATTAATATTTATGATGTGATTTCACATTTCAAAAATAGAAGGTGCAAATTGATGATATGAGATGAGCAAAATAAAGCATAAATTATTTATAGAGCATGCAAATTGCCAATCTCATCACGCAAGCATAATAATATTTACAAATATTAGCAATAGTAAAATAAAATGCAATGCGATAAAATAAATGTGCTAAAATGATTATGTGGTCCTCAGATTCGATTAAGCTTGTATAGGTTTTGAAGCCTTAGCTTCTAAGGATTATCAAGCTTTCCTCATCGAGAGGTTCAAAATGACGTGTAGAATAATGCTAGTTTGTATACCTTTGAAGTGTGCTTTGACAAAGATGAAGCTAGGTTTGGTGGAAGGGATACCTAATAACCTAACAAAAACATAGTGGGAGAGCTAAAATTGTCTAGAAGTGGGTTTCCAGTGCCTTCGAGCAGATAGATTTTAAAGTGTGTGTGTGTTTCCTCTTTCTTCCCCCTCAAAATGGGGTATGGAGGTGCCTATTTATAGTGAAAAATGTGAGGAATAGGGGGGAATAGTCGTGGTCACGTGCACGTCCCTAAGGATAGAGCATGTGACCATGTGAAGTGCATGTGACTGCATGCTTGGCATGTGGTCACACGCTAGCGCATGGCCATGCTCACTCGTGCGCAGTTATGCGCACTTTCACATGCTATGCACTTTATTCAAGGCTTTTCTAGGCTATTATGAGGTTGGTTTTTAAGGTTTTTGGGCCTTCTGAATGTGTTTTTGAAGTCTATTTTGTCTAATTCGACCTTAATTTTAGTGCGACACTTAAAGGTGGTTACATACACTTCTAAGTGACACACGCTAATCCTTGGGTTATTTTGGACTATTCTGGGACCACTTCCAAAGGTTTTGGAGCCTTTTGGATGCATTCCCAAAGTCCATTTTGTCAAAATTGATTTTTATTTTTTCACAAAGTTAGGTCCCGATTTGATGAAATGAACACCGGATTTACAAGCTGCGTATTCTGAGAAAAGATATAAGCCTCTTACTATTATGATAATTCGTATTTCATAAGGTCAAAGCACAACTTAATGGCTTAGTGATTGACTTCGCACACTGGTGAGGTCGGTTATGGTTTTAAGGCTGCACACTTCATGAGTGTTATGAATGAGAATACTCTAGTCTTTTTAAAGATTTATTTCATCATTGGACCTTTTTGGGAACAGTTAAATTTGAGGTATGACAATGTGCACTAGATGGGGATGATGAAATGAATATAATGAGTATACATGTGTAATGATGAAGTTTATGTTGTCTCAAAAGCATAAGGATGATATTAAATATGATAAACCTTTTTCACTAACAATACATTGCACAAAAGTTTGTTTGATTTCATTAATAATATTAGGAGTCAAGAGAATATTATAGGTAAAGATGTTATGAAAAAGTTACAGATGACAACAAAGGCACATCCCAATTCATACACTATTAGGCATATTAAAGAGGTTGGTGGCAGTCAAGTGATTGAACACTATAATTACCTTTCTCCATTAGTAGGTATAATAATTAAGTGTATTATGTTGTAGTGGACTTAGATGTTTGTCATGTTATACTTAGGCATCCTTGGCAGTATAATGTTGATGATAGAAACTTAAGTAAGAGGAACACATATCATTTAGAAATGAATGGGGTGAAGTATACATTGGTTCCATTAGCTAGGAAAACCAACCCAAGGCTATACAAGTGGAGAGGAGGAACTTTCTAACTGTTGAGCATGAACCATCTGCATTTGCAAAAGAGTGTAATAAGACTAAAAAAGGCCCTAAAAGAGGGGTGAATAGGGCAAATCAAAAGTTTAGAAAAAGATTGAAAACTAATTAAGAGTTAAGAAAGATTTTTATAGGCTAAGCAAGAGAAGATTTAAGAACACTAGAAATTAAGAAATTCAATTTAAAAATGAATCTACGTCTCCACCTAACTTGTTCCAAGTTAGCATTTTCAATCCCCACACCAATTTTTATAATCAAGATTAAGTTTACAAGAGTTATGAGACTTAACTTTAACCCTTACTATAATAGAGATTTTCTAGGCTTAGAATTAACCAAAACCACAATCCTAAGTGTTTTATAGTTTACATTAAACAAATTTCTATAGCATTAAGTCCTTACTTCACTTTTCAACCCAAGAAAAGAGATGAAGAAAAAAGCTAATCTAGAACTCAACCCACTCAAATTGTATTTGATACCAATGGAGATTTTAAAAGGAATAAAAATTCCACAATAAATTTCTAAAGTTTTAATAAGCTCAACCAAATTCTCTAACACCATAAATGAGCTTCTAAGGCTTGATTTTATAGTCAGAGAGAAGAAAATAGCTGTTAGAAACCATTAAATTTTTCTAACACCTTCTTCTTCATTAAATGTAATTTTAACTTTTTACAAAGAATAGTTTGCTCAAGATCATGAGCGGTACCCTCAGGATCATGAGCAGCAAAACTTATGACCGTTACAAGTAGGGGTGTAAACGAACAGAGCCGCTCGCGAGCAGCTCATAGCTCGACTCTTTAAAAACTCATTCAAGCTCGTTTGTTAAGTTAAATGAAAAGAACCCAAACATGATTTAGAGGCTCAAAAGATAAATGAACAAAGCTTAAACACCCTAAAGTTTGGCTCACTAAGGCTATCGAACAGGCTTATTAATATGTTCGTGAGTTAGCTCGTGAATAAGCTCACGAACAGGCTCATTTAGGATGTTCACGAATAGGCTTGTGAACAAGCTCTTGAACAGGTTCGTTTAAGTTGTCCATGAACAAGCTCGCAAACATACTTGTTTATATAATTTTAGTATCATTTAACTACTCAATTTTAACTAAATTCCATAGTTAAATTTAATAGTAAATTAGTATTATGTATACTTTCTATTCTAACATATTTACTTGATATTAATTTTTTTTCATGTTAATATTAATTTACAACATAACTAAAAAATAAGTAATTTTTTTTATTATAATTACTAATTTTTAACTTATGAATTTATTAACTATAAGATTACTAAATACTAAGTATCAATTAACTATTAATATTAGTAACTACTAGGATCACCAATTATAAGATTACTACAAGGTTACTAAATATAAGAGTAGATTACTAATTATTGGGTATTAGTTATGACTAAATTTAACATATAAACCTATTAACTATAAAATTACTAACTATCAATTAACTATTAAGATTGCTAACTACTAAGATCACATATTAACTGTAAAATTACTATAAGATTACTAAATATAATATTAGATTACTAATTATTTGCTATTAGTTATAACCATTTTTTACTTATAAACCTATTAACTATAAGATTATGAAATATTAAGTATCAATTAACTATTAACTATAAGAATTCTAAATAAATAAATAGTAACTATCACCCATACTACAAGGTTACTAACTATTAGATTAAGTTACTAATTATTGGGTATTATTTATAGCTAAAGTGCTATATATAATATTAAAAAATGAAATATTAATTAAAATTGTTATTACATAAGTATCTGATTTAAATTATAAATTGTAATATAATTTTATTGTAAACTACATAGTTTTAGCTAGTATTAAGGGTTTTAATGTTCTATTAAGTTTATTGACCATTACATATCATACTACTCATACTATAATTATACCAATAATATTATTCGTGGTATATATTTGATTTCTTTTATTTTTGTAATCTGAAATAATTTTTTTTTATGATTAAACTAAATGCTATATAAAATTCTAGTTATTGTAATAAAGAAGATTTATACAATTTTTGATAAATTACTATTAATATTAAAAATTAATATTAAATAAATATAATTTAAACCATTAAATTCAATACTCATTAAATATAATTTTTATACAATTTTAAATAAATATATATTAATTAAAATTTTTATAAACATATATAATTTTAATTATAAAATATTAATATTAAATAAACTTATTTTTAATTATTCAATATAATTCAAAATTACATAATTTTAATATAAATTTTTATAATTTTGAAATAAAATGACCTAATTTTGATAAATAAAAACTACATAGTATTGTCTAAAAACTACGTAGTTTGATGTGAAAAGAATAGTAACACTCAAACCCTAGAAGGTCTTATATATAATGAAAAGAAACACTCTCTCACAAACCTAGGTGCCCTTTATTTAACCTAATTTTATGTTCTCTTCTTTTGTGTATCCTCTCTTCTTTTTCAATAGCTACCTACTTCCCCTGCCCGTTCCAACGCTCTATCACTCTCGTCCTCACACTGCCGATCATCGTTTCCTCCATCACCATCGGTATCTTCCTCTTCCTCTAATCTCTTTATTACCACAAATTGTCACTTAGATCTCTTCATCATTATTACCACCATATCGCTTTTTCTTTAACTTTCTCACACCAGGTCACTTCTTTAACTCGCTTTGCCACTAGCTCAAATCTTTTCTTCTCTTAACGTCGTTTCTCTCTTCATCCATCACTATTTTCTCCTCATCAATTACTCAAGTATCCTTCCCAATTTAGATATTGAATTTCTGGAATTTTTGGCTTCATTTTTTTATCAAATCTTATTTTTATTCAACTTGGTGTTGAATTGATAGATCATTATTTCAATTATTGATGTGTGGTTATGGCTTATTTTGGGTTTTTGGATTTTATGCTTTTTTCTTAAATTTTAAATTAATGTGAGTGTTTGAAAGACTCTATTTTATGTATAATTTTTTTATGTTTAATTTGGATTTTTATTCTTTTTTCTTGAATAGATAGGAGTAGTTTTTATAGTATCAAGTTATAATGATTTATTTAATAATGTGAAATAAGCCTAGATGAGCGGCAAACTTAGGGATTTTGATTGGTTGAATTTTTATATAGATCAGTGTTATTTTTCTTAGGTTAGTCTTGTCATGTAATGCAGTTCCCTTGATCTTTTTATTGAAAAGAACTAAATTAAAATGTGATTATCTAATAAATCATCAAAATAAATTTTTCTTAGGTAAAGACTATGGATGATTTTGTTGTTGACTTATTATAACTTAAATATGAAATCACCCTTCTAATTTTTCTTGTGATCGATGTTGTTTAGATGCTTGTACAGTCCTAAAAACTGGGTGAGATAATAGTTTAGCCAATATGTCTTCTTGGGTTAGTGTTTTTTTTTTCTAAATACTGAAACTATTTTTTGTAGGGGTTTACCAAGTAAACATAGATGTAGAGCAACAAAAGGTCACAATATCAAGAAATGTTGATTCTACAACTTTGATTAAGAAACTAGTCAGAGTTGGTAAATATGTTGAGGCTTGGTCCCAAAAGTCTAACCATAACCAAAAACAATAGAGCAACTATATCAAAAGGTGAAAAGAACAACAAAGGTTGAAAGCAAGGCATCATCAAAGGCTAAGAAGCTTTCAATACCAGTAGAAGTTCCTTGCATTCAGCTCCTTTGTTGTTGTTGTTTTATTTTTTTGTGTTTCTTTGTTGTTATATATATATATATATATATATATATATATATATATATATATATATATATCTCACTTTCCTCTTTCTTAGTGACTATGATATTAGATGCTTAGTTTGTTTATTTGTAGTGGCTCAATGATAACATCCATCACAAGAGAATTCAAACATCCTCTAAATAGAAAGATGTCTTTAATTGATTCATGGATTATCATATATGTTTCATTTAATTTGTTTGAGCTTCATTATTTTTTTTGGAACTTGATATTTTTGTTTTAGTTGACATGGACCCCTTAGTTAGAGCATTTTAATGAGACTCGTTGAATGGGGTATCCTTAACCAATTTCAAAGATCATCTTTGTTGACGTCGATGCATCAACTCAATGCCAATTTGCTTATTGTCATTTTTCCTTGTTATAAGGAAACAACAGGATGGTAAAATAGTAATTACAACTTAGGACCTAACTAAAAGAAAAAAGAAGTCACCACTCAGTATAACCCAAGATATTAACTAGTTAGGGACTAGGTAAACTTGATCCTTCACTTAGAACCAAATCCACTCACAGATAAAACATTTGGGTTTGCATATTGATGTCAACAAAAGCAAATGCATGTAACAATAGGCATCTCCATACTACTTGAATGTTGAGTATTATTAGCCTTGTTAATACAGTGCTTTTAAAAGATATGTATAGAGTTGAATCATTTATTTTATGTAAATGTAATAACAATATATACACATAAGTATACAATAATATAATAATGATGCATGATCTTAGCATAATGCAATATATGACATATATAGCATGCATAATATAACATGAATATAAACATGGCAATATAACATCATTGCATATTTGTAATGAACATATCATAGAAAAATTTTAGTATGGTAAGTTATCGGATAATTGTACACTAAACATGATCTGGCATGCTACAACAATATATATCATGGCATGCATATTATTTTCTAACATCCTAAAGCATAGTATGGAAACATAATTATAAATACATGAAATAAATGATAAAATAGGTGTTAGGTTCATTTTTCAAAACCCTAAAGGATGATGATGAAAGCTAAAAAATTTCTCACCAACAAATGAGATTGATTAAGATTGATGATCGAAAAGCAATTTCAAAACCATTTAAAACTCTGAAACCCTACCTGGATGCCAAACTAAACCTTACTAAAACCAAACATGGTCTGCATAAACCTTTGAAAATTAGTGTTTGGGAGAAGAAAGTGGTTTTAATGATGGAGAGAGAGAGAAAATTTATGTCAAGTTTCATTTGTCGAGTCAATTAGTAATGTCTTGGAAAGGTTAATTTTAATTCTATTTGTCTATTTTTCATACTCTTTTCCATTTTGAGAACTTTGATTTAACTTCAGGATGCCCTAAGATAAAAAGTTAAACTCTAATCAACACACATTTCTGGAAGTCAAATTGAGCTCCCAGAGTTGAATTTTAGTCTAAAACTGTCTATAAAAATTATAGCATGTTTGTGTGGACCATTTGATAAAAAGTTCAAATTTTGACCCCCAATGGTCAAATTAGGTCCCACATGTGTATTAAAATAAGGAACAATTCTCTAAGAATAGTATATTCTATGACAAGTGTCACCTTTGTATTGACACAAGTATATACTTATGTCTATTAGTGTATAATAAAACCTTTTTACATTATAACTTAATTATAATAATGCCACCAAACTTTTATTTATAAATTAAAGCTTTAAGGCAGCATTCTGAGGACAAGAGCCAATGAAAAGAGAGACAAACTTGTTATAGCAAAGTTAGTGAGAGAAAACAATGAGTGAAAAATAGATAAGTTAGCCATCATTATGCCAAAATTGCCTCTCTTTTCTTATCTCCTCATCTAACCTCTTTCTCTCACCAAATCTTTAGCCCAAACACTACCTAAAACACTCTATAATTCCTTCAAAAACCCAGCACAAAAATCAAATAAAAATAATCCAACAGTAACCAAAAATCAACCTTATAACAACTAAAGTGCACACTTAACCCTATTTTCTTTCAATGTTCATTCCTTTAATTAAATGTTTTGTTTTTAGTGAGTTTAATATAATATTCTAAGGCTAAACACTTTCTAAAACTCATTTCTCTTCATCTTGGGTTCAATTTCTTAAGATGAGGCTTTTCGTTCTCATTTTGTTTGCCAAAAAAGTCATTTTTTCTTATTCTAGAGGCAAATAGCCGGATTTGGTTGATGAACTACTAGCTAACTATTTACCTCACAATTCTAGCCAAAGCCATGTAATTCTGGCTAAAGAACCCTTCTAAACTGGCTATGGAAGGGGCAAATCTGGCCAAATAGGTAAATGACTCCAATGATGGTTTTAAAGAGCCTTAAGCTACAAATGATGATCAAACATCATTAAAATGAGCCTTTAATGACCTAGGATGATTAAATTAAAAATATTTATTTCTATTGATTTTCATATTCAAAATCATTTTTAAAACCTAAATAGTTTAAGCTTTAAACCCCTTTTATATACTCTTTCCTTTTGATTTTCATTATGATTTTGGTTGATGATCAATATTATGTTGTTTTTTTTATGCATTCTTGATTATGATTTTGTGTTTGTAACTTAATTATTTACATGTTGATTTGGTGTCCTTCTATAATGCATTTATGTCTTAAAACTATATGAAGTGATATTATGTTGATATTATGTTGATATTATGTGTACTATGCTTATTTGAGTTAAGTCCTTGTTTCTTATTGTGATTCTTATGTATATATCCTTGTTTTGGTTTTTAATGATTCATTTATGAAATTATTTTAGTAAAATTTATGTTTATTAAAAGTTATGTGTATATAGTGTTCATATATGTTACTATTAGTGCATTGTACGCATTTTGTGATCGTAAGAGTACTAATTAACCATTATTGATTGTACTTTCATTGTCTTTTTCTTTTGATTATTTTTACTAACCCTCTCTTATTGATCATTTTTGCTAACCAATTTCTGTGTGTCTTGCAATTACGCATTTCATGCATTCTCATGTGCTTGATGCATATCATTTATCTTTTGCATATCACTACCATGTGCGTTAATCATTTCTATATCTCTTAGATACATTTTACATGAACCCTAGCATGCATCACTATCATTCTTGCATGAATTTTAGAATTGCATCGTATTGCATGCATTACAGCTTGCATCATTCATCATCTGTTGCATGCACCCTAGATTTATTTAATGCTTGTGTGAATCATGCATTTGCATTATATATTGTGTTATATATATATATATATATATATATATATATATATATATATATATATATATATATATATATATATATATATATCATGTTACTCAATCTCAAAGCTCTGAATTCACTAACTTTACTAATATTACTAATTCTACTAACTCCTAACATTTACTTATATTGCAATTTACTTTCCAAGCATTTTATTTATTGTCCATTATTACATATTGCTTATTAATTATGTCACGACCCAAACCCAGGGGCACATGACCAGCACTAGGGAATGGGAAAGCATAAAGCTATCAAAATTTGTAGTAAGCCTTAAAAGAAAATGCAGAATATTTCACTGTAAAATCTTACAGTACAATGATTTAATCATGATGCACATTATCAAGTTGATTTTTCTCAATTTAAACAAACCATGCCATCATAATGAATAAATAAACATCATCAGTTATATAATATAGTATCTCAGTATATAAATCTCAATACATAATATCCAAATTAAAAAATACATTTCTCTACTGTAGTACACGGATACTAATACAAACACAACTATATAGACCTATATAAGATAGCCGGTGAGGAAGCTACTCAGCATAGAGAAGTAGGCCTAACAAAAGACTCCCATACTCTTGAAAAAAATAAATTAAGGGGAGTTAGACCTCACTGAATAAGCTAATAAAAGAAATAAATGTGATTTGAAAATCCCCTTTAAAATAGGTTTTTATGAAAATAATATATATATATAAAATTTTTATTCAATTTTTTGGTATATATATAAGAAACTCATTTTTCAAAAGGAAGGAAATAAATATTTAAATGCTTTTAAACATGTTAGTATATAAAAATAATAACTAGGTAGAACTCGAGTCTTTAATTTTAATAGTCATTCAGCTCACTTATATCCAAAACTGTCGGATCTTCAGAGCAAAGCATCACCAGGATGCACAGCCGCAGTCACATCACTTAATCTAATGTCACTGGAGGTGTCCGAGAGTAAAGCATCACTAGACTATCGACCTTAGTGATGTAATAAATATTAATCCAACTATACTAGCGGTGTCCGAGAGCAAAGCATCACCAGACCTCCGGCCCCAGTATTTAATGAATATAATCAAATATCATATTTCTTACGGTGTCCAAGAGAAAAGCATAACCAGACCTTCGGCCTCGGTAATATGATTAATAATCAAATACTTTACTAGTGCACACACGGTCCTGATGAAACCCATTAAGTAGCCTTCTCTACCGTAGTCATTTAAAATAAATGAAATTAAATAAAACAATGAAAATTACAGTAAATAAAAATAAAATAAATCAACTATAAATTAAATCATGCAACATTATTTAAAGAATACCAACTAGAATCTCACAAAATTAAATTCATCAGAATTTAATATGTTTTTAATTTAAAAACCCAACACGTAAGTCAAATATTAACTTACAAGATGAAGGTGCTCCTTTAATACGTCGTGTCTGACCTCAACTGGTAGACGCGACCGGAGGGGCGACTAAAAGACAAAAATTAAAACGACTATCAGAAAATAGAAATCCTAACTTTTAGAATTTCTAAGGAAGACTCGATTCAAAATTTAAAACTTATGGTTGACCCGGTTTCACATTTTACGAGAAATCTATCAAAAATTCGGCAGAGTCTCCTCTATGAAACGGACATCCTTCTACCGAAGTAGAGTCAACCTTGCAAGCAAATATACTTCTAAACTTCACACAAGCTCAACACCTCGGGTTATGACCCCCACACTACACAATTCCCAATCGAGGTTCACAATACACAATAAAATACATATTAAATAATAATATATTAAAATCACTAAAAATCCATAAATTCAATAATAAATCACAAAATAATTTATTTAAACATCAAAACATTAAATATAAATATTTTTCACAACAATTAATAAAAATCTCAAATAATTAATATAATTATATAAAAATCCAATTTTTCCGAATATTCAATATTTATTAGTCATTTTCACATTTTATTATTCAAATAGCTTAATTATATAATAAAAGTAATTTAAAATCCATTTAATCACCAAAATCTTAAATAATATATTATTTGAATATAATTTTCAAAAATTAGTATTAATTAGCTAAAAATAGTAAATAATTTATAAAAATTAATTTAATACCATAATAAATTCTAAAATCATTTAAAACAGAATATTTAACTTTATCTTTAACAAAATCACACAATTTACCCATATAACAAAAAATTACATAATATTTATAATTCCTCAAAAATTATATATATTCACTAAAAATTATTTTATTAATACTAAAATTACTAACACTAATTAACTCAAATTTCCAACCAAAATAATTAATTAACATAATTAACAAAAATTCAATTTGTATTATTAAAATATTCAAAAATACCCATAAATCAAATTAAATTAAAAAAAATACATAAAAATTATTTTTAGGAAGCTTAAGCTATATACAACAACTTTACTCAAGGGAAAACCCATGGATCAAAGCCAAAAATTAAATAAAAATATAAAACCCTAATTAGACATAAATAAAAACTAGCTCCAAACTCAAAACCAAAGGAGAATGAGCTTCAATAGATATTAGAAATAGACTCACCGAAGTTCAAGGAGTCAGGCAAGCTTAAGATCATGAGCAATGGCCATCAGAGCTGACGTCGACAATGTAGAGCTCCTTCTCGGCTGCTACTGCAACTCGCAATCCCGGCGGCTTCAAGTGGTCCTCAGCAATGGCAATCAACGTCTATAGGAAGGGGAAATGTTAGTGGTGGTCGTCCGACAAGGTGTAGTTGTGGTGCTGGTAACATAATGATAGGGAAGGGAAAAATGGGAAGAAGAGAAAAAGGATGAAGAAGGGAGGGGTTGACCGGGTTTGAGCTTTATATATATATATATATATATATATATATATATATATATATAATTTAACTTAAATAACACAATATATAACACACACATATACACATAACAATAATAAAATACCCTTAGTTTAAAATAATGCAAATAATAATACTAAATAATAATTATAATACCATTTAAAAGTAATGACAATAATATTATTAATAACTTTAATATCTTGGAATATAATAGTTCCCAAATAAATTTTTAAGTTTGATAATTAAATATAATAATTTGATAAAATAAAATAAAAACAATATAACATAAAAATAATCAATAACACCGAAATTCTTGATATTAAATTATATAAAATAATTTTAAAACATATTCAAGTTATTACAAATTATCAATCTATATTTATATCCAAATATCTATATTATGTATATATGTGTATATATTATATTTATGCTATATAAGTGTATATGTTTATATTTATATTATATCTATAATTATATGTAATAACCTATATTTTTTTAATTATTTTATATAATTAAATTTTGAGGTTTGCAATGTTATTAATAATTTTTATAGTATATTATTGTTATTATTACATTAAAAAAATTTATATTTAATTACGAAATTTAAAATTCTATTTGGAAACTATTAATATATTTATTATTTTCATCTCATTTTATTTACATAGCATTATTTTTAACTAGAGTTATTATTACTATTGTGTTATATATATATATATATAACATGTTAAAACACACCAACCCAACCCCACCACTTCCCCTTTTCTTCCCATTCTTCACGCCATTTCATCTCTCCTGCTCCCTCTCTCTCTCTCGTTGTTTTCCTCATTTCTCAGTAGCACCATCACATGTTTCTTCCTCCTTGCTATTTCAACAGCAACAACGACAACAATAGCAATAGCAACATAAAGACAATAGTAGCAGCAGCAAAAGACCGACAACAGTAGCTCCAGTTCCAATCAGTAGCCCTCCCCTGTCCTAGAATTTCTGCATTAGATGAGTTCTAGGTTAGTTTAGTTGTCTTTGTTGTTTCTTTATTATTTGTTAGTTATTGTGTTTATTTTAATTTTTAGTTAATTTATATAATTTTTTCTTAATTTATTAGAATTTATTTTAATATTTGGTTAATTTTTGAGTTGATCTATATATGTACTTAGTTGATTTTAAATTATTTTAGTTAATTTTAATTATGGGTATTTTTGAATAATTTAACAATATATATTGCACATTTTTTAAAATTTGTTAACTAATTATCTGGGTTGAATATTGAGTTAATTAGAGTTAGTAAATTAAGTTAGCAATCTCTGTGTTAATAAAATTATTTTTAGTAAATTTATGTTATTTTTTAGGAATTATTATGTTTATGTGAATATTGGAATTTTGGGGTAATTATGTAATTTTGTTGAAATTATAGTCAAATTATATTTTAAATGGTTTTAGAATTTTATAGAGTATTAGAATAATTTTTATAAATTAATCACTATTTTTTTAACTAATTAATTCTAATTTTTTTAAAAATTATATTCAAATAATAAATTATTTATTATTTTGTGATTGAATGGGTTTTTAATTAATTTTATAATATATTTAAACTATTTAAATAATTAAATGTGAATTTGACTATTTTATGATGAATAATTGTAAAATTGGATTTTATTAATATTATATAAATTATTGTGATTTTATTATCTAATTTGAAAAAATAATTAGTTTTAATGTTTTATTATTTAAATAAATTAAATTGTGGAATTTTGAGTATTTTATGGATTTTTAATGATTTTAACTTTTTTATTAAATTATTTATTTTTGGTGGATTATGAACCTCGGTTGGGGATTTGGGTAGTTCAAGGTTCCAATATGAGGTGTTGAGCTTGTGTGAATTTAGAAGTGTGTTTGCTTGCAGGATTAACTCTACTTCAGTAGAGGGATGTCCATTTTACAGAGGAGACTCTATTGAATTTTTGATAAATTTCTCGTAAAATGTGACATCGAGTTAATTCTAAGTTTTGAATTATAAGTCAAGTTTTCCTTAGAAATTCTAGAAGTTAGGGTTTCTGTTTTCTTATTGTTGTTTCATTTTCTATCTTTTAGTCGCCCCTTCGATCGCGTATACCAGTTGAGGTCGGACACTACGTATTAGAGGAGTGCCTTCATCTTGTAAGTTAAGATTTGATTTGAGTGTCGTCGGGTCTTTGAATTTAAATTATATTAATCTTGATGAATTATATATTTATGAGATTCTAGTCGATACTTTTAAATAATGATGCATGATTTAAATTATAGTCGATTTACCTTATTTTCATTTATTGTAATTTTCTTTGTTTTATTTATCTTATTTAATTTAAATAAATTATGTTAGAACGAGCTTCCCGATGGGTTTCATCAGGATTGTGTGCACATCGATAAAATATGTTATTATATTGATTATGTTACTGGGGTCGATGGTCTGGTGATGTTTTGCTCTCGGACACCACTGATAATATAATATTTGATTATTTAACAAATAGGGGGGGCTGAAGGTCTGGTGATACTTTGCTCTCAGACACTGCCAGTATAGTTGGATTAATATTTATTAAATCATTGGGGCCGATGGTCTAGTGATGCTTTCCTTTTGAACACTGCTAGTGCTATTGGATTAAGTGATGTAACTATGGCTATGCATCCTAATGATGTTTTGCTCTCGGGATCCGGCAGTCTTGGATATAAGTGAGCCAAATGACTGTTAAAAATTGAGAACTTGGGTTCTACCTAGTTTTTATATTGAAATATTTTAAAAGTATTTAAATATTTATTTCTTTCCTTTTGAAAAATGGATTTTTTATATGTATATCAAATTATTTGAAAAAAATTATAAATACATTTTAATTTCATAAAAAACTTATTTTAAAGGAGATTTTGAAACCACATTCATTTCTTTTATTAGCTTACTTAGTGAGGTTTGACTCCTCTCAATTTCCATTTTTTTTAGGAGTTTAAGAGTCTTCTATTAGGTCTATTTCTCTACACCAAATAGCTTCTTCACCGGCTATCTTATGGAGGCCTATATAGTTGTGTTTGTATTAGTATCCTTGTACTGCAGTAGAGAACTGTATAACTGCATATTTTAAATTTTGATATTATGTATTGAGATTTATGTACTGAGATACTATTTTATATAACTGATGATGTTTATTTATTTTATGCACCATGATGTTATGGTTTAATTAAATTGAGAAAAATCAGTTTGATAATGTGCATTATGATTTAATTATTTTATTGTGAGATTTTAAAGTGAAATATTCCGTGTTTTTTTTCTTTTAAAGCTTACTATAAGTTTCAGTAGCTTTATGCTTTCCCATTCCCTAGTGTCGGTCACGTGCCCTGGATTCTAGTCATGACATTATATTGCTCATTTTTGTTATCATTGTCATCGAGCTCCTAATCTCATTCTCTACACTTATTTATACCTTAAGTTAATCTCCATCCTCATTATACTTTTCTTTACATTTTATATCTAGTTTACATTTTTATGTTCATTTTATTATTAATCTCCTTTAATTTTCCTTTTATTTTATTATTCATTTTATATTTTTTTCTATATCTTTGTTATTACCATACTTGCAATCTCTACCCTCAATCTCACTTTCTATCAATTTTATGCTCAATTTATCAATTATTTTCCCATTTTCTTTAAATATATTTATATTATATTTACAATCTCTACATTCTCACTTTCCCTATCTTTAACCTCATTTTTTAATATTTTTATGATTAATTTACTACTTTATGCTTAATTTATCATTTTTTTTGCTTCAATTCTTTTTCTATTTCATTTAATTCTATTTCTATAGTATTTCTCTACTCTCAAGCAATTCCTTTTAATATTTTCTTTTTTTGTTATTTATTATCAATCAATTCATGTCTTAATTATATATGTTCAACTCATCTACAGTTCTACTCTCACCTCATTCTTATTTATTTTCTATTTGCCATTTGCTATTTATTTCATTTAGTTATTTATTTCTTTTTCTTCATAATTTCCATGTATGTGTCTTTATTATTTCTTTCTTTCTTTTATATTAGTTGCAATTTACTTTATGTTTCTAGATTGATTTTTCTCTACATCTCAATCCTTATTTTTTTATGTAATTGTTTCTTTCCTTTTGTATGTGTCTTTACAATTCCATTTTTCACTTATTTTATCAATTTATTTTTCATTTATATTTAATATTTGTAATTTATTTTATGTCTTATTTTAACACATCCTTATTTTTCTTATTCTATTTTAGTAATTTCTTTATAAATATATTGTTTACTTCTTTTACAAGTTCCTACTCTCATTCCCCTATTCTAATTTCTTTTTTATTTTGTTAATTGATTTATTATTCTAATAATTTTCACCTTTTTACTACATATCTAATATGTATTGTTTCTTTTATACCTTTTCCAATTTATTTGCATTTGTTCTTGATTTTGTCTAAATATTTTGATTTTTAATATAATCATTAAAATCACTTTTATTTGGAATTCCATTATCTAACTTAACCTCTCAACAATAATTTACATTTTATTTATTTCAAGAACTCTTCTCATAATAATTTTTATTCTTATTTTGTCTTGATATTATCTTGATTTTCCTTTTATTTCATTTTTTAAAGGATTTTATTTCCTTTTCTTTACTCAATTTAATTACTTATTTTAATTATTATTATTTAATGTCCTTTTGTTACATTCAAAATAGCTTTTATTATAATTTTTGAATATATGTTTGTTGCTAGATATGTTGCATTTTGTGTGTTTACTCATAATGTTGGAGTTCAACCATAGCCTCAAAATCAATTTTTAAAATTCTTTTCTAAATTATTTGTGATGATTGTTGGGCAGATAATGAAGTAATAATTTGTGATGTGCATTCAATTTATCCAAGGTGCAACATTTAGATCATCTTGAAGTATAATTTGATGAATTGTACACATTATAAATCAAGGCTCTAATTTGACCAATTAATCACCAATAATTTGACCTTTTTAGTATTCTTTTTATTTTTATTATTTTTGTTGTTAAATTTCATTTTTCATTTGACATAATTTGGATGGCATGCTTAGAAATTCTCATGACATGTGTGTTTAATTTGCTATGATTGTGTGCTATTGTTACCATAACATGTAAATAAGCCATGATTAGTATATCATCTTTACCATGGTCATGCATCATAATATTTTTTATGTGTGATATAGAAATCTATGTTATTTATTTATGTATTATAATTAATATGTTCATGCATTATGTCATGCCCATGCATCTTTATATTTCATAATGTTATTATGTGCTTGTGTAATATATATATTATGTTTGCATTTATGTGCAATAGTTGATCCAAAATTATATATATTTCTTGGAAGCATTGTATTAAACTAGTAAAACTGGCCCTACTTAGTATCTGGAAAGTATGGAGGTACCTCTAAATAAATGCATTTGCTATTGCTGATATCACATCTGAACCCAATGCTTTATCATTTGAAAGAATTTTAGTTCCGAGCAAATGATCCAAGTTTGCCTAGTCCTTAGTTGGACAATTTCTGAGGTGATACCAAGTGAAGACTCCTATTCCTCCTAGCCAAGTAAAGGGTTGTAAGAGCACTTGTGCCATTCCTAAGCTCTTCAAATAGTCCTATTTCATTCCTTCTATTTTTCCATAATAAAGAAAAAGGGATCATGATCCAATCTGTGCAAAGTTGGATATGCTGACATCAATAGTGGCAACTCCACTAGGAATAAAGATGTAAATCCTGACATTTGTACCTTGCTTCCAATTGTTTATAATAATTTTGACCAACTTGCATCATGACATTTATCACATGTGCATAAGCATAAATAACCCCAATGGTGTCAATTATGATTCACCATGACTCCACTCGACTCATGGGTTAATAAGTTTGGTATTGTAACTTTAGCCTTAACTAGGTTCAAGAGAAACTACCAAACTCATTTGACTAGAGTTTGTAGCTAAAGTCCTTAAAGTGGGTAGTCTTCTCTTGAGTTTGAAAAATATGTCAAGCCCCTCTAATGTTGGCTATAACTCAAGTCCATAATGGTGGCCATCTCCTTAAATGAACCCTTGGTCGTTACCCTAACTTACACATTTAGTGACCCTAGAAACATCCATTAGGATTGTACCCTAACTTGCATGTGATTGTTTGATTTGTGTCTATATGCTGCATTTGGTTTAACTAAGTTCTTGGTGACATGTAAGTCTTACACCTAGCATACTAGACTAGAGTCAACCCTTTATTTGCTTTTATATTCCTATTTAAACTTGAAGGGTTAATATGAACCAAGTCAACCTATCATGACACAATTGTTATATATCATTTGTTTCTTATGATCCAAAATGGTTAACTCCATTTTAAGTTATATGTCTCAAATATCATAACTCTTATATTTATGACAGATTGACTAATTTGCTAAATCTCAAAGTTCAATTAGGTATATTTAGTCTAAAAAAGTAAACATAAAATATCTCAATAACTTAACCCTAAAATTATGGGGATACCATGTTTGTAAGTTATTTTGATATAGCATGTTTTTGTTGACTTAGATCTAACCATCTAGTTATAATATATCCATATTACTATGGGTCCTTGAATACTTTAAACCTAGTAGCCTTATAAAGTAAACAAGTTTGACCCTATATATCAAAATGAACTAAAGCATTTAGAACTTGCTATGATTCAACAATCATGGCGAGCTAATTTGTGGCTCACAATTATGATTCATTTGGATATATATGGATTAAAACATCTACTTTGTTATATAATGATAACCTAATTCTAAACCATTACAGTTATCTTGATATCACATTATAGGCTTTACTTTCAAAATGAAACTCTATTTAAATCTTACAACTACCATAAAACTTTATCTGAATCAAGTCATACATATAAACTCAAAGCACCCTTATATGTTAATTTTTCTTTTAAGAGTACATACAAGTTAATTCATCCCCCATTAATGTTCTAATTAGCCCACTTAGGAAAGAAATTGAATAAATTGCATGTGTGGGAGAAATAAAGTTGAAAGAGTCTAAAAAGCATAAAGCATATAGTTGGAAGAAACTAAAAAGTCATACACATGCTAGAACATAGGCAGCCACGTGCTCCAATGAGCTTGATCATGCACTAGAGCATGGGCAGCCACTCAAGTGAATGTGATTATGCACTATAAATGCTCGTCCATGCACCTAAATGTGCACATCCACACCCCTTTTCGTATAGACACACACAAAGACGTGCGTACATGCACAAAAACACTTTTTTTCTCTAAAAATACCAATGTCCTTCTTCTATTTTAGAGGGGCCTAATCATATACTGCACCAAAACTCTGCCAAATTGAAGACTCAATACTCCCATTCTACACATTTTTAGCACATTCACTACTTTTTTCTTAAGATTTTTAGACCGACTTGAACCAAACCTAGCCTCATCTCTATCAGAGCATTCTTCAAAAGTATACAAATAGGTATTTCTCACATCATTTTCCACCTTTTGACGAGGAAAACTTAGAAATCACATGAGGCTAAAGCTTTAAAAAACTCAAAAATAAGCTCGGTCAAATCTAAAGACAAAATAATCATTTTTACACATTTATTTATTTATTTTTGTATGTTTGCATTGTTATTATAATTCTCTTTTTTTAAATCACTGCCAACAATTGAAAAATTTTTATGAACTGTGTGATGTGACTGGCTATTTTGCATGTTGTCTAAATAATTTTTTTGCACTGTCTGATCATCTTAAACTGTTATATTACATTTTCTAGCCTTAAAAAGGTGAAAATCACAAAAATATCATTTTTTATATCAAATTTGTATTTTTCATGATTTTTCATCATACTCGGCATTATTCACTATTTTTGAATCTTTTTCATTATAAAAATCATATTCTTATAATAAAGTTTGCACTTTTACACTAATTCTAAATTTCTAATCCAACAGACATCATTTTTGCATCAAGTTTTCATTTTTATCTTTAAAAATATAAAATTTACCATTTTTATACAAATTCTACATTTTCTATATGCTTTTTTCATAACAAAAATTGCATGTTGACATTAAAACCAAAATTTTTGCATCATTCTTGCCTCTTTATGTGAAAAATTATCATTTTTTCACATAAAGTTTACATTTTGCTTCAAGAAATGGAAAATCTAACATTTTCTGCATTTTATTCACATTCATTATGTCCAAATCAAATTTTGACATGTGTCAACATTTTAGCACAAAATTCACCATTTTTGCATAAACTCTGCATTTTTAACATACAAATCACACTTTGCATTAGATATGCATCTTTACAATCAAAATTGTATCATTCCACTCTTTAACATGAAAATAAGTATTTTCTCTCATTTTTACAAGAAAATACATTTATAATGTGAAAATTCACATTTCTCAAGGTAAAGTTTCCATTTCACAGTCCAATGATGTAACCGTGCATCTTTTGTTATTTCTTTACCATTTAGAAATATTTCATAATAATCCTAATAAATGCACATTGTTATATGCCTTTATTTTCTTTTCTAATTAAATGAATACTCCCTACTCATTTATTGTCTAATTGGATGAGTGACTGCAATACATATATATGTGCTAACCTTTTGTTTTGCAGGTGTTTTTTAGATATAAGACTAAATTTATATTTCCACACTTTTTCCCTTTTCAAATGTATTTTAATAGGAAAGCCATGTAATAATTATAAATAAATTCATTAATTTTTATTTATTATATGTTGTGCATGTATGTGTATATAAATTGTCACTATTAAAACTACAATACTGCGATAGCCATGTATTGAGTATTATATAATGAGAAATAGCCAAAAAGTAAATGTGATCTCTGAAACCTAGAATCTCTGTTGGGGATGTGTCATACCTCAAATTTGAGTGTCCTAAAAAAAGGTCCAATGATGAAACAAATCTTTGAAAAGAATAGAGTCTGCTCGTTCGTAACATCATTGAAGTGTGCAACCCTAAAACCCTAACCGACCCAACCAGTGTGCAAAATCAATCACTGAGCAATTAAGTTGCACTCCGATCTTATGAAATATGAATTATCAAAATAGTAAGAGGCTTATTTCGAGAATCTTCTCTCATAATATGCAGCTTATTGAGCTGGTGTTCATTTCATCAGACTGAGACCCAACTTCATGAAAAAATAAAAATTATTTTTGATGAAACAGACTTTTGAAACACATCCAAAATGCTCCAAAACCTCCGAAAGTGCTCATAAAATAGTCCAAAACAACTTGAGGATTAGTGCTTGTCGCTGAGAACTACGTGTGAAGCCACAAACATGTCTAGGTGTCATGCACTAAAATCGAAGCCAAACCAGACAAAATAAACATTTGAAGCACATTTAGAAGGCTCTAAAACCTCAGATGTGGTCCTGGAATAGTCTAAAACAACCAAAGTATTAGCTCGTATTGCTCTGAAGTGCGTGTAAACACCTTTAAGTGTCACGTGCTAAAATTGAGTTGAATTAGACAAAACAGATAGTAGAAATGCATCCAAAAGGCCCAAAAAACTTAGGGGCCAACCTTAAAATAGCCCGAAAAAGCCCCAAATGGAGTGTGTAATGTGCAAAAGTGCACGTAACTGTGCACCAAGTGTGTAGTCATGTGCACTTCTCATGGTCATGAGCTTTGTCCTAGGGAAACACATGTGACCACGCCTATTCCCCCCTTTTCCTCACATTTTTCACTATAAATAGGCACCTCCACACCCCATTTTGAGGGGGAGAGTAAAAGAAAACATACGCTAACAAATATGTCCACTCGAAGGCATTGGAAACCCACTTCCAAATAGTTTTTAGTCCTCCCACTATGTTTTTCATAGATTATTAGGTCTCCCTTCCACCAAACCTAGCCTTATCTTTGTCAAAACACACTTTAAAGGAATATAGACTAGCATCATTCTACATGTCATTTTAAACCTCTCAACGAGGAAAGCTTGATAAACTCTCAAAGCTAAAGTTTCAAAACTCATACAAGCTCAGTCAAATCTGAGGACCACACAATCATTTTATCACGTTTATTTTATTGCACTGCATTTTATTTTTACTATCTCCAGCATTTGTAAATATTATTGTGCTTGTGTGATGAGACTGATAATTTGCATGCTATATGAACAATTTATGTTTTTTTTTCTCATTTCATATCATCATTTTGCATCCTCTAGTTTTAAAACATGAAATCACATTGTAAATATCAATAATGTGAAAAGTTCATATTCTGAAATA
Organism: Mallotus nudiflorus; assembly: GCA_947683625.1. Classification (NCBI taxonomy): domain Eukaryota; kingdom Viridiplantae; phylum Streptophyta; class Magnoliopsida; order Malpighiales; family Euphorbiaceae; genus Mallotus; species Mallotus nudiflorus. The sequence goes on along the minus strand of CANTUR010000793.1, from coordinate 2,435,444 downwards.
GAGTCATAATGTTCCTAATCCAATGATGTCACCATACATCCACTATATTTTCATCACATATTATCATAGCATAAATAATCACTGCAAATATTCATGATTATGTACATTTTGCTCACCCTTTCAAATGATTGAGTATCCATTACTTATCCTATTATTCATGTGATTGAGCAAACTACATGCATAGTTACGCTAATCTTGCAGTTCCACTATATCCAAGCTAGATTTACTTTCCTGCAATCCTTTTTTTTTCTTTGATATGTATTTTATTAGAAAAGTGATGTAATAATGGTATCTTCAGCTTTATCATCTTCCATGATTTGATGCACTATGTGAATGCTATGCAAATTGTCATTGCCAAAACTAGGGTGTTGTGGTATATATACATTGAATATAATATAATGAGAAATAGCCAAAAAGTAGAAGCAATCCCCCAAACCTGGAAAACTCTACTAGGGGCAATACTCCTTGAGTGATTCAATATTGTCCCTTTTCTTTTCCTGATTTTCTAAAAATCAGGTGTTGATCCACAAAATAAAAAAAAGGCATCTCATCCCTCACGAGACCAATCATTTGTCCCTATTCGGTAAAATTTGACATGTCCCTAAAAAATGTAAGAACTGAACATAATCACTCACAATGGTAGCTCCACTAGGGATTTCTAAGTAAGAAGGATCAACTCGAAAATGACTATTTCTTATTATGTTATACTCAATCGCATAGAGCCCCTCACCACTGCATTTTCCCTACACATCACATGTGCACCACTGGTCTCTAAAACCTCGATAATACTGAATGACATTGCCACCATGATTCCACTCGAGTCATAGGGCAACAAAGATAGGTATTATCACCTTTAGTCTTTACTCATGCATTCGTAGGACTCATTTGACCAGAGTTTGTAACACAAGTCCTAAAAGGGGGCAACTGAGTTATTAAAAGAATGTTTGACTCACTGACCGAAGTCCTTAACCCTAGTCATATGGGGCATTCTTGTTAAAGGAACCCATAGTCTTTCACCTTGACTCAACTCATATAGATAAGCCAGTAGTAACATCTACTAGGATTCCACAAGCTATGCATGCTATCCTTGTCCTAACACTGTTCGTTTGACCTAATATTCATAAATGACATGACTCTCCTAGTATCTATCACCAAAGGATGTCGTAATGTCAATTTTTATAGAATGTTTATGCTCATATCCACGTGATCCTCATCTACTTCGTGTGAGATTGAAGCATGAGGAATGATAAGAATCATGTACCTTAGCTTGGATAGTCTATGTGAACTAACAAATAATGACATCCCTTGATGGTGGAACCTATGAGACGTCATCCATATATTCTTATTAAATTTAATGAATGGTTTAGGAATTCAACTAGATTATGGACCTTTATGTCGAAAAAATCAAACTGTAAACTATTGAATGATATTTTCATTGAAGGTATCTATTACACATACCAGAATATGAGTGGAAGTGTGGTGTGAGCACAAAACTAGTTAGGATAAATTTCAAAAACTTTTCCTAGTGTGTAACCATTGCATGAAGACAAGCATTCCAAAGCCACTAAGATCACAACACATGGAATTTACATAACTAATTATTTGCATGCTTAATAAACAACATAAATCAAAGATTCATAAAACAAGTAAAACACAAAGCATGACAAGAAACCTACATCTAGAGTTTAGTAACACTTATAAACTCCAAATGTTAGTAGGACACTCGATAGGCTTTAGGAAATAGTTTATGAAAATCTATAAGATCTTAGCTCCTCAAGTGTGAAGCCTCTAGCTTGGAACACACATGTGGCATTGGAATGACTCCAAGCTATTAAAGAATCTCTACCTACAAGTTCCTCCTTGTCGGTGACCCAAAAGCATGCTAGAGCTCCTCTCCTTGCTTGGATGATGTAGGATTTCTTGCCTCCTTTGGATGTAGCCTTCACTTGCATAACCCCTGTACAATGGATGATGAAAATGGACTTATGAAGAAACATAACTCTTGTATTTCTCACTCACTCACTCATTCATAACACTTAGAAGAAAGATGAAAAAGAAGACTCAACTTTTATTTTTTCTCTAATGTAAGTGGTAAGTAAAGTATCAAGTGTGTAAAGAAACCCCACTAACTTAGTATATATATGTAAGAGACTAATTTGAATGTGTAGAGATTGTCAACTAACTAAGCTTGAGTGTAGGATAAGCAATCTTATGCATGTGCTTACTTTTTCACTTTAAGTGTAAAATAAGCTATCTTATGCATGTAGAGATTGACCACTAACTTAAGGTTCATGCTTATGACACATCTCCATATTGTCAACCATGTAATCACATTGCAAGTAAAGCTATGCTTAGGTGGTCACCATGCAAGCATGATCATTATATGGTCATGCTTATGTGGCACCTCCTTTAGTAAGTGGGCTTTAGGCTTATTTAACTCTTAAATGAGCCCATCTCTACAACATCCATTAATTAGTATTATGGGTTTTATTTAACACTTAAAGAAGGCCCATATTAATAATACACTCAATTAGCCAAGCCCATGCATCATTTATTAACCTACATATACAAGGCCCATCTTATGGTCCATATCCAAAGTAGTATTATTAGCAAATATCAATTTGGTCCTTAAGCTTAATGTCACATATTAAATTAAGTCCAAATTAATATTTAATAGTCCTAACCTTTGAATTAGATTTTAGGATATGCTAGATCCCTGGACAAGTGAAAATCAAATTCAGTTAATTTAATTAATTAATTAAACACTTTAATTAATAATCAAATTAATAAATATCATTATTGGTGCTACTCTTATATGTGTGACTTACTAGGTTCAAATCCAAATGGCAATGGAAATAAATAATATTAACTCTTAATATTATTGGAAACTCTTTCCAAGCTAAATATGAAAATCCTAATTAACCACATTTAGTTTCCATAAGTCATGAGTGACCCCCAGCATAGATGAAATGACTACCCAATGGGAAATGAATGCTATCCGTAGATTCATAAGAACCATAGAACATAATTATCGTGCACTCAATGTCACTTCATTTGAAGATCCCGACATTGGCTAGAGTTATGGCTAATCAATCTCTAATTGCCTCAATCAAATGACCTCATCTTTAGTTTAATTCTCAATAAAACATGACTTCTACTAGAAACACTTTCTAGCACTGAAACACTTTTTGGTTAAGTCAAGTTTGACTTAGCCAAGTACTTATTCATTGATAACTACTTAAATAGCATAGGATCTTATCCCAGTTCACTCCAATTAATGAATTCCATCTTAGTCGATCTCTCATCGCTACATAGAATTGACTAGAGCCATCACACGCATATACCCATATATGGCTAGCACAGGTATATAAGCAGTAACAAACTCTAATAAAGCATATGTGGATGATCGTGTCACCTCAAGTCAAAGGACCATATGCACCATTATGTCCAAGATAATGATTGTTGCCTAAAGTGAATTTCCACACAATCACTTATCTTATGTCACTATTTGATCCACCCATCACATGAGTATCCACATGTCTATTCTAATATCTCACATCAAGTAGCATGAGACTCACTACCTCCCACTATCGATATTATATACTGATCAAGGAAAATAGACAAAGGTGATATTCTATGGATTAATACAACCCATTTATTAATCCAATGACTATGAACATTTTATAACGTATGTACTAAATGAATTTTTCACTCATATTATCAACACTTATAATAAACTCATTTAACATTTTGCTAAAGGGTAAACACTCAAATAAACAAACACTTTATCTAAATGAATATTATATTGACATAGGGATAAAAGTATAATGTCACTTATATTACAAGAAATGGCATTAGGGCACATTTATACTAACATTCATGATTCCTATTAAACATATTGAATTTTAATATGGGGGTAAGAACTCAGGCTCCTCTTGACTGACCTTGGCCCAATGCATACTGGTGCATATAAGCTATAGACATCATTTAAAGCCTGACAATTGACCCTCACATTGACATCATGCCATTACCTCAACTACATTTTGGTATCATTCCTTAGTTTACCCTTTGGTTCTGATCCACATAAATTGAAACAATATAGTTCTGAGAGCAGAACCATAGTCGCCCGATGGCTATAGGTTCAAAACCTACCTAGGAAAGAAATTGAATGACCTTGTGGAGAAATAAGGTTAGAAGCAAGAGCTTGCTTGTGATTGGTTTGTTCACTATATAGGACATACTAACTAGTTTTCTAAAATTAATCAAGCATATATAACATATATATAGATAGCATGAACTAACCATTATTTCTTACAACAAAATCATATTTCATTATAGGGTTTTGCATCCACTCCCTGCATACATGCTCAACCTTTTCTCTTATAGGCACACGTCATGCATCATTCATCTAGCTAACCTTGATAAACATATAGGAATACAACATTCAAACATGAATGACCAAGAAGATACCTCCTATTAGCAATTTGAAAATAGACAAAAATCAGGGATCCAAAAATTGATCACTGATGGAACTATAGCCAAAATCCTCCAAGCCCAAATCAAGACCAGAAATGCCCGAGATGGGAATAATACACCACTGACTGAAGCTTCCACATCTATTCACCCTAATATAGATAAAGTAAAAGGAATTCCCAGTACTCTAGTTCAAGCTGATAATGATAATGATTACTACTGGTATCTCAGTAATGCACCAAAAGTTATAAAAATTGCTAACATAATTAAGCCTGAATTGGTAGGGGAGGTTAAACTATTGGCTAACATAATGGCTCAGTTGGAATTTACCACTATTGGCTAACATAATGGCTCAATTGGAATTTGCCTTTAAAGACATAGGAAGCCATGGCTCCAAAAGCTTTACTAACCTCACATTATTCAAAGATGAACCACTCTCAAATGATTTTAAACTACTAAAATTTGTTAAGTTTGATAGAATTGGGGATCCAAAGGTCCATCTAAGGCAATATGCTACTTTCATGGCTACTACAAAGCTTACAGAATCTCAAATTGTTCAATTCTTCTTCACATCACTAGAGGAAGGACCAAGGGGTTCTTTAACCTTGAGGATGGAATTAAAAGAGATTAGCTACTGTTAACTCAGAAGTTCATTAAGCATTATGAATACAACACTTAGCAAGACATCACTCATAGAGATCTTGAGACCACAAGACAGAAACCTGGTGAAGCTTTTTCTGACTATGTCAGAAGATGTTAGGGAAAGATAGTCAAAATGAGAAATCATCCTCCTAAAGATGAACATGTCCAATTGATAATCAAAGGGGAATTACCACATTTCAGAAAATAGATGATCTTTGCTCATTATCCTGACTTCAGAGCTCTCTATTAGGCTGGAATCAAAATTGAAGATAAAGAACCTCAGTAAGCTAGAAGCACCTTCCGCCGCAATACCTAATCAAATATCCAAAACACCTTTACTCAAGCCATAGAAATAAACCTAATCCAACCCAACACTTACAGTTTACCATCTGTTAATGCCATCAAACCATTGAGAAAATTCTCAAGCTTCATCCTCCCATACTATCCAAAGTATTCCAGAGACTTCAACAAATGAACCTCTTACAACCTCAAGAGCCCAAGCCTCTTCCAAACCCATTACCCCTTTGTATTGACCAAAACATATTCTACCACTTTCACTAAATGCTTGGTCACATCACTAATGCATGTAGAACCCTCAAGAATGCAATCCAATACCTCATTGACTCTAGAAAGACTAATGACTTAGAAAAATGACCCAGCATCAAGAACAATCCTCTCTTAAACTATCAAAACATGCCTCCACTAACCATCAACATGATTTCCTCTAGTCTACCATAAGACCTTGTCAAATAATTAATCTAAGCCATCCAAGAAACCTAAGAAAAAATATTGAGCCTTATGACTCTTATGAAGATGAACAATTTCCTTCTACCTTTGAATACATTCCAATGCCCCAAAAATTCCTCCCCCATATAATGATGCAAAGAAAAAGAGCCAGGGATATAACTCTTTTTATAAATGATGAACTGATTGATTGCCCTTACTCATAAGAAGTAGATATAGGCAGTGGAAATGGAGTATAGGATTTACTGGACCAACCATTTAGGAAGTTTGACTATAAAGTCAAGAACACGACACCCCTTACTACTCACACTCACTTAGAAGACATGGTACCCTCAAGATAAGGAGAAGAACTTGATAACAAAGATGGGGTGGATAGTACTATTTAGCTTTAGAACTTGTAGGTTATGGAGATTGATATACGGTATGACTCCGATGATCTTGGAATCATCATCTAGGACTAGAAAAGCAGCACAAAGGTAGATAAGCAACCAACTAAGAACTCATTAGTGGTCAACTATATGACTCATAGTGGGTGAGCATATCAAACCTTTGAGAAAGAGAAAGACCCCCCTAAAGGAAAAGGAGTGACAAGTGATCAAGCTCACGTCAAAGAGGAGGACTCTGTCCTCAAATAGCTTAAGAAGACTCAGGCACAAGTTAGTAATTGGGACCGACTAATGGCCTCCAAAAAACATAGGGATGCCCTAGTCAAAGCACTAGATAAGGCAAAGATCACCACTAACACCTCACCCTGTGAGATGATAGCCTCTTTAATGCAATCACCTTTTCGGATGAAGATTTAGGCCTCAAGGGAAGGGTGCACAACCATCCTCTCTTCATACAAGTAATTGTCAGGTTTAAGAAGACTCTGTGTGCCATGGTGGATGACAAGTCTGCTATCAATGTTTGCCAACTAAGGTTGTTACACAAGTTTGGGATTAATACTGAAAATCTAGAAGAATCTAACGTGGTCATACAAGCCTATGATGATTTAAAAAAGCTAGTCATCAGGAGTTTTAAAGTAGTAGTTACAGTGGGTGATATCGAATCAGTAACAAAATTTACCATCCTGGACATCCCTCTAACTTTTTCCCTACTACTAGGAAGACCTTGGTTCCACCCATTAAGGGGTATACTCGCCACTGTGCATCAGAAGATCAAGTTCCCTCTGAATGGAAAGGTTATTACCATCCCTACTGAAATAAACAACATTATTGCCTATCTGAACGTGGTCCTACCAACATTTCAAGTTTCTATAATTAGTGACAGTCATGTCGATCCTAAAGTTGCTGCCATAATGAATAAGATGTAATATTTACCTATAACAAGATTAAGAGGAAGAAATATTAGGGTCATATAATTCCCTGACTTCTGAGGATAGACCAACAGATGCAGTCTAGGGTATGATCTTGAAATGGACACTAGGGCTAAGAAGTCAATTTCTTTTATGGTTGAAAGCTCAACCCAAGTTTACCAAGGACAAGTTAAGAAATAGGTAAACAATAGGATATAGAAGCCAAGGTTCGAGATCTTCAATGACACCCTCAAGGGAAAGCACCTACTAGATATGGAGCTAGAATCTAAAAGTGAGACTATCAATTATGCTCAAGCTACAGCCATCATAGAGTTAAGCATTGATGACATTTTTTTGAAGACATTGTTGATGATGATCTCTATACTTTTTCTCTGTTTGAAATTAATGATTTAATGAAATCTAAAGTTAATGCAATAAAATCAATTTCTACTTACTTATTTAATTTCTTTCCCAATGATTTGGGTTACAGGCTCTAGTCAGATGAGCCCGGCAATCTCTCTTGAACTGAGTTAAGGCTAAAAGTGATGGTTAGCCAATCTACAACTCCATAAAGCTAGTAGAATTATGGAATCATAAACCAACGCCATCAGTTAATAGGGACATGTAGAATGAATGTAAGAATAAAATAATAATTAATAAAATAGTTCTAAAGAACACAAGTAGAATTAGTATCTTTTATCCCTAGTGGAGTCACTATTGTAGACGGCGGGGTTTAGCGCACGTCCAAGAATTTAGCAACCGTGACACTATTTGAGCTCAGGGCTCTAGAGAACACACTAACCACTATCATAAAGACATGGCGTGGAGATGAGGAGTCGCTACCCAGGGTAATAACTGGGACAAATTGAAAAGGTGGTACTTGATTCCTTAAAAGAAAGCTAGCACCACAACCAAGAGATTCTGGATACAGAATACCAACTTCTTTCAGTCTTGTGTTCATTTAGAATTACTTTATGAATTACTATCTTATTCCCTATTTACATGCAATTTCATATAAATCCTAAAACAAACAACTCCAAGGCAAACTAGTCATGAAATATACAAGTAAATAATGCATTCAATAAATCACATAATCCCTAAGTTAGTCTAATCTATATGGATTTTAAATAAATGAGCTAAATCTACATGTTTTAATTAATATGTGAACCTAAAGAACTAATTCCTTTTGATTTTAATTAAATGAACTTAAGTCTACTAATTTTAATAAAAGTAGGCCTAATTCTACAAATTATGGAATATTTAAATTAGTGGGCCTAATTCTACATGTTTTAATTAAATGCGGATCTTAAATCTATAAATTATGAAAAAGGTTTAAATTAAGTGGGCTAAGTCTAAATTAATTAAATAGAGTTATGTGGGCCTATGTCTAATTAACTAAATGGGCCTAAGGATATATCTAACCTAAAATCTAATTAATTATGGGCCTAAAGATATATTTTAATTAATTAAACCTAATTAATTATTAAGTGAGATGGGCTAAAAGAATTGTCTAAACTTAAATAAATAAATCAAAGCCTAAAATGGGCTTAAGGCCCCAAAACACATAAAAATAATAAATAAGCCGAAAAACAAATAAAAACATAAAAAAACAATTAAATAAGATCAAACAAATAATTAAATTAATCCTTACTAAAATCCTAATTTTTATTAACATGCAACCTAAATTAATCTACTTCCTCCATTGATTTTAAATAATTACCTAATTGAAACCTAACTTTTCTAACCAATTAAATCAAAAAAATAAACAAACAACCATACATATAATTTTATTACTCCCACTATTGGGGCTATTACATTATTTCATAAAATAATTAATAAAATAAAAGATAAAAAGCAATAAATAAAATAAAATAAAAAACCCTAGAAACTAAGTCTCTACGAGGCTTTATCCATAGTTTTTCATGGACTTCTCATGAATTCATCCCTCTCACATGATTACCATGCGTTTTCCTCCATAATCACCATAAAAAAAGTATAATCACCATAATTAATGAATAATTATAACAATAACTCAAAATGATAAAAATAATTAATAATAAAATAAATAAATAAGAAGAAGAAGATGATGATGATTATGAATGATTTAGGATACTCCTCATATTGGTATTTCACCATTCTTGATAAATCTTCGAATCTTGTTCTTCAAAAATTCTCCACGAATCTTGAATTAATTGTTAAATTAAAAGGAATTTTTTATAAAAAAATAACTCAAAAGAGAAAAAAACTAATTCAAAAAACGTTTCTCTCTTTTCTTTTTCTTCCCGTCTCTCTCTTCTTTTTTTCTTTCTTCTCTCTTTTCCCTCTTCACCGTTCCCCCTTTTCTTTTCCTGCTATTCTCTCTTTATATAGTGGAACTAGGAAGCCTAATCCTAATATGATTCTAATTCCTAAAGTATAAGATTAATACTTAAAATTATATTTAGGAATTTTAAACCAGCTAGGATTAAGTTAAATATGATTTTTAAACCAATTAGAATTGAATTAAAATAGGAAAACAAAGATGGAAGAATTCAATTCCGACTAGGTTTTTGTAATTCTGATTGGAATTGCACAATCCCAATCGTAATTGGTGTAATTTCAATCAGAATTACATAATTCCGATCAAAATTATGTAATTCCAACCAGAATTACATAATTCCGATCGAAATTATGGAATTCCGACATGTATTTTTTTAACATTTAATTATAAGAAGACCACTGGAAGAATTTAAATTTTGCAATTAGGTCCTAAAAAAACTTTGCTATTTAGTCCCTAAAAACATTAAATCCTTCCTTTAAAAGTTGCATTTAAACCATTAGAATTTTAAAGATTAAGTATTAAAGACATTTTTATCACTAGAGTCCTTTGCTGCATCCATAACACATCATCCTAAAATTGGGTGTCTACATAGTGTGCATTGCATTGATAAAAACATTAGCATATTTGAAATTCATTCCATATGCACTGAATCATTTTACATTGGCATGGAATCTGAACCATGCATTCTGCATATTTTGAAAGATGTTAACCTTGAAGAGATGAGAGAAATTAATAAAATATTCAAAAGTATTTGCTTGGATGTACAACGATATGCCTGGTATTGACAGGACATTGTTGAATGCTTCATCCTTACCAAAGATGGGTGCAAACCAGTAAAGTAGAAGCTGAGAAGGCTTAGACCAAAATAGGCCCAACTAGTGAAATAAGACATCGAGAAGCATATCTAGGCAAACATTCTAGAGGTAGTAAACTATCTGGAATGGTTAGCAAAGGTGGTGCTAGTACTGAAGAAAGATGGAATGGCTAGAATCTACATCGACTATAGAGATTTGAATAAGGCCTACCCGAAAGATGATTTTCCACTAGCTTACATAGATATACTAGTTGACAGTGTCGCCACATGTGCAATGTACTCCTTCATGGATGGATTCTCTGGGTATAATAAGATCCTAATGACCATCATCGACAAACTAAAGATAGCTTTCATAATAGAATGAAGCACTTATTATAATAAGTAATGCCCTTCAATTTGAAGAATGCGAGAGCAACTTACTAGAGAATGGCAACTACAATGTTCCATGACATGATACACAAAGAAGTTGAAGTGTACATTGATGATATGATGGTTAAGTTAAAAACCAGGAGAGAACACATGTACAATCTCAAAAAGTTCCTCAAAAGAATAGAGAAGTACAGTTTAAGGTTTAATCCAAAGAAATGCGTATTCAAGGTCACTTCAGGAAAGATGTTAGGGTATATTCTCAATCAGAATGGGATTGAAATGGATCTTGACAAAGCAAAAGTAGTCATAGAGATGCTAGTGCCAAAAATATAAAAACATCAGAGGGTTTTTAGGGAAACTATAATTCATTAACAGATTCATCACCAGTTGATGGTAGTGTCTGAACAGATCTTCAAGCTACTAAAAAAATATCAGCCAATTGAGTGGAATGAGCAGTGTCAGTTAGCATTCAATAAGATCAAAAACTACCTAGCTAACCTACTAGTTCTGAAACCACATAAACTAGGGATACCTTTAACCCTGTATCTGGCCATCAAGGGAAATGCAATCGGTGCAATGTTAGCCCAAAAAGGAGAAACAAAAACAAAACATGCAATCCAGTACTTAAGTAAGAAGATGTTGCCATATGAGGAAAAGTACAACCAAGTCGAGTAGATATGCATGGCAATAGTATAGGCAATGAAGAAGCTCAGACATTACTTTCAATCTTATAAAATTCAGGCTATGTCTAAAATGGATCTAATGAAGCACCTTTACGAAGCTCCCTCCATGGTGGGAAAACTTGTCAAGTGGCTAGTGCTATTGATAGAACTTGATGTGCAATACCTTACTAAGAAGGTAGTAAAAGGAAGAGCAGTGGTTGAATTTCTAGCTCTTAACCCCATTCCAGACTCAGAAGAAATCCAACTATATTTCCCGGATGACCTTAGTTTAGTCATCGAGATTCAAGGATGGTAGATGTATTTTGATGGAGCAGTTAATCAATTTGGCATAACAATCGATACCATATTACAATCTCCAAAAGGTGAAGTAGTACCAATTGCCAAAAAGCTCAAGTTTAGAGTCACAAATAACAAAGTAGAATATGAGGCATGCATACTCTAAATAGAAGCACTTATAGCCTAAGATGTTACAGAAGTCAAAATCTTTAGAGTTCCATGCTAGTAATCAACCATATCATAAAAGAGTGGGAATTAAAAGACCATCACCTAAGGCCTTACCTGAATCACTTGAAGTTGCTAACCATGTCTTTCTAAAAATGCAGATTCATTCATCTCCCTAAAAACCATAATCATGTGGTAGATGCACTTGCTTTTGTAGCATTAGTGTGGGAAGGACCATCCAAAATGCCCATAAAGCCTTTAATCCTACTAAGATCGGGATAACCTTGTCATGAGAACTGCAAAATATCAAGATAGAAATTGTTGAAAAACCCTAGTTCTATGACATGTAGAGATATCTATAGGAATGAGCCTATCTCAATCAAGCAAGTGAAAAAGATAAAGCAATCATTCGATGATTAGCATCAAAATTCACATCATACCAGGGTGTGTTATATAGAAGAACTTTAGATGGGTTATAACTCCAATGTTTAGATGAAATTGAGGCTGCAATAGCAATAGGAGAAGTACACAAAGATGTTTGCAGTCCACATATGAATGGAGCAATCATAGCTAAGAAGCTAATCAGATAAAGGTTCTTCTAGATAATGATGATGGAAGATTGTATCAAATTCATAAGGGAATGCCATAAGTGTCAAATCCATAGGAATGTCAGCCACCTTCCCCTAATAGAATTACACCACATCTCCTCTGCATGGCCCTTCTTAATATAGGGATTAGACATAGTTGGGGAAATCCAGCTGACATCCTCAAACAGACACAAGTTCATCTTAGTAGTAGTGGATTACTTTACAAAATAGGTTGAAGTAGAATCATTCATAAAGATAGGAGCCAAGCAAGTGGCTAAGTTCATCAAAAGAAATCTGTTTTATCGATATGGTATCCCCCATCACATCATCTATAATAATCGTGTTCAATTCCAAGGGGAAGTTAGAGAACTACTAAGGAGTTATAAAGTGGAGCATCACAAATCTTCTCCTTACCAACCATAAGCAAATGGGGCCGTCAAAGCTACAAATAAAAAGATCAAGAAGATTTTATCAGAGATGACTCAGACTTACCGAGATTGGGTAGACAGATTACCATATGACTTATTGGGATACTGAACAACAATTAGAACTTCAAAAGGAGTAACTTCTTTCTCACTAGTATATGGGTCAGAAGTAGTACTTTTAATTGAAAGAGAAATCGAATATGAATTGCTAGAGGTATAATGGGCCCAATAGAGGCACAATAATCTCACTCTCTTAAACAATTAAAGTCTTAAGGCTCTATACCATACTAATTGTATCAAGCTCAGCTATCTAAAAGTAGGAGATTAGGCATTAAAGCAAGCAAGGCAAAACGTTCCAGACTCTAGAGGGAAATTCAAACCAAACTAGGAAGGATGGTACTTGGTCAAACATGTCCTATCAAAAAGAGCAGTCAAGCTGATGGATTTTGAAGGCAATGAATTCTGTAAACTTGTCAATACAGACTGCTTGAAGAAGTACTATGTCTACGGCCAAAAAAAGAACCCTCGTGGAGTTGAAAACCTAAAAATGGCTACTTAGGAAAAAATTAGGGACTTCCCACTAGGTTGAAAATCCTACATAGGCAACCTAGGAAAAAGTTAAGGAAATAGAGAAAACACTTAATTAGAAAACCTGAGAAAGGTAGTTAGGGACAGGGGTAACCTCAAGTTTGAATTTTCTATGAATGCACCTATACTTTTCTTAAATGATTTCAGTGAAATGAGAATGTCTTTGAAAAAGTGCAATGCATTTTCATCATCATGAATTGCATCAAACATGCTCTGCATGTTCTTTCATTACATGACCATGGTTCTTACCATCTTTTTTGAACTATATCCTCAAGTTCAACCACTATCATCGAAGCCTATACAAAAAAAAAACCTAGCTAGGTGTGAAGAGCTTCAAAAAGAGATACCCTGGGCAAAAGAGGGAAAAAGAAAAAAATAATTCAACTAAGTGCAAAAAGGAGATGCCTTAGGTAAAAGAGGAAAAAATAAAAGAGGCAGGCAATAGTAATGGCAAACATCACCATGCACAACAATGGCATAGAGCAAAAAATATATATGCTACAGTCATCATCATGCATATATCGTATAACACATGTAGGACAAATACCCAGATACAACACCCAAAGTCCGTCACCTCGGGAAAATGATACAATAAAGAAACCACAAGACAAAAGGCCCTACACCTAGCTTCTACAACAACTACATTGGTTATAGCTGACATTAAAAGCAAGCATCAATCCTGCTTAAGCATCCCCCTCACTCATTATTCATCGTGAAGGATGCCAACTACAACTCTAGCTCACCAATATGATCATAATAAGTTATGGCTCATGCTCCCACTCATGCCTAGCATGGAGATGTTCAGCCCATATTGCATAAAAATTTCATATCGTACACACCTACATAAAACATGTGCATAAGTAAATAGGTACAATAAAGAAAGAATACCCTTTGGTTGCTTATAAACTCCATAAAGTTTTGTTGCGTGCTCTTCACAACAATATACTAGTACTGGCCAAAAGAGATAGGGATCTACAAAAAATAAGCAAATAAGTCAAACACCAATCATCAAATAGGCAAAATGAAGGGAAATAAAGCACAAACATAGGAAGCATCATGAGGAATAACATCTGACTAAGGGAAGCCGGGGTAAGGCAAATCAAGATGCACTCCTCTGCCAAAGACGTCCATCCCAGATAAAACAAAGGATGACCTAACTGCCAAGTCTATAAGAATGGCACCACCAGAAACCATATCGCTATCATGGGTATTCACCTCAATATGAAATATGGCCCAGCCCTAGAATCTAAAGGATAAGTAGGAGGAGGTGGATGAAAAAAGTTACCAGACATAGCATCAATCAACTATAGGATCAACACATCAGTATAAAGAGATCTTGCACTCTCTAAGAGACTCTTAAAAGGGTGTCCTATTATGGCAGCAACAAGCTCATTCGTACTAAGCTCATGATTCTAGAACATGTTACCAGGAGGAGGAACAAAGACTCTCCTCACAAATAGACCATCCCACTAATGATGGACTAGCTCACTTAGATACCACACCTTGCTAGTAAGGCCAAGGAGTAGCACTCGTCTCTTTATCAGTTGCCATGTTGTCACCATCTCTATCGACCAATATGACTTCATGGCCCACTAGAGAAGGAGATTCTGCTCAAAAAGCAAAAATGAATAAAGAATCCCCAAAAAGAAAAGCAACCAACATAGCAGCAATCAAGCATACTTATCAAGGTGATAGCCTACCTATCCAGGTGACACCCTACCCATATAGTCGTGGGCCTCTGTGTAATCCTTAATTAAATCAGTGGTCTTCCTAATCCAGCTAGGATAATGAGGAAAACCATCCTCTAGAAGATGCTCAATAGTCAGATAAGGAAGAACCCCAAACTCATAAGCCCAAATCTGACAAATAAGAACTCAAAAAATTAGGAAAAAATAAGTAAAAGTCAAAAAGGTAAAAGGACACTCACATCTAACATGAATAAACATCCACAAATGCTCATGCCACCTCAACATCTTGTATCATGACTTGAGTACATGTAGGCAAAAGTAGTAGTACCTCAACAGTACCTCGATAAGTTGTTTAGGTCTCTCAGTATAGGCAAAAACCATAAACTGCCTATACTTGAAGGATTTGGTAAGATGACAGAACTTAACAAATAAAACAAGAAGTAATGAGCCAATTGCTCCACTGAAATAAGATCAGCATCATACATTGTCTGTACGGTGGAGACAAACTTAGTGCAACGAGTGAGATATGGATAGCCATACTTCATAGGGGTAGGCACCCTAAGAAACTCCATGTTAAGGTGCCTCCTCGCCACTATAGAAGAATACTCCTCCTCACTGAAGGGAACAGGCTCCCTAGAAAAGCTCAAGCTCATGATAAAGCCAAAGTTTAGAGGAGTGATGGTCATCTCCTTAACAGGCAAGTGAAAAGTATGCGTCGTATCCATCCACCACTCAATCAACACATACATAGCAATTGGACTCAACATATACAAGTAATAAGAAAGCACAATAATAATCCCATAAAAACCCTTTCTTGCAACCATATACTTTACACATAATGGAAGACCCTAATAGTATATGCTAACCCTATTAAAGCTACTAAGCAATACAGTAATAGACCTACGAGGCTACAAATAACATGTATGCTATCAAGAATTAACACATATAATAAATGCTAACACATCTTTTTTCTCTGCTATTTAATAGGACCAAGATAATAACAAGAGCCAAAGAGAGAAGCATCACAACAAGTACTAGCAGACAATTAAAATAAAGAATAAAGCAAGGGCTATCAAGTTATCATCTCTTACAATAAAGCTACAGATTAATAGTCATAAAAAGAGCTACAGAACTACAGTTATGGCAACCTTAGTTAAATAATAACAAATACAGCAAAAGCTAACAAACAGCAAGGTAGCCCAGATAATTAAATAAAAGATAGAGGACAAAGGAGGACCTACTTGGTGATGATGATGAGCCCAAGTTTGAATCTCCAGACTATGAACCATGGGAATCAGATCTCCTAGAGAAAGCCTAGACTGTTGAGGACCCTGAGTGCTAGACGGACCATTAGTCCCCACAATAGAAGTCCTAGCCCCGGTGACCTCTATGAAGTTACCCTCAACGATAGGGAACTCCATCTTATATAAATAAAAATAAAAATTTAGAAGTAAAAAAACAGAGCATATTACACTCAAAAAGTGTCTAGAAAAGATGAAACACACTTTGGGAAGGTTAGAAGAAGCCTCCCCGAACCTCAAAAAGCACGTCTTAAGTAGATTAGAGGGGGAGAGGTGCATGCCCACACGCCAAGCATGTGACCATATGCTCCACACATGCAGCCACGAGCACTTCCCCGCTCCACGTGCTCCCATACAATTGTAGGCACACCCTGAGACTTTGTACACACATTTCTCTAGTTCTAAACCTCTATTTAAGCATAAGACATGCACCAAACTCATATAAAAGTACACTATTGTGGACTACATCTATTCAAATACACAACATGCAACCTCACCATTTTAAAAAACTCAGCACCTCCTAAAAGAAGAAAAATAGGGAAGAATCACTAAAAGGATATCTTGCTCAAAATCATTAAATTAACATCTGCAACATGACAAATTATGGCATCATCATTACTGCATCATCACTGACTAAGACTAAAAGAGAAGGACACATTACATTAATCATAATAATCACAACAATTTGTTTGCCTGACACCTGAAAAGGTTATAGTGGTAGTATCTACTTGTTCGCCTGACACCCAAAGAGGTTATAGTGGCAGTATCCATCTATTCGTCTGACACCTGAAGAGGTTATAGTGGCAATATCTATTTATTCACTGACAGCTAAAGAGGTTATAGTGGCAATATCTACCTGTTCGCCTAACACCTAAAAAGGTTATAGTGGCAGTATCTATTTGTTCGTTTAACACCTAAAGAAGTTATAATGGCATTATTTTACATTTCACGTGCATGCTTGCATATCTCATGTCTAATTGCATATCACTATCATATGCTTGTCTCACTTGCCTAAATCATTTGTGTGGAAATCGTATCATTACATGAATCCCAAAATTACATCATCTTGCATGAATCGCGAAATTATAACTTGCATGAATTCTAAAATCGCATCTTGCATGAATCCTAAAATTACATCTTGCATGAATCCTGAAATTACATCCTTATATGAATCACATATTGCATACATCCCAAACTGTACCTTGCATGACGGCCAAGTCACAAAGTAACAATAACAATCAAATCACAACAACACAACACTCAAGTAAGTACCTCTCTCTAAAAAATAATTTTTTGCATCTTTGCATTTGCTTTGCATGTATTAACACTAGCGCTAGGTGGCTATGCAATGCACACAAAGCAGGGAGCAACTATCATACCTCAAATTTGACTATCCTAAAAAAAGGTCTAATAATGAAATAAATCTTCAAAAAGACTAGAGTCTTCTCATTCATAACACCTCTAAAGTATGCAATCTTAAAACCCTAACCAAACTAACCAATATGCAAAATTGATTATTAAGACATTAAGTTGCACTCTGATCTTATGAAATATGAATTATCATAATAGTAAGAGGCTGATTTCAAGAATCTTCGCTTGGAATATGCAGCTTATTGAGTCGGTGTTCATTTCATTAGATTATGACCCAACTTCATGAAAAACATAAATTCATTTTGATGAAATGAACGTCAAAAACACATCTGGAAGGATCCAAAACCTTCAGAAGTGGTCTCAGAATAGTCTAAAATAACCCGAGGATTAGCACGTGTTGCTCAAAAGTGCACGTGAAGCTATGAACACCTCTAGGTGTCACGCATTAAAATTGAAGTCAAACCTAACAAAATGGACTTTGAAAAGACATCTAGAAGGCTCCAAAACCTCCAGAAGTGGTCCCAGATAGTCTAAAACAACTCGAGGATTAGTGTGTATCGCTCAAAAGTGCATGAAAAGACCCCTAGGTGTCACACGCTAAAATCAAGGCCAAATTAGACAAAATGAACAATAGAAACGTATCCAGAAGGCTTAAAAACCTTAGGGACCAACCTCAAAATAGCCTAAAAAGCCATGAATGGAGTGCGTAATGTGTGAAAGTGCATGTAACTACGAGCGAGGGAGGGTATCCATGCGCCAAGCGTATAGTCACGTGTGTGCATGACCATGCCTATTCTGCCCCTCTTCCTCACATTTTTCACTATAAATAGGCACCTCCACACCCTTTTTTAAGATGGGGAGCAAGAGGAAACACACACAAGCTCAAAAATTTATCTGCTTAAAGGCACTGAAAACCTGCTTCTAGACAGTGTTTAGCTCTCCCATTGTGTTTTTCCTAGATTATTAGGTCTCCCTTCCACTAAACCTAGCCTTATTTTTATTAAAGCATGCTTCAAAAGTATACAAACTAGCATCATTATACACATCATTTTGAACCTTTAGATGAAGAAAGCTTGATAATCTCTCGCAGCTAAATCTTTAAAACTCACACAAGCTCAATCAAATATGAGGACCATATAATAATTTTAGCATGTTTATTTTATCGAACCGCATTTTATTTTTATTGTCTCCAAAATTTGTGAATATTATTGTGCTTGTGTGATGAGACTAGCAATTGGCATGCTATATCAAAAATTTATGCTTTATTTTGATTATTTCATATCATCATTTTGCATCCTCTAGTTTTGAAACTTGAAATCACACCGCAAATATCAATAATGTGAAAAGTTCATATTCCGAAATAGAGTCATCATGTTCCTGATCCAATGATGTCACCATGTATCCCCTATATTGTCATCATATATTATAATAGCATAAATAATCACTACAAATATGCATGATTATGTACATTTTGCTCACCCTTTCAAATGATTGAGTATCCATTGCTTATCCCATTATTCATGTGATCAAGTAAACTATGTACATATTATGATTAATCTTGCAGGTCCACTATATCCAAGCTAGATTTACTTTCCCGTAATCCTTTTTTTCTTTCATATATATTTTATTAGGAAAGTGATGTAATAATGGTATCTTCAACTTTATCATCTTCCATTATCTGATGTACTGTGTGAATGATATATAAATTGTCGTTGCTGAAACTAAGGTGTTGTGGTAGCTATACATTGAATATCATATAGTGAGAAATAGCCAAAAAGTAGATGCAATCTCTCAAACCCAGAAAACTCTATTGGGGGCAATATTTATTGAGTGACCCAATGATGTCCCTTTTCTTTTCCTGATTTTCTAAAAATTGGGTGGTGACTCCAAAACATCAAAAACAGGTGTCTCATCCCTCCTAAGACCAATGATTTATCCCTATTCGATAAAGTTGCCATGTCCCTCAGAAATGCAAGAACTAAACGCGGTCACACACAGGACGATACTTGTTATGTGACCCGATGTCGTTTCTTAGACTTTTTCTTGATTGTTTAAAAATCAAATGGTGACTCCATAAACACAAAATGTCTCACATCCCCCTAAGACTGAACATTGTCTTTGTTCCATAAATAGAATGGATTGGTCCCTTTCATCCTTCTTGGTAAAGTTACCTTGAAATATAAAAAAGGTTGCTCATAGTAGTGACTCCACTAAGGATGCTAATTAGAGAGATCAATATAAAAATAAATATTTCTTATTATATAATACTCAACTATATGGAGCCCTTCAACACTACATTTGCACTATACATCACACGTGCACCACTAGTCCTTATCAATCAACAATGATAAAAAGTGATCCACTATGATTCCACATGAGTCATAGGGTGACCGATTCAGATTTGTCACCTTTAGCCTCTACTCATGGTTTCACTAGACTCATCTGACCAGTGTCTGTGACCCAAGTCCTTAAGGGGGGGACTCGAGTTATCAGAAGAATACTAGACTCATTGACCTGAGTTTGTAACTCTAGTCATGGGGGGCATTCTCCATAAAGGAGCCTTTAGCCTTATCCCTTTGACTCAACCCATATAGATAAACCATTAAAAACTTCCACTAGGATCCTACCAAGTTATGCATGCTATCCTTATCTTGGTGCTATCTATTTGACTTGACAATAATAAATGCTATAATATCTTTAGTTTTTATCATCGAATGACGTCATTACGTCCATTATCATAGACTGCTTGCACTTATATCGATGTGATCCTTATTTAACTCACGCAAGCTTGATGCACGAGGAATTATTAGAATTATATACCTCAGTCTATATGGCCTATGAGAATTGGCAAATAGTGACACCTTTCGATGACAGAAACTATGAGATGTCATCCATTTATCCTTATGAAATCAAATGAATGGATAAGGAATTGATCTATGTTGTAGAAATTTATGTTGAAAGAATCAAATTGTAAACTATCGAACTATACTTTCGTGCCACTTGGTAAACATATCAAATATCGATGTGGGGACATGAACTTTGACCTCTTTTATTGACTATAGCCCCTACACACGTGGGTGCATATGGACTATATATACCATTTGTGACCTGAAAACAGGTCCCCACATTTACATTATATATTTAGCTCGAGTGCATTTCTACATTGTTCCTTAGCTTACATTTTGATTCTAATCAGTACAAAAAAAAGCCTAGCTTAGGAGTGGAACCATAGTCCCCTACTGACTATTGGGTCAAAACCCACTTAGGAAAAATATTGAATAACCATATGGAGTGATAAGGTTGGAAGCGAGAGCTTACATATGTATGGTTTATTACCTATGCAGGAAATACTAACTATCAAGGTGCATAACATACATGTTAAAAAGCATACATTAACCCATATTCTTTTGCAACCATTTTGCATTCATTACAATAAGGCCTTACATAAACACATCATGCATACATTCTCATTGTATTATTTTGCATGGACACATCATGCACACACGATAACTCTTTCATAACTTATAATATGACAAGCATTCATTATTCTTTCCCCTAACTCATTTTATTTTTATTTACTGACCCTTTCTCTTTTAATGTGTTTCCTTCTTATGTACAAAGAGCAAATGCATCATACGCAGTTCTAATAAGGCTCCATACACTAATAAATCTCTTATAGCACACAACATGATATGCATTCATGATAACCTTATAATTTATACTAATCTCATCCTTTTGAATAACATTATATCCATATGTTCCATAACTGTCTTATTCATGCAAACATCTCATAACAATTTGCATCATGCATACATCTTATAAAAATTATACTTATACATGTATTTCATGATAATTGCACTACCCCTCCCTCCCCCCCCCCCCCCCCCCTCTATTCTACAATCATAAACCCCTAAAGCAAACCCTTAAGGGAGATTTCAAATGCTTAGAATTTGAAATGGCTGGGTAATTTAGGAACTAAAGCCTTGATGACCAACTCAAAGAGAATTTGAAGAAATTTGTAGCTGATGGTGGACTAACCCACATGCTTCGAGCTAAAATTAAGGCCATCCTTTAGACAAAAATCAAGAACATTCTCAATCAAATCCCAAACTCTAAGGATAAGGTACTCTACTTGAAGGGCATTACCAATGACAAAGGAGCATCCTACACTCTTAATTCTAAGTTGAACAAAGGAAAAGGAGTAATGAGCATGCATAAAGATATTGAAGATGACTATCAAGAAAGGTTTCTGTAACCAAATCTAAATTGGCAATGGAAATTTAAGAACTAGCTGATAAATCTACACAGCTTAAAGTTCTAGTAAAGAAAAACACTAATACCATGAACAAAGGCTTTAATTTTCATGCTCATCAATGAACTCCTGCAATATCACTCCAAGCAGCCATATTATTTTTAGCTTGATGAAACTAAAATTCCATAAATGGGTAACCAAAGTTTAATGGACTATAATCTATTACATTTTGAGTTCCTAGAATCACCTATAGACTGCTCTTTGACCCATAGAAAATCTCTAAAGTTCAACCAACCTCTCTTCATGATCTTTTTAAACTCTTTAATACAGAAACCTTTTAAAACCTCATGAACCAAAACCACTACCAAATCCACGACCACCCCATATCAACCTAAACTTTTATTGTCGCTTCCATTAAATGATTAGACATACCACTAATAGTTATAGAACCCTCAAAAATGTTATTCTAAAGTTAATGGACTATCAAAAAGTTAAAGACTTGGAAAAGAAGCCTAGTGTTGAAATTAGCCCTTTATCTAAACATTGAGGTGAACCCTACACTGAAAATAAATCACTATTCAATTATCCAACCAAAGTGCTTTGATAATCCTCTAAGTCATCTCTACCATCATACCCCTCTTACTCAATTGGTGGTTGTCCCCTTTGTCTAGGCATTCCTTGTAATTGATTTAGAATGCCTTCATGCCTTTCTAGACTTTCATTAATTCCTTGCATCACATTAAACATCCTTTCAAATTGTTGTTGCATAACTTGGAACATTTGGTTATTTGATGATGTTGTGCTTGTATCCTTAGGCATAATTAAGATAAGAAATATTAGGATAGATAATATAAATAAAACCTCATAATACTCCTTCATGTGTTTGCACTCAAATTTTAGCTTTTATCCACTCTAATAATCTCACACACTCTTGTCTTTTACCACTTTTAATTTTCTTTGTTGGTTCTTAAATGAACTAAGATTCTTAAATAAAGCAAAGTCAAGAATGTAGCAATCAATTGAGTGAAAATTTTTTTAGGTAGGCTATAAGAAGATAAAAAGGAAGGCTAAAGAAATAAATAAGGACAAACAACAACTAGACACTCTTTTTTATGCATGATTTTTTTTCTAATAATATTTAGCTTAAACAAAGAAAAAGATGGAAAAAGAACACTTGAATAATAACATAAGAAGATAGATTATAAGAACAATAGTAGATAGAAACTTAAGATGAAAAGAAACAAGATATTAATAACTAAATCACAAATAAAAGGGATAAGCAAACCTTAATCTTGAGCTAAAGCTTTGATACCAAAAATGATGGAAATCAATATATTCATACCCCAAGCTCCCCAATAGTTTCAATACTATGATAAACTTTATGAATAGAATTTATCACCTTCCACAATTATGTTATAGGATCATTTAAGAATGAGATAAGAAAAACTATTTTAGATATTACCAAGTTAGAATAAGATCACTAACCCTACATTCAAGCTCCGCAATACTTAAAAAGTTATGATAAATGTGCAATGGAAAGAATTAACACCCTTAGATAATTGATAAACACTTCAATAAACTTTGAAGTCTTCAATATAAACAAACAAAAACAAGTTTGAAAGATGAAGAAGAAAACAAAGATTTTTGCATTTTGACACCACAAACCTCACTAGGCTTATAATTATAACTCTAATTCAACATGTCCTATAATAAAATTAGGTCTTGTTTATATAGATACAAAACCAAGCTCATACCACTACTCTAAATATGAAAAAATAAGGTAATCTCATCCCACTAACTTATAATTATAGCCATTAATTATGTAAATTCCCACTAACATATTTTAAATCCCACTAACTTTTAATTATGTAAATTCCCAATAACATACTTTAAACCCCCACTCATTATTAATTATTTAAATTCCCACACATTATTAATTATGTAAATATCCACTAACACACTTTAAATCCCACTCATGATTAATTACATAAATATCCATTAACACACTTTAAACCCCACTAACTATTAGCCCTCTAAATTCATTTATTTTAATGTGGTAAACAAAACTATTTGGGCCTCCTTATTGATTTTGATTGTACTTGAAAGTTCTTGGGCTTTCTAAACATCTTGAATGAAGATTAATAAGGCTTCTTATAATCTCTTGGTTTTTGACCTTGTCATTGTACCTTATTGGACTTGCAATGGATCTTGTGGATCATTGGACCTTGTTGGACTTGCAATGGATCTTGTGGATCACTGGACCTTGGTATTGAGCTTAAGATCACATTAGTACTCCTTTTTATTAAGACCTAAATTCATCACTGCCCCTATAAGATCGAAACTAAGTTCCAATAAAACCTAGAAACAAACATGTTTAAACCCTTACTATTCCAAATAACCACCCATGTGATAAACAACCTGCCTAACACATAGCCCAAAAACTCTAAACCTCTTAAATGGCCATTAGTTAAATGTATAATCATTAAGATCTTAAGGTTTTCCCTTAAAAGGATTAGTCCTCTTGCTATTAACATTAATCTTAGTACCTTATGCCAAGGATTACTAATCGTTTGACTCTCCTTAAAGGGCCTTGACCCTACCTTTCAAAAAATAAAATGTTTAGACCCTAACACTCACTTTCATCATTCAGCATACTCATTTTCATTACATACATGCATCTCACATTCATGCTTTACAATACAAGCAAAGGAATCTTCATTTGAATACAACTAGATGACCATCATGCAGAGGTACATCAAACCATATAGAAGTAACAGACACACGACATACACAAGTGCTATAAAGTACAACACATAGGACAGATACCTAGATACAACACCAGAGTTTGTAATATTGGGAAAATAATATAACATTAAGCAACTACAACCATAACTCCTACACCTAGCCTTTTAAATAATCACCTCAACCATAGTTGCCATTACTAACTGAAACTAAATCCACTCAGACATCCGCATTGTCTTACCTAAGTGCCTTATCTCCAACTACCATATGGAATCTTGCTAGTTGCACCTCAAGTAGTCCAATATGCTCATGATAAAATGCTCACTCTCTCTCCCACTCATGACTAGTAAGAGTGTGCTGAACCTACATTAAATAAACATTACACATTCATGAATACATAAAAGCATGAGCATGAGCATGAGCAAAAGATAGGTATAATAAATAATCGATGAAGGGGGACATATACTTTGTGCACCAGTGAACTCCATAAAATATTGTTGCGTACTTATTGCAGTGGTATACTAAAACTGAGTAGTAGAAACAAGCACTTACAAAACAAACAATACAAAGAAGCAAAGAATAGACACATCAAAGAAAGAAGAAGTCCTGAGCAAAGGCAAAAAACTTATATGAGTGGTGTTTAGGGGTGCAACATTTGACTAAAGCATGCTAGGCCTAGGCAAGGGATAATGCATCCCAACTCCAGTAATCATCACCCCTGACAACCTTAGGGCCATCGAATTTACAAGATCCCTATGGACTGCACCACTAGGTGCTACCCCACTGGCAAGAGTCGTTGCATGAGTCTTGAGAGTATCCTCCTCTTTATTAATATGAGAAGAAGCTTATCTCTTTCGATGAGACCTCTATTGCTACAAATAAATTCTGAAAGCTCATGTCATTTTTCAAGTTATTACTAACAAAATTTGTTACATGTTTGTACATAAATAGGAAAAGTAAATATAAAAAGAATACGAGGTTATAAAAGTGATACGGAACCTCCAAGAATAAGCTTGAGAACCCCTTTATGTATTCGAACCCCCAAAGCGTTAACTTGAAAACCCCAATAGTCAATTCAGCAACAACCCCTAAGAATGGTTAGAAATCAGATTACTTAGATGATCAAAGAATTAGAATAAAGAAAACTCATTTCTAAATTCCAATTTCGAAACACTCCACAAGAAGATGATCAATCTACTTGAATGTTCCTTAAAGCATGTATTCTACACAAGAACACAAAGATAAAAGCAAAACAACCTTTAGGTTTTAAAACTTCAATTCTGAATAATAAAATTCGTCCAAGGCATATATATATATATATAGCCTTTACAAGGTTTTCCTTAGTGAGTAAGGAAAACTAATAACCCTAATCACAAAAAAAGGAAATTAATCTAATCAGACCTTAAATAGGAATTTTGACATACTTCCTATTTTAAGAATAATTAAACTAACTAAAACTAATGGGCTTTTAAAATAACAAATTCGTTCAGCCCTTATTTAACATATTTAAACCTAAATAACAATGCTTAAATAACTCTCCCATGCATATTCGGCCAGCCCATAACAAATGAGGCCCATTATATACTTAATTGAACCCATTAATAACTTGGACTTGAATTAAGTTGTATTGAACTTGAGCTGCACTTGGCACAAAGCTTTGGTGTCCTTGTAAACTTTCACTAGCTAAGTTCACAAAGCCTTGTAGATGATGGATTAAGGCTTCTTGAAGCTTTTTAGATTGAGACCTTGTTATAGGTCTTTGAGGCATGCTGATTGGACTCAAAACCTCTTGAACTTGATCCTTGCCTTCTTGACCATGCTCATCTTCATCATGTTGAATTCTTTGAACTTGGTGTGTTGGCTGCTCCATAACATTTCCCCTCTCCTCAAAAGTATTCGTCCTCGAATCTAAAGCATCACCTATATCAAAAGGACTCAAATCAGCCACATTGAATGAAGCACTAACATTATACTCACCAGGTAAGTCCACTTTGTATGCATTGTCATTAATCCTTTCAAGTATTTGAAAAGGACCATCTTCTCTTGGGTTTAGCTTAGACTTCCTTTGAAGTGGAAATCTTTCTTTACGAAAATGCACCCAAACCCAATCTCCAGGCTGAAAAATCATTGGCTTCCTTCCCTTATTCACACGTGAAGCTACTTTAGCATTTTGCTTCTCAATCCTCTCCTTAACTTGCTTATGTAACTTCTTCACCAAATCAGCCTTAGAATTAGCATCAACACTCACAAAATTGTTAGGTGGCAGTGGCAATAAATCAATAGGAGTAAGTGGATTAAATCCATAAACAATCTCAAATGGAGAGCAATTAGTAGTGCTATGAACAGCCCTATTGTAAGCAAACTCCACAAATGGTAAACAATCCTCCCACATCCTAATCTTCTTTTCTATGATTGCCCTAAGCAAAGTAATCAAAGTCCTATTAACTACTTCAGTTTGCCCATCAGTTTGAGGGTGACAAGTAGTTGAAAATAATAGCTTAGTTCCTAACTTTCCCCATAACACACGCCAAAAATGACTCAAAAACTTAACATCCTTATCACTAACAATGCTCCTAGGTATGCCATGTAAACGCATAACTTCTTTGAAAAACAAATCAGCAATCAACTTAGCATCATCAGTTTTATGACATGGTATAAAATGAGCCATTTTACTAAATCTATCAACCACAACAAAGATACTATCATGACCTTTCCTAGTTCTAGGCAATCCAAGCACAAAATCCATAGACAAATCAGTCCAAGGTTCACTAGGAACGGGTAATGGTGTGTATAACCCATGCGGTTTCAACCTAGACTTAGCCTCTCTACATGTAATGCAATGCTCACAAACTTTATACACATCATGTTTCATACCGGGCCAAAAGAAATGTTCTAATAGCATATCATAGGTCTTATTTACCCCAAAATGTCCCATTAAGCCTCCTCCATGTGCCTCCTTAATTAATAATTCCCTTATAGAACACTTAGGAATGCACAATCTATTTCTCTTAAACAAGAAACCATCAAACAAGTAAAAATCATCCGAAACAACCCCATTGGCACAAGATGCATATATATCACCAAAATCATCATCATGTGGATACAACTCCTTTATAAACTCAAAACCTAATAATTTAGCAGTAAGAGAGTTAAGTAAGGTGTACCTTCTAGATAATGCATCAGCAACCACATTCTCTTTACCTTGCTTGTACTTAATCACATATGGAAATGTTTCTATGAACTCCACCCATTTGGCATGCCTACGGTTCAGCTTATCTTGACCCTTCAAATGCTTTAAACTTTCATGGTTAGTGTGTATCACAAACTCCCTAGGCCACAAATAATGTTGCCATGTTTGCAAAGCTCGAACCAATGCATATAATTCCTTGTCATAAGTTGGATATTTCAAGGTTGCCCCACTTAACTTTTCACTAAAATACATTAGTGGTCTTTGATCCTGCATCAAAACAGCTCCAATCCCTATGCCACTAGCATCACATTCAATCTCAAAAGTTTTATCAAAGTTAGGTAAAGCAAGTAAAGGTGCATTACATAATTTTGCCTTAAGTTCATTAAATGCATGTTCTTGTGCATCACCCCAAACAAATCCAACATTTTTCTTAACTAATTCATTCAAAGGTGCAGCTATAGTGCTAAAATCTTTAATGAATCTCCTATAGAAACTAGCAAGCCCATGAAAACTTCTCACCTCACTAGCATTTTTAGGTTTTGGCCACTCTTTAATAGCCCTAACCTTCTCCTCATCAACCTCTATGCCTTGACTAGATACAACAAAACCAAGAAAATTAACCTTATTCATGCAAAAACTACACTTTTTAAGGTTTGCATACAACTTTTCTTGTCTAAGTGTTTCTAGTACAATTCGCACATGCATAACATGATCATCTAAACACTTAGAGTAAATCAGAATATCATCAAAGTAAACAACAACAAATTTACCTAAGTAATTTCGCAACACATGGTTCATCAATCGCATGAATGTGCTAGGTGCATTAGTAAGACCAAAGGGCATAACAAGCCACTCATACAACCCATACTTAGTCTTAAAAGCTGTTTTCCATTCATCACCAACATTCATTCGAATTTGATAATAACCAGATTTCAAGTCTATTTTAGTGAACAAACAAGAACCATATAACTCATCAAGCATATCATCTAATCTAGGAATAGGATGACGATACTTTACAGTGATTTTATTGATGGCTCTGCAATCCACACACATCCTCCATGTTCCATCCTTCTTTGGCACAAGAATGACAGGAACCGAACAAGGACTAAGACTTTCCCTCACATATCCTTTAGCTAGCAACTCCTCCACTTGAGTTTGGATCTCCTTTGTTTCTCTTAGATTTGCTCTATATGCTGGTCGATTGGGTATGGCTGCCCCAGGAATGAAGTCAATTTGATGTTCTATACCTCTAATTGGGGGTAATCCACTAGGCATCTCTTTGGGAAACACATCTTCAAATTCCTGCAAAAGATCAACAAACACACTAGGCAAAGATGGGTTAAGTTCATTAGTTGCCAAATAAGCCCCTTTGTACAAAAGTACAAATATAGGCCGATTAGCATACAAGGCCTGTCTAACCTCACTTGTCCTAGCTATTAAACTCAAATTCTTTTCTTTTTTCTCTCTAGGCTGAATCTCTTCTTTTGTTTTTCCCTCTTTCTTTTCACTCTCTAAAGAATTTTTCTTACTCTCTTTTTCTTTCTTTTCAGCCTCCACTCTCATTCTTTCCATTTTACATTGGTCTTCATACACCTCCTTTGAAGAAAGCGGTGTTAATATGATCTTGCGCCCATCCTTGGTAAAGTGATACCGATTGAGGTACCCATCATGCTTGGTCTTTCTATCAAATTGCCATGGTCTACCAAGCAAAATATCTCCAGCATGCATAGGAACGACATCACACAATTGCTCATCATGATATTTACTAATTGAAAAGGAAATAATAGATTGTCTATTTACCTTGACCTCTCCACAATCATTAAGCCATTGAAGTTTGTATGGTCGTGGGTGTGGTATAGTAGACAGCCCCAATCTACTAATTAAGAATGAGCTCACTGCATTGGTGCAACTCCCTCCATCAACAATCATAAGACATGCCTTGCCTTGCACATGACACCTTGTATGGAATAAGTTGTCTCGTTGCTCTTCAATGCAATCTTCCTTTATTTGAGTACTAAGAGCACGCCTTGTAACCAGCATGTCACCTTTGATTGGCTCCTCTATACTCCCATCACTACAACTTTCCAATTCAGGCATCTCATCCTTATCACTTTCATTATTGCCCTCTTCTTCATCAGTCACAATTTCCCCATTCCTTATGGTCATAGTTCTCTTATTAGGGCAATCTTTGCTCACATGACCTACTCCTTGACACTTCCAACACTTAATGTCTGTATTTCTCCCTTTAGCCTCATTGGTTTTGATTTTGTCCTTAGAGACCGAATCTGTCTTCCCTTTAGCAACCTCATGAGCAACCTTATTCCCACCCCTATAATCACTCTTTCCATCCTTTTTCCAATTAAAATTAAAGCTAGAATAGGATTTGGAATTGTACCTTGTCGACCCTCTTCCTTGGAGTTACCTTTCTATCTTGACGGCCATGTGCATCATCTCTTCTAAATCTTCATATTTGTGTAAATCTACTCGGTCAGATATGTCTTTGTTTAGACTAACCAAGAAGCGTGCCATAGTGATCTCCACATCTTCATCTATATCAGCCCTAGTCATGAGCATCTCCATCTCTTTATGGTAATCATCCACACTCTTACTACCTTGTTTAAGAACTTGAAGTTTTTGTACAAGTTCCTTATGATAGTGTTTGGGCACAAATCGCTTCCTCATTACAACCTTGAGCTCAGGCCAATTATCAATTGGGTACTCCAAATTCCTTCGCCTATTAATCACCAAATGGTCCCACCAAGCAATAGCATAATCAGAAAATTGAGTAATTGCCAATTTTACCTTCTTTTCCTCGCTAAATTGATGGCAATCAAATATAAGCTCCAATTGCTTCTCCCATTGTAAATAGGACTCCGGATCTGATTTACCTTGAAAGTTAGGTATCTTATGTTTGATGCTTCCCAAATTTCGATCTACATTATATTCATTGCCTCTGTTTCTTCCATTGTATGGAACCAGTTCTAACCTTCCTCTTCCTCTACCTCGGCCTTGTCTACTTCCACCTCTTGGTACTACTTCTACATAGGCCTCATCTTCATCCTCATTATCAACATTGCCTTCTACTTCCTCATTATGATTTGGTGTTGTTGCCCTTTCAACCGCTCCTAGCCTTGTATCCATGCGGTTTAATCTCTCCATTATAGTCTCAAAATTTGTATTCATACGTTCAAATTGCCTTTGTTGAGCCTCACGGAGCAAAGTTTCATCAACTTTACCCTCACCTTTATTTTCACCTTGGTTTGACATTGCTGTAAAAGAATGTTAGAAACAATAAAAATAATAATAATAATAATAACAATTTAAAATCCTCACAAGCACTCCCTCACGTGTTTGCACTCAAATGATGCGGGTGGTCACTCGTGTTTAACTCAATTTGATGTTTCACTCGGCTTCCTCTCACCACTCAAGCTAATTCTTTTATGTTCTTAGGTGAATCACACTTTTACAACAAATCAATTAGATTGAAGCAATATTCAAGTAGAACTTTCAAAAGTGAAATTTTCAAAACAAGTTTGAGGCAATTCGGTTTAATAAAAAAAAAATAGTAATTCAGAAGCAATAAAATAGGAAAACTTAAAAAGATGCAAAAGACATGTGAAAGAAATACAAAGATCTTCTAGAATAGAAAAGAAAACGAATTTAGAAGTTATTTTAAGGAGAAAAGTCAAATCTACCTCAATAAGTAATATTCCTTAATGAGCAAGTATTGTAAAGATATGCAAAATCCTTAATAGACAAGTAATACAAGATATGACAAGATCTAGTTAGATATGTCAATTATAAACCAAATAGGATTAGGAAACCAAAATCAGACCTGATGAGGATATTAATCACTCAAACAATATTCCTTAATGAGCAAGGAATGGAAGGAAATGCAAATCAGACCTGATTAGGATATAAATCACTCAAGAATCTCAATTCTTCCTTTTCTAATAACTTTCTTTCTTTTTTTTTCACGAATTTTTTTTTTTTTGCTTCTTTTTTTTTTCAAATTTCTTCTCTTTTTTTTTTTGCACGAATTTTTTTTTTAATTTCAACTATGAACACAAATCTAAATTTCAGAATGCAAAACAATTGACTGACCTAAAGGGGAAAAAAAACAAGACTAACAAATAAGAACAAAGAACAAAACACAAGAATGAAGAACAAAAATAAATAAGAACGATTTTAAAAGAATAAGAAAAACATAAGAAATCAGGATTAAGAATAAAAATTATAAAAGATAAAACCTGATCTAGAGCCAAAGCTCTGATACCAAATGATACGGAACCTCCAAGAATAAGCTTGAGAACCCCTTTATGTATTCGAACCCCCAAAGCATTAACTTGAAAACCCCAATAGTCAATTCAGCAACAACCCCTAAGAATGGTTAGAAATCAGATTACTTAGATGATCAAAGAATTAGAATAAAGAAAACTCGTTTCTAAATTCCAATTTCGAAACACTCCACAAGAAGATGATCAATCTACTTGAATGTTCCTTAAAGCATGTATTCTACACAAGAACACAAAGATAAAAGCAAAACAACCTTTAGGTTTTAAAACTTCAATTCTGAATAATAAAATTCATCCAAGGCATATATATATATAGCCTTTACAAGGTTTTCCATAGTGAGTAAGGAAAACTAATAACCCTAATCACAAAAAAAGGAAATTAATCTAATCAGACCTTAAATAGGAATTTTGACATACTTCCTATTTTAAGAATAATTAAACTAACTAAAACTAATGGGCTTTTAAAATAACAAATTCGTTCAGCCCTTATTTAACATATTTAAACCTAAATAACAATGCTTAAATAACTCTCCCATGCATATTCGGCCAGCCCATAACAAATGAGGCCCATTATATACTTAATTGAACCCATTAATAACTTGGACTTGAATTAAGTTGTATTGAACTTGAGCTGCACTTGGCACAAAGCTTTGGTGTCCTTGTAAACTTTCACTAGCTAAGTTCACAAAGCCTTGTAGATGATGGATTAAGGCTTCTTGAAGCTTTTTAGATTGAGACCTTGTTATAGGTCTTTGAGGCATGCTGATTGGACTCAAAACCTCTTGAACTTGATCCTTGCCTTCTTGACCATGCTCATCTTCATCATGTTGAATTCTTTGAACTTGGTGTGTTGGCTGCTCCATAACAAAAAGGATACTTGAGATGCAGTATGCCCTTATGACATCTATGAGGTCCATGCCCTCAAACCCAAAGGTCAAGCAAGATCCACTTGGGGAGGTATAGGTGAAGGAACTAAATCACTAGCAACAACATCAATCAACTGGGGAATCAAGATATTCGAAAAAGAGAAAATCTTATAATCTAAAAAATTCCTAGAAGGATGTCCTCTCATATCTGTAGTATGCTCAATGCCAACCAACTCCTGACCCTAAAACATGTCATTAAGGGTAGTAAAAGGGACTCTCCTTATATATGGTCCATCCTACCAATGATGGACTCGCTCACCTAAATATCATACCTTATCAATATGACCAGTCAACAACACTCTTAGCTGCATTAGATGGTAGGCCACCACCATCTCTGATGACCAGTTCCCTTTCACTAACCACCAGTGGGTGTGAATCTATTCAAGAAAATAAGATGAATAAAAGGTCATTGGAAAATAAGACAGCAAACTTTAAAAGAATCTATCATGCCTGGTAAGAAGTCAGCTTGCTCATGTAACTTCTAGCCTCTATATAACTCCCTATCATATTAGAAGTCTTCCAAATCCATCATGGATAATGAGGAAACCCACTTTTAGAAAAGTGCTCAATGGACGGTTGAGGAAGAATCCCAAAATCATAAGCATAAATTTGCCAAAAAGAAGGTGTCAATACTCTCAAAATGATTAAAAAAAGCCAACTAAAAGAGAAATTACACTCACATCCAGCACAAATAAGAAACCATATATCCTCAAAGCACCTCTACAAGCCATATCTAAACCAAATTACATGTAAGAGAAGGCGACAGTGCCCCAACTGTACCTCGATAAATCATCAAGGTTCCTCAACACAGGCAATAACCACAAAGGACCTATGCTGGAAGGGTTCAAAAAAATGATGGCACTTAATAAATAGAATAAGAAGCATCAAGCTAAAAACTCTGAGTTAACAACCTCTACTTGTACTTTGATCTAACATCGAAGACAAACTCAGTATAGTGAGCAAAAGAATAGCAACACTTCCTCATAAGGACGATGACTCCAAATAATTCCATATTCCATTTATTCCTCTCTATTAAATAAATGTATGCCTTATGACAAAAAGGGACTGGCTCTATAGAAAAGTGTAGCCTAGTGATAGCGGTCAAATCTAATGGAGTATTAGTAATCTCCTAAAAGGGCAGATGGAATGTATGAGTAGTGTTCATTCGTCACTCAACAAGAGCATACATTATAGCCTGACTACCAAATATAGAAATAATCCCATTAAAACCCTTCCCAGCTACTAAGCGCTTCACGCATGATAGGAGACCCTAATAATACAAGTTGACCTTTTTAAAGCTACTAGGTAGCACAAAGCCAGACCAATGAGGCCACAATAAACAAGAAAGCAATTTCCTATAAATATCAACCATTAAAATCTCATGAATTCCCTCTCATCTTTATAGGAACAAAATAAATGACAACAACAACAAGGCAACAACACCAAAATCAAAAACATCAACAACAAAATTGACACAAAAACATACATCACCTACACAAGCAAGTGCTTAACATTAAAATCTAAATACACAATAAGAGCTAGACAAGCAATGTCTTAGTAAATAGTAAGAGCTATATAAGCAAAGGCTTAGCAGTATAAATGGAGCTACACAAGCAAGGGCTTAACACACAGCTAGAGCAACATCAAGCAAGAGCCATATTATACGTCAGCATAGCAAGAGCTAAACATATAATCAAGGACTTAATAGTGCAAAAAAAATAACAAAATATCAAAAGCTAAACAAAATAGCAAGATCTAATAATGAAGCTAAAACTATAGCGAAATAAAAGAAAGCTTTTACAAAAGCAATGAAAGCTATAAAAATAACAAGTTACAATAATGACAATGGCTAGAGAGAACCAACCTTGCAACGACGGGTAGCCCAAGCATGAACCTCCAAACTATGAACAACATGAATCGTGTCTCCCCGGGAAAGTCCATATAAGCGACGATGACTTTGAGAACTATACAAATGGAAAGAGACCCCATCAATCCCTATAGCTCCTATAGCAATCCCCGAGGCTCCCAATCTCTATAGCAACCTTCAAAGACTTTATATCCTCATCCTCTACCTCAAAATTGTCAAGATCAAGAGAACCTTCTTTGATGACATAGAGAATATTACTAAAAGCATAAAGGGAAGAATACTCCATGACCCATAAAATGTAGAAAAACACAATAAAGCAATAATAAGATAAGAAAAACAGAAGAGAAGAGCCAAATGAAGCAAAAATGTTTCAAAAACATGAAGAGAGTTTATAAAAGCAGTCAAAGAAAGGGTAAGAGCCTCTCCCATGACCACAAATGAGCCTTATATAGGCATGTGTGCATATATGGACTGCAAATGCATGTGTCCAATGCATGGCCATGTGCCCCAAGGCATGCGATCATGTGATCCAATATAGGTGATCAGGTGATCCACTATGTGATCATGCATATGAACACACACACTTCACCCCCCCCCCCACGCCCTCTAAAATGCTTGTATACGCACGCTAAGGCCCTCACACATATGATCTAAAAACCTTTCATGCATGTTTTAGTAGAAAAAATACACACATAAACATGTTTTGAGACATTTATACACACACACACACACATGAACACATGCACACACATAGTAGGTACTACATCTATAGTAAGCGCTACAGTTGATATAGTGAAAACGATAGGCATTACAGCAAGAGATACAATCATTATAGTAAGAGTTACAAAATATAACCACAACCACAAATAGAGATATAGACACTATGGTAAGGGTATAGGCACTGTAGCAAGAGCTACAGACACTACAACAACGGCTAGAGACACCATAGCAAGAGCTACAGACATTAGAGCGAGAGCTATAGTCATTATAGCCAGAGCTATAGACATTATAGCTAGAGTTACTATCACTATAGCAAGCACTATAAACATCACAGCAAGAGCTATAGACACCACAACTAGAGCTACACTAGGTGTAGCCAAAACTACAAACACTTCAATAGGTGCTACACCCTAATAAGGCTGCCAAAAGGGAAGTGAAAATGCATTCTAACTAAGAATCATTTTCTAGAATTAGAATAAATACTAACTATTCTTCTTTTATTCATTTTGTATAAAAATACACTAAATACAAACAAATGGAGCAAGATGTAAATACGCAAGAATAAAAAGTATCAAAGCAACAAAAGTAGTATAATAAAAGGGAAGCCAGAACATACCCTAGTTAAGAATCATTATTTAGAAATATAACTGATACTAACTATAATTCTTTTTTGTTTTTTTGTATTATAGGAAAATGCAACTGTAAAAATAAATGATGTAAATCCAACCATATAAAGATGAAAGGTGCCCATAAAGCGACGTGACAAAAGCAAAATAAAAGAAAGGGAAGTAAGACTCTACACTGACTTGGAATTTAAGCTCAACTCAAAATAAAAGCTCTTCAAATGCTTGTGGTTTTATTTTATAAGGAAATATAATCGAGCAACAATACAACAATAAAAGAGAAGATGACAATACAACATGCAAAATAGGCAAAAGAAAAGATACAATTGAAATGATAAAGTGATAAAGTGACAAAGCAATAAAAAGGAAACAGTTAGCCTCCTGATAGTGATACACTTAAGCACACTTTTGCAAGTTATAAATAAAAAATCCTCACATTAGACACAAAAATTGCCATAAGAAGTCATTCACCTTCTCCCACTTACACTATCAAATCCTTGTCATCTCGCCTGTCTTTGAAACCTTGCAGATTAAAAAGGACAAAGAATTTAAAAGAAGCAAATCAAGTGCCTAAAATGGAAAGGCCACTTTGTATGAGAAAGAAAACACATGACACCTCTAGATGCGTCATAAGCCCAAGCTAAGGTTAGCAAAAATTACCCGAGAAAACATGACATAAAGAAGCAAAAACTATGAATGCTAAAGCCAATAGGCACCAACACTAAAAGGAGAAGCAAACACAAACAGGAACTAAACACTTCAAATCAACAAGTGCCTTCTCTATCATTGCTTCTACACTGGGGGAGTTCCCTCTTCCTTTTCTCTAATACCCACATCTACATCAACATTCATACATTTAAAATCAACATAAAAATAATAATAGCTTTATTCTTACATTCTTGACAAATTTTTCCATGCCATAAGTGGTATATGTCATAGCCAAGTAACATGATTTTAATTCTCATAATCATCCTTTAATGCCTATTTCATGATTCTCTAAGCATGATTGATATCTCTAAGTTAGGATCTTCTGAACTTTAATCAATCTAATACTTGCCTACCATTTTAATGGACGAAGAATTCATAAGATAAAACTTATAAAGGACATTGATGAATAAAATACATTATAATTGTCAAGACATTTTTCAAACAGGCTTGTGATCTTAAGACCATACTTACCTACTTCAATATTCAAAAACAAGTAAGAGTATCCAAAAGAGACCCTATTACATTATTCACATTGAGTAATGTGAGAAAGGCAGGGAAAACTAAAAGGGGAAACGTTTATCAAAAAAATAAATGCAGGAAAAGCAAAGCAAAAAGAAAAAAATCAATCAAAGTCTTTGCGCACTCCAATGCTCTAAAAATGGAGTATGAGTGTCCTAAAGGACCTTTCAACAATATTCATGCTGAGTAATACGAGAAAGGCAAGAGATACTAAAGAAAGGAAATCCCTATAAAATAAATAATAATGTATGGTCAACTATCACTCCCTTACTTAAAAGCTTCTTAATAATCAAAATTTTTTCTATTCATCTACATTCTTCATAAGTTTTATTTTGCTACATTCTTCATAAATTCACTTGGGAAGCTTGCTCTCCACTTGGTAGCATAAACAATATTGGCCACGAGTTGTGGTTCATGTTTTCAAATTAATAAGATCAATAATAACTCAAGATTTTCATAATTACAATAGCTCAAAACCTTTGACACATACAACTCTTGACATTGATGAATTAATTGCAAAAATTAAAGAATAGAAGAATCTATTCACTAAGATTAACTCAATGCATAAAGTTATAAATTCTTTAAACATAATTCAAATAAACTTGAATGCATATTGTTCATATGTGCATCTATGTTTCTCAAGACTTCGAGCTACAACCTGTCAATAAGAATTTAAAAGTCATCAATCAAGATTGAGAAGCACCTATAATAAAACTAAAAAGGACTTCAATCTGCAACCAACTAATAACAATTTAAAAGTCATCAATTAAGATTGAGAAACACCAATAAGGACAATAAAAACTAAGAAAGGTAAAAAAAAAAAAGACACATTACATTTTGCATCTCATGCATTAACTACATAACATATGTCTGACTACCAAGCACCTACCTTACTCTTTAGAAATCTTAGAAGCATCATTGGATGAACCTCATACTGCATCACTTTCACTCTTGCTTGAGCCTTGAATCTACATTCATAATGCTTGATCACCGAAACTACACCATACATCAATCACAATCATAAATCATAACATTATGCATCAATCACAATCACACACAAATCACAATCATAAATCATGACATCACTATACATCAATCACAGTCATACTTATAAATTATGATAGCAATCATAATTTTGATATTGATCACAATCACAACCACAATTAAAATCACAATTGATCTTTCCTACTCAACACCCTAATCAAGTGAGGGTAGCATTGCTACTTTGCATGACACCTAATTAGGTGATTATAGCACTAATCAAAACCCTAATTAGGTGAGGGTAGTGTTGCTACTTTGCACGACACCTAGTTAGCACTACTCAAAACCCTAATTAGGTAAGGATAGTGCTGCTACTTAGCATAACATGTAATCAGGTGATCATAGATCTTTTGCTTTACTTAAAACCCTAATCAGGTAAGGGTAGACTACCAGTATCCCCTAAAATTAAAAGGAATGTTACAACCCTTAACATAATAAAAAAAATGTTAACTATGATGCCCAAGGGGTGGTCATTGCATTTGCATGAATATGCTTTCATATCATATGCATGATTGTATATCACTATCAAGTTCTTATCTTATTTGTTGAATCATTCATATGAAAAATGCATCTCTGCATGTATCCCAAATTGCATCATTTTATATATACCTCGAATTGCATCATTCTGCATGAATCCAAAAATGCATCACTACCATGTCAGGTGAAAATTGAATTCATTCTTACATGAGTCTTGAAGTTGCATCATGCATCTTATATATATCTATAATTGCATCTTTACATGAATCCTAAAATTCCTTCTTGCATGAATCCCGAAATTGCACCTTATGTGAATCTTGAAATCAAATCTTGTGTGATTCTTAAAATTGCAATTTGTATGAATCACTATCATCTTCGCATGAATCCTAAAATTGCATCTATCATCCTAACATGAGTCCTAAATCACATTCTTATGTGCTTCCCAAATTGTATTACTACATGTGTCCCAAACTTTATCTTACATGATAGTTAAATCATAAAACAATAATAACGACTGAATCACAAACAAAAACAATGAAGACAAACATCTGAAGAACAATACAACACTCCACTAAGTAAGTACCTCTCTTCTCAATTCTACATCTCTACATTGCTTCGTATGTATTGACATCAGTGCTAGAAGGCTATGCAACACACGCAAAGCAAGGAAAAAGTATCATACATCAAATTTTGACTATCCCTAAAAGGGTCTGATGATGAAAATAACCTTCCAAATATGACAAAATTCTATTCATTCATACCACCTTTAAAGCATAAAAGAATCTAAAGAGCCTAAAAATTTCTAAACCGAGCCTCCAAAGTGTGAAATTTTGGTTTAGAAATTGGTCACCAAATCATTAAATCAT
Source organism: Mallotus nudiflorus (assembly GCA_947683625.1). Classification (NCBI taxonomy): domain Eukaryota; kingdom Viridiplantae; phylum Streptophyta; class Magnoliopsida; order Malpighiales; family Euphorbiaceae; genus Mallotus; species Mallotus nudiflorus. The sequence goes on along the minus strand of CANTUR010000793.1, from coordinate 2,395,478 downwards.
ACTTCGATTTCATGAAATAAGAACTCTCAAAATGATAAGTAGCTCATTTTGAATAATAATTATTCAAAATGTGCAACTCGTTAGACCAGTTGTAAATGGTGGGGTTTAGTGCGCACCTAAGATTTTAGCAATTGCGACACTATTTGGGCTCAGGGCCCTAGAGAACACACTAATCATTATCTCAAAGACATGGCGTGGAGATGGGGAGTTGCCACCCAAGGTAATAATTAGGAAAAATCAAAAGGTGGTACTTAATTCTCTAAAAGAAAGCTAACACCACAACCAAGAGATTTTTGGAATGGAATACTAACTTCTCTTAGTCTCTTGTTCATTTACAATTACTTTATAAATTATTATTTCATTCTCTAATTACATGCAACTTTATTAAACCCTATTTGAACATCCATCTAACCATAAGGCATCTAATCAATAAAATCACATATAAAAAATGCATTCAAGCGCATTGTCCCTAAGTCTAAACTAGGTTAATTTTATTGAAAGTTAGCTAGATTTACAATTTTTATTTACAAATGAAAATGAACTAAAGGTGGACCTATATTATTATTATTTAGTGAGTTTAAGTCTATTGATTTTAATTATCTAAAGGTGGGCCCTAAATCTATAAGTTTTAAAAAATTTGGATTTTATAAGTGGGCCTAGTCTAACTTGATTTTATTTTAAATGAAATATGGACCTAAGTCTATTTATTTTAAAGGAAATGAAATTAAATGGGCTAAGCTAAGTCTAAATTAACCTAATGGGCCTAAATTAATTTTAATTAATTAATATGAACCATTTTAAACCTATTTTATTTGGTGGATTTGAACCTATCATGGGCTTGGGGCTCAAAAGGATAGAAATATAAAAAAAAAGCCTAAAACAAATAAAAAAATAAAAAATAGATCAAACATACATTTTAGTGATTTGCTAAACAAAAAACCTATATCAATTTACATGCAACCCTACATTAATCTACAACCATCGTTGATTTTAATTGATTTTTACCCAGTGAAATCCTAATTACTAATCAATTTCAGTGCGGAGAATTAGAATCCCACTATTAGGGCTATTACAACCTACAATGCAGAGAATTAAAAGAAAATTAACTATAACCCATAAGTAATAAATGATCAAATAACATAGAGAAATAATAAAGAGAATCTAAATCCTATGAGAGTTTTTACAGACTTTAATCCATGGCATTGCATGGATTCTTCAACATTCACCGTTAAAAAATCACATTTTTCCAATATGCCCTCCAAAGCATTATAAGACATTAATCAAATAAAAAAATATTAGTCAATAATGAATCATTAAAATTAAATTAAATTAAGAAAATAAAATTAAAATAAAATAAAAGAGAAAAGTAGAGGATGTTATGCAAATGTTGTTTGAATGCTCCTCAGATTAAGATTGTCACTGTTTTGAGAATTGACTTTGCGTTTATTGATTTCTGGACTATTAAAAATAAAAGAGCATACTTTTTTTGGGCAGTTAAGAAAATTTCTTTTTTCTTTATGATTTTTAAGGTTTCTATGCAATCAGGAGTTGATTCCTTACTCACAGTCTTTAGCTTTTTAAAGCAGAGACCTGTAAACGGACTTCCTCCATTCCAAGAATTGACGCTATCTCTCAATATTTCAAAATTTTTACACATTTGAACATGTAAAACCACAATTATCTTTTAAGAAAATATTTAGAATTAATTTTCAACCAATCAGTGAATAGAAAAATACTAAAAAAATGATTAAATATACTGAAAAAATGAAAATATTCTATAATGCCAATTGGCATTAGCTAAATGTCGACTAGCATTTTACTTATGCAGCCTAAAAAAAGAAAAATTTTAAAAAAATTCTAAAATCACGATTTTACAATTAAGTGAAGAAAACATTACAATTTAGTCCTTAAAAACTTAAATTTCAATGCTAGAGATCAATTTCTTGATTAATTTTTCATCATATAAGCTTTCATCACACTATGCACAATTGCATTACGAAATTGGGTGTTTATACCAATGTTAATCTTCGTTAAAAAAAGAAGCTGAATTTGATAAAACGGAAATCATAAACGTGTCTAGAAGGCACAAAAATCTTAAAAAGAAATATGAAAACTTGAAAATCAACCCTCAAAAAGCCTGAAACATTGCTTGTCACGTGCATGCACTAGAACGCAGACAACCATGCTAGTGAGCTTGATCATGGGCACTCATGTACGTGATCACGTGCCTAGCATAGGCAGTCACATGCCCAAATGCACACATTCATGCCCTTTTTTGCATAGACATGCATACACATGCCAAAAACCTTTTTTTATAAATACCAGTGTCCTTCCATTTTAGGTAGACCCGATCACACCCCATACTAAAACTCTACCGAATTGGGGACTCGGGACTCTTTTACACATTTTCAGCACATTCATTATATTTTTATAGGACTTTTAAACTGACCTAAACCAAACCCATCCTTATCTCTATCAAATCATGCTTCAAAGATATATGAATATATATTTCTCACATCATTTTCCCCTCTCGACAAGGAAAGCTTGAATACCACATGAGGCTTAAGCTTTGAAAAACTAAAAAACAAGCTCAGTTGATATTGCATTCAAAACTTGCAAGCGCATGGATCATGAATTATAGTACAAAAGATATTGTTCCCACGAGGATTGGATATTGAATGCTAATATTTCTACTTATGATCTTAGCTAGTAAATCAAATAAAAGTAATTAAACAAATAAAATATAAATAAAGAAAATTAAACTAAGAGAAAATCAAATAATTAAAACATAGATCTTAGGTTTAGTTTTAGTATTCCAATTAGATCATGAACACTTAAATTATTAAACACTTGATTTCAGTTAAGGGTAATTATTCTAAAATACCTAAAGATTCTCTCGAGTTCAATGAAGCATGTCAAGATTAAGATTTAACCTACTCTCATAATTAAGAAATTAATCCTAACTCATTAAGTTCCTTAAGAATTATCAAATAAAAGTGATTAAACAAATAAAATATAAATAAAGAAAATTAAACTAAGAGAAAATCAAATAATTAAAACATAGATCTTAGGTTTAGTTTTAGTATTCCAATCAGATCATGAACACTTAAATTATTAAACACTTGATTTCAATTAAGGGTAATTATTCTAAAATACCTAAAGACTCTCTCGAGTTCAATGAAGCATGTCAAGATTAAGATTTAACCTACTCTCATAATTAAGAAATTAATCCTAACTCATTAAGTTCCTTAACAATTATTTTATCCCCGAAAAGCTCACCTACTCTCGTGGTCAAGTGGTATAAGTCCTATGAGTCTAAAGCTAATAAATTGTCATAATTCTTATTAGTGAATCTACCCATAAATATGCAATCAATTAGGCCCTTAATTGAATACAAGACATGAAGAGCAACTCATAGAATCAATTGAAAATCAAATTAATAAAATTTATGTTCAATCACATTATAGAATAGCTACTCTTAACCTAAACCCTAAAAGAAATTTAGCCACACATAATTATGGTGAAGAACACAAACATAATTAAAAGAATAAAAGATGATGAAGAAGAAAATATAGATAAATCTCTATCAAAAACAACTCTCCTATAGCATCCCTAACTTGGCTCTCTAGTAGCAAGCCCCTTCGTGTGGAATTCCCTCTTTTCCTAGAGCCAAAATTCTCGATTTATAGAGAAAATAATGTCAAATTCGTCCAATCACCAAAGCAGTAATTTTTCCCCTTCAAAATCTTCTCCAATTAGGAAAATAACTTCTCAAAATAGCCCTTTAATTATTGCCTTAAATCCTAGACTCTTTAGGAATGCAAAATTCCAACAAAAACATACCAAAAAGGCAAAAATTAACTAGTAAACTAAAAAATAAATAAAATCAAGGTAATCCTAATAAAACACTAATTATAAATAATAAACTAAATAAAATATAAATAAATACTAATAAATCCTATGAAAATTAAATAGGAAAACTATGCAATATTTAACACTAATAAATTCCCACACACTTAAACCTTTGCTTGTCCTTAAGCAAACACATGAGAACACCTATCCTCACAACAAATTTAGCACATTGACAAACTTTAACCTGTCCATCCCCCATAATCTTTAGTTAATACAGAACTTATGAATCAAAATTAAATTGATAACTCAAGGTCAAAGACATAAGTTTTACCAAGTGAAGAACAAACTTAATCATTGAATTTTTGAAAATATATAAGCTAACAATAAAGAAAAATAAAAGCAAATCATATTACTCATTTAACCCTTAGCAACCCTAAAAGATAGCCACATCATTATTTTTTTTCTTCTTTTTTTTAACGAGTGCATTTATGCTTGCACATTTTTTATTCTCTCTAACAAATCTACCCACTTTTAGTGATCTCTCACCATTCCTGCATTACTAAGCATGGATACTGTCAAGTGGGTCCTTTGGATACTCTTACTCTATTTAGAGCATTGGAGTAGATTTGGAGCATATAAAGATTAAAATTTAAATATTTGCTCCTTATTAAAATAGAGATTTTTTTTTAATATGAAGCTACCATTTCATATGCTAGACTTAAAGTTCAACTAAGAATTAAAGATTTAGTATCACTCACAAGTATTTTTCTTAACTATCAACTCACAAAATTCAATCACTCAAAAGCAAGTAAGCATTAAGTTCATTAAATTTCAAAAGTCCATAACCACAAATGATCAACCTAACTTAAAAATCACAAATTAAGCATTAACAAAAGATTATGAAACATGTACCAGAAAATCACATTCAATGTGCTTTTACTCATCATAAGGATAGGGTGCAAAAATTTAATGTATATGCTAACATGCAAAAGAAAAAATAATTCTGAAAAAATAAAATAAAATAACATAACATAAAAGATAAAATTATAAAAATAAAATCTAATCTAAATGCAAAATACATGCAAATGTAACCCCCCCCCCCTCCCCCAACACACACACACACTTAAATTTCACATTGTCCTTAATGTGAAAGGACAAAACAAATATAAAAAATACAATAAAATAAAATAAATAAAAATAAAAGGAATAAAATATAAAATATAAAACTAATACTCCCCTAGTGTGATGATTTACTCTTTGCCTAAAGGTGGTGGGAAATCGATAAGCACATGAGACATCAAGAGCTAAGAACATCACCTAGACAAAATAAAAAACAAAATAAAATAAAGTAAAAATTCAAGAAATAAACACAATTAAATAGAGCATAAATTCATGAAAATTAAGACCAAACTATGTAAAGCAAAAATAGAAATTGCATATAAATGTATAGATTGAAAAATAATGCCCAAAATTTGACTTTTAATCAAATTGATAAAAATTCATACAATCCTTAATTAAAATTGATCAATGCACATTAATAATCATGAAAATAATGCTTTATAAAAAAATTAAAAATACCATCTAAAAAGATAAAATAAAATAAATATATTAGGAAAAAATAGAAAGAAAAACATAAATAAAAAATAATGAAAAATGAAATAAATAAAGAAATAAAATAAGAAAAGAAAGAAAAAAATCAAAGAATGAAAATGAAAAAAAAATTATTAAATGGTTGTTGGGCCAAATGGCCTAACAAATTAAAGATCAAATGTAATTCCCATGCATGCCATGCCTTTATTAAGAACAAGTAGTGCCCATGTCGTGTCTTTATGAACAAATCGTGCTAAAAGTATGAACAAGTCGGGTCATTGCTTAGCTTAACATGGCATTTGATGGTTTAACATGGTATAGTGATGTCGTGTTATGATTGGAATGACATGGCATCAGTGATGTTATGTGATGAAATTGTGACACATTTTGTAATTAATGTAATTTTGGACACAGTTTGGATATGTCGTGTCTTCATGCCGTGTTATGGTTTTTCATTTTATCGAGAATGTCACACATCATGTCAATATGGCACCCCTATGTTGTGTCAGGACACCAAAAACCTACAAAAAAAATACAAATACCTAAAAATAAAAAAATAAGAATAAAAATAAACATAAAAATAAAAATAAAAATAGAATTAAAATAAAAAAATAAAAAAATATATGTAAATAAAAATAAATAAACTATAAAATAAAATAAATTTGGGTTGCCTCCTAAGAGCTCTAATTTAAGGTCATTAGCTTGACCCCTGATTATGTAGTATCAATGATGTAATCAAACATGAGGGAGAGTTCTTGGAAACATCTTCACACTGCCATTGGAAAACCTATACCAGATAAAGAAAAGGTCATTTTCCTTCTCATAAGTCTTGGACCATAATATGAAATCTTTATAATAATAATAATGTTAAAACCTCCAATACCCACCTACTCAAAACTAATTTCATAATTTAAAAAACTTGACCAGCCTCATAACTTTCTTTTAAATAATTTAAATGTCTCTCTTTCTCAATTTACTCCACATTTAGCCTTTTACGATTAGCAATAAAGGCAATCTCAAAGTACTCCTTCCAAGAATCACAACAGTACCTTCATTTCCATAGGTCATGATTCCAAGCACAACAGTTTCAGAACCAAAACCAAAGCCATCTAGATAACTCCACATTAGCTACACAACAACGATAACCACCAACACTAGGAAAATGTCGTATGACTACAACGGAGCAAAATCTATATCAAAATGAAACAAGTTAATATTATGGGAAACTATGCAATATTACCAAGATTTAATTATGGATACTAAAAAGAACAAATCAAAGTGATGCAATCCCACAAGCTCTTGCAGCCTTCACTTTAGACAACTCCATTGTCAAACAAAAATGGACTTCTCACACTGGAGCTTCAAATCATATGACAAGTAAGGAAGATATATTGACTAATATTCATAAAACTCTAGATCTAATTCATTTATAATTGGAGATGGCTCTTTTATATCAATATTAGGCATTAGTGATTCATAAATTAAATAAAAAAATAAGGTCTTGCCTCTTCATGATGTTCTTTTAGTTCTAAATTTTTTTAAAAAAAAATTACTCTTAATAAGTCAATTAACTTCTCAATTTCCTATTAATTGTGAATTTTCTGACATTGATTTTTGTGTAAAGGAACAAAAAATAGAATATTTGATAATAATAGGGAAAAAGTAGGGTGACCTGTATGTTTTATCCACTATACTAGAAGCACACTTCTCTTATCATTTTAAATCTAGTATAGCAGATATTTGACACCAACGTCTAGGCCACCCTCAAGCTTTAGCTATTCATTTTTAAAGGATAAAGGATTAATTGATGTTAGAGGTCCTTCATGGATAAAATATGCATATAATAGTTGTCAATTAGGAAAACTAAGTAGACTTCCTGTTACTCATTCTAAACATTCTAGTTTTGGTATTTTTAATAAGATTAATTATGATTTGTGGAGACTTGCTCCCATTTTATCTATTGGCAAGTTTAAATTTTAAGCATGCTTAGTTAATGACTTCTCAAAGTATACTTGGATTGTTCCCTTAAAACATAAATCTGATTCCTTTACTGCCTACTTAGCTTTTGAGCAATATGTTGAGAGAAAATTCAATAAAAAAAATAAAAGTCTTCCACTCAAATGGTGGTTGAGAGTTTGTTAATTCTACACTATCATCACACTTTCTTGTAATAATTATTACTTATCAGATTTCATGTCCTATGCTCTGAAGCAAATAAGTATGGTTGAGAGAAGGCATAAGATTATACATGAATTAGGTATGACTAATTGTCTCACAGTAATGCACCTCTTTATTTATAGGTGGATGCATTTACTATAGTAGTTTTTCTTCTTAATTGGCTAGCATCTTATGCTCTTCAATTCGATACTCCATATTTCACTTTACATGGAACTCATCCTGACTACACATTGCTTTGAGTTTTTATTCTAAATGCTTTCCGTATACATGGGATACAAGAAATCATAAATTTTATCCTAAAACTATCTTATGTGTTTTTATAGGTTACTATTGAAAGCATAAAGGATACAAGTGCTTTCATCCACCTAGTAGAAAATTCTTCATTTCTCCCCATGTTATTTTTTATGAGACTATTTTTCCATTCAAATTCACATCTTTTTCTACTAATACATCACATATTCTTAAATTATTAATTCTTGGTTGCCTTTTACTATCACTTTTCTTGAACTAAGAAATCACTCGTAAATGTTTGCATTAGCACCTTCCATTCCTTTACCATCAATTGATATATTATCCTCATAACTTAAACAACATTTACTATATAATGTAACTATGACAGAAAATATTAGTACTGATTTTCATTATCAGTGTTCCATAAAACTCAATCTCTCTACACCAATTTATGAGCCAAATACAAAACTTACGTTCCCACCTATACCTGAACCAACCCTTTCTATAAGCAGACCATTGCCCCTAAGCAGCAACTACAAATCATACTATGGTAACTAGGTTCAAGCTTGGAATTGTTAAGCTAAATCCTAAATATTCTTTGGCAGTAACCTCATATGCTATAATTCCCCATAAACCAAAGAATGTCAGTTCAGCTTTGGCACATCCTGGTTGGAAAGATGCTACACATACTGAACTTGATGCACTACATCAAAATAAGACATGGTGATTAGTTCCATACACCTAAGATATGAATGTGATTGTATCCAAATAGGTCTCTAAATCAAAGCTTAAACTTGATAGAACATTGGATTGTTTTAAAGCACACTTAGTTGCTAAAGGCTATCATCAAATTGATGATATTGGCTATCTTGAGACATTCTCCCCTATAATAAAACCATGTACAATTCATATAATCTTACCTATTGCTCTTGTGAACCATTGGCCCATTCATCAGCTCAATGTCATGGCAATATGATTGAAGATCTATATATGGAACAACCACTAAGAATGGCTAATCCACATAAACCAATGCATGTGTGTAAACTCTAATGTGCTCTATATGGGCTTAAATAAGCGCCACATGCTTGGATTGATAGATTCAGTGAATTTCATATTTCATATGGCTTTTTTTATAGTTTAACAGATCATTATCTTCTTTTTTTTCATTCTACTAATGGATTACTTATTTTACTTCTCTATGTTGATGATATGCTACTTATAGGGTTATCATTAAAGCTTATCACCTCCTTTATTCAAAATTTAAAGTGTAAGTTTACTATGAAAGATTTAGGTCCAGTACATCACTTCCTAGAGTTCAAATCTCTACCATAACTAATGGTTTACATCTCTCTCAGTCATACTATACCCTTACCAATCTTAAAAGATCTAGTATGCTTCACTACAAACTTATCAGTCTGCCTTTAGAGGTCAAGTCATAAATCTTTGCAGACACAACTCCTTTTAATAACCCCAATCACTTCTATGGGATTGTTGCTGCTCTCCAATACCTTACTCTTATATGACCATATCTATCCTATAGTGTCAACTATGTTTCATAATTTATGTACACACTTCTAGTTGCTGACTTGAATTTTGTTCATTGTATACTTTGATATCTGAAAGGAGTAATTGACACTGCTTTGTTTCTCTCTTCCAACCTCACTCTTGAATTGTGTTCCTTCTTTGATGCCGATTGGGCTGGCTACCCTATGACTAGGAGATCCACCACTGGTTACTACACCTTTTTTAGCAAAAATATCATTTCATAGTGAGCAAAGAAATAATATATTATCTTTAGGTCCAATACTAAAGTTGTGTATCATGTTTGGCTAATACTGCTACTTAATTACATGGCTTACTTATATTCTTAAAGATCTTTGTGTTTTTGTCTTATCTCCACCAGTCCTTTACTACGATAACAACAGTGCTCTATACATGACTATTAATCCTATGTTCCCTGTTTGGAGTAAACATATTAAGTTTGATTTCCATTTTTTATAATAACAAGTTGCACTTGGATTACTTGTCAGTAAACATTTGTCCACTTCTAACCAAGTTACCAATATATTTACTAAGCTTGTGCCCAAGACTACTCTTACATACTTTCAGTCCAAACTGTGCCTTCAACCCTGGCTCAGTTTATAGGGGGATATTAGCCACCTAGAGTCCCATTTCAGCAACAATTCTATAAGTCCATAGAGTGATAAGGAGTCCTACAAATTAAGGAGTGATAAGGTTGATTGTACTCATATAAATATTAAAAGAAATATGGTTGGTAATAAAGACTACTAAAGTGCAATAAAATCCTATACTTATGGTAATTCAATAGATAAAGGAAACTCTAACTAATTGATAGCCATGATCATCTTGCTACTACTTTAGTAAAGATTTCGTATTGATTTTTCTCCTTGATTTGTGCAATCTATCATGAACACCTTGCACTATATATTTTAGCTTTCTAGGTGCTGCTCTTTGTACCAATTTTTATAATTAAATTCAATAACAATAAAACTCTTTTCTTGTCTTTATTCTATTTTTCCTCTCATGCCATAATTTTCTAATATTTTAAAAGTATTTTTTCTAGTTTTAACTTATAATACCACCATTTTCTTCCTAATTTCATCGTTTGTGTCCAGTTTCCACCGATCTTTATTTTAACATATCATATCATTATTTTCTTCCTCGTATCTTACATATTCCATATTTTTTCCTCATTTTCTTTCTGATTTTCAAATTTTATTAATCTTTTTTATTAATTATGATTTTTTTATAGCTTTAATTGTTATTTTCTTTTTAGTTTTTAGTTTTCTCAAAGTTAATCAGTTGTGTTTAGCCTTAGGTCATCAATTTTCTAGTTTTAGTCATGCATTTTGCTAAGTTTTTAAACCTTTTCTAAAGTTATATACTATCATTTATGTCTTATTTTAACTCACCATTCATGCATGTTATCCAGTTCCAATTATTTAATTCTCTTTAGTTCTTATTACTTCTAGGATCATCATCTTTACTTAGTTTTAGCATAATAGTCACATATTTTGTCATGTTATGGCTTATCACCTCATTATTTTTTAATTGGTTTAAAATCCTTTTAGGTTCATTTACAATGACCTTTGTCTAGTTCAATGATTCATTTTTTCTTAATTTCTTTTTAATTTTTCCATTGTCTTATGTTTTTAATTAATTCAAATTTTGTCATCTCTTTCAAATCTAAACCTATCATGTCATCATTTTGTTACACCATCATTTCTATCAAGTTGTAGCCTACAAGCTACATATTTCTATTTAGTTCTAACACCATTTTCCTCCTAATTTTAACTCTATTTCATTTGCAATTATCCCATTTCATTTTTTTCTTATCTAGTTTTCACTCTTTTCTATGTTTATATTCAATCTTTAGCTTCAAGTCTCAATTTACCACAATTCATAGTGCATATCTTTTTCTTCTTTGTTTTGATTCTTTTATTGGTTCATATTCCATCTTTTGTGTCTAACATACTTGGTGCCCTTTCAATATATCATTTTTAATCTATTTTGAATTTTTCCAAAAGTTCATATATAACATTTCTATCATATAGTTTTGACTCATGAGTCTTGACCTTCATGTCATTATTTAATCTTTATTTCATTCATCATTATTAATGTTTAGATTTAACTCATTTTTTTCTTGTCATACTATTATTGTGATCTAGTTTAAATCATCGATAATGCCTTTTTTTTCTAGTTTTATTCTTTATTAGTTTTAAGTCCTTATATCATCATTTTTTTAGTTCATTCATTGTTAAGCATTCAACTATTTGTCATACAATTTTTTTAGGATCATATATTATATTATAAGACTTGTTTCATTATGTCATTAATGCATTCTATCTACTGGGCACTACATTTGTGTATTTTTCTATGTTTTAACCTAGCAGGAGTTTGTACAATGTAATGTATTGTATTTTCCAACCTCTTCATAAGTTTATAGGTTCCAAAAGTTTTCTTATAAGTCTTGCTTACTTTGCTGATTTTTATGTCTAGTTGTATATGGTTTGAAGTTCTTTTTCTTCTTCATTTTGTCTCTCTTATATGTTCATTCTCCATCCATTATGTTTAATATATTTTAGTCCAATTTCAATAAATCATTTAAATCTGGCTTTTAATTTTTAGTTAGTTTTAATGTTTCAATCATATAATGTTAGATTTTTATTGATGAGTCTCATTTTTTCACATAGTTTTGACTCTAAACTCATACCCTTCATCATCATTTTGTATATTTCATGTGGTGTCATTTTTGTGTTATCATAATTTTTTTTATTCATATTCACCAGTCACATATTTTTAACCAACTTTATTCTTTAAGATTATACATGATCTTTTGTAACTTATTTCAATCAAACTATCATTTATTTTGCATTCATGCACTCAATTCTATGTCTTGACTGCACATGAGTTTATGTATAATTTGTTATATTTTCATTGTTATGCATTTTTGCTTACTTTTTACATGTTCAAATTAACCCTTTATTGCTTGCTAATTATGTACCAACTTTTGTGTTTAGTTTTAACACACCATATTACATATAATTCTAGGTTTATGCATTAGTACATTTTTTCTTATCTATTTTTACATTTCATTTTTTCTTCTTTAAATTTTGACGTACAAAGTCATGCTTTTATACCTTTTTTATATTTTAACTTGTTTAGTCCACTGTAATAAATAAAGGTCTTTTCAACTTTTCTTGAGTCTTATTTTTACCTAAAAATTTTTCTTGATTGATCCTTCAATGTTTAATGCATTTTTTATATTAGTAATTCATGTCCATCCTTGTCTTATATGTCTTTGCATTGATGCATTCATTCTAATTCATTTTACATTTTAATTATCATAAGGCCTACCCTTTTGGCATAAGTTCAACCATGGATGGGAATGTAAGAAAATTCCTTGAGAAACTAGTGGAAGAGAAAGTAAAAGGATTCTTGGAAAAAATCATGGAGAATATTGTCCAAGAAGTCTTAACAAGTTGCTACAAGGGTTGCTACTCCACTAGAGATAAATTATCATAATGTTCCACCCCCTCATCAAACACTTCCCTCAATTTCATGTCAAGCTCTTTCACCTATCAAGACTAGCTGGGTGAAGAATGTTGTGAATCAACAAGTCAAGGTCTTATTTATTGATAATAAGATGAAAGAAACCTAATATACTCTAAATAAGGATCAAACACCAAGTCTCAAAAAGCCACTATCTAATTTAACCTAACAATTATGTGAGATCTTTAAGAAACTCCAAGTAAATGGATTGATGAAGCCTAAAGAACACAAACATCTATCTCAAAACATGCCCCCACACAATATGATTACAAAGCCTATTGCAATTACCATCAAATGATTAGTCATATCACTGATTATTGCTATGCATTTGCTATGACATCAATGACTTGATTACCTAATACAAACTTAACCTAGACTAGATGGGACATTATGGGATTTAAAAAACCTTATATGAGTGGTATGCTATTTAGACACTTTTTACATGTGGTTAGGGTTTAAGTAATTAAGAATAATGAATGCTTTTAGTTTGGAAAAAGTTATGAATAAGTTTCAACTTAGTGTAATGTTGTTTTCTTCACTTTTTTCATTTTTATAACTTTTTAAACTCATTTTGATTACATTTTTCTAACTTTTCATATGTGAAGTTAGTTGTTCTATTTACAATATTTTTACATACTTAGCTTGTGAATCATAATCAAGCACATGGTATCACACTTGATTGTGTGAGAGAAACTCAAAATAAATAAAAATAAAATGAAAACAAGAGGCAAAGGGCCCCTTTTTGCTAAACTCTACTTATTAATATTTGATTTCTTTGAGCCTATAATTTGAAGTTCTACTCAATAATAATTCACTTTGAGCTTATGATTTTCTAAGTAATTGAGTGCCAACAAGTTTTTAAGTTTTCAATAACTTTTCTAAATATTGTATTTACTTATAAGTTTTGATTTTAAAAGAATAAAAGAGGTAATTCTCATTTTTCCTTAAGCACCATTTTGCCAAAAATAAATGTTCATTTAACCTTTTTTTTAATTTAATATACTTAATTTATTTTGGCAGCACATTTCTAAGTGGAACAGTTGGCATTTTCTATTTAGTAGGGTAAAAATGCATTAGACCTTTGCATTTTTATTGTGTATGCTTACCTAAAGGAGGCTTTTATGCATTTGGGTATATATCCTAATGCTTCACAAATCCTTCAACATATCATCCACCCTTTTAAGGCAACATCATAGTTGTATAAATCATTAGGGAAATGATTTAGGCATTATTTTTGTATAACCATTTAACACTTCCTCTTTTTTACCTTGAACAAATTTAATACCACTTATTAACCATTTATGAACCATTTTCTTGAATTTTTAATAACCATTTGTCTTTTTTATGCAACATCTATTTACCGTACTAAACGTAAACACTAGACTTTACCTTGATATAGGTTGGGTCATTGATAGAAATACATTAGTAAAAAATGGATCTTTAAGAAAGAAGTTTCAAAGGAATAAAGTATTTAAAAAAAGGATATAGGCCAAAAAAAGAAAAGAAAAAAAAATTAGAAAAAATTTTAAAATCAAAAAGGCCCAAAATTATAGTATCTTCATTTATATGTGTGGTTCTTCCATTAGTTGATTTTTATCAATAATCCTTTTCATTTTTATTTACCTTCATTTTCTCTTCTTGTTTAATCCATTATTGTAGCCCTATTACAACCTTAATAAAAGCCCTGTTGATGCCTTTCCATGTAACACACATGTATTAATGGAGAAAGTATGGTTAATCTTGCCTATGGGATTTAGTTCTATTCATTTGAAAACAATAGGGGTTACCAAATACATATATGCCTATCTAAAGTGCAATAACCATTTTGTGTGTGTTCTATATAAGTTTACTTGATTTAGTAAATACATAATGTTAATGATCCATGAAATGAAAATACCTAAATTTTGAGTTTGAACTTTGTTTCCCATATATGCTTTTTACTTATGCATTTCTAATAAATGTTGGTACTCATATTGCAAAACAAATCACCTTAAAGAGAACATAACCAACCTTAAAAGACAATAATTCATTGATCCTTTATTTAAAAGATTCCTAGTATCCATACATCAAGGTGACCAACTGTGACTATATATATAATAATTTCATATGTATCCTTTTGCCTGCAAAGTTAAATCAAGCATCATGCTATAAGGAAAATAAAATATTCTTCTAGGCAAAAGTTAGGATATGGTGAGAATGAAAACTATTTAGTTAGAAAACCTTTTCAAGGCTAACCAATAACAAGTGTAATGTTATATGCATAATTAAGACTCAGTTGACACCCAAATTTCAGCAGTCCTCCAAACGGTCCGATGACAAAAGTCTTCTATCAACTAGACAGAGGATAACATTATAAAAAATACAAAGTGTGTTTTCAAAGTAGCAAACCTTGAAACCCTTAACCAAGCATCTGAATCAATGAACTAGGCTATCAATCACTTAAACTAAAGACCTAGATCATTGAACCAAAGGCTCAAATGACCCAAACCCCTCCTAATTTGTCTAATTAAGGGTTCCATTTTAAAAATTAGGCTTTAAGTACAAAATCAAAACTCAAAAACCTCAAATCAAAGGAGTTGAACTAAAGCTTTTGAAGGTCCAG
This sequence comes from Mallotus nudiflorus, assembly GCA_947683625.1. Classification (NCBI taxonomy): domain Eukaryota; kingdom Viridiplantae; phylum Streptophyta; class Magnoliopsida; order Malpighiales; family Euphorbiaceae; genus Mallotus; species Mallotus nudiflorus. Next base: position 2,379,952 of record CANTUR010000793.1, on the reverse strand, counting down.
TTTAAGATGTAATCAAGTTTGAATGCTTGGAAAACCCTGAGAACCTTGAAAAATAACCAAACCAGTCCTAATAGGCCTAAAGGAACTCTAGGACCTCAAAAATTTGAAAAGTGACCCATTTGGCGACCCAAGAACACTATGGGTTAACAAGCTCATGTAGGTTTTAAAATACCCACACGGCTCGTTAATCCACATATGTCGATTAATTATCCATGTGCATGGATATAACCCACATGTATAGGTTCTTAGAATCACATGCATGGATCATAACCCACACACGTAGATTCCTGCAATAGGCTTAAATTTCTATAAATTAATCATTTTTCATTTTTTGGAGGACTTTTGGCAATTTTTTATACTTTTTTATGCCAACTAGATGAGCTTAGGGAGCTGTTAGGACCCATTTTCAAGCCAAACATGATAAAAAAAAATCCTATATTTATGAGCCTCAAACCCCTTCTAAAAGGGTGAATAACTTGAGGAAACCAACTCCCACACATCTAACACCTTTTTTTTTCTATTTTTTTTAGGATTTTAGCACCAAAATTCAAATTGAACCTCTACTTTACCAAAGCACACATCAAGGGTAAAAATTTGAGGACCTAATTAATTATTTTATTAAAATCATCATTTTCAATGCATTTTTTATATTGAATAAACAATTATCTATTTATTTATTTTGTTCATCTCCTCTCTATTTTCTTTATTTTATTATTCACAATATATTTATTCTTCTATTTTTCTTTCATTTATTTTTGTTTTTATTTTTTTATTTATTACCCTTTTTTTAAAAAAAATCTTCCTTTATACATTTTCACTCCATTTTTATGTGTTGTTTATTCATCTCACCAACATTTTATTTATTATTTTGTTATAATGGTTGTATTGAAGTTATGAACTTGGTCATATTGGTGTAGTGGCGTGAATATTTGAAAGTGTTTTATTGTGCTTAATTAGCAAATCTTTGTGAATATTGCATTTTTTAGACATTTAGATCACATCAATTTGCATACACTTTTAAGCAATTATTTTTATTAATCATTCCTCATTTTTATCTTCTCATTTTATTCATTTACATTGATAAAGTTTTTATTTTTATGTGAAAGTTGCATTTTATTCCATTCTTGAAATAAAAATATCATTTTTATTATTTTTTGCATTAAAAAAATGATGTTTTTAATATAAAGTTCTCTACTTTGTTCATTATGTAAAGTGGGTAACTTCATTAATCAAATGTATTGGTAAATATTTCTTTTAGTCATTTTTTCCATTCATTTTATTAAATTCTAAAAATAATATTTCTAATGAATTCTTGATATAAAATTATAATTTTCATCATTATTTATTATGAAAGTGGTAATTTTTATTATAAAGTTTTCTTCTTTGTTCACAATATGAAAGTGTAAGTTTACTGGTTAAGAAAATAAATAATAAATTCTTATAAGCACCCAATTTTAGGAATGAATGGTTGAGAATGCGACGAGGATCCGATGATGAAAACTCTATCAAAATAGGTCTTTAAATATTAATTGTCGAAGTATCACAAATAAATCAAAAAGCTTTGAGGGAGTAACTACAAATTTTTCTTTTCTTATATGGGTTAATTTATAAATAAATAAAGTTTTAAGGAATGTCTTTTTCCTGGCAACCTAATTGTAAAGTTTCTTTTCTTTTACGGGTCTTTTTACAATTAAATGTTAAAAAAAGTAATTGATCAAATTACAGATTTCGGATTGAAATTTCACATTTTCGATAAAAAAATAAAACTACAATTCTTATCAGAATTCTATAAGTCCAATTGGCAATTATTTATTTTTTTATTAATTTTTTATTTTGTAAATAATTTTCGTTGATTTTAATTTGTCAAAAAATTAAAATAAAAGGACAAATAGAAAAATATAAAATATAAAATAATCCTACTAATTATCATTATCAAGACATTTTGATTTAAAAATCAAATATTGTTGTAAGCAGCCAATTTTGGGATGCAATTGTGCACAATTGCGACGTTAACCCCTATGATGAAATTCATTCAAAAACTTGAACTTGGTTCTCGATTTTTTGGACTTTAGGGACTAAATTGCAATATTTTTTAGGATTTGATTACACATAAATCAATTTTTTCAGGGGTCTTTTGGTAATTAAAAAAAGGGATCGGTATTGGTGTAATGTCAACCGACATTGTGTAATGTCGATCAGCATTAGACAATGTCAACGCGTAAAAGTCCCATTTTTTTATTTTTCACATTTTTTTCTTGTTTTCTATCGATTTTTTCAGTGTTTTGATTGGTTAAAAATTGAAATTTATTATTATTTTTTATCTGGAAAAGATTTTGACGCATTCAAAACACGTAACTTTCAAAAATCAAATCCTTATCAGTCTATTTTGATGAGGAGATGAGTCTGTTCCTCCAAAGGAGAAAGCCAGTATGCACAGACTCTGCATGCGTGTGAGAAAAGGATTTTTTTTAAGAGACTCACAGAGAGAACAACGTAAAAAAATTGACTGCACAAAAAACCTTAAAATCAAAAAGCTACTAAGAACGCTCTTTCCATTCTAGAATCAACAACAATTCAATTTCAACAGTGATAATCCAATCTGAGGAGCTAAAAAGGACATTTGCACAGCATCTAAAATTATTAGTGTTCTTTTCTATTTCATTCTTTTCTATTATTTTCTTTTTGTGATTTTTATTTTGTTATTGTTTTGATTATTCAATTTCACTACTAATCTGATTACTTTTGTGCTTTTATTTTGATGTCCGCATGTGGATTGAGGAGGATACTGCCAATGTTTAGACAAACAAAAGGTCCATGGAATGCCATGGAAGAACTTGTGTTGTTGTCTAGTATAAGTTAGGATTTTTATCTTTATTTTGTATTTTGGTGTCCTTTATAGTTATTTTAATTCATGGGTGTATAATTGTTTAATTTTAATTTTTGTACGTAGTTTGTAATAGCCCCAGAAGTGGGAATAGTAAAAGATTTAATTTTCTACATTTAAAATCAATTAGTAATTAGGTTCAATTGGGTAAAAATCAATTAAAATTAATGGTGGCTTTAGTTAATTAGGGTTCGTATGTAAATAAATTAGGTTTTTTTAGAAATCATATGTGAATGTGTTTTTATTTGATTTTGCTATTTTTTAATGTTTTTTTATGTTTTTGGGCTTTTTTAAATTACTTTGGGCCCGAAGCCCACGCTTAGGTCCAACTCACTTTTATAGGCTTAAACATGATTTTGGGTTTTAAATAATTAAAATTAATTTAGGCCCATTAGGTTAATTAGATTTTATGCCCACTAAGATAATTAAAACTTGTTTAAACTTAGCTCAGCCCATTTAATTTCATTTCTTTTAAAATAAATAGACCTAAGCTCACTTTTCACTTAAAATAAAACCAAGTTACACTTAGGCCCATTAAATTAACTTTCCTTTAAAATTGAATAGGCTTAAGCCCATTCCTTAGACAAACTAAAATAAATAGATCTAGGCTCACTAATTAATAAAAAAGGTAGGTCCACCTTTACTCCCTTTCTCACTTGTAAATAAAATGTAAATCTAGCTAACTTTTTTAATAAAATCAACATAGTTTAGATTTAGGGACGATGTGATCTTGAGTGCATTTTTTATGTGTAATTTTATTGAATAAATGCCTAGGGTCAAATGGATGTTAAATAGGGTGTAAATAAAATTGCATGTAATTAGAGGATGAAATAATCATTTATAAAATTATTCTAAATGAACACGAGACTAAGAGAAGTTAGTATTCCATTCCCAGAATTTGCTGGTTATGGTGCTAACTTTCTTTTAGAGAATTGAGTACCACCAATCAAATTGTCCTAGTTATTACCCTGGGTGGTGACTCATCTTCTCCATACTATGACTTTGTGACATAGTTGTGTGTTCCCTAGGGCCCTAAGCCTAAACAGTGTCACGGTTGCTAAAATCTTGGACTTGTGCTAAACCCCACCGTCTACAATTTTCTCCTATAATTCAACAATCACCAGAGAATAAGGTTTCTTTTTTTACCTATAAAATACTCATTTTCACATGAGTGCAAGGGGGGGCTTTTAGAAAAAAAAAAAAAACCCTAGTCTTCTTTATTTTGGAACATTACACGTGCACTAAAAAAATTATGTTCTTTGCTTTTGATTAATCTTGAAATCCAAAATCAAGAGCCTATTTCTCACAGTGATTAATCCTCTGAGGAACAATCAAATTGCACCCAACAATCATTCTTTACTCCTTCTTTTATATTCTATTTATTTGTTTATTTCTATTTATTTATTATTTTTATTAAATACTAATTTATTTCTTCATTTTTGTTGTTTCTTTTTTTTTATCTTGGGTTGAATGATGAAAAATGTGAACTGAGGGTGATTGAATAGTGGTTCTTCGGTTGCCATAACCCAAGAAGGCCCATGGAATGCCATGGGCATATCCTGTATATTTTGAATGTAGTCTAGGTTTTATTTTTATTTTTTTATTCTATCATTCCTATGTTATTTTAGTACCTATATTATTATTTATTTTGGGGTTGTATTATTTTAATTTCTATTATTCTGCTGTAGGTTATAATAGCCCCAATAGTAGCATAGTGAAACATTTAGTTTTATTGCTTGTTTTAAAATTTATTAGTGAATTAGGTTCATTCGATAAAAATTAATAAAATCAATGATGGAAATAGATTAATTTTTAGGTTGCATGAAATCAAATTAGGTTTTTTTTTAAGAAGAAATCATTTTAATTGCTTTTTTTATCTTTTTGCTTGATTGTTTTTATTTTTATTTTTTATGTTTTTGGGCTTTTCCTTATTTTTTATTTGTTTTGGGCCTCAAGCCCATGTTAGAATTTAATTCATTCATTAATAATAGGCTTTGAAAATTAGTTTTTTAGATTTAATTAACTTTAAAATTATTTAGGCCATTTAGGTTAATAGACTTAGGCCCACTTTAGATTAATTAAAATTAACTTAGAGTTATATCCACCCATTAAAGCATTTTTTTAAATAAATAGATTTAGGATCACTTCATTTAATTTAAAATTAATTAGAACTAGGCCCACTAATCCAATCTCTTTTTCTTTAAAATTTAATAGACTTAAGCCGATTCTTTTAGAATTAAAACAAGTAGACCTAGGCTCATTGAATAATTGAAATGTAGGCCCACTTTTATTTTCCAACTCACTTGTAAATAAAATATATAGAATTAGATAACTTCAATTAAAATCAATGTAGATTAGACTAATTTAAGGACGTTGCATTTTATGAATTCATTGTTTGTATGCTCTTTCATGACTAGTTTTCTTAGAGTTAGATGGATGTTAAATAGGGTTTTAAATAAAATTGCATGTAAATAGGGAATAATTTTGGTAATTAATAAAGTAATTTTAAATGAACACGAGACTAAGAGAAGTTGGTATTTGATATCCAGAATCTCTTAGTTGTGGTGATAACTTTCTTTTAGAGAATCGAGTTACTACCACCTTTGAATTATCCCAATTATTACCCTATGTAGTGACTCCTCATCTCCATGCTATGTCTTTATGATTTAGTAGTATGTTCTCTAGAGCCTTGAGCTTAAATAGTGTCATGGATGCTAAAATCTTAGACGCGCACTCAACCTCGCCATCTACAGTAAGGACTCCATTGAGGATAAGAGATATTGATTCTATTTGTTTTCTTTAGAATTATTCTATCAATTATTATTTTATTCTTGCATTCATTCTACATGTCCCTATACACTGATGGCATTGGTTTATAGTTCCATGATTCCATAAGCTTCATTAGATTATAAATTGGCTAACCATCACTCTTAGCCATAACTCAGTTCAAGAGAGATTATCAGCTCATCTGACCAGAGTCTGTGACCTAAGTCTTTAAGGGGGGGTAGTCTTCTTTCAAGTTTGCAAAGGATGTCAAGCCCCTGTGACCTTAGCTTGTAACTCAAGTCTTAAAAAAGGGCATCTTGCTAAGAGGACCTTAACTTTTCCACCAAACTCAGCTTATATGGTGGCCTAGTTACTTCCTCTAGGATTACCCAAATTTCTTGTGTTTATTGCCATTAGGTATTTCTATTATAAAGGCCTAAGCCCATATTTTTAATGCCCATCTGGGTTAATGAAGATTAGGCTAATCTTTTATTCCTAAAAATATTGTTTCTATGCTTTACCGCTTGAAGAGATGTGGCATGCTCATCGGTTCTTGATATCCCCTATTGATATTAAGGACAAGACCAAAAATCCTACGAAAAGATACTCACCATTAAACTCATGTGTAGGAGGAATAAGGTTGAAAGGATGTATGTTATACACATTGACTTGCTTGTATACTTAACTTGACTTGCTACTTACTATTTGTTGCATAGCACATGCATCATGCATACATGCATTTCATGCATTATACTAACACTTTATTGTTTAGCCATTATAGATTCATCTGAGGCTTCCTATGTCTGGAAACAAAAAGGTGGCATACTAGTAAAAATTGAACTAAGTTTGAGATTAATAGCTAAAGATATCCTTAGTGTTAGTGATATGCACTAAGTCAATCATTTGATTATGCATTGACTTTATTATTTTATTAATAAATAGGTATTTCATTATCATTTGATTTTATGATAATTATATGAATGGTTAATTCTTACTAAGGCCATCAAGTATGTGACTTGATAGTAAAATCCTTAGATTAAAATAAGAGTTCTATTCTAATTATCCCTAGCCATTTATTAATTATATAAATGCTAAAGTATTAAGGCTAGTATGATGTTGACTGATGGTTATGTTTTACTAATCATGAATATGAGATATTAAGTCAACTTATAGGTGCATGATGAGAGATCATGTACTGGATTGACCCACTATGAGAATACTACATAGAATATTGTCATAAGCATTTCTCATCACAGTAATTTTATTTCGGCCCTTTGACCTTGAAATCATCATGGATTTCTACATAGCTATTTTATCTTTTGACACATTCTAGCATTGTCTTTAACCCGATGATTAGATAGGATGTTGTTGGATATGAAATTAGTTATATGAGGAATGTGAGTGATTTAAAAGGAATTTATCCCTCATTAATATGAGAAAGATATCTATGGGCCCCTTGATGAGATAGACTGAAGGAAAATGCATGGCCATGCTAAAATGAATTGATAAAGAGTTATCATTTTCAGTCTGCTTGGAATTAAGTCAGAATATTGAACTATATAAGGATGACATTCTATGCCTTATGTTCAATTAAGATATCATGTGATAAAGGGATGATAAAATTCACTGTAATTAGGTTATGTTGGATTATTGACTTCACATGACTTGGGTAATCATAATGTCTTGCTAGAGGCCACTTATGACTTGTAGGCCTAAATAGAGATTTAGGCCCACTTCCAATGTTATATGAACCTACAGGGTCACACACTTAGAACAAACCCAAAACAATTATGGGTTTAATAAGCCCAAAATAAACTCTATGGAAATAAATAATTAAAGTGTTTTATTTATTTATTTATTTATTTATTTGTTTATTTAAGATAAATGTTATTTTAAATAAATAAATAAATAAGATATTATTTCTAATTTGTTTTTAAAACAAAATCAGAATATAATAAATGGAAATTACTAAAAAGGTTTTTGGTAGGTGAAACCCTAATTTGGAGTCTATAAATATGTTATATTCTCTATGGTTTAATAGTTTTATTTTTCCCTGCCTCCAAAATGGTTTTCTCTCTTCCGAGAAAACAAACATAAAGTTTTTCTTTTGTTCTTGATTTGTAAGACAATCAAGAAAGGTTGCTAGCACATACTCCAATTCATTTTGTGAAGGGTTGTTTGTGTGGATACCTACAGAGGATGCATCCTTTTGGAGACGTCTTGATTTGAACAACCAAAGAAAAAAGCTCGAGGTAAGGTGTCATCAGTGTGAACCTCCTCTCATCCTTCCAGAAAATCTTGCCTCTTCTGCGTTTTGGTAAGATTCTTGAAATCCTAGATTTAATCATGTAGACAAATTACATGGATCCAGGTTTGGGAACATGATAAATTTTTAATTTTTTTTGTTGCGTTTGTATCATGAAACCCCAACACTTAGAAGATTGGAAAATAGTTCTATCAACGCACTTAGCTTAGAAGCATCGCCATATTCGACTAGTCACTCAGTTAAAGAAATGGAACAACAATAGGGAGGAAATTGGACCTTAGAAGACATCAAGGGAGCTCTATTGCATGACATGAGAGAAATGAAGCAAGATGAACTAACACAAGCTTTATCTGGGTTAATACCACTTGCTACACCTACTGTTGTAATTCCACTTGCTATAGTAGTGGAAGATCCACCTGCTAACAATGATAATGTTGGGGGGCAACCATTGAATGCTGCTTTGAATGTACATATTATGGAGATTACATTTGAGGATGTTGAAAACTACATGGTAGAGAAAGCAAAGAAAGAATCACTTGAGCTGGTTTAAAAACTTGAGTCCAAGCATATACAAGCACTGACTCAGAAAATGTCCAAAATGGAAGAGCTGATAAAAAGACAAGGCATAGGTTACTCATTTGACTTTGATGATATATTATGCAGGAAAGTGATAAGCTACCTAACTAGTTGAAGATGCCTCAACTATAAAAGTTCAATGGTTTTAGGGATCTAAGGACTCATCTTAGCTAATATATAACAACTATAAGCACCACCAAAGATCTATTATTTTTAGTCACAAATTTGTTTGTACTTTCCTTGGATGGTATTATTGTGAACTAGTATCATGGATTAGAAAAGTCTATTATGACTTACTGGAAGGAACTATACATTGCTTTCCTAAAATAGTATGATCATAATACTAAGTTGGAAGTGTCCATTTAGGATCTAGAATTGATTAAACAAAAGCCAAATGAATCATTCTCTAATTTTCTCACTAGATTCATAAATAATGTAGGATTAATGAAAAATAAGTTGGCTAAAAAGGATGAAGTTAGTATGATTATCTGTAATGTGTCTCCTAATTTAGTTGAAAGGTTACAAATGATGAACCTTAAATCTTTTATAGACCTCTATGATGATGGATTGCAATCTAGGGAGATAGAGAATGAAAAGAAGAAAAGCTATAGAACCACTAGAGCAAGAAACTACCCAACTAGGGGCACACAACAAGGAAACACTAGTCGAGCTGTGGAAGTGCATGTTGTCCAACAACCAAGGAGATTCATGAACTTTAACCAACCTTTGTCAAAAGTCCTAGAGTACCAAATGCAAAAGGGATTACTTTAACCTTTACCTAATCCAAACTCACCAAACCAAAACACCCCAAGCTATAACCTAAACAAACACTGCAAATTCCATCAAAACCTTTAACACTCCACAGATTACTGCATCCACCTTAACCACGAAATCCAAAACCTTATAGACTTTAAAAAAATCATAGACCCTAAAAATTGAAGCACTAGAAACAATCATTTCCCAAATTACTGGAATGCTCCACTGTCAATTATCATGATGATCGACTCAAGAGTTAGTGAGGACGAAGTGCTAAGCTCCTTTGAGAACATAAACCTCAAAACTAATACCCCCAAAGATGTGTAAAGAGGAGTTGAATATTTATTAGGTCAGCCCTTAAGCAAGTTTGACTACAAGGTGTTTTACACTAAACCATCTTCTTTTAATATACCCATTGAGTCAATTATGCCTATAGGATGGGGTGATGAGTTTAATTTTAAGAAGCTACTGAAAAATAAAACATGCATGGCTGAGGTTTGGAAGGATGGGAAGAAAGACTAAAATATTGGGACCACTGACATCTAGTATAACTCTAAGGGTAAGGAGAATAAGGGATACAATGTATGGACAGATAACCCAGAGGTTAGCCATGTAACTATGAGTGGCAAGAATTACAAGCCATCTAAAAAGAAAGCATTAGAGAAAGAAATAGGAAATGAAGTGTGTAAACACCCAGATTCAGTATAATAAAATATGAATGTGACAAAGGACTCCAATGATGAAAATGTTATAAATAGGTCTTCAACACTTAAAGTTTGAAACCTCAAAAGTTTAAATACGTTTTCAGAAAGAATTTCATTATTTTTTAAGGACTTAACTGTAATACCTTTTGAGACCTAATTGAAAATTTTAATTTCTTTCTGCGGTCTTTTTATAATTAAAATTTAAAAAAAAATCATAATTATAGAATTTCGATCAAAATTATGTAATTCCAATCAAAATTACATAATTCTAATCGGAATTATGCAAATTCGGTCGAAATTATGTGTTTTTCATCTATTTTCTATATTTTTACAGAAAATAAAAATATTTTTTCCTAAGTTTTGATTGGTTAAAAAATTTTCTTAAATTTATTTTTGGGATTTATCTAATTCTTCAGGAAATAAAGTCCTTTTAAAATTGGAACTCTTAGTACGTAGAACTTAGGGTTTTTTTGGTTTTTCCCTATAAAAGGAGAGCTTAGGCTCCTTGAGTGAGGGACTCAACTCTCAATTCTCAATACTGAGCATTCATTTCTATAAAAAAAATTGTTGGTGATTTATTCATTTGGTGATTTTTAAGAAGAAAAATAACAAGTTTTTTAAGGCTACTAAGAAACAGCAGTTATCTTACTAGTCTGTGGAGCAATTCATTCACAAGCATCCATAAGCATTATATTCTCCCTAATTTCTTTTATTTTTCTTCTTGTATTATTATTTTGATTTTATTGAATTTCAATTTTATTTAATTTTTATTGTAATTCTATTCACTAATCATTATTTTACCCTTTTTGTGATGGTAATTATGAAGAAGATCACATGATGATCGTACTTGGATAAACAAATCCATAGAGGTCCATGGAATGCTATGGATAGAACCTTGTAGCTAGATGTAGTTTCTGGGTTTTTTTTTATTTTGTCTTATTTTTATTTATTTTTGGGATTGTATTAATTCTTTTTTTTATTATTCTCAATAGTTCATTGTAATAGCCCCAATAGTGGGAATAATGAAATTTGGTGTGAGTGCTTGTGTGTTATATTTTAAATAATAGGATAGTAAAATTAGGATTTACATTCAGTAATTAATTAAAACTAATGGTTATAGAAATCATTAGGTTGTTTAATTAAAATTGAATTAGATTTAAGTTGGTAAAATTAGTTTGCTTGAATGATTATTTTATTTTATTGTTTATGGTCATTTTAATTAAATTAGGGTTTTTAGGAAAAGTTAAATTATTTGTTTGTTTTGATATTTTTTATTATTATTTTTGGGTTTGTTTACTTATGTTTATGTGTTTTGGGCCCTAGACCCACATTAGGCTTTAAGTCATTTAAATTTAAGTTCTTTTTTAGGTTTAATTAATGAAAATGCATTTTCAGGCCCATAATTAATTAGATTTAGAATAGAGATAACTTAAGCCCACTTAGTTAATTAGACGTAGGCCCACCTAATTTAATTTAATTAACTTAGAATTAGCCCATTTAATTAAAGCCTTTTCCATAATTTATAGATTTAGGCCCATGTTTTAGAATTAAAATAAATAGACTTAGGATCACTTAATTAAAATTAAACAGGAATTAGGCCCTTTAGTCTTTAGGCTCACTTATAAATTAAAACATGTAGATTTAACTCATTTAATTAAAATCAATGTAGATTAGACTAACCTAGGGATTGCAATTTAAATAAATGCATTGTTTACTTGTATATTTCATGAATAGTTTGCTTGGAGTTGATTTTTTCAAGGGTTTATGTGAAATTGCATGTAAATAAAGGATAAAATAATGATTCAGAAAGTAATTCTAAATGAACACAAGACTGAATGAAGTTGGTATTCTGTATCTAAAATCTCTTGGTTGTTGTGATAGCTTTCTTTTAAAGAATCAAGTACCACCATTTTTATTTGTCCTAGTTAGTACCCTAGGTGCCAACTCTTCATCTCCACACCATGTCTTTATGACAGTGGTTAGTGTGTTCTCTAGAGCCCTGAGCTCAAACAATGTCGTGATTGCTAAAGTCTTAGGCACGCGCTAAACCCTACCGTCTACAATGGTGACTCCACTGGGGATAAGAGATATTGATTCTACTTGTGTTCTTTAGAATCATTTTATTAATTATTATTTTATTCGTGCATTCATTCTACATGTCCCTATTAACTGATGGCGTTAGTTATGGTTCCATGATTCCACTAGCTTTATGGAATTGTAAATTGGCTAACGATCACTCTTAGCCTTAACTCATCTCAAGAGAGGTTAGCAAGCTCATCTTACCAGAGTCTGTAACCCATGTCCTAAAGGAGGGTAGTCTTCTCTCAAGTTTATAAAGGATGCCAGGCCCTTTTGACCTTGGCCTGTAACTCAAGTCTTAAAAGAGGGCATCTTGCTAAGGGAACCTTAACTTTTCCACCGGACTTAACCATATATAATGGCCTAGTTATTTTCCACAGGATTACCCAAATTGCTTGTGAATGTTGTCATGAGGTATTTCTATCTATAAAGGCCCAAGCCCATACTTTAAAAGCCCATCAAGACTAATAAAGATTGGGCTATTTGTTTATACCTAGAAATATTATTTCTATGCTTTACTACTTTGAGAGATTTGGCATGCATGTTGGTTCTCGATATCCCCTGTTAATATGCATCATGCATGCATGCATACATACATTACATGCATCATACTAACAAATTGTCTTTTAGCCATCATAGATTCATCTGGATCTTCCTGTGTTTAGAGTCAAAAAGGTGGCAGACTAGTGAGAACTGATTTGAGTACGCAATCAATTATGAAGAGATCCTTAGTAGACTGGAAAGGAGTCCACTCAATCTACTCTACCTAGAAATTGCACAACCTAAACAAGTCAAAGAAATGGAACAACAAGAGGTAGGAAACTGGACCTTAGAGGATGATGGATGACATGAGAGCAATGATGCAAGATGAGTTAAAACAAGCTTTGGTTGGATTGATGCCACCACATGCTATTGCTACATCTCCCGTTGTAGCCAATCCACCTATTGTGGGTACACCACCCACTAACAATGACAGTGTTGCTAAGAACATAACTGTTATGGAAATGAAGTTGGAGGATGTTGAGAGTTACATAGTTGAAAAGGCAAAAAAGGGAATCACCTAACCAAGTTCAAGAGTTGGAATCCAAGCACATGAAAGCACTGACTCAGAAGATGTCCAAGATGGAGGAGTTAATGAGAGGATAGGGCATTAGACACTCATTTGACTTTGATGATGTGATGCAATTTGAGGAGGATAAGCTGCCTGATAAATTCAAGATGCCATAGCTACATAAGTTTAACGATACTGGAGACCCAAGGATCCACCTTAGTCAATACACAACTACCATGAGCACCACTAAGGCTCCTTTATCTATGGTTATTAAGTTGTTTGTACTATCCTTGAATGGTATGGCTATCAATTGGTATCATAGGTTAGAGAAGTCTATCCAAGCAGACTGGAGGGAACTATGTACTACTTTTCTGAAGTAATATGACTACAACACCAGTCTCGAAGTGTCCATCAGGGATCTAGAATTGACCAAGTAGAAGCTTAATGAATCATTCTCAGATTTTTTGACTAGGTTCATGAATAAGGCAGGATTAATGAAGAACAAATTAGCTAAAAAGGATTAGGTTAGGATAATAGTCCGAAATGTGTTACCCAATCTGGTTGAGAAGTTACAGATGATGAACCCCAAGACATATGTAGACCTTTATGATGATGGGTTGCAAGTTGAGGAGATTGAAAGTGAGAAGAAGAAGATCACTAGAAGCACCAAAGTGAGATATTACCCAACTAGGGGCATACAATAAGGAAATGCTAATCGGGTTGTAGGAGTCCATGCTATTCAATAACCCATAAAATTCTCAAATTTTAATCAACTCTTATCTAGAGTCCTAGACCAATTGATTAAAAAAAGGCCTCCTTAAACCTGTAAACCACTCTAGATCACCAAACCCAAATCTCCTTAGCTTTAACCCAAATAGTTATTGTAAATTTCACCAAGTTACTGGCCATTTCACTGACCCTTGCATGCGCCTTAAACATGAAATTCAAAACCTTATAGACTCTAGAAAAATCATGGACCTTAAGAAATCCAATCCAAACCTAAATACCAAAAACAACCCTTTCCCAAATTACCGAAACATGCCACCCCCAACTACCATGATAATCAACTCAAGAGTTAATGAGGAAGAAGTGCTTAACTCCTTTGAGGATCTAAACCTTAAAACTAATGAGAAACCCCCTAATGCCCCCAAAGATGAGGAGAGAATAGAAGACTTATTGGGATAGCCTTCAGGCAAATTTAACTACAAGGTGTGTTATTCCAAACCACCTTCTTTCAATATAACCATTGTGTCGATCATGCCTATAGGATGGGGTGATCAATTTGATGATAAGAAGATGACTAATAAGAGAGATAAATGCATGGTTGAGGTGTGGAAAGATGGAAAGGAGTAGACCATTAGGGTTATAGACATCTTGTACAACTCTGATGAAGAAGGCACTTAAGGCTATAATGTATGGGTTGATAATCCAAAAGTTAGTCATGTCACTAGAAGTGGTAAGGGTTATAAACTAATGGAGAAGACCACAAAGAGGAAGGAGGATGTTGAAAGAGAAAAATCTAATGAACATGATGATGATTGGTCCTTAAATAGCTTAAGAAGGAAAAAGAAAATGTGAGTATTTGGGAGCTCTTGATGCACTCAAGTAGAAACTGATTAGCTCTGGTTAAGGCTCTAACCAAGATGAAAATTGACACCACTGCACCCCCTGAAGTAATGGTGGCCAAGGTTACTGAGAAGAAGCATGGGGTTATCACATTTTTAGATGAGGATTTACCTGTGGAAGGGAGGAATCATAATAAAGCTCTATTTATCCTAATTAAAGTTAAAGGGAAGTAGACTAATTATGTGATGGTGGATGATGGGTCTATAATTAATGTTTACCCGCTACAAATTCTGCCTAATCTATGGGTGAAGATGGAGGATTTAACAAATTCGACCTTATAATCAGAGCTTACAATGACAGCACAAAGAATGTAGAAGGAACGTTTATGGCTCCTGTAAAGACTGAACCTATAGAGACAATAGTGAAGATTAATGTATTGGATATCCCTATTACCTATGCTTTGCTTTTGGGTAGGCCCTGCTATCATACTTTAGGAGGAGTGCATTCAACTGTGCATCAAAAGGTGAAATTCCTATTGGATGGAGAAGTTGTGACTGTAAATGCTAGTGTGGGCAAGATTATGTCTGCAGTTATGGATAGCTAGAAGCAGGTAGTCACCCCTCCTAGTTTCTAAATAGCCATGATTTTTTATGTAATTAAGATGGATCCAAGGGTTATGAGCATGATCAAGAAGATGAATTATTGACCTGGACAA
Organism: Mallotus nudiflorus; assembly: GCA_947683625.1. Taxonomy (NCBI): domain Eukaryota; kingdom Viridiplantae; phylum Streptophyta; class Magnoliopsida; order Malpighiales; family Euphorbiaceae; genus Mallotus; species Mallotus nudiflorus. The sequence continues at coordinate 2,364,589 of CANTUR010000793.1, read as the reverse complement.
GGACTGGGAAAGAATGAACAAAGAAGTCCAAAGTTCCTGAATTTTAAAGGACAAAATGATACCAGAGGATTGGGCTATATATGAGTTGGGTTTAGTAGTAAAGGAGCTAGAAGAAGGATTCTTGATGAGAATAAATTCTCAAAGAATGTGGGACCACTGCAAGATAATTTTGTCAAAGAAAGGAAAGAGAAGTTCTACCTAGGTGAAAATGAGCCTGTCTAAATATCTTGAGTGAATTTTCCTAGGTTGAAGATCTTCAAGAAGTAGATAGTTAAGGGTCTAGTGCAAGACAACAAAGATAAGGTGATGAAGAAAGTTTTTAAGAATATGGAGACTGAGGTCATTGAAGAGCAACTCTGTCTACCACATAACAAAGAACCACCATAGGATTTAGCTAGCATTATTGATAATAGTTTTAATGATGTTTTTTATAAAGAAACTGATGTAATAACATCCAGTTTCTTTGAGGAAGAAAATTCTATTTTTCCTGTGATCAATGATATGAACTTTGGTTTTGCTTACTTATGTGATGTTGATTCTGATGGTCTTATGCACTTTAATAATAGTCATTCATGCACAAATGAACAACCAAAGTATATTTCTATATCACATGATTTAACTCCCAAAGAGAGGAAAAATTAAAAAGAATATTAATAAAAAGAAAGGTAGTGTTTGCTTTGTCCTATGAGGACATGCCAGGTCTAGATAGAGAAATTATAGAGCATCACATTTTGATATATCTAGAGGCTAAACCTATTAAGCAAAAACTTTGTAAGTTAAGGCTAGAGTGGGCAAAAAAGATAAGGGAAGAAATCACTAAGCAAATCCAGGCCAATTTCCTAGAAGTGGTAGAATATCCCTAATGGTTGGCAAACATAGTACCTATTCCTAAGAAAGATGGAAAAGTTTGAATGTGTGTAGATTTCAAAGATTTGAATATGCATGCCCGAAGGATGATTTTTCTTTACCCCACATTGATGTGATTGTTGATAGCACAACATCTAGTGCAATGTACTCTTTCATGGATGCGTTCTCAGGTTATAATCAAATAATGATAACAGTTATGGACAAGATCAAGATTGCTTTTATTACAGAATGGGGGACATATTGCTATAAAGTGATGCCATTCAAATTGAAGAATGCAAGAGCAACCTATCAAAGGGCAGCAATAGCTCTATTCCATGATATGATGCATGAAGAAGTGGAAGTGTAAGTCGATGATATGATGGTTAAGTGAGGAACTAGGGAAGGAAATTTTGAGGCTTTAGACAAGTTTCTGGTAAGAATAGAAAGATACAATTTGAGGCTTAATCCGAAGAAATGTAACTTAGGGCTACTTCGAGAAAGTTACTAGGGCACATAGTCAATAATCGGGGCATAGAAGTTGATCCAAACAAGTTTAAAGCCATTCAGGAGATGCCAGCATTAAGAACAAAGAAGGAAGTATGAGGATTTATTGGAAAGCTATAATACATTAGCAGGTTTATTATGAAAGTCACTGTCATCTGCGATCCAATTCTCAAGCTCTTGAGGAAGAATCAGCTCATGGAATGGAACGAAGAATGCCAAAAAGCCTTTAGTAAGATTAAAGAATACCTTACTAATCTGACTATGTTAAGGCCACCAAGATAAGGTAAACCCTTAATCTTATATTTGGCTTTAGAGGAAAAAGCAATACGGGCAATGCTAGCATAAGATGGATCAGAAGGGGTGGAGTACGCATTGTATTATCTTATAAGAAGTTCCTGCCATATGAAGAGAAATATCATCTTGTGGAGAAGACATGGAGAAATATGATCTTATGGAGAAGACATGTTTAATTATGATATGGGCCACAAGGAAGCTAAGGCATTATTTCCAATTCTACAAAGTATAAGCCATTTCAAAGATAGATCTTTTGAGGTACTTGTTTCAAGCACCAGCCTTAACTGGAAAGATGTCATGATGGTTGGTACTTCTAACTTAGTTTGATATTGAGTACATCACTACCAAGGTCATCAAAGGAAGCGTAGTGGCAAAATTCCTGGCACAGAATACAGTCAAAGGAAATGAGTAGTGGAATTTAGAGTTTCCATATAAGAACTTAGTAGTAATAGAGCGACACAAATGGAAGCTTTATTTTGATGGGGCTGTGAATAATAAAGAAGTAGGACTATAAGTGATTCTTGTTAAACTAGCAGGAGAAACCATCCTAATGGCTAAGAAATTGGACTTTAAGGCTATAAACAACATGGCTGAGTATGAGGCATGCATCTAGGGGCTAGAAGCAGCATTAGCTGTTGGAACTAAAGACATATTGCTTTACAAAGATTCCATGTTAGTCATTAGCTAGGCTAACAAGGAATCGGAAGTGAAAGAAGAGAGGTTGAAACCTTACATCTATTATTTGAAGAAGCTAATGCGAAATTTCACTAAATGTCTCTTCATGCATTTACCAAGATTTGAGAATCAAATGGCGAATGCCTTGGCAACACTTTCTTCAATATGGGATAGATTGACAGGGTTGATAATGAAGCCATTAGTAATAATGAAAATGACTATTCCATGTTATGGTGAAGAATTAGTTATGAGCATTTATATAGGCCAAAAAGAAAAGCCATGGTTTTACGACATCCAAAGATTCATCGAGGAAAGGAAATACCCAGATGAGGAAACTTCCAAAGAAAGATATGCCCTTTATGTTCTTACACATCATTATGCAAGTCATGATGGGGTATTATATAGAAGAATGTCGGAGGGAATACAATTGAGATGTCTTAAGAAGGATGAAGCAGAACATGCAATGAGAGAAATTCATGCAAGGGGTTTGTGGACCTCATATGAATGGGATGATTCTAATTAAGAAAATAATTTGACATGGGTACTATTGGATGAGCATGGAAAAAGACTGTATCTAGATAGTGAGACACTATCATCAATGTCACATACATAGAAACCTCAACCATCTTCCCCCTAAAGTGCTAAACAGTCTCACATCTCAATGGCCCTTTGCAGCATGAGGGATAGATATAAGAAGGGAGATAAGACCAACTGCCTCAAATGGGCATAAATATGTAGTGGTGGCAATCAACTATTTCTCTAGATGCATAGAAGCATAATCTTTTAGTACTTTGAAAGCTAGAAAAATGACAAGATTCATCGAAAAGAATCTTATTTACAAATATGGGATCCCATATCATATTATGACAGACAATGGTGTTCAGTTTCAGGCGGAGACAACTGAATTATTATAGAGATATAAGATCAAGCATCATAAATCCTGACCTTATCAACCTCAAGCTAATAGTGCAGTTGAACCAGCTAATAAGAATATAAAGAGAATCCTCTCCAAGATGGTGAAAATGCATAAAGATTGGTCTGAGTATCTTCCTTTCGCCTTATAGGGATATAGAACTACAATGTGTACTGCTACAAGATACACACCGTTCTCATTAGTATATAGTTGTGAAACAGTTTTGCCTATAAAGATGGAAATTAAATCTTTAAGGGTTGTTATTGAAGCAAAAATCCCTAAGAGTGAATGGATGCAAAAGAGATACAACCACCTCGTGTCTCTATATGAGAAAAGGATGGAGGCTCTATTTCACCCTCAGATTTATCATAGAAGGATAGTAAGAGCCTTTAATAAGAAGGTTAAACCTAGAAAGATAAAGGATAGAGATATAGTGCTAAAGCAGTCAAGGGCAATGGTGTTCGATCCAAGAAGAAAATTCAGACCAAATTGGGGAGGGCTGTATTTAGTCAAAACAATCTTGCCTAAGGGAGCTACAAAGATATCAGATTTAGAAGGGAATGAATTCACTGAGCCAATTAACCTGGATCACCTCAAGAAATACTACCTTTAAAAAAATTATTGACTAGAAAACCTGAAATGGCTAGTCAGGCAAAAATTAGGACATTCCCACCGTTTAGAAAACCTATAAAGGGCTGATAGGCAAAACTTAAGGAATAAGGTAAAAGAAGTGATCCCGATAATTAGAAAACTCATAAAGGGCTGGTTAAGTAGAAATTAAGGAAGTAAAAGTAAGAGAAAAATGTTCAGTTAGAAAATCCGAAAGGACTAGCTGATAATAGGAATTATGTCAAGTGATGTAATAAATGTACTCATTTTGGCCCTAATTAATGAATCAAATTAAAATAAAAAAATTTTTTGAATATTGCATATTCTATCTTTATTACAAAGCATAAAGACTTAAAGAAAAAACAAAACATAAGAGCCTAAAAGACCAGACTTATGAGATCACTATACTAGTTATGTTTTTGTTTCTTCTTCTGTGACTCATCTAGCAATACTTGAGTCCTTTTATACTTAGCAAATCCTGGTGGTTCTATAGCTTTCATGATAACCTAAGCCTTGCAATTATCATCAGTAGTTGTATCAAAATCCAAATGCATATTCTACTTTAATGCTCTACGAGGCCACAGGTTCTTCATTTTGTCCAAGAAATTTTGTCTCAAAGGGAAGACTTCAAAGTTAGGAATAATAGTCACAATAAATTGTGGAAGACCATACTGGTGGGAAAGGCATGAAGGGGAAAAGAAGGTCAAAAGTGCAACCCAGGAATAGGAACACAATATTCATTCAGGTTAATGGTTACAAACTTTAACTCCACCAAGGACAGATCCATGTAATCTCAATGTCTATAATGCCTTTCATCCAATCAATGCATTGATCTATGGTATGCTTGTCCTTCATCTTCAAAGGACGAGACTGTAGATGATGAGGTTGATAAGTCAAGGCATTAGTAAGGGGGATTAAGTAGACTCAATTTCCCCTGTAGCTAAATCTAAAAAAAAGCTAAGTTGAAAACCTGAAAGGGCGGTTTAGGTAAAAAAAAGGGCTGCATACCTGAAGAAAAAGCAAACTATGTAAGAATCAATTTTGAACCTTAAAATTATCTAACCCAATGATAGTTTCAACAACTAAGACAAGCATAAGGTTAACTTCAACTTCTACTTATTCCAAGATAGTAACAATTCTTATGTCAGCATCTCCATCAGAAGCCACTAGCAGAAACTGGGCATACAAGCAAAAAGAGACAATCCTAATCCAAGCCACATTGTTCTTATCCCTACTCCCATAAGAAGTGACTAGAGAAGAAAGACTAACAATCCCAGGGTTATGTGTGTACATGTAGATGTCACTTAAGGGCATATCAAAGAATGTCATTAATCTACCGGGAAATTGCATCTCAAGATCAAGAAGTGTAATTGCAGCAATCGAGTCCAAAGAATAGCCAAGTATAGTAACAAACTCCTTGATTAATGGATACAGCTCTTGTCCATTGAATCTAAATACATGGTCCTTAATGTCCTAAAAGGTGGCAGCAGCATGAAGAAAATTATGGTCTATTTTTAGATGTTGAAGGGATTTCAAAGATTTGACATGATAGGGCAGTAGTCTATTCCAATCATCTCCATTAAAACTCTTGAGAAACTTCTTCATCAAAGTAAGAGTGGCTTGTGTCATGATGAAAGCTAATAAAAGAAGGATTGGAGGCAATCCTTTTAGCAAACCCTTTATATAAACATAAATGATAATCTGGATAGGATCAAGATTTTATGTCTACATATCAAACTCAAAATTAAAAATCATAATGGAAAAGGAGCAAAGAGAATTTTTGATTGAAAATTTAGAATCCCGATTGGAAATTCAAAAATCTAATCAAAATTCTAAAAATCGAATCGAAAATCCAGAATTCTGATCGGAATTCCAAAAATCTGATCGAAAATCTATAATCCCGATCAGATTTTCAAGATTTCTAGAAAAAAAAGTTTCATTAAATTCTAGGGTTTGATCCAAGACAAAAGTCCATAATCCATTCAAAAAAAAGGGGAGAATAGTTAACAGGAAAAAGGAAGATATAGTTATGAAAGCATAAGTCCTAAAGATGAAAGATTAGTCATCATAAGCTCTAGTGTCTAGCCAAGGACTCCATCCTCTAGCAGGATTATCACTTTGATCTAGTGGCATAAAAGTCTTAGTAACATGACTGTATACGAAGCCTGTCATTCTCACACTCCAGATCTCCAACATAACTCTATCATAATAAGAATAGTTAAAATCATGCATAACATACATACATTTGCATACTTGTTGTAAATATAAACCCTTTAACTATCTAAGATATGCATAGTAAATAATCTCTGGGATGAGGCAAGTCTATATACATACTCTACCTATGTTTGAGGGATCTATAAAAGGACATATACTAATTCAGCAGCAAGTCTCAGTTTGTGCAAGATTGGAAGTGCAAAATACACTTACATGTGAAGCATCAGGAGGAGAAAAGCTAGGAATTTGAGTTGTATCAAATTACATGTATTACTCAACGGGAGTCTACACTGTAGGAGCCCAATAGTGCATAGACCTGTCAAGCAAGGGAACATCTTCTAGAATAGTACTCAAGGAAGTATCACCTCAAGAAGCTCTACCATGTTGAGTATGCTCAACCTCCTTCTCAATACTCACAGCATCACCCTCAGTCTCCTCCTCCATAGCAACATCAGTAGCTTCTTCAACCAGTATAGAAAATGAATGTCATCTATAACGATAAAAGTGAATGAAGTAAGATAGTGATAAGGAGGATTAATGTCAAAAAGCAAACCTCAACTAGATCTATGGGAACGTGCTCTAGGAGATTCTCTCAAATATACTCCTGATAGTGGCAAGAACACTCGAGTAGAGTCGAAGTATCATATCCCTTAAAATCTGCTTTAAGCTCAAGAGTAGTCATGTTGTAACTCCTCAACATGGAAGAGGGAATAGAATAAGGAACATGCCTCCTGAAAGCTCCCATATGCCAATGATAAACATGCTTACCAAGATACCACATCTATCAACCATAACCAGGAAGCAAAATCCTCATAGTCTCAAGCCTCATAGCAGTAGTCATGAAACTGTATCACTGGATGTCTTCAGTACCAACCAGCTAATCTAATTTGACTTGAAAATTCATTCAAATAAATTTTATTTAACTTTTATAATTGATCAAATGCTAATAGTTAAATTTATCTTACCAGGTCCCACTCTAAAGATTTCAGCTGGTCCCAATAAGTCTGTAAGTCATACTTGACACTAGCAATATGAGAAGAACCCCATCTCTACATTAGTGGAAGACTCCTATCAGAACTAATGGCACTAAAGCCTCAGATAACCCTGATATCAATGCCTCAAATATAAAAAGAAAAGATAATTAAAATGAAAACAGTTGTAAAAGAGAAAAATCAAAAAGAGGCATATGAAGAAGACATACATGTAAAATGTGCCAGAAGCTGCACATTGTCACAGCACCTCTACAGACAGTATCTAGTCAAAAGTAGAGAATCTAGCAAGATTCTAAAGGGGACCAAGAAGCACAATGCTAACCTCATGACCAGTCTCACAAAAGAGGGTAGTGCCTAACAGTATCAATAAGTAGCATCTCACCTTTTGAAGGATCTAGCGAGATGTGGTGGTGGCTAAGCTCCTGAAACTATAAACAAGAGAATAAAGAAGCACATTCTTCCGATTCTTCCATTTCATAACAAACCCAAACAAGTCATGAACATAATGACTCCTAGCATCCTCAGGAAGAGTGCAGTAATGGATATAAAAAAGAACCGGGGTACCCCCGAAGGTGATCCTAGTAATGGTAAAGAAGCTTATGGGAGAAATAGTTAGCTTACCCACTCGCATGTGGAAGGTGTGAGTAGTATCCATCCACCTCTTGATAAGAGAAAAAAGTGAAGACTGATCTAACCTACCTCAAGCAGTCAACAGAGTAGCAACGAAATGTTGGAAGCCAGATGCCCAGATGTGCTATACTACCTCTCTTGATAAATCATGAAAGAGTTCTTAAGCCAAGTGAAAGCAATCCTAGAATTTCAGTGGTTTCTGAATAAAATTCAAAAAATGACAAGATTACCTTCCTTACTAACTTTTGGTTTTTGTTTATTCTCATTTCTATTTTTTTTTTTAAAAAGTGATCAGAAGACTGGATTTTCGATCGAAAATCTAGAATTCCAATTAGATTTCTAGATTTCTAATAGGAAATCTAGATTTTCGATCGATATTTCCAAATTTCCAATCATAATCCAAAAATTCCAATCTAGAATTTAGATTTTTGACCAAAAATCCAAAAAGCTGACTAAATTCTATTAGTCCTCTGACATACTAAAACCAATTTTGTAAAATTTTGCTTTAAAATTGACAATTTCATGTAATTTTGTCTAATTTATATAAGAGATATTCTATAACTGCATGTATAAATATGACAAGAATATATTTTTTGGCAGAATCTCAGACATAAGAGAAATTTACCTCATCTCCAGCCTATGAGCATCTGTGGAGGTGTAAGCAAGTCAAAGGGAGCACCTTTTCCTTTTCATTGAGCCCTAAACTTTTTTTATGGAAATATAGTTGGGATATGACTGGATCTTATTGTCTGGAGCTACTTCCACATAGTCTATGTTGTGGGTTAGCCATAGGATCAAACGCATCTCAAATTGGAGGTCAAATGAAAAGATAAATAAAGAAAAAAAATTTGAAAATTAAAAGAAAGGAAAACAAAAACAAAGAAGAGAGAAGGATAGGAAATGAAGAAATGAATCAGAAAAATGTAAAACTCATATTAAAGTGGAAAACATCCACTTTAGTCCTTTAACTTCATTTGCATTTAATTCCAACTCTTCTTTTGCAATTTAGTCCTAAATTGCAATGTTATAGGATTTGATAATTCCTTAAATTATTGAATTGTCAGCATAAACGAATTCATACTATACGACTGAGTGTACTTAACATTGTATGATCGAGTGCAATGTATTAATTCAATTCAAACTATACGACCGAGTGTAGTCGACATCATACGAGCAAGTGTGATGTGTCCTTCCATTTAGACTATACGACCGAGTGTAATCAACATTGTACGATCAAGTACAATGTACCTATTTTAATTTAGACTATACGACCGAGTGTAGTCAACATTGTATGACTAAGTACAATTTATCAATTCAATTTAGACTATATAACTGAATATAGTCGACATTGTATGACCGAGTACAATGTATCAATTCAATTCAAACTATACAACCGAGTGTAGTCGAAATTGTACAACCAAGTGCAATGTATCATTTCAAATCAGACTATACAACTGAGTGTAGTTAACATTGTACGACCAAGTACAATGTGCCAAATCAATTCAGACTATACGACCGAGTATAGTTGACATTGTACGACTGAGTGCAATGTATCAATTCAATTCGGACTATATAACTAAGTGTAGTCAACATCATACGACCAAGTGTGAAGTATCTTTCCAATTCAGACTATATGACCAAGTGTAGTCAACATTGTATAACCGAGTGCAATGTGTCATTCTAATTCAGACTATACGACTAAGTGTAGTCAACATTGTATGACCGAGTGTAATATGTCATTTCAATTCAGACTATACGGCCGAGTGTAGTCGACATTATACAACTGAGTACAATGTACCTATTTCAATTCAAACTATACAACTGAGTGTAGTCAAAATTGTATGACTGAGTGCAATGTGTCATTTTAATTCAGAATATACAACCAAGTATAGTCGACATTGTACAACAGAGTGCAATGTGCCAAATCAATTTAGACTATATGACCGAGTGTAGTTGACATTGTATGATCGAGTGAAATCTGTCATTTCAATTCAAACTATATGACCGAGTGTAGTCAACATTGTACGACCGAGTACAATGTACCTATTTCAATTCAAACTATACGTCCGAGTGTAGTTGACATTGTATGACCAAGTACAATGCATCCTTCCAATCTGAACTATACGACCGAGTATAGTCAACATTATACAACTGAGTGTGATGTATCCATCCAAACCAACACTATACGTCTAAGTATAGTGTTTCCTCATATGTTTTAGGATTATGGCTAGTGTTGTATGGCAACACAAGCATTTATTGTGAACCGATGATTGCTTACAAGCATAAACCTTGAGAAGCACAGGTAAGTACTCAAACTTTGTTCTTAAGAAATTGTGTGTTTATTTGCTTTGTCGTAATTTGTCAATCAAACAATGACAAAGGTGGACAACTATAAACACCTAATTTTGGGACAATAAAATATGGATGTGACAAAGGACTCCAATGATGAAAATTTTATAAATAGGTCTTCAACACTTGAAGTTTGAAACCTTAAAAGTTTGAATATATTTTCAGAAAGAGTTTCATTAGTTTTTTAAGGACTTAATTGTCATACCTTTTAAGAGCTAATTGAAATTTTTAATTTCTTTCAAGGGTCTTTTTGTCATTAAAATTTTAAAAAAATGGAATTCTATAATTCCAATTGGAATTATGCAATTTCGGTTAGACTTACACAATTCTGGTCAGAATTACATGTTTTCCATTTATTTTTTATATTTTTACAAAAAATAAAAATATTTTTTCCTGGGTTTTGATTGGTTAAAAAATTTTCTTAAATTTATTTTTGGGATTTATCTAATTCTTTAGGAAATAAAGTTCTTTTAAAATTGGAACTCTTAGTACATAGAACTTAGGGATTTTTTGGTCTTTCCTTATAAAAGGAGAGCTTAGGTTCCTAAAGCAAGGGACTTAACTCTAAATTCTCAATACTGAGCATTCTTTTCCATAAAAAAACTTTTGGTGATTTATTCGTTTGGTATTTTTAAGAAGAAGAATAATAAGTTTTTGAAGGCTACTAAAAAACAACAGTTATCTTACTAGTCTGAGGAGCAATTCATTCACAAGCATCCATAAGCATGATCTTCTCCCTAATTTCTTTTATTTTTCTTCTTTTATTATTATTTTGATTTTATTGAATTTCAATTTTATTTAATTTTTATTGTAATTCTATTCACTAATCATTGTTTTACCCTTTTTGTGATGGTGATTATGGTGGAGATCACATGATGATCATACTTGGAGAAACAAATCCATAGAGGTCCATGGATGGAACCTTGTAGCTAGATGTAGTTTCTAGTTTTTTTTTTATTTTGTCTTATTTTTATTTATTATTCTCAATAGTTCATTGTAATAACCCCAATAGTGGGAATAATGAAATTTGGTGTGAGTGCTTGTGTGTTTTATTTTAAATAATTGGATAGTAAAATTAGGATTTATATTCAGTAATTAATTAAAATTAATGGTTATAGAAATCATTATGTTGTTTAATTAAAATTGAATTAGATTTAAGTTGGTAAAATTAGTTTGCTTGATTGATTATTTTATTTTATTGTTTATGGTCACTTTAATTAAATTAGGGTTTTTAGGATAAGTTAAATTATTTGTTTGATCTTTTATTTGTTTGTTTTGATATTTTTTATTATTATTTTTGGGTTTGTTTACTTATGTTTATGTTTTTTAGGCCCTAGACCCACATTAGGCTTTAAGCCATTTAAACTTAGGTTTGTTTTTAGGTTTAATTAATTAGATTTAGGGTAGAGATAACTTAGGCCCACTTAGTTAATTAGATGTAGGCCCACCTAATTTAATTTAATTAACTTAGACTTAGCCCATTTAATTAAAGCTTTTTCCATCATTTGTAGATCTAGACCCATTTTTTAGAATTAAAATAAATATACTCATGATCACTTAATTAAAATTAAATAGGAATTAGGCCCTTTAATCTTTAGGCTCACTTGTAAATTAAAATGTGTAGATTTAGCTCATATAATTAAAATCAATGTAAATTAGACTAACCTAGGGATTACAATTTAAATGAATGCATTGTTTACTTGTATATTTCATGACTAGTTTGCCTAGAGTTGATTTTTTTTAAGGTTTATATGAAATTGCATGTAAATAGAGGATAAAATAGTGATTCATAAAGTAATTCTAAATGAACACAAGACTAAAAGAAGTTGGTATTCCGTATGAAGAATCTCCTGGTTATGGTGCTAGCTTTCTTTTAGAGAATCGAGTGCCACCATTTTTATTGGTCCCAGTTATTACCCTAGGTGGTGACTCCTCATCTCCACACCATGTCTTTGTGACAGCAATTAGCGTGTTCTCTAAATCCCTGAGCTTAAATAGTGTCGTGGTTGCTAAAATCATGGGTGTGCACTAAACCACATCGTCTACAAAGTGGAAATGAAGGATGAGCAAAAAGTGACTTGATTTTTTAACAACTCAAGAAAGGTAAGAAAAATGTGAGCATATGGGAGTTGTTGATGCATTCTAGTAGTCATAAGGAAGCTCTTGTTAAAAGCCTTAACTAAGATGAACATTGAAACTGCTACCACACCTAAAACTATGATAACTAAAGTAATAGAGAAGAAGCATGGTGTTATAACATTCTTATATGAGGATTTGCCTCTAGAAGGGAGGAATTATAACAAGGCATTATTCATTTCAACCGAAGTAAGGGAAAAAGGACCAACTATATAATTATGGATGATGGATCCATAATTAATGTATGCCCATTGAAAATCCTACTTAACTTAGGTCTGAAAGCTGATGACTTGACAAATTCATATCTAATAATTAGAGCTTATAACAATGGTACTAGAAATGTGGAGGGAATGTTTCAAGTTGTTGTGAAAATTAGGCTAGTAGAATCAACTATGGATTTTACTGTATAAAACATCTATATTACCTATGCTTTGCTCTTAGGAAGGCCTTAGTTCCAAGTTCTTGGAGATGTGCCTTCAACTGTGCATTAAAATTAGAAAATAAAATTCCCCCATAAAGGAGAAGTAGTAACTATAGAAGCTAGTATAAGAAAGATTGTAGCAACCATACTAGATATCGAAAGCAAGTGATCGCTCCTCCTAGTTTACATGTAGTTGAGATTTTTTATGGAATTGAAATCAATCCAAAGGTTACAAGGATGATAGAGAAGATGCAGTACTAGCCTAGACAAGGACTAGGAAAGAATCAACAGGGAAGCCTAGAACTCCCATATTTTAAAGGCCAAGGTGGCACAAGAGGATTGGGTTACATGGAGATAGGGTCAAGCAGTAGAAGGGCAAGGAGACGATCAAAGGGTAAAAAGAAATTCCCACAAGAGCTGAAGCCACTAAGCGGGAGTTTTGTTAAAGAAGGAAAGGAGAAGACCTATCTTGGTTCAAAAGAGCCTGTCAATGTCGCTAGAGTAGATCTTCCTGGATTTAAAATCTTTAAGGAGCAGATAGTGGAGAACCTAGTGAGAGACAACAAGGAGCAAATGATGAAGCAAATTTTTGAGAAGATGGAAGTTGTCACTGTCTAGTAGTAGTCAGCCACCTAAAAGAGAGTCGCCATGATACTTAGCATCCTTAGTATTTAGAATAAAAAATAATTTTCTTATCATTTTTTTGTATAATATTTTAGTTTCTTTAGAAATTTTTATTTTATTGATCAATGATATAAATTCTGATCATGCTTACTTATGTAATGTACATCCTAATGGTACTGTGCATTATGATATTGATCATATCTACATGTTTGATATAAATTTAATTCAATTAGATTCATTCAGCATAGGCACAATTGTAAATTTGAAGAACATTCATATATCACATGATATAACTTCTGAGGAGAGAACAATTTAAAAAAAAAGGAAAAGAAAAGAGAGGAAATAAAAGTGAGAAAACACATGAAGGACCAGTCGGGTAAAAAATAAGGAAACAAAAGTGAGAGAGAAATAATTAGTGAGAAAATTTAAAAGGACTAACTAATGATAGGAGTTGTATTGTGTGATGTAATGAATGTACTCATTTTTGCCCTAATGAATGAGTAAAATTGAATCTAAAATTTTTGTTTAGATATCACTTATTCATCTTTATCATACTACATAAGCATTGAATGGAAAGACAAAACATAATGAAAGCTAAAATCAGAGTTATGAGATCAATATTTTAGTTATGCTTTCTATTTTTGCCACCCCTTTGTGATTTTGTTTGTAAGTCTAGTGTCCTCTTGTATATAAATAATTCATGTGGAAATTTGCATTGTAGCTCTTGTCTTGTAACTATTATTAGTTATGGCAATAGCATCAAGCCCCTTAGGTTCTCCTCAAAAATCCTTTGAAGCTATAGATTTTTCATCTTATCTAGAAAATCTTGCCTTAAGGGATAGCCCTCAAAATCAGTAATTATAATGATGATGGATTGAGGACAACCATACTAATGATGGAGATGTGATATGAGAAAGGTGGGGGAATACTAAAAAAGGACCATGCTAAAAGTTACTTTATTTACTCTAATGCACTGTAAAAGTATGACTATCCAAAAGACCTTTCCAACAATATCCACACTGAGTAATATCAAAAAGGTGAGGGAATACTTAAATAAGGAAGAAAAGCACAAAAATAACTCAAAGACTATTTTGATACTCAGAATTCAATCTATTTATGCTCTAATTCCATGAGTTTTGTTTAGCAAATTCTCCTTGAACTTGGGTGTCGAAGTTAGCTCTTCACTTGGTAAATAATACGTTATTAGCATAAGATGGTTAATGATACCTCTGACTCTAGCAAATTGCTAATAAAGGATAGTTATGAAATTCAAAATTAGTAAGAGTTGTTGAATGCACACTACCTCATGATAAAGTGATGAATTTTCTCAAAAATTTTTAAAATTATAATGTATTTTCTATAAACTCATCATGTTGAAACTAACTTCAACAAATCTTTAAGAATTGTAAACCTAGAAGAAGATACACCCAACTTATGTAATCAACACTAGCACCACCAAGGTGAATAATAGTCATAAGTGCATCATTATATCTCCATGCTCTTAACTATATACAAAATGCATTTATACATTTTGCTTAAATGTTGTGTAATAACTAGACAGCATTTTATAGTTAAATGTTATGTGACAACAGCATGACACATTTTGCTTCAATGCTGAGTGGCAGTTAGATAGCACTGTTTGCTTTGACACAACATGGCAGCTAGATAGTACATTTCACTCAGTTGTATGCTACGTGGTAGGTATAACCCAATTTCAAATTCACTCTATATAAGCTACATGGTAGTTATAACTCAATTTCAAATTCACTTAGTTATATGTTACGTGGTAGCTATAGCTTAATTTCAATTTCACTTTGTTATATGCTACACATTAGTTATAACAAAAATTTCAAAAATTGCAATTTGCTAAATGCTCCATGGGACTTATAACACCTTTTTCACAACTTGCTAGACACTCCATAGGACCTATAGCATGATCATGATTAGTTAAACACTATGCAATAGTTATAGTACATTTTTCCTAAATGTTCCATAAGAAATATAGCTAAACTTTTAGTCACAATTACTAGATGTTCCACAGGAACTATAGTGAAATTTGCTAGACACTACATAGTAGTTATAGCATCACATCTCTAAATGTCCTATAGGGAATATAGTGAAAGTCATTAAACATAGGCACTAGACATCCTATAGGGAATATAGTGCAATTTACTAGACGTTACATAGTAGTTATAGCATCACATTGCTAAACGTCCCATAGGCAATATAAAAAAAGTCATCAAACATAGGCACTAGATGTTCCACAAGGAATATAATGTAATTGGGTAGACACTACATAGTAGTTATAACGTCACATCGTTAAAAGTCTCATAGGGAATATAGTACAATATGCTAGACACTACACAATAGTTATAGCATCATATCACTAGATGTCCCATAAGAAATACAGTGAAAATCACTATCACTAGACATCCACAAGGAATATAATGAAAATCACAATCACTAAATGTCCCACTAGGAATATAGTGAAAATTGTCGTCACTAAACATCCCACAAGAAAAATAATGTCACCTGTTAAACATTCTACATGGAATATAGCAAAAACTTATCACTTGATAAACATCTCATAAGGAATATAGCAAAATGCAATAAACACAGTGTCAACTATTATTCAATGAACACAAGGATAGCATACCTCTATATGTTCCACTTGAACTATGGCCTATTTTCAAAATGCACTAAACACAGTGTCAATTGCTATTCATTAAACACAATGATAGCACTACCATTATATGTTCACCAAAACTATTACCTATTTTCAAAATACACTAAACATGGTGTCAACTACTATTTATTGAACACAGTGATAGCATCACCACTATATATTCCACTAGAACTATAGCCTGTTTTCAAAATACATTGAACACAGTGTCATTGCTATTCACTAAACATAGTGATAGCATCATCGTTATATGTTCCACTAGAACTAAAGGCTATTTTCAAAATGTATTGAACACAGTGTCAATCACTATTCACTGAACACAGTGATAGCATCACAACTAGAAATTCCATAGGAATTCTAGTGTTCCTTAAAACACATTCAACACTTCATAGCATCATGCATAGTTATGGCACACAGGTAAGTGTTTTGACTTTTTGTTTAGAAATTGTGTGCTTATTTGCTTTGGCACAATTTGTCAAGCAAACAGTGATAAAATGGGGGCAATTGTAAGTGCTAATTTCGAGAATGACTGGTTGAGAATACGATGAGGATTCGATGATGAAAACTTGATCAAAATAGGTCTTTAAATATTGATTGTCAAAGTATCATGACTAAATCATAAAGCTTTAAAGGCGTAATTATAAGTTTTTCTTTTCTTTTAGGGGTTAATTTTTAAATAAATAAAGTTTTAAGGAATGACTTTTTCTTAGGGACCAAATTGTAAAGTTTTATTTTCTTTTTTAGGGATTCTTTTATAATTAAATGTTAAAAAAAAGTTACCGATCATAATTACATATTTCCAATTGAAAATATGGAATTCTGATTAGAATTCCATATTTTTTATCAGAAATCTACAATTCCGAATAAAATTGTACAAGTCTGATTGGTAGTGATTTATTCTTTTGTTAATTTTTTATTTTTATAAATAATTTTCATTGATTTTGATTGGTCAAAAAATAAAATAAAAGGATAAATATAAGAATACAAATATAAAATAATCCTGATAATTATCATTATTAGGATGTTTGGGTTAAAAATCAAATATTATCTTCTATGATTCAACAATCACCGAAGATTAGGGTTTCTTTTTTTACCTATAAAATACTCATTTTCACATGAGTGCAAGGGGGGAGCTTTCTAAAATAAACCCAGTCTTCTCTATTCTTGAACTTTACATAGACGCCATAACATATTTTAATTACATTCTTTACTTTTGATTAGTCCTGAAATCTAAAATCAAGAGCCTATTTCTCATGGTGATTAACCCCTCTGAGGAACAATCAAACTGCATCCAACAATCATTTTCCACTCCTTTTATATTCTCTTTATTTGTTTATTTATTTATTTCTATTTATTTATTATTTTTATTAAATACTAATCTATTTCTTCATTTTTGTTATTTCTTTTCTTTGATCCTAGGTTGAAGGATGAAAAATGTGAATTAAGGATGATTGAACAGTGGTTCTTCAATTGGCATAACCCACGAAGGCCCATGGAATGGCATGGGCATATCCTATATATTTTTTTAATGTACTCTAGGTTTTATTTTTATTTTTATTTATTTTACCATTCCTATTTTTTTTGGTACCTATATTATTATTTATTTTGGGGTTGTATTATTTTAATTTCTATTCTTCTGCAGTAGGTTATAATAGCCCCAATAGTGGGAAAATGAAATATTTTTTTTATTGTTTGTTTTAAAATTGATTAGTAAATTAGGTTCATTTAGTAAAAATTAATAAAAAAAATGATGGCAATAGATTAAATTTTATGTTGCATGAAATCAAATTAGTTTTTTTTAGAAGAAATAATTTTAATTGCTTGTTTGATCTTCTTGTTTGATGGTTTTGGTATTTTTTTTTATATCTTTTTGTGTTTTTCCTTGGGCCTCAAGCCCATGTTAGGCTTTAATTCATTCATTAATAGTAGGCTTTTAAAATTTTTTAATCCACTTTTAAATTAATTTAGGCCCATTTAGGTTAATATACTTGAGCCCACTTTAGATTAAGTAAAATTAACTTAGACTTAGCTCTGGCCATTAAAACATTTCTTTTAAAATAAACATATTTAGGATCACTTCATTTAATTTAAAATTAATTAGAACTAGGTGTCACAACCTGAACCCAAGGTCACGTGACCGACACTAGGGAATGGAAAAGCATAAAGCTACCAAAACTCATAATAAGGCTTAAAAGAAAAACGCGGAATATGACACTTTAAAACCTTACAATAAAATAATCAAATCATAATGCACATTATCAAACTGATTTTTCTCAATTTAATTAGACCATAACATCATGGTGCATAAAATAAACATCATCAATTATACAAATAGTATCTTAGTACATAAATCTTAATACATAATATCCACATTTAAAATATGCAGTTATACAATTTCTCTACTGTAGTACACATATACTAAGACAAACATAACTCTATAGACCTATATAAGATAGTCGGTGAAGAAGCTACTCAGCATAGAGAAGTAAGCCTAACAGAAGACTCCCAAACTCCTGAAAAAATAAATTGAGGGAAATCAGGCCTCACTAAGTAAGCTAATAAAAGAAATGAATGAAGTTTGAAACTCTCCTTTAAAATAAATTAAATGAAAATATAATATATTTATAATTTTATTCAAATCATTTGATATACATATAAGAAATCCATTTTTTTCAAATGAAAAGAAATAAATATTTAAATGCTTTTTAAAACTTTTCAGTATAAAAACTAGGTAGAACCCGAGTCCTTAATTTTTAACAGTCATTTGGCTCACTTATATCCAAGACTGCCGGATCCCGAGAGTAAAGCATTACCAGGATGCGCAACCATAGTCACATCACTTAATCCAATAGCACTGTTAGTGTCCAAGAGCACAGCATCACCAAACCATCGACCCCAGTGATTTAATAAATATTAATCCAACTATACTAGCGATGTCCAAGAGCAAAACATCACCAGACCTTCGACCCCATTATTTAGTAAATAATCAAATATTATATTATTGGTGATATCCGAGAGTAAAGCATTACTAGACCTTCGACCCCAGTAATATAATCAATATTAATCAAATATTTTACCGGTGTGCACACGATCCTGATGAAACCCATTAAGTAGCCCATTCTACTGTAGTTTATTTAAAATAAATGAAATTAAATGAAAAAATAAAAATTACAATGAATAAAATAAAATAACCAACTATAAATTAAATCATGCAACATTATTTAAAGAATACTGACTAGAATTTCATAAAATTTAATTCATCAGTAATTATGTATTTAACTCGAAAACCCAACGCACAAATCAAATATTAACTTACAAGATGAAGGCACTCCTCTAATACGTCATGTCCGACCTCAACTGGTAGACACAACCAGAGGGGCGACTAAAAGACAGAAAATGAAACGACAATCAGAAAACAGAAACCCTAACTTCTAGAATTTCTAAAGAAGACTCGACTTATAATTCAAACTTAGGATTGACCCCATGTCACGTTTTACAAGAAATCTACTGAAAATTCGATAAACTCTCCTCCGTAAAATGGACATCCCTCTACCAAAGTAGAGTCAATCCTGCAAACAAACACACTTCTAAACTTCACACAAGCTCAACACCTCAGTTAGGACCTCAAACTACACAAATCCCCAACCGAGGTTCACAATCCACCAAAAATAAATAATTTAATAATAAATATTTAAAATCATTAAAAATCCATAAAATACCCAAAATGCCACAATTTAATTTGTTTAAATAATAAAACATTAAAACTAATTATTTTTCCAAATTAGATAATAAAATCCCAATAATTTATATAATATTAATAAAATCCAATTTTACAATTATTCATTATAAAATAGTCAAATTCACATTTAATTATTTACATAGTTCAAATATATTATAAAATTAATTAAAAACCCATTTAATCACAAAATAATAAAAATTTAATATTTGAATATAATTTTCAAAAATTATAATTAATTAGTTAAAAATTCTAATTAATTTATTAAAATTATTCTAATACTCTATAAAATTCTAAAACCATTTACAATATAACTTAACTATATTTTTAACAAAATTACATAATTACCCCCAAAATTCGAATATTTACATAAACATAATAATTCCTCAAAAAAATATAAATTTACTAAAAATAATTTTATTAGCACAAAAATTACTAACTTAATTTACTAACTCTAATTAACTGAATATTCAACCTAAATAATTAATTAACAAAATATACATAAACTTAAAACATCTAAATAAATTATTCAAAAATCCATAAAAGTAAATTAACCAACATAAATCATTTTTATATATACTCATCACCAAAATCAACCAAAATAATTTAGATCAACTAATATATATAAATCAACCCAAAAATTAACCAAATATTAAAAATAAATTTTGCATAATTAACAAATATAATAAAAAATCAATCAAAAATCAAATCAACATAAAAACTAACTAAATCAACTAACTAACAACCTAAATCAACTAAAAAGCAACCTAACAAACTCAACTAAACTAACCTAAAACTCACCTAATATAGAAATTCCAAGACAGTGGAGGGCTGCTGCTTGGAACCAGAGTTGTTGCTGCTACTATCTTTATGTTGTTGTTGTTGTCTTCATGTTGCTGTTGTTGCTGTTAAGACAGCAAGAAAGGAAAAAGAAGAAAATGGAGGGAGGCGTGAAGATGATGGTGCTGTTGGGATGGAAGAGAAAGACAGCGTGGGAGAGAGAGTAGAGGGGTTAAAAGGCGTGAAGAATGGGAAGAAAAGGGGAAGTGGTGGGGTTAGGTTGGTGTGTTTTAACATATATATATATATATATATATATATATATATATATATATATAACCTAGAACTCACCTAATACAGAAATTCCAGGACATGGGAGGGCTACTACTTGGAACTGGAGCTGTTGTTGCTACTGTCTTCATGTTGTTGTTGTTGCTATCTTTCATCCTATTATTGTTGCTATTGAGATAGCAAGAAAGGAAAAAGAAGCAAATGGAGGGGGGGCATGAAGATGATGGCGCTGTTGGGATGGAAGAGAAAGACAGCGTAGAAGAGAGAGCAGAGGGGTGAAAGGGCATGAAGAATGGGAAGAAAAGGGGAAGTGGTGGGGTTGGGTTGGTGTGTTTTAACATATATATATATATATATATATATATATATATATATATATATATATATATATATATACACCCACCCAACACACATGTATATACATATAGCACAATAATAATAATAATAATAATAACTCTAGTTAAAAATAATGCTATGTATATAAAAATATTATGACAATTAAAATAATACTGTATGTGCCTGTAAATAAAAAAAATGAGATTGAAATAATAATATTAATAGTTCCCAAATAGAATTTTAAGTTTAGTAATTAAATATAACAATTTAATGTAATAATAATAATAATAACATACAATAAAAATTGTTAATAATGTTGCAAACCTTGATATTTAATTATATAAAATAATTTAAAAATTTTTGGGTTATTACACTAGGCCTACTAATCCATTTCTTTTTCTTTAAAATTTATTAGACTTAAGCCAATTCATGTAGAATTAAAAAAAGTAAACCTAGGCTCATTTAATAATTAAAATGTAGGCCCACCTTTAGTTTCCAACTCACTTGTAAATAAAAATATATAGAATTAGACAACTTTAATTAAAATCAATATAGATTAGACTAACTTAGGGACGTTGCATTTTATGCATGCATTGTTTCTATGCTCTTTCATTACTAGTTGCCTTAGAATTAGATGGATGCTAAAGAGGGTTTAAATAAAATTACATGTAAATAGGAAATAATTTAGTAATTAATAAAGTAATTCTAAATGAAAATAAGAGTATGAGAAGTTGGTATTCTGTATCCAGAATCTCCTGGTAGTGGTGCTAACTTTCTTTTAAGGAATCGAGTTACCACTACCTTTGAATTATCCCAATTATTACCCTGGGTGACAATTCCTCATCTCCATGCTATATTTTTATGATAAAGTAGTGTGTTCTTTAGAGTCCTGAGCTTAAACAATGTTGCGGTTGCTAAAATCTTGGACGCACACTAAACCTTACCATTTATAATTCTCTTTGAAATTAAGGATAATATTTTGGACATAAAGTTACTAGTTTTAAGACATTCTTGACATATAAGTTGGTATCTTTTTTTATTTAATCTTTTTAAATATAACATTATTTCTCTTTGATTCATGAAAATTATATTTTATTCTTTTTTTATACATTTTATCTCATAACATTTATTTTCCTTAATAATGTGCATTCATTTAGTTAATTAAAGAAAAGTACAAAGGACCTTGTGATTAATCATCTAATTTTGATGATAATTAATGAATCACTTAAGGTACTACTTCTAATTAATGATCTAGATCATGTATTTTTTTTTATTTACTTGTTCTTTTGTTTGAAGATTCTTTATTATTTTAATGTATTCTCTTCTATTTTATTATTATTATGTGAATGAATGTGATATACATAATTGTTATAAATGTGATGTGTGCTTGCATGTATTTTGCCTACTAACCTTTATTTTGTAGGAGTTATTAAAATAGGAATTTTCTTTTATTTTTTATTTTTAATGTATTTAATAGAATAGGAAATTTTCAAAGTGATGTAATCCTTAATCACAATTCCCTTTTATTTATTTTTCATTTTGGATGTATTTATTAGAATATGTTATTTCAAGGGTTGTAATCCTTAATCTCTTTCCCCATTTGATTTTATTTGCTTAATTTTGTTTTAATTGATTATTCCTTGTATGCTTGTGTGTGGTTTGCTACTTCCTTACCTGCTTATGTGAAATATATGTTCATTGCTTGATTTGTTATTATTAGTTATATTTGTTTATTTATTTGCTTTTTATTTATATATTTATAATGTATGTGCGCCAAATACAATTTTCTTGCATTCTAACTATCAATCCAATGCCATTTTAATTTGATTAATATTTAAGTATAGTAAATGCATCATTAAACTAAAATTAGGTGTTGATGCTAGTAGTCTGACTCGGCACTATTTGGATCACGATCCATCTTTCCTTATTCCAAAAAAAATAAGGAATGTAAGGGAAATACAAGAAGAGCTTAGGGATGGCATAAGTGCACTTACAACCCTACACCTAATTAGGAGAAACATGAGTCACCACTCAGTATCACTAAATAAATTATCCAGTTAAGGACTAGGCAAACTCTTATCCCTCGCACAGAACCAAAATTCACCTATAGGATAAAGCATTGAGTTCGGATGTGATGTCAACAAGAGCAGACTCAATATCTTAGAGGCATCATGATTACGCTAACAGCTTTAATCTTTCCTTTTTTGGTGTTTTAAAAGTTATTTTGCAGAGCTTTATGTCATACAAAGATCCATTTAATGTTGTTATTAAAGTTCCTTATGTCCACAACACAATCTTTGAAGTCTTTACTTGTATTAAGAAGAACTTGAGATATTCATGTTTCAAGTTTAAAAGGAAGCAACATAAGTACAATCTTTACAAGTTCATGGAAAAGAGTTCTATAATCGATCAAATTCAAGCTATATTGAAGCTACTTTTGTGGATTCTCACTTCAAAAGAGAGGCATTCAACAAAGGAGTTTGTATTTGACCCTGGAAGATTTGTAAATTTATCAACTTTAGAAGATGTTATGATTCGAGGGTGAATCATCTTCAAGAGGGAGGGAATAATATGAACCCTAAAAAGGATCAAAAGTTAATGAATATGAAGAATTCAAGCTATTTAGCTTAATTTCCTATGTTGAAATTAATTAGCTTGATATGGATGAATTTTAGAGTTATTCCTATTTTGGAGTCAATAAGGAAGATTCAAGAAGATGTGAGAAGATTCAAGAATATTCCAAGTCAAAGTCAAATAGTCAACAAGTCAAAGTCAAGGGTTAACGGTCAATATGTGACATGGCATATAACATGGCATGCTTCAATGCTTAGTTGTCATGAGTTGTCATTTTGCTTAGTTGTCATGAATTGTAATGAGTTGTCAATTTTGACTTTTCAAAGATGAGTTGTCATTAGTTGTCCTATTTTAAAGAAAATCTCCTTAATTAAGGATTTTCCTATATAGGTATCTTTGGGAAGAAGGAATAAAATCTTTTCCTTCAAGGATTAGGTTGTTTACATGCCTATATAAGGGCTAACCCTATGAGAAACGAATTTGAGCATTGAAATATTAAAAGTGAGGTATTTCCTTAAACTTTGTTCTTTTTGAAACTTTGCAAGTTTATTTGAATTATTTCACTTCTTCCTTTCATTACAATTGCTAGGTTAGATTAGACTTAGAATTGTGTAATTTTTCATCTTTTAATAGCTAAGTATCTTGCTTCACTTTAATAAATAAGGGGTTTAGCTATATCAACACAACCTATCCTTGATGATCCTTAGGCAAGATTTCAAAGTTGGATGCACGTTCTATCTCTATTATAGGTAGGGTTCGTATCACAAATAAAACATAATAATGGAAATTTTAAATGAAAAAAAGGACAAAAAATAATATAATCAAAACAGAAAATAAAATTAAGTAAACAAAAGAAGATAAATTAATGTAAAAATCCTTTAATATGTAATAAAAAGAAAAATCAAGATAATATCAAAATAAAAGGAATTAGAAAAGGAGGAGAGAATAATATAATCAAAACAGAAAATAAAATTAAGTAAACAAAAGAAGATAAATTAATGTAAAAATCCTTTAATATGTAATAAAAAGAAAAATCAAGATAATATCAAAATAAAAGGAATTAGAAAAGGAGGAGAGAATGCAAAGTTAAATAAACATCAAATTTATGAAGAAAAGAATATGTTAATCATAAGAATCAAATTACAAATAGTTAATATAGATGATAAATAAAGAGATTAAATAAATGAAAAATGGCATTGTAGAGACATATATAATAGAAAATGTAACAAGTAAATGAAATTAAAATAGAAATTAAGAACATAAAACAAATAACAATTAATATATAGAAATAAGACTATTGAAAAAATGCAAAAAGAAATAATTAGGAAAAAATTGACAATTTCATAAAATAGAAAGAGAATGGAGAAGAAAGTAGGAATTAGGGTACTATTATGAATGTGAATGAACAATATATTGCTTGTGAATGAACAATATATTGCTTGTGAGAGAACAGTTCTCAAATAGTGAAAAGAAAATCTCTATATAAAGGGATTGAAATTCATTAATGAGGAGGTTAAGATTAAGAAGAAGAAAAGATAGATTACTCTCCAAATTCTTTCAATGTTATAGTTCTCTAAATTCTCTCCAAACTCTTTCTAAATTCTCTCAAAATCATTCTACTATAAAATATTTTTCTTCTAGTTAAATACTACTAAATTCAAGTTTAGTTCTATAATAACATAAGTAATTTAATCTTTATTTCATAACACGTTATCAGCACGAGGAGCTCTCGATCAAAACAATAAGGTACATATTTCTTAATATTTAATATTTATGAATATATTAGTTGATTATATATTATCATGGATGGCTATGCCTCCTACTAATTTATATATTTATATTTATTTCTTCAATCTAACTTTATATTAATTGTTATTTTTATTTTGTTTTACTAACTACACCATTGATGCAAATATTACTAGAAATGGTTCTAACCTTATGGATGGCTATGCCTCCTACCAATTTATATTTATGCACATTTATTTTTTTATTGTTTATGTTAATGGAAGGCTATACCCCATTTTATATTAATGGACGGATTTGCCCCATATTTATACATATCGTTATGTTAACTCACTTGCTATAAATAATCATATCAACATTATTTATTGATTTTACTTTATATAATTTATTTCTCAATATATTATATTAAAAAAAAATTCTAACGGCTATATTTTTATTACCAACGGTGATATAACGGTAATAAATGGCTATATTTTTCATTATAAATAGATGAGCTATAAATTTTATTCATTCACACAAATTCATACATTTTCTCTTTCTCTCTTTACTCTAAATTGTAAACATGATTTGGTATATTTATATTTGTGTTTTGATCACGACTATTATAATAGTTTTAGGAATAATTAATATGGAAGATGATTTTCTATTTGATATAATTTTAAGTATTATTGTATCATTTTTTGTACCACTATTATTTCTTGCAATATTCATTCATGATATAATTAATTAGTAAATTCTAATCATGTTTGATTTTTTTTAGTAGTCATCAAATTTATGAATTCTAATTGAGTTATATTTTTTTTTTATTAGTTATCATAATGACAAATCTAGCAAAGCTTGAGTTCGTTGCTCTTGACATCACGGGAAAAAATTATATGTCTTGGATTCTAGATGTAGAGATGCATCTTCAATCAATGGGGTTAATTTATACCATAAAAGAAAATAATAACACCTCATTGCAAGATAAGGCCAAGTCTATAATTTTTCTCCGTCGTCATCTTGATGAAGGATTAAAATGTGAATATTTGACTGTCAAAGATCCAAGTGTTCTTTGGAAGGATCTAAAAGACAGATATGATCATCAAAGAGATGTAATACTACCAGTAGTCACTGATGAATGGAGAGCTTTACGCTTTCAAGATTTCAAAAAAGTGAGTGACTATAATTCTGCAATGTTCAGAATAGTATCACAATTAAAATTCTGTGGACTGACAGTCACAGATGAGGATATGCTAGAGAAAACTTACTCCACATTTCATGCATCAAATGTTACACTGCAACAACAATACAAGATGCAGAGATTTAAAAAATATTCTGAACTAATTTCATGCCTACTGTTAGCTGAGAAAAATAATGAACTCTTGATGAAAAATCATCAATCCCGTCCCACTGGCTCAATAGCATTTCCAGAAGCAAATGCTATAAATTATTCCAGATATAAAAATTACAATAGCCGTGGACGTGGGAGAGGTAGAGGTCGTGGACCTGGAAGAGGTCAATTCTTTGGCCATGGTCGTGAAAATAAATATAATAATACTCCACAACAAACTCAGACTCAACCTCAAAAGAAGTTAAAATCAGTCATCAGTGGTGTTCAAGAAAGGCCTCAATATAAGTCTAAAACTGTGTGTTTCAGATGTGGTAGTAAAGGACACTAGTCATGAATTTGTCGAACACCACCACATCTTTGCCAACTTTATAAGGCATCATTGAAAGGCAAAGAAAAGGAAATAAACTTCAATGAGCATCATACTCATGTTAATGATACAACTCATTTAGATGTTTCTGATTTTACTGATGATTTTACTGACAATGGAAATTGAGACATCTATAATTTTAAGTATATTGTTATTACTTATTTGATTCTGAAGAATATGTTATTGTTATGTATGTTATTTTTAAATTAAATAAAATGTCGTACTTTACAATTATTTTATGTTTTTACCTTAATTGATTAATTTTGTGTTTATCTATTTTGAAGTTTAATATGGATTGTACTCAACATAAAGACAATATTGGAGATCTCTGCATACCAGATAGTGGTACTACACATACTATTTTGAAAAATAGAGATTATTTCTCTGAAATAAAGCCCACAAAGGCAGTTGTAAAAACAATATCAGGTCCTGTAGATCTGATTGAAGGAATTGGCAAAGCTAAATTTATGTTACCAAATGGAACAAAGTTTATAATTGATGAAGCTTTGTTTTCACCAAAATCAACAAGAAATTTATTGAGTTTTGATGACATATATCGAAATGGGTGTGATACCCAATCTATTACTATAAATGATAACAAATATTTAAATATAGTTTCCTATGAATCAGGAAAAATGCAAGTATTGGAAAGACTGCCAAAACTCCCTACTGGATTGCATTACATGCATATACATGTAATTGAATCAAATATGGCAGTAAAAGAAAAATCTTATGATCCTTCAATAATAAATTTATGGCATGACAGATTAAGTCATCCTGGATCAGTAATGATGCGAAGGATAATTGAGAATTCACATAGGCATCCCTTGAAGGGGCAAAGAATTCCTCAATCAAATGAAATGCCATGTACAGCTTGTTCTCTCGAAAAATTAATCTTGAGACCTTCACCATCTAAAATTCAAAATGAATCACCTATGTTTCTTGAAAGAATTCAAGGTGATATATGTGGGCCAATTCACCCACCATGTGGACCATTCAGATATTTTATGGTATTAATTGATGCATCTAGTAGATGGTCACATGTTTGTCTATTGTCAACTCGTAATGTTGCATTTGCAAGGTTGCTTGCTGAAATTATTAAATTACGAGCACAATTCCCTGATTATATAATCAAGAGGGTAAGACTTGATAATGCTGGTGAATTTACATCTCAAGCATTCAATGATTATTGTATGTCTACTGGGATCATTGTTGAGCATCCTGTTGCCCATGTACATACTCAAAATGGTTTAGCTGAATCATTGATTAAACGACTTCAGCTTATTGCTAGACCATTAATAATGAGAACAAAGCTTCCCATTTCAGTTTGGGGTCATGCAATCCTACATGCTGCTTCATTAATTCGCATCAGACCTAGTGCATACCATAAATATTCCCCACTACAATTGGCATTTGGTCAAGAGCCAAATATTTCCCATCTCAAAATTTTTGGTTGTGCAGTATATGTACCCATTGCGCTACCTCAACGCACAAAAATGGGTCCTCAATGAAGATTGGGAATTTATGTTGTGTTTAAAACACCCTCGATTATTAGATATCTTAAACCTCTAACTGGTGATGTTTTTACAGCACGTTTTGCTGATTGCCAATTTAATGAGGTTGTTTTCCCAACATTAGGAAAAGGGGAGAAAGAAGGGAAAAGGGATATTTCATGGAATGAACCATTATTATTGCATCTGGATCCTCACACAAAACAATGTGAATTAGAAGTGCAAAAGATTGTGCACTTACAAGTAATTGCAAATCAATTGCCAGATGCATTTACTGATACAAAAAGAGTGACTAAATCATATATACCAGCAGCCAATGCTCCTGCTCGTATTGAAATTCCAGAAATAAAACCTAAGAATAAAGACACTCATGAGTCTAAAACACGCCAGAAGCGTGGAAGACCAATTGGCTCTAAGGATAAAAATCCTCAAAAGAGAAAGGGAGTAGATAATCATATTGATAGCAAGGAAAATATCCCTGAAGAAATAGAAAATAAAGAAAGTCATGAAACATTGTCATATACTGTTGCATGTGAAATCATAAATGACAAAGATGATCCTAAACCAAAATCAATCATGGAATGTCAAAATAGGCATGATTGGATAAAATGGAAAGATGTTATGCAAGCTGAATTGGACTCACTAAACAAACGAAATGTTTTTGGGCCAATTATTCCTATGCCTAAAAATGTGAAACCTGTAGGATACAAGTGGGTCTTTTTACGAAAGAGAAATGAGAAAAATGAAATAATAAGGTACAAAGCTAGACTTGTAGCTCAAGGTTTTTCACAAAGGCCAGGAATTGATTATAATGAAACGTATTCTCCTGTTATGGATGCAATTACGTTCAGGTATCTGATTAGCCTAGTAGTTTCTAAGAAATTAGAAATGCGTCTTATGGATGTTGTGACTGCTTATTTGTATGGATCACTTGATAGTGACATTTATATGAAAATCCCTAAAGGATTTAAAATGCCTGAAGCATTAAGTACAAAACCCAAAGAAATGTATTCGATCAAGCTCCAGAGATCTTTATATGGGTTAAAACAGTCTGGGCGCATGTGGTATAATCGTTTAAGCGATTATTTGATTAATAAAGGATATGTGAGTAATATTATTTGCCCATGCATTTTTATTAAGAAAACAATATCCGGATTTGTGATTATAGCTATATATGTTGATGATTTGAATATCATTGGAACAGAAAATGAGATCCATGAAGCAACAGTATACTTAAAGGAAGAATTTGAAATGAAAGATCTTGGAAAAACCAAGTATTGCCTTGGTTTACAGATTGAGCAAATGCACAATGGGATATTCGTGCATCAATCAAATTACACATAAAAGATCTTGAAATGCTTTAATATGGATAAAGCAAATCCTTTAAGTACTCCAATGGTCGTTAGATCACTCAATATTGAGACTGATCCATTTCGACCCTGTGAAGAAAATGAAGAAATTCTTGGTCCTGAATTTCCATATGTCAGTGCCATTGGAGCTCTAATGTATCTTGTTAATTGTACTAGACCTGACATTTCTTTTGCAGTCAATTTATTAGCAAGGTTCAGTTCAGCTCTAACAAAAAGGCCTTGGAAAGGGGTCAAACATATACTTCGATACCTTTCGAGGAAATGTTGATTTGGGTTTATTTTATTCTAACAATTCAAAACAAGAATTGACTGGTTATGCAGATGCAGGGCATTTATCTGATCCTCATAAAGCGAAATCTCAAACAGGCTATGTGTTCACAAATAATGGAACTGCAATTTCTTGGCGTTCCCAGAAACAAACGCTTGTCACTACTTCCTTAAATCATTCTGAAATTATTGCACTACATGAAGCAAGTAGAGAGTGTGTGTGGCTTAGATCAATGACACATCATATTGAAGAATCTTGTGGTTTTCCAATCAACAAAAGTCCAACAATTTTATATGAAGATAATGCAGCATGCATTGCACAGTTAAGGGAAGGATATATCAAAAGTGATAGAACCAAAAATATACCTCCAAGATTCTTTTCATACACTCAAGAGCTAATAAAAGACAATCATATAGATATCAAGTATATTCAGTCTAGCCAGAATTCAGCTGATCTTTTCACAAAGGCACTTCCAACTACAATCTTTAGAAAGCACGTTCACGATATTGGAATGCGACATCTACATACTATGTGAAGGAAGATTATACATATCAACTTGAGGGGGAGAATATCATGCACTGTACTCTTTTTCCTTAAGCTAAAGTTTTTCCCACTGGGTTTTATTTAGCAAGGTTTTAACGAGGCAGTTGCAAAATATTATTATTCAAGGGGGAGTATTATGAATGTGAATGAACAATATATTGCTTGTGAATGAACAATATATTGCTTGTGAGAGAATAGTTCTCAAATAGTGAAAAGAAAATCTCTATATAAAGGGATTGAAATTCATTAATGAGGAGGTTAAGATTAAGAAGAAGAAAAGATAGATTCCTCTCCAAATTCTTTCAATATTATAGTTCTCTAAATTCTCTCCAAACTCTTTCTAAATTCTCTCAAAATCGTTCTACTATAAAATATTTTTCTTCTACTAAATTCAAGTTTAGTTCTATAACAAAATAAGTAATTTAATCTTTATTTCACAACAGGTACGAATTAATTAACAATAAATAAACAAAATATTAAAAGAAAGTTCTTAATATGACAATGGAAATAAACAAATAAAAGATAAAACAACTATAATACATGAATTAAAGCAAAGAAATAATAAATTAAGCATAAAAATGTAAATAAAATAAGATTAGAGATAGAGAGTAGAATTGTAGATAGGGCTAAGCACGGGACAGAGAAAATGCTGAACCAGACCAAAATTATGAACCGAAAGATATTAAAACAATACCGAACTGAATAATTTTAATCCCAAATTGAACCAAACCCAATTTTATAACTAATTTGGTATAATACTAGACATTTATAAAAAAACGAATCGAAAACCAAATATTAATTTAATAAATAATACATAGAAATTAATAAATAGTATTAAATAGTAACTTAATTTTATACTTTTAATTATATTGTCAAACAATATACATAATATATAATAAAAATTAATATTTTTTGTGATTATAATATAATAAATAAATTTTTAAGAAAATTCTATTATTAATATTATTATTACTACTATTACTATTATTATTCAATTAACATGTCAAAATATGAAATGTCTATTATATTACAATTTGAACTTAAGATATATATATATATATACATATATAAAAAAAAAAACTCACATTGTATAATTTTAAATAATTTAATTAACAAATAAGAATGTGGAATGTCCAATACAACACACTTTAAAATTAAAATATGAGAAATAAGAATATTATTATTATTATTATTATTATTATTATTATTATTATTATTATTATTATTATTATTATTATTATTATTATCATCATCATCATCATCATCAACAACAAGTAAAAATGTGGAATGCCCATTATATTTTAATTTAAACTAAAAATATGCAAATAAGAAAATAAACATTTTATAATTTTTAATTAGAATATGTTGTTATTATCATATTGATAACTTATTAAGTATTATTTTTAGTATGTAATATAATTTTATTGATGTTATTTAAAATTAATGAGCTAAATAATATTATTATATTAATAACTTATTAAATATTATCATTATTATTATTAAATAATATAATCTTATTGATATTATGTATAATTAATTAGCTAAATAATATTATTACAATTATTATTTTGCTATCTAATAATATATAGACATATATTATAGATAATCAAAACAACATAGTTTTATCCAAAATTAAGTCGTTTTGATTAAAGTAAAAATGATCTTACAAATAAAAATAAAATAAGATATGTTATTTTAATTAAATAAAATATATTGCTATTATTGTATTTCATAATTTATTAATTATTATTTTTATTAAGTAATTTAATCCTATTGATATTATATATTATTGTTATTAAGTAATTTAATCCTATTGATATTATAAATTTAAAAGTAATGAGGTAAATAATGATGATAATAATAATAATAATAATAATAATAATAATAATAATAATAATAATAATAATAATAATAATAATATTATTATTATTATTATTATTATTATTATTATTATTACTACTACTACTACTACTACTACTACACTACTACTACTACTACTAAAATGACACATTTCTTCCCAAACTATGTCGTTTTGATTTGTGGATAATAAATATAATTTTAATTTATTTGTGGATAAAAAATATAATTTTAATTAATAATATAAAATTTTCTATTACATAAATTCCCTTTTTGATCGTACCATATTGATCCATTTTAATAGAACCAAATCTCCACACCGAATTGCCTTGAAAAATGGGATGTGTAGACAATAGGATTTAGCGCACGCCCAAGATCATAGTAACCGCAACATTGTTTGAGCTCAGGACTCTATAGAACATTAACTATTGTCACAAAGATATATCATGGAGATGAGAAGTCGCCACCTAGAGTAATAACTAGGACAAATCAAATATGGTGTTACTTGATTCTCTAAAAGAAAGCTAGCACCACAACCAGGAGATTCTAGATATGGAATACTAACTTCTTTCAGTCTTGTGTTCATTTAGAATTACTTTATGAATTAGTATCTTACCCTCTATTTACATATAATTTCATATAAACTCTTATTTAAACAATTAACTTCAGGCAAACTAGTCAAGAATAATACATGTAAACAATGCATTCATTTAAGTTCATGATCCTTAGGTTAGTCTAATCTACATTGATTTTAATTAAATGGGCTAAATCTACATGTTTTAATTTATAAGTGACCCTAAAGACTAATAGGCCTAATTCCTATTTAATTTTAATAAAGTGAACCTAAGTTTATTTATTTTAATTCTAAAAATGGGCCTAAATCTAAAAATTATGAAGTATTTAAATTAGTGGGCCTAGTTCTATATGTTTTAATTCTAAAATGATCATAAATCTACAAGTTATGGGAAAGGCTTTAATTTAATGGGTTATTTCTAATTAATTTTTATTATCCTAAGGTAGGCCTAGATATAAATTAGCTAAACGAGTCTAAGTTATCTCTAACCTAATTTCTAATTAATTATGAGCCTAAAATGCATTTTAATTAAAATCTAGACCTAATTAATTAATAACCTATTAAATGAAATGGGCTAATTAAAAGATGTGCCAAAAAAGAACTACCTAAACCTAATTAAATGGGTTAAAGCCTAGCATGGGCTTCGAGCCCAAAATATATAAAAAAGCAAACAAGCCCAAAAACAATTAAAAAAAAATATGAAAACAATCAAATAAAATATCAAATAATCAATCAAACTTATGTTTTTATAAAAAAAAAAAAAGCTAACTTAATTAAAGTAACCTTAAACAACAAATTATTAATAAAATAATTAACAAGCAACCATATTTCTATCCACTTAAATCCAATTCAATTTTAATTAAACAAACCCTTATTATCTCTATAGCCATTAATTTTAATTAATTATCCAATTAAAATCCTAATTTTACTACGTAATTAATTAAAATAAGCACACAATCACACACAAAAGATTTCATTTTTTCTACTATTGGGGCTATTACAATGATCTGCTAAAAATAATAAGAAAACAAAAGTTAATGCAATTCCAGAAAAACTAAATGCAAAATAAAACAATCAAAACAATAATAAATAAATAAATAAAAAGACCATATAAACTATATTTGGCTACAAAATTCAATCTATGGCATTCCATGTATCTTCATGGATTTTGTTCTCTAAGTGAACTCATCACGTAACCCTCTCCATAATCACCAACACAAACAAAAAATAAATAATGATTAGTGAATAAACAAAATAACAATAAAAATTAAATAAAGTTAAAATTTAATAGAACCAAAATAATAAAAAAAATAGAAGAAAGTAAGAGAGAAGATGGTATGGATGCAGTATTGATTTGCCCCTCATACTAGTATAAATCACTGTTTTTTTTTTAAATAGATCTTCAATACTTGTTGTTCTCCTCTCAAAAGCCTCCTACTTCTTGCTCAAAGAACAAATACATCACAAGAAAATATTTTTTTGAACATTGCGTAAAAAAAGTGAAAGCCTCCAAAAAAAGGTCTAGGAAAAGAGAAAGGTTTAGAGAGGAAGTCCTTTAAGAGAGTTTAAGGTGGGTTTTTATAAAAAAAAACCCCTAGCTAAAAAGCGTATCCTATTATGACTTTTCTCTTCACAATGATAGAGTTTTTATTTAAAAAGGACTTTTTGATTTTGTGAAAATTCAAATAAATCCCAAAAAAGGGATTTATCATATTATTTGACAAATCAAAATTCAGAAAAACAAATTATTTATTTACTATAAAAATCAAAAAACAAATAGAACATGTCTAATTTCAACCGGGATTATGTAATTCTGATCAAAATTACATAATTTCAATCGGTTTTATGTAATTCCAATCGAAATTATGTAATTCTGATCGAAATTATAGAATTCTGATTTTTTTAACTTTTAATTATAAAAAGACCCCTGAAAGAATTTAAAGTTTCAATTAAGACCTTAAAGAAAACATTACAATTAAGTCCTTAAAAGGTCAATTAAACTCTTTTGGAAATGCATTTAGGCTTTTGAGGTTTCAAACTTCAAGTGTTGAAGACCTATTTATAATATTTTTATTATTGAAGTCCTCTGTCACATCCACACTTCATCATCCTGAAATTGGGTGCTTACAGGATGGCACCGGTATGGAGATTTTTAAATTAGGTACTATTACTGGAGATTTTATTTTTAAAATTTTAGAAATATGGTATGGTTCTGGAGATTTTAAATCCCTAGATTTCCCCAACCTGTGCTTACCCCTAATTGCAGAGATTATAGAAATGACATATATGATAATATAAATTTGAAACAAAGGAAATTAACTAAAGCATAAAATAGATAGAATTGAGAGTAAAGATAGCAATTCAAGAAAAATGAGCAAAAAATGATAAATAGAGAATAAAATAAATAGAAAATGAGATTTAGAATAGAGATAATAATAATAATGAAATATGAACAACTATAAAGTAAATCAAAGATAAATTAAAGGAAATTAATAACAAAATGAATCATAAAAATATAAATTAAAATATAGAGAATGAGAGATTGAGAGCAGAGATTGAGATTAGGTGCTTCATAATAAAATGATCAATATATAATACTTGGGCAATAAATAAAATGCTTGAAAAATAAATTGCAATAAAAATAAAAGTTAGTAGTTAGTAGAGTTAGCAATGTTAGTAAAGTTAGTAATTGAGAGATTGAGAGTCTTCAGATTAAGTAGCAAGAGACATAAATAAATATTCAAAATGCATTATTTAAATACAAATGCATGCTCACACAACGTTTAAATAAATCTAGGGTGCATACAAAGGATAATGAATGATGCAAACTGGGCGCATGCATTATGATGCAATTCCAAAATTCATGCAAGAATGTTAGTAATGCATGCTAAGGTTCATGTAAAATGCATCTAGGAGATCTAAATATGATTCACACACATGATAGTGATATGCAAAAGGCACATGATATGCATCAAGCACGTGAGAATGCATGAAATGCAAAAAAGTAATAAACAAGGAAATTTGTTATTAATAATAATCAATAAGAACATAAGGGTTAGTTAAAGAAAATAAAAAAGTGATAAAACAAAGGAAAATTGATTAGAAGTCAAAAAGAAACATAAAAATGATGAAAAATTCCTTAGAATACATCAATTTAACCAATAATGATTAAATGGTGCTTCTAAGTGCATAAATTGAACACAAATTCATAAATATGCGAAACATACTCATTATATACTTAAGACACTAAATATTCATAAATTGGACTCAAAACTATCACTTAAATAAGGAAATATCTATTACAATGCAAAGAAAAGCACATAGATTACATTTAGATCTTTTGGAAGTACTAATTCAACCCTTAATGGCCAATTAGTACTCCTAAGATCACAAAATGCACATATAGTCACTTAATGCATGTAGAACATACATAAGCTTATATAAGCATGAATTAGATTCAAAATTTACCACAAATTAATCAACAAAAACCAAAACAAATGTACCCAAGAATCACAATAAGAGTTAAAAGATTAACACAAATGCACAAATTTCACTCAATGTATATACATAACAATAAACACGTAGTTCTAAGGCAAAAAATTAGGTCACTACATTAGCACATAATCAATTCACAAATATCAAATCATAATCAAGAATTCACAAGAAGCAACATAATGTTAATCATCAACCAAAAGCTCAATCAAAATCAAAGCAAGCAAGAAAATGCAAAAGTTTTAAAAAAAAAAGATGAATATTAAGGAAAAATATTTTTAAAATGAAAATAAATTAGAAAAAAATGTTAAATTTGATCATCCTAGTACCTTTTAGACTCATTTAAATGATGTATGATCATCACAGGATGTATATGAGTCATTAGGACCATCATCGAAATCATACCAAAGAAGTGCATGATTCAGAGGCTTGGACATAGATAGCTAGATTTGGGCTCTGTCTAGTTACATCTCATAATGGATAGCCAGATTTGGGCTGACCATCCATGCTCTAATTTCAACTATCCCCTCCTATGTTCAAGTGAGAAACATGCCTTTTTTGCACCGTAATTGAAAAATAAAGGCCCCAAACCTAAGAATTTGAACCCAAGATGAAAAGAAAAGAGTTTAGAAAGTATTTAGCCCCTAAACATAAGATTAAACTCACCAAAAAAAAGATTAAATTTAAGAAATGGAGATTGATGCACATAGGGTCAAGTAAGCACTTAGTTGAGTTTAGGTTGACTTTTTATTTTTATTTTTTTATTGCTATGGGTTTGCTTTTCATTTGATATTTATATTAGGATTATGGAGGGATCAAAAGCGTTTAGAATAGTGTTTAGGCTAGAAATTAGGTAGGAATTGATTGGAGAATGGTGAGAGAAAGAGGGTGGATGATGAGAGTGTTTATTTTGACATTATTTTGGCTTATTTTTCTATTTTTCTCTCTTTTC
The DNA here is from genome assembly GCA_947683625.1 of Mallotus nudiflorus. Taxonomy (NCBI): domain Eukaryota; kingdom Viridiplantae; phylum Streptophyta; class Magnoliopsida; order Malpighiales; family Euphorbiaceae; genus Mallotus; species Mallotus nudiflorus. The sequence goes on along the minus strand of CANTUR010000793.1, from coordinate 2,326,975 downwards.
ACTCACACTAACTACTTGCTACATGAATTTTTTCTCTCTTATCACTGGCTCTCCCTCCCCAAAATTATACCACAAATCTTCTATTTATAAACAAAGGCTTAGTGCATAGTTATAAATAGGTTACAACTAAAAGAGGTATCGTTACTCACTAAAAGAAAAAAATTATATACTATAATCAATCTTAATTTGACACTCATCCAAGAATACTCTTAAATAGAATATTCTTTCCTTGGACATTACTCCTAGAGAATTATACCTTATTTTATTACACCCGTGGGACCCAGTTTGACCACTAAAAGTCAAAATTTTAACTTTTTGTCAAATAGTCCACACTAACGCTCTGTAATTTTAAAAGACAGTTTCAAACTGAAACACAACTCCGGGAGCTCGATTTGACCTTGAGAAAGGTCCATTGACCAAAGTTTAACTTTTTATCCTAAGGCTTCCTAAGGTTAAACTGAAACTCATAAACTGAAAATGAGTATAAAAACAGACAACACATACAAAAAAAATAGTCTTTTTAGGACTTTACTAATTGATTCAATAAACAAAACTCAACATAAAATTTCTCACTCTCAATCATCAAAACCTCTTTCTCAAGGTTAGGTTTTGTTTCAAAAATGTTCAATTTGGTACTCAGGTAGGCTTTTAGTGTTTCAAATGGCTCTGAACTTACTTTTTAATCATCATTCTTGATCAATCTCATCTTATGGTGAGATATTTTTCTACTTTCATCATCACCCTTCAAGGTTTTAAAAAAAACCCTTACACTAGGGTATTGTGATAAGCAAATATAAGATATGCATAATTAAGAAAAACTGTCCAATAGATGCTGACTCTCCGAACCCATAATCTTTGACATGTGAAGTGGGTTACAAAATGCATTTCCTATTTACCAACTATAATCGAATGACAACTCCAAACTCACAAGGCTTGCTCTAAAAGGTTGTCCCTCCCATATTAATAACATCAAAAAATCAAATATCCTAGTTGCTTGTCTTTTGTGAGCCGTGATCACCACTCACATACCATATACTCATTTGTTAAGTGTGTTCAAATTTATAATAAATGTTGGCTAAAGAAAGTAACCTACTTCATGCTAACATTAATTAGAGATTAAAAAATAAAGTAGTAAAAATGTTTTCAAAATCTCTTTAAGTTTCTCTTTATAATGTTTTTATTTACTTATAACAACTTTTTGCTACACTTCTAGCATTCATTATTAACTCCGTAGTGAGATTATTGATCCTGGAGGTATGTTCAATTAATCCTTAAGTTTTCTAAGGGCATGCTTAATTCATAGAGACATAATTGATGAAGATCATAGGGGCAAGTTTGGTTCAATTAGGATGCTTAAACCATTCTTTATATGGGTATCATCTTTGGGTTATCCTTAATCATGGTGACAACTAAAGTTAATTTTTAATCTTAAAGGCATGTTTTGGTTTATCTCATAAAGATTCTGAGGGCATGTTTAATATTTCCATTTGGGGATCTACTTGACATGACTAGGTGATTTTTAGACTAAGGGAATATTCAATTGTGTTCAAGTTCTAATGCCATTATTATGTTATCGATTATGGTTTTGAAAGTGTTTTTTATGGAATCTTAAGGGCATTATAGCTTAATTTAATAAGGAATAAATAAAGTTGTATAACACATGGTATGTTTACCAAAAGGGTGGCTTTCTTTAAAACATGCATCATTTATATTTATTTATGCATTATTTTACGTAAGATGCATACATGAGTTTGCATTGTAAACCTTCGTAGTTGTTTCTTTCATGCACTTCCATGCACTGCTAACTCTATTTGTCAACATAAATAAATTCATGGTGTCTTTATACACATGTCATTTAGAATAATATATGCATCAATATTTATCTAGGGTATTCTTTAGGCATAAATAAAGAGTCACATATTAGCTCATTGCATTACATTTCCATCCATATTAATAAATGTGTAATTTACTCGTATGCTTTCATCTTCATACATGCTATATTTGCATCTTTATATTATGTGCTTGTGGCGTATGGGGTTTAGCATGCACCTAAGTCTTTTGCAACCATGACATTGTTTGAGTTAATAACTCTAGGGAACACACAACCACTATCATAAAGATATGGCATGGAGATGAGAAGTCACCACCTAGGATAATAATTGGGATAACTTTTAAGTGTGGTAACTTAATTCCCAAAAAGAGAGTTAGCACCACATTGAGAGAACTCTAAGTACAGAATACCAACTTCTTTTAATCTCATGTTCTTTGGATTTACCTTATTAATTATTACTTTATTCCTTATTTACATGCAATTCTCATGTTAAACCCATTTAAGAAAACATAAAAAGCTCACCAATCATTCATAAAAACCATGTAAAATGCATCCATAAGAAAGTAAATGAATCCCTAAAATTAATCTAATCTATAAGGATTCAAATGAGCTAAGTCTACATATTTTAATTTGAAAGTGAACCTAAAAGCTAATGGGCCTAATCCCTATCAATTTTATATCAATGAGGCTAAGTCTATTTATTTTAATTCTAAAAATAGGCTTAAGTCCACCAATTATGATGTATTTAAATTAGTGAGGCTAATTCTACAAATTTTAATTCTAAAATGTGCCTAAGTCTACTAATTATGGGAAGGCTTTAGTTAGTGAGCTATATCTAATTAGTTTAATTTACATTACATGGGCCTAATTCTAAATTTACTAAGTGGAACTAAATATATATCTATCCTATAACTAATAAATTATGGGCCTAAAATTTCATTTTAATTAATTAAACCCAAACCTATTAATTAACTGGGCCTAAAGTTTTAATTAAATTATTAACCTAAATTATAATTAAAATAAATATGGGCCTAACCAAACAAATAATTAAAACCCTAAATCTGTTCACCTAAGTCTAAATAAACTTTTAAGGAAACGCTAATTTAGAATCTAATGTCATTAAATTAATTAAATAAACAAGTGATCATAATTAATAATCAATTAATTAAGGCAAACAAACAAAAAAGCACTAAAGTAGAGATTTCACTATTCCCATTACTTGAGCTATTAGAATAATCTAATAATAAAATTAAATACAAAAAAATAAATACAATACAAAATACAAAACCTCAATAAAAAAAAATAAAATAATTACAAAAATCTATGTAAAATAAAAGAGGGGATCTTAACTCACGGCTTAGTTATGGATTCTCTCAATGGCCAATTTTTCTCTAATGTTCATATCACTCCGTCCATCATGAAAAAGAGAAAAGATTAAATGAAAATTAATTTGAATGATTGAAAATAATAAATAAAAAATAAAATCAAAATCAAATAAGAGAGAGAGAGGATGAAATTGAGAATGAGATTAAGTATTAATTTCTCTCATAAAGTTATCACCATTGATAAAAAGTGTATGGTTTCTTTGTTTTGTCTATGATTTTTAGTTTACTTGAATCTAATTTATGAAAAAGACTAAAAAGAACATAAAAAAGAAGAACGCAATAGAAAATATTTTTTTGGCTCACAGCCAAGAATCTAGGCCCTCCACTTTTGAGTGGAAAGAAGTTTAGTATTTATAAAAACACAAGTCCTATAGCCCTACATTGGGTTCAAGATAAAAAAAATATATACATTTATTTTTTATCTAATAAAATTGTGTGATAAACATATTTCATCAAAAAAATTATTGGATAAATAACCAATTAAAAATTTAAAAAAAAAACTAAAAAATCAATCAGACAAGACCAAGTTCCTATCAGACTTGCATAATTCTGATCGGAATTGTGTAATTCTAATCAAACTTACATAATTCCAATCGATCGACCATTTGACCAATGTTTCAATTTTCTTTTTCTTTTTCTTTTTGAATTTTTCTTTTGAAAATTTTTTAATTAATTTTTTTAAGCACTTCTTTTTTTTGAAAATTTATTTTTTTGAATTTTTTAAATTTATAAATAAGTCCTAAAAAGAATTTACATTTTAGTCCAAAACCTATAAATCAAATTGAATTAATATAATTTCACAGTTAATTTTCATCATTAGGTCCTCTGTCACATCCTGACTCATATCATCTAAAAATTGGGCACTTACAATGCTTATAATTCCTTTACTATATACATGATTCTACTTGTAGTTTACATACTTATTATACATTTTAATTCAGAGACCTCAAGTTGTAATAGGCATACTAGTTATGTTGATGCATTTGGTTATATTAGTTTGCGTTGTTTCTTTCTATTAACTAGCACAGACATTTTATATTTACCCATCTCGCAAGAATAATAATAGCACTTTTGTTTATTATTTGATGCAACCAAGCTAAGCAAGCCCATCCAACCAAGTGATCCATTACATTATGAGGGAACAATGACAAGATTAAGGACAAAGAAGTTCAAACAAGCATTGAAATTGCTTTTCTTTCACATTACAAGCAAGTTGGTGGATTTAACTACAAGTACAAGCTTAAAGCCGCATGATGAAGAATTCAAGCTAATTAGCTTAATTTCCTATTCTAAAATTAATTAGCTTGAATTGGACGAATTTGGAAGTTGTTTTTTCTATTTTGGAGTCAATAAGTAAGATTCTAGAAGATTCTAGAAGATTCTAGAAGATTCAAGGATATTCCAAGTCAAAGTCAATAAGTCAACAAGTCATAGTCAAAGTCAAATAGTCAACAAGTCAAAGTCAAGGGTCAATGGTCAACATGTGACATGGCATGCTTCAATTCTTAGTTGTCATGAGTGGTCATTTTGCTTAGTTGTCATGACTTGTAATGAGTTGTCAATTTTCACTTTTCAAAGATAAGTTGTTATTAGTTGTCCTATTTTGAAGGAAATCTCCTTAATTAAGGATTTTTCTATATAGGTATCATTGGGAATAAGGAATAGAACCTTTTCCTTCAAGGATTAGGCTATTTACATGCCTATATAAGGGCTAACCCTATGACATACGAATTTAAGCATTGAAATATTAAAAGTGAGGTTTTTCTTTAATCTTTGTTCTTTTGAAACTTTGCAAGTTTACTTGAATTATTTCACTTCTACCTTTCATTATAATTGTTGGGTTAGATTAAACTTAGAATTGTGTGATTGTTCATCTTATAATAGCTAAGTATTTTGCTTCACTTTAATAAGCAAGGGGTTTGGCTCCATCTTCATAACCTCATCTTGACGATCTTGGGCAACGATTTCAAAGTTGGATGCACATTTTATCTCTGTTATAGGTAGGGTTTGTATCATTATTAATGTCTGGCATAACATCTTTGTTTTTCTAATAAAGTCTTAAAGTTTTACCTCCATCATGTCCTCTAAGGTCATGCATTGGTATTTTATTTCAATATCAAAATTCCTTTTCAAGACTTGTATTGAGCAATGCATTTTCCCTTTAGTTTTTCAAAATTATTCATATATAGTGATCCATTATCAAGTATTGTAGTCATTAGTATCCATTTCATTTTCTTTTTTAGTGAGTCACATGTCAAATAAACATTTATCATTGTTTAGTGAGTCTCGTATTCATAAATAAAAAAGCATAAAAAAATCAAAATAAATTTTCCTTAATTATAAGCCTTTCCAAGTAAGTCATTCCAGGAAATAAATTACCTAAAAAAATCTTCATTCTTTAATATTTCAAATTCATTCTTCTTAAAGAAAAAGGTTTCATTTTAAAACCTAGGTCTTTTTTTGTTACTTAGTTATCATGTCTTGTGTTTAATTTATATTTAAACTCTTATAATCTCATCAAAGTTTTTGAGTTTGTAAAGGGTTTTAAAGGCATCAATCAATGGACCCAAGATAATTTGACGAAGAGCAAATGGATGTATATATGCAAAAAGAAGAAGAAAAGACAAAAATTACTTAAAGTTCCCTGGAGATATAAAATTAAAAAAAGTGCCCTTACATAATAAATTTTACAAGAAAGTATATTCTTCATCCTAGTTGCATATTTGCATATAATTTCTTCTAAAATAAACTCCCCAAAAGATTTTCATTCAAAATTTATGAAGTTCTTCATTTTTCAGTCTGTTTTTCAAAAAATCTCTAAAAATTAAAATTCTTATATTTTATTATCAAGAATAAAATATCATATCATCAAATATGAACCTTATTATATTCATTTTTTAGTCTTGACACATTTTAATTTCAAATTTTAATTTTTAACTTCAATTCTATTGAACGACTACAAGTTGACTCGTTCAATTTTAATTTTCAATGAAGGACTCTAGGTTGATTCCTTCTATTAAACAACTTCAGGTTGACTCATCCAATTTCAATTTCAAATGAAGGACTACAAGTTGACTCCTTCTATTGAATGACTCTATGTTGACTTATTCAATTTCAATTTCAAATGAACGACTCCAGGTTAACTCCTTCTATTGATGACTCCAAGTTAACTCCTTCTATTGATGACTCTAAGTTGACTCGTTCAATTTCAATTTTAATTTCAAATGAAGGACTCCAAGTTGACTCCTTCTATTGAATGACTCCAGGTTGACTCGTTCAATTTCAATTTTGGTTTCCACTTCAATTTAATTAAATGACTCTAGGTTGACTTATTCAATTTCAATTTCAAATAAAGGACTCAAGGTTGACTCATTCAACTTCAATTTCAATCTTTGTTCCTATTGTCAATTGAATGACTCTAGGTTGGCTTGTTCAATTTCAATTTCAAGCTTTGTTCCTATTATTAATTGAACGACCCTAGGTTAACTCATTCAATTTTAATTTCAAGCTTTATTTAATTTCAAGCTTTGTTCATATTGTCAATTGAATGACTCTAAGTTGACTCGTTCAATTTCAACTTTAAGCTTTAATCCCATCTTCAAATGAACAACTAAAAGTTGATTCATTCCCAGATTTCCAATTTCAATTTCAAAATTAAAATTCTAATTCTAGTAAGTATTTCAATGTCAATACTATCTTATGTTGTCGAGTTTGAGTTTATAAGGAATTAAGGCAACTAGCAAGCCATGTTAAACTCAGGTATGAATTCTCAACTCTTGAGTTTATTTTTATATTATTATTATTATTATTATTATTATTATTATTATTATTAATATTATTATTATTATTATTATTATTATACAATAACTAAAACAACATATTTTTACTCAAAACTATATCGTTTTGATTTGTGAATAATAAATAACAATTTAATTTATTTGTGGATAATAATATAATTTTAATTAATAATATAAATTTGTAATGTTACATAAATTTTCAAATTCCCATTTTAAACAATATCATATCAATCTGTTCTGATAGAACCGAATCTTTGTACCGAACTGTCTCGAAAAATGGGATGGTACCAGTATAGAGATTTTTAAATTAGATATTGGTACTAGTGATTTTATTTTAAAATTTTCTAAAATACGATACAGTTCTAGAGATTTTAAATCCCCTGATTTCCCCGACATGTGCTCACCCTACCATAACAATGTCATTAAGCTTTTGTCAAAAATAGAATATTTAAGGTAGCATTTTGAGGAGGAGAGCCAATGATAAAAGAGAGAAACTTGCTCTAGAAAAGCTAGTGAGAGAAACAAATTAGTGAAAAATAAAAAAATTACCCGAAATTGTTTCACTCTGCATCTAACCTCCTTCTCTCACCAATTCTTACCAAATCTTTAGCCAAACACTACCCAAAACACTCTTTAATTCCTTTAAAATCCCAACACAAAAAAATAAATAAAAAGTAACCCCACATTAACCCTAAAATAACCAAAGTGCACAGTATACCCTATTTGCTTTTAATCTTCATTTCTTTAATCAAATCTTTATTTTTGGTGAGTTTGATCTCTATATTTTGAGGGTAAACACTTGCTAAAAACTCATTTCTCTTCATCTTGGATTCAATTTCTTAGGATTGGGGCTTTTCTTTTTCATTGTTTACAAAAAAAAAAATCAAATTTTCAACTTATTCCAGAGGTGAATAGCCTTATTTGTTGATGCCAGGCAAACGCATGTAATTTTAGCCAATACCCCTTCCAGTCCAATCGTGGAAGGGGCAAATGCGGCTAAACAAGCCCTTATTTTAAAACTTGATTTTTAAAGCTTCAAAATGACTCTAATGATGATTTTAGTGACTTATATACTTCTAATGATGATCAAACATTATTAAAATGAGCCATAAATGACCTAAGGTGATTGAATTCAATATTTTTTTTACATACTCTTTCCTTTTGATTTTGATTGTGATTTTGGTTAATGATCAACATTATGTTATTTTTTGTGCATTATTGATTATGATTTTTTGTTTATAACTTGATTATGTGTGATTTAGTGTCCTAATATTGTGCATTTCTATCTTAAAAATATGAGAAGTGATATTATGTTGATGTTATGTGTTATGTGCTTATTTGTGGTGAGTCTTTACTTCTTATTATGATTCTTATGTATATATCTTTGTTTTGGTTCTTGGTAATTGATTTATGAAAGTTTTTCAGTGTAAATTGTGATTATGAAAGTTATATGTATATAGTGTTCATATATGTAACTATTTGTGCATTTTACACATTTTGTGACCCTAAAGTACTAATTGGGCATTATTTATTAAATTGGTACTTCCAAGAGGGCTATTCATGAATTTTATATTGTCTAATCAATCTTTCTTATTTTTTCTTTTGATTATTGTCACTACCCTCTCTTATTGATCATTTTTGCTAAACTAAATTTCCCTATTTCTTGCATTTATACATTTTCATGCATTTCCATGTGCTTGATGCATATCATTTATCTCTTGCCATATCATTATTATATGTGTGAATCATTTCTAGATCTCCTATAGCATTTTGCATGAATCTCAGCATGCATCACTATCATTCTTGTATGAATTTTGGAATTGTAACATATTGTATTCACCTCAGCTTACATCATTCATCATCATTTACATGCATCCCTGATTTATTTAATGCTTATATGAATTATGCACTTGCATTATGTATGTGTATGTGTATCATGTTGCCTTTCCAAACATTTTATTTATTATTCATTATTATTAAGGGTGTAACCGAGCCGAGCCAAGTATTAGCCAAGCTCAGGCTCAGCTCAGGTTAGAAAGAATGAGCTCGAGCTCGATTTGATTTTTCAAATCTGAGCTCAAGCTCATTCATTTATAACTCGAGCTTAACTCAAGCTTGCTCAGGAAAGCTTATTTCTATAGAGCTCGAGCTCGCTCAGGAGAGAGCTTTGGAAGAGCTTGTGAGAGAGCTCAATTAGAGCTCAGTTAGAGCTCATTAAAAGAGCTCAGTTAAAGCTCGGTTAGTGCTCATTTCTAACAAATCAAATTCAAAAAAAAATTAATCAAGGAAGGAGATCAATCCAGTGACATTCACCAAAATTAATCAAAATACACATGATCATTGTCTATATTGTAATGCCTTATGTCAAGAAAATACATAAGTTGTAAAAATCAAACAAAAATGAGCAAATATAAGTTAAGATCTAGGAAATTTTTCTCAACAATGTTTCAATTTCAATTTAAAAAGTACACATACATACACTGAATCAGTATAAAGAAACAGACGACAATGGATAAAAATTAAAATTGAATGCTTAAAGTGACTTATAAAAGAGAAATGATGCCTCTTTTCTATAGAATTATAAAGAGTATGAAACATTGGAGGTGCACTATAACAAACAGTAAATAATTCTCCATTTTCATGAAACCTAACTCCATCCAATGCTCCAACCTAGAAAACTAAACAATTTTACATTAATTGAAGCTAAAACAGCAATTGTGAGTATTGTCTGAGGTCAAGAAAGGATGAGGTAATGCAACAAAGGGAGAAGCCGTTGTGTACGGCTCGGTGGTGGTGAATTGTTGAGCGCTAGCAGCAGGTCACGTTAGCGGCTTACAACGGCAAGCTGTTGTCCAGAGAGGGTAGCAGGCAACGGCTGGTGATGAAGATCCGGTAATTGCCTGGGGGTGGCTTTGGAAATTTCGGCAACAAACTCAGTGAGAGCAAGGTGAGGGGAAGAAAGAAAAATATGTTTAGAGTTAGGAGATATCTTTATATTTATTGTGTACCAAAACACTAAACTATGTAGTTTTGAACTACATTAATAAATTCAATTATATTTATGTAATGTTAATTTATATAAAATTATTAACTTTATTATTAATATATTTTATTATATTTAATTTTTTAAATTTTATTTATTAATACTAAATTGATATTATATAATTTTTACTACTACTATATTATTTCATATTTAACATTATATTCACTCATTCCCTTCAAAAAATTTATATTAACTCGATACTAATGTTAACGTTGATATTCATTTACATCATAAAATTATATAGTTTTATCATATATATATATATATATAAACTATATTTATTTAATATTATAATAATTTACATTGAAAGTTATGTATTATTGTTAATACATACAATATCAATATGAAATTTATTATAATTTTTTTATTTTAATTTTTTTTTTCTAAATTATTTGTGATGATTATTGGGATGATAATGAGTCAATAATTTATGATGTACATTGAATTTATCCATGGTACAAGATTTACATCTTGAAGTCTAAATTGATGAATTGTACACATCATAAATTAAAAACTCTAATTTGACCAATTAATCACCATAAATTTGACTTTTTTAGTAGTTTTTAACTTCCATTATTCATTTAAGAAATATTGTTTACTTTTATTCCTTTTGTTTATCTTTTCAAATCTTTCCCTTGTATTCCTTTTATAAATTTTTCAAGTCATTTTTCATTGTAAATATAAATTTTCTTAAAATAATGGCCCCATATTTCAAAAAATAAAAACAATTTGAAAGAGGAGGAGGCTACTCAAGCATTTGCCTCTCTAATCTCTACTCTTTTTATTTTTATTATTTTTGTTGTTAAATTTCATTTTTCATTTGACATAATTTGGATGGTATGCTTAGAAATTATCATGGCACGTGTGTTTAATTTTCTATGATTGCATCATGACATGTAATTAAGCCATAATTAGTACATCATCTTTACCATGGTCTTGCATCATAATATTTACCACGTGTGATATAGAAAGCAATGTTATTTTTTTATTTATTATAATTAATATGTTCATGCATTATGCCATGCCCATGCATCATTATATTTCATAATGTTCTTATGTGTTTGTGTGATATATATATTGTTCTTACATGTATGTGTAATGGTTGATCCAAAATGGTACATATTTCTTGGAAGTATTGTATTAAACTAGTGAAGTTGGCCCTGCTCAGCATTCGAGAAATACAGAGATGCCTTTAAATAAATGAGTTTGCTCCTGCTGACATCTATCATAATGATTTCCCGAGAGGCACCAAACGACAACTCCTATTTCTCATGGCTTGGTGAAGGGTTATAAGAGCACTTGTGCCATCCATAAGCGCTTCCAATAATTCCCTTTCATTCCCTCTATTTTCCTGTAATAAGAAAAAAGGGATCGTGATCCAAATAATGTTAAGTCAGAACTGTTGGCATCAACAATAGGCATACAAGAAATCAACAAAATGATCATGCAAGAAAAAAAAAGAAAATTAAATAGCTAGGACTTTCACTGGCATCACCCATTTTGTATCTTTATGTTATAACCCGAATTTTTTTAAAATTATTTTATATAATTAAATATCGAGATTTACAACGTTATTAATAATTTTTATCGTATGTTGTTATTATTATTACATTAAATTGTTATATTTAACTACTAAATTTAAAATTCTATTTGGCAACTGTTAATATTATTATTTCTATCGTATTTTTATTTACATGCACATACATTATTATTTTAATTGTCATAATGGTTTTTTATATACATAGCATTATTATTATTGATTATTATTATTTACATAGCATTATTTTTAACTAGAGTTATTATTATTATTGTGTTATATGTATATACATGTGTGTTGAGTGGGTATATATATATATGTCTGTGTGTGTGTGTGTGTTAAAACTTAGTCAAAAACTCACCAACCTAACCCCACCACTTTCTTTTTTCCCATCTCCCTCACACCATCCTTCCTGCCCTCTCTCCCACATTGCTTTCCCTTCCCCAACAGCACCACCATCTTCACACCCTCCCCACCATCTTCTTCTTCTTTCCTTGTTGTCTCAATAGCAGCAGCAGCACAAAGATAGCAATAGCAGCACAAAGACCAGCAGCAACAACTCCGATTCAACCAGCAGCCCTCCCATGTCCTAGGATTTCTATGTTATGTGAGTTTTAGGTTAGTTTAGTTGAGTTTCTTAGGTTGATTCTTAGTTGATTTAGGTTGTTAGTTGATTTTGTTAATTTTGAGTTGATTTTTTATTTTAGTTAATTTTTATTATTTACTTAATTATGTAGAAATCTATTTTAATATTTGGTTAATTTTTGTGTTGCTTTATATATATATATTAGTTGATCTAAATTATTTTGGTTGATTTTGGTTATGGGTATAAATAAAAATGATTTATGTTAGTTAATTTAATTTTATAGAATTTTGTATAATTTATTTAGGTGTTTTAAGTTTATGTATATTTTGTTAATTAATTTTTTTTGTTGGAAATTTGAGTAATTAGTGTTAGTAATTTAAGTTAGTAATTTTAGTATTAATAAAATAATTTTTAGTGAATTTATATAATTTTTAAGGAATAATTATTTTTATGTGATTTTTGAAATTATAGGTTAATTGTATGATTTTGTTGAAGATATAGTTAAATACTATGTTTTAATTGATTTTAGAATTTTATAGGGTATTAAATTAATTTTTATAAATTATTTTATTATTTTTAGCTAATTAATACAAATTTTCAAAAAGTATATTCAAATAATATGTTAATTACCATTTTGGTAATTAAATAGATTTTAAATTACTTTTATTATATAATTAAGCTATTTGAATAATTAAATGTGAAAATGACTATTTTATATTGAATATTTGTAAAAATTGGATTTTCATATAATTATGTTAAATATTTGAGAATTTTTTTAATTGCTGTGAAAAATACTTATATTTAGTGTTTTGTGATTTAAAAAAAATTATATTGTGGCATTTTAATTATTTTTGTGATTTTTTTAAGGATTTTAAAATATTATTATTTATTATTTATTTTATTTGCATGTTGTGAACCTCGATTGGGAATTGTGCAGTTCGGGGTCCCAACCTAAGGTGTTGAGCTTGTGTGAAGTTTAGAAGTATGTTTGCTTACAAGATTGACTCTACTTCAATAAAGGGATGTCCGTTTTACAGAGGAGACTCTGCCAAATTTTTTATAAATTTCTCATAAAATGTGACATTGAGTCAATCCTAATTTTTGAATTCTGAGTCAAGTCTTCCTTAGAAATTTTAAAAGTTAAGGTTTCTACTTTCTAATAGTCATTTTTATTTTCTGTGTTTTCGTCGCCCCTCCGGTCGAGTCTACTAGTCGAGGTCAGACACGACGTAGCAAAGGAGCGCATCCATCTTGTAAATTAATATTTGATTTGTATGTCGGGTTTTTTTAATTAAAACATATTAAATTCTAATTAATTTAAATTTACAAGATTCTAGTCGATATTCTTTAAATAATGTTGCATGATTTAAATTATAGTTGATTAATTTTATTTTTATTTGTTGTAATTTTCCTTGTTTTATTAATTTTCATTTATTTTAAATAAACTATAGTAGAACGGGCTACCTGATGAGTTTCATCATGACCCTATGCGCATTGGTAAAATATTTTATTATATTTGATTAAATTCTGGGGCCAAAGGTCTAGTGATGCTTTGCTCTTAGACACCGCTAGTAATATAATATTTGATTATTTAATAATTATTAGGGCCAAAGGTCTGGTGATGCTTTGCTCTTAGACACCACCAGTATAGTTAGATTAATATTTATTAAATCACTGGGGCCAATGGTCTGGTGATGTTTTACTCTCGGACACCGCCTGTGATATTGGATTAACTGATATGACTACAGTTGTGCATCCTGGTGATACTTTGCGCTCTGGATCCAGCAGTCTTGGATATAAGCAAGCCAAATGACTTTTAAAATTGAGGACTCGGGTTCTACCTAGTTTTTATACTAAAATTTTTTAAAAATTTTTAAATATTTATTTCTTTCCTTTTAAAAAAATGAATTTCTATATGTATATCAAATGAATTGAATAAATTATAAATATATTATATTTTTCATAAAAATCTATTTTAAAGAAGATTTTCAAACCGCATTCATTTCTTTTATTAGTTTACTCAGTGAGGTCTAACTCCCCTCAATTTATTTTTTTTAGGAGTTTGGGAGTCTTCTATTAGTCCTACTTCTCTACGTCGAGTAGCTTCCTCACCGACTATCTTATGTAGGTGTATATAGTTGTGTTTGTATTAGTATCTGTGTACCACAGTAGAGAACTGTATAATTGCATATTTCAGTTTGAATATTATGCATTTACGAGTAATGTATTGAGATAATATTTTGTATAACTAATGATGTTTATTTATACATGACAATGGCATGGTTTGTTTAAATTGAGAAAAATCAGTTTGATAATGTGCATCATGATTAAATTATTTTATTGTAAGGTTTTAAAGTATAATATTCCACATTTTTCTTTTAAGTCTTACTATGGGTTTTGGTAGTTTTAAGCTTTCCCATTCCCTAGTGTCAGTCACGTGCCCCTAGGTTCAGGTCGTGACAAAGTTGGTATCAGAGCTTTAGCTCATTTTTCATGTTTTTGATTGCCAATGTCTGTCTTTTCTCATATTACTGTGGTACTTAGGTTATTATTTATTATTTATAGATTTTCTTATCCTTAGGATTATATGTCTGTGTCTGTGTTCTTGTTTGGGTTTGAATTTGAGTTTTCTTGTCTTTTCAAATGAGGCGTGATTTGAATGCCCCTGCTGCTGATGCAGAGCTTGATGATGATGAACGATCATTTCAGGATGAGATTCTCCCTCCTGGCCCTAGACCTAGAGGTAGGGGTAGAGGTAGAGGTAGGGGCAGAGCTAGAGTAGTAGAAGCTCAGAGGCATGATCAGCCTCAGGTAGAGCCCCAAATTCCAGTAGAGAATCTTATAAATTTTGTAGTTGGTATGGTGGGTATTAATTAGGGCTTGGAAACTCTTAATTAGGCAATGCCTATAGTGCAGCAGATGCTTCAGTGATAGAATCAGGGGATGTCTAATGCAAATGTGGCATTATTATACTCCAGAGTAGGACGAGTTTATTTTGATGTTAATGGAGACGTATTGGTTTTTATTAACACCACTGAGTCCAAGACCATATCTAGGTATTCTGTTTATCAAAGGATCATGATCGTGGAGTTATTCATCTTAGCGGTAGCTCAAGACTGGTTTATGTAGTCCATTCAGCCCTTCATAATAATGATGACTTGGTTGGGATTTCAAGAGTAGTTTGTGAGATTCTTCTATCCTTTATGTATGAGAGAGAACTATATATGGCAGTTGCTTAATATCGACAAGAGAGATCGATCAGTTGAGGACTACACTCGAGAGTTCTACAAATTGATGAGACATATTGAGGATGTGAGGCAAGATGTTCCTAGAGCAATTAAGCTATATATGATTGGGTTAGGCCCAGCTTATATCGTCATTCGACCAGAGGGTTAAAGTCTGGAGAGTGTTATAGAGGAGGCGAGACAACTAGAGCGGAGGCATATCCAACACGGCACCATACCTAACCCTTATGATAGCGGAATTGTCAGACATGTTCAAAGGGTGCATTAGCCAGTGTTTCAAATAGGTAGCACAAGTGCTCATTCAGCAGGTCCTTCTCAACAAAGCAAACAGTTCAGAGCACATCGGACTGGTAAGCACCGCCTTGCTCGAGATTACAAGAGTAGTAAGGCTACTAGATTTGGAAGTAGTGCTAGCAGCAATAGTGGATAGAGCTCTAAACATGGCATTTTTAGGTATGGAGCTAGTGCGTGTGCCACATGTGGGTGAGTGCACCAGGGACCTTGTCATTGGATGCCAGGAGCATGTTTCAGATGTGGTCAGTTTGGATACTTTGCTAAAGCTTGTCTGAATTATGGATTCCAACCATCCTTTGCTCAATGATCTTCACCTTTTGTTGTCCAACCCTTGCAGTAGGTACCTTAGTAGTATCAGGCACCCATGTACCTTCAGCAGTAACTAATACAGTTTACAAGTCAATAAGGCCAAGGTAGAGGACAGACTCAGTCATTCACCTCACAGTAGCCAAAATGTAGATAGTCTAGGGTTTTTACTTTGACTCCTCAGGATGCGCAGGCATCCAATGCTATGGTAGCAGGTATTATTCTCGTATGTTGCTCTAAGGCTGAGGCTATAGTCCTATTTGAGTAAGGTGCTATGTATTCTTTTATATCTCCTTTTTTTACTTCAAAAGTGGCTTGTCTTCCTTCTAAGATGAGTTTTTCTTTGTCTATTTTGACTCCGCTTAGTGATGAGTTAAAGACAAACATCTTCTTTCCATCTTGTCCTATGTTAGTTGAAGGTAGAGAGTTATTGGCAGACTTGGTCCTTCTATATGTGATTAAGTTTGATGTGATTCTAAGAATGGATTAGGTATCCCAGTATTATGCTTTTATGGACTATCAAGTGAAAGAAGTAATTTTCAAAATTTCAAGTGAAGACGAATTCAGATTCAGAGGCAGTGAGAGTTCCATACCTCATAATCTTATTTCTGCTATTATAGCTAAGAAGATGCTTAGTAGAGGGTGCCAAGGCTATCTAGTTGTAGTTAGAGATGTTCAAGCTGAAATGGGATCAATGAAAAGGGTACCAATGGTATATGAATCCTTATATGTTTTTCCAAAGGAGTTACCTAGATTACCGCTAGATAGAGAGATAGAATTTTGTATTGATGTTATGCCTAGTACAAATCATATCTCTATGCCACCTTATAGGATGGCACCTGTAGAGCTGAAGGAGCTTAAAGAGCAATTACAAGAATTATTGGATAAGGGTTTTATTCGGCCTAGTACATCTCCTTGGGGTACTCCAATTCTTTTTGTGAAAAAGAATAATGGTAGTCTTTAACTCTTTATTAACTACAGATAGTTGAATAAAGTTACCATTAAGAACAAGTATCCACTCCCCAGGATTAATGATTTGTTTGATCAGTTGCAAGGAGCTCGGTATTTCTCTAATATTGATTTGAGATTTAGGTATCATTAGTTAAATATTAGAAGTGAGGATGTACCCAAGTCAGTATGCCACTATGAGTTCCTAGTGATGTCCTTTGGGTTGACTAATGCCTCAGCAGCCTTTATAGACTTTATGAATAAGGTGTTTAGGCCATTCTTAGACTAATTTTTTATCATATTTATTGATAAAATTTTGGTCTAATCCAAGAATAAGGCAGAGCATGCGATTCATTTAAAATTGGTGATATAGACTTTGAGAGAGCACCAGTTGTATGCCAAGTTTTCAAAATATGAATTTTGATTAGACCAAGTGGCATTCTTAGGCCATATGGTATCTAAGGATTGCATTTAAGTAGATCCCAAGAAGATAGAGGCAATCACTGAGTGGCCAAGACCCACAACGGTCATAAAGGTGAGGAGTTTCCTTGGTCTAATAGGCTATTATAGGAGATTTATGAAGGACTTCTCTAAAATTATCGTGCCTTTTAACCAAACTGACCTAGAAGAATGTTAAGTTTTTATGGACTGATAGATGTGAGGAGCATTTCTAGTTGCTTAAGGATTTATTGACTTCGACTCCAATGCTGACTTTGCCTTCTGGTGATGATGGGTACACAATGTATTTTGATGCTTCTCGTGTAGGATTAGGTTATGTGATAATGTAGAATGGCACAGTGGTTGCTTATGCTTTAAGGCAGTTGAAGAAGCGCAAGCAAAATTATCCCACTCACGATCTGGAGATGGCAACAGTTGTATTCGCACTGAAGATTTGGAGGCATTACCTATACAAAGTCACTTGTGAAATATACACTAACCATAAGAGCTTAAAGTATATCTTCAAGAAGAGCGATTTGAACCTAAGGCAAAGAAGATGGATGAAACTTCTAAAGGACTATGATTGTTCGATTCTTTACCATCTACGCAAGGTGAATGTAGTAGCAGATGCGTTAAGGAGAAAATCAGCAGGCAGTCTTGCCCATATCAGTACTAAGAGGAGCCTGATTATTCAGGAGTTTCATGAGCTAATTGATCAAGGTTTACAGTGGAAAATGACTAAGAAATGCCTTATAGCTCAATTTAGAGTTTGATCAATGTACTTGGATAGAGTTAAGGCAGCTCAAAGAAGGGACCTACAACTATAGAGAATTATGTTTGAGGTGCAATGAGGTTAATCTAAAGAGTTCGTGATTGATAATGAGGGTGTTCTACGCTTAGGTACTCGATTGTGTGTGTTAGACGTTGATGATCTGAGGAAAGAGATCTTGGAAGAGGCACATTTTTCTGCTTATAGTTACATCCAAGTTCTACCAAGATGTATCATAATTTAAAGGATACATACTAGTGGAGTGGAATAAAGAAGGATGTTACAGAATTTGTATCCAGGTGTCTCACATGTCAGTAGGTGAAACTAGAGCATCAGAGGTCCTCAGGATTATTACAGCCCATGCCTATCCTAAAGTGGAAGTGGGATATGATTGTCGTGGATTTTATAACTGGTTTTCCTCAAATGACTAATGGATTTAATGCAATTTGGGTGATAATTGACAGGTTAACTAAGTCAACTCATTTCTACCAGTAAAGAAGACATACTCCACTAATAGGTTGGCAAGGTTGTATGTCAGCATAATTGTTTGTCTTCATGGAGTTTCAATGAGCATAATATCTAACAGAGGAGCCACTTTTACATCAATTTTTTAGCAAGAGTTACATAAAGCCTTGGGTATAAGGTTAGACTTCAATACAGCATTCCATCCTCAAACTGATGGTCAGTCTGAAAGGACCATTCAAATTTTAGAGGATATGCTTAGAATGTGTGTGATGGATTTTAGAGGTCAGCGGGATAACCACTTCCCACTAATTGAATTTGCATATAACAATAGTTATCATGCAAGTATTAAAATGGCTCCATATAAAGCATTGTATGGTAGGAAGTGCATATCACCTTTATGTTGGGAAATTGGTGAAAGACAGTCGATAGGTCCAAAGTTAGTACAGATTACTTCTGAGAAGGTTCCTATCATTTAGCAGAGGTTGAGGATAGCTTTTAGCAAGCAGAAGAGTTATATTAATCGTAGAAGGAAAGATGTTTCCTTTCCAGTTGGAGATATGGTGTTTTTAAAGGTATCTCTAATGAAAAGAGTTACAAGGTTCAGTAAGAAGGATAAGTTGGCTCCGAGATACATTAGACCTTTTGAGATATGGTCACAAGTTTAAAAAGTGGCCTATAGACTAGTGTTGCCACCTAGGTTATCTCAAATCCACCCAGTATTCCATGTGTCTATGCTGAGAATATATATTCCTGATCCTTCTCACATACTTCAGCCTCAAGCAATGGAGCTCAGCGAAGATCTATCTTATAAGGAGTATCCAGTGGCAATTATGGATCGCCAGGTTCATCAACTTCACTTTAGGGAGATTTTGATGGTAAAAGTGCTTTGGAGTAACCACATGGCAGAAGACTATAGATGGGAGACAAAATCCGAGATGCAAGCTGCCTATCCCTATCTTTTTCATTAATAGACCTTGTCTTTCCTTACTTTTCTTTGAAATTCAAGGATGAATTTTTATAAGGGGGGACAACTATAATAACCCAAATTTTTAAAATTATTTTATATAATTAAATATCGAGGTTTACAATGTTATTAATAATTTTTATCATATGTTGTTATTATTATTACATTAAATTGTTATATTTAATTATTAAATTTAAAATTCTATTTGGGAACTATTAATATTATTATTTCTTTCCCATTTTTATTTACATGCACGTACATTATTATTTTAATTATCTTAATATTTTCTTATATATATAGCATTATTATTATTGATTATTATTATTTACATAGCATTATTTTTAACTATAGTTATTATTATTATTGTGTTATATGTATATACATGTGTGCTGAGTAGGTGTATATGTGTGTGTGTGTGTTAAAACTTAGTCAAAAACTCACCAACCTAACCCCACCACTTTCTTCTTTCCCATCTCCCTCACGCCATCTTTCCTGCCCTCTCTCCCATGTTGCTTTCCCTTCCCCAGCAGCACCACCATCTTCACGCCCTCCCCACCATCTTCTTCTTCTTTCATTGCTGTCTCAACAGTAGCAGCAGCACGAAGACCAGCAGCAATAGCAGCAACAGCTCCAGTTCAAGCAGCAGCCCTCCCCTGTCCTAGGATTTCTATGTTAGGTGAGTTCTAGGTTAGTTTAGTTGAGTTTCTTAGGTTGATTCTTAGTTGATTTTGTTAGTTTTAAGTTGATTTTTTATTTTGGTTAATTTTTATTATTTAGTTAATTATGCATAATTCTATTTTAATATTTGGTTAATTTTTGGGTTGATTTATATATATATATTAGTTGATCTAAATTATTTTCGTTGATTTTGGTTATGGGTATATATAAAAATGATTTATGTTGGTTAATTTAATTTTATGGAATTTTGTATAATTTATTTAAGTGTTTTAAGTTTATTTATATTTTGTTAATTTTGTTATTTAATTATTTTTTGTTGGAAATTTGAGTAATTAGTATTAGTAATTTAAGTTAGTAATTTTAGCATTAATAAAATAATTTTTAGATAATTTATATAATTTTTAAGGAATTATTAATTTTATGTGATTTTTGAAATTATAGGTTAATTGTATGATTTTGTTGAAAATATAGTTAAATACTATGTTTTAATTGATTTTAGAATTTTATAGGGTATTAAATTAATTTTTATAAATTATTTTATTATTTTTAGCTAATTAATACAAATTTTTGAAAAGTATATTCAAATAATATGTTAATTACCATTTTGGTAATTAAATAGATTTTAAATTACTTTTATTATATAATTAAGCTATTTGAATAATTAAATGTGAAAATGACTATTTTATATTGAATATTTGTAAAAATTGGATTTTTATATAATTATATTAATTATTTGAGATTTTTTTTATTGTTGTGAAAAATACTTATATTTAGTGTTTTGTGATTTAAATAAATTATATTATGGCATTTTAATTATTTTTGTGAATTTTTTAAGGATTTTAAAATATTATTATTTATTATTTATTTTATTCACGTGTTGTGAATCTCAGTTGGGAATTGTGTAGTTTGGGGTGCCAACCCGAAATGTTGAACTTGTGTGAAGTTTAGAAGTGTGTTTGCTTGCAGGATTGACTCTACTTTAGTAGAGGGATATCCGTTTTACAGAGGAGACTCTATCGAATTTTTGATAAATTTCTCGTAAAATGTGACATCGGGTTAATCCTAATCTTTGAATTCTGAGTAAAGTCTTCCTTAGAAATTCTAGAAGTTAAAGTTTCTACTTTCTAATAGTCGTTTTTATTTTCTGTGTTTTAGTCTCCCCTCCAGTCACGTCTACTAGTCGAAGTTGGACACGACGTAGCAGAGTAGCACATCCATCTTAGAAGTTAATATTTGATTTGTATGCCAGGTTTTTCAAATTAAAACATATTAAATTCTTATCAATTTAATTTTACGAGATTCTAGTAGGTATTCTTTAAATAATGTTGCATGATTTAAATTATAATTGATTTATTTTATTTTTATTTATTGTAATTTTCCTTGTTTTATTTATTTTCATTTATTTTAAATAAACTACAGTAGAATGAGCTACCTGAAGGGTTTCATTAAAACCGTGTGTGCATTGGTAAAATATTTGATTATATTTGATTAAATACTGGGTCGAAGGTCTGGTGATACTTTGCTTTTAGACACCGCCAATAATATAATATTTGATTATTTAATAATTACTGGGGCCAAAGGTCTGGTGGTGCTTTGCTCTCAATCACTGCCAGTATAGTTGGATTAATATTTATTAAATTACTGGGGCCAATGGTCTGGTGATGATTTGCTCTTGTATATCTCCAGTAATATTGGATTAAATGATGTGACTGCGGTTGTGCATCCTGGTGATGCTTCGCTCTCGGGATCCAGTAGTCTTGGATATAAGTGAGTCAAATGACTGTTAAAATTAAGGACTCGGGTTCTACCTAGTTTTTATACTGAAATGTTTTAAAAACATTTAAATATTTATTTCTTTCCTTTTAAAAAAATGAATTTCTATATGTATATCAAATGAATTGAATAAATTATAAATATATTTTATTTTCATAAAAACTTATTTTAAAGAAAATCTTTAAACCGCATCCATTTCTTTTATTAGTTTACTCAGTGAGGTCTGACTCCCCTCAATTTATTTTTTTCAAGAGTTTGGGAGTTTTCTGTTAGGCCTACTTCTCTATGCCAAGTAGTTTCTTCACCGACTATCTTATGTAGATCTATATAGTTGTGTTTGTATTAGTATCTGTGTACCACAGTAAAGTACTGTATAATTGCATATTTTAATTTGGATATTATGCAATTATGAGTAATGTACTGAGATACTATTTTGTATAACTAATGATGTTTATTTATACATAACGATGATATGGTTTGTTTAAATTGAGAAAAATCAATTTGATAATGTGCATCATGATTAAATTCTTTTATTGTAAGTTTTTAAA
The DNA here is from genome assembly GCA_947683625.1 of Mallotus nudiflorus. Taxonomy (NCBI): domain Eukaryota; kingdom Viridiplantae; phylum Streptophyta; class Magnoliopsida; order Malpighiales; family Euphorbiaceae; genus Mallotus; species Mallotus nudiflorus. The sequence continues at coordinate 2,304,368 of CANTUR010000793.1, read as the reverse complement.
GTATAATATTCCACATTTTTCTTTTAAGGCTTACTACGAGTTTCAGTAGCTTTAAGCTTTCTTATTCTCTGGTGTCAGTTATGTGTCCCTAGGTTCGGGTCGTGACACTTTAGATTTGAGGAATGAGGTATTTTGGTTATATCTTGAATCATTCATTGAAAACAAGTTGAAATTTAGTTTTATTTTAAATAAAAGAAAACCATGAAAATAAACCTTAAAAACAATGTAAAAATTGTGAAAAAAATGAGAAATGAACTTTGAAATAAATGGTTTCAAAAGAAAAAATTGAATTAAAAATTATCATTTAGATTAAAAACCATATGTATAAAAATGAGGATTTCAAAATTTAAAAGGTGTTGATTGAAATCACGAAGATTAAGAACCAAATAAAGCCATTTTTTTTATATCGATTACTTAAATATATTAATGCCCTTAACTTGTCATCTCAAGCAAAATTTTGTTACTTGAATGGATTAATCTCATTCAATAAGTTATTGCTTTTTTATATTATAAGCAGCCAACATCATACTAAATCAAGATAAAAAAAAAAAAAAGGAATAATTTTAAAAGATGGTTTTAAATCAAATGTGAGGAAATGAATAGTAAATATAAGATTGAAAGATTTGAAAGTAAAATTATACGATGACAAGAAATGTATATAAAGCATACTCACATGATAATGGTACATAAACACATTTATTATACTCATAGATATAGCTAATAAATAAGTATAGACATAGAAATAAATTATGATAGAGAGCTTTATCTTGATAAATACGAGCAATATATGTAATAAGCAATAAATAAAAGTGTTTAGAATCTAAATGGCATTGAAAATAAATGTTAGATGCTAGTAAAAGATAATAAATGTTAGCAGAGATTCACATTGAGAGTTTTGATAATTTATAGCGCACACACACATACAAGTCTTTCAAATGCCAATTAAAAACATTTGTAACTCAAAATATGTAGTCGTCACGTCACTATGATCTCAAGAATATAAATTTATCTCACTATTTCAAACTTTATATTGAGAAACGAATAAACCCATTACGAATCCCCTAAACTTTTACACTTTATTTTATTGAAACCTTCAATTTTTATTATTTTTTATTAAGCCCTCAATCTTTTATTTTTGTATAAATTACAGACCAATTAGACTGAAGTAATGAAATTGTCAAATAAATTTTGTTTACTCTACCACAATTATGATGTCAATGGTAAGTTTTAACAGTGAATGGGTCATTAGAATTATCAATTGAAGCAAATAACCTCCATGGACATTTTTACTTACGCCTTGTCTTCACCTTTTTTCTTTTATTCTTCATAAAATGTATCTATAAACCTTTCATAACAACATAATTAGCAACAGCAAACTTGAATTGTTGCACAAATTCTTTACTTTAGTATTATTTGTCCTTAATTTATACAAAAATAAAAGATTGAGAACTTAATAAACCACAATAAAAGTTGAGGGGCTCAATAAAATAAAGTGTCAAAGTTCAAGGGCTTTATTATGGTTTCTTCCTTTAAAAAATATTAAAATATGAAAAATTTTAAGGATTTAAATGTTTATATATATATATATAGTGTTTCATATTTAGCTTCGATCGTGGACAAGGAAACCAAAACTTATTTCTTGCTTAACCAAGAAACTATACATTGTCCTAAAAATTCACAAGTTTCATAAGTCTTCTTTCTATCTAATAAGCTATCGACAAAGTCTGTATCCAAATAACTAATCAATTCAATATATATATAGATATAGTGTTTCATATTTAGCTTCGGTCGTGGACAAGGCAATCAAAACTTATTTCTTCCTTAACCAAGAAACTATACATTGTCCTAAAAATTCAAAAGTTTCATAAGTGTTCTTTCTATCTAATAAGTTATCAACAAAGTTCGCATCCAAATAACTAATCAATTCAAAGGTTGAACTCTTAAGGTAACAAAGACCTAAATGCAAAGTGTCTATTAGATCTTAAAAATTCTTTTGATGGCATTTAAATGGGATTCCTTAGGACATGATTGAAATCTAACATATAAACATGTAGCAAACATTATATCAGGTCTACTACTTATAACATAGAGTAAATATCTTATCATACCTCTATATTTCTTTTCCTTAATTGGTTTTCCATTCTCATCATTTAAGAGTTTAGTGGCGGTGCTTAAATGAATCTTGCTAACTTTAGATACCTCTATGTCAAACTTCTTGAGAATGTCTCTAGTGTACTTGGCTTGGTTGGTGAAGATCTCATCCTTATATCACTTGATTTGAAGTCCAAGGAAGAACTTAAGTTCACCTTTCATGCTCATCTCAAATTCACCTTATATCAACTTGGAAAAATCCTTACACAAGCGATTAGCTATAGCACTGAATATAATATCATCAACATAAATTTGCAAAATGAGCAAGTCATTATTTGATCTTTTTATGAAAAGAGTTATGTCAACCTTTCTTTTAGAGAATCTTTTCTTTAACAGAAAGTCACTCAACCTTTCTTATCAAGCTCTAGAAGCTTGCTTCAAGACATATAATGCTTTAGACAATTTAAATACATGAAATAGGGAATTTATGATTTTCAAAACCTGGAGATTGTTCAACTTTTACCTTATCTTGAATAAAACAATTTAAAAATAATTTTTAACATCCACCTAAAAACTTTATAATTAATGTATGATGAAAATGCAAGTAACATCCTAATGGCTTGCAACCTTGCAACTGCATAAAAGGTTTTATTATAAACAATGTCTTCCTCTTGATTATAACCTTTGGCCACTAACCTAGACTTATTTCTAGTAATGACACCTTGTTCATTTAACTTATTTCTATGACACCTTGTTCATTTAACTTATTTCTATGACACATTGTTCATTTAACTTATTTCTATACACCCATTTAATGCCAATAATAGGATATTTCTTTGGTCTTGGAACCAAGTACTAGACCTTATTTTTCTTAAATTGATTGAGTTCTTATTGCATGGTAAAGACTTAGAACTCATCTTTTAAAGCCTTATTAGTAGATTTTGTTTCAATTTGACAAATAAAGGCTAGGTTAACTAAGGGTCTAGAATGATATCTAATGGTTACCCCTTTTAAAGTGTCACTAATAATGAGCTCATTTTGGGTGATCCTTTTTAAATTATCAATCCTTTGGTAGCTCCTCTTTTAAGGTGAGTTGAGGCACCTCTTCATTTTCTTCCTTGTTAGGACCTTCAAACTCCAAAGGCTTGGAGGCCTCATTCTTTTAAAGGTTCATACAAATATCCATAATTTAGAAAATAATTCCTCTTTAAAGCTTAAAAACAATTTCACCAATATATATATATATATATATATATATAGGAAACAATAAAAAAAATTAATATTACTTAATTAAAATACTTATAAATTTATAAAAATTCTCTAACTGCCTAAATTTTAATAAAACCAATTAAAATATATACTTAACTATAATGAGCATAATTTGCATATTTACCCATATAAAAATAAAAGTATACGTATTATTCAAAATGATATTTAGTATATTATTAAAATTAGTTTGAAAAATTCCTTTTTAATTCCCTTAATTTTAATTAAAACCAACCACAATTTATTGTTTAACTATAATTAACAAAAATTACGTTTCTACCCATATAATATACAAACTTATATAATACACTATTAATACTAAAACTTCCTTGAAAATTATACAAATATCTAAAATTATTTTCTCTACATTAAACATCTTAATATAATTAAAAACATATAATTGACTACTAATTCCTTCCAAATTTATAAATTTAGTTTAATATCCACATTTGACATAAACTTAAAAATAATTACAAAAATAGTATAAAATTCACAAAATTATAAATTAAATCCTAAAATTAATAACAATTGGCAACAACACCAATTATCAAATTTTTTATAAATTTTACAAATAAATTTCGGATATAAACAAAATATTACTAAAATATTCAAAATTTACCAAATTCACAATAATTCTTATAATCTTCAATAAAATTAGCACACCCAAAAATAATTAACAACAACTACCCTAATTACTAACTAAACCTAAAGAATTTTCAATTAAATATCAAATAAATTCAATATAATTCTGTAAAAAAAAAAGATTAATAATTCACCAAAATTCCCAAGAAAATCAAAACCAACTTCATTAAACAATAAACAACTACAATAATGCTAGGATCTACCAAAACCATCAAGAATCGAGAGGAAAAAGAAGGAAATGAGTGAGTGTTACTCACTATCCAGCAGAGCAAATCGAAGGAGGAGGAAGAAGGCTTGCTGCCACCAGAAATAAGGGACGATGGAGGTAGCTCGATGCAGCAGGGAAGCATCAACTGATGAAGGAGAAACGAAGTTGGGCAGAACTGGAAGTGCAGAGCTGTCGTGCAAGGAATAGGAGATGCTGCCTGGCGAGGAAGAAGAGGAGCAGCAGCAACAACAACTAGGGAGCTTTCCATATATAATAATAAATTTTTAAAATAACAAAGTCTTAAAATAATAGTAAAATAAATACATATCAATTAAATAGCTAGATAATTAAAATTGTGTAATCTAATTTAAATTTATTTATCACTAACAAAATCTGATAATTACTTTAGTTAAATAAAAACGTAGGGTGTTACAGTCTGCCCTCCTTATAAGAATTCATCCCCGAATTCAAGAAAAGAAAAAAAATTACAAAGATTAAGAAGGAAAGACATACGGAAAGAAACTTGCATCTCTGCTTCAGTTTCCCAGGTGCAATCCTCAACAGAATGGTTACTCCATAGCACCTTCACCATCGGTATCTCCTTAGTCTGCAACTGTCAGATTTGGCAATCCACAATTGCCACTAGGTACTCTTTATAGGTTAGATCATCGCTAAGCTCTACGGCTTGAAGTTGCAAAATATGAGATGGATCAGGAACGTATTTCCTCAGCATAGACACATGGAATACAGGATGGATTCTCGATAGTTCTGGTGGTAACACCAGCCTATACGCCACTTCACCCACTCTAGACCGAATTTTAAACGGTCTAATGTATCTAGGAGCTAGCTTACCCTTCTTGCCAAATCTCATGACTCCTTTCATTGGAGACACCTTCAGGAATACCATGTCTCCAACCATAAAGGATACATCCTTCCTCCTAGGGTCAGCATAGCTCTTTTGTCTGCTGAAGGCTGTCTTCAATCGCTGCTGTATGATGGGGACTTTCTCTGAAGTCACCTACACTAACTCTAGACTTGTTAACTGTCTTTCACGAATCTCCCAACATAATGGTGATCTGCACTTCCTACCATACAATGCCTCATACAGAGCCATCTTAATGCTAGCATGATAGCTATTATTGTAAGCAAACTCAATCAATGGCAAGTGTGAATCCCACTGTCCTTCAAAATCCATCACACACATCCTCAGCATATCTTCTAACATCTGGATGGTCCTCTCAGACTGACCATCTGTCTGAGGATGGAAAGCCGTACTGAAATCCAATATGGTGCCCAAAGCCTTGTGTAATTCTTGCCAAAAGATTGAGGTGAATATGGCTCCTCTGTCCGACACTGTACTCACTGGTACTCCATGTAAAAAAATAATTCTATTGACATAAAGTCTCACCAGTCTATCAGTAGAGTACGTCTTCTTTATTGGTAGAAAATGTGCTGACTTAGTTAGCCTATCAACAATCACCCAAATAGCATCATAACCTCCTGTAGTTCGAGGTAGTCCGGTCACAAGTCCATAGCTATCATGTCCCATTTCCATTCAGGAATTGGCATAGGTTGCAACAATCCCGAGGGTCTCTAATATTCAAGCTTCACTTGCTGACAAGTCAGACATTTAGACACAAACTCTACAATATCCCTCTTCATTCCATTCCACCAATATGTATCTTTCAAGTCATGATACATCTTGGTAGAACTTGGATGAATACTATAAGTAGAAAAATGTGCCTCTTCCATAATTTCCTTCCTCAAGTCATCAACATCCAGCACATAAATTCTAGTGCCCAACCACAATACACCTTCTTTGTCAACCACAAAGTCTCTTGACTGCCCTTGTTGCACTTTATACATAATCCTCTACAACTGTGGGTCTCTATTCTGAGCTGCCTTAACTTGATCCAAGTATATTGATCGTACCCTGAATTGAGCTAAAAGGAACTTTCAGGTAACTTTCATCTATAACCCTTGATCAATCAACCCGTGCAACTCCTTGATAATAGGCCTCCTTTCTGTGTTGATGTGGGCAAGACTGCCCGCTGACTTCCTACTTAAGGCATCAGCAACAACATTAGCCTTGCCTAGATGGTATAAAATGGAACAATCATAATCCTTAAGAAGTTCCATCCATCTTCTCTGCCTCAGGTTTAAGTCCCTCCGTTGGAAGATATATTTCAAGCTCTTATGATCAGTGTATATCTCACATGTCACTCTATACAAGTAATGCCTCCATATTTTCAAAGCAAACACAATGGCTGCCATCTCCAAGTCATGAGTAGGATAGTTTTGCTCATGCCTCTTCAACTTCCTTGAAGCATAAGCAATTACTTGGCCATTTCGCATTAACACACAACCCAATCCTACTCTGGAAGCATCACAATACACCGTATACCCTTCATTTCCAGAAGGCAAGGTCAGAATGGGAGCTGATGTCAATAAATCCTTCAATAACTGGAAGTGCTCTTCGCATCTGTCTATCCACACAAACTTAGCACTCTTCTAGGTCAGCCTTGTTAAAGGTGCGGCAATTCTAGAGAAGTCCTTCACAAATCTCTTGTAGTAGCCTACTAGACCCAGGAAACTCTGTACTTCTCTGACTGTAGTTGGCCTCGACCACTCTGTGATAGCTTCTATCTTCTTAAGGTCCACTTATATGCCATCCTTTGAAATCATGTGGCCTAAAAATTTCACTTAATTCAACCAGAACTTGCACTTTGAAAACTTGGCATACAACTTATGCTCCCTTAAAGTCTGAAGCACCCTTCTTAGATGCATAACATGCTTAGCTTCACTCTTGGAATAAACCAAGATGTTGTCAATGAAGACTATTACAAACCAGTCCAAGTATGGCCTGAACACCCGATTCATCAAGTCTATAAAGGCTGCTGGAGCATTAGTTAACCCAAAGGACATTACTAAGAACTCATAATGGCCATATCTTGTCTGAAAGGCTGTCATAGGCTCATTACCACTTTTGATTCTCAACTGGTGATACCCAGATCTCAAGTCTATCTCAGAGAAGCATGTAGCACCTTAAAGCTGATCAAACAGGTCATTGATCCTTGGAAGTGGATACTTGTTCTTGATGGTGACCTTGTTCAACTACCTGTAATCAATTCAAAGTTGAAGGCTACCATCCTTCTTCTTCACAAAAAACACCGAAGCACCCCAAGGCGATGTACTGGGTCTTATGAAACCCTTATCAAGCAACTTCTGTAACTGCTCCTTTAGCTCCAGTAATTCAACTGGTGCCATTATGTAGGGTGGCATAGAAATAGGATCTATACCAGGTATGACATCGATACAGAACTCTATCTCTCTATCTAGTGGTAATCCCGGTAATTCTTCAGGATAGACATCCAGAAATTCACACACCACTGGCACCTATTTGATTACTCCATTCTCTTTCTCAACATCTCTTACTACTGCCAAGTAACCTTAACAACCCCTTCTAAGCATCTTTCGAGCTGTAATGGCAGAAATGAGATTATGAGGCATGGAACACCTTTCACCTTTAAAACAGAACTCTTCTTCGTTTGGAATTTTGAACACCACTTCTTTCTCTTGATAATTCACCAAAGCATAATACCTCGACAACCAATCCATACCTAAAATGACGTCGAATTCCAACACATCAAGCAATACCAAGTCCGCTAATAATTCTCTACCATCAACTAACACCGGATATAAAGGAAAGAAAATATCTATCTCCAACTCGTCACTAAGAGGAGTCAATACAGATAGAGGAAAGGACAACCTGGAAGGCTGCCACTCGATTCTCGAAGCAAACACAGGAGAAATGAATGAATGTGAAGCGTCGAGGTCAAATAATACTCTAGCATCACATGCACAGATTGAGAGAATACCTGCTACCACTGCATTAGAAGTCTGAGCATCCTGCGGTGTCAAAGTGAACACTCGAGCCTGGCCACGACCTACCTGCCGAGATGTCGAAGGCTGCATAAACCCACGACCACTAGGCCTACCAACTGAACCTCGACCCTACTAGCCCATAAGCTATGGCGGTCTCTACTATGGTTGTACTGGTGCTCTATACTGCTAGGGCATCGGATAGTAGGGCTGAGCCACTGATGAAGACAAACCCTGAGCGTACTATGGCTAATATTCGGAGTGAGGACAAGCTCTGACAAGATGACCAACCTATCCACATCTAAAGTAAGCGCCCGACAACAAATGACACGGGCCCTGATGGAATCGTCCACAACTTGCATGCACTGGCCCCAGACCCAGAACTACTCTGTCCGGAGCTCTGCCCACTACTACTGCTGCTGACTCCAGTACTAAATCTATGACCTCTACCACTTCTCCTATTTGTGGCATAACCATGTCGACCAACTCGGTGAGTCCTGGACCTCCTACCACCCTGCTGTGAAGTACCCGCAGCTTGCTGACTCGAACTACCAATGTGAAATGCTGGCTGTTGATATCCAAGAGCTATACCATATCCACTACCACCAACCATATAGGGATCCAACATGGTGCCCTGGCAGATATGTTGCCTCTCAATCAAATAGGCCTCCTCATTCACACTCTCTAAGGTGCAGTCCTCGGTATGTATACCAATAAAAGCGGGTCCCAAACGAGTGACATACAACTTTATTGCTTTGTAAAGGTCCCTCCTGATGTCCTCTGCATGTTGGGATAGCCTATTAAACTCCCTAGTGTAGTCCTTCACTGACCTATCCCCTCTAGTGATGTGGAGCAACTGCCACCTGTAGGCATCTCTGGTGGCTGGAGGACAGAAGAATCTCAAGAAGCGGTCCTTAAACTCTAGCCAAGTCAACTCATGCATGGACGGCTGAATCGACTGCATGAACAAGTCTTGAGCTGCCGCTTAAACTGACAACTCCATAATCATTATCCGCTAATAATTCGTGTGTCCCGTCTGGGTACGTATCTCAATTGCATTAATGAAATCTAAGGAGTCACCCGTACCGTCAAAAGAAACTCTACCGATCTGGTAGTAGAGAAATGCTGCATCAGTATCTAACATCCCCTGATTCCTCTACTGTAGCATCTGCTGCACAAGGGGCATCACCTGATTCAATGCTACAAGACCCTGATTAATCCCTGCTAGTCCAACTGCAAAGGCTATGGGGTCTACGGCTGGGGCTTCAGGCTCAACTGGCTACTGATCAAGAATCTCAGCTGCAACTGCCCTAACTCAACCTCTACCTTTACCTCTGCCCCTATGACGTGGAGCAGGAGAAGGAGCCTCATCATGCACAGACTACTCATCAAGTCTGAGAGTTAGATCAGCATCGAGGTCGGTTCGCACACACCTCATTCTGAAAAGATAAAGAAAATTGAATTCAAAACAAAGTAAGAGTTTTTATCACAAAGTGAAATTAGAAACAAGAACATCTCAAAGACAATTATCAACCCTATTACTGCAGTAGTTACACAAAAAGACAGACATAGATAATTAATCAAACTTAAGCTCTAATACCAACTTTGTCATGACCCGAATCCGAGGGCACATGACCGGCACTAGGGAATGGGTAGGCGTAAGGCCCTCTAAACCCGTAGTAAGCCTTAAAGAAAAGAAAAATAAAACCTTACAATTTAAAAATTTATTTCATAACGGAACACATTATCAAACTGATTTTTTTGAAATTAAACATAACTGAATGCATAAATAAAATATTCTCCAGCGTCACATATCATAAATCATTATACATAAGCACGGTTCATTAAGATAAAATACACAAGTATACTAAAATCATACAAATTCTTAGTACGGTTACTACTGCAGTTTTCTAGAGTTACTACTACAGTACAGCTTACAATAACCTATATAATATGGCTGGTGATGAAGAAATCTGGCGTGGAGGCAGTCTGAGGTCGAACTCCCAAGCTTTGGAAAAAAATAAATTGAGGGGAATCAGACCTCACTAAGTAAGTCAATAAAAAGAGCTGTACAGTTTGAAAACCCTTTTGAAAACCATATATTTATAGTGAAAATAATTTTATAATGTGTATATATGCATATATATCTTTTCAAAAATCTCGGTAGAACCCTAATCCCAAATTGCTACTGGCCAACTGGGCCCACTTATTCCAACAGAACTGCCGGTCCTCGAGAGTAAAGGCATCAACCGAGGCACCAAGTCGCAATCATCCACTTGATCCAAATACATGGCACTGGCGGTCCCCAAGAGTTAAGGCATTAATCGAGGCACCCATCCTAGTCCATTATTAACTTTCCAATAACTAGCGATCCCCGAGAACAAAGGCTTTCACCGAGGCACCCGTCCTAGTTTAATATTCACCAGTCATACATAAATCGAATCTATCTCTCAATCTCTACCATGTGCACAAAGTCCTAGTGAAACCCATTAGGTAGCCCGTTCTACCAAAATTTCTCAAAACTAATTTTAAATAAATAAAATGCACTTAAATCTTAAATAGCAGCATTTAAATTAAATAAATCATATAATAAATACTAAAAATATGAGTGCACGCATCTTTAAATAAAACATACGCATAAATCAATTTATCAACTTACAAGATGAACGAGAAGGCTGACGACCGTGCGTCTGCCTCGACCTAACAGTTTCCACTCTGATATTCTCTAGAAAAATAAATAACATATCTCTTTTAAAAACATGTCTATGGAATTGAAATTGAAAATTGTTAGAAATAACAAAATTCTAAACTGACTCGAGGAAGGCCGGACAAAATTCGATAGACAGGAAAAAGCCTAATTAACGGTAGAAATTTACTGAAGATATCACGTTTTACGAGAAAATTTACTGAAATTTTGGCAGAGTCTCCTCTGTAAAATGGACATCTCTCTACCATAGGTAGAGTCATTCCTGCATATAAAACGCACTTCTAATATGCACAGATATTCACACTCAAGTCGGGCTTCCAAACTACACTTAGCCCCGATCGAGATCACAACTCAATCAACACATTACAAAAATTTAATCATTTCCTCCAAAAATGCATGTTCATACAAATATCCATAATTTAGAAAATAATTCCTCTTTAAAGCTTAAAAACAATTTCACCAATATATATATATATATATATATATATATATATATATAGGAAACAATAAAAAAAATTAATATTACTTAATTAAAATACTTATAAATTTATAAAAATTCTCTAACCGCCTAAATTTTAATAAAACCAATTAAAATATATACTTAACTATAATGAGCATAATTTGCATATTTATCCATATAAAAATAAAAGTATACGTATTATTCAAAATGATATTTAGTACATTATTAAAATTAATTTGAAAAATACCTTTTTAATTCCCTTAATTTTAATTAAAACTAACCACAATTTATTGTTTAACTATAATTAATAAAAATTACATTTCTACCCCTATAATATACAAACTTATATAATACACTATTAATACTAAAACTTCCTTGAAAATTATACAAATATCTAAAGTTATTTTCTCTACATTAAACATCTTAATATAATTAAAAACATATAATTGACTACTAATTCCTTCCAAATTTATAAATTTAGTTTAATATCCACATTTGATATAAACTTAAAAATAATTACAAAAATAGTATAAAATTCACAAAATTATAAATTAAATCCTAAAATTAATAACATTTGACAACAACACCCATTATTAAATTTTTTATAAATTTACAAATAAATTTCGGATATAAACAAAATATTACTAAAGTATTCAAAATTTACCAAATTCACAATAATTCTTATAATCTTCAATAAAATTAGCACACCTAAAAATAATTAACAACAACTATCCTAATTACTAACTAAACCCAAAGAATTATCAAATAAATTCAACATAATTCTGTAAAAAAGAAGATTAATAATTCACCAAAATTCCCAAGAAAATCAAAACCAACTTCATTAAACAATAAACAACTACAAAAATCCTAGGATCTACCAAAACCATCAAGAATCGGGAGGAAAAAGAAGAAAATGAGTGAGTGCTACTCACTGTCCAGCAGAGCAGATTGAAGGAGGAGGAAGAAGGCTTGCTGCCACTGGAAATGGAGGACGATGGAGGCAGATCGATGCAGTGGGGAAGCATCAACTGACGAAGGAGAAACAAAGCTGGGCAGAACGGGAAGTGCAGAGCTAACGCGCGAGGAAGAGGAGATACTGCCTGGCGAGGAAGAAGAGGAGCAGCAATAACAACAACTAGGGAGCTCGGTCCACGGCGGTAATGGCGATTTTTAGGTGGTGATAGAGGCGGCACAGTGAAAGGAGAGAGCAAGGATGGTGACAGGCAAAATGAGGGGAGGAGCTGTTGGTTTTTAGGGAGGTGGTTTTGGGCAGGAGATGTGTCCTCATTCACATATATATATATATATGCAATCACACCTATATCCATATATAATAATAAAGTTTTAAAATAACAAAGTCTTAAAATAATATTAACATAAATACATATCAATTAATTAGCTAGATAATTAAAATTGTGTAATCTAATTTAAATTTATTTATCACTAACAAAATCTGATAATTACTTTAGTTAAATAAAAACGTAGGGTGTTACAAAAGTATTCCAATGGCAACAATTGTAAATGCAACTTCCTATAGTAACATACATTTATTGTATATCCTAAAGTCATGCAATAAAAGCACCTCGCATTTGCAAATCTTTTGGATTTTGATACATATGAGTGTTTAGCATTCATGTATGTCACATGTTTTCTATTAAACATATTAGTTCTAGGTTTTTCATGATAGGGATGTGTGTGCTTCTTAAAGTGTCTTTGTGGTTTAAGATGCATATGAATCATGCATTCACAAGTATTCATGTGATGTTGTTGAGGAACATGCTTAGGTGTGTTTTTTTTTTTAGTGTACATAAAAGTATGTTTGAATTAAAGTCTTTTGGCTTAAGCCTTAAAGGGATAAGTCTTTTAAAATTCAATATTGGCTCTTAATGATTTGGACTTCATAGCTTTCGAAGATTAAGTCTTATTACCTTCATTTGGGTGGGAGAAAAGAAGAATCTTTTGCTTTAACAAATATTGTATAACTTAATGATAATATAGAAGCTCCATTTAAGTATCCTAAGCCATATGTATTACCATGAAATCTTTGTGAATCTAAAAGATTATTAGGAATATTTTTACCCTTTTAAATTTAGAAAATGAAGTTTTTAAGTCCAAAACTTCTTGTGAAAGCTTTTCCTTTTCTTGTATAGTTTTATCAAGTTCATTTTTCAAAAAACTAAAAGCTTTCAAATTTTTTATAAGTTATTCATTTGATGAAATGATTTTTGTGATTCATTTTTCAAACTTTTAAATTCTTTAGACATTTTTAAAACTCTTGTTTGTAAAGCTTTTCTTTAAAAGCAAATTTTTACATTTAAACATAAATTTGCTCATAGTAGAGCTCTCATCATTATCATCGTCATCATCATAGCATCATCACAATAATTATTAAAGCTATCATATTCATTACAAAAAGAATGAGAAGTAGAGGGTATACCTTATTATTATCCTCAAGTGCCATGAAGGAAAGATTAGCCACTTCTTGTTACTCCTCTTTTTTTTCCTCATCGAAGGAGTCAGTCCTATGTAGCTTTAAAGACTTTCTTTTTATTATTTGCTCCTTTACTCTTGAACTTCAACTTAGGGCACTAACTTCTTATGTGTCCATATTTTTTATATTCATAGCAAGTTACGTCCTTGCTCTTTCTTTCTTTCATTTTTCTAACCATCTCTTTGTCTTAAGAAATTCTTTCTTTTTAAGTGCTTCTTGAAGTTTCTAGTAAGCATGGAAACCTCACTATCATCTTTATTTGAGTCTGTGAGACTCTCTTCTTCACCATCTTCTTAAATAGCCTTGAGTGTTATTCCCTTCTTCTTTTCTTCTTTTTCTTCTTTCTCATCCTCTCTTTACTTTAAGGTGAGCTCATGTGTAAGAAGCTTTCTAATTAGAATGTTAGTAGAGAGCTTTAAAAGGTCATGAATTTATTCAATGTAGATGACTCTAGAATTTTAATCCTTATTGGGTAGGATTCTAAGAATATTTATGTTCACTTCTTCCTTGGTGTAGTGTTTCCCATTTTTCTTGAGTGTTGTAAGAAGAGCATTTAGCCCGTTGGTTATTTCAATGATGGTTTCTTAAGGCTTCATTTTAAAAAGTTCATACTCATATACATGGAGTTGAACCTTCTTACTCTTTACTTGAACATTTCCCTTATATTAGTCTTAAAAGTCTCCCATATCTCTTTGATAAATATAAAATGTTGGATTTTACATGCTTTTCTCTTCATATTAAAGCAAGTAGGATGGTCATTGCCTTCTTGTTCTTTTGGTTCTTATCCTTTTTAATCTTGTGTCCATTGACTTTTAATAATAGTGAACTCAACATTTTCTAGTTTTTCTTTAGAAGCTTCCATCTAGAATGACATCCCACAATCTAAATGGATCACTATTAAGATAAATCTCCATTTTGAACTTTCAATAGGATAGTCACTACCATTGAAAAATAGCCTAAGAGAAGAAAAGTTTATGGTTTCACATCCTAACAAGCCATGCTCTGATATCAATTGAAAATGCCTTAGAAGGGGGTGAATATGGCTAATAAAAACTAAAGAGAAAACTAAGAAAAATTTAAGCAGGTAAGAAGAGATTAAAGATGGATAAGAATTTTAATAGTTAGATTTTTTAATTAAGCCAATTAAAAATCCCAAGTTAGGATTTTTAATCTCCAACCCCAATCTATTCCCTTAGATTGAGTTTACAAATGTGAGTTTTTAGAGCTCAACTTAAACTTGTTACAATCTTTGAGTTTTTCTTGGCTCAACTCAAACCAATCTCAAAACCTAAGTGTTTTAATAGTTCATACTTCAACCAATTTCTCTAGAAAAGATCCTCATTTCCTTTTAACCTAATAAGGAAAAGAATAAGATCCTATATTAGAGCACACAATCCACACTCAAGGGTTTTTGAAAGAATGAAAGAAAATTACAAAAAAAGCTTTTAGAATGAATTGAATGTTAAGCAATCAATATGTTCAACCACTTTCTAACCTCTTAAATAAGGTTTTATGAAGTGTATTTATAGTTAAGGATAAAAAACTAGTTGTTGGAGTTCTAAAAATTCATCCTCAAACTTCACCGTGCTCATTAAATGTTCATTTAGTTTTTTATAGAAATTTGCTTCATCACGATCATGGCCATTGATAAAAATAGTCATTATAGCCTTACTGTGATTGTTACGACTTTGATAACTAGATCATGATTCATGTCACAATTGAGACATAAGACCATAAGGGTCATTGTGTGAGTCTTTAATAATTCTTTGATTTAGTCATGCTTGTAACTTACTTTGTCCCGATCATGATCAATTCTACCACGGTCATGACCGGAAACCTGAGGGGTCATCGTGTGAGCTCATTCTTCAACTTCAATTAGTCAGGCTCATGATCGTTATTTGTCATGTTCGTGATCCACCTTCTCAAGATTATGACTAAGATCATAAGGGTCATTATTTGGTTTGTTAATTCTCATAACCTAACTCACAGTCATGATCCCATGATCATAATCAGATCCGTGAGCATCACTAAATGGACTTGAACTTGAACATTTTATCAAGGTGGCAATGATGCTCATGATTAATCGTGATGAGGATTGTGAGCATCATTGCCAAGATGTTATTCATCAAATAATAAACTTGAAAATACCTCTAATTTGTGCATAACATGTACACACTTAAAATATACGTATTAATAATTCAAATTTGAATTTGTTAAAATCAAAATAAGGTTGATCAGGCCCTCATCATGCAAATTGGCCAACAGTACTTTTAAGCACAGTTAATAATTATAATTATAAATTGATAAATGATTAATTTATCAATTAATTAACAGCTCTTTAAATTAATAAAATATTAAGATCTCAAATTTATTAATTTATAGAGATATTATTGTAATTTCTCGTTAACCGATATGATCACTAATAACACATTAATCAAGTTCCATAGGAAATATTTGTTATACGAATTAGCAAGGCTCAACATATTTACCCTTTTAGGCAACAAACAGTATGAAACATACAACCTATTCAAATTCCACTTGGCGACAAGATATTAGCTGTCGGTGTCACTGTTGGTGCGAAAAAAATAGAGGGGCCGAACTTAGCTGAGACCTTACGGAAATACAGGTGCAATTGACCCATGCACCAGACAAAAAGGATTCAATGTAGATATGGAAGCCGAAATGGAACCAACAAAGCTGGCCCATATTTCAGACTTTCCATATTTATTTTGTCTTCAAGGTAAAAGGAGATTCTGATTTTTGTTGTATTCTCTCCTCCTATATCTATTCTTGTTATTATTTTAATTTCCTCTACCCTTTAGTGTTTAATTTAATTACTGATTTTGGTACTTTATTCTTTTATTATATTTAGGTCAAAAGTTTAAGTCACATGATTATTGTTTTTTTGACCAAAGTCACATGATTATTGAGAACCAGAATTTTATAAAGAGAATATATTCAAGTGATGACAGATTCTTGACCTAGTTTCTTTCTTGGCACTTCGGTTATGAGCAGTATGAATGGATTGAAAACAAAAGCGAAATGGTGCAATTTTTACCACTAATATTTATAATTACGAGCATATTTATCTTTCAAAAAGTTTTCCTGTTTTGTCAAACACAAATTACATGCCGCGCTCGAATTAGAAAGATTTCAATATTAAATTTTACAGTCGTCAAATTAAAAAAGATATATTATTTTTTATTGTAAAATTTATTAAAATTTTAAATTATATAATCTTCTTGTTAATTAAAAAAAATATTATTTCTATGAATAATTATACATATCGCAAGTTGCGATATTATCATATATTACGATTTTGATAAATTATCAGTTTAGTCCTTAAAAAATTACTAAATTAGACTCTATAAAAAAAATTTACATTTTCATTTTTACCCCAATACAATAACTATTTACTTTCAAGCAAGGCATATAAAATTATATATATGCCGTGCTCGAATTAGAAAGATTTCAATATTAAATTTTGCAGTGGTCAAATTAAAAAAATATATATTATATTTTATTATGTAATTTATTAAAATTTTAAATTATATGATCTTTTTATTAATAAAAAAATTATACATGTCACAAGTTGCAATATTACTATACATTACGACTTCGATAAATTATCAGTTTAGTCCTTAAAAATTTACCAAATTAGACTCTATAAAAAAAGTTTATATTTTCTTTTTTACCCCAATACAATAACTATTTACTTTAGGGGATGATTTTGGAATTTTGAGACCCATGAGAATATTGTTAGCAACATGAACCATTATCCATCTATATATAAACCTCTCCATATATTTAGTGCTAGACAAACGTTTTAATCTATTAGAAAATGTTGACGACTTTCATAACCACTACTAAATTCCGACCTATGAACTTAACATCTGCCCATAAACAAAACGAAGAATATTTGATGGGGATTGGGTTTAGTCCACAAATTTTTTCACTAAATTTATTTCAACTCTAATATTTTAAAAGACAAAAATTTACGCTCTTTCTAATTAAAAATTATAATTTATACTACCAATTGAAACAGCTCTAGTAATTGTCATATTTATGCTTGATCCTCACTCAAATCGTTCTAATAATTGTCATAGTTATATACTCACTCAACTCACCCTAAAAATATTAATGCATAAATGGTATTTAAACTTCTTAGTTTTTTACCTTTTTAGTATTTGAATTTTTTTTTTTTTACAATAAGTATTTGAACTTGTAAAAAAAATTTAAATTGGTGTCTGTAACTGATTTTGTATAATAAAATGTTGATATATCTTATTTTAAAAAAAATTGATTTAAATGTTCTTCTTTTATATTAAATTTTATTTTTTTTTCTTTTCAATTTAAAAAAATTATTTTTTGTTTTATTCATATAAATTAAATTTGAAAATGAAATATACATAATATCAATAAAATCAAATCAAACAAATAAAAATTGAACCATTACTATTAAAAAATAAAAATAAAATAAAAAATTTAATTAATTTTTAATTTATATTAAAGAGTGAAAATAAAAAAACTTTTAATTAAAATAAAAAATAAAAATTACTTATTAGAATTAAAAATAAAAAGTAAATTAATTTTTAATAAATAAAAAATTTAATTTAACTAAAATTATGAAATAAAAATTGAATTCGACGACCATAATTAAAAAATTAAAATTAAAATAAAATAATATTCATTTTTAATTTAGTTTGATAAACAAAAAATAATTTTTTATTTCTAATAATTTTTGAAAGAAATAATTGGAATAAAAAAGAAAATAAAGTCTAATATAAAAAAACACTAAAATTAATTTACTGTTTAATGTAAGACACACGAGTACTTTAATCTATAAAACCTATTAAAAACACTAATTTAAAAATTTTAACAATTCCGACAATTAATTTTAAAAAAAATAATAATAATTCGAACACTAATATATAAAAACTGAAAAATTCAAAACACTATGAATAATATTCATCCTCTCAAAAATATCTAACAATAGAAAAAAAAAAAAAAAAAAAAAAAAAAAAGAAACAGATAGTGTTCAGAAAATGTGGAGGACAATAGGTGCGTACCAATGGCGAATGGTATGCTACCTGTTTTTAGCGTGCATTTTAGTGATAACAATATCTCTTCTTTTTGAAAGATGGAATCTATTATTGATGATAGAGATTGAGCATGTACTTCATATACATATGCTGATATGCACATGGCGTGGCAATGTACACTAGCATTCACAGCCCACGCTATTTCTTTGTCTAGGCATAAATTAGATTTATATTCTCTGAATTTAAATGTCATTTTTTATTTTTTATTTTTTCTCTAAATTTTATATCACATAATATTTTTTTTTCAACATTTTTTATTCTCTAAATTTTATATCTCATAATATTTTTAACAAAAAATTACTATTAAATTACTTTTTTTATAAATTTCTAAGTCAATTTTTTGAGCCGACATTTTTTACTATCATTTTAATCCAGTGACATGAAGCTAAAACAGAAAAACTAAGAAAATAGGAGAATTTTTTTTTTTTAAATGTTGTTTAATGGGAAATTATATTTATTTATATAATTTTTAGTTATAAATGGTGAAAATATATTTATGAAATTATTGTTATTTCAAAAAAAGTAAATGCGATTTTTTTCAATTAATTATGTAATATCACTATAGCTGTAGTGCATACACAAGAAGTGCATTACATATTCAGCATTTAACTTGGTTTGACCTATCGCGTTTACTGCGGTTTCGGTTGCACAGTATGGAAAAAGTGGAAACTTTCTTGTCAATTTTTTTTTTCCTTTTTTAAACGGTTCTATTCAAAATTTATTAATCGCTAATTATATGTTTCGATTGGGACAAAATTATAAACAGTAAAAATTTTGTAATAATTAATTTAATATATGCTAAAACTTAAATTTAAAATCTAATTTTCATAAAAGTTTTGTAATAATTAATTTAATATTTCATCTGTTCCTTTTTAATTGTCATTGAAGAATTATGCACATAAATTAAGAAATATAATTAATATATATGTAAAATATTATACTATTTTTATATTAATTCTTTCAATTAATGCACATAGGAGTATTAATTTTCTATATTTCTAAAAATAGTGTATGTATAAATAAAGATATGATAGAAAAAAAAAATAATTAAAATGTATTGGAAATTAAAAATATCAAATAAATAAAAATAAAAAATTCAACTTAAAATGATAATTAAAAAAACAGATGAAATATAAGCTAAAACTTAAATTCAAAACCTAATTTCCATAAAAACTTTGTTCTAGTCAATCTTTCTTTTCAATCAACAAGATATCCAACTTTATCCAATATGTTTTGATAGCTACAAAATTTATAATTAATTATAATTGGTGCCTTCCCTATAAATACCAATCATGCAAAAGCATATTTCCTTCTCAAAGAGACATCTTATCAACCTTCCACTTTGTCGCAATACTTTCCATATTCTTGATTTATATAGTTCCATGATCTTCCCCCACCCCACATTACACCTAAATTAATCAACATTTAACAACTGAAAAAGTCTATGAACTTGACTCTTACTAATTCTTAAAGTATACAAGAAAATATGGATTATGTAAGATTGATTGCCTTTCTCAATGGTTGCTTTTGATTATTTAGAAAATAAATAAATAATCCTACTCGAATATAATTTGTGTTGAAATTAAAAATATATATTAAAATTTTCAGATTAAAAACTTATAAAATTATATATATATTATTTTTTAAACTAGTTAAAGTGATTAATTCTCCACCACAAAAAGAAGGACAATGGAAAAATGAGAATTAGAATCCTACTTTCTACATTTGAATGACTACATATTTTATCATTTAAACTATTCATGTGATAATTTTATCCTATTCTCATCACCCAAGTTAGAAAGTTTTTTCAAACTTCAATAGTATATGTTCACCCATGTGGGTATTGAAATATTTGAAATTATAATATCAATTAATATATTTTAGAGAAAAAATAAATTATTTATTTATTAAAAATTAAAAATTAAAATTTTAAAGTACAATTAAGATGTATTAAAATAAAATTTTATTACATAAAATTATTCATCTTATTTTTCAATATCATTAACATAATGCTTGATGTGCAACCCAATGATCCTTTAATAGCTTTAATTAGTTGCATATAGATTCTCTAATTTTTAAATGAGCATAATTGCAAAATTATCAATAAAATTTTTATAATAGAGATACATGATACATGGAGCTATCCAATAATTATTTTTATTTATTTAAGGAGATAGATGGAGTGATATACCTAATTGTTAAGGCCGTTTTCCAAAACCATGAAAACGATCATAAAAATATGAAAATGTCTCACCAATTAATGAAATTGATGAACATGAACACTTTTCAAACCTTTTAGACTTAACCGAACCACTAAAATTTTACCCAATCATCAATCAAATCTTATTGAGATCAAAATAAACTTAAAACAAACCTTAACCATACCCTGATGGTGTTGGGAAAGAGGTTTGAAATGTTTGATGAGAGAGAATTTCTCCTGATTCATGTCATGTAAGTCAATGAGTAAAGTCCTAAATAAAGGCTAGTTTATGTTTGTTTCTATGTTTTTCAATCTTATATATATATGTCGAGTTTAGCCAAAATCTTACAACTAATGAAAAATGAGAATTGAACCGAACTGAATTTACTTGGTTCAATTCAATTTTTTAAGTCAGACGAATTTTTTATAGCCCTATTTTTCAAGTTTATTACATCATTTTTTTCATTCATCTTGTTTGGCTATAAATAGAAGGTTCCATGAAGCATTTAGGACTAATGAAAATTAATGGAGAACAAATTAGAAAAAGATAGATAAACTATGTCAAAATAATGAGAGTTGTGAATAAAATTGAGAACAAAATAAGCAAAAATAAAAGGAAACTTTAATTCTCTCTCTTTGATCTCTTATTTCTCAACCCAAACCCAAAGAATAGTCTCTGCAAATCCATTTCAAATCTAGCACAAATCTCTTTCTTAAATCAATCCCAAAATCAAATTCAAACCATCCGAAAAACCCTTTTGTCCTTAAACCTTCTCAATCAATTCTCTTCAATCGATTCTTGTTTCTTGGTGTGTTCTTCATCAAATTATAAGACTAAACACTTTTAATAACACATTTTTTTTATCTTTATTAAAATCTTTTATTTTGGGGTTTAAAACTTTATCCATTTGATTTTTCATCAAAAAATATGAATTTGAAGTTGTCCGAGGGGTGGATGGCCAAACTTAGTTGATGAATAGTTTGTCAACTATCCAACCTATAATTTCAACCATTGAGGCCTTGTAGGCTTATTGTTTCTTCATGAAATCTAGCTAAACAATCTTCAAAACCAACCATCCCCTATTTTTCATCCTTTGTGATTTCTATAATGGTTCTAAGGAGTTCTAAGGGTTCCTTAATGTGTATAGTTTTTCATACAACTTTAAGGTCCTAAGATGATAGGAATAAAGCATTTTCAATTTTAAATATGGAAGCAAACCTAAGTTCTTTTTCAATTTTAAATTATTTTCATTTAATTTTTCACTTTCATTATTATTCTTTATTTGCTTACTCTTCTATTTGATTTTGATTCTTGCATTTGGTTAATGACTGAGGCTTTGGTCTTTATTAAATGATTAATGGTATAATGATAATTTATTTTTCTTTGATGTAATAAGTGCTTCCTTTTGTACAATTTTTTTCTCTTATTTATTTTATGTTTATATCAGTATGCTTTGTGACTTTCATTTGGTGTTTTCTTGATTTGGTTGATAAGTGATGAAACAATATAAGTGAACTCCATTTATGTATGTCTTATGTGAGGTTTTCTTTGAAGTGTTTTATGTTTAATTTTGATGTTTGAAGTGTCTTATTTTCTATTACATTATTATTATTTAATAGGTGTATATTTGAGTCTTTATGTGTAAATTGTTGTTTCTAATCAAGTTCCTAATCAAAATCCTTCCTTATTTACATATATGCATACAAATATTGCTTTCTTAATCTACACTAAGCTCTTTCCCTCTTATCTATTGCACTTTTGCATTTCACACATTTCATGCACTTGTTTGCATATCGCTTGCTTGATTGCATATTACTATCATGTGTGTGCTTTATTTTAGATCCTTTAAATACATTTTGTGTGCACCCCGACATGCATCACCATCATTCTTCCATGCACCCCGACTTCCATCATGCATCATTCATGCACGTAACCTCATATTTATTCAATACTTGTGTGAATCATACATATACATTAGCATCATTCATTGCATTTTCTTACTTATCTTATTATCAAAGTCCAAACTCCTAGTCTTTCAAGTTACTAACTTTTATTATCTCTCCTTCTCTTTTATTAACTTCTACTAACTCGTACTAACTTTTGATATTCCTTATTTATCATACTAACATCTCAAGTTTATAATTCTTATCTTTACCTTAAATTTTCTCATTTTGCTATTTTAATTTTGTTTATACTGCCTACTTTGCAAATTTTTCCTAGTTATGTTGTCTATTCTTGAAGAATACACCAAAAATATACTTCTTTGTGTTAGTTATATTTGCTTTTGTGATCATTTATTTATTTTCTTTTATGCATAATATTCACTTTAATATGATCATTATTGATTATTTCTTTTGTTGCATTCTTAGCCTTAACATATTCTTCTCTTTCTATCCTAATCTTCTTCTTACCTTATTATTTTTCTTATTTTACAATTACCCTTTTATATAACATATTTTTATTTCTTCAATCCTAATTTTTTATTTTTTCTAATTTTTGTAGTTTATTTCTTTATTTTATGGTCAATTTCATTAATTTTTATGATTCTCATTTCACATTTTCTTAATTTTTAGTATTTTTTTCCTTTACTTTTGTCTAAATTTCATATTTTGATATATGTAATAATTCTTATTTTTCTCATTTTTATAAATTTCTCTTTTCTAAAAAATAATCTTGTTTTTTAACTTATCTTTTTTATCTTTCCATTTTACATAACAATTATCATTTTTTTATTTTTATATTATGTATTTTATTATAAAAAATAAGTTTTTGCTTTGTTATAAATTAGTTTTGATTTTAATTTTATCAAATTTTCACGGAATTAATCTCAAAAATAATTTTGTTAGTTAACAATAATAGTTTTTCCTTTTAGTACTTCTTTTGAATTTTTATATTCTATATTTTTTAAAAAAAAATATTAATTTATATTTTAAATATTTAAGAATATTTTATTAATAATGAATTTCACACATTTCTTTTATTTATTTTATTCAAATTATTCTAATAATTTTAATAAATTTTATTTTTAATTAAAATTATTCAAATATTTTAGCAGGATTTATTTTGTAAGTTTAATAAAAAGTTAGGATTTTTTATGTAATTAGTCAAATCTACTTAGCATATGTAGGCTCTTATCTGAGAAAATGGGCTCCACTAACTGGCACATAAGCTATCCATTAAAGAAATTTTAACGGATGATTACTTTTGTCAAATTTTGAGATGTTATGAGTAAAACTGACAATAAAAATAAATTACGATTTTATTTGTAAATTGTATAAAACTGTAATATCCCGAGTTTTTAAATAAATTTAAACTGCATTGGGATATGCAGTGTTAATAATTTTTGTATATATTTATGATTATTTTCATGAGTTTGATAATTATTAAGTTATTTTAATTATTCTTAATTATTTTAAGTTCTTTACGTAAAATTTTCCCAGAAATATTATTTTCGGGGAAATTAACACGTAAATAATTTAATATTAATTATTTTAAATAGTTTTACAAGTTGCATGAGTTCATGCATTATTCTAATTGTCGTATCAAAATATATACATATACATATATTTAATAATTTTAGGGCTTATTAATTATTTTTAATTATGTATATATATATTATATAGTTGTCATTTTAATTGACATGTGTATATGTATATATATATTAATTATTTTAAATCATGTGGTGTAAAATTATTTGAAATATAATAATATATAATATTATAATTAAAGTTAAAGTTAAAGTTATATATATATATATATATATATAAATTCAGAAGTTTGTTAAATTTACAAGTTTTGCCATCCACCTTCCTCATTTTCCCGATCACCTCTCCCTCGCCATTCTGCCGTCTGCCAAGCCGTTCCCTTGCCGTCAGTGTGCCTCCCAACGTGCCACCATTGTCCCCAGCCAGTTCCGCTGCCAGTAGCACCCGTTTCCGCCGTTATAGAAGCTTGAAATAACCGGAAGTCTGAAACTCGACCCAAGCTCCGATCGATGTGATTCCGGCCACCATTTCTCATGCCACCGGTCTCTATTTTCTCCTTGAGCTCCGGTGAGTGTGATTCCAAGTTTTTTTTCACTTAAAATGGTCTAGATTTTCTTAGGTTTTGATTTTCCAATTTCGGCCATTTAGGATTCTTGAATTTTTTGAGCTTCAATTTGATTGATTCAAGCAAACTCCCTTCAAAAAATTTGATCCTAGTAGCTTAATATACATGATGTAATTTTTTTAGAATTTTTGGAATTTATTTTGATTTTTGAGAATTTTTATTATTTTATTCTTATTTTCTAATTTTTGAAAATTAATTAATTAAATTATGAAATTGTTTTTTATGGTAATTATAGGTGTTGAAATGAATTTTAGAAATTTATTTGTAATTTTTGTGAATTTTTATATATTTATTTGGAATTTATTAAGTTTATGTAATTTTAAAAAATTAGGTTAATTATGTGTTTAATTGAAATTAATTGGTTAATTGAGTATATTTATTGATATTATTGAATTATATGTTGAGAAAATTAATTTTGAGTAATTATGCTATTTTTGGTGAATTTTTTATTAATTTTAGTGAATTTATATATATATGGGTATTTTGATAATTTGACACCAAATTGGTTAAAAATGTAATTAAATTGGTTTCATTAGTTATTTAAGGTATAAAAATGATTTCTACAAATTATTTAGTATTTTTAACTAATTAAAACTATTTTTCGTAAATTATTTTCAAATTATATATAATATACGATTTTTCTAAATAAACGAGTTTTTATCGGTTTTTAATGTGTTTTAGGGTTAATTATGTAATTTGGATTTATAAGATGTATTTTTATTATAAAAGGGCATTTTCAGTATTTTTGTAATTGTTCTGTGAATTGTGGACCTCGGTCGGTAAATTGTAGTTTGGAGTCCGACCGAGGGATTGTGGTTGTGAATATTGTGTTCTTTCGAAGTGTGTTTCTTTGCAGGACCAGCTCTACTCTTTGAGTAGAGAGATGTCCATTTTACAGGGGAGGTTCTGCCAGATTTTTGGTAGAATTCTCGTAAAACATGATGTCCGGTCAAATTCTGATTCTAATTCTGTGTCTAGTATTCTAGATCGAGTTTCTAGGATTTTCTGTTAGATTTATTCTGATTTTTGTTGTCGTTTGTTTGTCTAGTTGCTCCAAGACCGAGGCCTAGTGGACCAGGCCCGTCAGATCCGTCTCGAGGAGCGCAATAACTGTGAGTTATTATTTTATATATATATATATATATATATATATATATATATATATATATATATATATATATATATATATATATATGTTTTAGGGTGCATGTTTTAGAAATGTATGGTTTATTTTGATAAATATGCATAAATAATTTAATTAATACTTAGGTTTATTTTTGGTATATTTTTTATATATTTTAAATTATATGCATGTTTTATTAAACATTTATATTTAAAATGTTTTTAAATATATTTTTAGTTTATTTTGCAATTATATTGGATTTATTTGATGTATATATACTCGAAATATATCTGGTTTACTTTTGGTATATTTCTAGTATATATATGGTTTATGTTGCTATTTTATTCAATCTCATGCCTCATTTATTTATTTATGAATGTATTTTTTTATTTAATAATAAAGGATGTCAATAGAACGTACTTAATGGGCAGCACTAGGACCGAGTACATACCGGCACGCCGATAGCATTTAGGCTATATTACTAACCTATTTATGGATATTGATCGGATTGATTTATGTGATGTGAGATATGATTTGGGAGTATGATTTTTGGAGCTCGGTTGACCAAGTGTCTCGAGGCCAATCACACTGACAGTCAGACTGTTGGAGCTCAGTTGACTTAGTGTCTCAGGGCCAGTCTACTGTCCATAATGGAACAAGTGAACTTATTTGGAATAAGTGAGCCTGTATGGCTAGAGTGTTGTCTAACACTGTTTGAGGTTGCAATTTTCTAGGGTTCTATTTGATCCTTCATAAACAGTGATTTTCAGTAAATATATAAAATGATTTTGTTGCATCTGTGTGTATTTGCTTGTATATATATTTATTATATATATTATTGACTGTGTGCATTGCCATTTAGTTATACATGTATATATATTATAACAATTCACTCAATGAGGTTTGACTCCCCTCCGTTGACTATTTTTCAGGAGAGTCATCCTCTTCAGACCTCAGTAGCAGACCCATACGCTGGATTTCTTCCGCCCCGGCTTCATTATGTAAACTGCTTATCTGAGTTTTACTTATTAATCTAGACACTGCAGTAGTTGTAAATAGTTATGGGGTTTATATATTTATTTGTGTGAGTTATGTATTTCAAATATTTGAATTGGATTTGTATTAAAAGATTATTTATATATATGAGATGAGGATGTTCGATTTAATATCATTGATGGATTATTATTTTTTTATATTTATAATATAATTTCTGCTGCATAATATTTTAATTATGTTATTATTATTATTACATGTTTTTATTTTATTTTAAGGCTTGCTACGGGTTTCGGATTCGAAAGAATTCCCATTCCCTAGTGCTAGTCATGGCCCCTGTTTTGGGTCGTGACAAAGTTGGTATTAGAGCGGAGTTTTGCGTTAAGGCTTTAGTTATATGAGTTGTGGCCCTAGTTTTCAGTGTTATGTTTTCTTTTGGTAACTACTGCAGTGAATTAGGTTTGAGTATGTCTTGATAAGTATTTGTTGCTTTAGTTTTTTACGTTATTCCTCCATTGTTTATTTTGTTTGAATCATTCTATTTGTCTTTTCAATATGAGGAGGCGAGTGTGTGTTGCTCCACCGGTCGTTGAGGCCGAGGATGATGAGTCCTTTCAAGATGAGGTTTTACCTCCTGAGCCCCCAGTTAGACACAGAGGTCGTGGCAGACGTAGACCTCGAGGAGCGACAGGTCACCGTAGGCAGAGAGAGATACAGGACGAGGAGCCTATAGAGCCTGAGTATGAGGATGTTCCTGTACCTCCAGTCGTTTAGCCTATTCAGCCTGCCTATCAGCAGGGTATGTTTGACCCTGAGGCAGCTCTGTTCTATGCCAGAGTTGGCAGGATTGCTTTCGATGGGACTTCCGATCCATTAGATTTTTTACATGCTATCAAGACTAGGACTCAAACTGCTCACACAGAGTACCAGCGGATTATAATCGTTGAGCTTTCTGTCGAAGGACCAGCCTTGGACTGGTTCATTCAGATGATTCAACCTTATAGGATGACAATGACCTGGGCTCAGTTTCGAGAGCGGTTTATGAGGAGATTCTGTCCAGAGCCGCTTCGTTTGAGTTATCGTCTCTGATTGACCAGTATTTCTCGCGGTGATCGATCAGTAGAGGAGTACACCCGCGAGTTCCTTCGACTGGGTAGATATGTAGAGGATCTGATGTGAGACCAGTATTTTGCAGTCATTACCTACGTCACCGGATTGGGTTCATTATTTACTGGTATGCCTACAACGGGCCTTGCTCTAGAGTCTGTTATAGAGTTGGCCAAGGAGATTGAGCTGAGGCTAGTTAGGCAGGGAGCGATGCCTGATTATTACTAGCTGGGTGTTCAGTCGAGTGGATTACAGACTACTCCGTATTCGAGTTTTCATGTTGGTTTGAGTAGTCAACAGAGAGGTCCGACTCAGCAGAGTCAGAGGCAGCAACAGCAACTGCATCGGAGCAGTAGACATGGCCGTGGAGGTCATCGTAGACCATTCAGACTCGGGTCAGGTGCTTCGAGTAGTAGCAGCGGTCATAGTTCTAGATCAGCTGCCAGTGTTTGCCAGACCTGCGGTAGAGTCCATCAGGGACTATGTTACCTGACACCACTGACATGTTTCAGATACGGGAAGATAGGATATTATGTCAGATCGTGTCCATATTCCGGGTATTAGCAGCCACAAATTCTGTGATTTCCATAGTAGTCAATTGCTAGTGTTGTACCCGTTCCATTTCAGTTACCTCCAGCCCAGCATCAAAGTTCCACTCAGCTTGTTCCCCAACAGGGTCGTGGTAGAGGTGCTAGGGGAGGTGCCAGAGGTGTTGGCCAGGCTTCTACCAGCCAACAGGGAGGTTGAGGACAGGCCAGAGTCTTCTATCTCACTCAGTAGGATGCTCAGGCATCTAATGCAGTCGTGGTAGGTATTATTTCTGTTTGATCCGGGTGTCATGCATTCATTTATTTCTCCTATTTTTGCTTCCAAGTCTTATTGGCAAGCTTCGAGGATGGCTTTTCCTTTGTCTATCGCCACTCCTCTAAGTGATTCTTTGGACACTGATATTGTTCTTTCTGGTTGTCTAGTTATGGTTGGAGATAGAGAATTATCCGCTGATTTGATTCTGTTGGATGTGATGGAATTTGATGTTATTTTGGGTATGGATTGGTTATCTCAACACTATGTCGTGGTGGATTATCGGAATAAAGAGGTGACTTTCATAATTCCTAGTGAAAAAGAATTTAAGTTTATGGTTAATAGGAGTTTAGCACCTCAGAATCTTATTTCTGCTATTATGGCTAAGAAGTTGTTGAGGAAAGGTTATCAGGTATATTTGGCATTAGTCAAGGATACTTCAGTGGAGAAGTTATCACTCACAGATGTTCTTGTTGCTTGTGAGTTTCCTGATGTTTTTCCTGAGGAGTTGCCAGGTTTACCACCTCACAGAGAAATTGAGTTCTGTATAGATGTGGTTCCATGTACTATTTCTATATCTATGCCACCCTACAGAATGGGTCCTATAGAGTTACAAGAGTTATTGGATAAGGGTTTCATCAGACCCAGTGTTTCTCCTTAGGGTGCACCAGTCCTATTTGTGAAGAAGAAGGATGGTACCCTGAGACTGTGCATTGACTATAGAGAGCTAAATAATGTGACAATGAAGAACAAGTATCCTCTCCCGAGGATAGATGACTTGTTTGATCAACTATAGGGTGCACAGTTCTTTTCCAAGATTGATCTGAGGTCAGGTTATCATCAGTTGTGGATCAGTGAAGCCGATGTTCCTAAAATGGCATTCTGCACTCGATATGGCCACTATGAGTTTCTGGTGATGTCTTTTGGTTTGACTAATGCACCAGCAGCTTTTATGGACCTGATGAACAGGGTATTCAAACCGTATGTGGATCAGTTTATGGAAGTCTTCATAGATGATATACTGGTATATTCGAGGAGTATGGAGGAGCATGTATATCACTTGAGGATTGTACTGGGGACACTGAGAGATCATCAGCTTTATACTAAATTCTCAAAATGTGATTTCTGGATGGAGAGTGTTGCTTTTCTTAGACACGTGGTGTCTAAAGATGGTATCCAAGTTGATCCACAGAAGATTGAGGCAGTGTCTGAATGGCCTAGACCGACTTCTGTTACTGAGATTTGGAGTTTTCTGGGTTTAGTCAGGTATTATAGGCAGTTTGTGCAGGATTTTTCTAGAATTGCAACTCCTATGACTCGCTTGACTCAGAAGAATGTTAGATTCAAGTGGTCAGAAGCTTGTGAGAATAGTTTTCAGTTGTTGAAGGAGAAATTGACCACAGCCCCAGTGTTAGCTTTGCCTAATAGTGTGGAAAAGTTCACAGTTTATTGTGATGCCTTTAGAGTTAGCCTTGGTTGTGTGTTGATGCAGAATGGTAGGGTGATAGCCTATGCTTCGAGGCAGTTGAAGAAGCATGAGCAGAATTATCCTACACATGACCTTGAGATGGCTGTAGTGATCTTTACTCTCAAGATCTGGAGACATTATCTGTACAAGGTGACTTGTGAGATTTTCACTGATCACAAGAGCCTTAAGTACATTTTCCAGCAGAGGGATCTGAATTTGAGGCAGAGGAGATGGTTGGAATTGTTAAAAGATTATGACTGTGAGATATTATATCATTCAAGCAAAGCTAATATGGTAGCAAATGCCTTGAGTAAAAAGTCCTTAGGTAGTCTTGCTCATACCAGTGTTGAGAGGAGACCGTTGATCCGGGAGTTGCATTTGTTGGTGGATGAAGGTCTGATGATGAAGATCAGTAGGTCAAGTGAACTGCTAGCTCCATTTAAAGTGCAATATTTACTGAGAGATAGGATTAAGGCAGCTTAGAGCCGAGATCCTATTCTAGAAGAGCTTGCAGAGAATGTTCGAGCAGGGAAGTTCACTGATTTCACACTCGATGATGATGGTGTGTTATGGAACAATGGTAGACTGTGTGTTCCTGATGTGGATGATTTAAGAGAAGAGATCCTAAAGGAAGCACATTCTACAGCCTATAGCATACATTCGGGTGTCACTAAAATGTACCACAGTATTAAAGATTTATATTGCTGGGACGGACTGAAGAAGGATGTTATTGATTATATTACTAAGTGCCTGACGTGTCAGCAAGTGAAAGCTAAACATCAGAAGCCTTATGGGAAGCTTCAGCCTCTTCCTATTCCCGAGTGAAAGTGGGAAAGGATAGTTATGGATTTTGTGGTTGGTTTACCTCGTTCTAAGGATGGATACGATTCCATCTGGGTGATTGTAGAAAGGTTGACTAAGTCTGCACATTTCTTGCCTGTGAAAGCCACCTATTATGTAGCTAGATTGGTGAAGCTATATGTGAAGCATATTGTGTGCCTTCATGGAGTACCTGTGTCCATTATGTCAGACAAAGGTTCAATTTTTACCTCTCATTTTTTGCAGAAGTTGCAGGAAGCGATAGGCACTAGGTTAGATTTCAGTACTGCTTTTCATCCTCAGACAGATGGCCAGTCTGATAGAACGATCCAGACACTGGAAGATATGTTAAGGATGTGTGTTCTGGATTTGAGAGGTAGCTGGGATGATCATTTGCCACTTATAGAGTTTTCATATAATAACAGCTACCATAGCAGTATTGGCATGGCACCATATGAGGCGCTGTATGGAAGGAAATGTAGATCCCCTCTAAGTTAGGATGAGATTGGGGAGAGAGCTTTGACTGGACCTGAGATGGTTCAGGATGCTACAGAGAAAGTCACCGTGATTAAGCACAGAATAGAAACCGCAGTTAGCAGGCAGAAGAGCTAATATGAACCCTAAAAGGGATTAAAAGTGCAAGAATGTATTTTTGACAATTTTAATCAATTAAGTAAGGTTTTTCCTTAACTTTGTTCTTTTGAAACTTTGCAAGTTTACTTGAATTGTTTCACATCTACCTTTCATTATAATTGCTAGGTTAGACTTAGAATTGTGTGATTGTTCATCTTATAATAGCTAAGTATCTTGCTTCAAATCAATAAGCAAGGGGTTTAGCTCTATCAACACAACCTATCCTTAATGATCCTTGGGCAACGATTTCAAAGTTGGATGCTCTATCTCTGTTATAGGTAGGGTTCGTATCAGTTTGGTATCAGAGCCAAACTTCAAGGTTTGGTTACGTATCCTTTAATTTTTATATATTATCTATTCTTTTCTTCTTCATAATTCTTCATATATTAAAAAAACAAAATTTTTTTTGAGTAAAACACGTGAGCATTCACATCCTTGAGTATAAACACGTAAAGGAGTGCTTTATGAGGATTTTCTTTCTATATCTTTTCAAAACTAATTTTTTTTTAGCATGGACATGCCTTATTTTCTTAATGGGGATGATCCTTTTGTTTACTTGAAATGGGTACAACAAATGGAGGAGATATTTGATTCTCTTCAGATAAGTGATTTTAAAAAGTGCAAACTTGCTTCTAACAAATTTGTGGGTCATGCTGCTATATGGTGGGAAGATTTGATGGTAAATAAGGTTAGAAATTGGGAGTTAATGAAAAAGTTAATGTCTAGATATTTCATTCCTCATGATGTTAGGAATAACTTTTATCTTAAATTAGAAAGACTTAAATAAGGCGATGTGTTAATTGTTGATGATTATGCTAAAAAGTTTAAGTTTTTTGTAATTACAAGTGATTTAGGTGAATCTGAAGGACAGAAAATTACAAGATTCATAAATGGGCTTAAGAATGAAATTAGACAAGATCTTATGTTTGTGGTACAATTGCAACTTAATTTGTCTTTGAATGATGTAATTTCATTTGCTTTAGATAGAGAGAGTTGGAGTAATAAGGTTGATAATCAAAGTGGTGCTAATGCTGAAGTGGTGTTAAGTGATCATGAGAAGAAGCATGAGGATCAATTATATGATCAAGCTAATAAAGTGGAGGAGATCATTATTCATGAAAAGAAGCGTGAAAAAGAAGTGGTTGTGTGTAAGGAGATCAAAATAGAGTGTGAATCCAAGAATAGTGATTTTGTTGAAGTCATTGAAGATAATAAGGAGTGTTTGCAAAGTTTTGAGCAATGTAGTGAAGTTGTACAAGGATTAACTACTCAAGAAGTTGCTACGAGTGCATCTAATGATCATGAAGAGTGCATGCATCATGAAGAGGAGTATCAAGAAGTTTGTGCACAAAAGAAAGAGGAGGATAACAAGCTGGTTATTCATCATGATTATGCTAACAACTCTATTCTTTCTTTTTCCAGTGTTTTGAAATTTTTTTTACAGACTTCTATGCCATACAAAGATCATTTTGCTGATGTTATTGAAGTTCCTTATGTCAACAATGCAATCTATAGAGTCTTCGCTTGTGCCAAGAAGAACTTGAGATATTCATGTTTCAAGTTTAGAAGGAAGCAACAAGAATGCAATCCTTATAAGTTCATGACCAAAAGTTTTATGCTTCGATTGTTCAATCAAGTTCAAGTTATTTTGAAGCTATTTTTTTGGAGCATTACTTCAAAGGAGACATTTTCAATAAAGGAGTTTGTGTTTGACCCTGAAGGATTCATGAATTTATTAACTTTAAAAGATGGCTATGATTCGAGGGCGAATCATCTTAAAAAAGGAGGGAATAATATGAACCCTAAAAGGGATTAAAAGTGCAAGAATGTATTTTTGACAATTTTAATCAATTAAGTGAGGTTTTTCCTTAACTTTATTCTTTTGAAACTTTGCAAGTTTACTTGAATTGTTTCACATCTACCTTTCATTACAATTGCTAGGTTAGACTTAGAATTGTGTGATGGTTCATCTTATAATAGCTAAGTATCTTGCTTCAAATCAATAAGTAAGGGGTTTAGCTCCATCAACACAACCTATCCTTGATGATCCTTAGGCAACGATTTCAAAGTTGGATGTGCGTTCTATCTCTGTTATAGGTAGGGTTCGTATCAAGAGCTATGAGGATCCTAGGCGCAAAGATGTAAAGTTTCAGGTTGGAGACTTTTTTTTCTGAAGGTGTCTCCGATGAATGGTATTATGAGATTTGGCAGGAAGGGTAAGTTAGCACCGAGATATATCTAACCGTTCGAGATTCTGGAGAGAGTTGGCACTGTTGCATATTGGCTGGCTTTGCCCCCAAGCATGTCCCAAGTGCATCCAGTATTTTAAATCTCGATGTTGAGGAAGTATATCTCAGACCCTTCATATGTGTTACAGCCCGACAGTGTAGAAGTGAGTGAAGATTTGACATTTGTAGAAGAACCTGTGGCGATCGTTGATTACCAACTTCGATAGTTGCGGTCGAAACAGATTCCGATGGTCAAGGTTCTGTGGCGTAGCAACAAAGTTGAGGAGCATACGTGGGAGACTGAAGCTAAGATGCGAGCTTCTTACCCGTATCTCTTCCCTTCTTGATCTTATAATTTTCTTTTCTAGAATTCGGGGACGAATTCTTGTAAGGGGGAAAGACTGTAATATCCCAAGTTTTTAAATAAATTTAAACTGTATCGGGATATGCAGTGTTAATAATTTTTGTATATATTTATGATTATTTTCATGAGTTTGATAATTATTAAGTTATTTTAATTATTCTTAATTATTTTAAGTTCTTTATGTAAAATTTTCCCGAGAATCTTATTTTTGGGGAAATTAACACGTAAATAATTTAATATTAATTATTTTAAATAGTTTTACAAGTTGCATGAGTTCATGCATTATTTTAATTTTCGTATCAAAATATATACATATACATGCATATATATACATATATTTAATAATTTTAGGGTTTATTAATTATTTTTAATTATGTATATATATATTATATAGTTGTCATTTTAATTGACATGTGTATATGTATATATATATTAATTATTTTAAATCATGTGGTGTACAATTATTTGAAATATAATAATATATAATAGTATAATTAAAGTTAAAGTTATATATATATATAAATTTAGAAGTTTGTTAAATTTACAAGTTTTGCCATCCACCTTCCTCATTTTCCTGATCACCCCTCCCTCGCCATTCCACCGTCTGCCAAGCCGTTCCTTTGTCGTCAATGTGCCTGCCGGCGTGCCACCATTGTCCCCAGCCAGTTCTGCCGCCAGTAGCACCCGTTTCCAGTGTCGGAGAAGCTTGAAATAGCCAGAAGTCCGAAACTTGACCCAAGCTGCGATCGACGTGATTCCGGCCACCATTTCTCACGCCACCGATCTCTATCTTCTTCTTGAGCTCCAGTGAGTGTGATTCCAAACTTTGTTTCACTTAAAACGGTCTAGATTTTCCTAGGTTTTGATTTTCCAATTTCGGCCATTTAGGGTTCTTGAATTTTTTGAGCTTCAATTTGATTGATTCAAGCAAACTCCCTTCACAAACTTTGATCCTAATAGCTTAATCTACATATTGTAATTTTTGTGGAGTTTTTAGAATTTATTTTGATTTTTGAGAATTTTTATTATTTTATTCTTATTTTCTAATTTTTGAAAATTAATTAATTAAATTATGAAATTGTGTTTTATGGTAATTATAGGTGTTGAAATGAATTTTAGAAATTTATTTGTAATTTTTGTGAATTTTTATATATTTATTTGGAATTTATTAAGTTTATGTAATTTTGAAAAATTAGGTTAATTATGTGTTTAATTGAAATTAATTGGTTAATTGAGTATATTTATTGACATTATTGA
Source organism: Mallotus nudiflorus (assembly GCA_947683625.1). NCBI lineage: Eukaryota > Viridiplantae > Streptophyta > Magnoliopsida > Malpighiales > Euphorbiaceae > Mallotus > Mallotus nudiflorus. The sequence goes on along the minus strand of CANTUR010000793.1, from coordinate 2,268,415 downwards.
ATTATATGTTGAGAACATTAATTTTGAGTAATTATACTATTTTTGGTGAATTTTTTATTAATTTTAGTGAATTTATATATATAGGGGTATTTTGGTAATTTGACACTAAATTGGTTAAAAATATAATTAAATTGGTTTTATTAGTTATTTAAGGTATAAAAATGATTTCTACAAATTATTTAGTATTTTTAACTAATTAAAACTATTTTTCGTAAATTATTTTCAAATTATATATAATATACGATTTTTCTAAATAAATGAGTTTTTATCGATTTTTAATGTGTTTTAGGGTTAATTATGTAATTTGGATTTATAAGATATATTTTTATTATAAAAGGGCATTTTCGATATTTTTATAATTGTTCTGTGAATTGTGAACCTCAGTCGGTAAATTGTAGTTTGGAGTTCGACCGAAGGATTATGGTTGTGAATATTGTGTTATTTCGAAGTGCGTTTCTTTATAAGACCGGCTCTACTCTTTGAGTAGAGAGATGTCTGTTTTACAGGGGAGGTTCTATCAGATTTTCTATAGAATTTTCGTAAAACGTGATGTTCGTTCAAATTGTAATTTTAATTCTATGTCTAGTATTCTAGATCGAGTTTCTAGGATTTTCCGTTAGATTTATTCTAATTTTTGTTATCGTTTGTGTAATATCCCGTGTTTTTAAAATATTTTTTTTACATTGTACCGGGATATGCAGTGTTAATAATTTCTGTATATTATATGATATTTTTATGAGTTGTTATGTATTTAAAACCTATTTTAATTACTATATATTATTTACAGTGCTTTACGTAAAATTTTCCCGGGACTTGCATTTTCGGGGAAATTTTCACGTAAATAATTTATTATTAATTATTTTAAATATATTTTCGGACTTGCATAAACTCATACGTATTTTTAAAATACTAAATAAAGCCTATGTGTGTAAATATTTATTTAATTAGGATTTAATATATATTACCCTAATATTTTATTATTTATTTATTAATTTATTATTATTTAATTATTTTATTTATTATTAAATTATTAAAATTATTTTATTATTATTTTTTTTCTTTCTTTTTCTTTTTTCTTTTTTCTTTTTCTTCTCTTTTTCTTTCTTTTTCTTTTCTTTCTTTTTTCTTTTTCTTCTTCTTCTTCTTCCTTCTTCCCCGTTCGCCCGACCACCCCTCACCACCGTCTGTCACGCCGATCACCTACCGTCGGTGTGCCTCCCGGCTTGCCATCGTCGTTCCCAGTCATCCCCCGCCGCCAGCAGCTTCCTTCCCCAGCGCCGACGAGCTATTTCTGCCATTTTTGGCCAAAATCTTCTCCTCGCCGTTTCTTCCTCTTCCGACCACCGTTTTCGACACCGCCGGTCTCTTTCTTCTCCTTGAGCTCCGGTGAGTGTGATTCTAGCTTTGGTTTGAGCTTAAATGGTCTAGAATTGCTTAGGTTTCGAATTTTCAATTTCAGCCTATTAGGGTTTTTGATTTTTTTGAGCTTTGAATTGATTGATTCATGAAAACTCCCTTCACAAATGTTGATCCTAGTAGCTTAATATACATGTATGAATTTTTGTGGAATTTTTGGATTTTTGGGTATTTTTGAATATTTTAATATTATTTTCTAATTTTTGGAAATTAATTATTTAAATTATGAAATTGTGTTTTATGGTTAAATTAGGTGTTTAAATGAATTATAGGAATTTATTTGGAATTTTTATGAATTTCTAAGTATTTATTTTGAATTATTTGAGTTTATGTAATTTTGGGAAAATTAGGTTAAATGTGTTTTTATTTGAAATTAATTGGTTAATTGAGTTTAATTATTGATATTATTGATAAATATGTTGAGAAAATTAATTTTGGATAATTGTATAATTTTTGGTGAATTTTTGAAGTAATTTTAGTATATTTATATATATAGGGGTATTTTGGTAATTTTACACAAAATTGGCTAAAAATGTAATTTAATTGGTTTTAATAGTTATTTAAGGTATAAAAATGATTTCTACAAATTATTTGGTATTTTTAACTAATTAAAACTATTTTTCGTAAATTATTTTCAATTATATATATAATATACGGTTTTACTAATAAAATGAGTTTTTATCGGTTTTTACAATGTTTTAAGGTTAATTATGTAATTTCTACTTATAAAATGAATTTCTATGTTATAAGGATATTTTTGGTATTTCCTGAATTGTTCTGTGTTTGTGGACCCCGGTCGGTAGATTGTAGTCTGGAGTCCGACCGAGGGGTTGTGGATTTGTGTTGAGCTTGTTTTTCGAAGTATATTTCCTTGCAGGGTCGGCTCTACTCTTTTGAGTAGAGAGATGTCCGTTTTACAGGGGAGGTTCTGCCGGATTTTTGGTAGAATTCTCGTAAAACGTGATATCCGGTCGAACCCTAATTTCTGATTCTGTGTTTAATACTCTAGATCGAATTCTAGGATTTCTGTTAGGTTTATTCTAATGTCTGTCGTTATTTGTTTGTTTAGTTGCGTCGAGACCGAGGGCTAGTGGACCAGGCCCATCGGACCCGTCTCGTGGAGCGCACTAGGTGAGTTACTATACTATATATATATGCTTAGGATGCATGATTTAGAAATATATGTTTTATTTTGATTAAAATGCATAAATAATACGAATTGTATTCAAGTATATTTTTGGTTTATTTTTGGTATATATTAAATTATATGCATGTTTTGTAAATAAAATATATTTAAAATGTTTTTAAATATATTTCCAACTTAATTTATAATTTGATTGAATTCATTTGACATATATATACTCGAAATATACCTGGTTTACTTTGGTATATTTTCGGTATATATATGGTTTATATTGTTATTTCAATTAAATTCATGCATCATTTGATTGTGAATGAATGTTTTATATTTATTAATGAAGGATATCGATAGAACGTGCTACCTAGTGGGCAGCACTAGGACCGAGTACGTACCGGTACGCTTATAGTATTTAGGCTATATTACTAACCATTTGTGGATATTGATTGATTATGATTATTGATATGTGTGAGATGTGGTTTGGAGGTGTGATTGCTAGAGCTCGGTTGACCAAGTGTCTCGGGGCCAATCACACTGGCAGTCAGACTGCTGGAGCTCGGTTGACTTAGTGTCTCGGGGCCAGTCTACTGTCTAAATGGATTAAGTGGATATATTTTGGAATAAGTGAGCCTGTATGGCTAGAGTGTTGTCTAACACTATTTCCGAGGTTGCGATATTCTAGGGTTCTATTTGATCCTTCATAAAAGATGATTTTCAGATAAAATATATAAAAATGATTTTATTGCATCTGTGTGTAATTGCTTGTATATATATATTAGATATATACTGTTGACTGTATGCATTATCATTTAGTGTGTATGTATATATATTATAGTAATTCACTCAGTGAGGTCTGACTCCCCTCCGTTGACTATTTTTCAGGAGAGTCAACTTCTTCATACCTCAGTAGCAGGTCGATACGCCGGATTTCTTCTGCCCCGACTTCTTTGTGTAAATTATTTACTTGAGTCTTATTTTTATAATCTAGACATTGCAGTAGTTGTGAATTAAAATGTGGGATTTTATGTATTTTATTTATGTGAGATATTGTATTATATGAACTGGATTTGTATTAAAAGATTTATATATCTATGAGATGAGATTTAACTTAAATCCAGTTGGTGTATATACTATTATGATATTTATGATTTTTATTTCCGTTGCATTATATATTGTTATTACTATGCATGTTTATTTTATTTTTAGGCTTGCTACGGGTTCCGAATTCGAAAGAATTCCCGTTCCCTAGCGTCGGTCATGGCCCCTGTTTTGGATCGTGACAGTTTGTTTGTCTAGTTATGCCGAGACCGAGGCCCAGTGGACCAGGCCTGTTAGATTCGTCTCGAGGAGCGCAATAACTATGAGTTGTTATTTTATATATATATATTTTAGGGTGCATGTTTTAGAAATGTATGGTTTATTTTGATAAATATGCATAAATAATTTAATTAATACTTAGGTTTATTTGTGGTTTATTTTTGATATTTTTTAAACAATATGCATGTTTTATTAAACATTTATACTTAAAATGTTTTTAAATATATTTCTAGTTTATTTTGCAATTATATTGGATTTATTTGACGTATATATACTCGAAATATACCTGGTTTACTTTTGGTATATTTCTAGTATATATATGGTTTATGTTGTTGTTATTTTATTCAATGTCATGCATCATTTATTTATTTATGAATGTATGTTTTTATTTAATAATGAAGGATGTTAATAGAACGTGCTACCTAATGGGCAACACTAGGACCGAGTACGTACCAGTACGTTGATAGCATTTAGGCTATATTATTAACATATTTATGGATATTGATCGGATTGATTTATGTGATGTGAGATATGATTTGGGAGTGTGATTGCTGGAGCTCGGTTGACCAAGTGTCTCGGGGCCAATCACACTGACAGTCAGACTACTAGAGCTCAGTTGACTTAGTGTCTCGGGGCTAGTCTACTGTCCATAATGGAATAAGTGAACTTATTTGGAATAAGTGAGCCTATATGGCTAAAGTGTTGTCTAACACTGTTTAAGGTTGCGATTTTCTAGGGTTCTATTTGATCCTTCATAAACAGTGATTTTCAGTAAATATATAAAATGATTTTGTTGCATTTGTGTGTATTTGCGTGTATATATATTTATTATACATACTATTGACTGTGTGCATTGCCATTTAGTTATGCATGTATATATATTATAACAATTCACTCAGTGAGGTCTGACTCCCCTCCATTGACTATTTTTCAGGAGAGTCATCGTCTTCAGACCTCAGTAGCAGACCCATATGCCGGATTTCTTCCGCCTCGGCTTCACTATGTAAACTGCTTATCTGAGTTTTACTTATTAATCTAGACACTGCAATAGTTGTAAATAGTTATGGGGTTTATATATTTATTTGTGTGAGTTATGTATTTCAAATATTTGAATTGGATTTGTATTAAAAGATTATTTATATATATGAGATGAGGATGTTCGATTTAATATCATTGATGGATTATTTTTTTTTTATATTTATGATATAATTTCCGCTACACAATATTTTAATTACGTTATTATTATTATTGCATGTTTTTATTTTATTTTAAAGTTTGCTACAGGTTCCGGATTCGAAAGAATTCTCGTTCCCGAGCACCGATCATGGCCCCTGTTTTGGATCGTGACAAAAACATTAGGGTTTTTTTATGTAATTTTTCATTTAAAAATGATAGAAATTTTATGAGCAAAAGTATTGTTATATATATATATATATATATATACTGACACCTAATCTTTTTTTTTTAGCCAAATTGAAACTTTAAGATGGAAACCGTTACAAAAAATAGACCTCACCGTTAAAAAAAAAAGTCGTTAAAACATGCCTACGTGGACGAAGTGGCCCCACCAGCTTTTGATGATGCCTCTAAAATTGTCTCCAACGTGGCAAAAGGGAAAAAAAGATGAAGAAGGATTTGGTTCTTTTTACCAAATCCAAGCCTTCTCCACCTTCCTATCCACATTGTGTAGGAACACATGTGTCACACCAAAACCTTTCCTCACTCTCGCCATTGCTAAAAATATCACCACCATTCTTCCTAGCACCTCCGAGAAGTACCCTCAAGGCACGTCAATTGTGATAAGATCCCACTCCTTGTCTTAAACTTCATCAGGCAGCTGGTCTACTTCCTAGTCTATAAATAGCAAAGGAGAACGCTAGGGGGAGATTAGACCGAGTGAGTGAATTTGATGCTTCCTATCTTTTTCTTCTTATTGATTTCAAATTTAATATTCTGAAACTTTTATTTTATTGCAGTGGATTGACTCTCATCTTCTTCTGCATTGAAAAATTTGTTGGTGAGTGATTTAACCAACTGTGATCTCCATCATCTATTCTACTTCTTGATTCTATTATATCATCTTCATTCTGCTGTTGGTTATTGTGGTTTTTCTCTTCTGTTCTTCATTTAAATTTTAGTCTTTTGCATTATAAAAAAAAATGGAATGGATATCAACTTGTCTCTTTCCGTTATTGTTTTCTTTCATTTTATTTCTCTGAATTTTTGTCATTTTTAATCTTGATTTGGTTGATTTGGCTGCCATGAACTTGGTTAATTCTTATACTTTTCTCCTCTAATTTAACCATCAATTCCCTATTGTGAATATGTACTTTCTTGTTTATGCAAGACAACCTTGAAGCTAAATAATGACATATGATATTTTGGTGTTAATTTCTCAATTCTTAATCTAAATTTATTGCAGTTAAGTGAGTGTCCTCTTATTTATTATTTTTTAATTTCTCCAATAACTAGAGAGCAACTAGTTCGCTTCCTGCAGTTGAGTCCAATATTGAACGGCATGAGCAATTGGTAATGATTGACGAAATGAGGAAGCAAGAGTGGCCATGCTGGGAGGGGTTATGACCTTGATTTTACGATTGAGTCCTAGTGCAACTAGCACAATATGCAAGTTCGATCTGCATGGCTTGAACCAGGTTATTTGGGCATGAATTGAGCTTCGCAAGATACCATTCTATAAAGCCAACTTTAGATTTCAAATTCAATATAGAAAAGGAATGCGAAACAGATGAGCATGTATAGAGAAAAATAGCCTCTAGTGTTCCTTGTATTAGTGAATCGAAAGGGAGAGTAAACACTAGTGCAGAAGCTCCATTACTATTGGCTTGAAAGGTGAATGTTGGTTAAATAATTGGAACAGATGTAGTGTTTGTTGATATTTCTCATTGAAGAGATGTTGCCTTCACCATCACATACGCAATTCTAACGAAAAATTCAAAAAGGTCTGTTTTGTTATTTCATAGATCTTTTTTTTTTTTAAGAAAGATTTGGGGTATCTATATAAGAAAGAAATGTTAGGGTTTCAAGGTTTGTTGTTGTTGTTATTGTTGTGGATGTTGATGTTGATGAGGTGCAGAGAGAATGTTGTTGGTGTTTCTTGATGGGGTTTGATTCTGGTATGGGTGTTCGTGTTGGTCATGGGGCTTTCTTCATTTGTTTCTTCCCACATTGTGTTTGATGAAATGTTTAATCAATCAAGTGCAAGACAAGTGATGACTGTGCAAACTTTTGCCACGTCTGCAACAACATTAGCAACTGGTGGGGGCCATTTCGTGCATGTAGGCATGTTTTAACGATGGGGTCTATTTTGTATAACGATTTCCATCTTGGAATTCCAATTTAGCTCAAAAAAAAAAAAAGATTAAGTGTCAATATGCAATTAGGGTAAAATGTAAGAGTACAATTTTACCTTTCGGCCTTATATTTATAGCATGTAAAAAAATTATTGGGAAAATGCTTTTAGCAGGCTTTTCATTAATTATTGAGATCAAAACACACAATCCTAAAGTAGATTCATGACATGACTTGATATACAAAAGATAACAACCTGAGCCGTATTTCCATCGACCACCGACTATACATTAAAACAGGGGAAATTTCTGACTTGTCTATTTGCCTTCTTTTTTTTTTTTTTCTTTTTTCTTTTTTTCCGAAGTATATCCATCAACCATTCAAAAAAGTTAAAGGCAACTAAAATAAAATATAAGAAATATTTTATACTTTGCAACCAGGGTCAGTTTCTCCTGATTCCTTGAGAATAATATCACCATTCTTTTGACTCAAACACCTTTCTACTTCGGCATCAGAGCTAGCATGCACGCTGTACAAGACATATACAAGCACTGCAAGTCCTGAAAAGAAGGCGAACCGCAAGTAGGATGGGCCATCAAGAGACCCCAACAAAAATATGTTCAAGAAGATAGATACACAGGGTATCCATGGCATCAATGGAACACCCCAGAATTCCGGCTTTCTAGCTTGCTGCACCATGCAATTAAAGATTTGTATTATTGCAATCGCTGTCATAGTGCAAGCGCCGAGCATATAGGCTTTTGGCTTGCCTTGAGGCATGAAATGCCAAATGAGAGTGAATAGTAAAGAGGTCAAGGAAAATGAGCAGAGGAAGGATAATGTAGGCCAAGGTTGGGTTGTCCCTATCGCTACGTAACGCCTATAAATAACAGCGTTGGCAACCATGTAGAAGACAAACAGCGTTCCAATTGATACCAGGCCGAGGAGCACATTTAGATCAGCAAAAAGAGCAATTGCAGCAGTAAAGATACCTGGAATCAAAAAGAGTAGAGATATATTTTTACTGATAAAGTTGAGCGAGTTAACCAATGACCACAGATGCAAAATCTGATCTACTAGATAGATGTAGGAGTGAGTATTCATACAGTTGGGGAAAAGAGAAAGAGAGAGAAAAGTACTTGTCAACAAGTGGATAGACTCTGCAACAAAAACTGGTCTATTTGCAAGTTGTTAAAAGTAACTTTCACAAGATATTCTATCCTACGAGATTTTCATAATTGAGATATGGAGCTAGCTGGACCAACTTGGACCACTTGATTCTTTCAAGTCTGTACAGCACTCACAATATGGATTCAAAATTGTATGGTGCTCAAATACATATCTTGAATTGAAAGATTTTAAGTGTATAAACTCCCTACTTCTCATCATGCTTATCATGCGTTCACCTTTTTTTCTTTTTTCGATTTCTTCCTCATCTACACTAGACTTTCTATATCAACTCACATGCCTAACCTCCCTACCAACAAACTATATTTACCTAAAAATACTTCCCAGAATCAAGAGAAACAGACGTAGCACCTACATTGCATTAAAAATGACTAAATAACGTAATTGAACAGATTACTGAAGGTGTACCTTGTAATGTGATTAAAAAGTTGGTGATTCCAAGCTAATTAACATGCGTGAGCTTTTCTTACCTAAAAGGGATTGTACTTTTAGGATAAATATACTATAATCATCGTCAGCTTCTATTTTCTTCGTATGATTGATAGATTTTAAGTCAAAATCAAATTGGTCTACTTTTATAGTCTAATAGTTCAAATAATAAATATTATAAAGTGAGATTATAAATTTGATCTCCCACTCCCTTTAACCTTCTAGTTGTTTAAAAAAAAAACAAAAGCAAATTGCATATAATAGAGTAATGTTTATTGTCACTACTTATAATAAGAAATAGTCTCATCCCGAAAGTCAATTTTCCAAAATGACATCCTCCAATTAATTACTTCTGCATTTGAGGGCAAAAAAGATAACTAATTTTTTATTGTCAATTTACAGGTCCACAAAATATTATTTATGTCATACCCCGCAATATGTATTCCAATTCTCAATGGAATTTTTATACATAGCATAGCAATGCTGAAGATGATTGTAAAAAGACCCATTCCTTTTTAACTTTCTAAGAAATAAACCATACCCCAGTTCGGTAAGTAATGGTATACATATATATATTTATGGCCGAAATTGGAGACTCCAAAATGCAATCACACAAAACATAATGTCTCGCATTGTTGGCCAATTAGGGACAGTTGTGTATGTGTACTTTGCGTAATAATTCTCAGAGGTGCAGAACATTTGTCTTGAAGCGAATATAAGCTTTGCTGATTGGATGATATCAAACAATAGCATAACATTTTTAGTCATTCCCCCCTAACTTCAATTGTACGAAAATCAATTGCACCAGTAGTTTTACAACATTTTTTTTATTAAATAACTAGATTAAATAGTTAAATTACAACACTAAAAGCGAAGAAAACAAAGGAGGTGATTAATTTGATATCTGATCTTCTCAAACAAAATATTTATATTTTTTATCACTTAAATTACTCATTAAAAACAGTTTTAGAACATTTTCTCTCTATTTAAATTAAGTTTCGTCAAATTTTATTTTAGTTGTACGGATATAGTTAAATTAAATTATTTTTGAAAAGTTCATAAATTTATAAAATTATTTTTGAACAATCCCTAACTCACTAAATTAATTTTGACCAAAAAATTATTAGTGGTAAATCAAATCATTTTTCAAAACTTCATAAATTTGTAGAAAGTTCATACCAAATTCAACTATATTATTTTATTTTAAAACAACTTTTTGTTTGGTTCCCACCAAAATTAATTAATGGTACGATTATAATTAAATTATTTTCAGTATAAATTTTACAGGAAAGTTGACTATAGTACTTGGTGAGTCCAGATGATCTGAATGTAGATTCAGATATCTGGATCATATTATCAAACTCCGAATGATTCTCAGAAACGGCATATATTATCCCAACCCAATTCAATCCATTGGATTATCCAACGGCTGAGAACTAATAGTGGTACCCCAAATACCTCAAATCTGAAACTGAAACAGTTTGATTGGGTCCCATTTTCCCAACGGCTGCCCTTAAACAACAATCTCGAAGCACCAAAAACTCCGAATGCATTGTTGTAATAAAAACACAACCCACACACATCGAGCCCACTGAAACAGCCCCCTCCTCATCGATAACCGTTAGTCCTCAATAGCAACAAACAACATCAATTAAATTATTAATCGCATTAAAAAAACACCACGCACACACGTACCCAGAAATGCGGAGGCGTTTATAGGCGTTGATGTCCTGGGGTGGACCCTGGCAAACCACCCAGGGATAACATTTGACCGTCCGATGACGCACATGTATCTTGCTTGGCCCAACATTGAAACCAATAATGATGTAAGAATTCCAAAACTGGCCCCCACTCCTATCACGTTAGATACCCATTCCCAGCCGTCCGATTTCCCTTTAAAAGCTGCTGAAAATGGTGCTTCCGCATCGATCTGCATGATCATCATCGCACTACATCATTGAACGAACCCAACACAAACAACAGATTATACATGTACACGCTGTTTCATAGGATTTGTTGGTTTTAATAAGTAGTAATTATTATATGATAATTACGTGATTAATTAGTACTAACAATTTTAATTAAAATTACCAAGTCATAAGGGAGGAGCATTGACATAGAAGCGGCCATAAGGCAATAAATAAGGGTAACAATAGCAACAGAACCGGAAACTCCGACAGGAATATCTTTGACCGGATTACGCACTTCTTCAGCCAATGTTGAAACGGCGTCGTATCCAATATAACTCAGATAGACCATGGCTGCCCCACTAAACACACCCGAAGCTCCAAATGGGAAGAACCCGGATGGGTGTTTCGGGTCAGCAGGTTCAGAAAAATTCTTCCACTGCCCTTTCCAGAATCCCATCACTATTACGAACACAATGAACAGAATGTGTAGCGCTGTTAACACCATGTTCACTAACGAACTCTCTCGCGTACTGTAAAAAAAAAAAAAAAAAAAAAAAAAAGGAGAGAAATGGATAATTATTTATGGGTAGACGAAAAGATAGAGATGAAAGGTAGCATTTAAAGTGGTTTTCTTTCTTTCTTTTTCTTTTTTTTAACCTGTAACAAATGATGAGAGTAATGGCTAAGACGACAAGTACAGCAACCATATCGATTTCATTAAAACCATTGGGGAGAGCATGGACCACTAGCCTCCATTTTGATGTGGACATCCCAATCGCTGAACCCAAGTAAGCGGTGAAACTTCTTGCAACTGCTGCGTTTGACATCACGTAGTCCATTATGAGATTGGCACCGGTTAGAAAAGCAGCAAACTCACCTGTTAATTATTACAAAGACAATTATTTTAATTTTCACATACGCATATTTGTAATAAGGATACTGTAATTATTATTGTTATACGTATACATACCAAAGGTAACACGGAGATAGCTGAAAGCACCGCCGGCAACAGGCATGTCAACAGCAAACTCGGTGTAACAAAAGGCAGAGAGTAGAGAGCAGACCCCAGCAATGGCATACGAGACGATTACAGCAGGGCCAGCACACAGACGACTGGCTCTACCAGTAGTGACAAAGACACCAGCACCGACCATCCCACCGATACCGAAACAGACAAGGTCATACCATCGGAGAGTCTTCTGCATTTCTGAAACAGACCGGGCTTTGACCCGGCTCATTTCTTCGTACGAAGTGGAGACTGAGCCAGCCCGACGAGCCAGACGAGATGGGGTCTGGGCCAGGGCCTGAAGGTAGGACCTGAAACTGGAGAAAGAAGAGGAATGATTAATCTCCATTGACTACTTGTCTCTCAGTTTCTCAATTTTTTTTATTTTAAAGGATTTCTTTTTTTTTTTTTTTCCAAAGAAGGATTTCTTGTTTATGCAGGGAGAAGGGGGTGAAGTGAATTATAAAGAAGCGCAAGCAAATATGGGGGCGTGGTGGGGGTAGCTTAAGGAGGGACTGACAATGGACGGTGAATAAAAGACCACAACTTATGTGTAATGGGAGAGAGCCTGAGACTGAGACAGGGGCGTGAATAAGAATTGGATAACGCTTTTGCCCAGTAACTTCCATTTATATCGATCAATTCTCTCACTGACTCGGTGATGCTGAGCCAGTAAGTAGCCGGCTTTGAGTAGGGTTACCATTGTAAATTTAACTTTTGCTTCTTCTGTTTTTTAGGGAAACTTTTGCTGCTTACTTGTGTAAATTTGGGAGTGAGTAAGGTCAGAAAAATTAGGGTATTCAAAATCTTCGGAAATGTATTATATTTTAAAAATTAAATTTTATTATTAGTATCTAATTTAAAAATTTTTGTATTAGCACCATTCTATTTATTGGAACGGTTCGGTATGAAAATTTAATTTTATCTGAACATATCAATATGGTACAGTTGAAAAAGAATTTTTAAAAATTTATGTAATAAATAAATTTATATTATGAATATGTTATTTTTTACTATACTTAGTAATTAAAATTTTATTCACTTATTATCCCTCAACTCGTTTACACCCTAAACCAAACAATATAGTTTTGGATAAAAATATATTGTTTTTGTTATTATATATCTATATGTAATAATAATAATAATAATAATAATAATAATAATAATAATAATAATAATAATAATAATAATAGTAAGTTATCAAATATAATAATAAAAACATATTTTAGTTAAAAATTATAATATTTGAAATAGTACAATGTTAATTTTCTTATTTCACATTTTTTATTTTAAATTGAAATATAATGTGTTATCCATATTTTTACTTGTTGTTTGATAATAATAATAACTTTTTTATTTCTCATATTTTAAATTTAAAATATGTTGTGATGGATATTCCGCATTCTTATTTGTTAATTGAATCATTTGGAACTATGTAATATGAATTTTTTATTTTTATATTTTAAATTCAAATTGTAATACACATTTCACATTTTTACTTATTAATTGAATAATAATAGTAGTAATAGTAGCAACAGTGATAATAATATTAATAATGATAAAATTAATAAAAATATTTTGTTAATAATTTATTTATTATATTTTAAACACAACAAAACTATTAATTTTTATCATATATTATTACATATATATACATTACTTGATAATATAATTAAAAGTATATAATTTAGGTTCACTACTATTTATAATATCTATATATTATTTATTGAGTTAATATTCGGTACTATATTTGGTTTTTAGCTCGGTATGGTTCTCAATAATCATTTTGTAAATATCCAGTACTGTATCAAATTAGTCATAAAGTTTAGTACGGTTCGGTTTACAATTAAATTTATTCAGTTCAGTATGTTTTATTGTCTTTCAGTTTGGAATTTTGGTTTGATTCGGTATTTACTTTGTTTGATGCTCAACCCTAGTTAAATTGGACCATAAAATTTTTTTTTTTTTTAGAGAAAAATATATATCACCTAAATGTAAAGTCTTTAAATTTTTTTTTAAGTCTATACAATAAATTTTAAAAATATTTTAAAATGAATTTAAAATTTTTTGAATTTATTAAAAAAATTGATACACTTAAAATTTCAAAAATTTTACAGTCTAAGTCATACACATAAAAATAATTATCAATTTTTAATCATGAATTTTATTTTAAAGGTTGAATAATAAAATTTTATTCATTAATTTAATTTTAGCATATGACTAACGAGAAGTTATTTAAATTAATGAACACAACTGATGAATTTTTTTTTTTAATGTGTATAACAAGTTTGAGAAGTTTTTTGAATTTTTAACTCTATTGAGAAGTTTTTTGAATTTTTAACTCTATAAAAAATCTTTTAAAAATTTTAAATAAATTTTTTAAAAATAAAAAACTTAAAAATATTTATTGTACAGAGTTAAAAAAAATTAAAACTTTAAGTTTAGGTGATATATATATATATTATTTTTTAATCTAAATAATTTTTTCAGTTAACCATTAAAATTATTTTTTTCTTAATTCATAAAACTTAATTGTAAACCTTTTTTTTTTAAATGTCTAATATGATACAATTTTTAAAAAAGTTTTTATTATAATCTGAATTTTTACAAACTATAAAATTAAATTTTTGATATTTACAGTGTTAATAAAATGTTTTATTAAATTATGATATTTGATTATTAGTGAAATAAAATTTAAATTTTTGGTATTGAATATTATTTTAATATTATTAATAATATTATTTATGTAAATTACTGATTAATTATTAGTGTATAATTATTTTGGAAGAAATTAATATTTAAAAGTATTAGAATATTATTTTTAATTAAAATTATTATTATATTATATTATATTAAAAAAAAATCAAAACATGCAGTATCTACCCCTACTTCTTCTTTTTCTTATTTCTTTTTTTTTTCTTTCTTTTTCTTTCTATTTTTCTTCCCTTCCACCTGACATCATCATAGCCATCACCAGCCACTGTCCAGGACCATCGCCACCATCAGCTCGCTAACATCAACTGCATTGTCACCACCCTCCCCTTCTTCCTTTCTCTTCTTTTCTCTTGATGACTGTTTTGTCCTTGGGTTTGCCGGCGACGTTTCTGGCCACCTTAGGCTGAGCTTGATAGCTCGTTCACTTTGTCTTTGAGTAAGCTTCATTTCCCCCTAATCAATTTTTTCAGGTAACTTCGATTATAACCCTGATTTTGTGAATTTGTATTTCGGTTAATTTTATGAAATTGAGTTTGAATTTGATATAATTAGATATAGTTCTTTATATAAATTGTAATTGAGGTTGAAAATTAGCTAATGGTGATTTTAAATTATTTTTTTGATTTTTTTCAAATTTTTTCGGGTTTGGATTACTATTCTGGTCCAAAAAAATTATATTTTTTAATAAATTTTATTGATTATTTTGAGCAATTTTTGTGAAGGTAGTTTATTGAAATTATGTATAAATTTTTTATTATAAAATTTTGAATGTTTATGTGAAAAATGAATTTTTGAAAAAATTAGTATAAATTAATAATTTTTACATTTTATTTGAAATTATTATTAATTATTATGTTTTTGACAAAATTTGGGTTTTATAATTTATTTCCTATTTTTAGCTATTTATAGTAATTTCCAAAAAAATATATGAATAATGAATTTATTTATTATTTTTTAAACTTAAATAAGTTTTTGGTTATTTTTATTATATATTTTGGCAATTTAAATAATTAATTGTAATTAATACTATTTAATTTTGAATATTAGAAGAATGAATTTTATTAATATAATTTAATTACAAATTAGAATTTTATTATTTATTTTAGAAATAAATATCTTTTATACTTTTATTATGTTAATAAATTGATTTGTGATATTTAAATGATTTTTTATGAATTTTGGTGAATTATTGGAATTTATAATATTTTATTATTGTGGATTGTGTTAGTTCTCAGTTGGGCAATAAATGTAATTTGAGGGCCTAACCCGAGATTTGTGAACTGTGGATTTTTAAAGTGTGTTTGCGTATAGGATCAACTCTACTTTTATAGAGAGATATCCATTTTATAAAAGAGACTTTGTCAAATTTTTTATAGATTTCTCGTAAAAAATGATATCGGATTAGTCCTAAGTTTTGAGTTTTAGTTGAATCATGTCTTAGATTGAGTTGTTCTTCATAAATTCTAGATGTATAAAATTAGGAATTTAATTCTAATATCATTATTTTTGTTTTTTTAATAGTTGAGTCAAAACCTAGGTTTATAGGATCAAGTTAGTCAAGTCATTTTAAAAGAGCGCACACCTATGAGTTATTATTATATGTATGCATGACATATAAAAATCATTGTTAACATCCATATTTTGATAATATGAATTTAATATATTAGTTTGTATCAAATTTTATTTATTTATTAATTATTATTATCATTATCACATATTCGTATATATGTAATTTCATATATATATATATATATATATATATATATATATATATATATATATAAATGCAAATTTTATGTTCGTAATTTGGATGTTTTACATATTTAATATGATTTCATTTATTTAATTATTTTTTATATAATATTTTGAAAGATAGTTGTAAAACGTGTCATCTAGTAACTTACACTAGGGTTGTTGTGCAACAGTATGTTAGATATTAGATCATAAATTTTATTGATTTAAGATATGATTTATTTGATTATTGAGATTTATGGTAAGATAGTGGTGTAATTACAAGATCTCAATTGACTTAATGTCTCAGGGCCAGTCATGTCGACAGTGAGACTGTGGGAGCTCGATTGATTTAGTGTCTCGGGCTAGTCTACTGTCCAAAAATTGAAAAGAAAAATATTTTTGAAATTAAGTGAGTTTGTTGACTAGTGAGGTTCAATAATCGAGGTTACAGAATATTTTAAGATTTTACTTTGGTCCTTTACCTAAAAATTATTGCATTTATTTGTTTTATCGAAAAATATAATTTCGAACATCTGTATGAAATACATGTATAAATTAAAATAAATATAAATATATAAATATTATTATACTGATATTTGAATGTCTATATTCTTAGGTTGCATGTATATATATAATAATAATTCACTCAGTAAGATCTGACCCTTCTCAAATATTTTTTTTCAAGATTCTTCTCATTAGACCTTTAGTAGTCAAGGATCCTCCATTTAGTCCCGACTTTCGACCCGTGTGGCGCCTAAACTTTCCCATGTTTAGGCCAACCAAGCCTCATGAACATGCTCTTAACATTAATACCAAGTGTCCTTGGACTATAGTTCAAGTGTTGATGAACCTAACCAACCCTGCATGTTCACTACTATCGTTGTTTCTATAATTTCTCGCATACGTTCGAGGCTCATGCTCGCATTGTATCCTGCATATGTATCCGAGCCTTATTCTTATCTTAAGCCTCACATTCACCTCATCATTTCTACACATCATCGAATCTCATATTTGCCTCATGGTTCTCGCATATTAAAGGATCATGTACTTGTTTCGTAATTCCCACATATATTCAAAACCCACTGTGCCTTAGAATTTCCTTATATACTAGCGCATAGCGCAAGTCATATTGTAACCTCGGGTCCAGGAGAATTCTCTTCGCTGAACTCTTTCTTCCTCGGCTGATTTGCGTAAATTTTGAACTATCACTCTTTGTATTACTAGACACTATAGTAGTAGTCTGTCTTATTATAATATTTTATATTGTACTCCATTGTAGTTTTGTATTTGAATATTTGTATGAAAATATTTTATTGTGATATATATATGGAGATTTCCTTTTGATTTAAAAAGTTTTAATTATAAGTAATATTTATAGTTATGTTTTATTGAATTTTTATTTTTAAGACTTATTATGAGTTTCGGATTCTCATGAATTTTTATTTCATAACGCTAGTCATGACTCTCAAATTTAGGTCGTGACAGTTTTTGTTGGAAATTAAAAAAAAAAAAAAAAACATGAAGATTCAATATAGAATTTGGTCTAAAATTGAGGATTCAATTTGACCCTTTAGCCCTTTTCGTTTTAGAAGGTATTTTGTTTGCAGTAGTATAAAAACGTGTATGTGTACGATTGAAATAAAATCAGAACATTAATTTTTATTTAATTATAGTTAGAATTAATTTTTATATATTTACGTTTATAATTTTTACCAATAGCTATAACTAAATAAAGATTAATTTAACAATTTTAAATTCTAATTATATAGTTTCACATATATTTTTTTTTTTTATTATTAGTTTTAGGTTGAAGGTCCAAGTTAGACATTGAACGTTTGCCCTAGGAACGGATTGGACTCTATTATTAATTTTGAGCCTGATTGGAGGAAATTCTTGCAAAAAATTGGTAAAATTGACCTTATTTATTTATTTATTTTGAACCACTAGAATATATTGAAAACTAAGCAGAAAACAAACAGTCAAATTAAATTGACCTTATTGTTAGATAGAGTCTAAGAGCTGTTAAGTGTAGGCAACCGGTTGTTGTCAATAAGTGGGTGCCGCAACCTACTTCTTTTTATTGCAAATTGTAAAACAAAACAACAAATTTCATATATTTCTTAATACAAATCTTTTAGTTTTTATCGAGATTTGGGCATTGATTCCTATTCAATTCAAACCATATGTTCTCTTCTTCTTATTTTCATTTTCTTGGTGTTGGTGAAGGACGTCAATTCATGGGTGGGATTGATGCTCATGGTGGTTCTAATGGGGTTGTGTTATGACATTTGATGGAGAATTTTTAGGTGGTTTTGATGATAATGGTGGCGGCGAGGGTTATTTTGAGATGGACTTGGCAAAGTTGGTGGAGGTGAAGGGAATGATTGTAAGGATGGTGGTGGAGGTTTAGAAGTTGGAGGTCCAACATTGGATGAAGATAGAGGAGGTGATGCTATAGGTGGTGCTGATTCTAAGGGTTGTTATGGAGTTAGAGTTAATGGAGTCACATTTAACTGCCGTTAGATCTTGTCTAATGGTAGAGTCGATCTTTGCAAAACATGAGGATTCAATGCATTCTTAGAGCAAAAGTTCAGAGTTCAATTTGAATTTTTCTATTTGTAAAATGTTTCTTTCAATTATTTTATTTTATATTAATTTTTCACTACAAGAAAAATTATGCAACTACTTTATTTTTTGAATATTTTATTTTTACTTTATTTTTATAACAATGAGATGATATATTTTTTTATCATTAAATGGTGATTATAAATAAAGTAAATTTTACTTTGTTAAAAAACAAAGTAACTATAAAATGTACCAGTTTAATATTATATTCTACCCCTTTATTAAAAAATTTTAATAGAAACTTAAAATTAAATTGACCATTAATTTTTTTTAATTTTATGTTGTATAATACCATTTTATTAAAAAAATTGATAGAGAACTTAAAGTTAAGTTCACCATTGAATTTTTTTTACCATGTATAAACACTTGAAACATTAATACAATTAAAAAATTAATATTTCACAACTAAATTCATAAAGAAATATAAAAAATTTTTAATAAAATTTTAGCAATATAAGTTGAACACAAAAATATAATTATATGAAAAATTAATAAAATTATAAATAGCTATTATTTACATTTAAATTATTAATTTTGACCATATATACATAATTAAGTTAGTATTAATTGTCGTAAAAAATACACTTTTTCATAATTTAATGAAATAATAAAATAGTTATTTTAAATTAAGGTTAATTAAGTCATTACCTTGTCACTATCCGAACCCAAAAAAGGGTACGTGACCTGCATTAGGAAATAGAAGTATATAAAGTACCTAAAATTCATAGTAAACAATAAGGAAAATGCAGTAAAATATAGAAAATAATGAAACAAAATATTTTAATTAAAAATAAATAACATAAATGAACTAATATCCAAAAAAAATTTAGATAAAATTGTCACGACCCGAACCCGAGGGTACGTGACCGGCACTAGGGAATGGGTAGGCATAAGGCCACCAAAACCCGTAGTAAGCCTAAAGGAAAGAAAATAAAACCATTCATATCTTTACTTAAATTAAAAACAGAACATATTATCAAACTGATTTTTCTCAATTTACACAAAATCAAGTGTTTAATAAAAATATGATTTAACATTTCATATTATAAATTGAATTTATGTCACATACATAAATGTATTTGGTACCAATAAACTACATGATTTAGTTTAAACCATTCAGATCCTCAATACATATACTACTACAGCATCCTAGATTAATACACAGTACAGCTTACAATGACCTACATAAAATTGCCGGTGAAGAAGAAATCCGGCGTAGAGGTAGTCTGAGGTCAAACTCCCAAGCTCCTGAAAAAAAATAAATTGAGGGGAATCAGACCTCACTGAGTAAGTCAATAAAAGAGCTGTACGGTTTGAAAATCCTTTTTGAAAACCATATATTTTTATAGTGAAAATAATTTATAATATATATAATTATAGCTTTGAAAATCTCGGTAGAACCTTAGACCCAAGTCTAAATGGCCAATCGGGCCCACTTATTCCAACTAGACTACCGGTCCCCGAGAGCAAGGGCATCAACCGAGGCACCAAGCCGTAGTCATCCACTTAATCCAAATATGTGGATCTGGCGGTCCCCGAGAGCAAAGGCATCAATCGAGGCACCCATCCCAGTCCATTATTGACTTTCCAATCACTGGCGGTCCCCGAGAGCTAAGGCTTTCTACCGAGGCACCCATCCCAGTTTAATATTCACAAATCATAAAATTTTCGGATCCATCTCTCAATCTCTACCATGTGCACATAGTCCTGGTGAAGCCCACCAGGTAGCCTGTTCTACCAAAATTTCCCAAAATCGATTTTAAATAAACAAAATGCGTTTAAATCTTAAATAATAGCATTAAATTAAATAAATCATGTAATCAATGTAATAAAATACGAGCGCATGTATTTTTTTTACACAAACACACGCACAGATCGTTCTACTGACTTACAGGATGAATGTGAAGGCTGACGACCACGCGTCTGCCTCGGCCTCACAGCTTCTGCTCCGAAATGATCTAAAGGAAAAATAATAATCGACCTTTAAAATATGACTTTGGACATCGAAACCAAAAATCAACAAAGCAATGAAATTCCAAACTGACTCGACAGACAGGTTTTAACCTAATTAACGGTAGACATTCTACGGATATCACGTTTTACGAGAAAATCTACCGAAATTTCGGCAGAGTCTCCTCTGTAAAACAGACATCCCTCTACCAAAGGTAGAGCCAGACCTGCATAGAAAACGCACTTCTAATTTCCAAAACCATCCACACTCGAGTCGGGCTCCCAAAATACAATTTGCCTCGACCGAGATCACAACTCAAATAAAAATATCACAATTTAATAATATGTATTTCTTAAATACATATCACGTTCATACATATTAGAATAGATAAGATTATACAAAATCTCCATTACTCAAAATTGAGCAAATTAAATTTGTATTATATGTATATATATATATATATATATTAGGAATTTGATATTCAAAATTTACATTAATTAGGAAATCATGCCAATTAATTTATAAAAATTATCTAAACCCTTTAATTATTAATAAAACTAATTAAAATATATACTTATCATATTTTAGTGTAAATTACATTTTTACCCCCCTAAATACATAATTTACATAATGAGCTTTTACTACTGAAAAAAAATTCCTAAAAATTATTTAATTATGCCAAAAATTCATTTTCTCAAAATACATTTTCTTAATGTAATTAAAACATTTAATTAACCAACAAATTTCTCCCAAAAATATTATTTACCCTAAAAATCAATTTTTTGGCATAAACTCATATATTTATAAAAAATAGTATAAAAATCTCAAAAATTATAATTTGAGTTCTAAAGTTCATATTATTCACTAATAACCTCATTTATAAATTTCATTACCTATTTAACCCAAAGTTTCAAAATTAATCTAATTATTATATTTTGACATAAAACATAAAATTCCTAGAAAATTTGTATAATTTTCTTAAATTATCTACCTTACTCTAAAATTAATTTCAACACTTAATATCACCAAAATGTCAATTATTATTATTATTTACCATTTTTATAATTAATTCCCGAAAATCCCTAAAAAATTATTTAAATATCCAAAATTCACCAAAAATCAAAATAAATTCTAAAAATTATACAAAAATTCCTAGAGGTAGATTAAGCTACTAGGAATCATATTTGTAAAGGGAGTTTGCATGAATCAAGCTAGATTAAGTTAAAAAAAAAAATTCGAAACCCTAGAGTTCACAAACTAAAATCGACCAAAACTCAATCAATCCATGGTCAAAGCTTAAACAAAGGTTAGATTAAGCCTCACCGGTGCAAGGGGAGGAGATTGGCACCGGAATGGAGGAAAATGGTGGCCGGACGAAGCTTGGGCGAGTTAAAGCTAAACTCTCGGCCTTCTTCTTCCCAGCAGCTTCCGGCGGTTCTGCGGGTGGCCGGAGGCGAGGGAGAAGGAAGAGGGAGTAGCAGACGGCGGCCGGAGGTGGGGGAGGCGCAGTGCCGGTGGTGGTCGAAGGATTCGCGGAGGTGGGGGAAGGTTGGAAGCTCGGTCGGCCTCTTCTCTATCAAACACATACATATACATATATATATATATATATACATATACTTATATATATACTATAATATAAACTAATGTATATATATATATATATATATACATACATACATACATATATACATATGTATATACTATTCTTATCATACTACATTATTACTATATACATATATACTATATATACTATATATATATATATATTTACATCATATATAAATACATATATATATATGTATATATATACACAATGTATATCCAAGTATAATAGTGTACCTATACTTATATATATATATATATATATATATATGCTACCATATACTACATGAAAACGTATACCTATATATACACAAGTATATAATTACGCCTTATACTATATTATGTATATATATATTTATCTATATATATATATATATACACATGTGAATAGATATGCAATTTAACTATTAATAGTACTTCTTGAGGAAATGTATCCCTTAATATTAAATAATTATATATATATATATATATATATATATATATATATATATATATATATATATATATATATATATATATATGTAGGGTATTACAAAAATATAATAATTATCTTTAGTGTAAATTTTTAATACATATGACAATCCATGAAATACAATATAATAGTTAACCGTTACTACTACTACGATATTCTAAATTCAAAATACATATATAATAATAATACATCTCAAATAAACCTACATAAAATAGTCGAAGAAGAAAAAAGTTGGCGTAAGATAGGCTGATTAACATGTAACTCATGAGATCCTGAAAAAATAATTGAGGAGAGTCAAATCTCACTAAGTAAGTTAATAAAAGAAATGTATATAGTATAAAAATCTCCTTTAAAATATATTTATGAAAATAAAAAATTTATAATTTATAATTTAAACTGTTTAATTTTTTTTTTATTGAAATCATCTTTTACCAAAATGAGGTAATTAAAAACTCATTAAATACTATATAAAATATAATTAGCTTCCTTGAATCATTTTGTAAGAAAATTAGGTAGAATCCTAATCTACAAATCTAATAACCTTTTGGCTCTCTTATAATCCAAAGGTTGCTAGTTTTCGAGAGCAAATTATCAACCAAATTACCAGTTATAGTCAATTCACTTGAACCGATATTTACTGACGGTTTTTGAGAGCAAACATCATTGAGCTACCAACCCCAGTAATATATATAAATTACACTCGAGAACAAAACACCACCAAGCCACAAACTTTTAATACTCACTCTCAATCCTATCAGTGCGCACAAGATCCTAATGAAACTCATCAAATAACTCGTTCTATCGTAGCTTACTTCAAAATAAATAAATATAAATAAAACAAAAAAGATTTACAATAAAAATAAAATAAAAATAAAATTTACTAATCATGTGAAAATTTAACATAAACATGCTAATATAACTATAACAATAATAAGAGAATTTAATTCAAATAGATATTGTTATAATAATATAATTCTTTAATAAATTCTCCTATTTATAAAAATCAATATATATATATATATATAGTTCAATTATTAACTTACAGGTGGAATGTGCTTCTCTGCACAATCACGCTCGATTTCGACCTGTCAATTCAATTAGAGGTGCGCTAAGGAAAAGAAATAAATAAAAAGAAATTAAAAATGAAATTTTTATAATTTCTAGATTTCTAAGGAAAGATCCAATTAAAATATGACTCTACTAAACTAGACCCGATATCACATTTTATGAGAAATTTATTAAAAATTTGACAAAATTTTCTTTGTAAAACAGATATCTCTCTACAAAAGTAGAGCTAACTTTTTACAGAAAAATACTTCAAATGACCGCAACAATTCTAAATATTGGGTTGGGCCCTCGAATTACACTTTATGTCTAGCTGAGAACCAATTTCACAAATCACAATATAAATCAATAAAATTCCATTTAAATACCAAAATTAATTTATTTACACAAATAATGCATAAAAGAAATTTATTTATAAAATAATTAATAAAATTCACATTAAAATCAATTTATGCTATATAGGCTGTTATTTAAATTTTTGAAATTAAATAGCATTTAATTATCGATAATTAATTAAATTATTCAATTATATAATTAAACAACCAAAAACTCATTTAAATCATAAAAATCATAAATACTATTTTATTTGGATATTATTTCGATAATTACTAATAATTAGCTAAAAATACGAATAAATTCATAAAAATTATTTTAATATTATTTTTTACTCAAAAATTATCCAAAAGATCATAATTCACCATAAATTCAATTAAAACATAAAATTTACCGATTTATACAAATTTTCTTAAAAATTCATTTTTGACATAAATATTAAAAATTTTGTAATAAAAATTTGGTACATAATTTTAATAAACTTCCTAAATGAAACTTGCTTAAAATAACTATTACAATTTATTAAAAATATAAAAATTTTCCAGCTCATAAATAGTGTCATGAATAGCAACTCGAAACCCTGAAAATTTGAAAAATTCCTAAAAATTCACAAAAATAATTTTTGGAAACCTTACAATACATACAATAATCAGTTCTAAATAACTAACATCAAATAAAATCAATTAAGCTTCAATTTCATAATTACAAAAAACCCAAATTTAAATTTCGTGAAATTGGAGTTGTTATCGGTTATATTTTCCAAAATTGATCAAGAATTATTGAAGCTTGGGTCGAGAGTTTCAATTCAAGCCCAAAATTGGCTGGAAAGCTTGTCGTAAAGTTGCTAGTCTTCCTTCTCACCAACCGGCACTGATGGAAAGCAAGGAGAAAAGGAGAAGAGGAAACTCTGGTGACTGCTGGCGGTGGTGAGGACGTCCTCCGGTGGCGGCATGACAAGTTGGAGAGGTGGCAATTATTTTTAACCACAAAATATAATAAATTGTGCTCAACTACTCAAATAAATAATAAAATTAAATGAATAATATTAAAATAATATTTAACCCCAAAACGTTAATTAAATTCCACTAAAATTAAATATCACAATTTAATATAATAATAATATAAAATAAAAATAATTATTAACACTGTATATGTCGAATTTTAATTCATAAAAATTTAAATCTTTACGTAAACTATAAATGAAGTGAAAGTGAAGTGTAATTATTAATAAAAAGGAGTGCGAAAATCCCTATCCTTCTAGGACACGTATTTAAATCCTTTTCCACTTTCTACTTTAGACATGCATAATTTTGAAAAATAATTTTCAGAATAAAAGATTAAACTATTAAACTATATCTATGCAAAAAAATTATTTTAATCTTTTGAAATTAATAAATAGGCATAAATTCTCATAAATGCACATTAAAGTGAAGGACATTTGTGTCATTCAAACCTTAAAAACATTAATAATGGAGTGCAAAAATTCCCACCCCACACAACACCTAATTTTTAAAAGCATATTGATGCTTAATACTTACAACTCCCCCACATATTTTTTTAACAATATAAGTATTTTTATTAATTTAGAAGAGTATTACAGCATAAAGGCACATTGAATAAAGACCAATGGATAAAGTACAAGACAAGAAGCCCGTAACAAAATCAACCCACTCTAGCAAGGAAATTAACCTTAAATTGTTAGAGAGAGATGGGGAGGAGGCTGCATTTGAAATTGACAGCGGCAGCTGATTTGAGGGAGGATTGAACATTCATGAATGCAAAATCTATAAAGAGGATTCTTCTAAGCTTACGAAATGACAAAATTAAGCAATGCTTTCCCAACTAATAATTTACTTAAAGTAACAATATTTATTTATAACACAAAATGAACACCATATCCTAGCTCTTGCCTCTTGGTCTTTTCTTTGCACAAAGATCAAGCCCACGGCATGTTACATGATGTTTTGGAATTTTTTTTAAAAATTTTTTACATGGATCAAATGGTTAGTGTTTAAGTGTTACTATTTGAGGAGGAATATAGTTTGAACCCTGGTCTATATAAATAGTTTTTTTTAACCAACACAGAATTATCATTGATTAACCAACATTACAATTGGTAAGGCTGTTACATTTTGATAGCGTAATATTCAAAGTGTTATGGAAAGGTCCAAAATAAGAAGCAAAAGGTACAAATATCCCTCTGACTATAAATAATAATAATAATAATAATAATAAACGGTTATTTAACAATTTTATTAAATAAAATTTAATTTTTTTGAAATGTTTAAATTTTTCTAAGAATAAATTTGCTTCTTATTATAAATATTAAAGAACAAAAATGTACCATTTATAGAAGAAGTTTATAAATATGATTTTTAAAACGATAAAATGTATTAATTTGTATCTCAAAAAATATTAATGATGAATATAATATTAGAACAAATTGTCAAGAATGTATTTTTATCTTTCACTACATTACCTAAATATCTACATAAAAAGAATTGGCTAAATATTAAAACAAAATGTGAAGAATATGTAGTATTTGAGTGGTCATAATATAAAACTTGATATATTCGTAAATGTGACGAATGCATATAATGTTTGAATCAATGCTAATTCTACATTCATGCGTGTGATGTGATTGCATACAATTTCATAATTTATATAATAATACTGTTGAGATTCTCTTTTGTTTAATTGTAACAGTTTGAGATTTCCATAAGATGACATATATTTTAGATTCATTTAGTAAGGTTTATTTTATATTTAAACATGACCATTCAAAGTTAACAAATGCATCTATTGCTATAAGAATAATTTTAATTTTTCTAAAATAATCTCTAATAAAGAATTGGCTATTGGTCTAAAAATTTAAAATCTTTTCGGGTGATTAATATTTTAGTTCACTTTTAAAATTTTGATAAAAATATTCAATCTTGATAAATTAGTAGTAATTACAGTCTAAAATTAATTTTGGTCAAAATTGATTGTAGAGGTACAAACATAGCATCAACATAGCACTTTTGATATGATATCTATTACTAAATCAACTAAATATTTACATAAAAAGTCCAAATATTTTCAATTTAAAATGATTTTATTTAATTTTTAATTCTAGCATAAATATCTTATTTTTTTAAAATACATTAAATTTTATTATTAAATATGTAATTTTAATTAATTAACTATAATACTTAAATTATCGATTATTTTGTAATTTATAAAAATTTTAAAACATACATCATAAATTTAACACTAAAATACATTAATTTAATTACTAATTGAATTATTTTAAAATAAAATAATATGTACATAATTAATAACTAAAGTATTATTGAAAATAAAAACATATTAATACATTAATAACCAAAAGTATTATTAAAATTTAAAATTTATTAATACATGTGTTCAAAACTGTATCAGAGATGTATTATTTATTAAATTTTAAGCACATTAATTTTAATTTAATATATGTATTAATATTTTTAACTTTTTATATATGTATGGACATATATTTAATTTACTAATATTTATGTGAAATATTTTATTTTTAAATAATTTATTAATATATTGATATATTTTAGCATTAAATGAATAATACACATTCAAAATTTTATTTTTAAATAATAAATAATTTAAATAAAAAATTATGCGAATATTTCATCAATTAAATTAAATATTAGTTATTAATTATATAAATATTATTTAATTTTGAAATAATTTAGTAATAAAAAATTTAGTTGTTAGATTAACGTATTTTTCTGTTAAGTATATAATGTATATTTTAAAATTTTTAATAAATTATAAAATAATGGATTAATAAGTATTAATATTACATATTTGATAATAACATGAAATATATTTAGAGAAATTAAGATATTTATGTCAAAATTATAAATGTGGGACAAATTGTTATAAATTGCCATAAATTGATGGTATTTCTATGCAAATATATAGTTGATTTTGCAATAAGTCCCACATCAATAATAATGTATAGAATGTCATATCAGCATTTTCACACTTAATTTTAATCAAAGTTAATTTTAAAATATAATTAAATTCCAATTTTTTTCAAAAATTTTAAAAGTGAATTAAAATTGTAATAAATTAAAAAGTTTTGGAGTTTTAGATCAACAAACCTAAATAATTAAATAATTACGTTTATATATGTAACATAATAATAATAAAAATTATTGTAGATGCATCCAAAAAATAATCCCACGCTTTTCTTTTCAGAATGAAAATAGAGATAATAATTAAATAAAATTATCCAGCAATACACTTGGAAGAAAATTTGGAGGGTCATCAGACCACTCCGTAACACCTCATAAAACCACTACATAAATCCCAGCATAAATAAACAAAACGGGGCTTCAACATGCACGTGGAAAAGATATCACGAGCATCACATTTGAATTTGCACGGAGTCCGTTGGCCAAAGCGGTTTGCTAATAGCTAAAGTTGGATTTTTTTCTTAAGTCATTACGTGGCTCTGAAAAGGTCAGTCTCCTTGCCCTACGTTTGACACGTTTTTTCTTCAGTGACAGGTGGAAAAATATGAGGATAATTCGATTTCTCCTGTTCGGATCCCTTAACGTATTTGCCTTCCGTCCTATTTAATTTAAAACTTTAAAATACAGTAAATTTTATTTTACAATGTATATATTACAGTAAATATAATTAAATTCATAACTTTATTTTTAACTTAAAAACAAATATTTTTCATATATTTCTATCTAATGCTATTACTATATTATTTATACTTTTTATATATTACATCTATATTTTATTTCATACTTACCATATACATCAATATATTTATTTATAATAAAATTTAATATATAAATATATTTTAAAAATATATATTTATAAATACATCCACATATTTTTAAAATTAAATAATATAATATATGAAAAGAACTAAAAGAAATTAAAATAAATTTACTAAATAAACATAAAACTAAATCTTAAAATTAAAATATTCTATTACAATTGCGAATTAAATTTAAAAATACAAATCAAATGATTAATAATTTAATCATTTGAATTAGAATGTTTTTTTTTTCCACAAATGTTCAATTAATGCGTTACGAAGTGTAATATGAACATTTTTGTCCTTAATTTTTTTGTGATGAGCAAGAAATTGTTTAAACCGGATGTTATCATCAATAGTCTTTTCAACATATGCAGTTGGAGCTTTTATTACATTAACAATTGGTTCATTTAAGTCACATTCATTCTCAATAATCATATTGTGGAGAATAATGCATGTTATCATTATGTTATGCAAGTTTTCTTTTATCCATAAACGTGCTTGTTGACGTCGGCGTGTTTGACTCGACACTATTTGGATCACAATCCCTTTTTTCTTGTTACAGGAAAACATAAGGAATGTGAGGGGAATACTGAAAGATTTTAGGGATGACATAAGTGAACTAACAACCCTCTACCCCACTAAAAGAAATAGGAGTTGTCACTTGGTATCACTTGAGAAATTGTCCGATTAAGACTAGGCAAACTCGGATCCTTCGCTTGGAACTACTTTCACCTATTGGATAAAACATTGAGTTCGGATGTCGATGTCAACAAGAGCAGTCTCAATATTTTAGAGGCATCTCCATACCGCTCGAATGCTGAGCAGGGTTAGCCTTACTAGTTATATACAATAATTCCAAGAAATATATACTATTTTGGATCAACCATTACATATAATGCAAGCACAATATATTCACACAAGCACATAATAACAATAATAAATGACTAATGATGCATGGGCATAGCATAATGCATTGACATATTAATCAAAAAAATAAATTATTAAACATGGTAAAATATGATGTATGATCATGGCAATCCTAATGGCATAATGAATATATTTGGCATAAACATATTTGTATGTTACAGAATTAAAAGCACACAATCATGGCATATTTATCACACACATGTTATAGAAATTTCTATGAATAGCAACCTAATTATGGAAAATGAAATGAACAACAATAATAATAAAATTAAAGAGAATAGAAAAAGAGAGACAAACACTTGAGTAGGCTCATTCTCTTCATTTTTTCCTTATTTTCAAAGTTTAGGGGCCATTATTTTATGAAAAATTGATATTTAAAACAAAAAATAGAAAATAAGATAAAAAAAATGATTGAAAAGTGCATAAAAATGATGAAAATTAATGGAAAAGATAAATAAAAAGTATAAAATTAAATATTATTTCTCAAATAGAAGATATAAGTTAAAAAGTTCTAAAAACATCACATTTATGGTGATTAATTGGTCAAATTAAGGCCTTTAATTAATAATATTTTCAATTTATCAAATTAGGCCTCAAGATGTGAAATCTTGTACCTTGAATAAAATTGAATACACATAATCAATTATTGCCTTATTATCTTCCCAACAATCATCATAAATGGTTTTAAAAGTAAGAAAATGAAATAATTGATTTTGACACTTTGGTTGATTTTCAATATCATGAATAAATACACAACACAAAATAACAAGTAATAAATAAATATTTACAAATATATATAAAGGCAATTTTGCATGCAAAAAGAGAACATGAAATAATATAATCAAAATAGAAAATAAAATGTAACAAAATAATAGAAAAATCCTTTTAAGTGTAATGAAAAGGAAATTCAAAATAAAATAGAAATTATTATGAGAAAAGTTATTGAAATAAAATAAAAAGGATATTATAGTTAAAATCAAGATAAAAAAGGAAATAAATTTTATATTAAAAATTGAAATATTTAGTCAAAATTAAAAATTAATACAAATAAATTGAAAAATAAATAATAAATGTTAGATATGTAGTAATAAGATAAAATACTAAGAAATTAGAAAATGAGATAAAAATAGAAAATGAAATAAACATTTATGAAGAAAAGAATATAGTAACATAAAAATGAAAAGGTTAAATAAATGAGAAATAATATTGTAGAGACATGTAAATAAAAGAAAACAAGCCAATAAATGAAATTAAAATAGAAATTAAGGTGTAGAGAGGGATTATGATAAGACATAAAACAAATAACAATTAAAATAAAGAAAGTAATGTAGTAGAGATGCACATATGAAAGTAATAAATAAAAAGAAGAACGAGATGAGAGTAGAGATTATGGCAATAAACGATAAACAAAATAATAAAAGAAAGTTGTTGAACTTTTCCAATGATCAATCTCAATTCTCCTTGTTTTGATCTTTACAAGCCATATTTTGAGTGTCTAATGAGTTTTCCACAAGTGTGTATAAGTTAGGATCCCTTTAGAAGCCTAATCATGAAGAAAACAAAGTGTTTAAAGGCTTGACAACAACCATCTCGAATAAGAGTCCCGACTGGGACACTGCTTGTGACATGGTAGCTCAAAATCAAGATGGGGACAATGCTTATCTCGAACTTGGTCCTGATCGGGACATCACCTGGGAAAAGCATATCTCGACTAGGATTGAAAGGCTTAGCTCGGGACTTAAATGAATAAATTTTAAAGACTCGAACAGTGCTCCTCCTAGTCTTCGTCCCAACCAGGACAATAGTTGTGACATGAGCATCCTGAGTGAGAGCTTATGGACTCATTTGGGACTGAAGCATGAAAATTTTAGAGTTTCAAGCAGTGCTCCTCTTGGTTTTAGTCCTAATTGGGATGCAGCTTGGGATGTTAGTCACAAGTGATGTCTTGACTAAGACACATCCTATCCATTTGAATCACAACAGTCCTGTTAGCTCCAATGATTATTTTTATTAAACATCCCCATCGTGACTAACCAAATTCCTGTAAAAAGCTGAATTACATTTAATAAAGCTTGAAGAGGTTGGGGACGACTTTAATGGCTCCAACAACCATATTATTGATGCTCAACTATAAAATTAACTCCTAGAACTTCATTTAAGAAGTTACACATTTGTTGGTTGAATTAATTCCTTTAAGCATTCATTGAACTTTACAATTCTTTTCTACACTCTTTGTATTTTATTAACTCTTATGAGAGTTAGTTATGTGACTAGAATATGAATTCTTATTCTTCTATTTTCTGGGTTTTTAGAAAAGAGAAGTAAGGTTCTATTCTTATGTGAAAGGTTAAA
This sequence comes from Mallotus nudiflorus, assembly GCA_947683625.1. Lineage (NCBI taxonomy): Eukaryota > Viridiplantae > Streptophyta > Magnoliopsida > Malpighiales > Euphorbiaceae > Mallotus > Mallotus nudiflorus. The sequence goes on along the minus strand of CANTUR010000793.1, from coordinate 2,236,107 downwards.
GTATTTACATATTGAAAACACTTAGGAATTGGGTTAAAAAGTGATATTAAACTCTTGTTTGTAAAGTTAGAGTTAAGCCAAAAAACTCAAGCTTGTAAAATCAATCTAAGTGAATAAATTGTGGTGATTCAAAAATTCTAACTTGGGAAAGTTAGGTAGAGATATAGGTTTATTGAAAAACCGAACTCCTTAATTTCTTATGTGCAATATTAAAGCTTAATCTCTCCTTAATTTATTATGTGCAATCTTCTAAACCTTAATCTCTCCTTAATTTCCTTTTAATTTTCCTTTAAAGCCCTATTCACTCCCCCCTAGGGTAATTTCACTTGGTATCAGAGCTTAGATTCTAGACACTTAATTGTTAGAATATAAGATCATGGGAAGTGAATCTCTTAATTTTTCTTCAGTTAGACCATTTTTTGATGGGAGTAACTATCAATATTGGAAATTCAAAATGGAGCTCTATGTAGATAATGATCCAATAAAGTTATGGGATGGTTGGAAAGCTCTAAAAAGTAAAATAAATGAAGTGAAAGCGGTTCTTAAAAGAAGTTAATGGAGTTAAACCAAAAAAGAAGAGAATCACAAAAATAAAAGAGCAATAATTACTCTACTTTCCTCTATCTCAAGAGAAGAAGGTGGTAAAGTTCAACATCGCCAATCTATAAAAGAAGTATAGGAAATACTTGAGAATCACTATAAAGGAAATGTGCAAGTGAGAAGTAAGAAGGTTCAAATCCGCATGTATGAGTATGAACTCTTCAAGATGAAGCCTCAAGAATCAATAATCGAAATGACAAATCATTTTAATGCTCTTCTTACTACTCTAAAGAAACTGAAAAAACATTTTTTCAAAGAAGAAGTGAGTAACAATATTCTAAGAATCCTACCTAAAAAGGATTGGGAATCTAGAGTCACTTAAATTAAGGAAGTATAAGACCTCTTAACTCTTTCAACCAATGTGCTCATTGGAAAGCTCCTTACATATGAGCTTACTATAAAGTAAATAGGAGATCAGAGAGATGAGAAAGAAGAGAAAAAAAAGAGCATTACATTGAAGGCCATATAAGAAGTAAGTGAAGATGAAAGCTTGGTGGACTCTAGTAAGGATGATGATAAGATAACCATGATCACTATAGGATTCAAGAAGTTCTTGAAAAGAAAAAGCTTCTCAAGACAAAGAGACTACAAGAAGTATGATGGCAAGAAGAATAAAGAGGTTACTTACTATAAATGCAATAAACTAGGTCATATTAGTAGTGAGTGCCTAAGCTCAAATTCAAGAACAAGGGAGTAAAGGATAAGAAGAAGGTCTTCAAAGCTTCATGGGATGACTCTTCTAAATTAAAAAAGGAAGAGAAGCAATAAAAAGTGGCCAATCTTTGCTTCATGGCTCTTAAAGATAAAAATGAGGTATCATCTACTTCTTATTCTTCTTAGTGATGGTTGTGTTGATGATGATAATGATGATGATAAGAGCTCTATTATGAGCAAACTCATGCTTAAATGTAAAAGCTTGCTTGCTTTCTAAGAAAAACATTACAAGCATGAGCTATCTAACTTGTCTGGAATTTAAAAGCTTGAAAAATGACTTTTCTAAACTTGTTAAATCTAATGAAAAGATAACAAATGATTTAAAATCTTCTAATTCCTTAGAGGACCAACTTAAAAAAAGCCAATGATGACAATCTTAAGCTTTCAAAAGAGGCACCAGAGTTAAATAATTCCATTTCTAAATTCCAATAGGAAAAGAGACTTTAGATAATTTTCTTGACTTTTAAAAACTCTATGGGAGCACTCATGGAATTAAATATACAAATGGAATGTCTTCATCATCATCATCTCATATCAAATTTGTTAAAGCTTCATGTTATTCTATGCCTTCTACTTCTAAACCTCTTGAGACTTGAGCCTTCAAAGCTAAGAAGTCTCATGTGTCAAATGACAAAGGCAAGTTTTATAAAACTCAACCTTTATTGACACAAAGAGCTAAAGTACAAGCTAAAAAGCCATAACCTAGACATGCTTACATGTACTTTAGATACAATACTTTTAAGCATGCTACATAATCACCTCACAATTGATAATGTCATTGTTAATGCATGTCTCACCTTCCTTATAATACACAATGAGCCTTAAGGAAGCCCACATAACCACAGCACGGAAGACATATCTCACATATTAGGAGATTATATATTCCTAAAAGAAATAGATTTGTGAATGTTGAATGCTTCTATTGAATAACCAAAGGTCACACTAGCAATGTGTGCTACTATAAGAAATTGCTTTCAAATACATTACCTTTGGACTATATTAAAACTAACCAACTTAGAGCAACAAAGGTTTGGGTTCAAAAGAATACTTAAATTATGTTATGTAGGTATGCTTGAAGTTTACAAAAGTTAGAAGCAAGTGGTAACTTGATAATGGATGTTCAAGACACATAATATGAGATAAGGAGCAATTCAACAAACTTGATGCTAAAGATGAAGACCATGTCACCTTTAAGGACAATGCTAAAGGAAAGATACTAGGCATTGGAGAAATTAGTAATCCTTAATCCTTATCTATTCATTATGTGTTACTTGTTGATGGGTTTAGCCTTAATTTGCTTAGTATAAGTCAATTATATAAAATGGGAAATAAAGTCACCTTTTATCCTAGAAATTGCTTTGTTAGTAGCTTAGATAAAGACAAAGTAATTTTTAGTGGTGAAAGAGTTAACAATGTCTATGTCATTGACATGAAAAAAGTTGATAATAAAGACATTAAATGCTTAATGTCTATTTCCCATAACACATGGACTTGGTAAAAAAGATTAGAACATGCAAAGTTTGAGCTTTTGGATAATCTTAGTAGACATGAACTTGTGGTTAGATTACCCAAACTAAAGTTCACTAAGGACAAGTCTTGTGATGCTTGTCAAAAGGGAAAGTAATATAAATCTTCCTTTAAGCTCAAGAATGTAGTGTCCACTTCTAAGCTACTTGAACTCATTCATATGGATTTATTTAGTCTTAGTAGAGTTGCTAGTTTAGGTGGAATGCATTATGAATATGTCTTGGTTGATGATTACTTTAGATACATTTAAGTTTGTTTTCTTGCTCATAAGAATGATGCTTTTAAGGCTTTTAAAAGTTTTTAAAAAAGAGTTAAAAAAGAAAAAGGTTTTTGTATTTTAACCATTAGAAGTGATTATGGAACCGAATTTGAAAATGAATTTTTCAAAACTTTTTACAATGAAAATGGTATTTTATATACTTTTTCTTGTCTTAGAACACCTCAACAAAATGGAGTTGTTAAAAGGAAAAATAGGACTCTAGTAGGAATGGCTAGAACCATGCTTCATAAGTATAATTTAGTTTTATACTTTTAGGTAGAAGCCGTTAACACTTCGTACTGTATAGAAAATAGAGCCTTTAAAAGGCCAATTTTAAACAAGACTTCTTATGAGCTTTGGAATAATAGAAAATCCAAAATCTCATATCTTAGAGTATTTGGATACAAGTGCTTTATATTAAACACCAAGGATAACCTTGGGAGAGTTGATTCTAAAGCTGATGAAGGAATTTTCCTAGGCTATGCCACCATTAGCAAAGCTTATAGAGTCTTTAACAAAAGAACTCTAGTAGTTGAATCCTAGAAAGGATTTTTATATTGTTAATGATGTTGTAGATAAGCTTATGGATATAAACATTCGAGAAGAAAATGCTAGCAAACTTTTGGAGTTAGAAGGTCTTACAAAGGAAGACTATGAGGAGTTGCCTCAACCTACCTTAAAGGATGATCTTTTAAAGGATTGGCAATTCAAGAAAAAACATCCTCAAGATCTCATTATTGGTAACATTATAAAGGGGGTCACTACTAGATCACAATTAAAGTCTATTGTTAATTTAGCTTTCATCTCTCAAATTGAACCTAAAAATGTTAATGATAATTTGAGTGATGAATTTTAGGTCTTTACTATGCAAGAAGAGTTAAACCAATTTGAGAGAAAAAAGGTTTGGATGTTACTTCCTAGACCTAAACATCATTTTATTATAGGCACCAAATGGGTGTTTAGAAATAAGATGAATGAGCAAGGTGTTATAACTAGGAACAAAGCTATACTAGTAACTAAAGGTCATAATCAAGAAGAAGGCATTGATTATAATGAAACCTTTGCCCTTGTTACAAGGTTAGAAGCTATTTGGATGTCACTTGCATTTGCATCTTTCATGGATTTTAAATTCTTTCAAACAGATATCAAAAGTGAATTTTTAAACAGTTTTATTAAAGAGGAGGTGTACGTTGAACAACCTGTGGGTTTTGAAAGTTTTGACTTCCTTAATCATGTGTTTAAGCTTTTAAAAGCATTGTATGGATTGAAGCAATCTCCTAGAGCTTGGTAGGAAACGTTAAGTAACTTTTTGTTAGAGAAAAGATTCTTTAAAGGAAAAGTTGACACAATACTATTTATAAAGAAATCCAAGCATGATTTACTTATTGTGAAAATATATGTTGATGATATTATCTTCTGTGCTACTAATCATTGCTTATGTGAGGAATTTTCTAAGTTGATGCATGGGAATTTAAAATGAGAACGATGGGTGAGCTTAAGTTCTTCCTTAGAATTTAAATCAATAATGCTAGGATGGGATCTTTATCAACCAAACCAAAAACACAAGAGACATTCTCAAGAAGTTTGCCATGGAAGAAGCTACGTCAAGCAAAACTCCTATGAGCACCACCACCACCAAACTCAACAAGGTTGAGAATAGTAAATCGGTTGGTGAAAAGCTATGATCAGATCCATTCTTTATTTAACCTAAGCAGATCAGATATTATATTTGCTATATACTTGTGTGCTAGGTTTCAATCATGTCCTAAGGAGTCTCATTTAAATTCCATTAGGCAAATTTTCAAATATCTTAATAGAAATTTGCTTTTAGGACTTTGGTATCCTAGGAATTCATCCTTTGACTTAATCAGTTATTCATATACAGACTTTATCGATAGTTTGCTAGATAGAAAGAGTACTTTTAAAGCTTACCAATTCTTAGGAAATCACTTAGTCTTTTGGTTTAGTGAAAAGCAAGTCTCGATTGCTTTATCCACTATAAAATAAAAATATATGGCAATAAGTTGTTATTGTTCACAAGTATTATGGCAAAAATAATAACTAATGGACTATAGCACTAATATTGATCACATTCCCATTAAGTGTGACAATATAATTGCTATAAACCTTAGAAAAAACCCTATTCAACACTCAAGGACCGAGCATATAGATATCAGACATCATTTTCTTAGAGATCATATGCAATATGGTGATATCATAATTGAATTTATTGATACAAACAATCAACTTATGGATATTTTCACAAAACCTCTCAATGAGGAAAGATTAAATTTCATTAAGCATGAGTTTAACATGATTGATGGCTCTAGCATGCATTAATACATATGTATTATTACAAATGATTTTCACTTCTATGATATTATTACGAGATGATAGATGTTGTGTTGAAATCAATTTGGATGTTATGATACACTTCTTTGATTCAATTTTTTTTGCCTTATTAACCCTTTTCATTTTTTTTAAATTTTATTCTTTGCTATATTCCTTTTTCAAATCCTTCTTAGTTTGCTAGTTAATGATAAATTATTGAATTAAGTTCAATTAATTAATTATTTTAATCTTAGCAAAATAAAGTTTTTTACTGGCCTATTAATGCATGATCATAACCTTAATTCTCTTTAAGTTCCCTTTATCTCATAATTAATTCCAAATAAATGCGCATATAGTTCGTAGGGACTAAAGTGCAATATTTTTTTGGGCTTATTTGAAATTTTTCCAAAACTTCAAGGGGCGTCATAAGGTTTATCCTAACTGGGACTGTGTTTGGATCAAATCAAGACATCTATTCAACTTCCTTCTTGAGATGATCCTAGTTTATATCCCGATCATGATATTGCTCGAGACATATATATACCGACTGGGATAATCAATGTCTCAATTGGGATTGCACTCCTGACAACATATGGAAAAATGAATCCTTACATTGAATGGCCATATTAATCCTAGTCAAAAATGGTTTTTGATGCATTTTTTTGACTGAAATCAAACTTCCTTCCTCTTCCTCTCCTTTCCAACTCTTTATAAATACTCTCCACCTTCATTTTTATTTTTTTCACTCCTTTTCTTCACAATTTATTCTTAATTATTCTCTTTTTCTTTTACTTCTTCTTCCTTAGTAATAATTGTTTTTCTTTTCACCATGGCTCCTAAGAAACCCTCTAAAACCCCTTTATTATCTCAAAAGCAAACCTCCAAGAAAGAAAAACCTAAAAGATCACATTTTTCCTTCTTTTATTCTTCTCAAAATGTTAAAAAGAGAATTGCTCTATTTTAAGAGAGGCTCATTATTCTTTTAAGATTCATAGATAAACCAACACTCAAGGCTATTAGATGTTGTAAAGAAGTCAAGGAACTTCTTTTAAAGGGTGGTTTGTATGACTTTGCTTTCTCTCTTTTGCCCTTCTATCCCTTTTTGATTGTGGAATTTCTTTCTACTTTCACTCTTTGCTTGGTGATTTTTTATGATGAGAATCCATACTTCTTAATGAAATTCAAATTAGGTGGGAAAGAAAGGTTCATGACTTACATTGAATTTGACACTTTCTTTGGTTTTTCTCAAGAGGGTCATATTCAAGTTAAAGCAAATTAGCTTCCCGACACTTTTTAGAACAATGTCCATTCTCCTCAAGCCTCAAGCTTTTTCAACAGGCATACCAAAACCTCTAATCTCAAATCCAAAGCCTTATGATGTGTTTAACATTTTCTTACCTATTCCATCAATGGTAGAGCTTTAAGCAATTAAACAATTTCTCTTAATGATCTTTTTATTCTCCATTGCCTTGTTGATAATGAACCCATTGCCTTGGGTAGATTATTGTAATGGTGATTGTGGCTTATTATTGATAGTTTAATTAAGGCTATATATGTTGGTGGAATTGTTACTAAATTGGCTCAATTCTATGGCATTGATCTTTCTACCTTGCCCTTACCAAACCACTTCTTTTTTATGATACCTTCATTAAACATTTTAAGAAATTTTCTATGATTAACAACAAGTGGGTTTGGAAGCATGACCTTGGTGAAGGAAAAAAACTTGATGCTATATTTTAAGAAATTAAAGAATTTGAGGATCAAGGTGGTGAAGAGGAGCTTCAGACTCAACCTCATAGGAAAAGGACAAGAAAATAAGCCACCTTTTCTCAAGGACCTTAACCTTTTGGTAATAAGCCTCAATGAGTGGGACAACTCTTTGACTGTATGAGTTTAATAGAGAGCAACTTCAATGCTCGATTTGATCAAGTTGATAAGCACATAGCCCACCTTCACTTATCCTCCTCCTCCTCCTCCTCCTACTCAAGATGATGCTTCTCATGACGAATGATTGTCTTCTTATATGTTTTATATGTTATGTCTTATTTATAGCTTATACGTTTGTGTTTTTGTTATGTTCTCAATTTTCTTTTGGTTTATGTTAAGTATCTTTTATGATTGTACTTCTCTCTTTTATTTAATGCAATCTTTATTATTTTTTTTATCTTTTTGCATTTTTCTAAAAGAGGGAGAAGTGTTTAAGTTTGCCCAAGATTGATTATAATGATTTTATGATTATTAAAATTTAAACATTCATGCATACACTAAAGGGGAGTAAATTTAAAAAGAAGCTCATAAATTGAGGCGGAGCTTAAATGATTCATACTTATACATTTGCATAATTGATTATATTTCCAAACTCAAAATTGGTTTATCAAAATTAAAAAGGGAGAGAATATTGACCTTTTGCAATGATCAATCTCAATTCTCCTTGTTTTGATCTTTACAAACCATATTTTGATTATCTAATGAGTTTGCCTCAAGTATGCATAAGTTAGGATCCTTTTAGAAGCAAAATCATGAAGAAAATAAAGTGTTTGAAGGCTTTACAACAACCATCCTAGACAAGAGTCCCGACTAGGACATTACTCATGACACGGTGGCTCAAAATCAAGATAGAGATAGTGCTTATCCCAAACTTAATCTCGATTAAGAAATCACTCAGGACAAGCATGTCCTAACCATGATTGAAAGGTTTAGATTGAGACCTTAATAAAAATTTTTTGAAGACTCATACAGTGCTCCTCCTGATCTCTATCCTAACTGGGACAACACCCGGGATCTTGACCGGGAGCATATGGACTCATTGTGACTGAAGCATGTAAATGTTGAAGTTCCAAGTAGTGCTCCTCTTGGTCTTGATCTCGACTAAGATACAGTATGGGACATCAGTTATGAGTGATGTCCCGACCAGGACACATCCTGTCCCTTTTAAGCATAATAATTTTTTTAGCTCTAATGGTTATTTTTATTGCACGTCCTGACCATGATTGAGGATATCCCAATTGGGATTGATCAAATTCCTATAAAAAGCTGAATTACATTTAATAAAGATTGAAGAGGTTGGGGATGAATTTAATGGCTTCAACAACCATATTATTTATGCTTAACTATAAAATCAACTCTTGGAACTTCAGTTAAAAAGTTACACACTTTATGGTTGAATTAATTCCTTTTTGCATTCATTGAACATTAAAATTCTTATCTACACTCTCTGTATTTCATTAACTTTTATGAGAGTTAGTTGTGTGACTAGAATAAGAACTTTTCTTCTTCTATTTTCTAGGGTTTTAGAAAAGGAAGTGAGGTTTTAGCCTTGCATTAAAGGTTAAAGTGTTTACCTATTGAAAACACTTAGGAAATGGGTTGAAGAGTGATCTTATACTCTTGTATATAAGGTTAGAGTTGAGCCAAAAAACTCAAGTTTGTAAAATCAATCTAAGTAAATAGATTATGGTGATTCAAAAATCCTAACTTGGGAAAGTTAGGTGGAGACATAGGTTTGTTAAGAAATCGAACTCAATTTCTTATGTGCAATCTTCTAAACCTTAATCTCTCCTTAATTTTCTCTTAATTTTCCTTTAATTCTCAAAAGCCCTATTCACTCCCCCTTTGGGGCCATTTCAAAAGTGCTTAAGAACTATGAAATATCATGGCAGTGGAAATAAATTATTTAATAAAAGATGAACAGTTAAAGAAAAGAAATAATAAATCATGCATTAAATAGTACATTAAGCATAAAATGAAAAGAAAATAAGATTAGAGATGGAGTGAACAAAATTGTAGAGATAACAAATATGAAATATAAAATTGACATAAAGGTAAAAAAATAATAAAACATAAAATAGATAGTATTGGAAGTAGAGATTGCAATAAAAAAAATGGGTAAAATGATAAATTGAGTATAAAATAAATAGATAGTGAGATTAAGAATAGAGATTGCAATTATATAAATATAAATAAATAAATAATAAATAATGAACATAAAATATAACAATGTAGAAAATGAGAGATTGAGAGTAAAGAGAATAATGAAGTAATTAATAAAATAAAAATACAAACTAGACATAAAATGGAGAATTTATTGTAGAGATTTGAGATTATGAGTTTGATAATGGGAAATATAATATATGAACAATATGTAATATTTAGACAATAAATAAAATGCTTAAAAAGTAAATTGCAATAAAAATGAAATGTTAGTAGTTAGCAGAGTCAGTAATTAAGATTGAGCTTGGAGATTGAGTAACAAAAGATACACAAATGCAAAATTCATGATGTAAATGCAAATGCATGCTAACACAAGTATTAAATAAGTTCAGAGTGCTTGCAAAGATGATGAATGATGTAAATTAAGGTCCATGCAACATGATGCAATTTTGAAATTCATGCAAGAATGGTAGTGATGCATGCTAGGGTTCATGCAAAATGCTTTTAATAGATCTAAAAATGATTCACACACATGGTAGTGATATGCAAAAGGCACATGATATGCATCGAGCACATGAGAATGCACGAAATGCAATAATGCAAAAAATAGAGAAATTAATTAGTAATAATAGTCAATAAAAAGGAAAAATTAATTAGAGACAATAATAAAGCGATAAAATAAATGAAAATTGATTAAAAATTAAAAAGTGGCAATAAAATGATGAATAATACTTTAGAATACATCAATTTAATCAATAATGATCAATTAATGCTTCTAAGTAATCAAAATAAACATAAAGCAATACATATGAAAAATAAATATTTAGCAGATTCAAGAAACTTAATATTCACAAAATAGACTCAAAATATCACTTAAACAAGGGAACATTTAATAATAAACACAAAGACCACATTGAAGCCTTATAGTAGTACCAAATTAATCATTAAAGGCTAATTAGCATTCTTATGATCACAAAATGCACAAATAAAACAAAAATATAATCACAATGCACACAAAACTTTCAATAATAAAAAATTAGACACCAAATATAACAAATTAATCAACAATATTCATAATAGTAATATGCACACAATCATAAAAACAAGCATCACAAAATCAACACAAATGGACAAATGCACAAATAACACTTAATGCACATACACAACAATTAACACATAGTTCAAGACACAAACCCAAAATTAGGTCACTAAATTAACAAAAAATCAATTCACAATCATCAAATAACAATCAAGAATGCACAAATAGCACCACAATATTGATCATCAACCAAAAGCTCAATCAGAAGTAAAGTAAGCAAGAAAATACAAAAACTTTAAAACAAAAGTTGAGTTTTTGAGAAAAATATTTCAAAAATGAAAATAAATTAGAAAAATAATAAATTTTATCTTCTAGGACCTCTTAGCCTCATTTTAATGATGTATAATCATTATAGAATGCATATGAGTCATTAGGACTATCAATGGAGTCATTTTAAAGTAAGGAGTGCATGATTCTAGGAGGTGAGCACAAACATCCGGATTTCACCTTTGAACACCTAGAATTCACTATGGGTAGCTAGCTTTAGACCATGGATAGTTGGTCGGCTATTCATGGCCCAATTTCGGCCATTCTCCTCTAGGCACAAGTGAAAAGTTGACTTTTTTTGGCTAAAAATTGACAAATAGAGGCCACCCAAGAACTTAAGCTTAAGATAAAAGAAATGAGTTTTTGAAAGTGTTTAGCCTTCGAATGTTAGATTAAAATCACAATAAACATGATTTATATTGAAGAAATTTAGATTGAAAGTAAGTAAAGTGAATAGTAGGTTATTTTATGGTTGTGTTTTGGGTTGCTATAAGATCAATTTAATTTGATTTTTGTTTTTGGATTGTGGGAGGATTAATGGGTGTTAGGGAGAGTATTTATGCTAAGGATTAAGTGGAGATTAAGTAGAGAAAAGTGAGAGCAAAAAGGGTAGATGAGAATTTTTTATTTAGATATAGTTTAGGCTTATTTTTCTATTTATTTCTCTTTTTTTTCCTCACTCTAAGTTTTTGCTACATAAATTTTCTCTCTCTTATGCCTGGCACTCCCCCCCCCCTAAAAAAAGCTACCTAAGACCTTCCATTTATAGACTAAGGCTTAGTGGCAAAGTTGTAATAAGTTTACAACTAAAATGTGTATTATTATGCACTAAAATACAAAAGTATATAATAGAATAAATCCTAGGTTGACACTTGTCCAAGAATATTTAGAATATTCTTTGCTTGGTCACTACTACTGGGGATTTTTAAATTATTTTATTAGACGTGTAGGACTCGATCTGACTACCGGAGGTTAAAATTTTGACTTTTTGTCAAGTGACCCACACTGACACACTATAATTTTCAAAGAAAGTTTTAGACTAAAATTCAACTCCAGGAACTTGATTTGACCTTAAAAAGGTCCGTTGATCGAAGTTTGACTTTTCCTCCTAGGGCTTCCTAATGTTAAATTAAAGCTCCCATATTGAAAACCAGTCTGAAAAATAGACACCATAGAAATAAAAACACTCTTTTTCCAGAATTTACTAATTAACTCGATAAACAAAAGAATTTCTCTCTCTCATTAATAAAAACTTCTTTCTCAGGGTTAGGTTTGGTTTTAGAAAGGTTTAGTTTGGTTCTCGAGTAAGGTTTTAGTGTTTCAAATGGCTTTGAATTTTCTTTTCAACCATAATTCTTAATCAATCGCACGTTTTGCTGAGATATTTTTCTACTTTCATTTTCAGCTTTCAGGGTTTTGAAAAATGACCTTAATAGTGTTGGTCTTGCTATAATTTCACAATATAACTATAGAACTCCAAAAGCATGCTTGACATCTTTTTTACATGATTCTTGTTTCATTGCAAAAAAATTTTTCTTCAAACCTCGAGGTTCATGTATTGTTTAAATAATATTGCTCTATTTTGGGTATATATTATTAGTTAAATGGTAACCTATATCATAATCTTTTACTTCTATCATATAATGTGCTAAGGGAGCAATGCCTTATGAAAGATAAAAAATAAGATGAGATGATTCCAAAACATTGATATCATTATTAGTTCCTAGCATACCAAAATATGCATGCCATATACAAAGATCATAGTCAGCAACAACTTCTAAAATTATAGTTGGTGATCCACTCTGGCCTGCATACTGTCCAACCCATACTGTTGGATAATTTTTTTACTTCTAATGAATACAATCCAAACTGCCCTACATTCTAGGAAAACCATGCTTTCACCAATATAGAGCAGCCTAGCAATATCAGTAATGTTCAATCTTCTTAAATATTATTGTCAAAACATTTCCATTACAGTACTACAAAATCGCTACATGTTTTCAATCATTGTAGATTCACCTTTTTACATATTCATTCATTGCATCAGCAGGTGGGCCATATGCAAACATTCAAAATGTTGCTGCTATTTTTTTATAGAGGCAATAACCTAAGTCTACCAAGAGCATCAATTCGTTATTCAAAACATGGGTCATAACTTTTAAATGCCTCAACTGTACAAAGAAATAAACTTTTTGACATTCAATATCATTGGTCAAAAAGATCCTCACCATATCATGGATTATTAGAAAAATAATCATTGAATAAATTTTGGTATGCAGCTTCACATTCTTGATGAACCACAATATGACTTGGAATCAATCTACCATGTTGAGACCTTCTTTGTAGTGTTGATTTTGATAATATTTGATCACTATATTATTAGTAGAGAGAATTTACAATATTGCTTGATATTGTTTGTTCAAAACAATAGGTTTATTCATTATCTCATCATCATCAGAAGATGAATATAATGAGCTCTGGACTGATGGACCACCAATATCAAAATTCATTTTGGGAAAGGTTTTAAAGTATACGAATTGGGAGAAACATTAGGGTAATATTTGAACCTTTTCCCTTTTCAAAACTATATTATTTTTTCTCAAATTTTTACTAAATTAGAATAATAATAATAATAATAATAATAATAATAATAATAATGATGATGATGATGATGATGATGATGATGATGCTACCTTAAACCTTCTATTTTTAGACTAAGGCTTAGTGGCAAAGTTGTAATAAGTTTACAACTAAAAGAGGCATTATTATATGCTAAAAGACAAAAGTATATACTAGAATAAATTCTAAGTTGTCACTTCTTGCTTAGTCACTAATCATAGGAATTTGTACATTATTTTTATTTGATGCGTAGGACTCGATTTGACTGTAGGAGGTTAAAAATTTGACTTTTTGCTAAGTGGTCTAGATTGACACGCTATAATTTTAAAAGAGATTTTTAGATTGAAATTCAATTTTAGGAACTCGATTTGACCTCCGGAGAGGTCTATTGATTGAAGTTTGACTTTTCTTCTTGGGGCTTCCTAAGGTTAAATTGAAGCTCCCAAACTGTAAACCAGTATGAAAAATAGGCACAATAGACATAAACATAGCCATTTTTAAGACTTTACTAATTGAATTAGTAAATAAAACTTGACACAGACTTTCTCACTCTCAATGATCAAAACCTCTTTCTTAGGGTTAAGCTTGGTTTTAAAAAAGTTCAGTTTGGTTCTCGGGTAAGGTTTTAATGTTTTAAATGGCTCTGAATTTATTTTTGAATCATAATTCTTAATCAATCTCTTCTATTGGTGAGATATTTTTCTACTTTCATAATTGAATTTCAAGGTTTTGAAAAACAACCGTAACACATGCTCATCCCTATTCAAGATCTAAGGGGAAAAATCAAACCAAACAAGAAAGGTGCTTATTTAGTAATGCCAGTTTTATCCAAAAGTGCAGTTAAGTTGATGGATTCAAAAGGTAATAAATTTTCAAAAAGCTAATCAATATGGATTGTGTTAAGAGATGTAACACATGAGAGAAATAAAAGTAAGGAGAGAAAAATTACTTAGTTAGAAACTCCCAAAGACTAATTAAGGATAAAGGTACTAATACTTATTTCTCTACATATTTGTTTCAATTATGAAACTATATTTCATGTTTTGGTAAATGTTGAATTGTTTTAAAGGCTTGGAAAAGATTCCAGTTAACTTTTAGTGCTTTGTTTGCTCCAAAAGAATTTAGAGTGTGTTAGGATATAAGCATTTGATTTGAAATCTTAAATTTAAAATATTAAATTTTAAATATAAGGATTTCAATTAACATATAGTTATATGTCACTTCAAATCCTTATTAAATAGACTTTTAAATTAATTATGAACTTATTTCAAATCCTCATGGATATATCCATATAGTTCCCAAATAAGAGATTTAATTGAAATCTAAATTTATAATCAAATCCTTTACATCTAAACATAGCTTTAAAAATTTCTTTTCTTCTAAATTTTATTTAGATAGGATTGCGCACAATTTATCACCACTAATTTATCTATTGCAAAAAATATGCTAATTGGTGTCTCATCATATCTTAAAGTTTATGTATTAACTTATTAATCTTTTAATAGAAAATTTATAGTATTATATTTATAACTTTTTTTCTTTGCTTATTTTGTTAGAATATGAACAATATACTTCTCCAATCAATACTTCATCAATGATATAGGAGCCAAAAATGGGTTATTCCTTTATTTTATTACGGTATTCACCTATTATTTTATCTTTTTTTATTTTTTTTGGTTAAAAAATGCAATGTTGTATTGAAAGAATTTCACATAAATTATGATATATAATAAATTATCTCATATAAATGGATATATTATCATTCAAATTAATCTTAGGAAAAATTACTATTTTCCTCCTATATTTTGGCCTATTACAGTACTGCGTCTTTGACATTTTAAAAATATATTTATTCATCCTTGTACTTTGATCAGTTAAATTCATTCATCTTTTTATTAGGTTTTTTTGATAGTCAACTAAAAAATAGAGATCAAAATGGGAAAAAATAATGGAAACATCAAAAGTACCCTTGGCTACCCAAACACCAACTGAAAGTGCCTGAGAGAGAGGGGGAGTGGAATAAGGCTAATGATGTTTTTGTAAAAAATAAAAAAAAATTAAAAGGAAGAAAAAAATTAAAAAAGATTATAGAGGAAGAATAATAAACTTAGGAATTTAAGGAGTCCGAATTTTAAATAATCCTACGTCTCCTTCTAACTTATCAATACCCATAATCTTATTCATAAGATTAAGATTGCACAAGAGTTTCAGGCTCACTCTTCAACCTTACATAATCAAGAGTTTCTAAGCTCACTCTTGAACTAATTGCCAAGTGTTTTAATGGCTAAACACTTAGATCAATTCCACTAGAATAGAATCTTACTTCCCATTTTCTCAATCCTGGAAAATAGAAGAATAAGAGTATCTATTCACTAACTCTTACTAGAGTTATACAAATATAAAATGAGTTTAAAGAGAGTTTTGAGAGTTTAATTGAATGGTTAAAAGAGTATAATGAATAAATAAGTTTCTTAAACCTTTAATTTGAGCTCTAAGAGTTATTTATATAGATGAATAACTCAAATTATGGCTGTTGAAGCCAATAATTGTGTCTTTAAGTTTTAACTCATTCAAATTTGACTTATTTCTGTCAGAACGTCGCTTATGATTGTAAGGAGCAAGCCCTAGCTTGTGAGGATCGAGAATGTAGTCGTTAGATTTAAAAAATGTCATTATAATCTGTCCTTCCTACCCTCACGAGCTGGTCACAATTGTGAGGATAGCTCATGTGGAGCATTAGACAATTTTGGACAATGGGCTTGAATAAACACTATTCAAGGTCGGCTCATGAGGGGCTAGTGAGCATACCAAAGTAAGTCCAAAATTATATATTTTTGGTACATAATTGTGCCAGATTGATTAGGAAGTTGCATAGGATAAAATATTTCATTGAAATACATATTAATACTCTTTTAAAGAGTATTTTAACATTTCCAAACATTGAGCACTTATACTTTGTAATTGATAAACTTTCTACACACTTAAATGAAATCATTAGAATCTAAATTGTTTGGCAAAGTTCAAAATTAGGAGTTTGACCATGCAAATGGTCAACAATCTCCCCTTTTTTAGCATTGACAATCAATTTGTTAAGATAATAAATAAAGTGCATGAATGTCAAAAATAATTCACATGAATAGATGTAATCTATATAATGTAGCTCCCCCTTTCAAATTAAATAGATGCAATTTATAAGAATATTTTGCTCTTCCTTAATATATGCATAAATTCACTCTGTCATGTACCATAGCATGAAAAAAAATGAATCAATATAGTATGTTTCTTAAAATACCAATTGACAATAATAAAAAAATATGCTTATATATATATATATATATATATATATATATATATATATATATATATATATATATATATATATATATATATATATATATATATATATATATATATATATATATATATATATATGGACATGATAAGAAATATAAATTTAATATTTAACTCCTCTTTAAAAAAAAACCAATAATATTTATCATGAGGAACAAAGAGAAAAACAATGCCTAACATGATAAATGTGTTAAAAACATGATAACACAATCATTAAGACATAATGCTAGGCAACATAAAAGAAAACAAAAGAAATAAGTTCAAACATATTTAAATAAAACTAGTAGCACTTAAAATGAAAATAATGCTACTTAAACACATCATAAACATAGTATATATAGCACTTATTTTGAAACTTAACAAACTTAACTGTCACATGATCATGTAGAACTTAGCTAATGATAACTAATACATGATCATGTAGCAAGCATATCACATAACTTAATCACCCATAACACTTTCTCCCCCTTTGTCAAAGACAAAAAGAAAAGAGAGAGATAATAAATCAAAGGAAACAAAAGACCTAGAGGAAGCAAAAGACCAAGAACGAACATAATGAAACCAAAGATAGACCAAATCTTAAGAAAATCTAAGGTCATGTGTAAGCACCCAATTTCAAGATGATGAAGTGTGAATGTGATAGAGGACTCCAATGATGAAAATATTATAAATAAATCTTTAACACTTGAAGTTTGAAACCTCAAAAGTCTAAATGTGTTTTCAAAAGAACTTAATTGGTTATTTAAAAGAACTTAATTTGTAAAATTTTTTTTCTTTTAGGGGTCTTTTTGTAATTAAAAGTTAAAAAAAAGAGATTGGAATTATGTAATTCTGATCAGAATTACATAAAATTGATTAGAATTATGTAATTCTGATCGAATTACATAATTCCAATCAGAATTATATAATACCGATCAAGATTAATCGTGTTTCGTCTATGTTTTTTGGTTTTTCTGTAAATGAAAAATTTATTTTTTGAATTTTAATTGGTCAAATAATGTGATAAATCCCTTTTTAGGATTTATCAGAATTTTTAAAAAGTTAAAAGTCATTGTTAAACCAAAAATTTATCACTATAAATAGGATAAGTCACCATAAGATATATGACTTTAACTAGGGTTTTCTATATAAACCCAGCTTAACTCTCCTGAAGGGGGACTAGTTCTTCTTCTTTTCTTTGGAGGCAGCTTTCAATTCAAAAAAAAAAAAAAATTTTTTTGGCGTACTGTTCTTTTGGAGAAGAAGCAAATAGACCTTTTGGGGAAGAGAAAATCAAGCATTGAACATATATTATAAAAAACAACGGTGATTTATATGACTATGAGGAGCAAATCAATACTGCATCCATCTAATAATCTCTTCTTTTAACTCTTTTGTTTATTTTGTTTTGATTATTTTGGTTTTATTTAATTTACTTAATTTTGCTTAATTACTAATCATTATTTATTTTATTTCCTATGTTTGTGTTTGTGTTTGTGATTATGGAGGGAGTTATATGATAAATTCACTATAGAGAACAAAATATATGAAGATCCATGGAATGCCATGGATTATATTTTATATTTAAATGTAGTTTAGGGTTTTTATTTATTTATTTGTTATTATTTTGTTGGTTGTTGTATTTTATGTTTTATTCATTTTAGTTTTTGGGTTGTATTAATTTTAATTTTTTTTAATTTTTCGTAAATCTTTTTAATAGCCCCAATAGTGGAAATAGTAGAATCCTGTGTGTGTGGTTGTGTATTTTATTTTAATTAATTGGTTAGTAAAATTAGGATTTCAATTGGATTATTAATTAAAATTAATGGCTATAGAGATAATTAGGGGTTTTAATTAAAATTGAATTAAATTTAAGAGGATAGAATAATGGTTGCTTGTTAATTATTTTTTTATTAATAACTTGTATAATTGTTTAAGGTCACTTTAACTAAATTAGGTTTTTATTTGTTGAATTCATTTCTTTATTGGATTTTATTCTGTACATAAGTTTAATATTAGGTTTAATGATTTTTTAGGCCCATAATATGTAGGTTAATAAGCCCAATTAAATAGGTTTAATCAATTAAAATAAAAATTTGGCCCATAATTTAATTAGATTTTAAGTTAGAGATAACTAAAGCTTGTTCAGTTAATTAGATATAGACCTACTTTAGTTTAAGTTAATTAATTTAGACTTAGCCCATTAAATTAAAGCCTTTTCCATAACTTGTAGACTTAAGATCACCTTAGAATTAAAACATGTAGAATTAGGCCCACTAATTTAAATATTTCATAATTTATAGATTTAGGTCAATTTTTAGAATTAAAATAAATAGAGTTAGGTTCACTTAATTAAAATTAAATAGGAATTAGGCCCATTAGTTTTTAGGTTCACTTGTAAATAAAAACATGTAGATTTAGCCCATTTAATTAAAATTAATGTAGATTATACTAACTTAGGGATTATGAACTTAAAGAATGCATTTTTTACATGTCTTTTTCATGACTAGTTTACCTAGGATTAATTGTTTAAATATGGGTTTATATGAAATTGCATATAAATAGAGGATAAGATAGTAATTCATAAAGTAATTCTAAATGAACATAAGATTGAAGGAAGTTGATATTCCATATCCAGAATCTCTTAGTTGTGGTGCTAGCTTTCTATTAGAGAATCGAGTACCACTGCTTCTGATTTATCCCAGTCATTACCCTGGGCGGCGACTCCTCATCTCCACATTATGTCTTTATGATACAGTAGTGTGTTCTTTAGAGCCTTAAGCTCAAATAGTGTTGTGGTTGCTAAAATCTTGGATGCGCACTAAACCTCATCATCTATAGTGGTAACTCCATTGGGGATAAGAGATATTGATTCTACTTGTGTTCTTTAGAATTATTTTATTGCTTATTATTTTATTCTTGCTTTCATTATGCATGTCCCTATTAACCGATGGTGTTGGTTTATGGTTCCATGATTCCACTAGTTTCATGGGATTGTAAATTAGCTAATCATTACTTTTAGCCTTAACTCGATTCAAGGGAGATTACCGAGCTCATCTGACTAGAGTTTGTAACCTAAGTCCTAAAGGGGGTAATCTTCTCTTAAGTTTGTAAAGGATGTCGGGCCCCTCTGACATTGGCCTATGACTCAAATCTTAAAGGAGGGTATCTTTCTAAGGGAACCTTGACCTCTTTCATCGGACTCAACTCATGTAGTGGCTTAGTAACTTCCCTTAGGATTACCCAAGTTGCTTGTGTTTGTTGCTATGAGGTATTTCTATCTATAAAGGCCTAAGCCCTTACTTTAGAAGTCCATTTGGGTTAATAAAAATTAGGCTAATCTTTTATACCTAGAAATATTTTTTCTATGCTTTATTACTTTGAGAGATTTGACATGCACGTCGGTTCTTGATATCGCCTGTTGATATTAAGGCCAAGATAAAAAATCCTAGGAAAAGTGACTCAACTTTGAACTCGTGTGTGGGAGAATAAGGTTGGAAGGATATGGTACACTTGATTGTTACTTGTTGTATAGCATATGCATCATGTATACATGCGCACATGTATTTCATGCATTATACTAACACTTTGTTTTTCAACCATCATAGATTCATCCAGGTTTCCTATGTTTGGAGATGGAAAGGTGGCAGACTAGTGAGAATGGATTCAAGTTCGCAGATAATTGTAAAAGAGATCCTTAGCAGACTGGAAAGGAGTCCTATCAATCCACTCTACTTAGAAGCTGCACAAGCTCCAACTAAATAAGTAGAAGAAATGGAATAATAAGAGGGAGGAAATTGGACCCTAGAGGAAATCAAAGGAGCATTGATGGATGACATGAGAGCAATGATATAAGATGAACTAAGACAAGCTCTGGCTGGATTAATTCCACCACCTATTGCTGCACCTCCAATTGCGACCAATCGACCTATTGTGAGTGCGCCACTTGCTAATAATGACAATGCTGGGGGTAACCTTTAAACACTGTTAGGAATGTACCTACTGTGGAAATAAAATTAGAGGATGTTGAGAACTACATGGTTAAAAAAGAAAAAAGGGAATCACTTGAGCAAGTTCAAGAGCTAGAATCCAAGCAGATGAAAGCACTGCTCAGAAAATATCCAAAATGGAAGAATTGATAAGAGGATAGGGCATTAGATATTCATTTAATTTTGATGATATGATGCAATTTAAGGAAGATAAGTTACTTGATAAGTTCAAGATATCATAGTTGTAGAAGTTTGATGGTACTGGAGACTCAAGGATCTACTTTAGTCAATGTACAACTACTATGAGCACCACTAAGGCTCTTTTGTTTGTAGTTACTAAGTTATTTGTACTATCCTTAGAGAGTATGCCTGTTAATTGGTATTATAGGGTAGAGAAATCTATCTGAGATGATTGAAGAGAATTGTGTATTATTTTTCTGAAATAATATTACCACAATACCAAGCTTGAAGTGTCTATTAGCGATTTAGAATTGACCAAGCAAAAGCCTAATGAATCATTTTGGATTTTATGACCAAACATGAATAAGGCAAAATTAATAAAGAACAAACTGGCTAAGAAGGATCAAGTTAGGATGATAGTTCGAAATGTGTTACCCAATCTGGTTGATAGGTTAAAAATGATGAACCCTAAAACATTTGTAGACCTTTATGATGATGGGTTGCAAGCTGAGGAAATTAAGAGTGAGAAAAAGAAAAATAATGGAACCACTAGAATAAGAAACTACCCAACTGGGGGCACACAACAAGGAAGCACTAGGCGGGTTGTGGAAGTGCATACTATTTAATAACCAAGGAGATTCTCAAATTTTAACTAACCCCTGTCCAAAGTCCTTAACCGCTTAATGCGAAAAGGCCTGCTTTTACCTTTAACCTTCTTTAAACCACCAAACCCAAATGTCCCTAGCTATGACCTAAAAAGTTACTGTAAATTCCACCAAATAGTTGGACATTCCATAGATACTTGCACCCACCTTAAACATGAAATCCAAAACTTTATAGACTTTGGACAAATCATAGACCCCAAGAACCCAAGCACCAGAAATAATCCTTTCCTAAACTATCAAAATGTTCCACCCACAACCACCATGATGATTAACTCAAGAGTAAGTGAGGAAGAAGTGCTAAGCTCCTTTGAGGACCTACACCTTAAAACTAATGAGAAATCTCCCAATTCCCTTAAAGATGTGGAAAGAGTAGAAGACTTATTGGGATAACCTTTAAGCCAATTTGACTACAAAGTGTTTTAGACTAAACCACCTTGTTTTGACATACCCTTCGAATAAATTATGCCTACAGGATGGGGTGATGAGTTTGATGATAAGAAACAGTTAGACGAAAAATAAGAATGTATAGTTAAGGTACATAAAGATGAAGTCATGGAGACAGTTGGTGAGAAGATGCAAGAATACCCACTATGCTAGCCACCTGAAGGAAAGCCACCATGAGACTTAGCATTTTCTAGCATCTAGAATAGGAAATAAATTTTCTTATTGTCTTCTTTGAATAAAATTTTAGTTTCTTTAGAACTTATTTTTTTTGTGATCGATGATATGAATTCTGATCATGCTTACTTATGTATTGTCATCCTAATCATACTATACATTGTGATATTGATCATATCTGCATGTTTGACATAAATTCAATTCAATTAGATTCATTCAGTATGGGCACAAATGCAAATTCAAAGAACATTCATATATCACCTTATGTAACTTTGAGGATAGGAAATTTGAGGGAAAGGAAAAGTGAAAACAAAGAGAGAAAAAAAAAGAGAATGAAAAAAGGACAATCAGGTAAAAGAAAATGTTATATTAGAAAATCTAAAAGGACTAATTGGTAATAGGAGTTGTATCATATGATGTAATGAATGTTCTAATTTTTTCCCTAATGAATGAGTAAAATTGAATCTAAAATTTTTGTTCAAATATTATATATTCATCTTTATAATATTGCATAAGTATTTAAATGGAAAGAAAATACATAATGAAAGCTAAATCAAAGCTATAAGATCACTATTTTAGTTACCCCTTTGTGACTTTATTTGTAAGTTTAGTGTCCTTTTGTACCTATGGAATTCAAGTGGCTCAATGACTTGCATTGCTACCTATACCTTATAACTATCATTAATTATTACGTCAACATCAGGCCTCATATTTAGCTCAAGAGTTCTTTGAAGAGCAAGTCCAATTGGTTTTAGCTTTAAGAACTCTCTTTAGTTAGTTCGCTCACTCCTCTACATCTTCAATGCATGAGATTGCAATTAATAGGGTTAGTAAGTCAAAGAATCAACAAAAATAGTGAACAAACCAAGTCTCTTGCACGCAAAAATGAAAAAAGACTATTAGAATAGCATGATTGAATCTAGAATGAAGTTGGGGGCAAAACGTAACTTTGGGGGCAAGTTGGGGACAAAATAGTAAGTCTACATTCAAAGAATGAAGATGGAACATTAAAGTATAAAAGCTAGTATAAGAGATCTCAGGGTAGAAAGAAGTAAACTACAAGTATACAGATACATCAGTTAATATACAGTAAAAGCAGTAGTAAAAAGAAAAGTTCAATATTACATTAATCAATCACAAGCTCCAGTGTCAAGCCATGGACCCCAATTACTAGCCTGGTCATCATTCTGATGAACTGTATTAGAAGCTATGACATCAAAAGTACCAATAGCAAAGCATTCAATGGTCAAACCTACGAGTTGTTGATGAAGCACCTCATTCTTAAACTCCACGATTAACAACATAGCTCTATTCCAAACAAAAGACCTATTAGGATCATGCATGTACATAACATGCATACACTTATATACATTTATTGTGAAATACTTGTTTTGCATAATAAAGTCTTTAAGCCAAGGCAAGATTATGCAAATACTTCGCTACTAACATTCAAAATTAGTGTTGTAAAAGTGCAAAAAGGTAGTCAGAATGTTCACATATGAGGGAAAGGGTAACACTATTAAGGTGAACCTGATATTCAATGGGAATTTAGACCTAGGAACCTAATAAATTATGGGCCCATCTAGTGAGGGAATATTACTGACAATGATACTTGCAAAAGCATCATCCTGATAACCTCAAGAGGAAAAACCCAACATATGGAATCAGTATTAGTGCCAACAAGCTAATCAAAGTTAGTAAGCAACAAAGGCGGTTGATCAGAGAGTCAATCAATAAAAATTCAAAGACAATCAACTAAAAATTTCCAATCAGTCAGCATAGTTGATCAATACAAAATCTTGAAATCCTGGTTAATATGAAATTCCAATGTGATGTCTGCATTTTGCATACACTGCACTTCATCTCAGTCATATGCTACACAGTAGCTATAATATAATTTTGAAATCCACCTTGTTATATGCTACACAGTAGCTATAACATAGTCTTTAAATCTACTTTTTTATATGCTACACAATAGTTGTAACAAAAATTCCAAACAATCACAACTTGCTAAACACTACATAGTAGTTGTAGCATATTATCAAATCACTTTTTGCTAGACATTCCATGGGAATTATAGCACATTTCAAATATTTTTGCTAGATGTTCCATAAGACCTATAGCACCATTATCACAAATTTTCTAGACACTCCATAGGACCTATGGAATATTTGTCTTCAGCTATACACTACACAGTAGTTATAGCATATTTTTGCTAAACGTTCCACAGGAAGTATAACAAAACTTTTAGTCACATTTACTAGATGTTCCATAGGAACTATAATACAATTCGCTAGACATCATGATCACTAGACATCCTATAGGGAATATAGTGAAAATCACGATCACTAGACATCCCACAGGGAATATAGTGAAAATCACGACCAATAAATGTCCCATAGGGAATATAATGAAAATCATGATCAACATTATACATCTGAGTATAGTGTCATTTCAAATCAACACTTTACATCCGAGTATAGTGTATTTTCAAATCAACACTATACGTCTGAGTATAGTCTCTTTTCAAATCAACATTATACGTCCGAGTATAATGTATTTTCAAATCAATATTATGCATCTGAGTATGGTGTCTTTTCAAATCAACATTGTATGTTCGAGTATAGTGTATTTTCAAATAAATATTATACATCTAAGTATAGTTTCTTTTCAATGCAACATTATACGTCTGAGTATAATGTATTTTTAAATCAACACTATATGTCTGAGTATAGTGTACTTTCAAATTAATACTATACGTCTGAGTATAGTGCATTTTCAAATCAACACTATATGTCTAAGTTTAGTGCATTTTCAAATCAACATTATATGTCCGAGTGTAGTGCATTTTCAAATCAACATTATATGTCCGAGTGTAGTGTCTTTTCAAATCAACACTATATTTTCGAGTGTAGTGCATTTTCAAATTAACATTATATGTCGGAGTGTAGTGCATTTTCAAATCAACACTATATGTCCGAGTGTAGTGTCTTTTTAAAACAACATTATACGTCTGAGTGTAGTGTTTTTCAAATCAACACTATACGTCTGAGTATAGTGTACTTTCAAATCAACACTATATGTCTAAGTATAGTGCATTTTCAAATCAACACTATATGTCCGAGTGTAGTGCATTTTCAAATCAACACTATACGTCCAAGTGTAGTGCATTTTCAAATCAACACTATATGTCTAATTATAGTGTATTTTTAAATCAACACTATACGTCCGAGTATAGTGTATTTTCAAAACAACACTATACGTCAGAGTGTAGTGGATTTTCAAATCAACACTATACGTCCGAGTATAGTTCATTTCAAATCAACACTATACGTCCGAGTATAGTGCATTTCAAATCAACACTATACGTCCGAGTATAGTGCATTTTCAAATTAACACTATACGTCTGAGTATAGTGTATTCTCAGATGAACACTATATGTTCGAGTATAGTGTATTCTCATATCAACACTATACGCTCGAGTATAGTGTGTCCAAGTATAGTGTATTCTTAGATCAACACTATATGTCTGAGTATAGTGTATTTTCAAATCAATGCCATATGTCCGAGTATAGTGTATTCTCATATCAACGCTATACGTCTAATGTATAGTGCTCGTTGCTAGATGTTCCATAGGTTTTCAAATCATTTTTTCACTATATGTTTCATGGGGATTATAGTGAAATTTGTTAAATGCTATGTAATGGCTTTAGCATTTTGATTTGTGTTGCATAGCAACATAAGCATTCATCGTGAATCGATGATCACTTATAAGTAAAAGCCTCAAGGATCACAAGTAAGTATCTAAACTTTTTATTCTTACGAAATTGTGTGCTTATTTGCTTTATCACAATTTGTCAAGCAAACAGTGACAAATGGGGCAACTGTAAGCACCCAATTTCAAGATGATGAAGTGTGGATGCAATAGAGGACTTCAATGATAAAATATTACAAATAGATCTTCAACACTTAAAGTTTTAAACCTCAAAGGCCTAAATGTGTTTTCAAAAGAACTTATTGGTTTTTTAAAAGGATTTAATTTGTAAAATTTTATTTCTTTTAGGGGTTTTTTTGTAATTAAACAAAAAAAATCAAAATTATGTAATTTCGATCGAAATAATATAATTCTAATCAGAATTTTATAATCCCAATCGGGATTAATTGTGTTTCGTATGTGTTTTTTGGTTTTTCAATAAATAAAAAAAATTTCTAAATTTTAATTAGTCAAATAATATGATAAATCCCTTTTCTAGGATTTATCTGAATTTTTAAGATGTTAAAAGTCTTTGTTAAAACAAAACTTTATCACTGTGAATAGAAGAAGTCATAGTAGATACATGACCTTAGCTAGGGTTTTCTATATAAACCTAGCTCAACTCTCCTAGAGGGGGACTGATTCTTCTTTTTCTTCTTTTCTTTAAAGGCAACTTTCAATTCTAAAAAAAAAATAATTTTTTGTTGTACTGTTCTTTTGGAAAAGAAGCAAGTTGACCTTTTGGGGAAGTAAAAGTCAAACATTAAAGATCTATTATAAAAAAAAAAGTGATGTATATCACTTTGAGGAGCAAATCAATACTGCATCCATCCAATCATCTCTTCTTCTACCTCTTGTGTTTATTTTATGTTGATTATTTTGGTTTAATTTAATTTTGATTAATTACTAATCATTATTTATTTTGTTTCATGTGTTTGTGTTTGTAATTATAGAGGGAGTTATATGATAAATTCACTATAGAGAACAAAATATGTGAAGATCTATGGAATGCCATGAATTGAATTTTGTATTTGTATGTAGTTTTAGGGTTTTTATTAATTTTTTTGTTATTATTTTGTTGGTTATTTTATTTTATGTTTTATTCATTTTAGTTTTTGGGTTGTATTAATTTTACTTTTTTTTTTAATTTTCAGAAGATTATTATAATAGCATTAATAATGAAAATAGTGGAATCCTATGTGTGTAGTTATGTATTTTATTTTAATTAATTGGTTAGTAAAATTAGGGTTTCAATTGGATAATTAATTAAAATTAATGGCTATAGAGATAATTAGGGTTTTTAATTAAAATTGAATTAGATTTAAGTGGATAGAATTAGGGTTGCTTGTTAATTATTTTGTTTATTAATAACTTGTTAATTAATTGTTTAAGGTCACTTTAACTAAATTAGGTTTTTATTTGTTGAATTCATTTCTTTGTTGGATTTTATTCTATACATAAGTTTAATATTAAGTTTAATGATTTTTAAGGCCCATAATAATGTAGATTAATAAGCTCAATTAAATAGGTTTAATTAATTAAAATAAATTTTAGGCCTATAATTCAATTAGATTTTAAGTTAGAGATAACCTAGGCCCATTCAGTTAATTAGATATAGGCCCACTTTAGTTTAATTTAATTAATTTAGACTTAGCCCATTATATTAAAGCTTTTTCCATAACTTGTAGACTTAAGATCACCTTAGAATTAAAATATAGGCCCATTAATTTAAATACTTCATAATTTGTAGATTTAGACTCATTTTTAGAATTAAAATAAATAGACTTAGGTTCACTTAATTAAAATTAAATAGGAATTAGGCCCATTAGTCTTTAGGTTCACTTGTAAATAAAAATATGTAGATTTAGCCCATTTAATTAAAATCAATGTAAATTATACGAACTTAGGGATTATGAACTTAAAGAATGCATTGTTTACATGTATTTTTCATGACTAGTTTGCATGGGGTTAATTTTTTAAATAAGGGTTTATATGAAATTGCATGTAAATAGAGGATAAGATAGTAATTAATAAAGTAATTCTAAATGAACATGAGACTGAAAGAAGTTAGTATTCAATATCCATAATCTCCTAGTTATGGTGCTAGCTTTCTTTTAGAGAATCGAGTACTACCACTTCCAATTTGTCACAGTTATTAACCTGGGTGGCAACTCCTCATCTCAATGCTATGTCTTTATGATATTGTAGTGTGTTCTTTAGAGTCTTGATCTCAACCAGTGTCACGATTGTTAAAATCTTTGACGTGTGCTAAACCCCACCGTCTATATCATGTCCATCTTGAGGATTTTGGAATAGAGGAAGAGGATAAGACCAATTGCATTAGATGTTATGATGAGCATACAAGTGATGAATATCATGCTCCATATGATCCATACGATGTTTGAAATGATAAAGTCTAGTGTCCACTTGATCAAACCTTGTGTTGAAGTTGGATTCAACAATCGATAGACAATCAAAGAATTCTCCAATCTAAGCAGTTCATCATTAACACTTTGAGCGGTGGAAGGTCCTCTTTGCCTCTTCCTTTGAGCTTGATAAGGAGCATGCTCTTAAGGAATGTCTTTTTCATGTCTAACTCCTTCAATACAATAAGTGCCAATATTCTCTATGTCTTCCAAGTCATGTTCAAGCTCTTCATCAACATCTTTATCTCCTACTTTGTCTTTCCAAACCTAAATATTTATAATAAGCTTAAATTGCCTAGAGTTTCTTAAGAGGTTATCATCGAGGAAAGAAGGAGGAATGGAAGGAATGTTGTTCAAGATGATCCTAAAATGATTGGTAATCCTTATAATAAAGCCTCCCAAACATAAAGCACCACTAACACTATCACTTGTTAACTAAAACCTGTATTGAAGCCATCTTCCTAGCTCAATAACTGGACCTTCAACAAGACATCTTATAGAAAATAAGTCATTAAAAGAAATTGCTTCATTACTTGCTCCCCTAGTATGAATTGAGTAAGTGATAAACCTATGCACATACCAAAGAGATTTTAAAGCAAAGAAAGAGGCTTTAGTATTACTCGCTTTAAATGGTTTTACATGAGGTTTAGCATGTTGAGTCCAAAAAGGATTAGGAAGCCAATTATAAGTAGGAGAAGCAAGACCCCCTTGCATAAACCCAAAAATATCATCAAATTCTTGAGATGTTAAAAATCTATCTCTTCCCCCAAATCTAAACCTTATGCTATTGAGAGGATTATGCTCACTAATGTGGTGAGTTTTTAGGCAATAAGAAGAAAGAAATTCATAAACTAATGAGGGATAGGTAGGATAAAAAGTAAAAGCAAGGTTATACATACCCACATTCTCAAGCATAGTTCTAACTTCATTATAGCAACCCATTTTCTCCAGAGTAGCTTGAGACATGAATTTAGAGGAGATGATTTTTCTTTCTGTAAATTAAGCCAATCTTTGCCTTACTTTTAACAAAGAATAAAAGATAGAAGGAGTCTTCTTAAGTTGATCCTTAGTAGCTCTCCTAAAGAAAGAAGGAAAATCTTAAGGAGTCTTCTTCTTAGGAGACATGGAGTTTAAAAAAAAAGCTTAAGGAAATAGAACAAGAAGAAGAAAAGAGAATATTTTGCTAAGAGGAGAGTTTGATTAATAAAGATAAAGATATAAGGATGAAGAGAGGAGTTTCGGGGTTTATATAGGCATGAATTAGGTTAAAAAAATTTAGAATCAAGTGTAAAAAATAATTAAAAAAGAAAGGAACCGTTGTAAAATAGGAAAGCATCAAACAAAAATCAAATCCTAGGCAAATTTTGATTTTCGAGGGACAATGTCGTGAGCAGCACTTGTGAGGGGCACTGCCCTTTAACACTCCCAATGGTCATGAGCTACTCCCAATTGCTCATGATGGAAAAATGCAAATCAATCCCTGAAGTTTCAAAAATTTTGCAATCATGCGCTAAAAAATGACAAATAGGTCCAAATGCATCTAATTAACACCAAATCACATGGAATCTTCACCAAAATAAATGCTAACATAAAAATTGTTATAAATTTACATAATCAAGCATTTATATTAGAAAAATAAAATTTATTTTTGAAATAATTATTTTTGAAATAATTATTTTTAATAAAACATATTTAAATAAATCATGCAAATGAAAAATCAATAAATAATGTATATAAAATAAATTTGTTTCTTTTAATTATTTTTAATAAAACATACTTAATAAATCAATAAAAAAAATATTTTAAAAGCAAAATTTATACATGACAAAACATAAAGAAAAATAATTTTTCTTGATAAATAATTATGATAGAGTATCAGACACTAAAAAGACACTAAAAATATACCAAAAATATAAAGACATAAATTAATCATGAATTTATAGAATGGTATCAAACAAGAAAAATAATTAGAAAGCAAAAATATGTATCTACAAAATCACATATGAATCCAACCATTAATTTTGCAATTTAATAAGTTGTTATAACAAGCTTGAACCATCAATCATACCAAGCTCATGCTTTTCAATCTTTCTTCACAAAGAGCCTTAATAAAGATGTTTACTAATTGATGATTAGTATCAACAGAATCAAGGAGAATGTCACCATTTTGCATATGATTACATAAAAAATGATGTCTAATATCAATATGCTTAGTTCTAGAATACTGAATGGGACTCTTGCTAAGGTTTGTTGTACTTGTATTGTCACATTTGATAGGACTGTGATCAAGTTCAATGCCATAGTCCTTGAGTTGTTATTTTTGCCATAACACTTGGGAGCAACAACATCGAGCTGCCATATATTCTACCTTAAAGGTGGACAAGGCAACAAAAACTTGTTTCTTGCTAAACTAAGAAACTAAACATTGTCCTAAGAATTAACAAGTTCTAAAATTGCTTTTTTATCTAGTAAGCTACCGATAAAGTTTGCATCTGAATGACTAATCAAGTCAAATAATGAAAATCCTAGGATACCAAAGTCCTAAATGTATTGTTCCACAAAGTTATTTAAAAATTATTTTGATTGCATTCAAATGAGACTCTCTAGGACTAGATTGAAACCTAGCACATAAGCATGTAGTAAACATAATATTAAGTCTACTTATAGTTAGATAGAGAAGGAATCCAATCATACCTTCCATCGACTGGTTTACCATTCTCATCTTTGTTGAGTTTAGTAGTGGTGCTCATAGGAGTTTTGCTTAATTTAGTTCCATCTATGCCAAACTTCTTGAGATGTCCTTTGTGTATTTAGTTTGATTGATGAAAATTCCATCTTTGCATTGCTTGATTTGGAGTCTAAGGAAAAAGTTAACTTCACCCATCATACTTATTTAAAACTCTCTTTGCATTAACTTGGAAAATTCCTCACGCAAGCAATAATAAGTAGCATTGAAAATAATATCATCTATATATATTTGAACACTTAATGATTCATGCTTGGATTTCTTTATGAAAATATTTGTATTAACTTTTCCTTTAGAGAAACCTTTCTCTAATAAAAAGTTTCTCAATCTTTCATACCAAGTTCTTAGAGCTTATTTTAATCCATATGAAGTTTTTGAATGTTTAAATACATGATTAGGGAAATCAAAACTTTCAAAACCAAGAGGTTGTTCAACATATACCTCCTTTTCAATAAAACCATTTCAAAATGCACTTTTAACATCCATTGGATAAAGTTTGAAAACCAGGAATGATGCAAATGCAAGTAGCATTCTAATAGATTTTAACCTTACAACAGGGGCAAATGTTTCATTATAATCAATGTCTTCTTCTTGATTATAACCTTTAGCTACTAGTCTAGCGTTGTTCCTAATTATTACACATTATTCCTTCATCTTATTTCTAAACATCCATTTAGTGCCTATGATAGGATAATATTTAGGTCTAGGAATTAAGGTTCAAACTTTATTTCTCTCAAGTTGATTTAACTCTTCTTGCATAGTAAGGTCCTAAAATTATTCACTCAATGCATCATTAATAATTTTGGGTTCAATCTGAGAGATGAAGGCTAAGTTAACAATGGACTTAATTTAAGATCTACTAGTTACCTCTTTTGTAGTGTAACCTATGATGTGGTCTTGAGGATAAGCTTTCTTAAATTGCCAATCCTTTGGAAGATCATTTTTCAAAGTAGATTGAGGTATCTCCTCATCATCCTTTATAGGATCTTTTAGTTCCAAATGTTTGTTAGCGTTTTCTTCTTGAGTGTTCACATCCATATGCTCATCTGCAAAATCATCAATACTACAAACATCCTTTCTAGGATCAAGTGAGTTTGATTTATTAAATACAACATGCATGGACTCTTCAACTACTAGTGTTTTTTTTAAAGACTCTATATACTTTGCTAGAGGTGGCATAACCTAGGAAAATTCCTTCATCGATTTTAGAATCAAATTTTCCAATATTATCTTTGGTGTTCAATATAAAGCACTTGCATCCAAATACTCTAAAATATAAGATTTTAGGTTTTCTATTGTTCCATATCTCATAAGAAGTTTTTTTTTTAAATTAGTCTTTTAAAGACTTTATTTACAATGTAGCATAAAGTGTTAATGGCTTTAGCCAAAAAGTATAAATGTAAATTATACTCTTAGAGCATTGTTCTAGCCATTTCCATTAGACTTTTATTCTTCCTTTTAATAACCCCATTTTGTTAAGGTGTTCTAGGAGAAGAGAAAGTATCTAAAATACCATTCTCATTGCAAAAGGTTTTGAAGCATTCATTTTCAAATTCAATTCCATGATCATTTCTAATAGAAGAAATACAAAAACCTTTTTCTTTTTTAACTCTTTTTGAGAAACTGTTAAAAGCTTTAAATGCATCATTTTTATGAGTAAGGAAACACACCCAAGTGTATCTAGAGTATTCATAAGCATAGTTCATACCACCAAGACTAGCAACTCTAGTTGCTCCAAACAAATCCATATGTATAAGTTTAAGTGGCCTAGAGGTTAACACCACATTCTTGAGCTTAAATGAAGACTTAGATTATTTTTCCTTTTGATAAGCATCACAAGGTTTATCCTTAGTGAATTTAAGTCTAGGTAAATAGATAACAAGTTCATGTTTACAAGATCATTTAAAAGCTCAAAGTTTGCATATCCTAACCTTTTATGTCATATCCATATGTCATGGGAAATAGACATTAAACATTAAACACATTTATTATCAATTTTATTCAAATAAATAACATAAACATTGTCAACTCTTTCTCCACTGAAAATTACTTTATCTTTATCAAGACTATTAATAAAGTAATTTTTAAGACATAAAGTGATCTTATTTCCCATATCACATAGTTGACTTATACTAAGAAAATTGTGTTTAAGACCATCAACGAGCAATACATGATGTATAGATAAGGATTGAGAGTTACCAATTTCTCCAATGCCTACAATTCTTCCTTTGGCATTGTCCCTGAAAGTTACATGTCCACCCTCCTTAGCATCAAGCTTGTTGAATTGCTCTTTGTCTCTCGTCATGCATCTTGAACATCCACTATCGAGATACCATTTGGTTTTTATTCTTGTGGACTACAAGCACACTTACATGAGATAATTTAAGCATTCTTTTGAATCCAAACCTTTCTTAGTCTAGGTTGGTTAGTCATAAGATAATTCAAAGTAAGCAATTTCATGTGTAGTCTTCTATAGAAGCACATATTATTAGTGTGTCCTTTGATCATACCATAAGAGCACTCAAAATTTGCAAATTTATTTTTCTTAGAAATATATGATTGTTTAGTACATGAGACATGCCTTTAGAATTATGGTTGTGTATGTCTCCTAAAATCTCTTTATGTTTTATAATAAGAATGAGACATGTATTGACAATGGCAATGAGTATTTTAATAAGTATGTGTAATATGCTTAAGAGTGTAGTATCTAGTGTACATATAAGCATGTTTAGGTTATGGTTTTCTAACATGTGGTTTACCTTTATACGTCAATGAAGGTTGTATTATGAGTGACTTTCCTTTATTATTTGACATATAAGACTTCTTAGTTTTTAAAACTTAAGTCTCATTTGTTTTAGAGGTTAAGGGAATAGAATTACATAATGCTTTAACAAATTTATTATGAGATGATGATGAGGAAGAGGTCATTTCATTCTTATATCCAATTCCATAAGTATTTCCATGGAGTTTTTCAAAGTCAAGTAGATTATCTAAACTCTCCTTTCCCTTTTTGAATTTGGAGATGGAATTGTTTAATTTTAACACCTCATTAGAAAGCTTGTGATTTTCATCACTTGCTTTCTTAAGTTTCTCTTTTAAGAAATTAGAAGATTTTAAATCACTAACAAGTTTATCATGTGATTTAACAAATTTAGAAAATTCATTATTTAGATTTTGAATTCTTTGGTTAAGCTTGTTAGCTCATGCTTAGAATACTTCTTAGAAAGTAGGCTTTTGCATTTAAGCAAGAGTTTGCTTATAATAGAGCCCTCATCATCATCATCATAATCATATTCATAATAATCATCATAAGAAGAGTTAGAAGTAAATGGTACCTCATTTTCATTTTTAAAAGCCATAAAGCAAATATTGGCCACTTCTTATTGCTCCTCTTCCATTTCCAATATGAAAGAGTCATCCTATGTAGTTTTTAAGGCTTTTCTTTTCTCCTTTGCTATTTTGTTCTTGAATTTGAGTTTGGGGCACTCACTTTGGATGTGATCCAGTTTCTTGCATTTATAGTAAGTAACTTCTTTATTTTTCTTCTTACCTTCCCTTTCATACTTCTTATTGAATTCTTTTATTCTTGAGAAATTTTTCTTTCTTAAAAAATTTTTGAAGTTCCTAGTGAGCATGGCAATGTCACCATCTTCATCACTAGAATCTTTAATATTTTCATCTTTACTTTCTTCTTGTGATGCTTTTAATGCTATGCTCTCTTTTTTTTCTCTTCCTTTTCATCTTATTCTTTGTCTATTTGCTTAGTTGTTAGCTCATGTGTAAAGAGCTTTCTAATAAGCATATTAGTTGAAAGGGTAGAAAGGTTTTAAGCTTCCTTAATTGAAGTAACTCAAGATTCCCAATCCTTTTTAGGTAGGATTCTTAGAATCTTAGCGTTTACTTCTTCCTTGGAGAAATGTTTTCCAAGTTTCTTCAGGGTGGTGAGAAGAGCATTGAGAAGGTTTATCATTTCTATGATTGATTCTTGAGGCTTCATTTTAAAAAGCTCTTACTCACACATGTAAAGCTGAATGTTCTTGTTTCTTACTTGTTCATTGCCTTCATAATGGTTCTTTAAGATTTCCTACATTTCCTTGGCTGAAATGCAATGTTAAAGTTTGCTTCCTTCTTTTTTTGTCATGGAAGAGAGTAGAGTGATCATAACTTTCTTATTTTTATAATTTTCTTCCTTTTGATCATTGCTCTTATCATTTATTAAAAAAGTAGTTTGTACACTATCAATGGTAGTTTTTAGTGGTTGCCAACCTTTGAGAACAACATCCGAAAGTCTAATGGAATCATAATATAAATATAGCTCCATTTTGAACTTCCAATGAGGATAGTCACTACCATCAAAGAATGGTCTAAGTGAAGACATATTTTGAGATTCACAACTCATAATCTTTTATTCTTGCAATTAAGTTCCTAAAATTCAAGCTCTGATACTAATTGAAAATGCCTTAGGTGGGGTAAATAAGGTTAATGACAGTTTTGTGAAAATAAAAAAAATTAAATAGAAGAACAAAAATTGAAAAAGATTATACAGGAAGAACAATATTCACAGGAATTTACGGAGTTCAAATTCTTAATAATCCTACATCTCTACCTAACTTATCCCTAAATTAGGATTTTTAATACCCACAATCTTATTTATAAGATTGGGATTACATAAGAGTTTGAGGCTCACTCTTCAACCTTACACAATCAAGAGTTTCTAGGCTCACTCTTAAACCAATTCCCAAGTGTTTTAATGGCTAAACACTTAAACCAATTCCAATATAATAGAATCTCGCTTCCTATTTTCTTAATCCTAAAAAATAAAGAATAAGAGTATCTATTCTAACACTTGCCAACTCTTACAAGAGTTATACAAATATAAAATGAATTTGAAGAGAGTTTTGAGAGCTTAATTGAATGCTTAAGAGAGTATATGAATAAATAAGTTTCTTAAACCTTCGATTGAGCTCAACAAGTTATTTATGTAGATGAGCAACTTAAATTATGGTGGTTAAAGCCAATAATTGTGTCTCCAACGTCTCTAAGATTTGGCTTTTTCAAAATTGACTTATTTTTGTTAGAACACTGCTCACAATCATGAGGAGAAAACCCTAGCTCGTGAGGATCAAGAATGTAGCCGTTACACTTAAAAAATGTCATTGTAAACTATCCTTCCTACCTTCATGAGATAGTCATGATTGTGAGGGTAGCTTGTGAGAAGCATTGGATAATTTTGCACAATGAGCTTAAACATACACTGTTCAAGGTTAGATCGTGAGGGGCTCATGAGGTACTCGTGAGCAGACCACTGTAATTTCAAGATTGTATATTTTTGGTATATAATTGCTCCAGATTGATTAGGAAGTTGCATACGATGAAATACTTCATTGAAATACATACTAATACTCTTTTAAGGAATATTTTAACATTTCCAAATATTGATCATTTATACTTTATAATCAATCAACTTCCTACACACTTAAATGAAATTATTAGAATATAAATTATTTGTCAAAATTCAAAATTAGGAGTTTGATTATATAAATGGTCAGCACCAACACTTTTGGCAAAACCCCTAGCTCTCTCCATCACTACATCTTCTTCTCTCTTTACCGATAGAAAGATTCATATTGCTCATTGGAGGTAACAATGTTGGTTCCTCTGCTACTAGTGGAATCAAAACTTTCCTCTTTAAAAGAAGCACTTCGGCTTCACCACTGTCCACTCTATTATTACTATAAAGACTTTTTTATTCCTTTTTTATCTTATAAAAAAACTAAATTAATAGAAGAAGAAGAAGAGGTCGTAGTTGCCGGTGAGGACAAGGCTTTGTTAAAATTGAAATGGTTATCTTTAAACCAATCAGAAACCAATAAAGAAAGACTTATTACTCCAAAGAAGCATGCGATCTGATTCAATATCAAATTTGATATGATTATAATTTAAGTACCCACCTATCTTATAATAGAAGGAATGGCATATTTGGGTAATAGAGTTTTTCAAATGGCATTCACATTCAACTTTAAGCCAAGACTTGAAAGTATTAACAACGACATATAATGCAAAGCTAAGGAACTTAGTGCTAGAGTAAGAGGAAGGTAGTTGAATTAATATTAAACATTTTTTATTTATGGTCTTCTACTTTTTGCCAACGGAGTTTCTAAGAATGCATGATAGGTAAAGAAAAGATACAAGTACATTAGGCTAAGAGTATATGCAATAGCAGAAGTGATTACTGAAAAAGTTTCTAATAAAAGTTTGGATATTTTGGGTTTTGATGTGATAGCAAAAGGAGAGTTGAAAGAAAAAGGGGTTCTTAGGTATGAGGAACACAAAGTTGGTATGTACAACAGGGCCAACATGTTCTTCATATGAGGACTTAGAGAGGTTGGCAATTGGAGGGATGAATGTGGCTAGACTTAGCATATGTCATGGCAATAGGGACTAGCATCAAATTGTGATTCAAAGGATTAAGAAATTCAATAAAGAAAGAGGCTATTATGTTTCTATGATGATTAATAATGAAGGGAGTCAAATTCATATCATGGATCATGGAGCTCTCCTTATTCTCTCAAAGCTAAGGTAATTTTTTTAATTAAAACCCAATAATTACTAACTGGAAATTTATAGAAAAATAAGTTAAGTGTACTATTCAATTGTTCAATGTCTATTAATGTTGTCTTTTTCAATTGTTGATTAAGATATTATTCCCTGGTTGCGTGGTTGACATCCTAAGCCAAGTAGGGCACATAAGAGAAGTTAGAAAATTTGTAGAGGAAATGCCAATTGAACTAAAGGGTATGACTCATAAATTCTCTATGCAAGACAAGTCCCATTCTCAAGTTGTAGAGATCAATTCATTGTTGGATAGTGTGTCCGACTAAATGAGAGAATGGGAGGTACAAAAGAGGAGAGGATTGAGATAAAAAGAATACAGAATTGTTGTTACAAAAGAGAAGTTGCGGAGAGAGTAAAAAAGCTCTCTTTGATTTGGTTGCTTATTTTATTGGCTGCATCTATTTTGTTTTTGGGCATTCTCTTTTTGTTCCTCTTATTGTTGTTGTTGCTTCTTC
Organism: Mallotus nudiflorus; assembly: GCA_947683625.1. NCBI lineage: Eukaryota > Viridiplantae > Streptophyta > Magnoliopsida > Malpighiales > Euphorbiaceae > Mallotus > Mallotus nudiflorus. The sequence continues at coordinate 2,197,983 of CANTUR010000793.1, read as the reverse complement.
TTCTTCTTGGTGAGTTCTCTATCCTCATATTGCCATTATTACTTTCATTTTTGAGTTGTGTTTTTTATTTATTTTCAAAACCTTCACTCTTTATTTTTTAAAACCTTTGTTATAATTTTAAAAGTGAAATTTATTTAAAGATCTTCAATGCTACAATAATCATCATGTAGTTGCCCAAAATCATTAATCAAATCCCCGAATTCCAATCCCAAGTTAAGATCTTGATCAATTTACTCCATTAACAATTAGCTCTATCTTTGCTTCTTTTTCTTCTTCAACTTAGAGCTTGAGCTTTTACACCTTAGGAAGATAAAAGGGACTATTTTAATATTTTCATAGCCATTTAACGTTTAGCTAATGGAAAAACTAATAAAGGGACTTTTTAATTTATTTCACCAAAATATAAGGATGAATAAATATATTTTTAAAATGTCGGAGATGCAGTAGCATAATAGATCAAAATAGAGGGGGTAAATAGTGATTTACCCTTAATCTTATATCTCATACTTTGTATGGATTATGATAATGAAATATGATTTATATTATAATAATATTATGACTATCTAGATATAATGTAGAAAAACGTAAATATAAAAAGCTAATCTAGTACATTATTAGAGTACATTTGAAGCTAAATTAATAAGTTTTTTTCCATTTAATTTTACACTTTTACTTGAGGTAAGTTCATTTACAATTTTCGTGGATTTTCATCACTAATTTTTTTAATTTATTTTATTTTCACAAATTGAGAATATTAAATTCATAAAAGATAATATGAATAGAAAATATAAATTAATAAAGTGTAGTGCAACTATAAATTTTTGAAGTGCCACAAGTCTCACTAGTTTTTCTCTTTTTTTTTTTTTTTTGTAAAAATAACACATTCCATTTAAAAATTAATTTATTAATAAATATACGAATATTTTATTTAACTTCACTATTAATACATATGAATTTTTATATTATTAAAATTAACATTAAATTTCATCTGTTTGTTTGATTTTAATTAAAAATATAAAAATTTGTTATCTCTTTTTTTATAAAATTTATGTAGAATGTAATGTTTGTCCACATGTAAAACCCCATATTAATACTAGTTATAACTTATAAGTATGTATGTTCACGTCCACACATGTTTTTTTTGATAGCCATGCTTCTTTAGAGGCACTGTAATGTTTAAGGTTCGAGTTTCCTCATCTTCAGTTGGTGTTCTCCATTCCCAATTATGTATGAAAGACACAATATATGCAATTGTTATACTATGGATTTCTGTTCATATTTCAATATGGAGCAGAAATCTATAATATTTGTGAAGAAAAAAATGTGTTTACAGACTAAACAATGATTGCCCACCTTCTTTTTCTATCTTTTTTGTTTTTCTTTTTCCAGCTCCGAGCTTACATGCTAAACAATCTCTCTGGTGGCTCTCTTTTTCTTTTTTTTTTTTCTTTAACCATTTTCTTTGTTTCTCTAGACCATTGAATTTAGGTAGATTGTTATAGAATTACAACTAATGGCTGCATCTTGTAAATTAGTTAATTAATACATTTTTATTTACTTTGTATTTTAAAATAATAAAAGTTGTAATAAAAGTATTATTCATTGTTAATGAACTTGTAAACAAGTTTTAATGAATGTAGAGTTCACTGTTAATGAATATGTGCACTGTTAATGAATATGTGCACAAGTTGTAATGAAATTGTGGTTTATTGTTAATGAATTTGTGTACAAGTAGTAATGAATCCATACTTCATTATTAATAAATTTGTGAATCCATACTTCACAATTAGTGATGAAACTACAGTTCATTTTTAATGAACATGTATAATGAATCAGCATTATTTTAGTAATCAACATACATATTTTATCTAACGAACATATACTAGTTAAGTAATAAACATGCATTATTAATAATAATTTTTATTTATATTTCTATTTAATAAATTTCTATTTATATTTAATACTCTCTCTATTTCTTTTTATGTGTAATGTTTTAGAGTTTCACTTGGATTAAGGAAGTGTTATTTGGATACAAATATAAATAAATATGACTAAATTGCCCCTTTATTAATAAACTCAAAATTTATTTCACACTTAAGTCTCACGTTATTCTAAAAAAATTATAATAACTCATCCACTTTTATATTATCTTAATAAATGTAATTTTTTTTATCTTTATTTAAAATTGTATTATTGGGTACCAGATTTTTCGATTTAAATATTTTTAATATTTTAAACTTTCCCACTAAATATAATGCTAAAATATTTATTCCCGCCACAAAATGTTCTTTAAAATTTTTTTATGAGGTTAAACATTTGATAGTTCCAAATTTTCTACAAAGCAAACTCATAAAATGCCTTTACAAATAGATTTAAATGTAGATATAACGCCTTCTGAAATTGATTTTAACAATGAAGATTTTTCCCAGAAGGAAGCCCAAATTCAATTGCCATATCTCATTATCGATGCAGCAAACTTAGTGGAGATATCTTCACCAAATTGTTTGTTGTTAGATTCAAATAATAAGCCAATGGAAGAAGAAGATGTACAAGTTGAGCAACAAGATGCAATCTTGAATAATGGTATGTTATTTTCTCTTTTAAACTTTGTTAAACATATAGATTTTACTACTGTATTTAGTGATGGATATAATCAAACTGAGTAAAAACCTTTGGCAAGTTTTTGGAAAGTTGACTGTCATTTTAATATTAATGCTCTAAGCACCAAAAAAATGTTGAGCACTTCACGTTTCTAATACAATATTTAATATATATATATATATATATATATATATATATATAATCGATAATGATTGTTATTGAATTTGAGGTTTTAAATTATAATTTGGAGTATCAATTAAACATGATAATCTGATAATATTATTATTTTCGTTAATTTCATAGCTGGTGACCGTATTGTAATTGGAGTTTACTGTTAATGTCATGTTACTTTAGATGTGTCAATACCATTATTCTTTTAAAAAGATTTTACCTTTATGATTTTACTAATAGGGATTATGTTAATGTAAATAAAACAGATAAAATAAATATTTATTTAAAGTGAGAGAAGGTTACAAAATTTCTTTCTATAATTTTTCCAGTTCCCTTAGATTTTAATTTCAGTTTTTGTCCTTCCATGAAACCACTATATAGAGCTTTTGAAAATGAGGAAGTGGCATATTTTGGATTTTTAATTGATCAATGTTTCAGTTATTTCTTGTCTGAAATTAAATACATATACGTCAATTGTTGTTTTCAAATGCAACTTGAGTATTTAGATTTTATTATTATTTTCTTTTATTTCTGGAGTGCCTTTATGATTTTACTGGTAGTGATTGTTATTGAGTAATGTTTTTACTGTTTGAAGATTTGGTTAAATAATTTTGTAGTTACATATATCAATTAAACGTGAAAAAACAGTGAGAGAAGGTTAATTATTTGTTTATTTTTTTCTTTAAACCTGTTTAATTTTGGAGTATTACTTCTTGACTATTATAATTATTTTTTTCATGGAACAGAAGAAATTATCAATGATGGCAATACAGATTAAGAATTATCACAAGCACCAAAACATATACAGAAATTGGAAAGCTAAACAATGATGAACATAGAGCGTTGTATGATGATATGCTTTTACAAAAATGTGTTGATGGAAAATTGAAGCATGGGGTGATAGAAGAGGTGGCATCAACATTTACAGTGTCCACATGTACTGTAATGCATTTGGATACGGTAAAAAACCGGTGGCACACATGTTTATGTATCTCAAAGGAAAGTGAATTGTGGTCACTGTTAACAACTAGATAAACTTACTAATAACTACAGTTCAAAATGATCAAGATCAACACCCTTCTAACTAATGTTAATCTTCTAGGTAACATTTATCTTTTGTTGTAACTTGTAATAGTATAGTTCTTGTATTATAAATACCTTGTATGTAATCTCAATAAAATATGAAAAAATACAAGTTATTTCCTATTCATCATTTATCAAATTTCTTCATATATCAAAGCAATAAAGATCTACCAAATTATTTCCATGGCACTCTCTACAACAACCACCACCAAATACCCATATGCCGCTACACTTAATGTTGTAAACTTTGTTTCTTTAAAATTGACACAGTCCAATTACCTATTATGGAAAAGACAAATGGAAGGCTTAATTGAAAGCCAATATATGATGGATTTCATTCATGAAACAATTCCCATGCCAAAAATAGATCTTTCAAGTGATACTTCAAGGTCCTCAACATCAGACTTAGCTCTTTGGAAGAAGTCTGATAAATTACTCAAGGGCTGGATCACTAGATCACTCATCGAAGAAGTACTTGGCTATGCTGTAGGAACACGAACCTCAACAGAAGTGTGGGAAGCTCTCGAGAATGCTTTTGGTCAAGCTTCAACATAAAGAGAATTTTCTCTTCTTTAAGAATTATAGACTATAAAATGCAAGAATTTTTCTTCTTTGAATGACTACCTATACAAATTCAAAACTTTATGTGATGTTCTCTTTACTATTGGAAAATCAACTGATGATAAGAACAATTTTTTTTTTGGCTCTTACAAGGCCTTAGTCCTCATTACGAGTCATTCATAACTGCCATGTTTAAACCTCCCATGCCAGCTTATTCAAAACTTATATCATTTTTATGCAGTTATGAAACTCGAACAAGCAAGCTTCATTATGATATCACCAATCCTCCTCAACAATATATGGCCTTTTTCTCACAACACAACTCAAATTAAAATAATAAAAAAAGGAGATCTCAAATGCAAGGATATGTTAATGTCAGAGGATGAAACTTCAACAACTTCCGCCGTAGCAAAAATCATTCATAACTCAATTCTTCACCCTTACAGAGTTCATCCAATGGATTTGCACCTTCAAACAGGTTTGAGAAGCAAAATAATGCTAGAGAAGTATGCTGTCAAATTTGTGACAAACCTAAACACACTACTTTACAATGCTGGAGTAATTTTAATTACTCTTTTCAATCAAATACTATTCCTCAAACTCTCAATGTTGAAGAAAAGAATGTAACTAAGTGGTTCCCAAATATAGCTGTGACTTCCCATATGACTTCTGATTCAGGTATTCTCTATAATCTATGGAATTATAATGGATATGATATTATTGTGATAGGCAATGGTGATAATGCTAAAATCTCATATGTTGGTGATGCTCATATAAGTATAGGGAGTCAAATTGCTATATTGCCTAAAATCTTGCTTGCTTCTGACATGAAACACATTATGCTATCTGTTAGTTAATTTGCTAGAACTTATCCATTCATTTTTTAATTCTTTGAAAATAATTTTAGTATAAAGGACAGGAGAATCAACAAGGAACTAGAAAAGGAGATCTCTATGCGTTTGATCATCCTCAAGCTGCATTTTGTAACTCGGAATCAAAAGGCACCAGAGTCTATGTGGCATTGTAGACTGGAACACCCTCAAGCTGATGTGGTTTGATGGCTACAAAAAGCAGGTTCAATCAATGCTACCATTTGGGACAATGATAATGATGTTTTTGAAAGCTATCAACTTGCTAAGTCTAGTAAACTTCCATTTTTAGTTTCAGATTCTTGTTCTATAGAGATTTTTAATAAAGTTCATTTAAATCTATAGGGGCCAGCCCCTATCAAATATGTACAAGGATATCGTTATTAAGTTAGTTTTATTGATGATTTTTCAAAATATACATGGATTGTGCCATTGTGATATAAATATGAATTTTTTTAGAGTTACTTACAGTTTGAAACATTTGTTCACAATCATTTTGGCAAGACAATTAAATTCTTTCAATGTGATAGAGGCGTTGAATATGACAGTAATGATTTTCTTCAGCATTTATCATCCAAAAGGACTCAAATACAGACCTCTTGTCGTCAAACTTTAGAATAAAATGGCAATGTAGAGAGGAAGCATCTTCATATTACTGAGTTAGCTTTGTCCATGATGTTTCATGGTCATATACACAAGAGATATTGGGTTGATGCCTTCTTAACAACTGTTGTTTTGATCATTCGATTACCCTCTTAATCTCTAGACAAGTTTAGTCCATATTCACTTTTATTCAAGAAAGAACCTGATTATAATTGTTTATGTACCTTTGGCTGCAAATTTTTTCCTTATGTTCAGACTTCATTGAATGATAAGCTCGAACCACACTTATTACCTTGTGTCTTTCTTGGTTACATTGGTCACTACAAGGGGGTATAGATGCTTATATCCACCAACAGGTCATGTTATAATTTCCAAACATATTATTTTCAATAAGAGTTCCTTTCCTTTTTCACAAACGGGAAGTTTATTCAATCAACCTACAAATGAAGGGGAGCTTACATCTTTTATAGAATCTGAATTGCCCATTGTAGCCTTCCCATCAACTCCAACACTTACCACCACTAATTTAAATGATGTCTCCCTATAACCTATTTCACTTGATGAAACTTCATTACCAATCACTTAACTAATAAATATTAAACCAACATCTTCCTAAAGTGTGCCCATATATGAGAATCCAACGTCTATAAACACCCAAAAATAGATGCAAATATATGGCAAATATGGTATACATAAACCTAACCCAAAATATCTTTATTAGAGTGAGATCACTGCTTTAACTGAACCAAGATCAGTAGCCTTGACACTTAAACATCTTGGCTACTACAAAGCTATGAGTGAGGTTGCAGTATTACATTCAAATCATACTTGGTCTTTTGTTCTTAAAGAACCTCATATGAATCTAATTGGATCTAAATGGGTTTTCAAGACAAAATTAAAAGCTTGTGGTTTTCTTGAATGCCTCAAGGCTCAGGTTTAATCAAGTTGAAGGGTTGGACTATACTGAAACATTTTCTCTAGTCATCAAACTTATAACCATCCACATTTTGCTAACTCTTGTCACTGTTCAGAATTGGGCCATTAGACAACTAGATATAAAAAATGCCTTCCTCCATGGTCACATTTAAGAAGAAGTTTATATATCTCAACCACTTAGGTTTAAAGATGTTTCACTTCTAGATCATGTTTGCCATCTTTGTAAAGCATTATATGGTCTCAAAAAAAATCCATGAGCTTGGTTTGAGCATCTCAGTACTTTTTTACTTACTCTTTGATTTTTTTGCAGCAAGGCTGATTCGTCATTATTTATTCTCAACAATGAGCGAGACACTCTCATCCTCTTATTATATGTTGATGATATAATTTTGGCAGGAAATAATCAAGCTACTCTATAAAGTTTTATTTAGCAACTCAGTCATGAATTTTCCATTAAAGATATGGGTGACTTACATTACTTTCTTAGTATCACTTGCAAAAGTTTGCAAGAGGGATATTTTTTTCTCAAGCTCATTATGCAACAAATCTTTTAAAAAAGGCTATGATGCAGCATTGTAAGCCTATTCACACTCTAATACCTATAAAGCTCTCTCACCAAGCATCAGTTAGTTATTCTAATCCTACCTTTTATCAAAGCATAATAGGAGGACTTTAATACCTTACTTTCACACATCCAAATTTTTCTTATGCTGTTAATTATGCATGCCCTAACTATAGAACATTTGCAACTAGTCAAGCGTATAGTATGATATGTTTAAGCTATTGCCCACTATGGTGTTCGCATCCTCTCTCATTCTAGTTTAGATTTGTATGCCTTTTACGATGTCGATTGGGCTAGGTGTCATACTACTTGAAGATCAATTAGTGGTTTTTGTACATTTCTTGGCTCAAATTATGTCTCTTGGAGTGCTAAGAAGTAAAGTACTATGGTGAGATATAGTGCTGAGGCTGAATATCGATGTATGGCTTTTACTACAATAAAATTATATTAGATTACTTATCTACTATATAATCTCTCCATTCCTTTATTTCGAAGGCCTGCTCTATTTTTTGATAATCGAAGTGTAATTTATATGGCTCATAATCCTATTTTTCATTATAGGAGTAAACATATTAAATCAATTATCATTTCATTAGAGAAAAAGTCTCTCTGGGATATTTACAACCACGTTTTGTCTCTTCTTAGTCTTAGCTAGTTGATGTTTTTATAAAGTCGCTGCCTCGCAGAAAACATCATGATGTTTGCAGCAAACTAAGGTTGTGTAATTTTTCCCAGCTCCGTTTGAATGGGAGTGTTAACAACCAAATAAACTTACCAATAGCTATAGTTCAAGATGATCAATATTAAAACACTTATAGCTAACATTTATCTTCAGTTGTAACTTGTAACAACATAGTTCTTGTATTATAAATACCTTGTATACAACCTTAATAAAATAAAATAAAATACAATTTATTTCTTTAGTCACAAGAAAGGTCATATTAATAGAGATCAATTTCATGATATCCCTCTACATCAATGGACAACTCTTACATCTTTAGCTTGTTTCATGAATATAAGTAAGACCACATTATTTAAATATTTAAATTCAGGAGATATATAATAGCACTTAAATGCTATAAAGCTTTTTCTAAAGGATAAAAAAAGATCTCAATTGGAATTGTACATATCAATGCTCAAAGAAAGTAGTATACTACATGATCCAGTTTTTAAGGTAATGTATAATATTATTCATATTGATGAGAAGTGGCTCTACATGACAAAGAAATTTGAGAGTTACTACTTGCTACCTGATTAGGAAAATCCAATCCATACTTGTAAAAGAAAAAATTTCATTGGAAAGGTTATGTTTTTAGTTGCTATAGCTCGCCCAAGGTTTAATGTAGAAGGAATTGAACTTTTTCTCTGGAAAAATTAGTGTATTTCCTTTTATCATACAAGAGCCAGCTAGAAGAAATAGTATGAATAAAGCTACATGCATACTTGAACTAAAACCAATAACTTCAGTTAAAAGAGAAACTGTAAGGTCATTCTTAATTGAAAAAGTCATACCCGCCATTAAGTCAAAATGGCCAAGAGAGGATTTGAGATCTCTGATATTTATTCAACAAGACAATGCGAGAACACACATTAAACAAAATGATGAAGAATTGTGTCGAGTTGCTAAAAAAGATGGGTTCAATATTCATTTAATGTGTCAACCTCCAAACTCTCCAGACTTGAATGTTTTAGATCTTAGGCATTTCAATGTCATTCAATCCTTACAATAAAAAGAGTCACCTAAAACTGTTGATGAGCTTGTTAATGTTGTTTTAAAGTCATTTGAAGGTTTCTCATTAAAAAGGTCTAACCATATATTTTTAACATTATAGTTGTGTATAATAGAGATTATAAAAGCAAGAGGATCCTATAAATACAAGATTCAACATTTGAAGAAAGAAAGTTTAGAAAGTGAAGGACAACTCCCTACCTAAATGAAATGTGCTTCCCTATTGGTACAAGAAGTTATTATTTATTTAAGTTAAAATTTGTCTATATCTTATGTCTAGAGTGATTGGCACTATTTGTAGTTTGGTTGTACAATATAAGTTTATGCTTATGTTCTTTCAATTTAAATGAATTGCATGATGTACATAAATGAACTAGTTTTATTTCAAAATGTTTTTTTTATCTTATTGAGATGCTGCATTTCTACTCATGGTAATATATAAAGCATGTGTATATATTTGCATTTTGGACAATGATTAACAAAAAGTAAGGTTTAGTGATAATACTTTTTCCTATCGAGAGACATATTCATTTCTTTCACTTTTTTCTTTTCCACTTTGAAATTGGACAATAATTGTACTGTCACGACCCAAAACAAGGGCCATGACCGGCACTAGGGAACGGAAATTCTTTCGAATCCGGAACCCGTAGCAAGCCTAAAAAATAAATAAAACATGCAATAGTAATAATAATAACAGTATTTAATGCACGGAAATAAAACATAAATATCAAAATAATATTTCCATCAAACAAAATTAAATCGAATCCCCATCTCATATATATAAATAAACTTTTAATACAATTCCAGTTCAAATATTCAAAGTACATAACTCACACAAATATAATACATAAAACCCATAATTAATTTACGACTACTGCAGTGTCTAGATTATAAAATAAAACTCAAGTGAGCAGTTTACACAAAGAAGCCGGGGCGAAAGAAATCCGGCGTACAGGCCTGCTACTGAAGTCTGAAGACAATGACTCTCCTGAAAAATAGTCAATGGAGGGGAGTCAGACCTCACTGAATGAATTACTATAGTATATATACATGCATACTAAATGACAATGCACACAGTCAATAGTATATATAATAAGCATATATACAAGCAAATACACACATATGCAATAAAATCATTTTATATTTTTTATATAGACAAATACACACAGATGCTGTAAAATCAGTTTATATATTTTATTAAAAATCATTATTTATGAAGGATCAAATAGAACCCTAGAATATCGTAACCTCAAATCAGTGTTAGACAACACTCTAGCCATACCGGCTCACTTATTCCAATATATATTCACTTGTTCCATTTGGACAGTAGGCTGGCCCCGAAACACTAAGTCAACCGAGCTCCAGCAGTCTCACTGTCAGTGTGATTGGCCCCGAGACACTTGGTCAACCGAGCTCCAGCAATCACACCTCTAAACCACATCTCACACATCAAATAATCAAATCCAATCAATATCCACAAGTGGTTAGTAATATAGCCTAAATGCTATAAGCGTACCGGTACGTACTTGGTCCTAGTGCTGCCCACTAGGTAGCACGTTCTATTGATATCCTTCATTAATAAATATAAAACATTCATTCACAAATAAATGATGCATGAATTTAAATAAAATAACATTATAAACCATATATATACTGGAAATATACCAAAAGTAAACCAGGTATATTTCGAGTATATATACGTCAAACAAATCCAATCAAATTACAAAATAAGCTAGAAATGTATTTAAAAACATTTTAAACATAAATGGTTAATAAAGCATGCATATAATTTAATATATACCAAAAATAAACTAAAAATAAACTTAAGTACTAATCAAATTATTTATGCATATTTAGTCAAAATAAAACATACATTTCTAAATCATGCACCCTAAAGCATATATATATAGAATAGTAACTCACACTTAGTGCGCTCCTCGAGATAGGTCCGACGGGCCTGGTCCACTAGCCCTCGGTTTCGGCGCAACTAAAAAAACAATAAATAACAGACATCAGAATAAACCTAACAAAAAATCCTAGAAACTCGATCTAGAATATTAGACACCGAAACAGAATTAAGGTTCGACCGGACATCACGTTTTACGAGCATTCTATCGAAAATCCGGCAGAACCTTCCCTATAAAACGTACATCTCTCTACTCAAAGAGTAGAGCTGACCTTGCAAGGAAACACACTTCGAAAAATAGACACATAATACAACCAAAATCCCTTGGTCGGACTCCAAACTACAGTCTACCGACCGGGGTCCACAATCACAGAACAATTATAAAAAATACCAAAAATACCCTAATAACATAAAAATACATTTTATAATTAGAAATTACATAATTAATCTTAAAACACAGTAAAAACCGATAAAAACTCATTTTATTTAAAAAAATCGTATATTATATATATAATTGAAAATAATTCACGAAAAATAGTTTTAATTAATTAAAAATACTAAATAATTTGTAGAAATAATTTTTATACCTTAAATAACTATTTAAACCAATTAAATTACATTTTTAGCCAATTAAGGGTAAAATTACCAAAATACCCCTATATATATAAATATACTAAAATTACTCCAAAAATTCACCAAAAATAATATAATTGAAAAAAATTAATTTTCTCAACATATTTATCAATAACATCAATAATTAAACTCAATTAAATAATTAATTTCAATTAAAAACACAATTAACTTAATTTTCCAAAATTACATAGACCTAAATAAATTCAAAATAAATACATAGAAATTCATAAAAATTCCAAATAAATTTCTATAATTCATTTCAACACCTATATTTATCATAAAACACAATTTCATAATTTAATTAATTAATTTCCGAAAATTAGAAAATAATATTAAAATATTCAAAAATACCCAAAAATTCTACAAAAATTCACACATGTATATTAAGCTACTAGGATCAACATTTGTTAAGGGAACTTTCATGAATCAATCAATTCTAAGTTCAAAAAATCAAAAACCCTAAAATGGCCGAAATCGAAAAATCGAAACCTAAGCAAATCAAGACCATTTTAAGTGAAACAAAGCTTGGAATCACACTCACCGGAGCTCAAGGAGAAGAAAGAGACCGGCGGTGTCGAAAACGGTGGCCGGAATCGTCGTGAACGACGATAGCTCCCACTTTCGGTTTTTCGGCCAAAAACGACTTCCAGACGCCGGAAACAGCTGCAGCAGGCGGCGGGGAAGGCTGAAGAAGGAGGTGGCACGCCGGATGGCACACCAAGGGCAAGAAAATGGTGGTAGCAGCGGCGGACGGTGATGGGGAACGGTCGAGAGGAAGAAGAAGAACGAATGGCAAAGTTGTAAATATACTAAACTTTATAATTTTGTTAACATTAAATGTATATATGTATATATATATACTTTATACTATATATTAAAATAATATTAAATTACACACATTAAATATACATCACACACATATAATTTAATATTTTAAAATTTAATAATAAATAAAAATAATTAAATAACAATAAAACTAATAAATAAATAATAAAATATTAGGGTAATTAATTAAACCCTAAATAATTAAATAAATACACATATATACGTTATTTAGTATTTTAAAAATATGTATGAGTTCATGCAAGTCCGGAAATCTATTTAAAATAATTAATAGTAAATTATTTACGTGAAAATTTCCCCGAAAATACAAGTCCCAGGAAAATTTTACGTAAAACACTTTAAATAATACACAATAATTAAAATAGATTTTAAATACATATCAACTCGTAAAAATATCATAATATATATACAAAAATTATTAACACTGCATATCCCGATGAAATATTAAAACATTTAAAAATACGGGATATTACATGTACTATAGGAGATGCCAATGCTTATATATATATAGTAGAGAATAGCATAAAAATAGCACTAGCTAATTATAGACATCTAGCCTATAACTCAACTCACCTTTCAAGGTAAAAGCCATGATTAGTGGATCACTTAAGATAGGAAAATTCAAAAAATAATTTCATGATACTCATAGAACTATTTAAGTTAACATTTAACAAACATAATAGCTGCAATATTTGAAGCTGAAGTATTTTTCTAGTTCTGTATTTTAGGCCTTCTTAATTTGTCATTTTTTTTCTCTTTTGATTTATTATCAAAATAAATAATTAAATACATAAGGGTTGGGAAGACCATTTTGAGAAATAATGGGCCAACTTGTATATGTTCCAGTTTATACGAATGATTCATTCATTTCTCCTAACTAACTTATAGAAAAGTGTGTAACAACAAAAAAAAATACTACCACCCCAAAATGAAAGCATGAATTTTAGCCCAACTAGAAACTGTGTAGAATGCTAGATTGTCCACTCTTCCACTCTCCTTAAGCTTGACCAATAGATGATCCTTTTTTTTTTAAATGGATTCATGCAAATATATTGCTTATTTTCCAATAACAATATTTTGCAGAAAAAAACTCAAAATCTAAAAAGAAATATCCAACCCATTTCCATAGATACATATGCTAAAAAACAAAAAATTTAGGCTATTATTGATATAATTTAATAACAAAATATATGTTCTAATAGTTCGACAAAATGAGAACACATGCTTACAAGGAAAAATAAAAGTAAATTAAATATTCCTTATCAAAAGAGAACAACATACTCTATTAATTATGGACTCTTAAAGAAGATTAAGTAGATCCCCTAACATCTAGTAAATTATTATCTTCACTAAAGTGTAGAGATTGAATTTTTATTGCATCTATTAGAATTTCAGATTGAGCAAACCTCTTCCTCTCTTCCTAGAATTCATATTAACCACTAGAGACTTAATACAAGTTGGGAAATTTTTTAACACCACTTTCACCATTTCTTGAAATTCTTTTCTTTTGTAAACTTACTCCCCTTCATTTAGAACTTATTTAAATCAAATCCATGATCTGCAGGTTCATTCAAGTCAAAATCTAATGCAACCCTCTTATTTTCTTCACTAAGCATCATAATATAATCTAACAAAGATTTAGATTCTACATCAATGTACTCTTGAGCCTCCATTTTATTTCTTGAATATATGTAAAAAAAATTGATGAGTAAAACTAAATTTATAATCTATATTAGAACTACAAATTTGTCATTAATAAATATTGAAAAATAAAGAATACTCCCTAAAAGACTTATTCTTGGCACACCAAACGTACTTCGAAAATATTGAAAAACTAAAAAAGTGTAATAAATGTTACTAATAAAGTTAACTAAGGATAAAATAGGAAAAAAAAGGTAATATTTTCTTGGATATACAAAAATGACAGATAAAGGGAATTTTTTTTTTTCAAAACATGACAGATAAAAAGGAATGGAGGGAGTATTAATTATTTCTATTTAATATTAATTTTTATTTACGATGTTGGATTGCTATCATCTTTTACAAATTATCAGCATAAATTTCAAATCACTGACTTCTTTGTATCATATAATACAGGCACAAAAAAACATAAACTATATTAGTAGGTTAGCATGTGCAACAACAACTGTACATATAGCATTGTAAATAGTTAAACAAATTGTTTCATATATACAATAAAAACCCACTGGACGACCTGCTCTAGGAACTCATTCAATATGAACCTAAGCCCATGCTTTCAAGGAAAATTCAATTCAAGTTCCAATTTAAACATAGAAAAGCATCACCTCATATTTAGTTAGCCCAAACAACTGTAGCTATATTAAAACTTTGACCTTTTGAATAGTAACAAACAAGCAAAAAAGGCTATTAAGAAGAAGCCATAATATACTTTCTGAAAGATAGATTGATAAGTCATAAAGGTTGTCACATGGTTAACTAAGTAACCAAAGAGAAAACTCTTTAAAATTTATTAATCATCCATGGTTGCACACCTCCTCAAACCTTAAATTACATAAAACAAGGCCTTTATATAGGCTTAAAAACCTGAAATAAAAACCTAATTAATATCCTAACTAATTAAGAAAATAAAATCCTTCTCAAATAAGAAAATATAATCCTACTTAAATAAGAAAAGATAATCCTAATTAAATTCAGATTTACATATATAGCAAGTTTTAATGCACTATTGACCATCATAAAGGCCAAATTAACTCACGCTCGAAACATAAAAGTTGTAGCCCTTGATCTTATGTTTGAGTAGCATCTTGAAGTACTCCATTTGGATCTATATTGAGTGAGATACAACCCATTTACTATTGTATGTTTAGTCTATCCAGTTTTGTTCATGACCTGATAATCTTTCATAATTTTAGCCCATAAAAAGGTCTTTATAAAAGTTGTATATCTCTGTCTTAGCTTTCTATAGCCTCTTGAATAGTCTTAGCTTTCTATAGCCTCTTGAATAGCCTCAATCTTAGTTTTGTAGTGTAATTTATGGCCAAAATATTGAAGCATGCTTTATAAAATATGAATTTATGTGAATCTTGAATGATAGTTAACAAATCTTGAAATCTTCCTCTTGGAAACTAGGATCACATCATTCTTCCTTTCTTCAAAAAGATTTTTTCTCAAATCTTTGTCTTCCATGCAATTGAATTTTTTCATTTTTTTTATTTAAGAAAGACTTAAGAACACACACTAGAAAATTTTAAAAAAAATAAAGAAATTTAAACTAGACTTAAAAAAATTCAAGACATATTTTTTTAAACTCATATATAGAAAATAAATTTAAAATCCTAACAATTAAAAAAAGGTACAAGATTAGTAACCTTAAACCCTCTTTGTATCAACCAACTAAAACCCTAGGTATATCAAACTTAAGACCCTTCGTTACAAATTGATTAAATAAAACTTTAGGTATAAAATCTAATTAAGATGGCCAACTCAAACCTTTAGTATATTAAACCTAAGACCCTTTGTTACAAATCATTCAATTAAATCAATCTAATACCAACTAAATCAAAAATCATAAAAACAAAAAAAACTTTATATTTTTTGGCACAAAGAGAAAACTTTCAAAACCACGATAATTAAAAATTAAATTAAGGATCTATAGGATTGAATTAAGCAAAACCTGATTTGAGCCAAGCTCTAATACCAAATGATATGAACCTATTAAATGACCTGCCCTATGAACCTTAGTCAATTTATTATATGCATCCTAAAAAACTAGAAAACAAGTTATGATTTATTAGATTAGAACCCTAAAGAAACTAAATCCTTAAAACCCCAATCTTAAAGTTGCCATAAAGGTTTATCACTCCTTTAATAAGTAAAGAATTTGTATTCTACCAAGAACATAAGAAAGCAAAGCAAACCTTGCTAAAATAACTCAATAATATTGATAATGATGTAAATTTGTTTTACATATTGGTTGCATTTATATAAGCATGTAAACATCCTATTCATTATAGGAAAAGGTGTTTCTTACTTTTTCCTAAAGATAACTATAAAAGGAAAATCCTTAACTAAATAGGATTCCTTTTAAAAAAATGACAACTAAGGACAACTCAACATTGAAAAGTTAAACTAAATAAAACTTAGCTATTTAAGGCTTGGACTAACCCAACAAGCCTAAATAAGTCCAAAAACAAAACAAACCCTTTATTACATCTTAGCATGTGAATTGGGCATTTCCTTAGCACATCCATGTGACTTGGTCTTATATCATGAACTCCAAACTTTGATCTTCAGGTTCTAAGCCTCATCCTTCATCTTGCACATAAAGATAAGTGATTATCCTTGGTGTAGTTTTAGAAACTTCTTGAATAACCTTAGAATCTAGTAGAACAACCTTATTGTCATGCATGCCCATGATTAAGTTTTGTAATGCCTCTTTCATTCTCTTTGTCCTTATTATAGTCTTTGGACCATTAGCTCCTTGCAATGGATCTTAGGAATACTTGGAAACACTTTGGTCAGTATCATTATCTCTATCAATATAAATCCATTATTCATAGACCAACATAATTATATGAAAGTCTCCATAAAAGTTCAAGAGGGGATATCCAGATATATCAGTGATCAATTTGCCAGTCAAGCAAAAGAGATTCCGTCAAAAACAAATAATCACTTTGGTTGACCTCCAATTAAATTTTATTATATTATTATTAATTTTTATTTAATATTAACATATTAAATTAATAATATTAATTAATAATATTGTTAAGTAATGACCTTATTATTAATTTGATTAACCTAGAGGCAAATACTAATGAACCTTTAAGCAAATGCTAATCAACTTGTAGGTAAATATCAATGAACTTGTATGCAAATACTAATGAACCTATAGTTCATTCATAGTGAACTTCCATTATTTAAATAATGAAACTATATATTTTATCTAATGAACATATACTTGTTAAGTAATGAACCTATATTATTTAATATTAATTTTATTTATATTTCTATTTAATAAATTTATATTTATATTTAACATTAATTATTTCTATTTAATATTAATTTATTTAATTTTAATATATTAAATTAATAATCTATTTAATATTAATATATTAATATTAATTTTTGTCTAATGAACAAGAAATGGTTGGAGAAGATGGTACTAAAGTTAATTAAATGGTATGAATTAAACCAAAATTTAATATATTAAAATTAATTAAATGGTATGAATTAAATTAATAGTATTAATTAAATGGTATGAATTAAACTAAAACTTCTCTCTTATTCAGTCATGGTGTTACGTTTGCAAGGCACATTCTCTACATATGGACGTTTTGGCATTAAATGAAAGATATAATGATGTGATATCAATGTATGTGGTAATCTGATGCTTTTGGAAATATTGCTATTATGTAGTAGCTTCAGATATTTGAGGAGATGAGATTTATAGTTTCCACATATAATATGAACAGGATCCACAGTAAAATTTGGCCACTATATACATGATTACTGGACAAGTTAGGAGGAATTTAGGTCAGACTCGCTCAATAGTCTTCTAAAAATGTTGTGTCCAAGTTCAACAGTCTTTCTAATGTGGTATTAATCTTCAACCCTTTTTTCTTAAATTTCAACGTCTTCTTCTTCAAATGCAACAATGCATCTATGTTTATCTACAAATCTTTAAAAGGTTCTCTGCTCTATTTTGTTTATGGGTAATCACAACTGTTAGGTATGAAATATGAAATCCATGTTTTCTTCTCTTTTTTAGAGTCATTGCTGTAGTTCTCAATTTAATTAAGCCTGTATCTACAATCTGAATGATCGGAATTGTAGGTTTCATCAATTAACTCCCCAATAGTAAGAATACTATGATAAATTGAATTAGAAGAAAACTAGAAATTACTAATTTAATCCACAAATTCGGATCATTCAAAGATTGAAGTAAGAAGATAGATGCTACTTAACCCATTTACCAATAAGGATAAAGATACTAAGATAGACTTTGAATTTCCTCTTATGCCACAAACAAGAAAGTTTGATAAATAACAAGAAAACAAAGATTTAGATTTTGACACCACAAGCTAGAATAAAGCTTGATAAGTCACAAAGTTCATGCAATAAAATTAAAGACAAAATTCCTCACAATAAAACTCAAAAAAAGTTATAATTCATATATCAAATTCAATCATGCTCCAAAAGAAAGAAAAAGGACTTGTTTATATAGAGTACAAGTCCATGCACACACTACTAAAATAGACTCACACACATAGGATTACTTTTACTCTTAAATGGCCTTAATAACCACTACCCACATTAATAGCCATTACTTGGTATTAATTACTCCATTAACTTGTATATGGTGGCTCTTAATAACCACTACCCACATTAATAGCCATTACTTGGTATTAAATACTCCATTAACTTGTATATGGTGGCTACATGTAACCCTAATTGTTATTAACACAAAAATAAGTTAAATATTATTCCTTGGGCCTCCATGGATGCCTTATTGGGTTGAAATTCTTGGGCTTTCCAAATGTCTCTAATTAAACCCAATATGGCTTCTTGAAGCTTCTTGGATTTGGACCTTATGATTGGGCCTTCTTGTACTATTAATGGATCTTAGATCTCTTTAGGCTTTGAACTTGGATTCACATCATTCCCCTTTCTTCAAAAGGATTTGTCCTCAAATAAACTCCATCATCTTTATCACCTACATCAAACAAAGACAAGTCACTAACATTGAAAGTAGCACTAACATTTCCATACTCACTTGGAAGTTCTAGCTTGTAGGCATTGTTGTTGATGCGTTGAAGCACTTTAAAAGGACCATCTCCTCTTGGCATAATCTTTGATTTCCTTTGGTTAGGAAATCTTTCCTTCCTCAAGTGCACCCACACCCAATCTCCGGGCTTAAAAATGACTTGCTTCCTCCCTTTGTTATGTTGCTTTTCATATTGGAGTTTCTTCTTCTTAATGTTTGCATGCACCTTCTCATGCAAAGTCTTGATGAACTCAGATTTTTGTTTCCCCTCTAGATTAGCTTTGTCCAATGGCAATGGTAGCAAATCTAATGGAGTTAATGGGTTGAATCCATACATAACTTCAAATGGTAAGCAATTTGTTGAACCATGCACACTCCTATTATAAGCAAATTCCATATGTGGCAAACATTCTTCCCAATTCTTCATATTTCTTTGGATGACAGCCCTCAAAATTGTTGAAAGTGTCCTATTGACCACCTCCGTTTGTCCATCCATTTGTGGATGATAAGTTGTAGAATACAAAAGCTTTGTCCCTATCTTTCCCCAAAGAGTTTTCCAAAAGTGACTTCGGAATTTGACTTCCCTATCACTCATAATGGTCCTTGGCACTCCATGTAGCCTTACAATCTCCTTGAAGAATAGATTGGTGATATGGGTTGCATCATCCGTCTTATGACATGGAATGAAATGTGCCATTTTGCTAAACCTGTCCACAACAACAAAAATAAAATCTCTCCCTCCCTTGGACCTAGGTAATCTTAAAACAAAATCCATAGAAATGTCTACCCAAGGTTCATTTGGTATGGTAAGAGGTATACAAACCATGAGGCATTACTTTGGATTTGGCTTGTTTGCAAGTAATGCATTTCTCACAAATTCTCTCAACATCCCTTTTCATGTGTGGCCAAAATAAATGGTCACCCAACACATCCAAAGTTTTCTTAATCCTAAAATGCCTTATTAAACCTCCACTCTATGCCTCTCTCACAAGTAACTCTCTCAAAGAACTTTGTGGCACACATAATTTATTTTCCCAAAAAAGAAAACCATCAAACTTATTGAACTTATCAAAACCCCCTTTCTCACATGCCCCATAAACATTAGCAAAATCAGGATCATTAGAATAAAGATCTTTGATGTATTCAAATCCTAATAATTTTGCATCAAGTTTAGAGATCAAGGCATACCTTCTTAACAATGCATCGGCCACCACATTTTCTTTCCCTTGCTTGTACTTAATGATGTACGGAAAGGATTCAATGAATTCCACCCATTTTGCATGTCTCTTGTTGAGCTTTCCTTGTCCTTTGAGATACTTCAACGACTCATGGTCAGTGTGAATTATGAATTCCTTGTAACCAAGGTAATGCTACCGTGTCGTTAGAAACCTCACCAATGCATAGAACTCCTTGTCATATGTAGGGTAGTTTAGACTTGCTCCACTTAGCTTTTCACTAAAGAATGCTATGGGCTTGCCTTCTTGCATCAAAACTCCTCCAATACCTATGCCACTTGCATCACACTCAATCTCAAAAGGTTTAGTAAAATATGGCAAAGATAACAAGGGTGCAAAACTTAATTTGTCTTTTAGCAAGTTAAAAGCCTCATCTTGTTCAATTCCCCACTTAAAACCAACATTCTTTTTTATGCATTCAGTTAAAGGTGCAGCTATGGTAGAAATTTTTTTAATGAACCTTCTATAAAAGTTAGCTAAACCATGAAAGCTTCTTGCATCACTTACACTTGTGGGTGTTGGCCATTCTCTAATTACTTTCACCTTTTTCTTGATCAACATGAATGCCCTTGTCATTGACAATATATCCAAGAAAAGTAATTTCATTAGTGCAAAAACAACATTTCTTTAGATTAGCATACAACTTCTCTTCTCTAAGCACATCAAAAACACAAGTCAAATGTTGTACATGCTCATCTAAATTTTTGCTATAAACTAAGATATCATCAAAATAGACAACAACAAATTTGCCTATGAATGCTCTTAAAACATGATTCATCAATCTCATGAAAGTGCTTAGTGCATTAGTTAAACCAAAAGGTATTACTAACCACTCATATAAACCATGTTTAGTTTTAAAAGTTATTTTCCATTCATCACCTTCTCTCATTCTAATTTGATGATAACCAAATTTCAAATCAATTTTTGAAAACAAATATGAACCATGCAATTCATCCAACATGTCATCTAGCCTAGGAATGGGATGTCTATACTTCATCGTGATTTTGTTGATGGCACGACAATCAACACACATCCTCCAAGTTCCATCTTTCTTAGGCATTAATAAGACGGGTACGACACATGGACTCATGCTTTCATGAACATAACCCTTCTCCATAAGCTCACTCACTTGCTTTTGGATTTCCTTGGTCTCCTCTGGATTACATCTATATGCTAGTCTATTTGCAATGCTTGCTCCGGGTTTGAAATGAATTTGGTGCTCAATGCCTCTTTTAGGTGGCAAACCATTTGGAATTTCTTATGGAAATAAATCTTCATAAACCTGCAAAAGATCAACAATAACACTAGGCAAACCATTGGTTATTTCATTAGAAATATGCAAAATCTCCTTGTATATAAGTACAAGCATGTGTTGCCTCAAAAGCATAGCTTCCTTCACATCACTCATTTTTGCATAAACACTCATTTTTCTTTCATTTGAACCTTCCTTGTTTTCTCTTACCATGTGTTTCCCATTTTGGTCAAGAGAATTGGAATTTTTAGGTTCACTCATCTCACCTTTTTCTTTACTCTCAAAGGTTTCCCTTCCCAAAGAATTTCCCAATGAAGAACCCATTTCTTCATATGATTGCTTGATGTGCCTTTTGTCTTTAGAAATCTATTTTGGAGTTAATGGTCCAAGGTTAAACCTTTTTTTATCCATAGTCAAAGTATACATATTTTTGAATCATCATGATTAGCCCTTCTATCATATTGCCATGGTCTCCCCAACAACATATGTCCGACCAACATTGGTAACACATCACACAACACCTCATCCTTATATCTACCAATTTGAAAAGAAACTAGAACTTGCTTATTTACCTTTACAACTCCACTTTCATTAAGTCATTGCAACTTGTATGGTCTTGGGTGCTTGGTAGTAGGAAACTTCAATTTCTCCACTAGCAAAGTGCTTGCTACATTAGTACAACTTCCACTATCCACAATCATGTTGCACAACTTATTAGAATTCAAACAATGAGTATGAAACAAATTTTCCCTTTGCTCCTTATGGACATCATGTTTATTTTGCAAACTCAATATTCTTTGAACAACAAGATTATCTCCCTTAGCACATTCAACATCACTACAATCTTCTAAAGAAGGCATATCATCATCACTATCCCCCTCACTCTCTGACTCAATATCACCATCCCTTAGAATCATAGCTTTCTTATTTGGACATTCCTTAGCAATGTGCCTATGACCCAAACACTTAAAATATTTGATTCCCCTAGTTTGGGCTGGTTGATTCTCACCCTTTCCCTTATTACCCAAGTCAATTTTAGGTTTAGTTTCTTCCACTTTTGACTTATTAAAAGGTTTATCATCCTTTTTCCCCTAAGAAGTTTTCCAAGAAGAAGAAGAACCCACATTTGGTTTAAAATCATACCTCTTTCCTTTCAATTGCCTTTCCACTTTCATGGCCAAATTCACCATATCTTCAATCTCCATATAATGTTGCAAATCAACAACATCAACAATGTTTTTATTTAGCCCTCTCAAGAACCTTGCCATGGTAGCTTCACGATCTTCTACCACATTTGCTCTAATCATAGCCTTCTCCATTTCTTTATGATACTCCTCCACACTCATGGATCCTTGAATTCGAGTTTGTAACCTTTGATGAAGCTCTCTATAGTAGTGGCTTAGAATAAAACTCTTTCTCATGATTTGCTTCATTTCCCTCCAAGACTCCATGGGTCTTTCTCCATATCTACGTCTTTCCTTGCAAAATTGATCCCACCAAACAATTGTATAATCACTAAACTCAACAGCAGCAAGTTTTACCTTTTTCTCCTCTGAATAATTGTGACATTCAAAGATGAGTTCCACTTTCCTCTCCCATTCAAGGTACACATCTGGATCATTTCTTCCTTGGAATGAAGGAATCTTCATTTTGATGCTTCCAAGGTTGCGATCAACATCATCATTATGACGTCCTCTCCTAGCTTGTCTCCTAGGATTGATTTGTTGTCCCACCAAGGTGACTTGATCATCATCCAAATCATCCTCTCCTTCATAGTCCTCTTGGTCAATTGGTGGACGTCTCCTTTGTCTAGGCTCTCCTTGTAATTGGTTAAGGATACCATCATGCCTGTCCAATTTCTCATTGACTCCCGCCATCATGTTAAACATTCTTTCAAATTATTGTTGCATAGCTTGAATCACATGATCATTTGTAGAAGAAGAACTTATGTCTTTTGACATGATTGTAAAACCTAAAATTTTAACAAAAGAAAATAGAAAGAAATAATCTCACAACACTCCCTCACGTGTTTCACTCAAAATTGATGTATACCACTTGTGTTTACACTCAATTTTGGCTTTTTCTCTAATGATCTCACACTCTTGCCTTTTACCTCTCAAATTTGCCTTTTGATTTCTTAGATGAACTAAGTTTCTCAATCAAACAAAATTTAAGAATGTAGTAATCAATGATAAAAAAAAAAAAAAGGTAGGCTAATAAGAAAATAATAAGGTAGGCTTAAAGAAATGAACAATTTATAACAAATAGGCTAATAGAAATGAAAAACAAACATAGATCATCAAAGAACACAAAGAGACAGAATTATAAAGATAGATCTCAATGGAATATGAAGAGTCAATTTTTTTTTTAAATGTAAACTGAGATCTAACACAAGAATATCAAAGATAACATATTTTTTTTTATGGACGAATTTTTTTTTTATATATGCACGAATTGAAAGGTATCACAAAAATCTCAAAGATAACAACTTTTTTTTTTATATATTTGCAAACAAAATCTTGAGATAAGAAGAATAAAGATAAAAAAAATAACAAGAACAATAGATAGCAAGAAAGGTGCAAAACATAAGATGAACACAAGATATTGAGAACTAAAAGATAGTTTTGGATATGCAAACCTCAATCTTAAGCCAATGCTTTGATACCACTTATGATGGGAATTGTAGGTTTCATCAATTAACTCCCTAATAGCAAGAATACTATGATAAGTTGAATTAGAAGAAAACTAGAAATTACCAATTTAATCCATAAATTCGGATCGTTCAAAGATTGAAGTAAGAAGATAGATGCTACTTAACCCCTTTACCAACAAGGATAAAGATACTAAGATAGACTTTGAATTTCCTCTTATGCCACAAACAAGAAAGTTTGATAAATAACAAGAAAACAAAGATTTAGATTTTGACACCACAAGCTAGAATAAAGCTTGATAAGTCACAAAGTTCATGCATGAAATTAAAGACAAAATTCCTCACAATAAAACTCAAACAAAGTTATAATTCATATATCAAATTCAATCATGCTCCAAAAGAAAGAAAAAGGACTTGTTTATATAGAATACAAGTCTATACACATACTACTAAAATAGACTCACACACATATGATTACTTTTACTCTTAAATGACCTTAATAACCACTACCCACATTAATAGTCATTACTTGATATTAATTACCCCATTAACTTGTATATGGTGGCTCTTAATAACTACTACCCACATTAATAGCCATTACTTTGTATTAATTACCCCATTAACTTGTATATGGTGGCTACATGTAACTCTAATTGTTATTAACACAAAAACAAGTTAAATATTATTCTTTGGGTCTCCATGGATGCCTTATTGGGTTGAAATTCTTGGGCTTTCCAAATATCTCTAATTAAACCCAATATGGCTTCTTGAAACTTCTTAGATTTGGACCTTATGATTGAACCTTCTTGTACTATTAATGGATCTTGGATCTCTTTAGGCTTTAAATTTGGATTCACATCACTGAAAGCTAGTTGATTGATAGGGCCATTTTTTCTAGGTGAAATAAAATAGAAATTGGTTGGTTTTGCAAAACTACCAAGGTAGTTTTGTTGAAGCAAGGTCGTCTATTATGTTTGGTGGTGAAGACCCTTTAGAAGCTGAGGCCGTGGGCATGAGAGCGATTCTGAGTTAGTTAAAAGAAAAAAGTCTGATCTAAAGCTGGCTGAAGCTCTTAATTTTCGAGAGGTTCTTAGCTGGCTAAAAGCGCAAGGTTTGTTGAATATTGTGTGAAATGTGATGTTTTATCTGTGATACAATATCTGCAGTTTCCATAATCTGATTATTCCTTGTTTGGAATGATTATTGAAGATTGTAAAGCTATTCTAATTCAGCTTAAAGATCCAAATATAGTTGCTAACTTCGCAAGTTGTAGCGCTAATAAGGTCGCTCAAAGTATGGCAAGAGGAGCTATTAACAATTCTGGGATGTTAAAATCGAAGTTGGTCCCTTTATTGTTGATTTGTCATCAACTGATGGTTTGAGTTAATGAAATTTCCTTTTATTTCAAAAAAAAAAAAATCAAATACCCAAAAGTAGTAA
The DNA here is from genome assembly GCA_947683625.1 of Mallotus nudiflorus. NCBI lineage: Eukaryota > Viridiplantae > Streptophyta > Magnoliopsida > Malpighiales > Euphorbiaceae > Mallotus > Mallotus nudiflorus. The sequence continues at coordinate 2,172,164 of CANTUR010000793.1, read as the reverse complement.
TAAAACCCATGACAAAATGCCCTCTACGCAACATAAATAGCTCCCTTTTCAAGAGCCTCGACTTATTAACAAATTAAAATCATAAATAAAATTTTTATTTTTATTAGTATTAATAATAAAAATAATAACGATTTTATTATTGATAAAAATAAAATTACTTTTGTTGTTGATTTTTTTATTTTTTAAATTATTTTTTCATTATTAATAACAAAATTAACAATATAAATAAATTTTTTACTTTTATTATTATTAATGATAGAAATAATATATTTTTATATATGTCATAATTTTAATTCTTTTTTATTTTTATTTTTTATTTTTAACAAAAATCAACAAATATAAATAAAGAGAAATAATAACAACAATTAAAAGCTACAGCTGAAATAACACAATTAGCAAAAATCAACAAAAGCAATAAAACATTGCAGTTGTTGATTTTTGTTTATTGTTGTTGTTTTTTTTAACAGTAATCAATAAAAATAAACAAACGTAAACAATAAAAATTTACAGTTGTTAATTTTTGTTGATATTTGTTGTTTTTCAGTTATTTTTTTTTATTATTAATAAAATTAAGGTCATACATAACATTTTTACTTTTATTAGTATTAATAATAAAGATAACAATTTTTTGATATATTTCATAAATTTTTATTATTTTTTTATTTTTAACAACAATCAACAAAATAAATAAATAGATCAACAAAAACAACTAAAACGAAAAAAACAACAAAAGTCAACAAAAATTTGTAGTTGTTGATTTGTGTTATTTTCTTAGCTTTTTTTCATTATTAATAATAAAATTAAGGTCATAAATAAAATTTTTACTTTTATTAACACTAATAATAAAAATAATAATTTTTTGATATATTTCATAAAAAATGAAACAACAAAACAACAAAAATTAACAAAAGTTTTACAGTTGTTCATTTTTTTCATTATTAATAATAAAATTAATGCCATAATAATTTTTTTTACTTTTATTAATAATAATAATAATAATAATAATTTTTGATATATTTCAAATTTTTTGTTGTTATTTTTTTGTTCGTAACAAAAATCAACAAATGGAAACAATAAAAAAAAATTGAAAATAACAATAGAAACAACAAAATAATAAAAATCAATAAAATTTTACAGTTGTTTATTTTTGTTGGTTTGTGTTGCCTTTTCAGTTTTTTAATTATTAATAATAAAATTAGTATTAATAATAAAAATTATTATTAATATTAATAGATAAATTAACAAAACTTTGCACTGGTTTTTTTTGTTGTTGCTTAATATTTTAATATTTTTATTATTAATATTAATAAAATTAAAAGTGTTATTAAAAATAATTATAGAAAATTATGGATAGTTTTTGGTTTAATTAGCTTAATTTTTATGTTCCAAATAATTTTAAATAATTATTCTAAATAATGATAATTTATAAAATTAAAAAAATTTGTTATTTAGAATATATATATATATATATATATATATATATATATATATATATATATATATATGACAATAAAAAATATTCGCTAACTATATTAGTTGTTTAACTAATTATCTAATCATTTTTTACACCTAAAAAAAATAAAAATGTTTACATTTCAAAATAAATATATAAATTTTTTTAACTAAATAAAAAAATTTCAACTAAATCACAAGGTTTTAATTTTTCTCACAAACAAAATAATTATTTTTCTTCCTAATTTTTATGGAAAACATAATGATACATGCTACACCAAATTAACATTTTTTTTTTTTTTTTTTTGCAATATAACCTCCTGTCAAAATACTACAGCAAATGTTTAAGTTAAAAAAACATTTTATTTTTTGCTGGAAGAAGACGAGCAACAACAGTAGCATGAGTGACTTCGAGAGTTTTAGGTCTGTGTTCTCCTTTCCCTGCTTCAAGCTGAATGGGTTGCTATTTAACCAAAAATATTTTCACTCATTCCGCCATTTATAATAGAAAAATGAGTGAATCTTTGTCAGTCATTTTCAAGAATCTCTGAGGATGATGGGACTCGGCGACGTGAGGCGACAGGCACTCGGGGGGAGAAGGCAGTCCGCACTCTCCACTGTTTGACCTGCGTTATCGTTTCTGGTTTTCTCTGGCAGGCTGCATTTCATCCTTACCAGTGGCAAAATGAATAAAAAATTTATCTTTTTTTCATTCCACCATTTTTATTGATGGAATGAATTTGGTCAAATTTGTCCTCTTGTAATTTCACCACTTCCAATGCTGATATATATATATTTTTTGTGAGAGGTGGAGTTAGTCATGTTTTAAGTATTGCGATTACGACACTCTATGAACTTTAAGCTTGTTAAAAAATATATAGTGGGGTTGGAGTTCAAGATAAAAATGAAATTATCACTCGGAAAAAGTCACGACACATTATACAACAAAAGGATTCCACAGAGATTTTTAGAAGTCGTCATTAGACATCAGATTCGGAAATTGAGTATGAACTTTTGAAATATCTACCGAATCTTATGGTTGGTCTTCGTATGTGTTTTGTATTTTATTATTTTTTATTATTAAATTGTTTTCTTATTAACATGTGAATTGTAATATTTTCCACTTTTAAATTTTAGTCCGAGTTTACACATTAGTTCAATTTTATACTTATGTCCTGACATTCAATCATAAATAAAACAAATAATAATAGTTTACAACCATTCATTACATATAAATAGGGGAAGAAATTAAGAATTATAACATTTGGTGCATATAAATGTAAATAAACGGAAAGTAATCCATACATAAACAAAAAATAAACCAAAAGTAAACTAATTAATTATGTAAATAAAATCTCTTAAGAACTAATTAATGAAAATTTTATTTAGTGATTGAAAATCACCAAATAAATTTTTGCAATAAATATAAGTTAATCCCATCTCACAAGATAACAACATTATTTACAAAATAATTGTCTAACAATTATTTATAGAAAATAGAAATACAAACACAAAATAATCCACAAAAATCATAATAATCATCATAGAACAACAAATATTAAGTAACATAGTAATCATGCATAAAATAAAGATATATAATAAGACAAACATGGAAATCATGCAAAATATACAAAATAAATATTAAAAAATCAAAATAGAAATATACAGGTTCTAATCAGGCAGTGACGCCTCTTTAAAGAGACATCGTCTCCTGGCTAGGAGGTGATTTTTGTATCACCGCAACACAAAAGGGTGATGCCTCTATGAAGAGATGTCACCTCTTCAACAAAGATAGAGCCATGATACATTTCTTAGATTCTAAAAAACTAAAAAACTCATGCTAATAAATGAAAACTGGTGCAAGTACATAAATATTAACAATCAATCCTCAATATTTTTTATGCAATTATGCTTCTCTATGACCTTAAACAAGCAACACACTAAAGAAAGCAAGCAAGAGGGTAATGAATCAAAACTTTTAATGAAAATAAAGGATATAAAGTTTAAAAATTGGGAGGCTTATTGACTTGGACAAGCTGATACTCCTAACTAAGCCCTCAGAGCTTGGTTGATGGATTCGTGTGCTTTGAATGCAAGAAAGATCCTACTCCTTCTCAAGTAAATGAGGTCTTTTGGCTCCCAAGTCTCCTTCTTCTTCTTTTCTCCCTTCTTCCCTTTTCTTTCTCTCTTTTTCTTTCTGTTTTTTTAGAGACTCTAATTTTTTGTCTAAAAATGTCCCCACCAAAAAAGAAAAAGTCCCCCTTTTTACTATGCTCACACACTTCCTTTTAAAGCATCTCTTTTTTTCTTTCTCCATTTCCTCAAAAACTCACTCTCACCCTCTCCCCCATGCTTTCATCATTCCCTAGTCTTTTTCCTACTTTTCCCTTTTTCTTTTATGTCCAAAAATATCCTAAATCCGAAGAAGGTTGGCAACTGCTGCTATTAATGGCATTTAATGCTATAGAGGGTGGGTGTGAAGAGGCGCCGCCTCTTTGATGAGGCATCAATGAGAGGCATCGCCTCATCGATGCCTAAGGTAAAGAGGCAATGCCTCTTTACCTAGGCCAGGTCTGGAGCTTTGGGTCAAAGAGTGATAGGCTTGGATATGTGTTTTGGGCTTTGGATATGGTATTTTAGGATTTCGAATCAATTTTAGAGAAATTTCGAGCTTCCCTTTCATTCAAAAACTCATACTTTCTCATCTTTGACCTTTTGTTGCGGGCCAATCAAATTGAATATATATATATATATATATATATATATATATATATATATATATATATATATATATATATATATATATATATATATATATAGGTCCACAAGGAAGCAAAGTATATCTGAAAGGGAAAAGGGTCAAATTGGATCCTCAATTTTTGGCCAAATCCTATATTAGACTTTTTTTTTATTCCCAATTGGACCTTAAGTATTAAAAGTGGCACAAAAAATACCTTTCTCTAACAGCACACTCAACCACTATTTAAAATTGATGATGCGCATAGTAGGCCTACCTGTACAACGCCTTTCTTTCGTGTGTCTTTTTTTGGCCAATCCTCCTTTTCACATTTCACTTGGTGGAAAGGTACATAAAATTATGTACTCCAATGATTGGTTGTCACATTACTTTTTTAATTCTAAATTAAACAAATAATAACTTTTGCTCCATTAATTCAAGAGATTTTTTCATAAATGCCCAAAACACAACCAAAACAATAAAAATACCTAAAATTTTCATTAATTATACGTGTGTCCTCTTGGTCATATTTATTTATACAAGTGCACTGTACACTTTATCTCAACAACATAGTCTTCTTCTCCTCTTATTATTATTATTCTTTTTCTTCCTATTTAACTTGCCCATTTCAACATAGGTTTTGCTCCAATCTGCCACCTTAGCTCAAAACAACATCTCTCACCCTTTTTCTTCACCTACAATCGATCTCCGTTAGTTAAAAAAATCCAAAAACTCATTTATTCAAAAAACAAATCAATTCTCTTCTCCAAAAAAATCCTTGACTTCTTCAAAAACAAATTTACTCCCAAATTTTCTTCCTCCTTCACACTATGTTCTCTCTATTTCTCAAAATTAGCCTTTTGAAATCGTGTCTTAACCATAAGATTGTTAAAAAAATTTACCGCCAAAAATAAAATGGCAATTATTTCACACACCACTATGAATAGTTACCACCAAAAAAAAGAAAAAAATCAAGAAAAAAAAATGAAAACTTGAAGAAACCAAAAGAAATAAGAAAATGAAAGAGAAATATGAGAATCACAAACGAAACCTAATAGAAAAATATGCACAATTAACACAAAAAAAAAAAATAAAGGGGAAAAAATCAAAACTTGAACAAACTAAAAGAAAAAAGAAAATGAGAGAGGAAGATGGTGACACGAAAGTGCATTTTTGAAAATACAAAGGGCATGCATGTAATAAACAGGGAGTAATTTTGTGATTAATAAAATCTTGGGATATTTTTGTTGAAAAAAATAAAAAGTGCCTATTTTTGTAAATTTTCCTTCATTCAATTTGGTATTCTTCAGCCTACATTAGGAAGCATCTGTGGGAAAAAAAAAAAAAAAAAAAGACGTTAGGAATCACCTATTAATATTATAAAGATGGATATGTTTATGTGCTTGGATACATTTATTGAACAAAAACTTTTGTGATCTTTTGTATAGTTTTCTTAGACTTTTTGCTATTTGTCTTATAAACTATTTTTAGTTCATAGATTTGATTGGATTCATCTATATCTTTTGTAATTTTCTGTATTTTTTCTTTTTTTAGTGAAATCCCTAATTGTTGTTAGAAAAAAAAAAACAAAAACTTCGTAGAAAACAAAAAGTACGAAGAAGACATGCATGCACAATGACATCAATATATTCATTTTTAATTAAAAAATGTTACCTCTAAATTAATTAATTAATTACAATATTCTTGTAATAATATGCCTCTACATATGGGTAATATAATTTCTATTTTTGTGATTTAATTTATAATAAAATTAATTTTATAGTTTTTATAACACTTAAATACCTTAAATGTTATAAATGTTATATTTTATTATTTTTAAAAATGTATAATTTAATGTTAAAATAATATAAATATTTAACAGTTATATTGACATTTAATTAGCTACAATGAACTCAAAATAAATTAAGTTTAATTTTATTATACATAAAAATAATTTCTAAAATAAATTTACATTACTTTTAAAAATAAATCATTCAAATATTTTTATAATTTATATATAGAATTATTTTACCATTAAAATTTAATATGATATAAATATTTAAAATAAACTTATAATAAATTAAGTTTGCACATATATAAAGATTTTATTATAATAAAAATATTTGTAAAATTAAATATAATATTTTAAAAATAGCCATTTAATTACATTTGTCATAGTTTATATAAAAAATAATTTTACGATTAAAATTTAATATAATATTAATATTTAAAGTATTACTAAAGTAATTAATACACTATATTTATGTAAAAATATTTATGAAGGAAAAGCGTCAAACTAGTTGGCTGGGGCCCACTATGCACATCCCCATGCGAAATGTGAAAGGGAGGATTGGCAAAAAAAATGACAATTGAAAGAGAGGGGCTGTAAAGGTCGGTTCACTGTGCACATTATCAATATTAAACGGTGGTTGAGTGTGCTGTTAGAGAAAGATTCTTTGTGTGACACTTTTAATACTTGAAGATCCAATTGGGAATAAAAAAAATTGATGTCCAATATAGAATTTGGCCGAAAATTGAGGGTTCAAGTTGACCATTTTCCCTAAAAGAAAAATTACACTTTACATCAACTTTAATTTAATTATTCTCAAATATGCAATTATTTTTTATTTAATAACTAATTTTTAGATTGAATTTAAAATTGTATTTCTTCTTATTTTTTTTCTCATTTTATTTTTGAATTTATATTTTTGTGCTATGGATATTGATAGATTTTTTTTTTCATTTTGTTTCTGGATTTTGTATTTTTGGTGCTATAGATATTGATAGATTTTTATCAATTCATGTGTTCTCATTGATTTGGTGAGTGTATGTTGTGATTTTTTTTTCTCTATTTTTAGTTGTTTCAATTATTTTGATTGTTTTTATGATTATTTTTATTGAGTTGTTTTGGTTGTTTTTGTATTTATTTTCATTTAATTGTTTTAATTATTTCAGTTATTTTAATTATTTTCTTGATAATTTTATTTGGTTATTTTAATTATTTCAGTTGTTTTTATTATTTAAAATAATCAACATAGTTTTTAAATAATTATTGTCAAATACCGGAGTTTTTGAAAGAAAGAATCTAACATATTTAAAAACTTTTTTCCCATTTTTTTTTAATCTCTCAAAAAATCCCAAGCATATTCCAAAGAATCAAAAGGCTTTGCAATGGGTGATTGGTTGGCTATAATTTATGAATAGACATATTTATGTATCTAGCAACTCAGTCCAATTCATAAGCTCAATTCATTAATGAGTTAGGTTTGAATATAAATTAATAAGCTCAAGTCTAACCCATCCGATCTAAAAATTATTTTGAGGAAATTACATTCCATGACCTGTTTGACCATTTTAATTTCGTTAGCCACCTAGCTCATTTATTTTTATCAATTTTGTTTCTTCACTTTTTACTTTTAGTTTTCTTTTTTTTTTCTTTTCAATTTTAGTCTTTCAGCACATTTTTTGCTATTTTCATTCAGTGCTTTGAACGTTGGCTGTCTTCATCTTCTTCTTTCAGTTTCTTACAATTTTTTGCAATTTGTTAGGTTTTATATCTTGATTTTTTTAACATTCATAGGTCTGTTTGCTGAAGCAAAGAGGAATAAGAGATCAAGAAAAGGAGTGAAGCCTCCATGTGCTAGCAGAGAAATAAGGATTCGGTATTCTTTGAAAAGGAATCAGATTAAGAAGGAGAATGTGAGCTTGTCAACGAAAGAGAAGAAGGTTGATATGGCTAAGAAGGTGTTTGAAAGATATGGCAGAGACCCTGATTTTGAATTTTGGAATGCTGCCAAAGGGTGTCCCTATACCCCCATCTGGACCAAATAGACGTACTTCAGATCCTCCACCACCACCTCCAGTACCACCATCATCATCGCATTTGAATTTTGACATGTTGCCTATGGGTGTTCCTATTCCTCCATCTGGGCTGAGTAGACCTTCACCACCACGATCTCTAGAACTTATAAAAAGGTGGCTCTGCACGTCTGGAAAGGCATCTGGGAAACTGCCATGGCATCTTCATATTTTGCTAGAGTTTTACCACCTCCCACCGGAGCCTCCAATCCTCCTTTAGTCCAAGATTGTTGCTAGTGCATTGTTGCCTCATGAAATAATTAGTTCTTTGCATGATGATGATGGTGGACAAGTGGCTGAACTGCAATGGAAAAGAATGGTTGATGATCTTTTGCAAAAAGGCAAGCTGAAGAATTGTATGGCTATTTGAAATGGTGTGAAATGGTCTAATGATATATATATTTTGTCCCATCGTCCTCAGAGTTTCTCGAAAAAGGCGGACAAAGATTCACTCATATATAATGGCAGAGTGAGTGAAAATATTTTTGGTTAAATAGCAACCCATTCGGCTTGAAGCATGGAAAGGAAAACATAGACCTAAAACTCTCTAAGTCACTCAAGCTGCTGTTATTGCTTCTTCTTCTTCTTCTTCTTAAATATTTTTTTTTCATATATTTATCTTGAAATGTAAAATTTTTTTATATATTTATATTGAAATGTAAATATTTTTATTTATTTAGGCATAAAAAATTATTAGATAGTTAGTTAAAAAAAATAATGTAATTAGTTAGGTTTCAAATTTTTATTTATTAGTTACAAAATTTTTGTATATAGTTAGTGAATTTTTTTTATTTTCTTATAAATTTTTGTTTTTTGTTTATTTTTTAAGGTGATATTGAGGAAGCAAAAATTTAAAGCTAAAAAGGTATGTTGTGATAAAAATAAAAATTATTTAATATGTTGATTAGTGGAAAAAATTGTTATATTTTGTTAGATATAATTGTTGTTAAAATATTTGTGTTGATTTTTTATTGTTGATTTTTTTTGGTTAGTTAATTAGTTAGTAAGAATAATTTATATCATGTCTTATTTATATAAGTTTTGTTATGTAGTTAGTAACTTTAATATTTATATTTTTATAGCATGTAGTTAAAAAAATTTATATTTATAAATATATATGTTAGTGAAAATATAGCTAGTGACTATTTTATATATTGTCTTATATATGTTTTGATTTTATTTTGTAGAAGGTGATTTTGAAGAGGTAGTGACTTTGTAAGTTGAAAAGGTAAGTTGTGTAAAAATATATGCTTTTAATATTTTGATTATTTATATCATATCTTATTTATATAATTTTTTGATTTAGTTAAACAAAATTATATAACTATTTTATAGTGAAACATTTTATTTATTTAGGCAGTGAAAAATGTATAGGTAGTTAGTGAAAAGAATTAGGTAATTAGTTAGGGAAAAAAGTTATTTATTTATTTACTGACTTTTTATTTTATTTAATATGTTGATTATTGGTGAAAATTGTTATATTTTTTTAGATATACTTGTTGGTTGCATATATGTGGATATTTTATTAGTGAATATTTTTAGTTCATTTGTTGTGAAATAAATGTTAATTTTTTTTTAGTGCCAACTGTATTAATTTTTTACTTAGGTAAAAAAAATTTATTTATTTATTTTTAATTGAAAAATTCATTTACATAGTTAGTGAACAAACATAGTAAAAAGAAAATTAGTTAGTTAAAATGATTGTATTATTTATGTAGTTAAAAAATTATATTTCTTATATAATTTTTTTATGTAAGAAATAAATTAAATATACATAAAAATACTAATTGATTTTTTTAATTGTAGTATAACATGGCTTGTTATAGAAAATGTTTTGTGATCAGAACCCCTGCACAAAAAGAAAAAGTCGATAAAATAATTGAAAATTTTAAGAAAATGAAAATGGATGTTAATTGTTGTCTTGATAATTTTGAAGATTTGATAATTTACATAATTCAAGTGCATTCAAGAATCCAACAAATCATTTGGAAAGGTGGTTTAATATGGGACCACGATAAAAACAAAGCTATGCATTCAATTTTGCCTAAATTTCACCATAAACAAATTCTTGATTATCATTAGGAGACAAAACTAGGCATTAAAAAGTACAAATCAATTGTAAAAAAACATGTGCTTCAATATTTATATTGTGACTTAGATAGTATTAAGGGATACAATAATGGTTATAAACTTCGTTGTAGGAGCCGAATTAGGTCAAATTTTACATTGACACCTAATGGCAAGTACGAGTTGTGACAAGAACTTTATCATAAGTTCATTAGTTATATTTCAGCTCATTTTCAAGTGGTGTAATTAGTTTAGTCTGATATGAATGTTTGAATTATTATGTAAATATTTCAACTTTATTAAGTACGAATTACTTGCTTTCATTGGTTGCAATTTTTTTAAAAATATTTATGAGAGTTTCAAATAATTGTGCTATTTTTATATGCTTGTGATTATCATCATATTCAAATAAAACAATTGTGATTTTGCATGTGTCATCATTAAATATAAATATTTATGACAAAATAGTTCAGCCATTTATCTATTCACCTGATATATAATGAATTATTATCTCATCATATAAAATTAATATTTATGGCAATAAAGTTGTCATAGATTATTGTCATGATTACTAAAAAGTTGCCTCCACAATATTCTATAAAAAAATTTACCTAAAAAAATTGTGACACATATGCATACAACGTCATTTAATATAAAAATATATGACAAAACACTTTCATCACTTAACCACTCACTTAATTAATGACGAAAATTATCCCATCATATCAAATATATATTTGTGACAATAAAAATTGTCACAACTTAAAAATTTTCCGTCTTAAAAAACTTTTTGTTTGAATTTTTTTATATTAAAATTTACCTCCAAATACAATTATGACAAATTGGTATTTATCATCTCTAAATGTGAATAGTTGAGACAAATGAGTTGTGTCACTAATTTTTTCAACTAATTAGTGACGAAATATAATGTCATCACCAATAGAAATATTTTTTGACACTAACCATCATCATCAATTACTATCAATTTGTCACTGAAAGATTTTCCTCCAAAATTTTGGTGCAACAATCTTCCTCTAAAAATGAAAGTGACAATTTTTCAAATTGTCATCAAATATTCAATATAGCAATGATATAATAGTGATAATAATAATGATCATCACAAAATCGAATGTTATAGTGACAATTATAAATTTTGTAATCTTTAGTTAATAAATTGTGATGAAATTTTATGCGTGGCAAAGAAAATCATCATAAAAATGTGTGATTTCTTGTTGTGTTATGTGAAAATATTTATGCTATATTTATGAAAGGTAATAAAAATATTAAATGATGGTAATCAATTATAATTATAGCTTATGTTAAAAGAGAATTTAATTGCACAAAATTGAAAAAATAGTGAAAATTTTTTAATTGAATGTTATAATGGTTTTATAGGAGGCAAGGTGATTATTTAAAGATGAAATTAAACATTTTTAGAGGCATGTTCTTATATAATTGTGTATCATGCTTTTTAATTTTCCATTTTCGATATGTACTCTATGATAGTTAAAAAAATTCTTTATTTTGCGCTACATATAATGAAAAACTTATTGCAATTACTATTTATATTACACTTCTGTTATAATATATTAAGGTGGTAAAATGGTTTAAACTGAGTGTGGTCCGACCATTATAATTGCATCTTAAAGAATGGTTAATTTTAATGATGATTATGATTTTCAAGGGTTAGATAATACAATTAAAAATGCAGTGGGAACAAGTTATAATAGGACTATTAATAAAATTTTATTTAGACACCTAGTCATGGGATTTGGTCAAAATATGGTGTTTGGTTTTACGTAACTTGAAGCTGAATTTGATGTTATAAAGATGTTTTAAATGGTTAAATAGTTTATAGGTTAGCTCATAATTGAACTTTATATTGAATTTAATGAGGGTACAGTGAGACATGTACTATGTGTAGAAGTTGGTTCATTAAGATATAATCGTAATGATGATCAAGTTGAGGAGGAAGAGGATGAGTGTTTTGATAAAGAGGAGGAGGAGGAACTTGAAGACAATGAGAGGATGTTGAGGAGGAGGATAAGGAGCAAGACGAGGAGCATTTTTTTTATGAAGATAATGATGAGAATGATGATGACGACAATTATAATGTAGATGGTTATGTCAAAGTTAACCATGATTCTTTAATGGTGGCAGTAGTTGAAGGGGTTAAATAAAGAAATTATTTCACAATTTGAACGTGCCATATGTATGTTAATAAAAATCCCTTAAATTTAAATGATATGTTCTAGGATCCCATAAAAGAACTAGCGAAGGGTATGTTATTTCAGTCCAGAGAGGCAGTAAAAAACAACTTGCAAGTTGTATTCTTTGGGAGTTGGGCAATAATTTCAAAGTTCTGAAACTAGGTTTAATACTATAACATTAGTTTGCAAGCTAGGCTATGAATGGAGAGTAAGAGCCACAAAGATGAAATCAAGTGGGTTTTGGTTAATAACAAGGTACAGTGGTCCCCACACTTATAGCGCCCCTGGACATAGTTGAAATAATAGGAATTTTGACTCTAATTTGATATTCGTATACATACAAGCAATATTACATAAGTAGCCTAGCATTAAGATTAAAACATTAATTGTCAAGTTGGTAGTATGGTTTAATATCACACTGACCTATAAAAAAGTCTGGAAGCTAAATAGAAGGCAATTGTGAATTTATGGGGGGATTTGGATGACTTGTATAAAATGCTTTATGACTTCATACATGTTGCAGTGACACTTAATCCTAATTCTTGTTAGCGTAATGAAAGGGAGGAAAATTTGAAAAATCATTGTCTTATTAAAGGGGTTCAACAATTTCAATGAATGTTTTATGCATACAAGCCATGTATTAATGGCTTCAAGCATTGCAAACCTGTCTTATATGTGGATGACACATTTTTATATAGTAAATATATAAGTGTACTATTGACTACTAAAGTAGTTGATGAGAATAATGCTATATTACCATTAGCATTTGCTTTAGTCGAAAAAGAAAATAAAGAAAACTGGGAGTACTTCATGATGATGTTACTATGTTGTTGTTGTGAAGGGAGAGATGATGTTTATATCATTTCTAATCATCATTTTAGAATAAACCATGCAATGAAGCAACAAAATTGGCATGCTAATCCACATTGATACTATTTACATCATGTGCTTCACAATTATAACACAAAGTTTTAAAATGGTGCCATAAAGAACATACTTGATAAATAAGGCCAAGAGAATAAAAAAGGAAAGTTCATTAAATAGATGAACAAGGTAGAGGTTAGACATTTGGAGTTAAAAAAAATGGATTGATAAATTCCGAAGAAGAAATGGACTTTATCGTATGATGATGGTCATTTTCTTGGTGTTATGACTATAAACCATATTGAATCGATCAATGCCATGTTCAAGAGTATTAGATCAATGCCTGTTGCTACAATAATTCAACGAATGTTTCAAAAGTTGGTTGGTATGTTCGATCAGCATCAAATTTAATATACAAAATTGTTGAATAAAGGCTTTTATGAAGCTTAACTGTGTAAAAATACTCAAGCATCGGATTAATAAGGCAAATGGGCATGTCTTGGAAAGATATGATGAAGAGAATATGATCTTACTGCTTTTAACCATTCACACAGAAAAGGTGCTCACAAACAAGTTGTCAATCTTAAAGAAAAATAATACACATGTGGTAAGTTCGAATAAAGAAAATTTCCTTATTCTCATGCCATTGCTAGTTGTTTGGCATAAGGACTTGACAACAAAGAATTTATTGCACCCTTCCACTTTGTCAGTGAATATTTAAAATGTTAGTCTACTTCTTTCGTTCCTTTGGGTCATCATGATTATTGGTTGAAGTCACCTGAAGTGCCATTCGTACTAAATCCAGTTTGGAAATAAAAAAAGGAAGACCAAGATCAATATGCATCCGAAATGAAATGGATGAACAAAATTCTAATGCTATAACAAAATTTTGCAAAAAAATGTGTTTTGACTAGCCATAATGCTAGGACTTATAGAAGAAATTAATATCATATATATATGTTTTTTTGTTTAATTATATATATGTTCTTGAACCTTTTTTAATGACATATTATCTTATAATTTTTATATCTTATTATTTTATTTAATTAAATAATAAATATTTTCAGTCATCATCATACTTATATATTTAATTTTAAATATATCATAAATTTTATGTTTATCAAGAATGAATAAAATAAAAAATTAAAAAGTTAGATCATGTGGTAAAAAGAAACTGAAAATTATTGATACATAGGAAGACATGAATTGTGTAATTTGGTATGGAACTAAAAGGAAATTCAAAAATCGTCCAACTTATTAATCTCTTGAACTAGGATGTGCAAATCATATATTTATTAGATATCATACAATAAATTTAGATGATTTTGGACAGTCTTCTAACATTATTGTTATGGCATATAAAAAAATGGGTTCGTTTATAGGAAATAAAATGTGAATTGTAAGCTTACTATGGGTACCATAAGTTACCAACACCAAAATCAATTTCAGCAACTTTATCAAGGCACAGTAACAAAGAAGTCGATATTATAATTAACTAATTACAGAAGGAGATTGTTGTAATGAATAATCATCTTGACAAATATCATATGTGCAATGATACATTCAAACAACAGTATTCGTTAGAACCAGCATGTAGTTTGGTTGACATCGATGTTGAGGGCATAAAAGATTATAGTGATAATGATACTGACTTTGTAAAATACCTTCCTTTATGTTTACCAAAATGTTGTTAACATGTATCAAAATGTCATATTATATACGAATTCAAGGCTCTTTCAGGGCTTTTTGAGGTTGGTTTTTAAAGTTTATGAGCCTTTCAAACACATTTCTGAAGTTTTTTTTTGTCTAATTCAGCCTCAATTTTAATGTGTAAAACCTAGGGTTGTTCATGGCTACGCATGTACTTCTAAGTGATGTGTGCTAATTCTCAGGTTATTTTGGACTATTATGGGACCACTTTTAGGGGGTTTTGGAGCCTTCCAAACATGTTTTCAAAGTCCATTTTATCAAAATTGATTTCCATATTTTCACAAAGTTGGGTCTTGGTATGATGAAATAAACATCGACTTAACAAGCTGTGCATTTTGAGAGAAGATTGCTAGTAATAAGCCTTTTGTTGTTTCGATAATTCATATTTTATAAGATCAGAGCATAACTTAATGGCTCAATGATCATTTTTGCATACCAGTGGAATTGGTTAAGGTTCTAGGGTTACACACTTTAGAGGTATTATGAACGAGTAGACTTTAGTCATGTTTAAAGATTTATTTCATCATTGGACCTTTTTAGGGGCAGTCAAATTTGAGGTATAACAAGTACTGCATCTAGAGAAAAAAATCAGTAAGTTAAAAACCTAAAAATGATAGCTTAGGCAAAAGTTAGGGACTTCTCACTAGGTTGAAAGCCCTGCATGGGCAACCTAGGAAAAAATTAGGGAAAGAGAGAAAATACTTAATTAGAAAAATTGAGAAGGCTAGTTAAAGAAAAGGGTAACCTCAAGTTCCAAATTTGTATGAATGCACCTATGATTTTCTTAAATGATTTCAGTGAAATGAGAATGATTGCCAATTTATGCAAAATGTCTTTGAAAAAGTGCAACACATTTTCTATCATCATGAATTACATCAGGCATGCTTAGCATTTTCTTTTATTGCATGATCACAGTTCTTACCATCTTATATGAACTCTCTCCTCGAGATCAACCATTATCATCAAGCTTTAAAAAGAGACACCCTAAACAAAAGAGGGAAGAGAAATAAAACCCAGCTAAGTGCAAAAAGGTTCGAAAGGAGACACCTTAGGTAAAAGAGGGAAAAATAAAAGAGGTAGACAATAACAACAAACATCATCAATAATGACATACAATAAGGAGCATAAAAACTACAGTTATCATCATACAACACATACAAGACAGATGCCCAAATACAACACCAAGAGTTTGTGACCTCGAAAAAATAGTACAACAAAGCAACTGCAAGCCAAAAGCCCTACACCTAGCTCCTAAAACAACTGCATCAGTTGTGGCTGCCATCAAGAGTAAACATCAATCCTACTCAAGCATCCCCATCATCCAATTTAGGCTCCTCATCATCCATCACAGAGTATACTTACCATGATTCCAACTCACCAATTCAGTCATGATAAGTTGTGCACTTTTGCTCCTACTTATGACTAGCAAGGAGTTGTTCAGCCTATATTACATAAAAATTACATGTTATACATTCATGCATACATAAAACATATGCATAAATAAATAAGTAAAACAAAGAAGGCATACCCTCTGATTGCTAGTAAACTCTAAAAAATGCTACTGCGCACTCCTTGTGACAGTGTACCAGTACTGAGCAATAGAGATAGGGACCCACAAAGCACAAGCAAATAAGTCAAAAACCAGAAATTAAGTCAAATAAATGAAACAAAGGTGAAATAAAAGCACGAACATAGGTAGTGTCAGGAGGGATAACATCTGACTGAGGATAGCCAAGATTAGGTAAATCAAAATACACTCCTCCACTAAAGATATTCATCCTAGACAACATCGGGGATGATTTAACTGCCAAATCCCTAAGAATAATACTGCTAGAAGCCACACCGTTATCATAGGTAGTCACCTCGGTACATAATGTGCCCTCATCCTCCTTAAAGCGGGATCCTGATCTTTTTTTGTGAGATCCCTGCTATTGTAGATAAGTCTTCATAACCATATAAATTATAGTTTATTACTAATAAAGTTTGCTAAAAAATCATTCAAAACAAAATAAAAGCTTATCGAATTAGAAGAAGTAACTCTCAATGATCCATATGATGCCCTAATCCTCAAATCCAAAGGACAAGCCTCATCTACCTAAGGACTGAAGCCACTAGCCATAACATTAATTAGCTGTGGAATTAATACATCAGCAAAAAGGAAGTTTGTATCCTCTAGGAGACTCTCAGAAGGATATCCTCTTATAGCAGTGATAAGCTTATCTGCACTGAGCTCATGACTCCAGAACATGTCACCGGGAGGAGGAACAGGGACTCTTCTCATGAAATGACCATCCCACTAATGATGGACTTACTCACTTAAATACCACACTTTTCTAGCAATACCAGGAAGCAGCACTCACCTCTCTATCAGTTGCCATGTTGTCACTATCTTTGTCGACTAATGTGATCTCATCGCCTACTAGTAAAGGAGGATCTACTTAAAAAGCAAAAATGAATAAAGCATCTCCAAGAACTAAAATAACCAATCCAACAAAATCAAACATTCCTATTCATTGGATAACTTACTCATATAATCCTGAGCCTCTATATAATCCTTGATTAAGTCAATAGTCTTCCTAATCTAATAAAAATAATGAGGAAAATCATCCTTCAGAAGATGGTTGATAGTCAAACAATGAAGAATCCTAAACTCATAAGCCCAAATCTATCAAATCATAATTCAAAAGGTCAAAAAAAATATACAAAGGACAAAGAGCAAAAGAACATATGTACATAAGAACTCTTACTCACATCTAGCATAAACAGCATCCATAAATCCTTAAGCCACCTTTACAGGCTATGTTTAAACCCGAGTACATGTGGGCAAAGATGGCAATACCCCAGCTGTATCTAGATAGGCTGTCTAAGTCCCTCAGGACAGGTAGCAATAACAGACTACCAGCAATAATAGACTACCTATACCTAAAGGATTTAGGAAGATGATAGCACTCAACAAGTAGAATAAGAAGCAACGGGCCAACTACTTTGATGAAACAAGATTGGCATCATAGCTTGTTCATATAGTGGAACAAACTCAGTGTATTGAGTAAGGTACAGGCAACCAGACTTCATAGGGGCAACCACCCCAAACAACTCCTTAGTGAGGCACTTCCTTACCACCATAAAAGAATACTCCTCCTCATTAAAAGGAACAGGCTCTCTAGAAAAGCTCAAGCCCATGATAGTAGTAAAATCTAGAGGAGTGATAATCGTCTCTCCAACAGGCAAATGAAAAGTGTGTGTTGTATCCATCCATCGCTCAATTAACATATACATGGCAACCTAACTCGACACATATGAGTCATAAGACAGCATAGCAATAATTATGTCAAAGCCCTTTCTGGAAACCATCTGCTTCACACACAGTGAGACTTGTAAATATTTGTATAATTACTAAATACTAAAACATGCTGACTTTGTTAAAACTACCAGGCAATGTAGTAATGAACTTGTAAGGCTACATATAATAGGTATGCTATCAAATATTTGTATAATTACTAAATACTAAAACATCTTTCTCTCTGTCATTGTCACGACCCAAAATAGGGGTCATAATCGACGCTAGGGAATGGGAATTCTTTCAAATCCTGAACCTGTAGCAAGCCTTAAAAATAAAATAAAACATGCAATAATAATATAAATAAAATAACTTGTAGCGGAAATAAAATTCATAAATAAAATAAAATAATAATCTGCCAATAGATTTAAATGAACAACCTCATCTCATATATAAATAACCATTTAATACATATCCCAGTTCAAATCTTTAAAATACAAATCTCATACAAATATAATATATATGTCCCACATCTCACTACGACTATTGCAGTGCCTAAATAAAAAAAATAACATCAAGTAAGCAGATTATATAGTGAAGCCGGGGCATAAGAAATCCGACGTATGGGTCTGCTATTGAGGTCTGAAGACGTAGACTCTCCTAAAAAATAATCAATGGAGAGCAGTCAGACCTCACTGAGTGAATTGTTATAATATATATACATGCATAGCTAAATGGCAATGCACACATTCAATAGTATATATAATAAATATATATATAGGCAAACACACAGATGTAGCAAAATCATTTATGTAAATACTGAAAATAATATCTGATTATGAATGATCAAATACAACCCTAGGAAATCACAACCTCAAAATAGTGTTAGACAGCACTTTGGCCATACATGCTCACTTATTCCAAATAAATTCACTTGTTCCATTTGGACAGTAGACTGGCCCCGAGACACTAAGTCAACCGAGCTCTAGCAGTTTGACTGTCAATGTGATTGGCCCCGAGACACTTGATCAACCAAGTTCCAGCAATCACACTCTCAAATCACATCACACATCAAATAAATCAATCCGATCATAATCCACAAATAGGTTAGCAATAAAGCCTAAATGCTATCGGCGTACTGGTATGTACTCAGTCCTAGTGCTGTTCACTAGGTAGCACGTTCTATTGATATCCTTCATTTAAATATAAAACATACATTCATAAAATCAATGATGCATGATATTAAATAAAATAGCAACATAAATCATATATATACTAGAAATATACCAAAAAATAAACCAAATATATTTCGAGTATATATACGTCAAATGAATTCAATTTATTTACAAAATAAACTAGAAATAAACCATAAATACACCTAAAAACATTTTAAGAATAATTTATTAATAAAACATGCATATAGTTTAAAATATTCCAATAATATACCAAAAGTAAACCTAAGAAATAATTAAACCATTTATGCATAACTTATAAAATAAATCATACATTTTTAAAAACATGCATCTTAAAACACGTATATATAAAATAACAACTCATAGTTATTGCGCTCCACGAGATGGGTCCGATAGGCCTGGTCCACTAGGCCTCGATCTCGACACAATTAAACAAATAAATGACAACACGACATTAGAATAAATCTATCGGAATTCTAAAGACTCGGTCTAGAATCTTAGACACAGAATTAGAATAGAAATTTGATCGGACATCACGTTTTATGAGAATTCTACTGAAAATCCGACAGAACCTCCCTTGTAAAATGGACATCTCTCTACTCAAAGAGTAGAGCCGGTCTTGCAAATAAACACACTTCAAGAATAAACACAGTTCACAATCCGTCGGTCGAACTCCAAACTACAATTTCACCGACCGAGGTCCACATTTCATGAAATAATAAATAACACATGAAAAATACCAAAAATGCCCTTCAATACTCAAAATATAGAAATTCAGATATTTAAATGCTAAAAATAATTATTTTACCGATAAATGCATAAAAACCCTAATTTTAATAAAATATTATTAAAAATCGGTAATTCTCAATAAATTCATAAATAATGACTAAAATACATTTTATAAATCCAAATTACATAACTAACCCTAAAACATACTAAAAATCAATAAAAACTCATTTATTTAGAAAAATCGTATATTATATATAATTTGAAAATAATTTACAGAAATTAGTTTTAATTAGTTAAAAATACTAAATAATTTGTAGAAATCATTTTTATACCTCAAATAACTATTAAAACCAATTTAATTATATTTTTAGCCAATTTAGTGTCAAATTACTAAAATACCCCTAGTTATGCAAATTCCCTAAAATTAATAAAAAATTCACCAAAAATAGTATAATTACTCAAAATTAAATTTCCCAACATATAATTCAATAATATCAATAAATATACTCAATTACCCAATTAATTTCAATAAAACACATAATTAACCTAATTTTCCCAAAATTATATAAACTAAATAAATTCAAAATAATTATATAAAAATCACAAAAATTACAAATAAATTTCTAAAATTCATTTCAACACCTATAAACACCATAAAACACAATTTCATAATTTAATTAATTAATTTTTGAAAATTAGAAAATATTAATAAAATAATCAAAAATTCACAAAAATCAAAATAATTCCCAAAAATTCTACAAAAATTCACAAAGCTAGATTACGCTACTAGGATCAATGTTTGTGAAAGAAGTTTGCTTGAATCAACCAAATTGAAGCTCAAAAAATTCAAAAACCCTAAATGACCGAAAATGAAAAATTGAAACCTAAGGAAATATAGACCATTTCAAGTAAAACAAAGCTTGAAACCAGAGTTCAAGGAAGAGATATAGACCAGTGGGGCTCAAAACGGTGGCCTGAAAGTCGATGAACGACGTTGAGTGTGAGTTTCGGAAACTTTAAAGAAATCCGGCCAAACTCACCAGAAATGGATGCTTTGGACGTCGAAAATGGCTGGCAAAGGAGGTGGCACATCGGGAGGCACACAGAAGGGAAGAGAATGGCGTAAAAATGGCCGGATTCACGAAGAAGACAATTGGGAGGGAGAAGAAGAAGGTATTGACAATTCTGTAAATATTGTAAACTTTATTTTTGATATGAATATTATATGTATATATGTATATATATATATCTAACTTATATTATTTTAATATATAATATAATACACACAATAAATATCACCACACACATATTTTAATATTATATATACACACATATACATTTATACACACTTAATTAATTAATATTAAAATTATATAATATAATATAATATAATTAAATAACCCTAATTTAATTTAAATGCATATATGCGGGTATATTTTATTTGACTCTTGAAAATTATGCATGGACTCATGCAAATTCATAAATCTGCTTAAAATAATTAATATTTATTTATTTATGTTTTAATTTCCCCAAAAATAAAATTCTTGGAAAAATTTTACGTAAAGAACTTTAAAATAATAAAAATGACTTAATAAATAATAAACTCATTAAATAATCATAAATATATATTAAAATTATTAACATTGTATATCCCGATGCAATTTAAAATTATTTAAAAATCTGGGATATTAGAGTCTTCTCCCTTTACAAGAATTCATCCCCGAATTATAGAAAAAGAAAATGACAAGATTAAGAAGGGAAGAGATACGGGTAAGAGCTCGCATCTCAGCTTCAGTCTCCCGCGTATGCTCCTCAACTCTGTTGCTACGCCATAGAACCTTGACCATCGGAATTTGTTTCGATCATAACTGCCGAATTTGATAGTCAACGATCGCCATAGGTTCTTCCACAAATGTCAGATCTTCATTCACTTCCACGTTGTCAGGCTGCAACACATATGAAGGGTCTAAGATATACTTCCTCAGCATCGAGATATGAAACACCAGATGCACTTGAGACATACTCGGGGGTAAAGCTAACAAATATGCAACAGTGCCAACTCTCTCCAGATCTCTAACGGTCCAATATATCTTGATGCTAACTTACCCTTCCTGCCAAATCTCATTACACCCTTCATTGGAGACGCCTTCAGAAAAATAAAGTCTCTAACTTGAAACTCTACATCTCTGTGCCTAGGATCCACATAGCTTTTCTGCTTGCTAACTGCGGTCTCTAATTTGTGCTTGATCACGATGACTTTCTCTGCAACATCCTGAACCATCTTAGGTCCAATCAAAGTTCTCTCACCAATCTCATCCCAACTCAGAGGGGATCTACATTTCCTTCCATACAGCGCCTTATATGGTGTCATTCCAATACTGCTATGGTAGCTGTTATTATATGCAAACTCTACGAGTGGCAAATGATCATCCCAGCTACCTCCTAAATCCAAGACACACATTCTCAACATATCTTCCAATGTTTGGATCATCCTCTCAAATTGACCATCTATATAAGGATGAAAAGCAGTACTGAAGTCCAACCTAGTGCCTATCACTTACTACAACTTCTATAAAAAATGTGAGGTAAACATTGAACCTCTGTCTGACACAATGGACACAGGTATTCCATAAAGGCACATAATATGCTTCACATACAGCTTTGCTAATCTAGCTATAGAATAGGTGGCTTTCACAAGCAAGAAATGTGTAGACTTAGTCAACATGTCTATAATCACCCAGATGGAATCGTATCCATCCTTAGAACGAGGTAAACCAACCACAAAATCCATAGTTATCCTTTCCCACTTCCACTCAAGAATAGGAAGAGGCTAAAGCTTCTAAAGGGTTTCTGATGTTCAGCTTTCACTTGTTGACACATCAAGCACTTAGCAACATAATCAGAGACATCCTTTTTCAGTCCATCCCACCAATATAAATCCCTGATACTGTGGTACATCTTAGTGACACTCGGATGTACGTTATAAGCTATAGAATGTGCTTTCTCTAGGATCTCTTCTCTCAAATTATCCACATCAGGAACACACAATCTACCACTGATCCACAATACACCATCATCATCGACTATGAAATTAGTGAACTTCCCTGCTTAAACATTCTCTGTAAACTCTTCTAGAATAGGATCTCAGCTCTAAGCTGCCTTAATCCTATCCCTTAGTACAGATTGCACCTTAAATTGAGCTAGCAGTCCACCTGACCTACTAATCTTCATCATCAGACCTTGATCCATTAACAGATGCAACTCCTGGATCAACGGTCTCCTCTCAACACTAATATGAGCAAGATTGCTTGAGGACTTCCTACTCAAGGCATTTGCTACCACATTAACCTTGCCCAGATGATATAAATCTCACAGTCATAATCTTTCAATAGTTTCAACCATCTCCTCTGCCTCAGATTCAGATCTCTCTGTTGGAAAATGTACTTAAGGCTCTTATGATCAATAAATATCTCATAAGTCACCCCGTACAGATAGTGTCTCCAGATCTTAAGAGCAAAGATCACTGCAGCCATCTCAAGGTCATATGTAGGATAGTTCTGCTCATGCTTCTTCAACTGCCTTGAAGCATAGGCTATCACCCTACCATTCTGTATTAACACATAACCAAGGCCAACTCTAGAGGCATCACAATAAACTGTGAACTCGTTCACACCATTAGGCAAAGCCAGCACTGGGGTTGTGGTCAACTTCTCCTTCAACAACTGAAAATTGTTCTTACAAGCTTCTGACCACGCAAATCTTACATTCTTCTGATTCAAGTGAGTCATAGGGTTGTAATTCTGGAAAAATTATGTACAAACCTCCTATAGTACCCGGCTAAACCTAGAAAACTCTGAATCTCAGTAACAGAAGTCGGTCTAGGCCACTCAGACATTGCCTCAATCTTTTATAGATCAACCTGGATACCTTCTTTAGGCACCACGTGTCTAAGAAAAGAAACACTCTCCATCCAGAAATCACACTTCAAGAATTTAGCATAAAGCTGATGTTCTCTCAGTGTCTGTAGTACAGTCCTCAAGTGATATACATGTTCTTCCATACTCCTCGAATATACCAGTATATCATCGATGAAGACTACCAAAAATTGATCCATATATGGTCTGAATACCCTATTCATCAGGTCCATAAAAGCTGCTAGTGCGTTAGTCAAGCCAAAAGACATTACCAGAAACTCATAATGGCCATATCAAGTGCGAAATGCCATTTCAGGAACATCAGCTTCACTGATATGTAGCTGATGATAACCCAACCTTAGATCAATCTTAGAAAAGAACTATGCACCCTATAGTTGATCAAATAAGTCATCTATCCTCGAGAGAGGATTCTTGTTCTTCACTATCACCTTGTTCAGCTCTTTGTAGTCAATGCACAATCTCAGGGTACCATCCTTCTTCTTCACAAACAGGATTGGTGCACCCAAAGGAGAAACATTAGGTCTAATGAAACCCTTATCCAACAACTCTTGTAACTTCTCCTTTAACTCTTTCAACTCTGTAGGAGCCATTCTGTAGGGTGGCATAAATATAGGAGTAGTACCTGGAACCACATCTATACAGAACTTAATCTCTCTGTGAGGTGGTAAACTTGGCAACTCCTCAGGAAAAACATCAGGAAACTCATAGGTAACAGGAACATCTGTGAGTGATAACTTCTCCACTGAAGTATCCCTGACTAATGCCAAATATCCCTGACAACCCTTCCTCAGCAACTTCTTAGCTGTATAGCAGAAATGAGATTATGAGGTGCTGAACTCCTATCACCCACAAACTTAAAT
Source organism: Mallotus nudiflorus (assembly GCA_947683625.1). NCBI lineage: Eukaryota > Viridiplantae > Streptophyta > Magnoliopsida > Malpighiales > Euphorbiaceae > Mallotus > Mallotus nudiflorus. Next base: position 2,147,272 of record CANTUR010000793.1, on the reverse strand, counting down.
TATTCTTCATCAGGAATTCTGAAAATCACCTCTTTACCCCGATAATCCACAACGGCATAATGCTGAGATAACTAATCCATACCCAGAATAACATCGAACTCCATCACATCTAACAGAATCAAGTCAGCGGATAATTCTCTATCTCCTATGAGAACTAGATAACCAGAAAGAACAATATCAGTGTCTAAAGAATCACTTAGAGGAGTGGCAGCAGACAAAGGAAAAGCCATCCTCGAAGCTTGCTAACAAGACTTGGAAGCAAAAATAGGAGAAACGAATGAATGCATGGCACCCGGATCAAATAGAACCCATGCATCCAGGTAACAAACAAAAACAATACATGCCACGACTGCATTGGATACCTGAGCATCCTGCTGAGTGAGATGGAAGACTCTGGCCTGTCCTCGACCTCCCTGGTGGCTGGTAGAAGCCTGGCCAATACCTCTGGCACCACTACCACAACCCTGCTGGGGAACAAGCTGAGTGGAACTCTGATGCTGGGCTGGAGGCAACTGAAAAAGAATGGGTGCAGCACTAGCAATCGACTGCTGGGGAAATCATGAAATCTGTGGCTGCTGAAACCCGGAATAAGGACACAATCTGGCATAATGTCTCATCTGCCCGCATCTAAAGCACGTCAGTGGTGTCATGTAACATGGTCCCTGATGGACTCTACCACAGTTCTGGCAAACACTGGCAGCTGATCCGGAACTACGACCATTGCTGCTACTCAAAGTACTTGACTCAAGTCTAAATGGTCTACACTGACCTCCACAGCCATGTCTACTGCTCTGATGTACCCGCTGCTACTGTCTCTGACTCTGCTAAGCTGGACCTTTCTACTAACTACTCAATCCAATTTGAAAACTCGAGTATGGAGTAGTTTAAAATCCACTTGACTAAACACCCAACTAGTAATAATCAGGCATAGCTCCCTGCCTGACTAGCCTCAGCTCAATCTCCTTGGCCAACTCAATAATTGACTCCAGAGTAAGGCCCACTACAAGCATACCAGCAAATGCAGAACCTAAACTGATGACATAGGTAGTGACTACAAAATACTAGTCTCGCATCAGATCCTCTACATATCTACCCATCCAGAGGAACTCTCACGTGTACTCCTCAACAGATCGGTCCCCACAAGATATACTAGTCAATCTGAGACGATAACTCATGCGAAGCGACTATGGGCAGAATCTCCTCATGAATCGCTCTCTGAATTGAGCCCAAGTCACCGTCATCATATAGGGCTGAATCATCTGAATGAACCAGTCTAGGGCTGATCCCTCAATAGATAGCTCGATGATCATGATCTGCTAGTACTCGATGTGAGCAGTCTGAGTCCTAGTCTCGATCGCATGCAAAAAATCCAATGGATCAGATGTCCCATCGAAAGTGATCCGGCCAACTCTGGCATAGAACACAACTACCTTAGGGGCAGACATACTCTGCTGATAGGCAGGCAAAACAGGCAGAACAACTGGAGGTACATGAATATCCTCGTACTCAGGCTCTACAGGCTCCTCATCTTGTATCTCTCTCTGTCTACGGTGACTTGTCGCTCCTCGAGATCTACCTCTACCACGACCTCTGAGTTTAACTGGCAGCTCAAGAGGTAAAACCTTATCCTGAATAGACTCATCATCCTCAGCCTCAACGACCGGTGGAGCAACACGCACTCGCCTCCTCATTCTGAAAAGATAAACAAAACCATTTAGACAAAATAGACAACGGAGGAATAACACAGAAAACTAAATCAAAGAATACTCATCAAGATATACTCGAACCTAATTCACTATAGTAGTTCAACATAAAACACAACACTGAAAACTAGGGCCACAACTAACACAACTAAAGCCCTGACACAAAACTCTGCTCTGATACCAACTTTGTCATGACCCAAAATAGGGGCCATAAACTGTGTTAGGGAATGGAAATTCTTTTGAATCTAGAACCCGTAGCAAGCCTTAAAAATAAAATAAAACACGCAATAATAATATAAATAAAATAACTCGTAGCGGAAATAAAATTCATAAATAAAACAAAATAATAATCTGCCAATATAATTAAATGAACAACCTCATCTCATATATAAATAATCATTTAATACATATCCCAGTTCAAATCTTTAAAATACAAATCTCATACAAATATAATATATACGTCCCATATCTCACTACGACTACTACAGTGTCTAGATAAAAAAATAACATCAAGTAAGCAGATTACATAATGAAGCTGAGGTAGAAGAAATCCAGCGTATGAGTCTGCTACTGAGGTCTGAAGACGTAGACTCTCCTGAAAAATAATCAACGGAGGGGAGTCAGACCTCACTGAGTGAATTGTTATAATATACATACATACATAGCTAAATGACAATGCACATATTCAATAGTATATATAATAAATATATATATAGGCAAACACACAGATGCAGCAAAATCATTTATATAAATACTAAAAATAATATCTGATTATAAAGGATCAAATAGAACCCTAGGAAATCACAACCTCAAAACAGTGTTAGACAACACTCTAGCCATGCAGGCTCACTTATTCTAAATAAATTCACTTGTTCCATTTAGACAGTAGATTGGCCCCGAGACACTAAGTCAACTGAGCTCCAGCAGTCTGACTGTCAGTGTGATTGGCCCCGAGACACTTGATCAACTGAGTTCCAGAAATCACACTCTCAAATCATATCACACATCAAATAAATCAATCCGATCATAATCCACAAATAGGTTAGCAATAAAGCCTAAATGTTATCGGCGTACTGGTACGTACTTAGTCCTAATGCTGCCCACTAGGTAGCACGTTCTATTGATATCCTTCATTTAAATATAAAACATACATTCATAAAATCAATGATGCATGATATTAAATAAAATAGCAACATAAACCATATATATACTAGAAATATACCAAAAAATAAATCAAATATATTTCAAGTATATATACGTCAAATGAATTCAATTTATTTACAAAATAAACTAGAAATAAACCATAAATATACCTAAAAACATTTTAAGAATAATTTATTAATAAAACATACATATAGTTTAAAATATTCCAATAATATACTAATAATATACCAAAAGTAAACCTAAGTAATAATTAAACCATTTATGCATAACTTATAAAATAAATCATACATTTCTAAAAACATGCATCCTAAAACACGTATATATAAAATAACAACTCACAATTATTGCGCTCCACGAGACGGGTTCGACGGGCCTGGTCCACTAGGCTTCGATCTCGGCGCAACTAAACAAATAAATGACAACACGACATTATAATAAATTTATCAGAATTCTAAAGAGTCAGTCTAGAATATTAGACATAAAATTAGAATAGGAATTTGATTGGATATCACGTTTTACGAGAATTCTATTGAAAATCCGGCAGAACCTCCCTTGTAAAATGGATATCTCTCTACTCAAAGAGTAGAGCCGGTCCTATAAAGAAACACACTTCAAGAATAAACACAGTTCACAATCCCTCGATCGGACTCAAAACTACAATTTCACCGACCGAGGTCCACATTTCACGAAATATTACATAACACATGAAAAATACCAAAAATGCCCTTCAATACTCAAAATATAGAAATTTAGATATTTAAAAGCTAAAAATAATTATTTTACTAATAAATGCATAAAAATCCTAATTTTAATAAAATATTATTAAAAATCGGTAATTCTCAATAAATTCATAAATATTGATCAAAATACATTTTATAAATCCAAATTACATAATTAACCCTAAAACATACTAAAAATCAATAAAAACTCATTTATTTAGAAAAATCGTATATTATATATAATTTGAAAATAATTTATGAAAAATAGTTTTAATTAGTTAAAAATACTAAATAATTTGTAGAAATCATTTTTATACCTCGAATAACTAGTAAAACCAATTTAATTTTATTTTTAGCCAATTTAGTGTCAAATTACCAAAATACCCCTAGTTATGTAAATTCCCTATAATTAATAAAAAATTCACCAAAAATAGTATAATTACTCAAAATTAAATTTTTCAACATATAATTCAATAATATCAATAAATATACTCAATTAACCAATTAATTTCAATAAACACATAATTAACCTAATTTTCCCAAAATTACATAAACTAAATAAATTCAAAATAATTATATAAAAATCACAAAAATGACAAATAAATTTCTAAAATTCATTTCAACACCTATAAACACCATAAAACACAATTTCATAATTTTATTAATTAATTTTTGAAAATTAGAAAATATTAATAAAATAATAAAAAATTCACAAAAATCAAAATAATTCCCAAAAATTCTTCAAAAATTCATAGAGCTAGATTAAGCTACTAGGATCAATATTTGTGAAAGAAGTTTGCTTGAATCAACCAAATCGAAGCTCAAAAAATTCAAAAACCCTAAATGGCCGAAAATGAAAAATCAAAACGTAGGAAAATCTAGACCATTTCATGTGAAACAAAGCTTGGAAATGCACTCACCAGAGCTCAAGGAAGAGATAGAGATTGGTGGAGCTCAAAACGGTGGCTGGAAAGTTGATGAACGACGTTGAGTGTGATTTTCGGCAACTTTAAAGAAATCCGGCCAAACTCATCGGAAATGGATGCTCTAGACGTTGAAATGGCTAGCAAGGGAGGTGGCATGCCAGGAGGCACACCAAAGGGAAGAGAATGGCATAGCAGTGGCCGGATTCAGGAAGAAGACGAACGGGAGGGAGAAGAAGAAGGTAATGACAATTCTGTAAATATTGTAAACTTTATTTTTTATATGAATATTATATGTATATATGTATATATGTATATATATATCTAACTTATATTATTTTAATATATAATATAATACACACAATAAATATGCACCACACACATATTTTAATATTATATATACACACATATACATATATACACACTTAATTAATTAATATTAAAACTATATAATATAATTAAATTTAATTAAATAACCCTAATTTAATTTAAATGCATATACGTAGGTATATTTTATTCGACACTTGAAAATTATGCATGGACTCATGCAAATTCATAAATCCGCTTAAAATAATTAATATTTATTTATTTATATTTTAATTTCCTCAAATATAAAATTCCGAAAAATTTTTATGTAAAGAACTTAAAAATAATTAAAAATAATTAAAAATGACTTAATAAATAATAAACTCATTAAATAATCATAAATATATATTAAAATTATTGACACTGCATATCCCGATGCAATTTAAAATTATTTAAAAATTTGGGATATTACAGTCATTTAATAGGAACAAAAAATAACAAAATAAAAGCTAAAAAGAACATTACAGCTAGTGCTAACAGACAGTTACAAAGACAAAGCAAGAGCTATCGACTACTAATGCTCACAATAAAATTATGGATTATCAGATAGCTTTAGCAAGTGCCAAAAAGCTATGGACAAAAGCTACAACAACCTTATTTGAAAATACAATAATATAGTAAAAGCTAATAGATATCAAAGTAGCACAAACAATTAAATGACTTCAAAAAATAGAGGATAAGGCAGAACCTACCTGGAGATGATGATAAATCCAAGCATGAGTCTCCAAACTGTGAACTATAGGGATCAGACCTCCTAAAAAAAGCCTGGATGATTGAGGACCCTGAGGGTCGAACAGACCATCAGTACTAGTCCTTGAAGTGGAAGTCCCTACATCAACTCTAGTAACCTCTGTGAAGTCACCCTCAATATCTAAATCATCAAGGATATCCTTAAGATTCTTAGGGATATTGGGAAACTCCATCTTATTCAAAGAAAAGAAAATTATGAAAGCATAAACAGAGTAGAAAAAGCCCGAAACTCAAAAGGAATCTAGAAAAGGCAAAAAAACCAAAGAAGACTGGAAGAAGCCTCGCCAAGCCTTAAGAACTCGGGTCTATATATATCTTAAAGAGGGGGAAGGTGTGTGACCATGCTCCTAGTATGTAATCACTCACTCAACATGTGACCAAGCACCCCTATAGGCATGGCCACACGCCTTTCCACCACTCACATACTCCAAATTGGTGACACATGCACTCCAAGACTTTGCACACTTATTCCTCAGGTGATAAACCTTTATTTGAATATAAGACATGCATTAAACTCATATAAAAGCACACTAATATGAGCTTCGCCTATCTGAAGATGCCATGCGTAGCATCACTGTCTTTAAAAAACTCAACACCTCTTGAAAGAAGAAAAATAGAGAGAACTATAGTAAGGACATCTTGTTCAAAATCATCAAAGTGACATCCACAACATGATAATTAGTGACATCATTATTATTGCATCATCGTTGCATCATCAATACTGCCTCATTGCTGCATCATCATTACTGCCTCATTGCTGCATCATTATTGCTTAATAGCATTTCATAGTGCTTAGGACAACTCACATTGCTTAGTAGCATTTCCATATTGCTTAGGAGCATCTTTATATTACTCAATAGCAACCTTCATTTGTGTGACACCTAACAAGGTTATAATCACATTCTCATTTTGCTTAGTAGCATCTTCATTTATATGACACCTAAGAATGTTATAATTGCATTTTCATTTTTCTTAGTAGCATCTTCATTTATTTACATGATACCTAAGAAGGTTATAATCACATCTCCATATTACTTAAGAGCATCTTCATATTGCTTAGTGGCAACCTTCATTTGCGTGACACCTAAGAAAGTTATAATCGCATTCTCATTTTACTTAGTAGCATCTTCATTTGCCTGACACCTAAAAAGGTTATAACAATGTCACTTTCCTAAATGTTGGAACTCTTAACATGAAAAAGGAAATATTAAGTACGATGTCTAAAAGGGGTAGTCATTGCATTTCATACACACACTCATATATCATGCACAACATTCATGTGGAGATCACATCTTTATATGAATCCCGAGTCAAGTATTCACTACATTGCATCCTTATATGAAACCATATCTTGCATAATGACCAAATCACCAAACAATAATAAGTCTGATCACAATACAACAACAATAATTAAATATCAACAAGACATCTAAAGACAACCCATAGGTAAGTACCTCTCTCCCTACAAAATGATTTTTGCATCCTTGCATTTACTTCATGTGTATTAACACTAGCATTAAGAGGGCTATATAACACACACGAAGCAAGGGGTAACTATCATACCTCAAATTTGACTATCCCTAAAAAGGTCTAATGATGAAATGAATCTTCAAACATGACTAGAGTCTGCTCGTTTATAACACCTCTAAAGTTTGCAACCCTAAAACCTTAACTGATTCCATCGATGTGCAAAATTAATCACTGAACCATTAAGTTATGCTCTGATCTTACAACATATGAACTATCGGAGCAATAAGAGGCTATTTCGAGTAATCTTCTCTCAAAACAAGTAGCTTATTGAGTCGGTGTTCATTTTATCAGATTGGGACCTAACTTCGTGAAAAAATAGAAATCAATTTTGATAAAAAAAACTTTAAAAACACGTTCAAAAGGCTCTATAACCCTCGAAAGTGGTCCCGGAATACTCCAAAACCACCTGAGGATTAGCGCGAGTTGCTTAAAAGTGTGCCAGTAGCCACGAACACTCCTAAGTCTCATATGTTAAAATCAATGCTGAATTAAACAAAATAGACTTTAAAAATGTGTTTGGAAGGCCTGAAAACCCAATAAACCAACCTCAAAATAGCCCGAAAAAGCCTCGAATCATGTGTGTGTCATGCGCATACGTGCAGCCACACGCACTTCGCATGGCTACACCCTCCGTTCTAGGAATGCACCTGTGACTATGTACACACACCATTTTCTCAATCTTTACACTATAAATAGGGGTCTCCACACCTCATTTTGATAATAAGACACAATAACAAGACACAACAACAACCCACATACTCAAAAATCTATCCATTCAAAGATGCTAGAAGCCCATTTCCACACACTTTTAGCTCTCCCATTATATTTTTCTTAGGTTATTAGACCTTATTTCTACCAAACCTAGCCTCACCTTTGTTAAATCATGCTTTAAAATTATACGAATTTACATAATTCTATATGTCATTTTGAACCTCTTGACGAGGAAAGCTTGATAATTACTCGAAGCTAAAGCTTCAAAACTCATATAAGCTCAGTCGAATTTGAAGACCACACAATCATTTTAGCATGTTTATTTTATCGCACTGCATTTTACTTTATTATCGCTAACATTTGTGAAATTTATTATGCTTGCATGTTAAGACTGGTAATTTGCATGCTGTATGAATAACTTATGCTTTGTTTGCTCATTTCATGTCATCATTTTGCATCCTCTAGTTTCAAAACATGAAATCATATTGTACACATCAATAACGTGAAAAATTATGGACTAGGATCATTATGTTTTTGGTCCAATGATGTCATCATGTTTCCCTTATATCATCATCACATATCATCATAGCACAATAATCACTACAAACATGCATGATTATATACATTTTGCTTACTCTTTTAAGTGATTGAGTGTTCATTGGTTATTCCATTATTCGCATGATTGACCAAGTTACGTGTATAGTTGTGCTAACCTTGTAGGTTCATTATATCTCAGCTAGATTTACATTTTCATAATCTCTTTTTTCTTTTATATGTATTTTGTTAGGAAAGAGATGTAATAATGATATTTCATGCTTTATATCTTTCATTATATGATGTATTATATGAATGCTATATAAACTGTCATTACCAAAACTAGGGTGTTGTGGTAGTATACATTGAATATTATATAATGAGAAATAGTCATAAAGTAGATGTGATCCCTTGAACCCGAAAATCTTTATTGGGGGCAATACTCATTCAGTGGCATGATGCTGCCCCTTTCTTTTCCTAATTTTTAAAAAAATCAGGTGGTGACTCCATAAAATTAAAAAGCTTCTCATTCCTCCTGAGACCAATCATTTGTCCTTATTCAGTAAAGTTGCCATGTCCCTCAAAAATAAAAAAACAAGATCAAAATGAGACAAACTATATCACTCACATAGGGATAAAGAACTGCACTAGAGCTTTAATGAGCTTGCCTTTTTTCCATGTTGAACAGCACTAAAGCTTTTAACAAGCTTTCCTTTTTTTCATATTCTCTTGTGACCATGACTTTCGACTGATGTGAAGTCGAAATAGAAGCGAAAAAGGATCGAAGATAGTGACAACGAAAATGACGGTGAAAAAAAAAGCACAGTTAGAAAAGATAAAGAATAATAAATTTAAGGCTAAAATTGTAGAGAGGAACCTGAATGAGGAAGAAGAAGCAGAGGAGCAAAACAAAATTTTGAGGCCATATGAGACCTGTTGGGCAGATAGCAGAAATTAGGTTTAATTAGAATTGGGGATTTTTAAAGGAAAGAAAAAAGTTGATTATGGTAAAAAAACGTTTAGAATAAAGAGAGAATATGTTATAAAGGCCATGAAAGAAAAAGAAGAAGAGAAGATAGGATAAAGAAAGATATTGATGGTGTAAATGTAGATGGGAAGAAAGGGAGTTAGTGGCCACATGACCAATGATATGTCACCATATAGCCATATTTTTTATTATTGAAAAAAATTTATACCCCATAAGTGCCATGAAATATACCATGTCAGCATTCCTGTGTTGATTTCACGGAAATGTAACGATTGCAGGTTCACTGTGATTGAAATTAACACTTAGGAATTTTTGTCTATCCAATTGAAGTTTTGGGACAATGGTGAGAAAGGGGTAAAATCTTAAGGAATGTGAGTATGAATAACCCCTTATCCCTCTGTCAACTCACAATTCTCAAACTTCCATCTCACCCAAATTTCATTTACTTCTGTTTTGAATTGATTGCAAATGGCTCCAGATCCGCAAACTCCTCAATTTCCATCAATTCCTTCTTCCACCCAAAATTTTCTTTTCGCATTTAGCACCCCTTGACCTCATGAAGTGCCTACTTCATCACATTTCATGCCTCCATCTCATCCAAATATGTTCACACCTCGTGATACTAATGTTGATGATCATGATGATCAGGACGATGATGATGGTAGTGATTCTGACAGTGGTGGATCTCAGTTCATTGATATGAGCTCTAGACAGGTTGCTCACTGTCAAAATTTGGGGTTACGCTCTAGAGTTCGCATGCTTAGACCCTATGACACCTAATTTATTTTCTTTTTTTTGGAAAATGATGCTTATTTATTTTCATTTGTTGCTTTCCAGCTTTATTTTTATTTGTTGTAATACTAATTATTACTTATTAATCATTATTTTTTTCTTTTCACCCATTTACCCTCTCATTTAATAATAATAATAATAACGACTACTACTATTTAACAACAACAACACAAATATTAGAAATAATAATATTATTAATAATCATCAACATCTTATTTATATTTTAATTAACTATTTTTAATAAATTAATTACTAATAATAAATTTTAAATTTTTTAATTAACTATTTCTATATATTCTGCACTCTTATTATTATTTATAAAAAATAATAATAACTTTTATATAATTTTAATATTTAAACTTATGTAATTATTATTATTTTAAATTACCTTTATTATATAAAACATTTAAATGAAATAACCGCAAATATTTATTATTATTGTTATTAACAATCATTACATAATGATGAGTGACTAACCATTATTAAAAAATCAACATCTTCATAACCCAACAATTAATTACTAACTATAATATTAGAAAAATTAACAGAATCATCAAACAATTATTAGGACATGGTAAAATTAGACGTCAAATCGGGTGGAGGAGAAAATTTAAGTCCATTCCACTCAAGAAAACGGCAGAATGAACCAAAAAAATTATACAATATGCCATTTTGATTGGCAGAATGCTCATTCCGCCAACTCTAATAGCGGAAAAAATATACATTCTACCACAAAATGATATTTCAGTGAAAAGTACCACAAAATAAAATAGATCTTCCAAAATTCACCACAAAAACAAAAAATAATTTAAAAAGTGCCATAAAAAGAAAATTTCTTTTATTTTTTACCCAAAAAACAGTAAATATCCTTGTAGATCTCAATAGAAATTGATAGAGAACACTCTCATAACAATTAATTCCCACCAAGTTACATGTGTGAATACTTGAATGAAACAAAATCGGCCAAATTTTCTTTTTAGTTTGCTTTCATACACTTACTATAGTTAAACTAGGAAAAAAAATTCTACTTTCCGATTTATTCAAACCATAGAGTAACAGTTGTTGCATCCCATGTTCCTCATCATAGTAATTACTATATTCAAACTCCAACAGAAAGGCATCGAGTCTTCATTTATTGCAATTATGAAATATTACTCTCCAATCTACACGCACAACTAAGAATGATTGAAGATACCGACAAATCTCATGTCTGGCCATGGCCTTCCTACTCAATTCCAAGCATTTTTTTCAGCTCCAGTACAAAGCCACAAACCTTTTGCTGGTCCGGAAGAGATGTGGAAACACTCTCCTTCTGTAAGCATCTTTTAGCCCACGCAACAAGCTTGGGGCATTCGGCCTCAATGTTGACATTGCCACAGACCTCATAGGCATAAAACCAGCTATAGAGAGGGACAAGTGCGACATCTACGTACCCAAGACTTTCACCTCCAAAATAAGGCTTGTCCCCGAGCTCTTTTTCCAGAATTTTGAATGTTTCTATGAGTCCCTGCTTGGCTGCGTCCTGCTCTTCTCCTTTTGTTGCCCATATCTTCGTCCCAAAGTCATATACCTGCATCACATATTGTCGTAAATACAACCCAATTTTAGTTTGCAACAGAAACTGCATATGATGTGCATAATTAACAGAACTTGCAACATCTGGTATAACAAGGCACAATTGAGGAGGACAAATTAAAAGATTATGTTGTTGGCCATTCCAATCAATAAAAAAATCTTGAGAAAAAGAAAACGAAGAAGGAAAGAAATGTACCTTCTTATCCACAAAATCAGCCCAGAACAAAACTTGAGCTTTCAAGTAAGGATCAGAGGGCAATAATGGCGATTTATCCTTCCAGACTTCATCAATATATTGAATAGCTATGAGAGACTCAGCAATCGGCTTGCCATTGTGGACAAGGACTGGAATTTTCTTGTGAACAGGGTTCATTTTTAAAAGCAGAGCGCTCTTGTTGCTCAAGTTGTTGCTCCAGTCCTCTTCTTTGGACTCGTACTTGATGCCTTTCTCTGCCATAGCAATTCTAACCCTCATGCCATAAGGACTTGGCCAGAAATCCAACAGGATAACCTCATCAGCCATAGTTAAAAGATCAAAAGAAGAAGGATTTTATATAAGGACGAGAGATTGAAGGGGTTTGATGAAAATGGTTTAATCCTGGTGCACATTTATAGCTGAAACTCTAATCTAACTGGTGGTCAATGTATTAATTTTAGGAAAGAAGAAATTCATCCTCTTTAGTAATGTGTAAATTTTTTAAACCATCACTAATTAATAAAATAAAATAATTTAACTTTTTTAAATTCTCTTACATAAATAAAAAAATAAAATAACTCTTGTACTAAAATTATAAACACACAATGAAATTATATAGAGAAATGATATATATCATGACACATGATGTTACAGTGCATCGCAGGTTATGACATATTACATTTATGCCTTTAATTTTTTTATTTGATTATTAAAAAAAATTACAAATTTTAAATATTTAAATTCTTATACAATAGATTCATTTACTTGCAACTTAAATTTTAAATTTTAAAAAAATTTTAAAAATTAAATTTTTTATAAAAATAAAATTAAAAAAATAAAGGAGAAGAAGATAATGTACAGGGTTTATTTTGTTTTTTTTTTATCAATATGAGAAATTTTAGAAAAGTTAAATTATTTTATTTTATTAATTAATGATGGTTTAAAAAGTTGATACATGAGAAATTTCTACTCTCATAGATTGTATAAAAAATTATCTTTAATTTTATTTTAATGAATTAAAAGTTTTAAATTATTAATTAAATATAAAATTAGAAACTCGTAAAATTGTCAAAATAATTTTTTTGATAATTTTTTTTATTAAAAGTACATATAAATTTCTAATATACATATTAATAATGATAATAATAATTAAATAAAATATAAAATAAAATATACTTGAAAGTTTAAGGTCTCTTATGAAAAAAATTAGATAAATAAAATAGAAATATGTCAATACAATATAATTTTTTATAAAACAGAAAAATGATACTTTATGTGTAATAAAATAAAATATTTTAAAAATGTATTCCAAGATTAATATTTCTAAAAATAGAAAATTCAATAGTTTTATAGTTTGGGTTTTTGAAATGACGCCTTGGCCCATCCAAATCCATGACGTAAGAGCATTTGTCATCTCTTGTTTTATTCACAGTTTTTTATTTAACGGCGGCGTAAAAATATCAACTCAGTCTATTGTTTTTATCTCTTTATATCATTATGCAATTATTTTTTATTGTGAACGATTTCCAAATCCATGACGTAAGGATTCAGCCTGTACGTAAATATAATGATTTGTTTGCGTTGGGTTTTATCGTGAAAAATTCCAATACCACGCCAAATTCAACAATAAATTTATGATGGTAAACAATGCCAAGACACTTTTAGTGTGAAATAGTCCTACGCACTTGATTTTAGCCAAAAAGCCGACAAAGATATGCATGCAATATTCACCAGTACTAAACTCTATTTATTATTTTTAATTGTATATAATTACAAAATAGTCATATATTTTTATATTTGTATTGCTTTAGACCAATTTCAACTTAATATTATTTTTTTTTCCTTCATAGGATAATTATTTTATTTATTTTTTAATGAACAAAATATAAAATTAATTGAAGGTATTATTATTTATATTTTCAAACTTTATATGATTATTTATATTAATTACATATATTATTAATTATATACACATGAATATAGAATAACATAACATAAATATTATAAACATTATCAAACATTACATAAATATTAAAAACGTTACATAACATCACACAGTTATTAAAAAATTACATAAATATTAAAAAATTATATAAATATAAAATATTTTAATCATATGGTAGTACAATTCCGAATCCACTAATATTATCAAAATAATCATTAAATTCATTAGAAACAGAAGGTAGTGGTTGATGCTATGTATTTTTTACATAATACGTACTAGTTCAGTTTCAATAAATGCACACATATTTGAATTCTCAATAGTATTCACGTCCCACATCAAAATTTTATTTCTTTTTTTAAATTCTTGCACTGTTGTATGCTTGTTATATGCTTCTAATCTATCTAAACCACTTCTCTTCAAAATCTCCTTAAACTTTTCATTTTCTTCTTTTAGAGTATTATGACCATTGAAGTTTGGTCATCATTTTTTTTCTCTTTAACATGATTTTTTAATACCAATAGGGCGGTTGCATGATGAATCACCAACATTTGAATAATCTAAATTAAGAAAAAATTATGGCAAATTAGGAGATTCAGGTACATGAGAATCGGGATTAGGATTATCTCACTCTAATGAAACAAAATTCATTTTTTTATACGAGATTTTTCTCTTGCAGTGCGAACATGATCTTTGGACTTTTTGAAATTCTTCCAAATATTCCACACATGATCAAACTTAAAACCGCTTTTATAATTAACATCTTGCATAATTAATATTCTTGCACGATTTAACTGCAAAATAACATAAATGTCATGTTAAAATTTATAATAATAATAATAATAATAATATATTATTATGATTATTATTATTATTATTATTATTATTATTATTATTATTAATAATAAATACATACAATATCTATTTCTGAGGCACCACTAGGATTTAAATTTTTGACTTGTCTTATGCATGCATTTACTTTTCTTACTACTTTCTCTATTATTTGAATTCGACATTGTACGGATCTTTTGTTGCTATAATCCCAGCTACCATCCTTTGCACTGTTATATTTTCCTTCAACTTGAGACAAAAAAATTATTAGAAGACTAATGTACACCTGTAAATGGATCTTAGGAAATTTCCATATACACTTGACATAAGAGAATATCTTCTTCAACACTATATCCAGAAGATTTAAATGCCATTTTTTTTCTTAAACTATTGTTGAGAGTATTTTACTAGTGATTAAATATGAGAAGTGTGGATAGAATTGTAGATCTATAAAATGGTATGTATAAAGAAGGATGAGTTGGATTTATATAATAAAATGGAGATAAAAAATGAGATAAGAGAAATCTAGATGTATAGAATAGACAATTGGATGGATTTTATCTTCATCTAAACCATTAGATTAAATTTTTTATCTTATCTTTATCTGAACTATAAGATGGATTTCATCCTCATATTATCTTTAGGATGGATTTCAATATTATCTTAAACATAAGATGGATTTCATCCTCATTTCAATTGTTGGATTAATTTTTTTTATCTTATCTTTATCTGAACCATAGCATAGATTTCATCCTCATATTATCTATACGATGAATTTCAATATTATCTTAATCATAAGATGAATTTCATCTTCATATCAATTGTCGGATTAAATTTTTTTTATCTCATCCTTATCTAAACCATAGGATGGATTTCATCCTCATATTATCCATTGGATGGATTTCATGATTATCTTAACTGTAGGATCAATTTCATCATGATCTTGATTGTTAAATTAATTTTTTTTTACCTTATCATCATCTCACTCGTTGGATAGATGTCACTAAATTTGAACCATGGGATTAAATTTTAAACTCTATCATCTGAACATAAATGTGTATCTATAATTATCATCCTTTATTATTGAAAAAACCATAATATCTATTAAAATAAAATATTTTAATCTCTATTCGAATTAGCTGTACAATGAAATTTAAAAATGAATTTTAATAATGCATGTCTATATAATTTTCAATTTTCATCATTAGACGATGAAGGGAGCAACTTAATAATGGAGGAGTGAGAACCAAAAGATGTTATTATTCAGCAAGCAATTGATAATACTGAGATGTTAATTTCTTATTATCTCAATTAATAAAATAACCAGGTTATCCATGGTTGTTTAGTTCTAGGCCAAATGGTGATCAATCGTGATCGTGAAGCTGTTGATTATAAATGATTATTTTGTTGATAATCCACGCTATAATAATGATCTTTTTTTGTCACTGGTATCATAAGTCTTAAAATTTATTCATTCGTATTCTGGATGTAAGCAAAGGTCATGATAATTTTTTGAACAATGATGTGATGTGCTAAGAAGACTTAGATTATCACCTATACAAAAAAATTACATTTATGTTCTGGATGTTAGCATATGGTCTACCAGTGGATGCTATCGATCAATACATAAAAATTAGGGAATAAATGGCAATTGAAAGTATGAAAAGATTTTGTTGTGCTATGGTAGAAATTTTTTCAGAATGATATCTCAAAGCACCTACCACTAAGGATGTTGTTAAGCTACTTCATAATAGTCAACAATGTAGATTTCCAAGACTACTAGGCAATTTAGATTGTATGCATTGGAAGTGAAAAAAATTGTCCAACAGTATGGACTGGACAATAAATAGGATGTAGTAGATCATTGACTATTATTTTGGAAGCTGTAGCTGATTATGATCTCTGGATATGGCATGTTGGGTACCAATATTGACATTAATGTGTTGGAGTAATCTCATTTGATGTCCAATCTTGCTCAAGGTATAGCTCCTCTCGCTAGGAAAAGAGTATAATATGGGTTATTATTTTGCTGATAGTATATCCAAAATGATCCACTATTGTTCAAACAATTCATGGGTCACGTGGTCCAAAGAAATAATGTTTTGCAATAAAATAATAGGCATATAAGAAAGATGTTAAGCATGCTTGCAGAGTTCTACAATCACATTTCACAATTATTAATGGTCTAGCACGTTTCTAGAGAAAAAATGTGCTACATGATATAATAACTAAATGCATTATCATGCATAACATGATAATTGAAGATGAATGTGATCTTAATGCCACAATTTTTAAATGCCTCAAAAGCACCAGCTCCAACAGTTGAAATAGTAGAGAAATGAAAATATCATACTTCAACAATTTATGTTTGACACAAACAAATCAAGGAAAAAGATACTCATATTACACTTTGCAATGCACCAATAAAACATTTATGGGAGTAGTTTAGTAATTCATAACACTGAATGAATTGTAATGTTTTATGTGTTTTAATTAAATAAATTGTGATATTTTATATTAGTTATTATTACATCCTAATATTTATTTTACTATTATCTTTACTAAATTTTATTTGCACTTATATAAATATTGAATTAAGATAATTCATAATTCAACTAAATTTTTATTGAAATAAAAAGTATAGGAGTAATCAGTGAAGATAATAAAAAGTCAGAAAGTAATTAAAAAAAAAGAGATATAAAAGTATATACAAAGAATATTCCTTTTGTATGAAAATTTGTATTATGGGTCAGAGATCAAAATACTATAAATATACAAAAATAGTGCAAAACTCACAAAAAATTTATGGTTTGAGTTGGAGATGGCCTTACTTGACAAATTATTTTTTCTTTATTTTTTATTTGGCATAATACATACATGGCCCCATGTACTTGTCACTTTTTATTAGTTTGACATCTCAACTTATAGGTTTGCCATTTTAATACTTGAACTCGCCTAAAAGATAATTTTAAAACCCTTATTAGCACATATGGTATGAAATAGCAAATCAGCATTTGCCATATCTTCAGGGTTTGATTGACTAAAAACTACAAGTAGAGGTGTCAAACTAACAAAAAGTTGCAATTACAAGGGTGGTAAATGCATTATATCATAAGATTAGTGTATATTATGCATTTAAAAAATTTTAAGTGTTGAAATGGAAAAGTTGTAAGTTAAGGTGTCAAACTGACAAATTATACCAAGTATAAGGGGCTGTAAATGTATTATGCCTTTTTTTTTATTGTTAGGCGATTTCTAAATCGGTGACATAAGAGCTTCACAAATTATTTTTTCTTTTTCAATTCTTTTAAAAAATGAATTCTTTTTCAATAATTATATTCGTACAAATAAAATTAAAAAAAATTAATTTAATCCTTATTTAGTGCTTATTTGGACGAAATTGTTGTTATTAGTTGATAACCATTACTTAGTTAGTTATTGATAGTTAATTGTATTTTGATGTTTATATGTTTAATGACTATTGTATATACTTAAGTTTTTTAAATGATAATTCTACATAGATAGATTCTATCTGCTTTTTTTCTTTTAGAAACAGAAAGGGTATTTATGTCATCTTAGGTGGAAAATGAGGGCTATCCACGGAAAACTACAAAAGTGCAATACCATAGAGACCTCCATTAAAAATTTAGGATTTTAAATTTGAATTCCTTCCTATTTACATTTCATTAAGTACATATAATGAATGTTGCCTTAGGATGTTCTTCTTATCCACAAAGAGACTTCAATTGACATTATCATATTAATATTGTCTTATGAAATTGTTAGTTTTTAGGTCTCAAATCTTTGCCATAATACTATGGAGTTTAAAATAAAGAAGATAAAGCATGATATTTTTTTCAGAGAGATTTGACTTAAAATATACACTTTGTAGGAAGAATGTTCACCTTGTGTCATTGGCTTTAGTGGAAGTTTGTTTCATTCATTCTTGATGATTGAAGAAGCTATTAAAGCTTGAAATGTTTATTTTGAGTCAAATAGCATTAATGAAAGAAGTTTAAGAAACATAAATGTGTAGGAGTTTGGAATGTTTGAGAAGAAGATGAGCTATATTAGTAGTGAATGGATGAAGAACAGAACCATTAAAACATTTGATGGTTGGAATTTATGTTGTAATTATTGTATTTTTTAAGTATTCTTCTTTATTGGAATCATTGTTGGTAAACAATTACACTAAAAGTTGGAATGAGTAATAGTTTATGAATATGTATTATTATTATTATTATGGTTTATTGAAAAAAATTCAAATGTTTTTTTAAGGGACTTAATATTACAAGTATTGTTCACTTAATATAATCTATTAAACCAACCTAAGTAATGATCTACATTCAAACATCTCCAAATTAATCGAGTACTATATTAGGTAATTAAGCATGCATAAATGATACCCCATATATATGTTCCTGTTTAATTAAGGTCTCTATTTCCTGAATAGGGTACTCAGAAAAGAAAGACAACCAAAGACATTTAGGAAAAGGTTTCTCAATAAGAAGACTCCTAAAAAAAAGGAACACTCTCCCAACCGGTTTAGGATTCCTAGCCAAAGAGGAATCCTACTCCTTTCAAGTTTGAACATCATTATCACTATAAATAGGACCTTATACCCCTTATTCTCATTCATTATATTCTTTTATATTCTGATTGATCCCTTTCTCTCTCTAAATTCTCTCTCTATACTGTCTGACTTAGGCATCAGAGGGTTTGTGGGGAAGATCCCCACCTCTCATCTTGCCCTTTGTTGATCATCTACAGGATTCCAGCTCAAGAGTTTCAGAAAGTAAGTTATTAAGTGGTGCTGTTTATGGGAACTCTTAGGAAAAGGCATTCGTGCATCTACCAAATTGAGATGTCAACATTATGACTTACAGCCCACCACCAATCTCGACTCTTGACACTCACATCAACCTCTCCACCCCTATTCCTCTAATTAATCTATCAACACCTCTCCAAACAACGGTACCCCTAGTCCCATTCCAACATGTCAGACCTTCATCTGGTGGTACACACATCCCTTATGGAAACACCTAAGGATGGCCACCTCTTAGCACTAACTTTCCATATTATGCTCCTCTGTAATTCTATCACAGACCCATACCTTTCGTACCTTTTCCAAACCTAATAAAAATTCCAGCTATAACTACACCTAATCTAAATATTGTAACCCAAACACTCAACCTCACCCCAACAAACAAGGAAGCATTGATACAGAACATCCAAGCTTAAATAACCTTAATGCAATAATAATTGAATACCTTGATTCTAAGCGGCAATCCTGGACCAGCTTATACAAGAAATAACACCCCACCTCAAAAATTACCTGAAAGGAGCAAAGGGAAAGGTAAGACTCTGGAAGGGAATCCAGCTTGACAATTTCGGTTCTCGACGACCCGAAATTGACCCTAAAGGTTGAAGAAGTTATACACAAAGCTCGCACGAGGCCAAGTAGATGAATGCTTTATGGAGGGAAGAACACCCTTTATAAGAAGGATAATCCATATAGAGATCCCGACTAAGTTCAGGATGCCACAATTGGATCAATATGATAGGACCAGAGATCCTGTCAACCACATATCCTAGTTTAGAATAAGAATATTGCTCCAGAACATGAATGAAGGAATCATTTATAGGTTTTCTTGAGCACACTCTCAAAGAGCATTAAAAAATAGTTTCACCAGCTTCTTGAGAACTCCATCACTTTTTTTTAAGACCTGGCAGAGAAGTTTCGAACTAGGTTCGTCACTAACATTCCCCCTGCCAAAAACATCAATGACCTCCGATTGTATCGATAAGAGGTTGATGAATCACTATGAAGCTACCTAGATTGGTTTAACAAGGTGGCCATGCAAATCAAAAACCTTATAAATGAAGTTGCTATCGAAGCCCTAAAAAATGGTTAGGCTTGGAAAACTCAAAGATAAGATTATGACAAAGAAACCTGGCACTTTCACGGAGGTGATAGCCATGGCTATCAAGATGATGAAAATGGAAGAAGATAAAAGGATGCAGAGAGAGGAAGAAAAAGCACCAACTAAAGAGGAAAGGTCAAGACCTAGAAGAGGAAGCTTCCCATGAATAAATTTCAGAAGCCCAATAGAGAGATCTAAAAAGGAAGTCGATATATACACACCTCTAGGTCCCAGATCCTCATATGGTCAAATAGAAAGGCGTGGGAATTACCACAACCAAAAAAATAAGCCTAAACTAGAGAGCCACGCAAGACAGGGGCCACTATTGCCAATAACACTAGGAATATAGGCATGACACCAAGGCCTGTATAGAATTGAAGAATGTTATAGAAAGACTAGTGTAAAATGACAAACTCAGTAACTTTATATACACATCTAGAGGAACCAGGAATCCATATGTGCATGGGCAAGATAGGCCAGAACTAAAGAAGGCCCGGAATGAGCCAACTGACATCATTAACATGATTATCAGAGGTGAGAATGATGAGAAGAAACCTAAAAGGAATTACGGAGAAGGACTTGCCATAAAAAAAAAAGAGACCATCGTGTTTGAACCGAAAGATGGGTATCATGTTCGGCACCCCCACAATGATGCCCTGGTGATAAGCGCATACATTAACAACTACTTGGTGAAAAGGTTATTGGTTGATGATGGAAGTGCCATCAACACATTGTCTTGGAATGTTTACAAAGCAATGGGAGGCTCTGTCACTCTCCTAAAAGCCATATAGAATCCCATTACAAGTTTCTACAGAGGAACCATATAGTTGATAGGAATTATAGAGCTAAGTCTAAAATTTGGAAATTAGGACATTGAAGAAACAAAAGTCTTCAAAGCTCTATTTAATGTGGTGGATCTCCCACTGGCATAAAACGGTATTATAAGACGGCCAGCGCTTTATAAAATAGATGTAGTCACGAGTATCTGGCACTTGATGAAAATTCTAATTGAGGGCTGAACCTTTACAGTCCATAGAGATTAGCACATGGCTAGACAGTACTACCAGATGGCGATCAAACCTCAGACAGAAGCATTCCCCTTAAAAACTTAGGAGATAGAGAAATAGGGTACTAGACCTCAACTTGTCGACAATACTCAGACATTATAAATTGCTAATGGGAAAATGGTAAAGATTAGTAATAAGTTTGACTATGAAACTAATAAGGGAATAAGTGAAGTCCTTGCTAAGCACTCAGAAGGTTTCGCCTCTCGAGCATCCGAGATAATTGGGGTGGATCCTCAAATTGCCTCACACAGCTTGAACATCAGACCAGGAGCAAAGCCAGTGATCCAAAAGAAATGAACTTTTATGTGCGAGAGGCAAAAGATAATCGCTGAAGAAATAAAGAGGTTGCTAGAGGCCGGATTCATTAAAGAAGTTACTTACCTGGAATGGGTAGCCAATGTGGTGTTAGTAAAAAAAATTAAACAGTAAGTATAGGATGTGTGTGGACTATAGTGACCTCAACTAGGCATGCCCCAAACACAGCTACCCACTACCAATAATTGACCAGCTAGTAGATTCCACTGCTGGCCATGGCTTATATAGTTTTATAGACGTAGCACAAGGATATCACCAAATCCCGATGAAGGAAGAAAACCAAGAGAAAACATCCTTCATTACCCATAAAGGTCTTTATTGCTACAAAGTAATACCCTTCAGATTAAAGAATGCTGGACCAACCTATCAAAGGATGATGAACCATGTACTCTGAGACCAGATCAAGAAAAATGTGGAAGTATACGTGGATGACATTATTATCAAAAGCAAACATGTAGATCAACACCCCACAGATTTATATTAGGTCCTTTGATTGCTAAGCGAGTCCAGAATCAAGCTGAATCCGAAAAAGTGCGTCTTTGGATTCAGGGTAGGTAAATTATTGCGGTTTATGATATCCCACAAAGGTATTGAGGCTAACCTGAAAAAGATAGAAGCCATTTTCAACATGAAAGCTCAGAAGACCATTCACAAACTATAAAAGCTAAAAGGTAGAATCACGGTTTTGGGGTGTTTTATCTCTTGCTCGGCCAAAAGGTTCCTACCACTATTTTAAGCTTTAAAAAATTCCAAGAAATTTGTTTGGATGGAAGATTGAAAAACAACTTTTGAAGATATTAAAAAATTCATATCCTCCCCACCTCTGCTCAGCAGGCTGGTCCTAAGGGAAACAATGTACTTATACCTTTCGGTGGGCCTAGAATGCATAGCCTCGGTATTGGTAAGAGAAGAAGAGAACCAGTAGAGCCCAGTATACTATGTCAGTAAAATACTTCGAGGATCTAAGATTTGATACCCAACACTGGATAAATTGGCTATGGTCGTTGTCCATGCATTTCGAAAGCTTACACACTACTTCCAAGCTCATCCTATTGTTGTAAGAACTAGTTTCCCCTTGCAAAAAATTTTACAAAGACTTGAAACTTTAGGTAGATTGGTCTAATGGTCGGTATTACTAGGAGAATTCCACATTGACTATAAGTCTCGACAGCAGGTAAAGGCTCAAGCATTAGCAGATTTTGTTCAAGAAATGACGCAGGAAGATCTCATCACCACTAGAGCACCAGAATGGAAGCTTTACATCGATGGGGTATCCTCTACTCAAGGATCTAACATCGAGGTTATCCTTAAAGGACCTTATAAATTTCTTATCAGATATACAGTTTGGATAGAGTATAATGCAACCAACAATGCTATGGAATATGAGGCACTCATCACAGGATTAAAGTTAGCTGCTAAAGTCAAAGCCGAGCATCTCAAGATACACTCGGATTCTCAATTGGTAGTAAACCAGGTCCAAGGGACATTCCAAATTAAGGATCCGAGTGTCGCCAGATACGTTGGGAAAGTCATACATGAAGAAGATTGAGCAAAACAGAGGGTAATGGAAAATAATTCAGATACCTCGCAATGAAAACTCAAAACTGATCTCTTGGCCAAGTCGACAGCTAAAGACAATTAGGTATTCAAAGACATGGAGCTTACCGAAGCATTGATGAGACCTATCACTGAAGATCCATACATCTTGGAGGTATAGGAAAGCCCAGAGTGGATGAAGCCGATCGTCTAATATCTCATAAATGGGACACTCCCAGAACATAAATTGAAAGTAAGGAAATTGAAGATAAAGGTAGCCCACTATTCTA
Source organism: Mallotus nudiflorus (assembly GCA_947683625.1). Classification (NCBI taxonomy): domain Eukaryota; kingdom Viridiplantae; phylum Streptophyta; class Magnoliopsida; order Malpighiales; family Euphorbiaceae; genus Mallotus; species Mallotus nudiflorus. The sequence goes on along the minus strand of CANTUR010000793.1, from coordinate 2,123,416 downwards.
TACTTCATGGAGAACTCTACAGAAGATCCCTCTCACAATCACAGTCTAAATGTGTATCCCTAGAGGAAGGGAATTGCATACTTAGGGAAATCCATGAAGGCATTTATGGAGTGCACGAATTACATTATGCTTTAACCAAGAAATCACCACTGCAAGGATATTACTAGCCCACTATGTCTAGGGATGCTTAGAAGCTAACTTATGAATGCCATAAGTGCCAACAGTTTGCCCGTCTCAATCACAGACCCTCCAACCCTTAACATCTGATTAGCAACCCCTAGCCCTTCGCAATATTAAGGATGGACATCCTAGGTCCTTTCCCGACCTCCACATCATAGAAGAAATTCTTAATTGTGGCCATAGACCATTTTACCAAATAGGTAGAAGTGGAAGTTGTACCGACCATCACAAAAGCCTGGATCTAACACTTCTTCTGGAGAGAAATCATCAGTAAGTTTGAAAATACTGCACACCTTAATTATGGATAAGGAAAAATAGTTTGATAATGAGAAGTTCAAAAGATTCTGATCTGACCTCAGAATCAAGCTTCGTTTCACATTGGTAGCTCACTTGCAAACAAACAGGCAAACAAAAGTCACCAATAAGATTATTATGCAAGGATTGAAGAAGAGGCTCGACAAAAAGAAGGGAAGATGGGTTAAGGAACTCAATAATGTTATCTGGGCTTATAGGATTACACCCAGGTCATGCATAGAAGAAACACCTTTTAAATTAACCTATGGTATGGACACAGTGATCCCAGTAGAAATCAGATCCCCAAGTTGTAGGGTCAACAGAGAATTAGATTAAGACATCAACAGTAGGGACACTTAGGTATGCCTAGATCTACTTGAAGAAAGAAGAGATCAAGCATCCATCGTAGCAGAGGCACATAGGTGGAAGATAGCATAATATCATCTCCGACATATCCACTTAAGATAGTACAAGGTAGGAGACTAAGTGCTTAGAAGGGCAGACATTGGCAAGGGCAATTCCAACACTAGCAAACTTAGACCCAACTGGGAAGGCCCTTATCAGGTTACATAACAAACATCTAAAGGGGCATACAGAATAAGGGACAAACATGACAAGGAACTACAACGATATTAGAACTCAGACTATCTTTGAAAATATTACCAATAAATGTACTCAAAGTACTATTAAATAAGAGTGTTTTCATTGATTGATGGACAAATTATATTATAAAATTCAATTACAAAAAAAAAATCCCTAATCTAATACTTGAGTACCAGATGACTCAGGCTCAAAAATAGGAAGGGGAGCAGTGCTAATGGAACTAATAAACATAAGAAGATCAATGAAAGAACCCCCAACCGGTTTGGAAACATCTCTAGCATAGTGGAGAGTGGCCTTGTTTCGGGCATCCTCTTTAGAAGCAATCTGGGCCAAGTCAGTCGGCATTATCTTGTCCAAGTTAGTCAAGTCCATATTCGAATTTTAGGTAAGCAAGACTCTTCTACACTCATACTTATAGGCCTTGAGAAACCCTTTAACCATATTCTAATAGGATCTTTTATCATTTTCTTATGATTTCTCAGCCTGGCCAAGCTGCTTCTCTAGATCTGCAATCCAAGAATCTTGCTCCTCGATCCTCCTCATTAGCTGAGCTTGACTGTGTCTAGCTCATCCACCTTCTTCTAATTTGCCTTTGCCTCGGACTTAGCCTCAGCATATTTGGCCTAGAAAAGTTCTAGTGTCGCCTTCGTGCTATCTAGCTTTTTTTGGAAGTTGATCGCTATGGTCTCGACCTCCGTTTCTTTTAGGCTATACTGGCTCTTTAAGAAGAAATATTGGTCCTTTGCCAATAATAAAGCTTGAGTCATTTGAGAAAGGAAAACTCATGTTAGTACACTGAAATTCAAAACATAAATGATCACACAGTGTTCGACACTTACTTCTAGTGAATGCCCGAACATGGAGCTAAAAAGCTCCTCGTGACCCTCCTCTATCCAGTGCTGCATATCAGTTAATAGCCTTAAAGACTCATCATACTGATCCCTGACCTGGGCATTTAAGACACTCACTGGTTTCATCTTGTTCAAGATCCAAGTCCTTATGTCCATACACCTAGAGAGCTTTGGACGTTGGACGTTGGATGAATATCTCCTCATCTAGTTCCTCCACATCATAGTCTTTATCTATGAGCTGCCTCTTCCGCCTCCCAACCTTCTTAGTCTGGGAAGACCCAGCCACAACTTTCCCCTTTAAAGTCTTGGCAGCTTCATCTGGGACTGTAAGCGCTATAAACTCGAGTAAAGAGGAGGTGATCTGAGCCTCCTCTTACCTTTATGGCTCATCAGCTACAAGTTGAATTCCATCCACAAAAGTAAAAAAGTCAGCCATTTACAAATCAAAAGGTAAAAATAAAAGTAAAAAGATACCTTTCAACGATCAAAATGTACCAATGGATTGTACACAATCTGGGCAGACCCTCCACAAATATCTTCTTGATGCATCTTTGGCTGATCGAGCATCAGCTAAGCCATTGAGATGAAGCCTCAGGGCCATCTCTATATCCTGGTTAGACAGCTTCAGTGGCCATTTCACTTTATGACACTCATTGGACCACATACACCGAACATCCATGAAGTTCAAGTGGTGCTCAACAACAAAAAACTTGTGCCTCCACTTTTTGTGAAGATCTAAAAGCTTAACAAATATGTTGTGGTTAGGGATGGCCAACAATAAGAACATTAGCTCCCCCTTCTTCTTAGTCAGACTATACAAGTTTGGCTCCCTACCCTCCTCGTGCATCAATTATATAAACTCGATCAGAATCTAATAACTATTAGGATGAAACTAACCAGGTGCTATGTTATACCTATTCAGAAATGTTTTGATAAAGGGATCTAGAGGGAACTTCAGACCCCCCTCCACTTGGTCAAAATACACAACTAACTTCTTTAAGCCTAATATGGGAGTATGGGCTCTAAATTTCCTATCCATAATGTGCAGGGCGAAATCAACGGGAATACAAAAATGCCAAGGATACCACCCTAACAAGTCCTTATCTATTCTAGAAATGAACATATCAGAGCTAACTTGTTCCCTCAGTGCCATGAGTTTATTTCATAAATGAAACAAAAAGAGGAATGTAGAAAGAAAGAAAGGGATCACCTAGTTACATAATGGAGAGGTCACTATAGGAAAAGCTTGATGGCAGTAGCAACGAGGAAGCAAAGAAGATTAAAAAACCAATAGGATAGCAAAGAGGAAAAATGCAACACATTGAAGAAATAGGGATACTTATAGGACAACAGAAGGCTCTGGAAAGGACCACTAACTACCCTTATAAATACTTTGGTTCTTCCCACTTCATTAAGGGCAGTCTAGAAAATAAAAAAACCCATTAATCGAGTAGTCATCATTATGGCAACAAAAATGTCTCATTTTTTGACACATGAATAGACGCAATGGTTACACAATTCAAATTTCAAAAAGCAAGGCATCAAAATGGCATAAAAGTTATCTATCCCTAGCACAACACCGCCAGTTGTCCTTCCATACTAAGTATCACAAGATCCAGTATTAATGACCAGTGACTGAAACTGGCACATCAAGTCGCCTCTATATTACTGACGTTCTACATCCAAGTCGCACTTTTAAGGCATCGAGATTATACGGCACTTGGGCTGCACTTGTAATGCACCAAGAATAAGTCCAGTGACTAAATCTAGTACCCTTATGTCGCTTCTATAGTATTGAGGTTCTGAGCATGTAAGTCTCGCATCCTTGCACTGAGCATCTAAGCCTCGAGCATCTATGTCCAGTAACTGAAGTTGGCACCCTCAGGTCACTTCTATAGTACTGAGGTTCAGCACTTGGGCCATGCTTTTAATGCACCGAGCATCAAAACTCCAATGATGACTGGTTCCATTAGGTTATCTCCATACTGGCAGGCTAATCCATTACATATCTTTTTTTACTGTAGGTTTTGTACACTCAAGTCCAGCTAGCACTCTCACGATGTTCTTATCCAATGATTTTAAGACTCGGTACCGAGCTTCATCTTTTCCTATGACTGAGGCTAGCCACCTCAACTCACCTTTCCATATCATATGCAATTACTCAAGCAGTCTCTCTAGGCAAATATAATGACATTTTCCATCACTTTACAGATTTGGACACATCAAACATAAATATCCAAATAGACTCGCAGGGGGGGACTTTTGATACCCCACATATATGTTCCTATTTAATTAAGGACTTTATTTTCTGAACAGGGACTCAGAAAGGAAAGACAACCAAAGACATATAGGAAAAGGTTCCTCAATAAGAAGACTCCTAAAAAAGAAGGAACACTCTCCCAACCAGGTTTGAACACCACTATCGCTATAAATAGGACCCCATACCCCTCATTCTCATTCATTATATTCTCTTGTATTTTGATTGATCCCCTTCTCTCTCTAATTTCTCTCTCTATACTGTCTAACTTAGGCATCGAAGGGTTTGTGGGGAAGATCCCCACCTTTCACCTTGTCCTTTATTGATCATCTGTAGGATTCCAGCTCAAGAGTTTCAGAAAGCAAGTTATTAATAAGCATCTAAAGGTGTAAATCAATATAATGAACTTAACCGTTATCGAATCCTTTTTTTGAAAAAATTTTAACGCAATAGTGAAGTTTTCATGCACATGGGAATCTGATCTTTCATTGGTTGATTTAAAGGCAGTATGGGCATGAATTAGTTATAGACTCAATGCAACAAGCAACAATAAAAGATGTATACATATATCAGACATCCATTTACAATGGACATTAACATCCTGGGTTTGCTAGATAAAATAATAAAATCTATAGATCTTATAAGTTTGCTATCAAAGGCTTCACCTTGTTACATAATATATACTCATCAGCTTCACCATACATGGACTTATATTCAACAATTAAGAATATGTTATTTGACATTTGTTTGACTTGTATTTATTAATGCTCTATAATTCAATAAATAATCAGCCTGGTATTATATTCCATGGATTATGTATTCTTAAAATTAGATGTCTCATTTTGTGTTCATTTTTAATAATATTGATAATCTAAGTAATCTATCAATTATTTAAATGTTTGAAGCAAATGGAAAAGTTCACCAGATAAGATAAATGATCCATATATAAAAGAAAGATGATATAAACACCATAGAATATACAATATAAAAAAAGTGAAATCATTAAGAAGATTATATTTTTGTTGAAGCATCAAATAAATCAGCATAGTTGATATTGGAAATTATTGTCCATGCTACTACTCCCTGTACTAATGTTGCCTCTTCTAACTCATTTGTAAGTTGTTCTATACTCCTAGTTATTCACTTTAAGTTATATGTCATAAACAGCTACAAGAACCTTTAGTTCAAGGATTGTGTTTTGGACGGATGAATTTCTTTTTGGTTCTTTAAGTTATCAATGCAAGTATTGATGGAGCTTCTACTTAAGTTGTTCAAGGTCCTTTTTGATAGCTCTATAAAGAACACCTTACTATAGAATTGCTTAGTTGATAGCTTTATAGTGAAGGTTATGTACTATTCATGGTTAATATTTGATATTTACAATCTAGATTTGTTTGTTTGTTCTTTTGTTTGGGCGTGTATAAATGGACCCTTTCACATAATTGATATTTATATGAAAATTCAAATCCTTTATAGTAGTACTTTTTATAACGATGTAGTAATTATGAAACTGTGTCATTTGGGTCACTAATGTAGTAATTATTATCATGAGTCTTTTAGGCTAGGTGGTTAGTTGTGTAAGCTCAAATTAGCATGTAAGCCAATATAACCATGTAATAGTCACGCTAATGTTGAAAACTGAAATGTCTTCTTGAACACAGTGTTGTTTGGATTGGCAAGGTGGTTAGTTGTGTAAGCTCAAACTAGCATGTAATCAAATATTAATTGTAATAGTCAAGCCAATGTTGAAAATTGAAATGTCTTCTTTCTAAATGGTATTGTTTATGTATTATTATTTCATTAATAGTCATATTTTGGAACCAAAAATAGTCAATTTTTATAGAACTATAATTGTCTTTGCAAAGATAATGAATTGAGTTTTAATATTTTACATAAAGATACAATGTTGTATTTATCAAGTAAAAAGTAAGATAATTTTTTGAATGTCATTTAAATTGGAATTTTCATTATATAGTGTACATTTTTCATTAATACAATACTGAAATCACTGTAAGCACCCAATTTGTAGATGACTTGAGTGTGGATATGATAAAAGATCTGATAATGATAATTTGCAACAAATAGGGCTATAGATTTTGATTTATGAATCTTAGGACTTGATTGTAACCTTCTAAGGATTTATTTGCAAGTTTCCTTTTTCTTTTGAGGTTTAATTTTCAATTAAAAGAAATAACTAGAAAAAAAGATAAAAAAAAAATAATTTCCAAAGAATTACATAATTTTAATTGAAAATAAGTAATTCCGATTGGTACATAATTCCGATAAAAAAAAACGCAATTCCATTCCGAATTATGCACTTTCAATCGGTTCCATTCAATTTTTTAAAATTTTTGAAAAATACTTTTCTTATTTATGCTTGGTAAAAAAATAATAAAAAATAAAATAAAATAATAAAGATAAAATAATTATTTTTATGTGATAATTAATATGATAATCACGTATTATCAGAAAAAAATGTGTTTCTATCTCCTATGATTATGATAATCAGATAATCAGAGGAGGTTAACTTTTTTAATATATAAAGTGAATGCTTTTACGTGAAGAAGGAGCTTTTTTTTATTATTTTTTCGAAGGATGAAAGAAAAATTGAATGTAGAACAAAAAATCCTTTCTTCATCTTGTTCGTTTTTAAGGGTTCTTAGGTCCTTTTCTATTAATTTTTTTTCTTTCAAAAGAATGGTGAAGTCTGAGATACAAGAAAAGAATCTGCAAACTCTATTCAACATACGATGAATCAAACTACTCTAACGAGAATCAATACAACATTCACACCATCTTCATCCTTCCTTTATTTTCTTCTTTCTTCTTTATTGTTATTTTTTTTCTATTTTTTATTATTTATTTGATTTATTCTAAACATTTTGGTTGTTTCCTATGTTTTCCATGTTAATGGTCGTGGTAGGAGCGAACTAAACTATGGAGATGTATGTGGTTGAACTAAAATAAACCCATGAAGAAATCATGGAAGCCATGGATTAAACCCCTTTTAGTTATATGTAGTTTTTAGGGTTAGTATATTATTTTAATTATTTTCTATATTTTATTGTTATTGTTTTATTTTGTATTTTCTTATTTATTTTGGGGTTTCTATTAATTTTAATTTTAATTCCTTTAGATTTTGTAATAATTCCGATAGTGAAAATAATAGAATATTTACTTTTCTATGTTTTTTTACTAAAATTGATTAGTAATTAAGTTTTTTTTTTTTATAAAATTTAATGTAAATCAATGATTAAAATTAGGGTTTCTATAACACTCAATTAGAATTAGGAAGGTCGTAATTGTTTTTTTTTTGTATCTTTTTTATTTTAAGCCCATTTTATTTATTCTTTTATTTTAATTGGATTATACTCTTAGGCCCATAATAATTTAAGATATTTGGCCCAACTAAAATAAGTTTAATTAAGAGATCTTTACTAAAATGCTCCAAAAAGTCATCTCAACAATTAAAATACCCAACTTTTTCTAAATTGTCCCAAATGCCCAAAATATTTATTGCGTTGCACCTTTTAATGTATATGATGGAAAAAAACAAATGCAAAAGAAAAAAAAAAAAGCCCTCAAAGCTCTGCTCCTTCTCCATCTTCACGATCTCCCTTCCCCATCCTACAGCTTCATCATCTCAATAGCACCACCATATTGTTCTTCTTTTACCAGAAGCCATGGGATCAACTTTTTGAAATTGTGTTCGCTGCTCTCTCTCTCTTACCCTTCTTCCTCTCCTTTTTTTTTTTTTCAATCTCTTAGAATCTTTCTTGCTTCCTTAATTTTTTCTCACTAAACTGTTTCATCTTATATCCTTGGTCGTTCTCTTCTCTGAATAGTTACCATTTTTCTTCTCTTCTATCAATATTGTTGCTACAATAGGGTTTTTGTTTCTATTTCCCTCTTCAAGTCAATGGGTTTTTTATTCTTTTCAATCCAAAGTACCATCTTTTTTTTCTTCTTTTAATCTATTTTCTTTCTAGGTTTTTGATATTTTGTTGTTTGATCTCGTTTTATATTGAATACTTGTGACACCCCTCTCCATAGGTACTTTATTTAGATGATTGTTGATCTTAAATCACCTAAACTAAAGCATAAATGTAGAGAGACACCACTTCTAAAGCAAACTTGGAAAACCTTTGAATACATATCACCAAATATCATCTATGATATTTTTTTAATTTTTTACCTTTTTTTTTTTCAAAAGTTGCCACCTATTAAAGTTTCTAGCACACTCGCAATATTTTTACTTATAATTCCTTATGTTTCATCATATAGCTAATCTACTCTATTTAGTTACTTATTGCTACAAATTAAGTTATTTATTTTTTTTTGCAATTAATTCATTTATCAATATTTTATTTTCAACCTAAAGTTAGGATATTACAATATTATTCTTAATCATCTTAAAGTTATTTTTTTTGAAAAAAATTTGCATTTTGATTATGACTCTGTTTCCTCTTATTGCTTATTAGGCTTTTGAATAAATTACGGATGTCCTAATTGATTTGCAGAAGCCTGATGATTATGGTATAAGAACAGAGATTTGAAAAATGCTATTGTAGAAGCCGGATGATAAATTGAGCTCCATTAGCATTTTATGTAAAAACTCACACAAAATTGACTATGAAGGCTTTTTAATCTGTTTGCTTGATGCAATTTTTTACTGTCCTGGAAAATAGTTAGACCTCAATGAATGTGCAGCGCTCTGAGCTGGAGTCTTAGCAGGGGTTTATTCAAGTAAATTCATATTAAAGAAGCAAGTTTTTTTTTTTCCTGATGAATTTGATCTTTACCATTATGGACCTTAATCTGTGTGTGATCTAAGCAAAATCTGTATTTTAGAAATAAGTTGACATTAGAAAGAAACAAATGCTTCTGAATTTTTAATGGGATATCTTAAGTTTGTAATTGATGAAAAATTCTCATTATTGTTACGTTTTCAACGGAAATTAAATGCAAAAAGAAAATTATTTCATGTATTTTGTTATTGCGTTGAAGATGACACTCTGTAGACTTCACAAATCTTGTAGCTCTGCTGGATAAATTTTCTATTTAAATAAAACTAAAGATGAGCGTAATATTTTAGAAACTGAATTGATTATCCAAAACTTATCACTCCATCACTTTCATGCATGAAGGGGCTCACAAACGACTCATGCATGGCAGCTTCCATGCTCAACTTTATTTTTTAACCTATGAAAGAAATAATTTATGCTTGGCAGCTTCTATGCTTCAACTTCATTTTTTTAACTTTGAAAACTTTTAAAGGAATAAGATATTAAATATTATTTTATATTGTAAAATTTTTTGGGGTATTGCAAACATGTTCGCGTACATATTCCTTTTGCATATATATGTCAAAATAATAAGAGAAATTATTTAAAATAATCACATGCATTATAATATTCAATGTAGTTTTTCATTAATAGCGAGTCAGAATTTGAATAATGTATTTCTCTTTGTAAATCACTTAATTAACATAGATTTTAATATATGTTAATTCTATACATGTTTGTGTTTTATTTTATTATTTTTATTATGATTAAATATATATACGAAGTATAATAAATTGATAAAAATATATATAAAATTATTATATCAAAATATATAAAATAAGCAAAAAGTATTTGTAGACGACGAGATTTAGCACGCACCTAAAATTTTAGCAATTGCAACATTGTTTGAGCTCAAGACTCTAGGAAACACACTAACATATCACAAAGACATGGCGTGGAGATGAGGAGCCGCCATCCAAGGTAATAACTGAGACAAACCGAAAAATGTGATACTAGATTCTCTAAAAGAAAGCTAGCACCACAACCAGGAAATTCTGTAAACGGAATACTAACTTTTTTTAATCTTGTGTTCATTTAAAATTAGTTTATCAATTATTACATTATTCTCTAATTACATGCAATTTCTTTTAAACCCTAATTATCATTCATCTAGCCAAAGGCAACTAGTCATGAAATGGCACATAAAAATTGCAATCATATAATGAGACGTCCCTAAATTAGTCTAAACCATATTAATTTTAATTAGGTGACCTAAAACTACATTTTAGTTATAAGTGAAATGGAACTAAATGTCTATATTTTAATTAAAGTAGTGAACTAAGTCTATTTTTTAATTGTAAAGAAATGGGTCTAAGTCTATTAATTTTTATGGAAATGGATTGGATTGTGTTTGAATTAATGGGTCTAATTCTAATTAATTTTAATTTAAATGAAAAAATGGGCCTAAGTCTATTTATTTAAAAAAAAATGCTTTATAAGATGAGTTAAGTCTAAGTTAATTTTATTCAAACTAGAAGGTGGGCCTAAGTCTAAATTAACTTAATAAGCCTAAATTGATTTTAAAATTAATTAAAACCTAAAATCCAATTAAAAGCCTATTTTAAATGGGTTAATCTTAAATGTGAGCTTGGAGCTCAAAATGCATAAAAATAAATAAGCCCAAAAGCATAAAAAAAAAAGACATAAAACAATCAAATAAAATATCAAACAAGCAATTCAAATTATATTTTCTAAAAAACCCTAATTTGATTTGATGCAACCTAATATTAATCTACAGCCACCACTGATTTTATTAAGGTTTACCAAATAAACTCTAATTTACTAATCATTTTTAAAGTGTAGAAAAATAAAAATATTATTACTCCCACTATTTAGACTATTATAATTCCTACATGTGTAAATTAAAACTAATTAATTACATGCCCAAATAAATAATAAAAAAATAAAAACACAAAATATTAAAAACCTAAATTTTAATTAAAAATAACTACAAAATTAAATTCATAGCATCCCATGGATCTTCCTCACGTATTCACTCACAATTTTGGTTATGTCCATCACAATTAAAATCACAAAAAAAATGCAAAATAGAATAAAAATTAGTAGATGATTCAAATAATTAAAAAAAAAAGACTAATATAGAAGAAAGAGGAAACAATAGGATGATGCCATGCAGTTTGATTACTCCTTAAAGTAGGAATCACTGTTGAAAATTAATCTTGATTGATTTTGAATCTCATAGATGTACTGTGTTTTTTTTTTTAAAAAAAAAGAACATATCAAAACATTTTTTAGCAAAGTCTTCTTTTTTTTTTTAAACTGTCTTTTTTTTCTCCCTCTCCCCTTCTAAAAAAAAAACCTTTGAAAGTGTCCTTTTCTTTTTTATCCCAGGACCCAGTTATCTTACCTGATCTAAAAAGTAGATAAAATATGTAGTCATTTATCTATGAAAAAAAAATTATCTGATATACGCGCAAAAAACACGTATTTATCTTATTTACTTATTTTTTTTATTTTTTTATTATTTTTTAAACCAATCATAAATTAAATAAATGAATTTTTCAAAAATTAAATTAAATAACAACACTGATCGGAATAGTACAGTTTCGATTGGAAATCTATAATTCCGATAGGTAATTTTTTAAACATTTAATTGCAAAAAGGCCCCTGAAAGAAATTCAATTCTATAATTAAACCCCAAAAAGAAACATTGCAATTTAGTCCTTAAAACTCACAATTTTAGTCCTAAAAATCCAAAATCATTATCTAGAGATCAATTTCGATCAAATTTTCATCATAGGAGCTCTTTGTCGCATCCACACTCAACTATCCCGAAATTGAATGCTTACAATATTCTAAATTATGGCATCAGAAATGTAACCTAAACGAAAAGTATTCTAAATTGACAAATATATATATATATATATATATATATATATATAAAGAGAGAGAGAGAGAGAGAGAGAGAGAATTTCAAAATAGAAAATGGAGTGACAATTTTATTTTTAAAATGTGTAAAGTGATTGGATTATAAATTTTGAAAGCTTGAAATCTTAAACATTATTTATTTATTTTTCGTTGACTTTTAGTTTATTTTTCATTTATGAATCTCTTAAAAATCTCATTACATTTCATATATGAATTTCACAATATATGTATTTGATTGAATATATTATCATCATTATTATTAATTATTTTATTATAGGTAGCCTCATGTCTGCTATGTTAGCGATTTTGTTCAACATGATTGGTGTACATATTTTGTTGTATTTGATTATTTTGTTTTTATTTTGTCCTTTGTCTTTTGTTCTTATCACTTAATGTATATACATGCCAAACTTCCTCCCTTAACTAATTTATGATTATTGTCTATTTAATTTAAATTGATAAATTCATGTGTGGATTTGACCAATTACCTTTTATATATTGTGTACTAAATAAATAATCTTGCATGACAAAACCAAAAATCTCATATACATTATTCAAAATAAAAAAAAACTAAAACATAAAAAATGATTTAGAAACCAAAAATAAACCAAAAGGATACAAAAAAATTGGAAATCAAATAAACCAAAAACAAATTCAAAAGAAAATAAAAATAATAACTAGACTTCAACTTTGGAATATTTGAATATAAAATAAAGATTGCATACATGCAACAAATATACCCCCCAAAAAAAAAACTTTATGATACAACTACATTGTGAATAATAAAACAAAAAAGTATCAGATACCAAAAAGAAACCAAAAATATCCTAAATTAAAGAAAGGTATCAAAATATATATATATATATATAGAAATGATACCAAATTATAAACACAGCATAAAGCGGTAGCATCCTCTTACAACTCAACAACACCAAAAAACTTAAAAATATTTTATAGGCGGCAGGGTTCAATGCGTGCCCAAGTGTTTAGCGACCACTCCACTATGCATGCTCAGGGTCTCTTAAGAAATACAACATGGGCTTATAGCACAAATTTGAGATGGGATTCGCCATTCTGATGAGACTCGGGATACATTTTATAGAAATTGGATCCCACGGGGGGCCTCAATAGCCGGCCTCAAAGATTAGGTTCAGAAACTGGGTATAGGCTTTTGGAATATCCACCCAACCTTACAGTTGGCCTCTGTTTGTGTTTTGCATTTTATTACTCTTAATTATTTAATTATTTCCTTATTTATATGCAAAGTTGTAATTTGCTTCCAACAATTTTTAAATTTTACAATTTAGCCCAAGTTTGCAATTAAATCCAAATTACATGCAAATTAGGTGCAATTCAAAAATTCATCATTCTACAATAAATAATAATAAATAAATAAATAAATGTGCACACAAAGAAATGGGGGAGGAGAAAAGAATTACAACCCTTTTATTATGCAAGAGAAAACGAAATAAAAATAAAGCAAAGAATAATAAAGGATTTATGAACTAAAAACTAGCTACTTAGTGGCTAAATCGCCACCCCAATTTATTCCTAAAAAATTAAAGTTAATTAGCACAAAAAATAAAGACCTACAAAAGGAACTACAAATCTAAGTTCTTAAAAATGAAATAAAATATAGAATAAAAAAAATTGCACTTAATTTAACCATATAAACCATAATTGATAATCAAAATAAAATGTGAAAAAATAAAATAATTCAAAAAATAATAACTAAATAAAAAACTGAAATTTTATTTATAAAAAGATAACATGCAAAAATCTAAATAAAATATCAACAAAAATAATTTAATTAGTTTCTTGAAATAAATTGTGTAATACACATGTAGAGATATACAAAAATTATCATTTTAAGTACTAAAGAATTCTTTACCTCACTCAAAAGAACAAGAATAGACATTGTATAGATTAAATACACAAAATTCAAACAACTATAAATTTAATGGTAATAACAAAAGACTTCATGCACCCAATCACTATTTGAGAATCATGCCATAGACTTAACCTAATACTCAATTTAATCAAGACTACAAGACTTATAACAATGCCCAATCGAATAAAGAAATTATCAAAAGGAATAAAAATAGAACTTAAGAAATCACTAACTAGTTTTAAATATTTGATTGACAAATACAAGGGTTCAAAAGAGCATCAATAGAAGAAGGTGAGAAGGCGACACTAGAACATTGAGGTGCCGCTCTAGGCCATTAAGGCAATGATTACATTGCCTTAAGTCGATAACGCGGTGCCTTTTTGATAAAGTATCGCCTTAACTCAAGTTACAACAAAACTCAACCTTAATCCTTTATTCTTTTTGAAAATGAATATAAAATGCAAGCTATTGTAAATGAATTACAGATGAAGATATAAACTATTGCAAATGGGAATAAGTTTATGTTAAAAATCAATTTGAACACATTAAGCAAAAACTAAATGAATGAAATTGTAAAAATCAACATCAATTAGAAGATCCCACTATTCTTGATAGATTCAATCTCCTTCTTGTAGCCCTCAGAAGTTTTTTGTGATATCCATGAGCTTGGATAATATAAAGCTATAATTCTTTTCTTTTGTCAAGTTGAGTCCTTTACCTTTTTCTTTCTCCAAACTCTCTGTTTTTCCAATCCCCCTCTCACAGAACTCCCTATGTTTTATCTTTCACCTTCCTCCCCCCATTTAATGTTTTAATTCCCTCCCCCCTTTATTTCTCTTTATTTTTCAATTTTAAAAGTCTCTCTCTTTTCCCCCACGTTCTCCACCATATTAGCAAAGTCTTCCCCTACTAACAGGTGGAGAAAATCATATAAAAACATGATTTTCTCTATGATTTTAAAATAGCTCAACGTCACTAAGGCATCGTCTTAGCATTGAGGTGTTGTCTTAGTGCACTAAGGCGTCGCCTTAATACACTAAGGCATCGTCTTATAGTTGAGGCTTCGCCTCAGTGAGGCCCATTAATCTGTAAGACAATTTGGAGAGAAAAGGATTGAGCTTTACACTATAAGGCTCATTTTGCTTATTTTTCCCCATTGGGCCTTTGTTTTTGGGCTGGCCAAGCCATGTGTCAACACATATTCATTTTTTCAAAAATTTTATATTATAATAATTACAACTCGCTTAACTCCAAAGAAAATATTTAGCTTTAAGTTACAATATAATTTTTGTATCCTTTTGGTTTATGTTCAATTTCCTATACAATAACAAAAGGAGACTTTAAGATATAGACAGGTCTGTACTACCTCTATGGAGGATGACATATAAAATCATCTTCAGCATCCTATGAATACAAAATTAAATTAGAAACCAAAAAGCAATGAAAAATAAATTACAAATAATAATATACACCACATCAACACCCTTCATATTATGTCCACCACGACCACTAGAATGAGAAAGAATAGAAACAGAAACACCATTTTCAACACCCTATTCAATAAAAAAAATTACAAATAGACACAACATATAAAAAGCAAAAAAGTATTTCATAGAGTAATGCATGCTAGCCTCTTTTAACAATAATAAAAAAAAATTAATTTAATAATACTATGAGATCTTTAACTATTTTATTTATAGAATTATATAATTTTTATTTATTTTGGTTTATTGGAATTAAAAAATTAACATTTAGAAAATAATGGTAAATTTATTTAAAAATAATGGGAAAATAAAAATAAAAAGAAGGAACAAAAAAAATAAAAAAGAGATTGTATTCAACATAAAATGTCAAAAAATTTACGAAATACAATCCCTATATATATGTGTGTGTGTGTGTGTATGTTGGCTAATGCTCTACTAATATAAAAAATGGAAAAAAAGAAATAATGAGAAATAAAAAAATTTTGAAATAAAGATGAAAAGAAATAAAAAGAGAAATAAAAAAAAGGAAGGAGGAAAGAATAAATATGAAAAATGAAAAAAAAAATAAGGAAAAAGGAAAAAATAATTTTTTTAAAAAAGAGAAAAATGAATAAAGAACACAAAAATAAAGAGCATTAAAATAAAAAAAAAAGAAAGGAAAAAATAAAAATAAAAGGAAAAATAGTGTAAAAAAAAAAAGAAGGGTGCATAATTCTATCACTAATCTGTTGCTAAATTAAATCTATTTATTTTTTTAAAAATATATAGTCGCTAAAGTTATAATTCCGTCGTTATTTTGTGACAGTTATATTCCTCCCTAAATCGGCAGATTCTTGTAGTGTTTGTAAATAAATGGACGTTTGTATAAATAATCAGGATAAAATCAGTAAATAATGAAAATGTGGTGTATTTTGGTTAATAAAAAAAAAGTGCCTATTTTTATAAAAATCTCTTTAATTAATAGAATTAATCTTAATTAACTTAATTAAAGTTAGGTCCATAAGCCCATTAATAATTAGGTTTAGGTTTAATTAATTAAAATGAACTTAGACCCATAATTAATTAGATTTAGATTAAATTATAAATTTAGGCTCATTTAGTTAATTTAGATATAAGCTCACTTTAGTTTAACTAAAACTAATTAGACATAGCCCACTAAATAAAGCCTTTTTTGTTTCAAAATAATAATAATAAATAAATAAATAAAGCTCTTTTCCATAACTTGTAGAATTTGACACGTTTTGAAATTAAAATATGTAGAATTAGGCCTATTAATTTAAAGTTTTCAGAATTTGTAGACTTAAACCCCTTTTTTTTAGAATTAAAATAAATAGACTTAGACTTATTTAAATTAAAAAGGAATTGGGCCCGTTAGTTATTTTAGACACACTTATAAATTAAAACATGTAGATTTAGCCCATTTAATTAACATTAATATGGATTAAACTAATTTAGATATCATATGCTTGAATGATTGCAATGTTTGTATGTTTTTCATAAAATTAGTTGCCTTGGAGTTGATTGTAAGTAAGGGTTTAATATGAATTGTATGTAAATAGAGAATAAAGTAATAAGGTAACTCTAAAAGAACATGAGACTAAAAAAAGTTAGTATTCCGTATTCAGAATCCTCTGGTGTGATACTAAATCTCTTCTAGAGAATTGCCACTCACAAATTGTCTCAGTTATTACCCTGGGTGGTGACTCCTCATCTCCATGCCCTATTTATGTGATAGTGGTTAGTGTATTGCCTATAGTCATAAACTCAAATAGTGTCATAATTGCCAAAAACTTAAGTACACACTAAACCTTGCCGTCTGCAGTGGCGACTTCATTAAGGATAAGAGATACTGATTTTGCTCATATTCTTTAGAATTATTTTATTAATTATTATTTTATTCTTACATTCATTTTTGTATGTCCCTACAAACTTATGGCGTTAGTGTATACGGCATGGTTTAGTATGTGTCCAAGATTTTGGCAACCGTGATACTGTTTGAGTTTAGAACTCTAGGGAACACACTAACCGCTATCATATAGATAGGGAGCGGAGATGAGGAGTTGTCACCCAAGATAATAACTAGGACAATGTGTGATGGTGGTAACTTGATTCTCTAAAAGAGGGTTAGCATCACATCAAGAGGATTCTACGTATGAAATACTAACTTCTTTTAGTCTTATGTTATTTTAGAATTATTTTATGAATTACCATATTATTCTCTATTTACATGTAATTTTATTTTAAACTCTTATTTTTAATTAACTCTAAGGCAACAAGCATATGAAAAGACACATAAACACTACATCTATTAAGCTCATAATCCCTAAGTAATTAGTCTAATCTTTAATATTTTAATTAAAGTGAGCTAATTCTACATGTTTTATTTACAAATGAGTTTAAAATTAAGGTTGGGCCTTAATCCTTTAATCAAATGAGCATAAATTTATTTATTTTAATTATAAAAATAGGTCTAAGTCTACTGATTTTTTAAAAGAAATGGATTGGATTTGATTAGTGGTCCTCGTTTTACTTATTTTATTCTAAAGTGATATTATATCTATAAATTTTAAAATGGGCTAATTGTAAATTTCTTTTAATTAATCTAAATGTACTATGTCTATATGGACAAAATGAGCCTAAAGTTCATTTTAACCTTATGGGCCTAATGATTAAATTAATTAATTCTATGCTATTTAATAAATCTTATGGGCTATTATTATGAGTTTAAACAACAAAACATAATTAAAACAAACGGACCATAAAAATAAATCAAACCCAAACCATACCAAATAATAATAAAAAAGAAAACTAACTTACCATGTAATCTAATATATTTACAGGAAACCCTAAATTAAATTATTGTCACCATTGATTTTAATTAGGGTTACCAATTGAACCAAATTTATTAATTGAATTAATAAACAACACAAAAACGTAAATATCTACTATTTTTCGCTATTTGGGCTATTACAATATTTATGTGAAAATTAAATAATACAGCCCAGAAAGCCAAAATAAATACAAAATAACCAAAAATATAAAAATAAAATAAAAAATGAAATAAAAGAAATCCTAAGAAACTACATGAAATTAGAATAAAATTTTAATCCATGGCATCTGATGGATATTCATGGGTTTTATTTAGTTCAGTCACTCCACAAGCTCAAGTAACTCCTCACCATAGTAGAAATTAACATAAAAACACACAAGAAAAAAAAAATAGAATCAAAATAACAAAATAAAAATAAAAATAAAAAACAAACAAGAAGGATGAGAATGGTCGATAAAAAAGAAACAAGAAGGATGAGAATGGTGGATGAAATATTGATTACTCCTCAGAGTTGTTTTGTTCACCGTCAATATAGAGTCTGCATATTGATTTTGGTATCTCAGATGTAATTGTTTTGTAAAAACGTCTTCCAATAATGTAAAAATGAACTTGGAAAGTTAAAAGAAAAGATTTTTTTTTGGCATCTTTGTTTCTCTTTGCCAAAAAGCTCTTCTTTCTTCTTCCTCCTTTTTTCACGTTAAAATCAATTATTTTTATAAAGAAAAAGGGTTACCCTCCTATCACAGGAGATAAAACATGAAAAATTATCTGATAAAAATGGTGATAATATGTGATTATCACCATATTTATTAAACAAAAGGCATATTTATCTCTCTTTTTATTTATTTTTTCTAGCAAATGAAAACTACAAAAAATATTTTTAAAGAATTTAAAATCAAAGGATAGAGCTGGTTAGACTTATGCAATTTCAACCAAAATTGTGTATTTCAAATAAAAAATACATGATTCCGATCGGAATTGGAAATGTGCAATTCCAATTGGAATTTTATGTTTCCAATTGAAAATGTGTAATTTCGGTCGAAATTACATAGTTTTGATCGAAAATTTATAATTTCGATCAGAATTACATAATTTCGATATGAAATCAATCTCCTAGCTCTTTTTCCAACTTTCTTTTAATTGAAAATTGACCCACGAAAGAAAATAAAATTTTACAATTAAGTCCTAAAAAAAGTTACAATTCAGTCCTAGATTCAAAAATAAAAATCTGAAGACCTATTTGAAATAAATTATCATTATTGGATCCTTTGTTGCATCTACACTTGAATCATCATGAAATTGGGTGCTTACAATCTCCCCATTTTGTCCTTGTTTGCTTGACAAATTGCGGCAAAACTAATAAGCATACAATTTCAAAGTAAAGTGTTTATAGTCGATTACAGACTCCTAATAAATGCTTTGCCTGTAAGGGAGCATAAATCAAAATGCTATATCTACTGTGTAATGTTTAGCATATTGAACTATAATTCGTGTAGAACGTCTAGTGAATTGTGTTTGGCAAATTTCACCATAGTTCCTATGGAATGTCTAGCAAATTGATGGTATAACTACTATTTAATGTCTACCTAATTATGATTTTAAATGCTATAGGTCCTATGGAGCATCTAGCAAAAGATTTTTGAATTTTTTTATAGCTACCGTGTAGCATCTAACAAAGTGAATTTGAAAACTTGTTATAGCTATCGTCTAGCGTTTAACAAAGTGCATTTAAAATATTGTTATAGCTACTGTGTAGTGTCTAACAAAGTGAATTTGAAATTTTGGGTAATTTAAATTTTTTTATAGCTAATGTGTAGGATCTAACAAAGTGAATTTGAAAACTTTATGCAAAAATTAAATTTTCTTCAAATTTCATGCTAACTAATTTTAAAATTATATGTTGAATAACTATGCATTTGTGTTGATAATTTAATAATTCTGTGAATTATTAAATTATATTTTGTGATGATGGTGTTTTTCTAAAATTAATTAGGAATTAATTCCTAATTGAATTGCAATTTAGGACTAAATTGTAGAAAAACTTATGGACTTATTTGTAACTAAAGTTGGAAGGACTAAAGTTGATATTTACCACTTTATTTATAATTACCTTCACCTTCACCTTCACCTTTCATTTTCACTTTTTTCCCAATCCACTTCTTCTTCTTTTTCTTCTCTTCTCTTCTTTTTCTTTTGCTTTCACTTGATTTTGATTTTTTCTTTTATCAATTGCTTGTTCATTTGACATCTGATTCTTGATCCATTTGATCTTATGGTCTCCCCCTTTGGTCTCCCCCTTTTTGACAACCAATTTGAAAAGATCATAAATAATATGTGTGTGTGTGTGTAAAAAATAAATAATATGTATAATCATATTAAATAAAAAATAGCTCCCCCTTTCAAATTAAATAGATGCAAAATGAGAAAATATTTTTCTCCCCCTTAACATGTGCATAAATTCAATATTTATTATGTATCAAAGCATATAAATAAATGTATTATCATATCATGTTTAATGATTAAATAAATATATTCCTTTAACAAAAATATATTTCTTTATTTCTCCTCCTTTTTGGATATGATAAGAAATATAAATAAATTTTATTATCCTTCTTGTCAAAAAAATAAAGACAACATAAAAAAGTTATCAAGAACACGACCTAACATAACAAATGATGATATCATGATTATTAAAAAATGTTAGACAACATGAAGGAAATAATTTCAAATATATATACATGTAGTGCTAATATAATGAATCACAAAATAATATATATGCTATATTCAAACATCACATGATCATGTAGAGTTTAACTAGTCAATCAATCATACATAATCATATGGTACTTAGCATATCTTAAACACAATTATTTATCCCTTAAACACATAGCTTCTTCTCCCCCTTTGTCAAAGACAAAAAGAAAAAAGAGAGATATAAAGGGAAATAGACCTAAGGGAGCCAACAATACTGAGGGAATAAAAGATCAAGAACCAAAACAATGCAAGCAAAGATACTCAAAATCTTTATAGAATTCATGTCATTTTAAAAGATAAAAACCATTCCCAAGAAGAATTTATACATGAATATGAATTTTGCATGAATAAGCACAATTAATAGTCATGCATAAAAAAATTCATGTCATATAAAAACAAAATAAGCAAAATAAGGCTATTTATCACAAGGACAAAACTAGCCATACTTACATTGTTATTATGCATGCAAAAAAAAATTATGTGAAATAAATTAAAAAAATTTTCTCCCCCTATTTAAATAGATTTAAAAAATTGATATTAAGGACACACTATCACATAGTTATGTCACTTACATAAACGCATCTTAGAAAAAAAATTTCTCTTCCTTAAAAGAAATTAACTAAGTATGCATGCAAACTCAATTATTTTTCCTCCTTTGTCAAAATGCAAAGATAGTCCAAATCTTAAAAATATCCATGCATAAACAAAGATCAAAATAATTCCTAAGTAGATTGATACATGAATAAATTAAACATTAATTATGCATGTATAAACAAAAAAATTTATGCATAAACACAAAAAAAAAAAAAAAATTAAACAAACTCAAATATTTTCCCCCTTGTCAAAATGCAAATAAAATTGCATTAAAAAAAAGAATTACAATGATATTAAAATACCAATTGTAAACAAGACAAAAAACTAACAGTTCATGTCTTATATCCAAAAAATATCCAGAAGATAGACCAAACTGAAACTAACACAAAATAATTACAACTTATGGTTTATAGCTAGAAAATAGACCGAACATAAACTGACGAAAAATAGTCATAAAACACGTTTAATAGCTCAAAACTTAGATACGAAAAGTATACTGAAAATAAAC
Organism: Mallotus nudiflorus; assembly: GCA_947683625.1. Classification (NCBI taxonomy): domain Eukaryota; kingdom Viridiplantae; phylum Streptophyta; class Magnoliopsida; order Malpighiales; family Euphorbiaceae; genus Mallotus; species Mallotus nudiflorus. Next base: position 2,101,437 of record CANTUR010000793.1, on the reverse strand, counting down.
TAAACAGAAACTGGCATAAAAATACAAAAAAACATTTTAAAAAAAATTATTGAGGAGGAGGAATATTTATGCTAAATTAAAATAATTAATTAATTGAATTTAGCTCAATAATTAATTATTAATTTGCAAAATAGGAGGGCTTTTTTTAAAAAAATTGAACGAGTCCAAATCAAATAAAATTAATACAAAGATCATGCAAATGGTAAATACAATATATCATGTATATGGAGTAAATTTGCTAAAGCAAAAACTTTTAAAACAAAGCTTATACCTGATGCTGAAAATAATTTTTCTAAAGAACATGATCACATAAGACTTTAAACATCAATTCATCAATTTAACAAGTGATCAAGACAAGCTTGAGCCATCAATCATACCAAGTTCATGCTTAATAAAATTTAATCTTTCCTCACAAAGAGGCTTGGTAAAGATGTCTGCTAATTAATGATTAGTATCAATAAAATCAAGAAAAATATTACCATTTTGCGCATGATTACACAAAAAATGATGTCTAATGTCAATATGCTTAGTTCTAGAATGCTGAATGAGATTCTTATTAAGGTTTATAGCACTTGTATTATCACACTTAATTGGAATGTGATTAATATCAAAGCCATAGTCTAAAAGTTGTTATTTTTGCTATAGAACTTGGGTGCAACAATAACTAGCCGCCACATATTCTGCTTCAACGGTGGACAAGGCAATAGAAACTTGTTTCTTACTAAACCAAGAAACTAAGAAATTTTCTAAAATTTGACAAGTTCCAGAAGTGCTTTTTCTATCTAGTAGGCTACCGGAAAAATCAACATCAGAATAACTAATCAAGTTAAAGGAAGAACTCCTAGGATACCATAGTCCTAAATGCATTGTACCACAAAGATATTTAAAAATTCTTCTGATAGCATTCAAATGAGACTCTCTAGGACTTGATTGAAATCTAGCACACAAGCAAGTAGCAAACATAATGTCGGGTCTACTAGCAGTTAAATAAAGAAGGGATCCAATCATACCTTTAAATCACTTTTCATCAACCGGTTTGCCATTCTCATCCTTGTTGAGTTTGGTTGTGGTGCTCATTGGAGTTTTGCTTGATTTAGCTCTATCCATTCCAAACTTCTTGAGAATTTCCTTTGTATATTTGGTTTGATTGATGAAAATTCCATCTTTACATTGCTTGATTTGAAGTCCAAGAAAGAACTTGAGTTCTTCCACATACTCATCTTAAATTCTCTTTACATTAGCTTAGAAAATTCCTTACACAAGCAATGGTTAGTAGCATAAAAAATAATATCATCAACATAAATTTGAACAATTAATAAATCATGCTTAGATTTCTTTATGAAAAGAGTTATGTCAACATTTCCTTTAGAGAAATCTTTCTCTAGTAAAAAGTTACTCAATCTTTCATACCAAGCTCTTAGAGCTTGTTTCAATCCATACAATGCTTTTGACAATTTAAAAACATGATTTGGAGAGTCAAAATTTTCAAAACCCAGAGGTTGTTCAACATATACCTCCTCTTCAATAAAACCATTTAAAAATGCACTTTTGACATCCATTTGATATAGTTTAAAATCCATGTATGATGCAAATGTAAGTAACATCCTAATAGCTTCTAACCTTGCAACATGGGCCAAGGTTTCATCATAATCAATTCCTTCCTCTTGATTATAACCTTTAGCTACTAGTCTAGCATTGTTCCTAGTTATGACACCTTGTTCATTCATCTTATTTCTAAACACCCATTTGGTGCCAATAATAGGATGATGTTTAGGTCTAAGAACCAAGGTCCAAACCTTGTTTCTCTCAAATTGATTTAACTCTTCTTGCATAGCAAGGACCTAAAATTCATCACTCAAAGCATCATCAACATTTTTGCGTTCAATTTGAGAAATGAAAACTAAATTGACAATAGACTTGAGTTTAGATCTAGTGGTTACCCCTTTTGTAGTGTCACCTATAATAAGGTCTTAAGGGTGAGCTTTCTTGAATTGCCAATCCTTTGGAAGTTCATCCTTTAAGGTAGTTTAAGGTATCTCCTCATTTTCCTTCTTACCTGGATCTTCAGGTTCCAAAGGCTTACTAGTATTTTCTTCTTGTGTTTCCATAATCTCATTATCACCTACAAGATCATCAACACTACAAACATCCTTTCTAGGATCAAGTGAATTTGATTCATCAAATACCACATACATTGACTCTTCAACTACTAGAGTTCTCTTATTAAAGACCTTATATGCTTTACTAGAGATGGAATAGCCTAGGAAAATTCCTTCATCGGCTTTTGAATCAAATTTCCCAAGATTATCCTTGGTGTTCAATATAAAGCACTTGCATCCAAATACTCTTAGATATGAGATTTTGGGTTTTCTATTGTTCCATAACTCATAAGATGTTTTATTTAAAATTAGTCTTTTGAAAACTCGGTTTGAAATATAACAAGATGTGTTAACGGCTTCCACCCAAAAGTATAAAGGCAAATTATACTCATGAAGCATCGTTCTATCCATTTCCACAAGAGTTCTATTTTTCCTTTCAACTACCTTATTTTGTTGAGGAGTTCTAGGAGATGAAAATGTATAAGAAATACCATTTTTATTACAATAGTTTTTGAAAAATTCATTTTCAAATTTAGTTCCATGATCACTTCTAATGGATGAAATACAAAATCCTTTTTCCTTTTTAACTCTTTTTGAAAAATTTTCAAAAGCTTTAAATGCATCATTCTTATGAGCAAGAAAACACACCCAAGTGTATCTAGAGTAGTCATCAACTAATGCATAAGCATAGCGCATTCCACCGAGACTATCAACTCTAGTTGGTCCAAACAAATCCATATGTATAAGTTCAAGTGGTCTAGAAGTGGACACCACATTTTTTAGCTTAAATGAAGACTTAGATTTTTTTTCCCTTTTGACAAGCATTATAAGGTTTATACTTAGTGAATTCAAGCTTAGGTAAACTAATCACAAGTTCATTTTTACAAAGATCATTCAAAAGCTCAAAATTTTCATGTCCTAACCTTTTATGCCATGTCCATGTGTCATGGGAAATTGACATTAAGCATTTTATAACTTTGTTATCAATTTTATTCAAATCAATAATATAAACGTTATCTACTCTTCTACCACTAAAAATTACTTTGTCTTCATCAAGACTACTAACAAAGCAATTTCTAGGATAGAAAGTCACCTTATTTCCCATATCACATAATTGACTTATACTTAGCAAATTATGTTTACAGACCCATCAACAAACAACATTTGATGTATAGATAAGGATTGAGGGATTACCTATTTCTCCAATGCCAATAATTTTTCCTTTTGCATTGTCTCCGAAAGCTAATGTGTCCTCCATCCTTAGCATCAAGTTTGTTAAATTGCTCCTTGTCTCCCGTCATATGCCTTAAACATCCCACTATCGAGATACCACTTGCTTTTGTTCTTGCGGATTTCAACACACTTGCATAAAGCATTTTAAATGTTCTTTTAAACCCAAAACTTTCTTGGTCTAGGTTGGTTAGTTTTAAGATAATCCAAAGGAAGAAAATTGATATGTAGTTTTCAAATAGAAGCACACATTATTGGTATGTCCTTTGATCATACAATATGAGCATACAATACTTTTGAAATTTGTTTCCCCTAGGATGATATGCTTTCCTAGTGAATATAACATGCCTTTGGTGTTATGTGTATCTCTTATTGTTTTGTGACATTTGAGTGAGACATACATTGGCAATGGTGATGAATATTTTGATAAGTTTGTGCAATATGTTTATATGCCATTGTGTTGTGCAGCATGCCTATTATAATTATATCTAGTGTACATGATAAGCATGCTTTAAGTGCGTATAGTTTGAGCCTTACCTCTTTGTGTTAATGAAGGGTTAATCTTATGAGACTTTGCCTTGTTATTTAACACATGAGATTTTTTAGCTTGAACATCATTTGAGGTTAAAGGAATAGAATCATGTGAAGCTTTAACAAAAGTAATATATGATGAGGATGATGAAGATAGTCCATTTTTATATCCAATTCCATGGGTATCTCCATGAAATTTTTGAGAGTCAAGAAGACTATCTAAAGTTTCTTTTCCTCTCTTAAATTTAGCAATGGAATTCTTTAATTCTAAGACTTCCTTAGAAAGCTTATGATTTTCATCATTTGCTTTCTTAAGTTAGTCTCTAAAGAATTAGAAGATTTAGCATCATTAAATTTTTTTCATTTGATGCATCAAGTTTAGCAAAATCAATTTTTAAACATTCAAAATCCTTACTTAAGCTAGCTAACTCATGTTTATATTATTTCTTCTTAGATAACAAAATTTTGGATTTATACAAGTAATTTGCTCAGAATAGAGCTCTCATCATCATCATCATCACAATATTCATCATAATAAATCAAAGGAAGAATAAGAAGTGGATGGTACCTCATTTTTGATTTTAATGGCCATAAAGTAAAGATTAACAACTTTCTTGTTGTTCCTCTCCTCTTCGGATTCGGAGGAATCATCTCAAGTAGCTTTGAATGCCTTCTTCTTATCTTTTGCTCCCTTGCTCTTAAATTTGAGTTTGGCGACATTCACTTTTAATATGTCTCGATTTCTTGCATTCATAGCAAGTAACCTCTGTTTATTTTCTTCTTCCCATCTCCTTCAAACTTCTTGTTAAAGTCCCTTGTTCTTGAGAAATTTTTCTTTCTTAAGAACTTCTTGATGTTCCAGTGAGCATGGCAATGTCACCATCTTCATCACTAGAATCTTTGATGCTTTCCTCTTCACTATCTTCTTGAAGAGCTTTTAGAGAAATACTCTTTTTCTTTTCTTCTTTCTCTTATTGTTCTTCACCTCTTTGCTTGATGGTGAGCTCATGTGTTAAGAGCTTACCAATGAGCACATCGGTTGATAGAGTAGAGAGGTCTTGAGCTTCCTCATTTGAGATAACATGAGATTTCCAATCCTTTTTAGGTAGGATTCTTAGAATCTTGTTGTTTACCTCTTCCTTGGAGACATGTTTTCCAAGTTTCTTGAGGGTTGTGAGGAGAGTATTGAGACAGTTTGTTATCTCCGTGGTTGATTCTTGAGGCTTCATTTTGAAGAGTTCAATATTCATATATGAAGTTGAACCTTCTTGCTTCTTACTTGAATCTTGCCTTCATAGTGATTCTCTATGGGTCTCCTACATTTCTTTAGCTGAAATGCAATGTTGAAGCTTGCCTCCTTCTTCTCTTGTCATGGAGGAGACTAGAGTAATCATAGCCCTTTTTTATTTTTATGATTTTCTTCCTTTTGATCAACACTCCATTGGCTTCTTGCAAGAGTAGTTATCACACCATCAATGATAGTTGTAGGTGGTTCCCAACCTCTTAGGACAATATCCCAAATTTTGATGGAATCATAATCAAGATATAATTCCATTTTGAATTTCCAATGTGGACAGTCACTACCATCAAAGAATGGTCTAAGAGAAGAGATGTTTTGTGATTCACTCCCCATGATCTTGTATTCTAGTAATGAAGTACCTAGAATTCAAGCTCTGATACTAATTGAAAGAGTCCTAGAGGGGGTGAATAGGGACTATCGAACAAAAATAGGAAATTAAAGGAATTATTTGCAAGAACTTAAATAAGAGTTGAGAAGAAAAAATGAAGAACACAAATATTTAAGGAGTTCAGATTCAACAATAATCTTACGTCTCCACCTAACTTATCCCCAAGTTAGGATTTTTTAATCACCCACAATCTTATTCATAAGATTGAGAATACACAAAAGTTTTATGGCTCACTCTTACAACCTTACAACTTGACTTTTCAAGGCTCACTCAAAAACCAAATTACAAGTGTTTTTAAGGGCTCATACTAGAAACCAATTTCCCAAGGTGTTTTAATGGCCAAACATTTAAAACCAATTCTTTTATAATAGAATCTCACTTCCTATTTTCAAAACCCAAAAAATAGAAGAATAAGAATGTCTATTCTAATCACTCACCAACTATCACAAGATTTATACACAAAGAATTGTTTAAAGGAAAGTTTTAGAGCTCAATTAAATTTTTAAGAAAATGATGAATGATAAACAAGTTTTTCTTAACCTTTCAATTGAATTCTAAGTTGTGTCTTATATAGAAAAACACTTAAAAATGTAGTTTTTGGATGTATCAATCATGTCTCCAATGTTTAGAATTGATTTTGAATCAATTCTTGGACTTTTGGTAGCTCAAAGGATGCTCACTGGTTAGCTCATACGTGAATAGTGCTCGTGAGGAGCAAAAATATATTCGTCTGCATTCAAATTTTCCTGTTGGATACTATCAGAGGTCTCGCTCACGAGCAGGTCATGAGCACTCAACTCGTGAGGGGTATTGCCATTTTTTGGCAAAAATGTGCTCCAAAGGCTCCATTGAAGGGATAACTTGTGACTATTTCGAAAGATGCTAGTGAACATGGACTGAAGATGATCAATTCAGCCAAAACTTTCTTCATAAAAGTTATAGATAATTGTATTATATTTCCATAAAACTTTGAATCAATTCAATAGGACATCTTTAGCTCAAGATATTATTGAAATACCAAGAGCTATGCAAACTAAAATGCAAGCTGCATATGCTAACTTCGACTGAAGATATGCATACCCAAATGAACTTGGATTTTGACAAGCAAGCTCAATTTGGAAAAGATTAAGGTGTTTAATTCAAAAGTTAAGAAGCTTATTTTCTCATTTAAGAGCTTTAAATATGTCAAAAGTCTTCTTTAATCTTAGAGGTTTAATCAGCCCGAAAAGTCACTATTCATCTAAAAGTGTATATGCTTGGTATATGTTTGGTATATAATTCCCTACACACTTAATTGAAATTATTAGTATAAAAATTATTTGTCAAAGTCCAAAACTTAGGTGTTTTGATCATGCAAATGGTCAACATATGGCTCACATATTGCATAGCCTACATGCTAGTACCTCTGTTGTAGTAAATTCACCCATCAAGGGTGTAGATGGTTAGGTTTAGCATGCACTTAAGTATCTTGTGACCACGACACTATTTAAGGTTAGGTCTAGGCTTCAGAGAACATACTATTATATTATAAAGATATAGCATGGAGATGACAAAGTTGCCACCTATGGTAATAACTTGGACAAATCAAAGAGTGGTGATAACTTGATTCTCTAAAAGGAAGTTAGCACCACAACTAGGGATTTTGGATACGGAATACCAACTTCTTTTATTCTTATGCTCTTTTAGAATTAGTTTATGAATTACTATCTTATTTCTAATTACATACAATTTCATATCAGACCCTTATTTTAATATACACTCCATGCAACCTCAAACTTCATACAAGGTGAAACATTGCTAAAATAGTCTAATCTTTATTAAAGTGAGCTGAGTCTATATTTTTTATTTACAAGTGAAATGGAAACAAAAGGTAGGCCTTCATTTTGGTTAAATTAATGAGCCTATGTCTACAATTTTAATTTTAAAGAATGGGCCTAAGTCTACTAATTTTATGGAAATGAGTTAGATTTGATTAGTGGGTCTAATCTTAATTAATTTTAATCTTAAAATGAAGTGATCCTATGTAATAACCCATATTTTGATTATTGAATTAAATATTATTTCTATGGAAGTTATTGTTAAATAATTATTTAAATGAGTATGTGTATAAATATTTGGGAGGAATTATTGAGTTTAATTATTATTTTAGTTAATTAGTGTTAAATTAAATTTTTAGGATTTATTAGTTTTAATTATTATTTAATTATTCATGAGATTATTATTGGATTTTAATTAATATTTTATGTAATTTTGGAATACTTTAATGCATTTAATAATTATTAGAATATATTATTAATATATTATGTGGATTATTAAGTTTAATTATAATTTTATTCAATTGGTGTTAATTAAGTAATTTATAAGTGTTTCAATAATTATTAATATTTGTAAGTGTATTAATAAAAATATTGATTATTAGAATATATATATATATATATATATATAAAGAAAGACAAGGGGGGGGGGAAGGGTTTGGTATTGCACGTTTTTTCTTAACTTCTTTTTAAAAAAAAACCTTATAATATAATATTTATTAAAAAGTACAATTTAAATTAATATTTTTAAATTAAAATATCTTCTCTTACAAGTATATATATATATATATATATATATATAGAAGTTAAGAAAAAACGTTGCCCCCCCCCGTCTTTCTTCTTCTTCTTCTTCTTATTTTCTTTTCTTTTCTTCCTCTTCCCTTCCACCCAACACCACCACCAACCACTGCTGACCTCACCACCATTGGTCACCACCAAGCCAGCGCTGCCATTGGCAACTCTTTCCCCTTCCTAGCGTGCTACCATTTCTTCTACCTTTCTTTTTTTTTTCTCTCAGTAACCATTTTGCCCTTGGGCTTGTTGAATAATTTCCAGTGACCTCTGAGCTCGCTGTCGGTCTCAAACAAAAGCTTGTCCTCTAGGCATCTTAAGCCCTCAATCAATTTTGGATTTCAACTTCGGAAAGTCTCTCAATTTTGTGAATTTGTGTTTAGCTTAATTTTGATTAATTTGTGAAATTGAGTTTTAATTTGATTTAATTAGACATAGTTGCTTTGAGATACATTGTAATTGAGGTTGAGATCTAGCTAATGGTGATTTTTAGTGATTTTATGATTTTTTCAAATTTTTCGAGTTCAAGTTACTATTCATGAACTGTCCAACTCAAAAAATTTTATATTTTTAATAAATTCTACTAATTATTTTGAGCAAGTTTTGTTAAGGAAAGTTTATTGAAATTATGTGTAGAATTTTTATTATAAATTTTTGAATGTTTATGTGAAAAATGAATTTTTGGAAAAATTAGTAATTTTATATTTTAGTTGAACTTATTATTAATTATTATGTTTTGACAGAATTTGAGTAATAAATAGCATTAATTTTTTTTATATACTTTATTTCCTATTTTTAGCTAATTATTAGTAATTTCTGAAAAATATAAGAATAATGATTTTATTTATTATTTTTAAGCTTAAATGAATTTTTAGTTATTTTTATTATATATTTGAGCAATTAAATAATTAATTGTAATTAATGCTATTTAATTTTGAATATTAATGCTTTTAAGTGTTGTGAATTTTTGAAGTGTGTTTGTATACAGGAACGACTCTACTTTTAGTAGAAAGATATTTGTTTTACAAAGAAGGCTCCTGTCGAATTTTTGATAGATTTCTTGTAAAACTTGACATTGTCCTGTGTCAAATTTCTAGTTTTAGTTAATTTTGTGTTTTTGGTCGAGTCAGTTTTATCAATTTTATAGTTTCCATAATTCCGAGAATTTTCATAAATTTATTTTATTTTATTTTACAAGTATATTTTAAATAAATATTATTTATTTTAGAGAACTTTGGGACTCGAGCTGTAGCACCAGGGCAGCAGAGAACACATCGCCTGACACGCTGAACTTGTGGGTTAATTTTATGAAATGTGTATTGCGCATGCTTTTATTATATTTTCAAATAAATAAATATAATAAAGAAATGATTATATGATTGATTTATGAATATATTTATATTGTCATATGCATGATCATTTCTTCTATATTTGCAAGTAGAAATTGAAAGCATGCTTAAAGGAAATTTATTTTGTTATGTTTTATTTAATTATTTAATTATTCATTATTTAATGATTTATTTTATTTATTTAATTATTTATAATTTTAATTGATTTGGAGATAATGGTAGAACATGCTACTTAGTGGGTATCACTAGGACCACATGTGCATAGGTAAAAATTTCAGTTTATATGTAAAATGTGAAATAGGCTCGGTGGAGCGTGAGCTCTCGGGCAAGAGTAAATGGTTAGAGCTTAGTGAAGTGAGTGCTCTCGAGCCTGAAAAAAGGATGTAAGTTGGTTGAGCTTGCTCTCGGGGACATCAATATGGAATAAGTGAAATGACTGTGACAATAACTCGATTGAACTTACTCTCAGGACGGTAGTCACTTGGATTAAAGAGAGTCGAAAGACTATTAAAATATTGGTTTAGGTGTTCTACCAGGCTTTTTGCTAAAATAATTATTCCATATATTTTCTTACAAGGATTTCATATTAAATTGATTTTAGAGTTATAAATAAATTTTATTTAAATATCGTAAAAAGTAAATGATTTTATTAATTATAATTACTTTATTTACTCTTATTTTAAAAAGGAGGTTTTAACAATCTACATGCATTTTATAAAATTAGTTTACTCAGTGAGGTCTAATTTCCCTTAACTTATTTTTTTCAGGACCTCACAGTCAACTTCTTAGTGTTCCTTATCTGTGCCAGGTTCGTTCTTCACCGGCTACATTATGTATTGTATAATTAAATTCTAGATACCACAGTAGTTATTTATGAAACTTGTGTTATTGTATTCTGACTTGAAATGTTGTTATATTTGAAGAATATTATTATATGTATTTGATATTGTACATTTATTATCAATTTATTGTTAAGTATATTGTTTTTATTTTGCGAAAATTTTTTAAGGCTTATTATGGGTTTCAGGTACTCTATATATTTCCATTCCCTAGTGCCGGTCACATACCTTTCAGTTCGGATCGTGACATCCTAAATCTATTTACTTTAAAAGAAATGCTTTAATGGGCTGGGCTAAGTTTAAGTTAATTTTAATTAAACTAAAAAGTTAACCTAAGTCTAATTTAATTTAAATGGGTCTAAATTTATTTTAAGGTAATTAAACCTAAAAACCAATTTTAGATGACTATTTTGGTGAGTTTAATCTAAATGTGAGCTTGGAGCCCAAAACGAATAAAAAAGAAAATAAAACCCAAATAGAAAATAAATAAAATAAACATATAAATCATACAAGCAGTGGTTCTAACCTTAATTTTTACATGCCACCTAATTAGCTACTGCCATCATTGATAGTGTTTACCAAATGAACCTAATTTTACTAATTGATTCTAAAAGTGTAGAAAAATAAATGTTTTACTATTTTTCACTATTGGAGGTATTACAACCTATGTACAAAAATTAAATATAATTAATACAGCCCAATAAACCAAAAAAAACAAAACAACATAGAAAAAGAACACAAAATTAGCAAAATAAATAAAAAAACCTAAACTATGTGATTCAAAACATGGCTTTAATCTATGACATTTCATGAATCTTCATAGATTTGTTCTTTAATTACATCTCCACCATATTCCTACCATGATCATCACAGGAAGGAAAACACAAAAAAATAACAAAAATGATTAGCATAAACCTAAAATAATAACAAAAGTAAAATTGAAGTTAAAATCAAAATAAAAAAAAGAATCAAGAGAAGAAAGAGAAGAATAAAAGTATGAAGTGTGCTACAGTTTAATTGCTCCTCAAAGTTGTGCATTTGTTCACCGTGTGAATGAGTCTATGGATTGATCTTGTTTCTCAGGCTTGATTGTGTTTTTTAAGTTCTTAAAAGAAAAGAACATAAAAAACTAAAGAAAAGTTTTTTTAAGTTTTTTCTCTCTTTTTTTTGCTCTCTTTGATTTTTTCCTCTGTCTAATTTTTTTCCAAGAAGAAGAAGAAGAACCCCTTACGTTAAAAAGGTGTAGACTTTTATAAACCAGGAGGCTAACCTCATGTTATTTGGAGATAAAAGATTTTATTTACAAAACAACTTGATAATTCAAGATTTATCAAGATTATTTTATGCTATTTTTTTTCAAATTATTTATTTTTTAATCAATCAAAATTAAGATAGATATCTTTGGAAAATAAAAAATGAATGACGAAGCCTATGCAATTTTGACTGAAATTATGGATTTCCGATCATAAATGCATAATTTCGTTTGATCAGGATTGTACATATTGGAATTACATAACTTCTAATTGTGACAGAGTTTATGAAATGACCCTTAAAAGAATCAAAACTTTATAATTAGGTCCGTAAAAAACATTATAATTTGGTCCTTAAAAAATATAATTAAGCCTTGAGATTAAAAGATCAAAATCCATAGACCTATTTCGATTAAATTAAATTTTATTTTGACTAATTAGCACATGAAATAGACTAAATATGCCAAAATTAGACTAACATGCATGTTGATACTACGAATAAATAAATAAATAAATAAATAATAATAATAATAATAATAATAATAATAATAATAATAATAATAATAATAATAATAATAATAATTTTTATACATAAAATTCTTAGTTAATAATCTTTATTATTATTATTATTATTATTATTATTGTTATTATTATTATTTTAACAAGAATAAAAGTTGAAATGAATTAAAAAAAAAAAGTAAAAAATAACAATCAAAATTTGCATGTCTGATCCAAAATTTAGATTTCCAATCGAATTCCGATCGAAATTCGGGATTTTTGATTGGAAATTTAGTTTTTTGACCGGATTTCCATTTTTCAATTTCAAGTTTTTTACATTTATTTATTTATTTAAACAAAAAAAGAAAGTGATTTTGTCCTTTTCTGAATTTTGTTCAGAAACTGCTAAAATTATCAAGTTGTTTTAATTTAGCTTAAGAAATTTTCCATGGTCTGCCTGAGCATGTGATGTAGTATATTTTGACATTGGGCTTTAGACGTTTCATTTCTGCCCTTTCGACCGCTCAGGGTAGGTCTGTTTATTAGTCTTTCTTCACTTTGATAGAGAGATGGATGGATACCGCCCACACCTTCCACACTTGTGTAGGTGAGTTAACTATCTCTCCAATGACCTTCTCTACTATCACTAGGATTGCTTTCGGAGGCACCTGTAATATCTCGAGTTTTTAAATATTTTTATACTGTATCGGGATATGCAGTGTTAATAATTTTTATATATATTTATGACATTTTTAAGAGTTGTTATTTGTTTAAAGCTAATTTTAATTAGTTTATATTATTTTAAGTACTTTACGTAAAATTTTTCCGAAAATTATATTTTCGGGGAAATTGACACGTAAATAATTTAATATTTATTTTGAGACTCAGTATTTTAGATAATTTATTTGCATTATTCATATTTATTACTTTGAATGATATTATTTTAATAGTATTTAACTTAGTGTATTTTATTTTAATATTTTTTATTTTATTAAACTACATTATCTGCATGATTAATATATGTGCTACATATATATACACACATATATTAGGGTTGTATTATTTTATTTGTGTGTGTGAATATATATATGTGTGTATATATATTAATATATATGTGTATGGAGATTAGTATGTATGTATATATATAAAGTAAAGTATTATATGTATATATATGTACATTAAACATAAAACACACACACACAAACTCTTCGTCTCCCGAAACCCATCCAAACCACCATCCACCATCGCTTGTCACCGTCGATCCCCTATCGTCGGTGTGCCGTCCGGCCTTCTAGTAGCTCCAGTCACCTTCCGCCGTCTTCTACCTTCTTCTCCGGCGTCGACAAGCGGCTGTGGCAGCAAGGAACCGAAACTCGAGCTCACCGTGGTTCCAAGCGATTCCGGCCACCATTCTTCGTGATTATGGTGTCCTTGAGCTCCTCAAGCTTTGGTGAACTCAATCCAAGCTTCGGTTTGAGCTCCATTTTTGCTGTTTTTCGATTTCTTCATTTCGGCCATTTTTGGATTTTTATTTTTTTTCGGGAATTTTTGGTGGATTCATGGAAAATGCCTTAACAAAAGTTGATTCCCCAAGCTTAATCTACATCCCAGAATTTTTGTGTGATTTTTGGGAATTATTTTGATTTTTGTGAATTTTTGATTATTTTCTAATTTTCTAAAATTAATTAATTAAATTATGAAATTGTGTTTTATGGTGATTATAGGATTTGAAATGAATTATAGAAATTTATTTGTAATTTTTGTGAATTTTTATGTATTTATTTGGAATTTATTAAGTTTATGTAATTTTGAAAAATAGGGTTAATTATGTGTTTAATTGAAATAAATTGGTTAATTGAGTATATTTATTGATATTATGGAAATATATGTTGAGAAAATTAATTTTGAGTAGTTATATTATTTTTGGTGAATTTTTGAACATTTATAGTGAATATATATATATATAGGGGTATTTTGGTAATTTTACACTAAATTGGCTAAAAATATAATTAAATTGGTTTTAATAATTATTTGAGCTATAAAAATGATTTTTACAAATTATTTAGTATTTTTAACTAATTAAAACTATTTTTCGTAAATTATTTTCAAATTATATATATAATATACGATTTTTCAAAATAAATGAGTTTTTATCGGTTTTTAACGTGTTCTAGGGTTAATTATGTAATTTGTGTTTATAAAATGTATTTTTATTATATAAGGGCATTTTCGATATTTTATAATTATTATGTGAATTGTGAACCTCGGTCGGTGAATTGTAGTTTGGAGTCCGATCGAGGGATTGTGGTTGTGAATTTGGTGTTATTCCGAAGTGTGTTTTCTTTGCAGGACCGGCTCTACTCTTTGAGTAGAGAGATGTCCGTTTTATAGGGGAGGTTCTACCGGATTTTAGATAAAATTCTCGTAAAACATGATGTCCGGTCAAATCCCTATTCTAATTTTATGTCTAAAATTCTAGATCGAGTCTTTAGAATTTCTGTTAAATTTATTCTGATTTCATGTTGTTATTTGTTTGTCTAGCTACGCCAAGACCGAGGCCTAATGGATCAGGCTCGCTGAGTTTGTCTCGTGGAGCGTTAACATGTGAGTTATTATACTGTATATATATGCACTGCATATAGGGTGCATTATTTAGAATTTTTCATTTTCATTGTATGTTTTAAAAGAGATTTAAATTATAATATTATTGGTATATCTAGGGTTGCATTTTTATATATATGCATATTAAATAATTATACATGTTAATTTGATATATGCACATTAAACAATTAGGTTTAGGTTTAATACATTTGAGTAATATACACATGTTTTAAAATGTACACTTAGACGTAATTATTTTATTAAATGATTAGTATACTTTAGGTATAGTTTCAGTAGATTTTAGGTTTATTCTTAAATAATTGCATGTTAAATTATAAACCTACACTTAAATTATTTTTAAATTTATTTTTGGTATATTTTTTATTTATTTCCAAATAAATAAATGTTTTATTATTAAATTAAACCTAGCACATTAGTGGTATATTTAGGGTTTATTTTTGATATATGCATGCTAGATAATTAGGTTTATTTTTAGTATATTTTGTGAATATATGTTAAACACAAACACGTATATAAATGAGTATTTATACATAAATGTTTTATTAAATGATTTGTGTACTTAGGGTATATCTTTTGCATATTTAGGTATATTTTTAAGATAATGCATGTTATATTATTGTTACTCATGTAAATTGTTTTTAACTATATTAATGATTTATCTTTAGTTTATTTCGTATTTTAATTTGACACACACATATATATATATATACCTGAAATATACTGGGTATGTTTTGGGTATATTTTTGGTATATATATATATATATATATATATATATATATATATATATATATATATATATATATATATATATATATATGGTTGGTTTTACTATTATGAATCTACATTAATTAATTTCTGAATGAATGATTTATTCTAAGTGAAGGATATCAATAGAATGTGCTTCCTAGTGGGCAGCACTAGGACCATGTACGTACCGGTACGATAGATAAGGATTGAGTGAGAGTTAATTTTGGGTAATTATAATTGATTTGACTAAGATTAATGGTATGTTAGATAGTGTGATTGCGGGGCCAATCACATTGACAGTCAGACTGCTGGAGCTCGGTTGACTTAGTGTCTCGGGGCCAGTCTATTGTCCATAAGTGGATTGAATGATTTATTGGGTTGATTGAGATGTAAGGTGATAGATAGTGTGATTGCTAGAGCTCGGTTGACCAAGTGTCTCGGGGCTAATCACACTGACAGCCAGACTGCTGGAGCTCGATCGATTTAGTGTCTCGGGGCCAGTCTGCTGTCCAAATTGGAATAAGTGTTCTATTTGGAATCAAGTGAGCATGCATGGCTAAAGTGATGATGGGGTTGTTGAGGTTATTATTATTAAAGTTCTATGGATCCTTCATGAATTTAATCAAACATTTTCTACATGTAGAATATTTATAAAAGCAGAGTTTGGCATTCGTGTGAAATGTGTGTATATACATAAATATATAAGAATGCCTGATTGTTATGGTTTAGTTTGCATGTATATATAGTATAATAATTCACTCAGTGAGGTTTGGCCCCCCCTCAATTATTTTTTTAAAGGAGATCCCATATCGTCAGACCTTAGTTGTAGAGTTCCTCGCTGGTGTTCTTTAGTCCCGGCTATTTTATGTAAATGTATATTCTGAACTTTGAATTGTATTCTAGAAATTGCAATAGTAGTGTTATAATTTTTGGAAGTGTATTATTTTGTTTGGATATTAAATACTCTAAGAATTTGTATTTGAACATTGTACGAATATGTATTCATTTATAAAAGGATTTATTTAGAATATTTATTTTATATATATTGATTCAGAAAAATTTTAATTCGATCGTTCTTTTATTTAATTATTGCATGATTTTATTTTCTAAGGCTTGTTATGGGTTCCGGATTCGAAAGAATTCATATTCCCTAGCGCCGGTCATTACTCCTAGTTTAGGTCATGACAGCACCCCAGTTCCTTTCAACATCAGCTATTGCACACTTGCTAAGGATGCGATGAGTAGATATATGCACGATCTGCTTGGATTTGTACCTACATA
Source organism: Mallotus nudiflorus (assembly GCA_947683625.1). Taxonomy (NCBI): domain Eukaryota; kingdom Viridiplantae; phylum Streptophyta; class Magnoliopsida; order Malpighiales; family Euphorbiaceae; genus Mallotus; species Mallotus nudiflorus. The sequence goes on along the minus strand of CANTUR010000793.1, from coordinate 2,084,696 downwards.
GAAGAATCAAAAGATTGTCCTACTATCTTATTTTGTTTAAGGATTCAGCTGACTACTTACTACCACTCCTTGCCAGATCATTCAAAAGGCGAGGTGTTTTCACTTGATCTTGCTAGGCACTACCCTCTTCTGCAAGACCAGCCATAAGGTCAGCATTGCTCTTCTCGATCCCCTTTCGTGACTTAGATCAAGTTGTTATATTAGATTAGGATTCTGCAACACTCGCTTATCTCTACTATAATCTTAATATGGTTTGTAGAGGTACTGTCACCATATGTGGTTTTTAGTACGTCGTGTATGTATGTTCTCTCATCCCTTTTTATTCTCCCTTATTTGTGACCTTTATTTCATGTTATTAACCATTCTCTTCTTTTCAGATTTGAAGCATTGAGATTGGATTGATGGATTCGAGGTTTTAATGCTATTAGCCTCAACAGGAGCTTTCCATTGATGCAAAGATAAGGCTCTTCTTGCCTTTTTAGGATCAAACATAGCCATCAGACCTTCCGAGAGCAGCTTAACACCTTAGGGTGGGACTTAGTAACAAAAGCATAATTATTAGCATTTCATAAACTATAAAAGTTAAATAAAACTTATCTAAATGAACTTATGAATTATAGATTAAGTCTGATTGGCTTGGAGATATTGAGGATATTCAGCAGTATGACTTTATGACTGCTGTTTCAAGGCTCGAGAGTGTGAGAGTCTTGCTTCCAAGATATGGTTGCAAGATGTGGTATCTAGGTGAGCGTGTATATCATTAAAATGTAGGACCTTCTCATCAACATATTCCTTCTCCTATAACAGTCTCGATGTTTTAGAGTTTTGACTTAATAGGTCTACAGTTGAGAGAGGCATTATACGGATACGACGCCTTAACTTTGCTTGAGCACTCTCGTAATAACCATAGATACATTCAAGAGAACCTTTTGGAGCGAGTTCATATATATCTAGATGAGGTATGGTTTTATCATTCCTTTCTCATTATTGCTATTTCTATCATTAATAACTTTTTCTTTTTGTAGATTAAGGAAATAGGTACTCTTGTTGCTGATGTCGCTGCTGATAAGAATATAGAGGCAAAGACTGAGATTGAGAGGACTATGAGGTTGAGCACGAGTCCCATACTCAGTATACTGAGACTGCTAGAGGTGAGGCTTCTATGAGTGCTAATTTTAGTGGCATCTCCCTCATGAAGAGGTCTTATTACTGGGCACTGCAGTCTAATGTCCTATTGAGCAACACATGTACCTTAATGATGTCATGCTTCCTAACTTCACTCCTTCATATGCTTCTTATGTAAGTATAATTAACTATTTTACCTACATGAACTACAACACTCATTGCTAATATTTTTAAAATTACATTTTAAGTTCCCCGAACATAAGCAGAATACTTGTATGGTCTCGCCTCATCTCAGAGATTATTCACTATGCAAGTTATAAATAGCTCGAGAGTAAGTATTTCACATTAAATTATGCAAATGTATGCGTTATGCATGATATGCATGACTCTAACTATCTTTGGATGCAATAGAGCTATGCTAAGGACTTAGAGCATAAGAACGAGAGGCTTCACCAAGGACTTAGAGCATGAGAATAAGAGGCTTTGTCAGCAGCTTGCAGAACTGAGCTTCAGTCATTACGCTGTTGGGACTTTGACTACAAGAGCTCTCGATACCATTTATTAGACTGACGACTGGACTAGAGGATGGAGTCCCTGACCAAATACTAGAGCTTAAGATGATTGACTTTGTCCATTTAACAAATTTCCTTTGAGGTGCAATATAGAGTCCAGTTCATCTGTGGTCAACTTGAAAAAATTTGTTCAACAAGGCCATGTCCAATTAAGCAACAAATATTCCAATAAGGCTATGAAAGAAATTTTTGATAAATATTAGGGAGAATGCAACTTATTGATGCCTATTGCTACCATTTTAGATCCTAGGTGCAAAATGAGAGTAACTGAGTTTTGTTTTCAAAGATTATACCCAAAGGAAGAAGCCCAAGGTAATATTGACAAAGTTCGAAATGCTTTGTATGATATATATGTTGGATATGTGACTGAATTTTAGTCCAATGGTGGTGAAATAAGTGATGAAACACTTGCTGGTTGCTCTAATTATAATGTGAACATTCAAACTTTATCTTTGGGTTGGTCAGAATCTGCTCAATTTGTAAGATTTCAACCTTAAAATTCTAAGCTAGATAATTATCTTGAAGAAGGATGTTATATTTGTGAGGGAAATGCAACACCATTTGATGCATTAGAGTGATGGAAAGTGAATAATTTTGAAATTCTATATTTTGTTTGCAATGGCAAGAGATATACTTGCTATTCCTATTACAATTGTGGCTTGAGAAGCTACGTTTAGTGTAGGAAGTAGAGTAATTGATGCATACCATGCATCATTATCTCCTGAAACTATTCAAGTTTTACTTTGTGGAGGAGATTGGTGTCGTAGTCTTCTTGGATTAAAGAAGAAAAATAAAGTAAGTTTTTCCTTTTACTTATCACTTTTCCATTAGGCTACAATATTTAATATTTAAAATAATTCTTATATATATATTTTTATTTTTGTAGAAAGAGAAGTAACCAACAACAATAGTTCTTCCTATTCCTTAAAGTAAGTATTTCAACTATTGAAATTTATTCAATGTATTTTATTTTTTGATGTTATGTTCTGCTTTGGCAGTTGATTTTTTAGTTGTATCTTTTTTTTGGTGGTTGATTTTATTTGGCAAATTTATTAAAATGCTATTTTAATGTTATTTTGTTTGTCTTGCATATTGAAGCATGTGTTTCTTTCGGGTTTATAAATTTTTAGGTGTTTGAATGGGTTCTTTAAGGATGTCAAGTTAACAAATGCAGAAAATATTGGAGAACAATAAATAATTCATTCTCTTTGATTGTTATTAATTTATGAACACTACAATTTTATTTATCTTTTAGTCGTAAAGTGTAATTTGTTGAATTATTAATTCAAATTTGAACTTTATAAATTTTATTTTTTGAGCATGAGTGATAAAATATTAAAAATTATATATATGTTATCGGGTCAAGTCAAATTGAGTTCGAATATATTCAATTTTTCAATGAGTCAAACTCGAGTTTTAAAAATGAAACTCAATCAAAGTTTGAGTACAGTTTCAAGCTTCGAGTTTTAATATCGAGTCGAGCTCAAGTCTAGCACTGTATCGATTCGAGCTCAAGTCGAGCACTGTGTCTACTGGACTACTCCTCTAATGATACTAACTACCATAGTCAAACACCAACAGAAAGGCGTCGAGTCTTCATTTATTGCAATTATGAAATATTCCTCCAATCTATACGCACAGCTAAGTAGGATTGAAGACACCGACAAAACTCACGTCTGGCCACGGCTTTCCTACTCAATTCCAAGCATCTTTTTCAGCTCGAGCACAAAGCCGCAAACCTTTTGCTGGTCCGGAAGAGATGTGGAAACACTCTCCTTCTGTAGGCATCTTTTAGCCCATGCAACAAGCTTGGGGCATTCGGCCTCAATGCTGAAATTGCCACAGACTTCATAGACATAAGACCAGCTATAGAAAGGGACAAGTGCGACATCCATATATCCAAGGCTTTCACCTCCAAAATAAGGCTTGTCTCCGAGCTCTTTTTCCAGAAGTTTGAGTGATTCTATGAGTCCCTGCTTGGCTGCCTCCTGCTCTTCTCCTTTTGTTGTCCATATCTTCTTCCCAAAGTCATATACCTGCATCACATATTGTCGTAAATACAACCCCATTTTAGTTTGACAGAAACTGCATAGATTGTGCATAATAAACAGAACAGAAAGGAAAAAGAGCTTGCAACATCTGGTATAACAAGGCCATTCTAATCAATCAAAAGATCTTGAGGACAAAAAGAAAACGAAGAAGGAAAGAAAAGTACCTTCTTATCCACAAAATCAGCCCAGAACAAAGCTTGAGCTTTCAAGTAATTATCGGAGGGCAATAATGGAGATTTATCCTTCCAGACTTCATCGATATACTGAACAGCTATGAGAGACTCAGCAATTGGTTTGCCATTGTGGACAAGGACTGGAATTTTCTTGTGAACAGGGTTCATTTTTAAAAGCAGAGCGCTCTTGTTCCCCAAGTCCTCCTCCTTGGACTCGTACTTGATGCCTTTCTCTGCCATAGCAATTCTAACCCTCATGCCAAAAGGACTTGGCCAGAAATCCAACAGGATAATCTCATCAGCCATTGTTAAAGGATCAAAAGAAGAAAGATTTTATATAAGAACGGAAGATAGAAGGCGTTTGATGAAAATGATTTCATCCGGGTACATATTTATAGCTGAAACTCTAATATCTAACCGGTGGTCAGTCCACTGCTACAGATAATATATATATAGTTTAAAACTATTTTAAAATAATTGATTAAATAATTTTAGTGAATTAAAAGTTATAAATTGTTATTCAAATGTAAAAATAAAAATTATAAAAATAATTTTATTTGATAATTTTTTTTATTAAAAGTACATATTAATCTTTAATATGCATATTAATAATAATTAAATAAAATAAAAAATAATTGAAAAGTTTCAGATAATTTTTTTTTATAAATAAAATAAAAATATTTTAATACAATATAATTTTTATGAAATAGAAAAATACTATTTTATATTTAATAAAACAAAATATATTTATTCTAAAATAAAGAAGTTTAAAAATAGAAAGTTCAATAGCTTTATAGTGTTATATGTTAGGCTTTTGAATACGCAGGTGCATTTGTCATCTCTTGTTTAATTCACAGTTATCTCTTTAATGGCGGCCGTAAAAATATCGACTTAGTCTATTGTTTTTTTCTTTACATTATTAAATTATTTTTTTATTGTGTACGATTTCCAAATCCATGGCCTAAGAGCTTGACAAATTATTTTTTACATTATTAAATTATTTTTTATTGTGTACGATTTCCAAATCCATGGCCTAAGAGCTTGACAAATTATTTTTTCTTCATTTTTTTTTTGTCAGCGATTTCCAAAGGGATATGTTGTGTATGTGAATTTAAACTAGTTTTAATTGATAAGAATCAACTAGGATCATTCTATAAGGAAAAAAATAATAATGAGGATTAGAAGGACAATGATGTTTTTTTTTTTTTTTTTTTTTTAAATTTATGGCGAAACCTCTTATTTGGGGTGATTGCATCATGCTGTGAAGCGGTTGAGTATGTTTAGCTGCTTGGTGAATTTGTACTTGCTTCTAAGGCAACACCATTTGCATTAGTTGCACCAATAGTTGAAACTGTGAAATCCATGTCCTCGAATGCACTTGATTTGATGTGTATGATTACAACAAATCGTAATGACGCACCGAAACTAGTGCAAGATAAAGGGATGAAAGCTTACAAATTTTATTAACTGTCAAAATGTTTGGAATGATGAGAAAATATAAGATAGAAAATTAAATTAAAGAAAATTAAAGAATCATGAAGTGTTAGAACATTAAACTAAAGAAAATTAAAGAATCATGAAGTGTTAGAACATTAAACTAAAGAAAATTAAAGAATCATGAAGTGTTGATTTTGGATTAAATTCAACAAAATAAAAGTTAACGGGTAGTTTAGAAATCAAGGTTTGAATAAGACCTGATTTGGAGATCAAGAGGCGTGTGTGTGGTTATAGTAGACTTGAGGGTAGAGGATTTATACACTTGAGTTAGTGGGGGTTGATGTGTCAAAAGAGAGAGAGGTGTAGAAAATGGTAAGTGATTACATTGTGACAAGTGTCCTTAGTTTAGCTTAATTAAGTAAATTTTGTTTAGTTAATTAAGTTTAAGGAATGTTCATAAATAGACATTCAATCACTAACATTAGCACTTTTGTTGCTATAAATTTCCACTATCTACACTAGAGAGTGATAGAGAGAAGAAAATGAAAAATCTAAATGAAACTCTAGCAAATTGAAGACTTGGTGTAGCAAATGGAAAGCTCTTAGCTTGCATGTGATTTAAAGAGGATTTACTATATCCCAAGAGTCTCAAGGGAAAATTAATGAAAGAAGAGAAGGTTGTGTAGAAGGACTTTGAAGCTATTTCATGAAGTGAATGCAAGTGGAGAACAATATAACATCATTATGAGGTGATTGATGATCAAAAGATTAGCAAGACCAATCCAAAAATTTTTATATGTGCTTTGGTCTTGCCATGTATGTAGGTAAAATTTATGCTCATTCATGCATTTTAATCTTTAGAACTAGTTGTGTAGATTTTTAATTTTTTTAACAACAATAACTAGTAGAAATTCATTAATAGAACTAAGTTTTACAATATAGTCTATGGATTGTGAGAGTCCACACATGATGATTACATAAGAAAGCCCAAATAACTTCAAGCTTAATAGTTTATGGGTTATCAAGAGACTGATAACAGGTTTACCTTCAATGGCAGTGCCAATGGCACAAAGAGGATTTGAAGTGTGTCCACCAAACCAAAGCTGAAAGTGGCCGGACTTGGAATAGATGTTAGGCATAAAGGGAGAGTTCTTGGGTGGAGGCTCTTGAAATAAAAGTGGTTTAGCCCAATCTCATCTTCTAGTAAATTTCTAAGCCCTAAAAGGCCCCAATTAGTGCTAGATGTTCCTTGGAAAGGAAAGAGATGATAGTTGACACATGTAGCCAAGATGTTCGCACTCAAAGTGTCTTCTGTACAACTTATGAAGTAAAGCCAAGCAACAAAAGGAATGTTAGAGATGCGCCACATAGGAAGATAGTGTAAAGGACACGTCACCTAAAAGATGAGTTGTGCACCAAAAATTCAAAATCTTGGTGAGATGAGGCTTCAGCCTGACCATACAAGAGCAAGGCTTCATTTGTTGATGAGAGATCTTTAATCATAACACCAGAACTAACTTTTTTTTTTTGTTATGATTGAATTTGTTCCTTGAGTTATCAATAGCTTGAGCCTAGTCTTGAAACAAACTGATGACACTATTAGATTTTATACTTCTTACCTGAGCTTGAGGTGTTGCAATAAAGATCCATGGTGGATCTTTCTATTGATAATACTGATCAAGTGCCCATATGATGTTAGATGACTAGAAGTTAGTGTTGATTGAGGACATGAAGTTATTATCCACTTGGTGAAATTGGTGGTGGGGATAGTGATGTTTCTCAACATCACTTAACATATCAAAAGAAAAAAAATGAGAGTTGCAGAATCATTGTGATTTTTTCCATTGCTAAGAATCAAGGAGAGCTGTCAAAGAGAGCTATTAAGGAGACACTATCAATCAAAGATATTTATCACTATCTTTTGCTATCAAAGGCACTATTGATATAGAAATTGCAACCATAGTTTTCATACTCGTTATAATCAAACCAACTTGCTATGTTTTATAGATTTTTAATGATTGGTGTGTAAGATTTGTTGTTAATCAATAAGGGAGCTTATTACGAGTAGATAAAGGGAAACATATAGTGTCTGGTTGATAAATTTTCCACCTATGTATGTCTATTTTGACACAGCCATATGGGTACACTACAAAGTCGTGTCTAGATGAAGAAACTATAATAAAAATAAATTCTATATACATGAACCTTGCTCATTTATTTTGTTAAATTTTAACTAATTTAACCACTTCTAAATGAACGTATTTGAATAATTTAGAAATGATTTCTAGTTGAAAATTATTTATTTTTTTAATTTCATCTTAAGTCAATTTTTTAATACCTAACATATATGAGATTACTAAATTTATGTTTGCAAATGGAATAAAAAATTTCTACAAACATGACTTAAAGAAAACAATGTTTAGACATTTCATCTAAAGTCAACTTAAAAACCTAGAAATGGAACTTTGAATTGATATTTTGGAACATTTTGTACAATCAAATAATAAGCTATGATTTATAATAAGATTCTATAAATAATCTCAAAATTCAAGTTTAATCCTTAAAGAGAACTTGTATACATTTCATCACATGTAAATTGATAACATTGTGGCGAATTAATAAAGTATATATATGTGTGTGTGTGTGGATACAGAGTATGATGAGCTATGAGAAAGATGAGTGGTGATTGGCCAATATATTGATAACTGTCTTTAGGATAACAAATAAATTCATTACACCTTTAGGGTAAATTTATGTGGCTATACATGTATGCATACAATAATTGAATTAGAGAGATATATGATATGACAATTGTATACACATGAGATACGAATATGAGATATGATAATGAGATATTATTACTAAGATATAAAGGTGTATGGTATCTTAAAGTATGAATATATATTTATCTAAACACTTAAAAAGTGATATAATGTTCAGAAACTTATAATGATTTACTGATCATAATTGTTTGATAATGCAAAGAGTAATTCTAATAATTCAATTCTCGAACATCAATATACATCAGATGATTGAAATTATGAGAATAGCCTTATGTTTATTAGAATTGATCAAGATAAATATAATAATATAATAATTAATTAATTGACACTATGTGTTGGATGACAAGAGTAATTGCTTTTCTAATTATTGGTGAACTCTTTGCTTAATTCTTGTATTTTATACTCTCTTATTTTATTAATGAATTTTGTGATTATGGAACTCGTTATACATTTCTTATTCTTATACTTTTATTCATTCATTGATTATTTTATTGCAAAAATACTTTTACTCCTATATTTCTTTCTTCTAGCTTAGGTTGTATGTTTTATTCATGCAATATGGCTATATAATGGATGTCTATGTCATAAGAGATATTAGGAGATGATACATTGATTAGGCACACTATTTATCAAGATGCTAATGTTGTGCTATCTTGTAGGGTTATAATAGAATCTATTGCTTTGAATGCTTAAATGTCTATTAATAAGGAGGATTACCTTGACAGTGTTTTTACTATTGTGACCATGACTCTTGAGACTATAGTAGGTGCATGAGTCATGATGTTTTGGACCTAAACAATTGTAGATGATCTTCTTTTTTTTTACTTATTGCTATGATGTGATGTGACCCAAAAAAACTTCATTATTGTACTTTTGGTTATACAATGGGCCACCATAGGTCTTTAAAGGTGTAGTTATAGAAAAGGGAAACTTATATTTTTTTTTTGTATAGTTTTACATATTCCTTAATATCTCGTGTGTGTGTGTGTGTATATATATATATATATATATACATATGGTAGTAGCTTATTATAAGCAATATATATCTTACCATCACTATCCTTTTAATATATGATGAATATGGAAATTAATAGATTATTTATGAAAATGATAAAGGAATTTCAATACTTGGAAATGGGAGGAAATTTAAAGATGGTGATATGGTTATTAATATATATGTTTGTGCTTGTGATGTCCTTCTTTGACCAGATTATTATCAGTCAGGTTACATGGATGACTATTTGGTGATTGTTTGGATAGGGTGGGATGTCACAGTTGGCGGGCCCAATAGAGTTGGTATCATAGAATATGTTTAGTAGATTCTATAGATGTTAAGAATGTATATGCTAAGAAATAATGAATTTGGTGGATATTATTGATGAATTTGAGATTGATGGTAGTTAATATTAAAGTATTTTATTTTTGAGTTTCATGAAAGATGCAACAATTAGAGGTGGCTTTATAGGAGGTTGAGGTTGAGGCCATGATAGTGATAAAGGTAGATGTAAAGGTTAAGGTTGAGGAAACCAACCCAGTAGAAATTATTTTGTAGAATGGGCTAGTCACTCAGCTAGGAGTTGAGCATCACAATGAGAACCATCTCCACCAATGGCATTAGTTGGCAATGAGAATGATGAAATGCTAATTGCTCGAATAAGTAGCCAATAAGATAGTTTTGTAATGGTCGTGTTTGTATTAGTGTTTGAAAATGTGCCAAGGAGAGCATGTAAAAATGGTTAACCTCAACCATCGATAGCATAAATGAATGCACTGAATCCATCAGAACCACCAATTATGCATATTAATGCTACTGATTTAGCATGGATAATGGCAACTGTGATTGTTGAGAAGGAGAAGTACAAGAAACTAAGAGACATTATTAACCATGCCAAAAAGTGTGATTTTCATGGTATATTGGACCCTAGTCAAGCTGACAAGTAGGTCAAGAGAGTGGAAAAGGCCTTTACTACATCATAATTTTTGGATAAAGAAAAAAGGCTAAGAATGTGTTTGGACTGATGATTGACAAGGCTAACGAGTGGTTAACTCAAGTTAAGAACCTGTTCGGAGAGGGCTTTCACATGTGATGAGTCAAAACTATGTGAAAAACATAAGATATACAATGTAGTACGAAAATCTAAGACTATATGATTGAAAAATTAAAACTAGCTATAAATTTAAAACTAGGCTGAAATTATATGTTGAAATTGGACTAAATATGTCAGACATAAAAGATAGACTATAAAGCTATAAAAGAGTCAAAAGTAGGAAGAAAAAGATATGCAATATAACCTATAATAAATTGAAACTAGACTTGGCCATGGGTCGGTTTGGGCATTGAACTAGCTTGGAACTGGCCCGATCAAATTTGAACCAAGAACCGGTTAAAATTAGAATCATCAACTGGTCTAGAACTGGGGATGGATCAGTTCAAGGCTGGTTCCACCCCTTGAACCGTGGGCTACCGGTTCTGGTTCTAAACTGAAAAAATATTGCATGTGACCGTTCCATGTAAATTTGGGGGGGAGGGGAACAAAAGTTGTAAGCCTCCTTCCCCTGTTAGTGATATGCACTAGGTCAATCATGTGTGACCATTTTTTGACTTTATCATTTTATTAATAAAAAGGCATTTTCATTTTCATTATCTGTTATGATAATTACTAGAATAGTCAATTCTTCCTAAGGTCATCAAGTATGTGACTTGATAGTAAAACCCTTAGATTGAATATGAGTTCTATTCAAATTATCCTTGGTCATTATAATGAATGAAGGCTAGTATGGTGTTGACTGATGATTATGTTTTACTAATAATGAGTATGAGATATTAAGTCAACTCATATGTACTTGTTTGAGAAATAATGTACTAGATTGACCCATCATGAGAATACTACATAGATAATTGTCATAAGTAATTTTCATCACATTAATACTGATTTAGTCCATTGACTTTGAAATCACCATGGATTTCTACTTCATTATTTTGTATTTTGACATAATCTAACATTATCTTTAACCGGATGATAAAATAGATTGTTGTTGGATATGAAATGAGTTATGTGAGAAATGTGAGTGATTGAGAAGGAATTTTTCCCTCATTTAATCTAAGTAAGATATCTATAGCCCCTTGATAAGACAAATTAAGGAAAATGCATGGTCATGCCAAAGGGAATTGATAAAGAGTTATCATTCTCAGTCTACTTGGAATTAAGAAATTATATAATTGAATTGTATAAGGATCATTATATAAGGAAAAATATAATAATGAGGATTAGAAGGATAATGATGTTTTGTTTTTTGATGGTGAGACATCTTATCTCGGGTGATTGCATCATGCTGTGAAGCAGTTAAGTCATGTTTGGCTACTTAGTGAATTTGTACTTGCCTCTATGGAAACATTGTTTTTTCACCAATAGTTGAAATTGTGAAATCCATGTCCTCAAATGCACTTGATTTGATGAGTATGATTGCAATAAATCATAATGACACACCGAAACTAGTGTAAGATGAAGGGATGAAAACTTACAAATTTTATTGACTCTCAAAATGTTTGGAATGATGAGAAAATATAAGACATAAAATTAAATTAAAGAAAATTAAAGAATCATGAAGTGTTGATTTTGAATTAAATTCAACAAAATAAAAGTTAACAGGCTAGTTTGGAAATTAAGGTTTGAATAAGACATGATTTGGAGTTCAAGAGGAGCATATGTGGTTACGGTAGACTTGAGTGTAGAGGATTTATACACTTGAGTTAGTGGGGGTTGATGTGTCAAAAGAGAGAGAGGTATAGAAAATGGTCAGTGATTAGCTTTTGACAAGTGTCCTTAGTTTAGCTTAATTAAGTAAGTTTTGTTTAGTTAATTAAGTTTAAGGAATGTTCATAAATAGACATTCAATCACCAACATTAGAACTTTTGTTGCTGTAAATTTCCACTATCTACACACACATTATTACACACTAGAGAGTGAGAGAGATAAGAAAAACAAAAATCTAAACAAAACTTTAGCAAATTGAAGACTTGGTGTAGGAAATGGAAATCTCTTAGCTTGCATGTGATCTAAAGAGGCTTTACTATATCTTGAGAGTCTCAAGGGAAGATTAATGAAAGAAGAGAAGGTTATGTAGAAGGACTCTAAAGCCATTATATGAAGTGAATGCAAGTGGAGAACAATATAATATCATTAGGAGGTGATTGAGGATCAAGAGATTAGCAACACCAATCCAAAGATTTTTTTTTTGGAACAAATTATATAGGTGATTTATATAGTTCATAAATCTTGATAAAATAAATGCATTCATGTAAGTTTAAGAATTAACTTGAGTAAATTTGGGTTTTGTATGTGCTTTGGTCTTGCCATGCTTGTAGTTAAAATTTATGCTCATGCATGCATATGAAAATTTTAATCCTTAGAACTAGTTTTATAGATTTTTAATGATTAGTGCTTAGGAGCTATTGTTAATCAAGAGGGAGCTTGTTAAGAGTTGATAAAGGGAAACATACTGTAGGAGAAGACAGTGAGGTGAATTCTCTTCATTAATTTTCTTAGACTTTGAAATTCTCTTGAAATACTCTTCCTTATTCTTAAAAATAATTTTTTTTATGATGATTATGATCTTCATATACTTGGTGTCATCATCAGTATATTTTTTTTTATCAAAGTTTTATTTGTGATAAGGGTTGTTTTTGTTAAGCCAAATTTCTTGAACAATTTGTTGAAAGAAACAGGTCTCATAAAAACCTTATAATAATGTTAAAAATATTTGAGCAGAAACAAATTGTTAAAGATTGTGTAAGTTCTATAAAAATGAGTGAAAATGAAATGCTCTAAGTTATTGTTGATATAGTTTAAGTAAGTTAACATTTTGGTATTAAAATCTTACTTAAAAACTAATTAATTGAACTGGTAGGCCAATTGGACACAACCATGTGGATGCCCCACAAAAGTGTCCCTAATTGCTAAAAATCTCAACCTGATGTAATCTCTACTAAGACACAATCATGTGGACACCCCACATAGTTATGCCTAAATGTCAAATTTTCAAACCTACAATAACCCACTCAGATATAACCATGTGGACACCTCCACACAACAATGTCTGGTTGATAAATTTTCCACATATGTATTGTAAGCACCCAATTTCAAAATGCAATTGTGCACAATTGCAACGTAAGCCCCTATGATGAAATTCATTCAAAAATTGAACTTGGTTGTCAATTTTCTAGACTTTAGAGACTAAATTGCAATATTTTTAGGATTTGATTACAAAGAAGTCAAATTTTTAGGGGTCTTTTGGTAATTAAAAAAAGGGTCGGCATTTAATGCCGATCGACATTGGTGTAATGCTGACCAGCATTGTGTAATGCAAATTGGCTTTACACCAATGTTGATTGGTATTGCACAATTTGACGCATAAAAGTCCCATTTTTTTTTTTTTGCATATTTTTCTTATTTTTTGTTGATTTTTTTAATGTTTTGATTGGTTAAAAATCGAATTTTATTATTATTTTTATCTGAAAAAGATTTTGATGCAGTTAAAACACTTAAATAACTTTCAAAAGTCAAATTATTATCAGTCTATTTTGAGGAGATGATTTTGTTCCTCCAAAAGAGGAAGTTAGTACGCGCATACTCTGCTTTAAAAAGCAAAGAGTCTGCGTGTGTGGGAGATTTTTTAGACTCATAGAGAGACGGAGAGAAATTCACACGCAAAGACTAAAAAAAAACTAGAAACCCTAAAAATTTAGACGTGAAGAACACCTTGCATGTCTTTCAAAAAAACCCTAATTTTGGATACTGTTAGTGTCTTTGAACGTAATCAAATCCCAGTCCAGAATCAACAATAATTCAATTTCAACGATTAAAATCCTATTCTGAGGGGCTAAAAAGGGCATTTGCATAACATCATCATAGTGTTCTTTTTTATTCTTTTTTTTTCCTTAATGATTTTTATTTTATTTTTGTTATTGGTTTGAGTATTAAATTTCACTCATCTAATTTTTTGTGTTTTTTTTTGTTTTGATGTTTGATTATGGATTGAGGAGGATATTGCTTATGTTCAAATGAACAAAAGATCCATGGAATGCAATGGAATAATCTGTACTATTTTCCAGTAGATATTAGGGTTTTAATTTTCATTTTGCCTTTATGTGTTCTATGTAGTTATTTTAATTCATAGGTGTATAATTGTTTAATTTTAAATTTTGTATGTAGTTTGTAATAGCCCCAGTAGTGGGAATAGTAAAAGATTAAATTTTAGTAATTAGGTTCAATTGGGTAAAAATTAATTAAAATTAATGGTGGTAGTAGCTTAAATTAGGGTTTTCATGTAATTAATTTAGGGTTTCTAAAAAATCACTATAATATTTGTTTGATCCATTTTTTATGTTTTATTTGTTTTGGGGTTGTTTTTTTTTTTTTTTTATGTTTTTATCCTTTTAGACCCCAAGCCCACGTTTAGGTCTAACTCACTTAATAAATAGGCTTAAAAATGATTTAGGATTTTAAATAATTAAAATTAATTTAGGTCCATTAGGTTAATTAGATTTTAGGCCCACTTAAATAATCAAAACTTGTTTAGACTTAGCTCAGCCCACTTAATTTCATTTCTTTTAAAATAAATAGACCTAGGCCCAAATTTCACTTAAAATAAAACCAAATTAGACATAGACCCATTAATTTAACTTTCCTTTAAAATTGAATAGAATTAAGCTCATTCCTTAAAAAAACTAAAATAAGTAGATATAGGCTCACTAATTAAAAATGTAGGCCCACTTTTAGTCTCTTTCTCACTTGTAAATAAAATGTAAATCTATCTAACTTTTTAATAAAATTAACATAGTTTAGACTTAGGGACAATGCGACCTTGAGTACATTTTTTATGTGTAATTTTATTGACTAAATGCCTAGGGTTAGATGGATGTCAAATAGGGTTTAATAAAATTGCATGTAATTAGAGGATGAAATAATCATTTATAAAATTATTCTAAATGAACACGAGACTAAGAGAAATTAATATTTCATATCCAGAATCTCTTGGTTGTGGTGCTAGCTTTCTTTTAGGGAATTGAGTACCACCTTTTCAATTTGTCCCAGTTATTACCCTAGGTGGCGACTCCTCATCTCCATGCCATGTCTTTGTGACAGTGGTTAGTGTGTTCTCTACTGGGGATAAGAGATACTGACTCTACTTATATTCTTTAGAATTATTTTATTAATTAGTATTTCATTCTCGCATTCATTCTGCATGTCCCTACTAAACCGATGGCGTTGGTTTATGATTCCATGATTCCACTAGCTTTATGGAGTTGGAGATTGGCTAACCATCACTCTTAGCCTTAACTTGGTTCAAGAGAGATTACCGAGCTCATCGTACCAGAGTCTGTAACCTAAGTCCTTAAAAGGGGTAATCTTCTCTCGAGTTGGTAAAGGATGCTGGGCCCCTCTGACCTTGGCCTGTAACTCAATATCCATAATGGAGAGCATCTTGCTAATAGAACCTTAACTTTTCACTGGACCCTAAACACATCTAATGGCTTAGTTACTTCCTTTAGGATTTTTACCCAAAATGCTTGTTTGTTTGAATTTCCATGAGGTATATCTATTTATAAAAGCCCAGGCCTATACCTTTGAAGCTCATTCAGGCTAATAAGGATTAGGCTAAACCTTTATATTTAGAAATGTTGTTTTTGTGCTTTTTGTTTTAAAGACACATTTGGCATGCGCATCGATTCTTAATATCCCTTGTTAATATGAAGGCCAAGACAAAAAATCCTAGGAAAAGAAACCCGCCATTGAACACGTGTGTGGGAGAAATAAGGTTGGAAGGTTTACTTGTATAATGGCTTGTTGATTGCTTCTTGATACTTGCTACTTGCTAAGTGCTTGCTTGTTACTTGTTGCATAAACACATGCATCATGCATACATACAGTCCATGCATTATACTAATACCTTATTTTGCAACCATCATAGATTCATCTGGGTCTTCTCGTGTCTAGGGATGAAGATATGGTAGATTGACCAAAACAGATCTAAGTCCGAAGTCTATAGCTTAAGGCGTTCTTGACAAACTGGAGAGACTAGAGGGGAGTCCTATCAACCTGCGCTATTTAGAAGCTGAACCAATTCTAACTAAGCATACAGAAATGGAACAATAACAAAGAGGGAACTGGACCATAGAAGAAATTAAAGGGGCTCTAATGGATGACATAAGGGCTATGATGCAAGATGGACTAAGACATGCCTTATATGGACTAATGCAACCTGCTGTTGCTGTTGTGCCTCCCCCCGCACTTGAACAACTACCTGTTGCTGTTATCCCACCTGCTGCTATAGATGCTCCGCCCGTTGCCAATAATATTGGGGAGCAACTTATTGCTAGGAATCCACCTACTGTCGAGGTGAAGGTAGAAGATGTTGAGAACTACCTGATAGAGAAAGCTAAGAGAGAATCACTTGAATTGGTTCAAGACCTTGAGTCCAAGCAAATGTAAGCATTGACTTAGAAAATGTCCAAGATGGAAGAGCTGATTAGAGGATAAGGAATGGGATATTCTTTTGACTTTGATGACATGTTGTAAATGGAGGGAGACAAGCTGCCTAACAAGTTCAAAATGCCTCAGCTACAGAAGTTTAACGGGACTAGAGATCCTAGAATTCACTTGAGTCGATACACTACAACTATGAGTACTACAAAAGCACCTTTAGTGGTATTCACTAGGTTGTTTATGTTGTCCCTGGAAGGAATGGCTATGAAATGGTACCATGGGTTAGAAAAGTCTATTAGAGTTGACTGGAAAGAACTGTGTAATGCTTTTTTGAAACAATATGATTACAATACTAGGTTGGTGGTATCCATCAGGGATCTAGAGTTAACTAAACAGAAATCAAATGAGTCTTTTTCTGATTTCTTAACTCGTTTCATGAATAAAGCAAGGATGATGAAAAACAAGCTTGCTGAGCAGGATTATGTTAGAATGATAGTTCATAATATGTCACCTAATTTGGTTGAGAGGCTATAGATGATGAATCCCAAAACCTTTATAAATTTGTATGATGATGGGTTACAAGCTAAGGAAATTGAGAGTGAGAAAAAGAAGACTACTAGAGGCACAGGAACCTGAAACTACCCAATTGGGGGCATACAACAAGGAAGTACTAGCCGAGCTGTAGAGGTGCGTGCTGTTCAGCAAACCAAAAGATTTTCTAACTTCAACCAGCCACTCTATAAAGTCCTAGAGAGGCTAATTCAAAAAGGCCTGCTGAGACCTATGACCTTTTCCAAACCCCCAAATCCAAATGTTCCTAGCTATGATCTAAACAGTTACTGCATGTTTCATCAAGTAGCTGGCCATTCCACAGATACCTGCATTCGCCTAAAACACGAAATTCAAAACCTGATAGACTCTGAAAAAATCATTGACCTTGAGAAATTCAATTCCAACCCAAACACTAGAAATAACCCTTTCCCAGACTATCGAAATGTTCCACCACCAGCCACTATGATGATCAACTCAGGAGTTAGCGAAGAAGAAGTGCTACACTCCTTTGAGAATCTAAACCCTGCAAATATTGAGAAATCTCGTGAGGCCCTTAGAAGAGTGGAGGATTTACTGGGAGAACCCTCAGGAAAATTTGATTACAAAGTGTTCTATTCCAAGCCACCCTCTGCTGATATTCCTATTGACTCAATCATGCCCTCAGGATGGGATGACGAGATTGAAACTGAAACTCCTATACAGTTATCAAAAGGGGTAGAGGATTTGTTGGGGTAGCCTTTGGGCAAGTTTGATTATAAATTTTTTTACTCTAAGCCTGCCTTTGCTGATAGACCCATAGAAGAGATCGTGCCGACAGGATGGGGTGATGAGTTTGAAGAAGATGAATCTTTAACCCCAGAACTGTCCCAAGAAGGGGTTAAAAATATGTTAAGCTAACATATGGAAAAGCTGAGGAAGTTAAAAGGAAAAGAAACATGCACAATGGAAGTTTGGAAAAATGGGAAAAGGGAACAGATCATTGGGGTCATGGACATCTAGTATGATTCTGATGAAGAAAAACCCATTGGAGTTGATGTTTGGAGTGATAATCCAAATGTGAATCATGTTACTAGAAGTGGGAAGAATTACCGAAGAGCAAAAAAGCAAAATGAAAGGGTTGCAGAAAGGGAAGAAATAGAAGATGTAGAAGTAGAGGAAGGATAGAAAGAAGACCTGATCCTGGAACAACTCAAGAAGGCTAAAGCAAATGTGAGCATCTGGGAATTACTTATGCATTCGGGTAGTCATAGAAGGACCCTGGTTAAAGCTTTGTCTAATATGAGCATTGAAACGACAACTACACCTGAGGCTATAGTAGCAAAGGTGATAGAAAAGAAACATAGGCTGATAACATTCTTAGATGATGACTTGCCTTTGGAGGGAAGAAACCATAATAAGGCATCATTTATCCCAGCTGAAGTAAAAAGGAAGAGAACCAACTTTGTAATGGTGGATGATGGTTCAACTATAAATTTATGCCCGCTAAAGATCAAGCCTAATCTGGGTCTAAAAGTAGATGACTTGATGGTTTCAAACCTTATAATCAGAGCTTATGATGATAGTACCAGGAATGTGGAGGGAACATTTTAGGCTTTGGTCAAAACAGGGCTCGTAGAGTCGACTGTTGAATTTACTGTGTTGGACATCCCTATTACCTATGCCCTACTATTGGGAAGGTCGTGGTTTCATGTCCTGGGAGGAGTACCTTCAACTATGTACCAGAAAATAAAATTCCCTCATGAAGGAGATGTCATGATAATAGAAGCTGGATCCAATGCAATTGTGGCAGCTATACTTGATAAATAGAAGCAAGTGTGTGTTCTACCTAGTTTTCAAGTTGTTGGAATATTTGATGGGATGGATCCTAAGGTTGCAAAAATGATGGAAAACATGAATTATCGACCTGGACAAGGGCTCAGAAAGAATGAACAAGGAAGTCCTAGGCCCCCGAGCATTAAGACCCATGACCATATGAAGGCTTTGGGATGTACTGAGGCAGGTTCAGCTAGTAAAAGAGCAAATAAAAAGGAGAAAGCAAAAAGAAATAAGCCCTTGGGAAGAATTGGACCACTAAGCGAGAACTTCATCGAGCCAGGGGAGGGCAAGTATTATCTGGGCACCAAAGAATCTGTTAACATGGTTGGAAAGGATGTCCTTAGGTTTGAGATATTCAAGGAGAAAATTATGGAAAACCTAGTAGCCAACAACAAAGAGGAAGTCATGAAGCAAGTAATTGAAAGGATGGGTGATGATGTTGTTGAGGAGCTGCTATGTTTGCCACCTGAGGAGGAACCACCCTAAGACTTCGCTATTGTCATTAATGATAGTTTTATTGATGTTTTTTATAAAGAAACTGATGTAATAATGTTCGGTCTTTATGCGGATGAGGATGTTGTTTTTCCTATGGTCAATGATATGACTGCTGGTTTTATTTACTTATGTGATGTGCATCTTGATAGTTTTGTGCATTATAATTTTGATCAGTCATGCATGTTTGACATTAATTCAATTCAATTTAATTTATTTAATATGGGCACAAATGATAATCCAAAGAACATTTTTATATCTCATGATGTAACTCCTGAAGAGGAAAAATTTTAAAAGAATATTAACAACAAGAAAGGTAGTATTTGCTTGAACTTATGAAGACATGCCAGGTTTGGAT
This sequence comes from Mallotus nudiflorus, assembly GCA_947683625.1. Taxonomy (NCBI): domain Eukaryota; kingdom Viridiplantae; phylum Streptophyta; class Magnoliopsida; order Malpighiales; family Euphorbiaceae; genus Mallotus; species Mallotus nudiflorus. Next base: position 2,064,851 of record CANTUR010000793.1, on the reverse strand, counting down.
AGGGAAATAGCAAAGCATCACATTCTAACTCATCCAGAAACCAAGCCGGATAAACAAAAATTGCGCAGATTAAGACTAGAATGGACATAAGAGATAAAGGAGGAAATTGCCAAGAAAATACAGGCTAACTTCCTAAAAGTAGTAGACTACTCTCAATGGCTAGCAAACATAGTACCTATTCCTAAGAAAGATGGCAAAGTACGAATGTGTGTAGATTTTAGGGATCTGAATAAAGACTGTCCAAAAGATGACTTCTCGTTACCTCATATTGATATAATAGTGGATAGTACTGTAGCAAGTGCAATGTATTCTTTTATGGATGAATTTTTTGGGTACAACTAGATAATGATGGCGGTCATGGACAAGATTAAGACAACTTTCATCACAGAATAGGGGACCTATTGTTACAAGGTGATGCCTTTCGGACTGAAGAATGCAGGTGTAACTTATCAAAGAGCCGCTACTGCACTTTTCCATGATATGATGCATAAGGAGGTTGAAGTGTATATGGATAAAATGATGGTCAAATCAGAGACAAGAGGAGGACACTTTGAAGCTTTAGACAAGTTCATGACCCGAATTAAAAGGTACAACCTGAGACTCAACTTGAAGAAGTACATTTTTGGGGTTACTTCAAGGAAGTTGTTAGGGCATATAGTGAGCAGTCAAGGAATTGAAGTGGATCCGAATAAAGTGAAAGCTATCCAAGAAATGCCAGCACCAAAGACGGAGAAAGAAGTAAGAGGATTCCTTGGCATGTTATAGTATATTAGTAGGTTTATTGTAAAAATCACTAATATTTGTGACCCTATCTTTAAGCTTTTAAGGAAAGATCAGCCGGTTAAGTGGAATGATAATTTTTAGAAAGCTTTTGATAAGATCAAGGAGTATCTTGTTAATCCACATATTATAAAACCACCTAGACAAGGTAAGCCATTAGTTTTGTACTTGGCTTTAGAAGAGGATCCAATTGGGGCAATGTTATCACAAGAAGGGTTAGATGGAATAGAGCACGTAGTGTATTACCTGAGCAAGAAGTTTCTACCATATGAGGAAAAATATGATTTAGTAGAAAAGACATATTTAATCATGATTTGGGCTACAAGGAAATTGAGGCATTATTTTCAATCTTATAAGGTTCAAGCTATTTCAAGAATAGACCCTCTAAGGTATCTATTTCAAGCATCGGCTCTAACTGGAAAAATGTCTCAATGGTTGGTACTCTTAACTGAATTTGATATAGAGTACATTACTACAAAGGTAATTAAGGGAAGAGCAGTAGCAGAATTCTTAGCTCAGAATGCGATTGAAGGTGAAGAGCAATGGAATTTTGAGTTTCCAGATGAGAACTTAGTAGTTATAAAGCACTGAGAGTGGAAACTTTACTTTGATGGAGCTATAAACAACAAAGGAGCTAGTTTGGGAGTGGTTCTTATTACACCGGAAGGAGAAACCATACCAATGGCAAAGAAACTAGATTTTAAGATCACAAATAACATGGTTGAGTATGAAGCATGTATCTATAGAGTTAAGGCAGTTGTGACAGTTGGAGCGAAAGATTTATTGGTTTATAGGGATCAGTGTTAGTCATCAGTCAGGCTAATGAAGAATGGGAAGTAAAAGAGGAAAAGCTGAAGCTTTTTATCTGCTATTTGAAAGCCTTAATGAAGAATTTCACCAAATTTCTTTTATCCATCTATCCAGAGATGATAATTAGATGGCAGACGCACTGGCAACACTCTCTTCAATGTAGGATAGTGAAACTGGGTTGGCCATGAAACCTTTAGTGATCATGAAGTCTGGAGCACCATGTTATGGGAGTGAGCAGATTATGAATGTTCAAATGGGACCTAAAGAAAAGCCTTGGTTTTATAATGTCCAGAGATTCATTGAAGAAGGAATTTATCCATCTGAAGCATCCTCAAAGGAAAAATATGCTCTTTGTGTTCTTACACGTAACTATGCAAGTCATGACGGAGTATTATATAAAAGAATGTCGAACAGGATGCAACTCAGATGTCTCAAAGAAAGATGAAGCTGAGGAGGTGATGAAAGAAATTCATGTAGGAACATGTGGATCTCATATGAATGGGATAATACTAGCCAAGAAAATAATCAGACAAGGGTACTATTGGATGAGTATAGAAAAGGATTGTATTAGGACAATAAGACAATGCCATCAATGTCAGATCCATGGGAATCTTAGTCACATGCCTCTAATAGTACTGAATAGTTTATCATCCCCTTGGCCCTTTACAGCATGGGGAATTGATATCATAGGAGAAATAAGACCGACCGCATCAAATGGGCATAAATACATAGTAGTGGCAATCGATTACTTCTCGAGATGGGTAAAGGAAGAATCTTTCAACACTCTGAAAGCAAAACAGATGGCACAGTTCATTGAAAAGAGCCTTATCTACAGATAGGGGGTTCCACATCATATTATGATAGAAAATAGGGTTCAATTTCAAGCAGAAATAGTAGAGTTGTCATAAAAGTATGGGATTGAGCACCATAAATCTTCACTTTATCGCCCTCAAGCTAATGGAGCAGTGGAAGCAGCTAATAAAAATGTCAAGAAAATCCTTTCTAAGATGGTTAAAACTTACAAGGATTAGTCTGAATATCTTCCTTTTGCCTTGTGGGGATATAGGACTACAGCTAGAACTACCACAAGCCAAACACTATTCTCATTGGTATATGGTTGTGAGGCAGTTTTGCCTAAAAAAATCGAGATTAAGTCCTTAAGAGTAGTCATGGAAGCTAAAATAACTGACAATGAATGGGCATATAAAGATATGATCATCTCGTATCTCTAGATGAGAAAAGGATGGATGCTTTATTCTACACTCAGATATATCAATGAAGGATAGCAAGGGCATTCAATAAGAAGGTCAAGCCTAGGAAGATCAAAGTTGGAGATATGGTGTTGAAATAGTCTAGAGCCGTGGTGTTCAATCCAAGAGGTAAATTTAAACCAAATTGGGAAGGCCCGTACTTTGTCAAATCAATCCTACCTAAAGGAGCTGCTAAGATATCAAATATTAAAGGGAATGAGTTTATGGAACCTGTTAATCTAGATTGCCTCAAGAAGTACTTCCTATAAAAAATACGAATAATAGTAAAATAAAGAAAATAAACTTCGCTGGCTAGAAAACCTGAAAAGGCTAGTCAGACAACAGTTAGGACATTCCCGTTGTTCAGAAAACTCGTAAAGGGCTGACAGGAAAAAGTTAGGGAAATAAATAAAAGGGAATGGTCCCGCTAATTAGAAAATCCGTAAAGGGCTAGTCAGGCAAAAATTAGGGAAATAAAATATAAGCAAAAAATATTCAGTTATAAAATATATGAGGACTAGCTGATAATAGGAGTCATGTCATGTGATGTATTCAATGTACTCATTTTGGCCCTGATTAATGAATGAAATTGAAATTGAAGTTTTGTTAAACTTTGCATGTCCTTATTTATTATAAAGCATAAGTACTTGAAGGAAAAAAAAACTTAAGAAAGCCTAAGACTAGTTCTATGAGACCATTCTATCTAGTGATGCCTTTGTTTCTTCCTTTGCGACTCATCATACAAAGCTTGAGTCCTCTTGTACCTAGCAAATCCTGGTGGTTCTATCTTTTGGATAACAATCCAAGTTTTGTAATCATCATCAGTAGTCACATCAGCATCCAGGTGTATGTTCCGTTTAAGAGCACTACAAGGCCACAAGCTCCTAATCTTATCCAGAGAATCTTGTCTTAAAAGAAAGCCTTCAAAGTTAGCCAGAATAGTAATAATGAACTGAGGGTGACCATACTAACGACAAAGGTGTAAAGGGGTAAAAAAGGTAGAGAAGTGCAGCCCTGGAATAGGAACACAGTGATCATATAGCTCAATAGTCATGAACTTCAATCTCCACTAAGGGCAGACCCATGTGATCTCAGCATCTAAAATCTTCTTTAACCAGTCAACCCATTGGTTCGTAGAATATTTTTCCTTCATTTTTAAGGGATGAAATTGTAGCTGATGAGGTTGATAAGTTAAAGGATTGAGAGGTACATTAAGCAAGCTTAACTTTTCCTGTAACCAAATTAAAAAAAAAGGTATAACAATAATAAAATAAAAGCCCGCTAAATTGAAAACTCGAAAGGGTAGCTTCGGCAAAAGTTAGGGCAAGCCTGCTAAGCTGAAAACCTAAAAGGGTGGCTTAGGCAAAACTTAAGGAAAAATAAAATAAATAAAAGTTTTGGTTGTATACCTGAAGAAGAAGTAAACTACCTCAAAAATGGTTATAAGTCTTAAAATTATCTAGCCTAATGATGGTCTCAGTAAGGTTAACTGGCATAGGGTTAGGTCCAAGTTCCACCTGTTTGAAAATACTGACAATGCGTGTATCGGCATCACCATGATGAAAAAACTAGCAAAAATTGAGCATATAAGCAGAAAGTAACTATTCTAGTCCAAGAAGTAGTGTTCTTGTCCCGAGTCCCACAGATGGTGATCAGAGAACAAAGATTGATGGCCCCAAGGTTATGCGCATACACGTAAAGATCATATGGGGGCAAATCAAAGAACATAACCAATCTGCCAAGAAACTGCATCTCTAAATCAGGAAGGGCTATCATAGCAGTCGAGTTTAATGTGCATCCCAGAATAGCAACAAACTCTTTAATCATTGGATAAAGCTCTTGCCCATTAAACTTGAATACATGGTCCTTGACATCCCGAAAGGTAGCAGCAACATGTAGGAGATTGTTATCGATAGTTAGGTGCTAAAGAGATTTCAAGGATTTGATGTGGAAAGGTTAAAGCTTATTCCAGTCATCACCATTGAGACTTTTAAGAAATTTCTTCATTATTTGGAGAGATGCTTGAGTCATGATGAGGGTGTAGAGAATGAAGGAGAATGCCCCTTATATGGTCTTATATAGGGAAAGAAGATAAGTTTATATGGGAAAAGGATTCTTTGAAAAGGATTAATGGATAATTAATTAAAAAGGATAATGTTCATTAACTATCCTTTTTTTAATTAGTTATTTATTAAGGATAAAAAAAGAAGAGAGGAAAGAAAAAAAATCCGTTAAGATGCAAACACATTTTCAGTTTTATCATTGTTCGAGACAGTGCAGGAATAAAAACAGTAGTTAGGAATACAGAAAACTCTAAATCACTCATCTTGAGCTCTAGTATCAAGCTATGGGCTCCATCCTCTGGTAGGGTCATCATTATGATAATTTTCTGGAGGTCTAGTAGATGAAGTCCCAACACTGTACGGATTAAAGCCCAAGTCTGCAAGCTGCCGATGAAGCATCTCATTCTCCCGCTTTAGACTGCTAGAATAGCTCTATATCATATCATATGCATTTCATTCATAGCATGCATACATTTTTCATTTTCTCAGTGTAGACGCTTACCCCAACTGTCTGTAACCTGCATCATGAATAATCTCTAAGATGAGGCAAGTCCGTATAGATACTCTGCCTATGTCCGAGGAACCTGTTTTGTAAAATTTTTACTAATATCAATGTCAAGTGTACAGATCCATACAAGAAATAAAGTAAACGGACTCATATGAGAAGCATTTGGTGGATAAAAGCTAGGAAGCTGAGCATCCTCGAACTGCATCTGTTGCTCAACTAGAGCTTGAACAGTGGGAGCCCAGTAGAACATAGACTTGTCTAGAAGAGAGACATCACCAAGCTTAGCACCGACAAAGGCCCCATCACAGCTAGTCCTAACATGTTGTGGACTGGGCCTAGACTCAAACCTCTCAGTCTCAGGGCCAGTCTCAGAATCAGGAATAGTCTCAGTCTCCTTAACAGTCTCAATCTCTACCTCCTCCGCTTCAACAGTAGGAGAGTGGACTTCCTCAAACTGAAGAAAAAAGTTAAAAAAAAAATTATTCACAAAATCCAGAAAGATAATTGAAATCATTAGGAGATACCTCAACATCACCAATAGGAATCTGCTCTAAAAGGTTCTCTTTGATATATTGTCGATAATGGCGGGATCGCTCAAGCAAAGTCGAAGCATCATGCCCCTGCAGTGCCTCCCTCAACTCTAATCCAGCAAAATCAGAACTCCATAGCATAGAAGCAAGAATATCAAAAGGGACACGTCACTTAGTAGGTCCTGCAAACCAACGATATACTCGCTCTCCAAGATACCACATCTTGCAACCATATCTAGGAAGTAGAATCCTCAGTGTCTCTAGCCTCGCTGCACCAGCCATGAAGTCGTATCGTTAGAAATCATTTGCACCTTCCAACCAACCAGGATTAACCTACAAATTTTCATTTTCATTAGCTAAATTAAGTTTCATTAACTAATACTAATGATTTTATTATTTTTCTTACCAGGTTCCATTCTAGAGTGTTCAGATGCTCACGATACGTCTGAAGTGTGTTCTTGATACTGGTAAGGCGAGATGAATCCCATCTCTGCATTAAAAGCAGACTCTTATCCAAGCTAATAGCACCAAAACCTTGAACCACCCCAATCTCAATACTCCAGATTTGAGAAAGAAAAGGAATTAGTAAAATCAGAAGAGGGATTAAGAAATATGAAAAATTAAAGGCAAATAAGAATATACATGTAATGCATGCTAGAAGCCACACATGGTCACTGCACCTCTGTAAATAGTATCGAGTCTGTAGTAGAGATAAGCAAGTGCTACAAATCCCCAATCAAGAGTGACGACCTGGTCTAAGTCACGTAGGGGCCCCAAAAGAGCAATGCTCATCTCATGACCAGTCTCACAAAAAAGAGTAGTGCCTAGCAGGATGAGGAGGAAACATCTCACCTTCTGAGCAATCTGGCAAGGAGTAGTAGTGGGTAGACTTCTGAAGCCCTCAACCAGAGAGGAAAGAACTATGTTTTTACGGTTCTTCCACATTAGGAAAAATCAAATCAAATCACGCACAAACTGACTCCCACTCCCCTCAGGAAGGTTGTAGTAGTTAATGTTAAAGGGTATAGGAGTCCCTCCAAATGCGATACCAGTAATAGTAGAGAAACCCATAGGTGTTATTGTCAACTCACCTACACGGGTATAAAAGGTGTGAGTGGTGTCCATCCACCTCTCAATCAATGCAAATAAGGAATAATGATATGATCTACCCTGAGTAGTCAGAAGAGCGACAATGAAACATCTGAAGCTAGAGGCCTAAATGATCTACATCACATTCTCTGGCAAACCATGAAACAACTCTAGAGCCAAGTGGAAGCATCCCGTAAATTTCAGTGGTTCTGAATAAAATTCAGAAAAGCAAAATCATTCTCTACATTTCTTTTATCTATTAATTTATTTGTTCATTTATGTGTAAAAAAAATTTTTGGAAATTGGAAAAACCAGAATTTCGATCAAAATTTTGGATTTTCGATCGGAAATATGTAATGCCGATCAGAATTATGGATTTTAGATCAAAAATTCGTAATTCTGATCGAAATTCTAGATTTCTGATCAGAAATTCAGTTTTCTGATAGACAATTTAGAAAATTGATATCGGTCATGCACGTAATTTCGATTGCTCCAACTGTTTTCCAACATTTAATTTGAATTTTTTCTTACATATCCCAGTTAATTTTTAAATTTAATTTAATTAGCATGCATTTAAATTTTACACTATAAAATTTAATCATTACAGCTAATTATTTGAATTAATCTTGCAGAATCAAGCATAAAGGATAGAAAAAATACCTTATTGCCAATCTATGAAGACTTGTGAAGATGCAAACGGGTCAAAGGAAGGATGATATCACATTCTCATAGTCCAAGTCTATTATGTGGAAAACATGGACTCAAAATAATTAGTTATGCTTGCGTTCCTGCTCTCCCACATGGTCCACGTTACGGGTGGACCATCAGATCAAATGGATTGAAAATCAGACCACAAATGGTAAAGAAATCAAGAAAAGAAAAAATCAAAATCAATTGGAAGAAGAAAAAAAGAAAAGAATAGGAAGAGAAGGGAAGTGATCACGAAAGGGGAAGGATATATAAAATAAAAAATATCCATTTTAATCCTTCCAATTTATTTACATTTTTATCCAACTTTTCTTTCTTGAAATTTGGTCCATAATTGCATTCAGATTAGGAATATGTTCCCAATTAAATCATGTCATTCATCAAATTAATAATTCATTGAATTATTAAAACTGCATAATCAATTTGTGATTCTAAATTTTTTCTCAAGTACATAATATAGAACAAGATGATAAAATTCATTTTTTGCATTTTACATGCATCATTTCAATCAAAAGATTCATATGCTGCATAGTAGCTATAATATGAATTTCAAATGATTATGTTATGTGCGGTACACTAGTCATAACCTTCATTATGTTATGTACTGCATAGGAGTTATGACATAAACTTTCAAATTCATCGTTACTAGATGTTCCATAGGAACTATAGCAAGATTTACAATTCATCATCACTAGACGTCCCACAGGGAGTATAGTGTGCATCGTTAGACGTCCCATATGGAATATAATGAAATTCATCATTGCTAGACGTTCCACAGGAACTATAGCAAGTTTTCAATTTATCATCACTAAACGTCCCACTGGGAATATAGTGTGCATCGTTAGACGTCCCATAGGGAATATAATGAAATTCATCATTGCTAGACGTTCCACATGAACTATAGCATGTTTTCAATTTATCATCACTAGATGTCCCACAGGGAATATAATGTGCATCGTTAGACGTCCCACAAGAAATATGATGAAATTCATCATTGCTAGACGTTCCACAGGAACTATAACAAGTTTTCAATTTATCATCACTAAACTCCCATAGGGAATATAGCGAAACTCATTCACACAAAGTCCAACAAACGTTCAGTAGGAAATATAGTGAGACTTGTCAAGTGTCCTAATTTCTTTCCTTTGAAATTGTGTACTTTTATTGCTTTACCACAATTTGTCAAGAAAATAGCGATAAATTGGGAAATTGGGTGCTTACAGTTGCCCCCCTTTATCATTGTGCATAATTGTAACATAAGCCCCTATGATGAAATTCATTCAAAAATTGAACCTGGTTGTCGATTTTCTAGACTTTAGGAACTAAATTGCAACATTTTTTAGGATTTGATTACAAAGAAGTCAATTTTTCAAGGGTCTTTTGGTAATTAAAAAAAGGGTCGGCATTTAATGCCAATTGACATTGGTGTAATACCGACCAGCATTGTGTAATGCCGATCAGCATTACACAATGCTGACGCGTAAAAGTCCCATTTTTTTTTATTTTTCACGTATTTTTTCTTATTTTTTATCAATTTTTTCAGTTTTTTGATTGGTTAAAAATTGAATTTTATTATTATTTTTATTTGAAAAAGATTTTGATGCATTCAAAACACGTAAATAACTTTCAAAAATCAAATTATTATCACTTTGTTTTGAGGAGATGATTCTGTTCCTCCAAAGGAGGAAGTCAGTACACACAAACTCTACTTTAAAAAGTAAAGAGTCTGCGTGTGTGGGGGATTTTTTAGATTCAGAGAGATGAAGAGAAACTTAAATGCAGAGACTGAAAAAAAAAACCAAAAACCCTAAAATTTAGACCTGAAGAACACCTCGCGTGTCTTTCAAAAAGCCCTAATTTTAGATACTGTCAATTTCTTTGAATGTAATCAAATCCCAGTCCAAAATCAACAACAATTCAATTTCAATGGTGAAAATCCTATTCTGAGGTGCTGAAAAAGGCATTTGTATAGCATCATCACAGTGTTCTTTTTTATTCGTTTCTTTCCTTAATGATTTTTATTTTATTTTTATTATTGATTTGAGTATTAAATTTCACTAATCTAATTTTTTTTGTTTGTTTATTTTGATGTTCGATTGTGGATTGAGGAGGATATTGCTTATGTTCAAATGAATAGAAGATCCATGGAATGCTATGGAATAATCTGTACTATTTTCCAGTAGATATTAGGGTTTTAATTTTCATTTTTCCTTTATGTGTTATGTGTAGTTATTTTAATTCATGGGTGTATAATTGTTTAATTTTAATTTTTGTACGTAGTTTGTAATAGCCCCAATAGTGGAAATAGTAAAAGATTTAATTTTCTGCATTTGAAATCCATTAGTAATTAGGTTCAATTGGGTAAAAATTAATTAAAATTAATGGTGGTAGTAGCTTAAATTAGGGTTTGCATGTAATTAATTTAGGGTTTCTAGAAAATCACTATAATATTTGTTTGATCCATTTTTTTGTGTTTTATTTGTTTTGGGGTTATTTTTTTTATGTTTTTATCCTTTTGGGCCCCAGGCCCGTGTTTAGGTCTAACCCATTTAATAAATAGGCCTAAAAATGATTTAGGGTTTTAAATAATTAAAATTAATTTAGGCCTATTAGGTTAATTAGAGTTTAGGCCCACTTAGATAATCAAAACTTATTTAGACTTAGCTCAGCCCACTTAATTTCATTTCTTTTAAAATAAATAGACCTAGTGTTATGGAGCAGCCAACACACCAAGTTCAAAGAATTCAACATGATGAAGATGAGCATGGTCAAAAAGGCAAGGATCAAGTTCAAGAGGTTTTGAGTCCAATCAGCATGCCTCAAAGACCTATAACAAGGTCTCAATCTAAGAAGCTTCAAGAAGCCTTAATACATCATCTACAAGGCTTAGTGAACTTAGCTAGTGAAAGTTTACAAGGACACTAAAGCTTTGTGCCAAGTGTAGCTCAAGTTCAGTACAACTTAATTCAAGTCTAAGTTATTAATGGGTTTAATTAAGTATATAATGGGCCTCATTTGTTATGGGCTGGCTGAATATGCATGGGAGAGTTATTTAAGCATTGTTATTTAGGTTTAATTATATTAAATAAGGGCTGGATGAATTTGTTATTTTAAAAGCCCATTAGTTTTAGTTAGTTTAATTATTCTTAAAATAGGAAGTATGTCAAAATTCCTATTTGAGGTCTGATTAGATTAATTTCCTATTTTTGTGATTAGGGTTATTAGTTTTCCTTACTCACTAAGGAAAACCTTGTAAAAGCTATATATATATGCCTTAGACGAATTTTATTATTCAGAATTGAAGTTTTAAAACCTAAAGGCTGTTTTGCTTTTATCTTTGTGTTCTTATGTAGAATACATAATTTAAGGAACATTCAAGTAGATTGATCATCTTCTTGTGAAGTGTTTTAAAATTGGAATTTAGAAACGAGTTTTCTTTATTCTAATTCTTTGATCATCTAAGTAATATGATTTCTAACCATTCTTAGGGGTTGTTGCTGAATTGACTATTGGGGTTTTCAAGTTAATGCTTCGGGGGTTTGAATACATAAAGGGGTTCTCAAGCTTATTCTTGGAGGTTCCATATCACCTAGGCCCATATTTCACTTAAAATAAAACCAAATTGGACTTAATCCCATTAATTTAACTTTCCTTTAAAATTGAATAGACTTAAGCTCATTCTTTAGACAAACTAAAATAAGTAGATCTAGGCTCACTAATTAAAAATGTAGGCCCACTTTTAGTCTCTTTCTCACTTGTAAATAAAATGTAAATCTAGCTAACTTTTTAATAAAATTAACATAGTTTAGACTTAGGGAAAATGCGACCTTGAGTGCATTTTTTATGTGTAATTTTATTAACTAGATGCTTAGGGTTAGATGGCTATCAAATAGGGTTTAATAAAATTTCATGTAATTATAGGATGAAATAATCATTTATAAAATTATTCTAAATGAACACAAGACTAAGAGAAGTTAGTATTTCATATCCAGAATCTCTTGGTTATGGTGCTAGCTTTCTTTTAGGGAATCGAGTACCACCTTTTTTATTTGTCCCAGTAATTACCCTAGGTGGCAACTCCTCATCTCCACGCCATGTCTCTATGATAGTGGTTAATGTGTTCTCTAATGCCCTGAGCCTAAACAGTGTCGCGGTTGCTAAAATCTTGAATGCGCGCTAAACCCCATTGTCTACATGTATGAATGTTTTGACATAGCCATATGGGCACACTACAAAGTCATGTCTATATGAATGAACTATAATAAAAATAAATTCCATATACATGAACCTTACTCATTTATCTTGTTAAATTTTAACTAATTTAACCACTTCCAAATGAGCCTATTTGAATAATTTAGAAATTATTTCTAGTTGAAAATTATTTATTTATTTTTATTTCATCTTAAGTCAATCTCTTAATACCTAACATGCATGAGATTACCAAATTTGTGTTTACAAATGGAATAAAAAACTTCTAACATGACTCAAAGAAAACAATTTTGAGAGTTTTCTTCTAAAGTCACATTAACAACCTAGAAATGCAACTTTGAATTGATATTCTAGAACATTTTGAACAATCAAACAATAAGCTATGATTTATAATAAGATTCTATAGATAATCTTATAATTTAAGTTTAATCCTAAAAAAAACTTGTATACATTTCATCAAGTGTCAATTGATAACATTGTGGTGAATTAATAGAGTGTGTGTGTATGTGTGTGGATATAGAGTATGATGAGCTATGAGAAAGATAAGTGGTATATATATATATATATATATATATATATATATATATATATATATATATATATATATATATATATATATATATATATATATATATATTTATGGATACAGAGTATGATGAGCTATGTGAAAGATAAGTGGTGATTGGCCAATATATTGATAACTGTCTTTGGGACAATGCATAAATTCATTATGCCCTTAGGGAAAATTTATATGGTTATACATATATGCATACATTGTATTTGAATTACAAAGATATGTAATATGACAATTGTGATACGTATGAGATACAAATATGAGATAAGGTTATGAGATATTATTACATAGATATAAAGATGTATGATACTTTAAATTATGAGTATATATTTATCTAAACACTTGAAATGTGATACAACATTTAGAAACTTATAATGATTTACTCATCATAATTGTTTGATAATGCAAAGAGTAATGCTGATAAATCAATTCTTAAGCATCAATATAAATTAGGTGATTGAAATGACAAGAATAGCCTTATGTTTGTCAGAATTGATAAGATGTATATAATAATATGAAAATTTGTTAATTGATACTATATGTTGGATGATAAGAGTAATCATTATTCTAATTATTGGTGAACTCTTTACTCCATTCTTGTAATTTTATACTCTTTTATTTTATTAATGAATTTTGTGATTGTAGAACTCATTAGACTTTTCTTATTCTTGTACTCTCATTCACTCACTAAGTATTTTATTTTCTTGTGGAAATACTCTCACTCCTATATTTTTTTCTTCTAGCAAAGGTTGTATATTCTGTTATAAAGCGTATTGCTTCGAATGCTCGAATGTTTATTAATAAGGAGGATTATCTCAACAGTGTTTATACTATTATGGTTTTGATTCTTGAGACTACAGTAAGTGCATGGGTTATGATGTCTTGGACCTGAGGAGTTGTAGATTATCTTATCATTTTTGCTTATTACTAGAATGTGATGTGACCTAAAAAAAACTTCACAATTGTATTTTTGCTTATATGATGGGCCACTATAGGTCTGCAAAGTTGGAGTTATACAACAGGGAAACTTATATTCTTTTTGGTGTATATTTGTACATATTCCTTAGTATCCCATACTTGTATATATATAGACTATAACTGAGATGTACAAGCGGAATTAGCTTAATATAAGCAATATGTATCTTGTCATCACTATCCTTTTGATATATGATGAATATGGAAATTAATAGTCAATGATTTATGATAATAATAAAGGAATTTAAATACTTAAAAATGGGAGGAAATCTAAATATGGTGATATGGTTATTAATACATATGTTTATGCTTGTGATGTCCTTCTCTGTCTAGATTGTTATTAGTTAGGTCACATGGATGACTACCTGGTGATGGTGATAAGTGGGATTGCACAGTTAGCTAGGCTTGATAGAGTTGGTATCAAAGCATAGGTTTAGTAGATTTTGTAGATGCTAACAAATACTAAATTTTATGGATAATATTAATGAATTTGAGATTAATGGCAAATAATATTAAAGTATTTGATTTTTAAGTTTCAGGAAAGATGACAAGAATTAGAGGTGGCTTTATAAGAGGCCAAGGTTAAGGCCCTGATCATGATAGAGGTAGATGTAAAGGTCAAGGTTGAGGAATCCAACCCAATAGAAATTATCTTCTAGAATGGGCTAATCACTCAACTAGGAGTTATATCACAATGAGAACCATCTCCATCGTTGGGAACGAGAATGATGAAATGCTAAATGCTCGAATAGGTAGCCATTAAGATAGTTTAGTATTGGTCACGTCTGTATCAATTTTTGAAAATATGCTAAGAAGAGCATGTAAAAACTATCAACCTCAACCGCCGATAGTGTAAATGAATGCACCGAATCCATAAGAACCAATAATGATGCACATTGATGCTATTAATTTAGCACACACAGTGGTAACTATAATGGCTAAGAAGAAGAAGTAAAAGAAACCAGAAGACATTATCGACCATGCCAAAAAGTGTGAGGCATACGATTTTCATGGTACATTGGACCCTAATCAAGCTAACAAGTGGGTTAAGAATGTGGAAAAGGCCTTTACTACTTCATAATTTTTGGTGAAAAAAAAAGGCTAAGAATATGTATGACCCAATGTTTGATAAGGCTCATGAGTGGTTGACTCGAGTCAAGAACCTATTCAAAGAGACTTTCACGTGTGAAGAGTTAGAATTATATGAAAAACATAAGATACACCAATGTAGTACAAAAATCTAAGACTACATTATTGAAAAATTAAAACAAGTTATAAATTTAAAACAAGGTTGTAATGATATGTTGAATATATACTAAATATGTCAGACATAAAAGATAGAGTATAAACCTATAAAAGAAAAAGATATGTAGACCTGTTATGGGTCAGTTTGGACACTAAACCAGCCTGATCAAATCCAAAGCTGAAACTGATCAAAATCAAAATCGGCTCGAACCATAGACCGCTGATTTCAGTTTCGATTCTAAACCAAAAAATAATACATATGACTATTGCATGCAACAACTTGTGAAAAGGGGGGGGCACCCTCCCCTTCATTGATATATTTATTTTTTAAATTTTATAAGTAAAATAGAAATTGTAAAAGACAATTGTACCCCCTATAATAGTCATAAACAACTAGTTTATAGAGTTATTTTAGAAAGTTCAAATAATTCATTTTGTTGTCTATAAATAATTAGAGGGGGAAGAGATTTTTCCTTACAAATCAAAAGTCTCTCAATTCTCTCAAAATTCTCTACATATATACATATAATATATATTACTCATTCAATTATAATATAATAATTTATTTATATATTTACTCTATTAATCTATAATATTTTTCATTTATTTCACTCTCTCTAATTTTTTTTAGCAAAAATGGCAAGTGGATGTAGAAGAAGTGGTAGATCAAGATCACAATATTTTAGTGAAACACAACCAAATATTGTTAATTTAGATAATACGATGGATAATTTAGAAGATAATTATCCAACACAAGAAAGTCAAGAAGCTTGTGTGGATGCAATTGAAACAAATATTCCATCATAAGTTGAAGAAAAAACTTTGGTTCAATCACATTTGAACATTTTTAAAGTGCACTTTAAGAGGCAACAAAATGTGGGTGGCGCATTTGACGTCATTTGCAATTATTGTGTCCAACATTATAAATTTCAAGTTGGAGGTGGCTATGACATATTTAGAAGACATTTGATGAGTAAGCATTCAATATAAATTGTGGTTGAAAAAAGAAAATCTTAATTTTTTGGGTACGCGATGTCCTTTTCTTATTCTTATTTATTTTAAATATAGTGATGAACAAAATAAAATAGAATTAGCTAGAATGATTAGAATAAAATATTTATCTTTTAGTTTTAGTGAAAAAGTATGTTTTGTTAATTATTGTAAAAAAGTATTAAGTCCACAAGCTAAACATGTGCCTAAAAATACATTAAAATGTACTTTATTAAATTTATATAAACAAGAAAAAAAGATATACAAAAATTATTTATAAACTTTAATGGACATATGTGAGCGACCTGAAAACTTTATTTTGTGTTTTTGTTGCAGGCCAGGGCATTTTTACAAAAGGAACAAGAAATGTTGAGGCCTCGGGAGGACATGAGACCTTTTGATTTTATTGTGGAGTCACAACCTGATTACTCATGAAAATAAGGGACAATATCAGGTCACTCAACAAGTATCACCCATAGTAGAGATTCTAGGTCTGGAAGATTGCATCTACTTTTTGGCTATTTCTTATTATATAATACTTGTCACATGACTACGACATCACCCTAGTTTCAGAATGATAGTTTATATATACAATACACGCAAAGCATATAACAAAGACAATTGAAAAGACACCATATGGATAAGTAAGTCTTGCAATTTATCTATTCTTAAGATTTAGGGATATGAGGCTTTTGTGAAACGTCAAATCTTAGATAAATTGGCACCTAAATAAGAAAAATGCCTTTTTGGGGGATATCCCAAAGAAATTAAAGAATAAAGTGTTTATTGCTCAAAATGGTGTCTTTTGAAAAGAGAATTCATTTTTAAAGGAACCAGTGGGAGTAAGGTAGAACTCAAAGAAATTTAACAATTATAAAACGGTATTGTACCACCTATGGAAACTCATTAAATCAATAAGTAATTATTGAACCTACAAAAGTACCATAATGCCCAAGAAGGTCTAGGAGGACATGTCATAGCCTTAAGAGATATGGATTTCTCTTAGCTAATTATAATGATGTGATGATTATGAATCAAAATGAACCCACATCCTATCAAGAGAGCATGAATAGTCCTGACTCTGAGAAATGGCTAGAAGCCATGAAATCAGAAATGCAATCCATGTATAACAATCAAGTATGGACTTTAATTGATCCACCTAATTGTTTAAAAACTATTAGGTGCAAATGGGTTTTCAAAAAGAAAATTAACATAGATGGCAATGTGCATACCTTTAAAGTAAGACTAGTTGCAAAGGGTTTCAAGCAAACACATTAGATAAATTATGATAAAACCTTTTCAATAGTTGTTATGCTTAAACCCATATGAATTCTCATTACCATGGATGCATGCTATAATTATAAGATATGGTAAATGGATCTCAAAAGGTCATACTTTAATGAAAAAATAACTGAGGATGTGTACATAATGCAACAAGAGGGTTTTATCAATCTTGAGAATTTTGGAAAGGTTTACAAGCTTCAAAGATCCATTTATGGATTGAAGCAAGCTTCTTGGAGTTGGAATCTTCATTTTGATAAAGCAATTAAAGAGTTTGGCTTCATTAAGAATGAAGATGTTTAGTGGGAGCACAATAGTTTTTCTAGTGCTATATATTAATGACAAATTGCTCATTGGAAATGATATTCCTACTCTACAAAATGATAAATCATGGTTAGAGAATTGTTTCTCAATGAAAGACTTGGGTGAAACTACATATATTTTAAGCATCAAGATCTATAGGGATAGATTTAAGAGGCTTATTGACCTAAATAAAAGTACTTACATTAACAAGCTAGTGAATAAGTTTATTATACAAGATTCCAATAAAGGATATTTGCTAATGTCCCATGGCATTAGTCATAGTAAGACTCAGTGTCTAATGACACAAGATGATTAAGACCACATAAATAAGATCCTATATACATATGATATGGGATATATCACGTATGAAATGTTATGTACTCGATCTAATGTCTTATATGCCTTAAGCATAGCAAGCAGATACTAGTTAGACCTAAGTAAAATTCATTAGACAGTACTTAAGAATATCCTTAAGTACTTGAGAAGGACTAAGGATGCATTTTTACTGTATGGTAGGAATGAAGATGAGTTAGTTATAAATAGTTACATAGATGCCAGCTTCCAATCTGATAAAGATAGTTATCAATCATCGTTAGGTTATATGTTTGTTTGAATGGAGGTGAAATGAGCTAGAGAAGTTTAAAATAAGACATTGTTGATGATTCTACAACAAAAGTTGAGTACATAGCCACTTTATAATTGTTTAAAGAAGTCGTTTAGATCAATAAGTGTATAATTGGATTAGGTGTTATTGCTAGGAATACTTATCAAATGGGCTTGTATTGTGATAATAATGAAGCCATACCATAGGTAAGGAACCTAGATCATATCAGCGATATAAACACATACATAGGCATTATCATCTCATTCAAGAAATTATTGAGAGAGAAGATATGAAGATATGCAAAGTACCAACAAATGACAATGTTGTTAATCCATTAACAAAACCTCTTCCATAACCTAAGCATGAGAGTCATACTAGGCCAATAGGTATTTGATACAATGTTAATTGGGCCTAGTGTAAGTGGGAGATTGTTAGTAACATGCCTTAGACCAATTATATAATGGCCATATTTCAACTTTATCATATTTCAATCTCATTAATAAAGAGGCATTTTCATTATTTATTAATTATAATAAATTCCTTGAATAGTTAATTTGACCTAAAGTCATCAAGTATATGACTTGATAGTAAAACTCTTAGGTGAAACTTGAATTCTATTTTAAATTATCCATAAAAGGCATTATTGTTGGAATAATAATGAATGAAGACTAGTAAGAGGTTAACTAAAGATTATATTTTATTAATCATATATATAAGATATTAAGTCAACTCATAGGTACTTATTTAAGAAATGACGTACTGGATCGACCCAATATGAAAATACTACATGAATAATTATCATAAGTGATTTCCACCACATTATTATTAGTTTAGTCCTCTGATTTAAAATCACCATAGTTTCCTATATAATAAGTTTTGTATTTTGACAAATTTTAACATTATAACAAGATGATGGAATAGATTATTGTTGGTTATAGAATGAGTTATATGAGGAATATGAGTGATTAAGCAAGAATTTGTCCCTCATTTATTCTGAGTAAGATATCTATGAACCCCTTGATCATTTAGACTAAAGATATAAAGATATGGCCTTACTAAAATGAATTAATAAAGAGTTATCAATGTCAGTCTACTTAGGATCGAGAAATAATATGATTGAATAATATAAAGATGACAGTAACCATGCCTTATGTTTAATCAAGGTATTATATGAAAAAAAGGACTATAACACTTATTGTTAATAAGGTTATCGTCCTTCACATGACTTGGGTAGCCATAATGTCCTGTTAGAGGCCACTTATAATATGGGCCAAAAATAGGATTTTAGGCATATTCTCAACATTGTGGGAACTTCCAGGGTTGCACATTTAGAGCAGGCCTAAAATGGACTTGGGTTATCCCACCTAGTACAACTATATATATATCCTTTTGGCAAGTAAAATATTTGAGAAACCCAAGATGAGTTATATATGTATATATATATATTGAGAAACCTAAGATGAGATGGGCATATACATGTCTTTCTCTAGGGTTTTTGCTATTCATTTTTATTCACCTTTTTAGTTTTAAGAAAAGAAAATAGACATATATAGAGAGAAAAAAATGATTTTTTTGAGACAATATGCTAGCATACAAACACCATTTTTTGGTATTCTATTCGTGTGGATACCAACAAAGGATGTAGCTGAATTAATGGCATCTTAATCCGATAAGATATTTGAAAAGCTTAAGGTTGGGTGTCTTTGATATGAACCTCCACTCGTCCTTCCAACCATCTTGCCCCATGTTCATCTTAAAGAGATTTTGGAACCCCCTTTTGAATGATTCAATTAAATTTCATAGATCCTTTTATGATATCATGATTATAATTTTATTTTTCACTGCATGTTTGTATCATAATCCCTACAAAAATACCAAGAATAAGTGAAACAAAGGAAAATAAGCTAAAAATAAATCTTAAGGCAAAAGGTGAGGACTTTAAATACATGGTGTATGTGGCCATACAACAGACATGTAAAGGATCCATATAATGCTATAAAAACACTAAAGAATAGAAAAAAATAGAATCAATATGAAATATTACAAAATATGCAACATGAGTGGATTTAACATGCACAAGTACAATAATGCTTAACACTAGCCCAAAATATCAAAATAACAAAAGAAGAGGGTAAAAGTAGAGAAGGAAATCCAAAATATATATGTGATATTCAAATTGGTCCTCAAAATATTTAAGTAGACTTATTTTGATTAAAAATTAAAGCAACTTTACTTTAAAATAGTGCAAAATAAGTCATCCTCATAACTTAAATGTAAAATGGATGAAAAACATGACTTTCTACCTTTTGAAGCATGCTTTAACAAAGATGGAGCTGGATTTGGTTTAAATCAGTCTAAACTCTAAAGGAAGAGGAATGAAATAGGTTAAATGTCCAAATGGGTGTCCTAAGTCTTTAATTCAGTAGAGTAATGGTATATTTTATTAAAAGAGGTCCTTTGAAAATACATAAATGATGGGCATATATAAAGATACATGCTAGAGGTGCTACATAGGTGCATGCATGGCTTACATATGCTCACATATAGGCCATCCACACTTATGGGTGGTATGAGCTATCTGCGCACACCTGTGGTCTACAAGTGGATACATAAGCCATACACAAAGGCGTGTAGGCCATACACCTATGTGGACAATGTGCACTCCAAGGATTTTTTTTGGCACTTTTGAAATGCTTCCATTTACCTAAATTTTAGGGCTAAAGGTCTTAACTTTATAGGTTTTGGGCCCTCAATTATGAACTTTAAATGTTTGAAGGATGAATTAGAATGGTCCAAAGGGCAAAGGCACGTATCTTTTGTCCTTCCACACTAATAGGATTTCATCACTAGATTTATAGAGAGATTATCAAAACTTTAAGGATGACATTATGAAATTTAAACTTGTAGAAATATGAGAGGATAAAACATTATTTAATATAATAAATATTATAACCAAAATAAAAATAAAGAACATGTAAATTTGATGTGGTTTGAAATTAGCCTACATTTACAAATGAAAGAGAAAAATTCACTAATTAATAATAAAGATATAAGAAATTAATATAGAGATCAATACTCAACTTATGAACCCAATTGCACCCAAATATTCTCATATCTAAAGCTATACACAATAAAATAATTATGAGGATAATTTTATTAGATTAAAATAAAAGACAATATGCTTACATCTCAAACACTATAACTTGGATACTTTTGGCTTATACATACACTATTTCTCCTTATTATTCAAAGATTCCATCCAATATGAATTCCTTTTAAACATGGTAAGTAAGAATTGAATTTCTTATTGAAAAAGATTTTCTTAACTTCACTATTAAGTGTCTAACAAATGCTTTTGGACTTAAAATAATGATGTGTTATGGGCTAAATAATTCAATTCAAAATTAAAATCTAACCTTGAGTTGAAGTTTTTTATATTTCCATTAAAATATAAAAGATTTATTCAAAATTTTTCTCCATCTTCTCCATAAATGTCTTAAATATGGGTGTTATGGACGCATGAGTGATGAGCACACACCATATCTAACTTTTCTTCTGGGGTCAATATTGGGACATGATTAGTGTGATGTCAGGGCACATAGGCTAAAGCGACCATCTACCAGATGTTATTGATGTGGGAGGGTCTGATTGAATAGGTTTTGTAGATTGGAGTCACCACCCAACTTTCATTGAGAGAAAGTGAATTAAAAACTCACTTTCTTAATCAGAGATTTTGAGTTCAGGGGGTAAGAGTTACTTATCTTGTTTCTTATTACTCATTGCTCAATTACCCATTACTTCACCCTAGTTTGAATTTTATGATGCATTTGCCACATTTGATTGTTAGTCAATTTAAATTGCATAGGAATAAAGCACGAGGTAGTTGGATTTGATGAGCATTCATCACAAAATCAGCAAATAAACAAGCATTCTCTAATCACATCAATTAAGCAAGTAATAATGCAAACAAGTAGCAAGTAGAACACAAGCATGCAAAACATATCGTTAAACAAAATAAATACGAAAATAAACAAAATAAAAAGAAATAGGGAAAGGGATTAAGGATTACAACTCTTGGAAAAAGCCTATTCTAATAAATACATCCAAAAGAGAAAATAAAAGGGGAATTGGAATTAAGAATTACATTGCCTTGAAAATTCCCTCTTCTATTCTAATGAACATGCAAAACAAAGTTTAGTTTTTCATACACATGCAAGCGCACACCACATTTAAAGCAATATTATATATCATTAATTCATAATAAAGTAATTAAAATAACAAGAATAATTAAACAAATAAACAAACAAGGATGCTAATGAAGATGCATGATACAAGAATTTGAAATTTAGGTATTTTAGTATAAAGTGGTCATTTTTATTATAAAAATAAAATTTTTATAATAAGGAAAAATGCAAGGAGATTAAAATAAAAGAATAAAAGTGACAAGAGTAATAAAAATAATAAAGATGAAATTGAAATAATAAAGATGATGAAAATGCAATTAAGATAATAATTAAAAAAAATAAAATGCAATCAAAATAACAAAAGTGATAAAAATGCTATCCTTCCCATAAAAAAAGTGGATTTTATGATAAAAACAACAAATTTACCAAAAAGGAAATGAAAATGATAAAAGTAATTAAAAAAAAAAAGCAAACAAGATAATAAAAATGTTATTTTCACTGTAAAAATATGAACTTTATGATAAAAATAAGAAGTTCACCAAAAAAAAAACAAAAGTAATAAGAATGCAAATAAAATAATAACAATGTAATTAATTTAACAAAAATAATAAAGATGCAACTATTACCATAAAAATATAAGCTTTATGATAAAAATCACAAATTTTTCACACAAAAAAAAAATAAAATAAAAATAACAAAAGTAATAAAAACGTAATTAATATAATAAAAGTGATAAAAATGCAATTTTTACCATAATAATGGAAACATTATGATAAAAATAGCAAATTTATCAAAAAAATAAAATAAAAAATAAAAATAATACAAAGGCACTAAAAATAATGAAAATGATAAAAAAAAATGTAATTTTTACCATAAAAATATGAACTTTATGATAAAAATAGCAATTTTATCAAAGAAGAAAATAAAAATAATAAAAATGCAATTTTTACTATAAAAATGTGAACTTTATGATAAAAGTACAAAATTTACCAAAAAAAAAAAAAGAAAAATACAAAAATAATAAAAATGCAATTTTTACCATAAAAATGTGAACTTTATGATAAAAATAAGAAATTTACAAAAAAAATAGAAAGGAGAAAAATAATAAAAATTCAAATAAAATAACAAAAATGATAAAAATGCTATTTTCACCATAAAAATGTGAACTTTCTGGTAAAAATAGTAAATTTATAAAAAAAGACAATAAAAATAACAAAAAAAAGTGAAAATTCATTTGAAATAATAAAAATGACAAAAATGCTATTTTTACCATTAAAATATCAACTTTATGATAAAAATGACAAATTTATCAAGAAGGAAAATAAAGGGAGCAACAAAATTTTAAAAAAATGGAATAATAATAATAATAATAATAATGCTAACTTTAGCACCAAAATATCCATTTTTTATATAAAAAGCAAAATGATGTAAAAATGATGAAAAATGAATATTAAATGCAAAATGAATGCAAACACTCATAGAATCACCCGAACTACCCACTCCTTCTACATATCTTATATCCAAATTTCAAAATTACCACAAAAATCGCAACTGTATCACAAGGTAATAAATAAAGTGCAAAAATGATTAAAAAATGAAAGAAAGGAGTAGAAGGAGAAGAAAAATGAAATGATATGAAAATTTCAATTAAAAATGACTGTGGGATCCTCAGAAGGATTGGGTGATTACCCTTGAAGTGTACTTTGACTTAAATGATGCTAGGTTTGGATTCAAGGTCTAAATCCTAAGAAAAATGAAAAATTTGGCTGAAAGTGTTTAGGAAAAAGGGTCTCCACTTGTAAAGAAGAGGTTATTTAAAGAGAGGGAAAGTCCTAAAAATCATTTAAATGTAGTAGTCTTTCCCTTTCTATGAGAGTTTTTTGAAATATGTCTCAAAAGTCCTCTAAAAAAGGTAAAATTAAGATTTTTATGGGTTATGGGTCATGACCCACAGGTATGGGTCTATGACCCACGTACCCAAGACCCACACCCATGCATCAGGCTGACCCTTAGGCTCCTGGATCCCGTTTTTACCCATTTTCGACCATTTTTAGTTCATTTTGGGTATTTTGAACCTCGAGTATGTGTTTTGGGTATTTTTTGGGATTTTTACCTTGTTTGAGCACGCCTAGGAAGGCTTCTAAAGAAGTTTTCCCCTATCTAGTAAAAAAGAAACCTTCATCATCGAATTTTTAAAAGACTACTAAAATTTAGGGTATCAACAATAGGAATAACAAGACAAGTAAAAGAGATACTTAAAATTACTTTTCAAAATGGCTTCCTCAATAAATCACCAAAATTGACTCCACCTAAAAGTATAGTTAAAGTAAATGATAATATAGTAGTTCTTGTCGTGGTAAATCATTATGACTCATATAATTTATTAATGCATTTAGCTTGCATTGTCATAATTGCACCTAATAAAATATCCAAAACTCTATCTCCCTCAACGAACTTATAACCATCAATTTCTAATATGGATAATGTGTTGATCATTTTCATGATCAATGAATAATTACTTATATTTTGACCTTAACAAATTATTTTTGATGTACTAATACATGTGCTTGAGTGTGTACATTAGTTAGTACTTGTTAATGATTAATTAGAGTAAAACTTTAAGTTTTTTTAAGCATGCAAAGGTGCTCGAGAGTAGCCATTACCAATATGAGCACCTGCACAACCCATAGCCCCTTAAAGTCCTCATGATTTCAAGTTTCTAATACTCCTCATGATCCCAATCACAATCGTAAGGAATTAAGACGCGATTGTGATAACGTCCATTAAGATCATGAGCCAAAAGTCCTTCAAAATTGTAAATTTCTAACACTCCTCATGATCTTAATTATAATCTTAAGGAAGTCAAGCCAACTTGTGATCAATTAAAAACTCCTAACCCTCAAATCCTAATGCTCATTGTAAGAGGAGTCACAATCGTGATTATATCAGCCTCACTTATAATCTTCAGCATTAAAAGAAGACCTAACTTCCAGTATTCCTCATGAGCCTCACCATAATTATAATAGAACCAATCATAATCACTAGGATGCAAATCATGATCGTGATCATGCTCACAAGTAATCTGTCACTTCTCTAATGGCTAAAAATTGAATGCAATAGCTACTTTTTCATTCCTTAAGATCGTGAGCATACTCCTCATGATTGTGAGCATGTAAAATCCTATAAAAAGCTAAAATAACATTAAATGAAGGAGACATATGAAGATGACCAAGATGGACTCCAATAGTTATTCTCAGTCTCTAACTATTTAAAAAAAAGTCTTGGACTTCATTTATGATGTTAGATTAGTTATTGTGAGAATTGAGTGCCTAGAAAGTCTATTGCTCTCAATTTATCTTTTAAAATTCTCATTGTATTCTTAAACTCTTTTGTGTGTGGGTTGTGATCTAGCTTTATATTCTTCTTCATCTCCTTTCTTGGATTAGCAAAGGGAAGTGAGGAACTAAAATTAGAGGAATTGGTTAAAGTGTAAACCATTAAAATACTTAGGAATTAGGTCATAGTTTAGTTTAGCCAAGAAATACTTAATTTGTGTAAAGGTTAAAGTTCAACCATAAAACTCTTTATTGTAATCAATCCAAGGAAATAGATTAGTGGTTGGTGTAAAAAATTCTAACTTATGGATAAGTTCTGTGGAGATGTAGATTTATTAAAAAACTGAACTCCTTAAATCTATTGTGTCACAATTCTCTTCATATCTTGCTTTTAATTTTTCTTGTGTACCTTAATTTCTCCTAATCCTCTTTTTAATTTTAATTAGCCATATTCACCTCCCTAAGGCACTTACATAATGAGATAAGATCGTTAAACATGTCTAAAATATGTCTTACACCAAATAAAGTACTTGCTACAATGTTACTGTTATTTACTAACACCCCCTAAATTTTGTCCTAACCTACTACTCTTTCCCTACATTTCAAAATTCAATTACATACTTCATTAAGTTTGATTTCATTAACTATTTTTCCCTTCCATTAAAAACTTATAGGATATACTGCTAATTTGTTGAATATAATGTTAACTAAAAAGAATAATTAATATTAAAATATCAATAATTATATGGAATTTCAAAATTGTCTTGAAGCACTAAAAACATCAATCCTTCCATTCTCACCACCACTTCCTATTGCCTACCATTTGCTTTCATTGCCTACTACCATCGCCTATAGCTTGTCACCATCACTGCCTACCCATTATAACCACTATCCCTCCCATTGAGACCATTGAATTCACACATCATTTTGATGCTAATGTTTTAACCATTATTTGTTTTTCTTTTTTTTTTTGGTTTAATTTTTAAGCATTCAACTAATTTCCCTTTTTTTTCAAATTTTTACCTAAAATTTAGCAGGTCTTAGTTAGTGCAAGTTTTTGGATTTATATACTATTATGATCATTTTGGCTTTGGGTTTGGATATGGACAATATAGTTTCCTCCTAGGTTGTGGTTTTAGTGATGGTGGTGGCAGTAGCTGTGCTATTGGAGGTATGATTGGAATTCAGCTAATAATTAGTGGTGGAGGTGGAGGTGGAAGCAACTGTGGTGGAGTGGAGGCAGTTTTCAAATTAGACTTATAGTTCCAATAGACAGAGAAGGTGGTGGAGGAAGCAGCTTTGGTAGAGGTGGCGGTAGTAATTACAATGGTGATGTGGAACCATATGAAAGACTTCTAATAATCAATTTAATGAGAGGAGAAGGCTTCATCAAAGTAATGAAAATATACAAATAACTTCTAAAAACTAAAGAAGAAACAGGCTTCAAAAAGACCTAAAACTATAAGAAGACAAAATTATAATGGACAATAGCAACCCCTCTAGATAGTGACTTGATTCTTATTTTGAAAATATTACTCTATATGATAGCCATGACATTATAATTTCTTTTTTTGAATATCATAACACTAAAAATATCAATTTTCATATATCTTTAACAATTATAACTCTGTTACCTTAGGAACATCAAAAGCAGATTTTAGATATTTTATGCATATTGGATAAAGGCCATATGTCTACTATTCTAAGTGAAATTGATAGTTGAATAAAAATAAAAATATTGAAAAAAATTGTATAAATTAACAACTTTAAAAATCCAAGTTAACAAATGGCATCATTTATAAATTTATTAAATATTAAGGGTAGTTTTGATTTTTATTTAAATTAATGTTTCTGTTTAATAGAAAGGAAAAATAGTTAATGAAATCAAACCTAAAGGGGTATCTAATTGACTTTTGAAAATGTCGAGATGAAGTAGTTATTTAAGAAAAACTTTAAGTAGGTGTTAGTAAATTACCCACAATGTTATCATCATAAATTCAACTAAACCAAAACTGACATTTTTGTAAGAATGATTGTTAACTATTAATACAAAACCACATTAATAGGCATATAGGTGAAATATCAATCTCTATTATGATAAATGTGATAATCATAATTAAAGTCAAAATTCTACCAGTGGTTATAATTGGTTGTATTTTTAATCACAATAAGGACAATAATTTCAATTTTAACAAAGTTGGACTTTGTGGATTCTTTATACTGATCCTTTTTCTTTAGTTTTTAACAATTGGCCTTTAGGTGCCCTTTCGCTTTACAATAATGACTGGTTTTCTTTTGGTATTTTAAACTATTATGTAAATTTCTCACTAATGCAGCATCTACAATTGTCCTTATATTTCCAACAAGCTTTTGGTCCATAGGCTTCTTTGAATACATAGTCATATTTAACATTTTCCACCTGCAACATAATTATGATGTAAATCAAGCTATCTCTAAATTTTTATACAAGGGTGGAATAGACCAAAACAACTTAAATGCCAAATCTTCTTCTTTATACTTGATTTCTAATATTTTTCAAGTTCATTAGGATGGATGTAAATTCATTAATGTGGGTTCTAAAGGAAGTATCTTCTACCATATTACGTATGTGTAGATAATGATTCATAATAAGTTTATTTAAGAGAATCTTCTCATAAATAACACTTTAAATTTTGCCCATAAAGATGTGATTGTCTTCTCCTGGATAACTCTTAAAAAAAATCTTGTTTAACAAATATAACTAAATGGCTTCCACACCCTTTTTATACAAATCCTCCATCTTTTTTTTATAAATGTAGATGCCAATTTCACTTTCTTTAATAATATTTTATAAAACCCATTGTGTATTTAAAAGACTTGCATCTTTACTTTCCATAGGCCAAAGCTCATATTGTAATCTAATTTCTCTATCTCGAATCTTGATGGCAGCATAATGATCCTAAATAATTTTAAGCTACTTTAATACCACTTGTTAGAAAAATTATACTTATGAAAGCACAAGAGGATTAGAAAAATTATTTAAGATAATAAAGTTGAGAATCAAAATAAAAAAATAGAGAATACAATATTGACATTAATGCGCTAACTCAATAATATTTTGATTAGTCTTTTTTCTTATTACAGAATAGTAAGGGGAATACTTTAAAAAAGCATTTAGGGATGATATAAATGCACTTACAACCCTAGAACCTAGCCAAAAGAAATAGGAGTTGCCACTCGGTATCACCCGAGAGGGGCTAGGCAAACTCGAATCCTCGATTAGAACTAAATTTTCCCATAAGATAAAGCAATTGTGTTTAGATGTCAATGACAGTAGGAGCATACTATTAATAATTTGAGGCATCCTCATACTACACGGTTGCTGAGTAGGGCCAACCTTACTATTTAACACAATGCTTTAAAGAGATATGTATTATTTTGGATCAACTAATGCATGCAAATGCCAACACAACATATACACATAAGCACACTATCAGTAAATATGTGCCTAAGTGCCATTCTTGTAATGTAAAATGACATTGTACTTTTATCCTTATGGCAATAAAATATTCATTTAAATAAAGTGTTTACTTATTTAAGTATTTACCCTTTAGCATTATGTTAAATGAATTTATTATCAAGAGTTAATAACATAAATAACAAATTCATTTAGCACATATGCTATAAAATGTTCGTAGTCATTGGATTAATATATAGGTAGTATTAATTTATAGACTATCACCTCTGTCCAGTTTCCTTAATTTATATGTGATGTCGATAGTGCAAGTAGTGAGTCTCATGCTACTTGATATGAGATATAAAATAGACATGTAGATACTCATATGATGAGTGGATCAAATTATGATGTAAGATAAATGATTGCATGGAAATTCACTTTTGTCAAAAATCACTATATTGGACATAATGGTACATATGGTACTTTGATTTGAGGTGATATAGTTTATTATCACTTACATACCTATAGTAGCCACGTATAGGCATATGGTGTGTGGTGGCTTTAATCAGTTATATGTAAGAATGAGTGATCAACCAAGATGGAATCATTACCTTGAGTGAACCAATATAAGATCATATGCTATCTAAGTTATTCTCGATGAATAAATACCTAGCTATGTCAAACTTGACTTATCCAAAAAGAGTTTCGGTGCTAGAAAATTTTTTTAATATAAGTCAGATTTTATAGAGAATTGAATTGTATATGAGGTCATATGATTAAGGTAATTAGATTTTACTTTACCATAACTCTAGCTCATATCATAATCTTATAATGAATGGATATTGAGTGAACGGTAATTATGTTATATGGTTGTTATGAATTTATGGATAACATTCATTGTTAATTAGTTAGTCATGACATCTATGCTAGGGGTCACTCATGACTTATGGGAACTAAATGTGATTAATTGGATTGTCATATTTAACTTGGAAAGAGTTTCTTATAATATTAAGAGTTAATATTATTTTCCATTTCTATTTGGACTTGAATCTAATAAGTCACATACACGAGAGTTACATTCATAATGAAAATCATTAATGTAATTATTAATTAAAGTTTTTAATTAATTAATTAATTAATTGATTGAATTGGATGTATGCTTATATAAGGATCTAGAATATCTCAAAATCTAATTCAAATGTTAGAACTATTAATTATACGATTAAATATTAATTTGAACATAATTTAATATGTGATATTAAGTTTAGGGACCAAATTGATATTTGCCACTAATACTAGTTTGGATATGGGCCATGAGATAAGCCATATAGATGTAGCTTAATGGATGATGGATGAGCTTGTATATTTATATGTATTAGAGAGATGGGCCTTATTTAAGGTTAAATAAAGCTCACATGTCTAATTAATGGGTGTTGTAAAGATAGGCCCATTTAAAAACTAAATGAGCCAAACTATTTAAAGACCTCTTACTAAAGAAGGTGCCATATAAGCAATACCAAGTGATGGTCACTCTTACTTGGCAACCACCTAGGCACATGCTTTCCATACTATGTGATTGCATGAAGGACACCATGGGAAGGTATCATAAGCATGAACCTTTAGTAAGTGGAAAATCTTTACATGCATGTGGTTGCTTATTTTACACTTAAAGTAAAAAAGTAAACGGACAATCTCTACATGCATAAGGTAGGTTATGTTTCACTCAAGCCTAAATGAGTGGAGGATCTCTACACATGTAAATTAGTCTCTCATATATACACTAAGTTAATGGATGTTCTCTACACTTGAACACTTACCACTTTGCATTAGAGACATTCTAAACATAAGAGAGATCTTAAGAGTTAAGTCTTCTTATTTTTCTTTCTTTCTAAATGTAATGAGTGTTTGAAAAGAGATGTGTTTCCTACATTAGCCCATAGTCATCATTTATAGGGTTTATGAGGCTATATTCATCCATCCATTAGAGGCAACAAGTTCAAGTCAAGGAAAGAGCTGTAGTAAGTTTTGAGGTCACTAAAGGAGGAGATTGTAGGTAGAACTCCATCAAAGGTTTGAAGTTATTCCGATACTTTTTATATGTTTCAAGCTAGAGGCTTCACATTTGGAGAGCTAGGAGCTTGTATATTTACACTAACCATATCCTTAAGCTTGTTGAGCATGCTACCAACATTTGGAGTTTGTAAGAGTTACTAAACTCTTAGATGTAGGTCTCTTGACTTGTTGCATGTTTTAGTTGTATGTGAATCTTTATTAGATGTTGTCCATTTAAGCATGCATGCATTTGGTTATGTAACTGACATGTGATATGATTTTGGGCTATTTGGGATTCTTGCCTTTCACGCAAGGGTTGCATACTAAAGAAATTTTTTAAATTTGAACCCCTAACCGGATTCGTTTTCACACCATACTTCCATTCATAATCCAATGCATATAATCAATCCCTTTACATTATATATATATATATATATATATATATATATATATATATATATATATATATATATATATATATATATATATATATATATATATATATATATGCAATCATGAACATATAAACATGACATCCATGATAGATATACACAATAATACATGAACATGGTAGACATGGAATATCCTAAACTAGCATAGCAAACATGACATTATTAATTCTACATTTCATGACAATCATGGCATAATGAATGTTAACATGGTATAGTCATGATAAACATGTCATGAGAATTTATAAGCATGCAATCCTAAACACTTCATGCAAAATTAAAAGAGAAATAAAGTTAGAATAGCAAATACTTTTACGAATAGCAAATACTTTTACGAATAGCTCTTCCCTTATTGTCTTTAAGCACTAAGATTTGTGGCCATTTATTTATCATTTAAAATATGAGATTTTAAAATAAGAAAAGAAAAGAAATGTAAAATTAATGAAAACTATGCATGAAATGTATAAAAATTCAATATAAAACAACTTATTTTTAACAATTATTTTATTGAAAATCTTCAAAATAATGAACTTTTGG
This sequence comes from Mallotus nudiflorus, assembly GCA_947683625.1. Classification (NCBI taxonomy): domain Eukaryota; kingdom Viridiplantae; phylum Streptophyta; class Magnoliopsida; order Malpighiales; family Euphorbiaceae; genus Mallotus; species Mallotus nudiflorus. Next base: position 2,032,939 of record CANTUR010000793.1, on the reverse strand, counting down.
AGATTTAAAAATGAATTTTAGGAAATTAATTTAAGAACATTCAAGATGATAATTGTTTGAATCACATTAAAGCTTTTAGTTTTTTACATGAATAACCCATCAAATTAGACATCAAAACATAAGTTTTCTACTTTGGATAGATTCAATTCATGCAACTCAAACTAATACACAAATAGACCCTTTAACTTGTGACACGATATCAAATAGGCTCAAATTGAACTTTTTCAACAAATAGGACTCAATACTTCTACTTTTAGTACCAAATAAGTCCAATTTTGGTATCATCATAAGTGTGACAATCAAATTCTCAATAAAAATTAATATTTTTAGTCCTAATTTATTTAATATTCAAAAAAATAGTATTTATAATAGTTTGACTTTTCAAAACCCTTTGTTTAATGTGAAGAGGAAGTGGCAAAAAAGAGAGAGAGGGAGTAGAAAACAAAGAGTTTAGTTGATTAATGTAGATTTTTTTAATATTTTAAATTTAATTTAGTTTAAAAATATTAATAAGATATTCAATATAAATCTTCATTCTATTTTCATAGAATTTGAATTACATGCACAAAGTTTTAATCAAAATTGGGCTTGTTTGTACTAAAAGTAGAAGTACTGAGTCCTATTTGTTGAAAAAGTTCAATTTGGAGCTATTTGATATTATATCACAAGTTGAAGGACTCATTTATGTATTAGTCCAACAAAATATTGTTTTTTCATAATTCTGACAACCAAAATCAAAAATTAAAAGTGAAAAAATTTAAGTAAAAGAAATTATTTGGATGAAAATAAAAATTTTGTATTTGGTTGGATCAAGGATTAAAATTTATTATCACTATAAGCATATATGCAAATATTTCACAAGATTATATCAACACAACACAAGTAAACAATTTCAACAATTAAAATAATATTTTTGAAAATAAAAATTAAAAATTTAGATTATTTCTCGAAATATTTACAAAAAGAAAACAAAATCCAAAATTAAACTTAATAATGGTAATTAAATCAAAAACCAAGAATTTATACGTTTAGTTGTAAAGAAAGAATTAAAATGAGAATCTGAAAGAAAGAATTTTGAAATTATAAATAAAACAACACAAATGTGAATTTTGAATTGAAAATAATAATTTGTAAATATATTTAATAAAAAGATGAGAAAATAATACATAAAAACATATTGATTAGAAAGTCATTATTAAAATAAAAAAAATTAACAAAAGAGATGATTATAGGGATAAAAAGACAGGATTGAAACAATATGAATATCAACAAGCATATAACTTGAAAAATAAAGAAGCATTATAATTATTGCACAAAAATGAGTCAAAAGTATATAAAATATGGAATTTGAAATACATATATGGAGCAAGAAGAGTAGAGATTAAGGTGATATCAATTATGGTGACATGAGCATATATAAAGCATGGTATAAAAAGAATAACTATGTTAAAGTTATAGAATATTCAATTATCAATATATAGAGAATAAGCAAGAAGATATATATATATATATATATAAAAGAAATTGATGAACTTGAACAATATGAATAATAAGCAATAAATAAAAGTTCTTGGAATATAAATGACAAGAAAAATAAATGTTAGATGTTAGTAGAAGTTAATAACTTGTAAAGTTCGAGAACTAATGAACTTATAACCACTAATTTTTAATGTAGACAATAAAAAATAATTCTTGGACATGTCTGGAATATATAAACCACCCAAACAAAAACCCTACTACGTTGTTCTGCATCTCCATTCTAACATCAATAAAATTGCAAGAATGGTTATTGCTCATTTATACAAAATCACCATTAACCAGTTTATAAGTGAAAAATCAATCTCTAATGAGAAAAATATGATAATCATAATCAAAATCAAATATCCATCCTTGTTGAAACTTGGTTATATTTTTAGTCACAACAAAGTTGACTAGTGCAAATTCTTTATGCTGATATGTTTTCTCCAATTTCCAGCAATCAGCCTTCACATATCGTTTCCTTTTGCAATCCAACAAAATTTTTGTCCATAAGCTCATTTGAATACAAAGCTTATTTGATATCCTCCATCTTCAATGTATTCTTAGTATAAATCAAGGTATCTTTTGTGTGATGGAGAAAGAGATCGAAGTAGCATAAAAGTCAAATCTATTCTTCATACTTGATTTCTAAACTTTCCAAATCCATCATGATAGATTTAGATTCGACAATATGGGTTCTCAAAAAATACTTTCTGTCATATTAAGAATGTGCATATAATATTTTATTGGGAGTTTCTTTGAGAGAGTCTTCATCACAAATTGTGCTTCAAGTTTGACCCATAAATAACGATGCAACAGCCTTCTCATGATCAATTTCTTGCAACACCTAATGTTACTAAATGACAACCATGATCTTTCATCCAAATTATCCATTTTTTAATTTGGTCATTTTAGACCCTAATTTCTCACTCCGTAATGAATCCCAAATATTTTTAAGCTACTCTGATACCAATTGTTAGAAAATTTAAACTTGTAGAAGCATAAAAAATTATTTGAGATAATAAACGCGACAATTAAAATAGAAAAAAAATGATAATATACAAATTTAATATGATTCAACGTAACCCTACATTCACGGATGAAAAAGGAGCAAGTTAACTAACTAATAACAAAAATATAATAAAATAATATGGAGATCAGCACTTAACTCTTGAGCCCACTTGCAACTAAACAAGCTCAGCTCTTGAAGAGTATAATCATGAGGATTAAATTTTATTGGATCGAAAGGTTAGACTAAAAGCAAACATCTCAAATTAATATATCATTCAAAAATTTCCTTTCGAGAAGAGTTTAATTTCTTATTAAAAAATATCTTTTTTCTTGGCCACTAAATATATGATAAATGCATTTAAATTTGAATAATGGTAGGTTTTTAACTAAATAATTCAAGCTACAATCATTTTTTTTTTCCACGGATTGCAAATGATAATTTGGATTTGTTTGTAATTTTAATATGCATGCAAAGAGCGACATGGATTCTCCACATTGTGAATCAAAGCTTCATTCCTGAAATGACTACAATTGAAATCGATATTCAACCCCAGTTTTATTTCACCAGTGCTTTGTCCCTGAAATGAATACAATTGAAGTCAAGTTTCAACTTCATACTCTGAACATTCAGTAACAGCATCTAAACAATGGCAACCAAGTTAGTTTAGAACAAAGCTTGGTCTGTACATGATGGACCTGGAAAAATAATCTTCAGGTTGCCATTCAACCATTGCAAAGGCCATTCATATAATAGGAAGCTAATAATATTAAAATCAAAATGGTAACAAACTCATAAAGCTACTCAATCAAAACAGCAAATATAAAATATTAACTGGCATTAAATTGAATTAATTCCTAAGTGAAGTAAACTCTGTAAAGTGGCTATACTTTTCACTCTAGACTTCAAAAGGACTGCGCAATCAGATATATGCTCCTATTCACCTACAGCTGAAAGAAATAACATTTATAGACTATACAGATTGGATTTCAAAGTGGGTAGCTCCTCTATGTACAGAACATTGGATCTTATGATCATTACATGTGGTAGCCATAGTTTTGATACCCCATTGAACCTCCATGACTAGGAAAATGGCTAGCCAGGGGCATTGGCATGTCTTGCATTACAGAGGGTTGCTGAACTTGAGCACCACCAGATGGAGGGATCCAACTTTGATCAATAGGAAGAGCAACTGATTCGTTATTGACAGTGGTGATGTCATGAATGCTTGAACGTTTCCTCTCTTTCTTGATAGTCATAGCATTCTGGCGAAGAAAGTACTTCTGGGCATGGCTAGCAACCTGAGTTGGTGTTCTTGTGATCACCACATTCCTTGAGATGCTTCTCCAGTCACCCTTTCCATATCTACTCAGTCCCACCAAAAATAACCTGTAATCAAACCAAAAACAAACTCCATCAGTATAACACCCCTCATTATTAAGACTTATTTCTTTCAACTGCTGCCAACCCAACTCAATCCTTTTACTTAAAATGAATTATTCGAAAAAAGGAAGGAGCTAACACCCAAATTAAATGCAAGTACGAGAGGATGGATCGAATTACAGAACCTTAATCAATAGTTACATTATTTCCACTCCAAAATGAGGTAACAGATATAAATAGTAAATGCAGAAATATATGTATTTAAAATCTTTCAGCATGAACTGTACTCTATCTCTGCTTAGTTGGGTTTTTTCCAATTTTAGAGAACATAAAAGAGAACAGAACAACTCAAAGCTCATTATTGTTGCATTTCAAAACGAATTGAATAATAAGGATTAATTAAAAATAAATAAATAGAAACAAAAATAACTAAAAAACAAAAAAGAAAACCGTTGATTACCTGTGTTCATCTTCTGTCCACGGAGTTCCTTTCTTTCTTTCAGGCTCCGGCTGCTTTGTTTTCCCACCGAATGAAATCTCATTAGAAGCAGTCACCGTAGTAGATTCCCAACTGGACCCAAATAACTCATCTCGATAACAGGGTAATTCAACTCGACCTGAATCAATTTCATCCACATCAGAAACCAAATCACGATAATGTTCCGTCACTTCTTCAACAGATTTCCCCAAACAATCCGCGATTTCCTGCCAGCGATCAGGTAAGTCTTCGGAGAATCGCACCAAAGCTTTCTCGAACAGCTTTTCCTCATAAAGATTCCAAGAACAAGGCATGGTTGGAGAAGACGACGATGACTGAGTCAAAACCCCAGTGGCGAAGTTGTCTTGATACATTTGCTTTCTGTATTTGTTTATTGTGTTAAGAGAAGAAGGTTTCTAGGAGATTTCGCTTATGGTTTTGGTCATTGGTGGGAGATTTGAGGAGGCGGAGTTTATGTGTGTATATATATAGATGTGAGCTTTTTGGGTTTGTTTAGGACTTTCTCTTTAGTTAGTTTTGGACTTTTCCTATCCAACGCAGCATAGAGTTTTAATTGAACACGGTTTTCCTTTTATTGGCTTTTTTCTATAGATTACTTTGAACCTTTTTTTTTTATTTCCTATTTTTGTATTTTTTTTTCAATTTATTTAGATAAAAAGCTTAATAAAGGAAAATATAATTCTGCCGTCCTATGAAGGAATTTGCCATCTTCACTGTTATTATTATTTAGCTCTCTTGCATAAACTCGAAAACTCTACCTTCATAATATATAACCACAATAGTGATATTATGCATGTAATAACTCTTAATTTTTAAATAAAATTTTACTTTTTTTCCTGAAATTTAACATTACTCACATTTATATTTATAAATCAAATATTTATATTTTTAATTTTATTTCTCTCAATTTGTTAAATTTTTCATCAATATCTTATTAAATAAAACATTTCTCTTCTTTTTATTTTATAAAAGCTAATACTTTAATTCTTTGTTTAAAATTATTCTTGATATATTTTCAGCAATATTTCAAAATTAAAAATTAAATTGATTTTGATAAATTCATCAATTTTTATTTTATATTCACTTTTTATATTTGATTTCACCAATTTTACTTTCATTTAAAATTATTTAATTTATATGTTATTTTAATTTTAGGTAAATATATCTTAAAGAAAATAAAATTAATGAAATTAATTAAAATATGAATATAAATAAACTGAAAAAAAAATTATAAATTTAATAGTAGATTTTTTTTAATTTTTTTAATTTTAATATATTAATGGGGATATATATAAAATTTAATTAGTATTGAAATTTTAAATTTAAAATAATTAAAAAAAAATTGAAGGATGAAATTATTTTGTCCTTTTAAAATTTAGGATTTACGGGTTTGATATGTATAAAATGGATGGAGTCAAAAGTGTTTTACTATAGAAGACTAACAGGTAATGGACGGGCTAAAGTGACAAAATTAAAACTATCAAATGTATAAGATTCAATTTTAAAGTGAGAACAGTAATAATTAGGTCAATTCAGGGAGAGAATATAATTTGCTTTAAAAAATTTTTAATGATATTATTATGTATTTTTACATGAATTACAATATATTTTAAAATATAAATTGTTTAAAAATTTAAAATGTATTTTTTACAATGATATTATTAATATTCTAGAAAAATACATTCGTCTTAGTTTTAAAGTTTTGCCTTACATAAATATTTTTAAATTCATTAAAATAATTTATTTCATAATAATATTTTTAGAATGAACTCTATATAAAATTTAGAATAAAAAATAAAAAATTAAATTAATAACCTGTGAAATAAAAAATCATTTAAATTTTCTAATAATATAAATTATAAGTGTAAAACTAACAACAACTAGTAGGTAATCCGCATTTTGTGTGGAATGTAAATAACTCTTCTATTGAAGTGATTCTATATTTCCATTCTTTCTTTAAGTAGGACTTCTAGAATTTATGTGTTCATTTCCTCCTATATGTAGTGCTTCCCAAGCTTCTTGAGTATAGTAAGGAGTGCAATGAGGTGGTTGGTCATTTTGGCTATGGTTTCTTTAGGCTTCATTTTGAAAAGCTTATACTCATATATATAAAGTTGAACTTTTTTACTTCTTACTTGAACATTAGCTTCGTAATGATTTTCAAGTGTTTCCCAAATCTCCTTTGCGAATTGAGAATGTTGCACTTTGCCTCCTTCCTTTCTTGACATGGATGCAAGTAGATGAAGGGATTGATTATATGCATCAAATTTTAAGTGAAAGCATGGTGTGAGCATGGATTCAATTAAGGTCAATTTCGAAAAAATTTTCTAACATGCAACTCATGGATAAAGGCAAGAATCCCAAATGACATAAGATCATTTAAAATATGATTTACACTGCATGCATAATAGGCAACATTTAACAATGATTCATAAAAAAAATAATAAATAAATAAATAAAATACATAACATGTTAAGAGACCAACATCTAAAAGTTTAGTAACTCTTACAAACTCCTAATTTCGGTAGCATGCTTGATAAGCTTTTGGTCATGGTACGTACCAATCTACAAGTTTTAAGATCACAACTGTATAAGCCTCTAACTCGAAACATGCAAGAAGTACTAGAATGACTTCAAGCCTTGATGGAATTTTACCTACAAGTCTCTCTTGTTGTGACCTAAATCACTTGCTAGATCTCATTTTTAGCTTGAACAATGTAGGGCGTGTTGTCTCCAATTAATGGATGAGAGTAGTCTTATAGTTGTACCACACTTGTATAATACACACTCAATGGATGATGGCTATGGGCTAATATGAAGAAAATAACTCTTGTATTTCTCTCACTCGCTACACTTAGAAAGAAAGAAAAAGAGGAAGACTCAATTCTTCCAATTTGGGAATATAATATGCAGATAACAAGTGTTATATCTGTATTGAATTCATGATAACAATGTATACAAAGGTGATATGAGAGATATGCTTGACGTACATCTATTGTAACATAGTTACATAATTACACAAAGCTTATCAAATAATATTCTAATACCCCTCATAAGTTGAATGACATCTTATAAGATGACGAAGCTTATCATAAATAGTAGTGAATGTTGGTTTTAATAAAGTCCTTGACATTACATCAGCCAAATGATCTTTAGAGGAGATAAATCCTATTGTAAGTTGATAAGTTGTAACCTGTTCTCGGACAAAGTGAAAGTCAACTTTAACATGTCTTGTACGTGCATTAAAGGCGACATTAGTTGAAATAAAAATAGCACCTAAATTATTACACCAAATATGTGGAGTATTAGTTGAGCAGACACCAAGTTCCACTAGCAATTTAGAAAGCCATCGAAGTTCAGAAGCAACTGATTATGTGTTTTTGGCATTAATCCTCTAGGTTAATTTTATTATGTTTTCTTAGAATATTTGTTTCTTTAGGTTGATTTTCATTTATTTATTTTAGTTTTTAATTTTCATTTGTGTTGTGTAGGTTTAGGGGTGCTAAATGGTGTGCAAAGGTATGTTTGGATGCATTTTTTATTGATGTTATTATTACCATTATAGGGGATGAGCTGTCGTCGTAGTAGAAAACTCATATCCAAAAGGAGACATTCTGCTGTCATAATAGCCTTCGGGCTGCGACCGTGGCCAAGAGGTGAAGATGAGCAGCTCGCATTCAACTGCGATCATAGCAAGAGAGCTATGGTCATAGTGGACCCAAACTTGAAAATTTTCACACATTTTTATGATGTATTTTGGGGGACTTTATAGTCTATTAAGTGGGAATTATTTTATAGGTGATTTTCAGAGCATTTTAGGTAGAGAAAAATATTGGAAAATGCAGAAAATTTGCACGAGAAACCTAAAAGAAAAAGAGGAGCATGGAAGAGAAGATTGAAGACTCTTAAAACTAGTTTTTATTCTCTTTTATTTCTACTTTATAACTCTATGGGTTTAAGTTGTGTTTATTTTGGATTGGATTTTAATATGTTTGGCTAGGTTTTTCAATTGTTAGGAATTTACTTCTCATCATGAATTAAGTTTACTTTAATTAATTTAATATTTGATTTTTTGCATATTGTGTTCTTAATTTTAATTGTGTTGATGCTTAATCACCATTAACTTATTTAAGGAAAGTTTATAGGTTCAGAAATCATAATCTTTGTAGCCTTAATAACATAAATTTCCTTTTATTAATAAATGGAGACACTATTAATAGTGAAATCCTTAATTAGGTGAATTTAAGAATTCTTAGTTTTGAAACTAGGGTTCTTAATTTCAATGAGAATTGGGTTTGAGCATTCTAAATTCAAATTGAGAATTAATTTGATTAACTCTAGAGAAAGGTTAATTAAGGCTTTAAAAAACCTAAGGGTGTAAAAATCAATTAATTAGTTGCTTATATGACTTAATGATTATGATGAATTAATTCCTAACAAAACTCCTACAGATATAATTGGTTCTTTGTTGATTTATTGATTCATTATTTCATTTTTAATTTAGATTTCTTAAGTTATGAATTTGTTTAGCCCACAAAAATTTATTCTTAACCTCAAATAATAAGAGATTAGTGAATAGGTGATTAGACTTAAATTCTCTATTAGACGATAATTCTTATACTACTTGTCAATATCGTATAATTACGATTTTTCGTCAACAATTTTTTGGTGCCATTGTCGAGGAATTAATCTAACATCATAATTGATCTAATTTCTATTGGATTAAGGCACCAATTTTATTCTTGTTATATTTTTTAATTCTTTATCATTTTATTTTGCATAATTGTTGTGGTGTATGCATAACACCCAAAGAACAAGAACATAACCTCTCACCTTTATATAGGAGCTTACTAGGTTCAAAAAGGAGAATAGAAAGTGTTCTCAGATGGAGTCAAACACTATTGTAGAATAAAGAGCAGATAAGCGAATCCTTTTGGAATTCACTATGTCAGGGTCAGAAGGGACACAATAGAGCATTACTAGGCCAACCATCAACGCCAATAATTTTAAAATAAAGCCAACTCTATTATAGATGATTCAATCGAGTGTACAATTATATGGGTTAGCAAATAAGGACTTACTACTTATATTGCTAATTTTCTAGAGATATGCACACATTCAAGTATAATGGGCTATTAAATGATGTTATACACTTGAGGCTCTTTCCCTTCACACTAAAGGATAGGGCTCAAGCATGGTTAAACTCAAAACCTCCAGCTTCCATCACTATATACAATCGTCTGGCAAAGGCTTTCCTCCCAAAGTACTTCCCACTGGTAAAGACTACGAATATTATTAAGGATATCATTAATTTTCAGCAGTTTAACATGGAATCTCTATGTGATGCATGGGAGAGATTTAAGGAGCTACAGAGAAGTTTTCCTCATCATGGGTTGCCTAAGGATATTTTGATTCGAACTTTTTATAATGGTGTCACTCGGTCCACAATAGACACTATAGATGCTGCTACATGAAGCTCTTTATTGAGAAAGATAGTGGATGCTACTTTTGAGCTCTTAGAGGAAATGGTCAATAATAAATGTCTTTGGCCATCAAAACATCAAAATCTACTAAGGCAAAAAGGTCAAATTGGAGTTAATGCAATCATTTTCTCTTCCAGCCCAAATTATAGCTCTTTCAAAGTAATTGGGAGATCTCAGTCATAAAACCATTACAGGAGTTACTTTATCTCAATTATAGTATGAGAATTGCAACATAGTTGGACACTCAATAAGGGAATATGGACTTGGCAATATTGGTATGAATGGAGAGTTAGGCATAGAGTAAGTCAATTTTATTAGAAATCAGTTTCAAGGGAAATAAGGTAACAACCCATATTCAAACACTTACAATCCAAAATGGAGGAATCACCCAATTTTTTCTTAGAATAATAACAACAACATGGCACCTCAAGGCTTTCATAATCAAATGGCAAGGCAAGCATCTCTAGGATTCTAGCAACCTCATCAACACCAAATAGCTTCAATGAAAAATAAATTGGACAAATTCTTAGAAGCTATGTCTAATAAAATGGGAAATCAAGATGAGAATTAGAAGCAGATGGAAGTTAAGTTTGACCAAATAGCTAAAAAAATATGACTCTTTAATTCACAATATTAAGGTGCAATTGGGGTAGCTTGCCAATGCAGTAGCTTCAAGAAATCAGGCGAACCTCCTAATCAATACTGAAATAAATCCAAAGGAGCAGTTGAAAGCTATTATAATTAAAAGTGGTAAGGAGATAAATTCATGAGTCGAAATCAAAAAGGAAGTGGTGAAAACATAAGACAAGAAAACTCAAAATGGTAATGATGATTCTAAGGAGAACAAGGAGTAGCAAGTAAGGGAAAGTAAAAGGAAGGAGCAACTCCATGTACCAAATTCATAGAAATATAAATCAAGGATGCCCTTTCCATAGAGAATGAAGAAACCCAATGACCAAAAGAGGTTTGCTAAGTTTTTACAAAGCCCTTGTAGAAATGTCGACATATGCCAAGTACTTGAAGGATGTTATCACCAATAAAAGGAGATGGGATGATAATCTGATAATGGAATTAACAAAAACTTGAAATTCCATCATTACTCACAAGCTACTAACTAAGCTTAAAGATGTAGGGAGTTTTACTCTTCATTATGTAGTTGGTGCTTTGTAATTTCCTATACGTTTATATGACTTAGGTGCAAATATTGATCTTATGTCTTTATTTCTTTTTAAGAAATTATAGCTTAGCATGTTAACCTTTACAAACATGACCTTGAAATTAGCAAATCATTCTATAAATAAACCATGTGGGATCATGGAAGATCTTTTAGTTAAGGTAGACAAATTTATTTTTCTGTGGATTTTGTAGTTTTAGATTTTAAAGAGGATGGTAAGTGTCCTCTAATTCTTAGGAGACCATTTTTGAATACTGGGAAAGCCATCATAGACGTTCATGAAAGGAAAATAACTCTTAGGGTTGGTGAGGTGAGAGTAGCATTTGTAATGCCTCGTTTGAAAAAGTACCCTAGAGAGGATGAATTTTGTATGAGAGTGGAGGCCATTGATAAGTGTGCTAAGGAAGTGATTTTGAATAAGGTTGTTAGTGAGGGAAATAAAGAGAATGACATGGGTTATGAGAATGAAACCTCAAAAGAAACTATTTTTTATCAAACCTAAAGTCTTGGTGCGCAGTGATAACCCAACCCCTCCATCCATTGAGAAATAACCCAAATTAGAACTTAAACCATTGCCTTCTCACTTGAGATACATATTCTTGGATGAGGGAAATACTTTACCAATTATTATTTCTAACAAACTTTCCATTAAATAATAAGAAAAAGTGTGTGAAATAGTGAGGAAAAGACTAAGAGCCATATGGTGGCAGATTTCTAATATTCAGGGGATAAGCCCTTTAGTTATGATGCACAAAATTGATATGGAGGTTAGGTGTGGAGTTGTTATTAAGAGACAAAGATGGTTGAACCCGAACATGAAGGAAGTTATTAAGAAAGAAATTATAAAGTTGTTAGATGTAGGTATTATTTACACAATCTCTAATAGTGAATGGGTAGGCCTAGTGCAATGTGTGCCAAAATAAGAGTGGTATGATAGTTGTGGAAAATGAAAAGGGTGAGCCTATTTTGAAGAGGATGATTGATAGGTGGAGAGTTTGCATTGACTACCGAAAATTAAATTTAGCCACAAAGAAGGATCACTTCCCTCTACCCTTTATTGACCAGATGTTGGAGAGAGTAGCAAGGCATGCTTACTACTGCTTTCTTGATGGTTATTCAGGTTACAACCAAATCTTCATCTTATTAGAGGATCAGGAGAAAATGACATTCACATGTCCATATGGCACATTTGCATAATGGCATATGCCTTTTGGGTTGTGTAATGCACCAACAATATTTTAAAGGCATATAATAGTAATTTTTTCTAACCTTATTGAGAACATCATGGAGGTCTTTATGGATGACTTCTCTATTTTTTATGATTCTTTTGAATTATGTTTATTTAACCTTGATAGGATTTTATAAAGATGTGAGGAGGCTAACCTTATTCCTAATTAGGAGAAATGCCACTTTATGGTAATGGAAGGAATAGTCCTTGGTCACAAGATTTTGAGTGCAGGGATCGAGGTTGATCAAGCTAAGGTAGAGATTATAGACAAATTGCCACCTCCAATTCAATCAAGGGTGTTTGAGGATTTCTTGGATATACACATTTTTATAGGCTATTCATTAAAAAATTTCTTTACTTACTAAGCCTTTTACACAATGGTTAGTTAAAGATGTTCCATTTGAGTTTACTGATGCTTGTTTGGATGCTTTTAATAGGTTAAAGGAGGCTTTGGTCTAAGCACCAATCATTTCACCTCCAGATTGGTTAATTCCTTTTAAGATTATGTGTGATGCTAGTGACCATACCATGGGTGCAATGCTTGGTCAGCAAAATGAAAACAAGCTTCATGTGATTTATTATGCTAGTAAGAGTCTTATAGATGCTCGAGTGAACTATATTACTACTGAAAAAGAAATATTGGCAGTATTTTTGCAGTTAACAAGTTTTGGTCTTACCTACTTGGTTTAAAGGTCATCATCTACATCGATCATTCATCAATCAAATGGCTTTTAGCCCAAAAGGAGGCAAAAGTAAGGCTCATCCATTAGGTGTTGCTCTGTAAGAATTTGATTTGGAAATTAAGGATAAGAAGGGCTATGAGAACGTTATAGCAAATCACTTATCCAAGTTAGAAGGACAAGAAAATGTGAAGTAAGAGGATGAAATTAATGATGAATTTCCTAATGAGTTATTATTGGTTGTTCAACACCTTAGTGCTCTTTGATTTGCAGATGTTGCAAATTATTTGGCATGTGGAGTACTACCTGAGGATGTTTCTTATCAGCAAAAGAAGCATTTCCTACATGAAGTTAAACACTAATTATGGAAGGATCCATTTCTTTATAAAATTTATGGAGACGGGCAAATTAGAAGGTGTATTCTAAAAGCTAAAATGTTGGATGTCTTGTATCATTATCATGATTCGGTGTATAGTGGACACTTTAGGATAGCTAATAATACTATAAAGGTTTTGCAATGTGGGTTCTTTTGGCCCACTTTGTTCAATGATTCCAAGGAATATGTAAATCATTATGATAGGTGTCAAAGACATGGAAATATCTCCAAGAGCAATAAAATGCCACTCATATCAATTCAAGAAGTGGAGATTTTTTACGTGTAGGGATCAAACTTCAAGGGTCCCTTTCCATCATCTTTTGTGAACCACTATATCTTTGTTAGAGTAGACTACGTATCTATGTAGGTGTAAGCCATTCCTTCATCTACTAATGATGCTAAGGTGGTGATAAAAATTTTAAAGAAGTTGTTCGCCTAATTTGGAGTACATCAAGCAGTGATTAATGATAAAGGTTCACACTTTTGTAATAAGTAATTTGAATCATTATTTAAAAGGTATGGTGTTCACCACAAAATTGCTACCCCATATCATCCTTAAACTAGTGGGTAAGTAGAAGTCACAAATAGAGAGATAAAAAACATTTTGGAAAAGAGAGTTAGCTCTTTAAGAAAGGATTGGACACTGAAATTAGATGATGCATTATGGGCATACTATCTCTAAGTTGAAGCTTTTTCTATGTAAATTAAAGTCTAGGTGGAGTGGCCCTTTTCAAGTGGTACATATTTACTACCATGGAGCTTTAGATTTAAAAAACTTAAAAGATGAGACATTTAAAGTGAATGGATGAAGATGTAAAGTTTATCATAGAGGATCAATTCCTCAAGAAGGGAATGTTTCACTGTTCAGTCTCAAACTTGAAGTGCAAACAGTGGTCAAGCTAAAGATAAAAAATTAGAACTAATTTTTTCATTTATTTGGTTTACTTTTCTTTCATTCTGAACTTTATTTAGTGATTATTTCTTTTCTTTTTATTTTGTCACTTATGTTATTAATTTATATATTTTTTTAGGAAATGGAGCATTATATTAGTGATTTCTTAAAAGAAAATAAATAAATAAATTCGATAACATTAGGGCCATTTTTTTAGTTTGATTTTATTTGATGCATGTTGACATGTTATTATTAATTTTTACTTGTTAGTCACTTTCTTGTTTTCATAAATGATTAGCACTCATTTTTTTTATATCTTTGTTTGCTTTTGCAGGTATGAATAAAAAAGAAAATAAAGAAAATTTGGGCTACAACCACAGCAACATGTAGATCCAGGCCTTGCATCTTTGGTTGCAACAGCAGTCGAGGCCCAGCCCTCTCCATATTGATTTGCTATGGTAGCAGTATAGGTTTTTTTTAAAAAAATTGCATAAGTGTGGTCTTCAAATTTAGGCTATGATAGCCATTATTGCAGCCAAATTGAACAACTTGGTTTTTTCATTTTTTTATTAAAAAAAAGTTTAATTTAGTTCAAACTCTTCTTCCTCTTCTTTAATTCTTCTTCTATTTAAATAATTCTTTTCTATTTTTTTTGTCATTCTCTTTACAATTTTTTTTTATTTCTTTTTAAACCCTGACTCCCCTTTTTCTAAAATTCTACTCTTCCCTTCCATAATTCTCATCTCTTTTCACAAAATTTCACACCCACAATCCATAATTCTCTTTACTCATTATTTTTTCCATCTTCCTAACATCTTTCTTGTGTTTAGTTTTTTTTTTTTAATTTTTTTCTTTTTAGTTCTTCATAATGCCAAGGCAAAAGCAAGTTGCACGTAAGAGAAAAAGGGAAGAGGAGAGCTACCCATGATCCTTCCTTTGATGATGAATATTTTTTAGATGAGTATTAATGTCCATTCCTAATCCATTCCTATGAACAAGGTAAAAAGTTTCAATCTTTCTCTATTAGGAATTTCATCTTAAAATTTTGCAAAAGATAGGACTTAAGGATGATATATATGCAATATGTGCTAAATTAGGTTAGATATAATTCATTGGAATGAAGTTTGATATGTATTATGAATTAGTGATAAGGCTCGAAATATCCATTCATGTCATTTTTTTAGGAAAACTTATCAATTAGATTATGAATTGATGTTTAAAGTTTTTAGGTTTAAGAAGGGCAATATTTGTGATCCTTCTAATGAATTTTGATTGATTACATTTTGGAATGAATTAACTAAGGGTTTTTTTATATAATGGTGGGCATTTAACTCTAAATGGTTTGATTTTAAATCATCGCTATCTTATTTTGCACAAGTTTATGGCTAATTCAAATTTTGGAAAATAAGAAGGTAATAAAGTCACTCATTTTGAACTTCTTATGCTTGGGTGTTTACACACAGAGATGAAATTTGCAGTTTACATTTTTTTTTTCAAACTATGTGGCATGTTGCTCATGACATAAAGCTTTACTTTTAATGGGTGACATTATCTTTGGGTTAGCTTTGCATTTTTGTGCTTTTGACCCATCTATACAGCATATGGATACTTTTATTCTTGGAACTCTTAATCTAGACTTATTATTTTGAGCTAAAATCATTAACAATGAGAATGAGTTAAAGGAACATAATTTACAGCATTGTTACATGCTGCGCAAAAATATGACCCATTATGATCCCATTGCTCTATCTAATGATGAAGTTAGTGATGATGCAGATAAGGAGGAGATGCCTACTTCGAGTGGTGTACCTAATGTTCCTATAGGTGCTTCTTCAGGATGGCAACAAGTGTTAGCTCATTTTAACCAATTGGAGATGTGTATGGATGCTTGTTTTGATGAACTCCAACATTAGATGAATACTTTAACAACTGACAAATGTCACATAAGCTCTTTCTAAGCCTTTCATAGAGGCTTAAGGCTATCATATTCCATTACCTTCTCCATCTAGATCACCTCAGTAAAGGGAATTTTTCCATCCCTATTATTACTTTTGTTTTAGTTATTTTCTTTATAAATTTTAAGTGTTTGGTTATTTATTGTGTGCCATGTTTCATTTTTCACATTAGGGATAATGTGAAATTTAAGTGTGGGGGGAAATAGTGTTTGCATTTACACGACATTAGGTTTTAATTTAATGTTTTAATTCATTTTTAATTCCTTTCTATAAATTTTTATTTTAAGGATTAGAATTGTTTACATGTAGAATTTAAACACTTAAATTTTTACTTCCTATCTTTATGATGAATTAGATACATTGGATGTGATGTTCTTGTCCATGTGTTGTAATTTTTAATTAAAGCATAATTTATGATTTTTAAGCTAGATGGATAATTCGTAGTTAAGGATTTTTGAAAATTTTAATGAATCTAATGTTTACTTCATTTTTTAGCTATAAAATTTTAAAACTTGATATTCAAGAAAGATGATTGTAAGTGGTACTCAAATTTTGATCTCTAATTGGTTCTTAAGTTTAGCATATGAGTTGGTAGCTTCATTTAAAAAAAATATGTCTAAATAAGGAGCAAAATTTAAATATAAATATTTACATTCTCCAAAACTACTCCAATGCTCTTAAAAGGAGCAAAAGTATCCAAAGTGATGTGAATCCAAAATTAAGTTCATGTCCCAATAAGTTTTAAGTGAGTAATGAGGTATTTAAAGTTCAAGAAGGCCTAATGATAAAATCAAAATCAAAATCAAAGAAGTTACAAGAGGTTTTAATTGGACTTATTTAAGACATATGGAAGGCCCAATACCAAAATACAATTCCAATCAATGAAGGATAAGTGGAGGCCCAAAGAATCATATTTACATCATCAAAATCAATTAGAAAATGCACCAACACCTTATTCATCACCTGATGCATTTTTTTTAACATTTTAGAAAGTTACAAAGAGTGTTAATGCAAGCAATAACACCCTTTGTACAACCTAAAATGTTTTATTCAATATTTCAACAGCCTAATAAGTTATTAAAAATGCATCTTTTAATATAATAACTCATAGGGTTACTCATTTATGCATAACATAGTTGTTAGAAAGTGATTAATACTATTAATGGTATATTTACAAAATAATGGTGGTAAAGAATAGTTATAATCCCACATTTTAGTATCTAGAATAAGTGAGTGTACATGGTTGTCTTATATATAAAAAAAAAAGTCATTTCTTCTTTGTAAGGCATAATACATTTGAATGAGATTAAGTTTCTTTAGTAAGAAATTTGCTTTTAAGTTCTTGCATGAACTTTATGACTTATCAAGCATTATTTAGCTTATGGCGTCAAAATCCAAATCTTTGCCTTCTTCTTTACTTATCAAACTCTTTTGTTTGTGGTGTGGGAAGATTTCGAAGTCTAATTTAATCTTTTATCCTTACTAGTAAAAAGGTGAATTAGTTTATCTCTATTCTTATCTCAATTCTTGAATGGTCCTAAATATAGAAATTATTGGAGAGTGTTAGATTCTTCATTACAACTTATCATAGTTCTTATACTATTGGGAGTTTATGTGTTGTAACTAATGATTTCCATCATTTTTGGTATCAAAGCTTTGGCTCAAGATTGAGGTTTGCGTATCCTTATTTTTTTTAATTCTATTGTTTGATTTTTTTATCTTCATCTTAAACCATCTATTCATGTTGTTATTGAGTTTATCTTTTGTGTTCTTATTCAAGTGTTCAATCATATTCTTTATCATCAATTTCTTATTTTAAGCTGATTTTTATCATTATCCAAAAAAAAATTTATGCATATCAAAAAAAAAAATCATGCATATTAGAAAAATAAAAAAAATAAAAAAAATAAAATATTTATGATCTTTGTGTTGAGTTTTATGTCACCATTCTAATTGTTGTCATTAAAAAAAAATTCTTATGCTAAATTGTGTTATTTACATTCCTAAGATTCATTTTATAAGCCTTTTCCTTTCTTCTTAGCCTACCCCATTTTTACTCCATTGATTGTTGGAATCTTAAACTTTGTTTTGATTGAGGATCTTAGTTCATCTAAGAACCCAAAAAGAAAATTTGAGAGGTAAAAGGCAAGAGTGTGTGAGACCATTATAAAGGATAAAAGCCAAAAATTTGAGTGCGAACACAAGAGTGAGTGTACTAAGTTTTAGTGAAACACATAAGGGAGTGTTATAAGGTCCATATTTCTATTTATTTTTCTTTAAATTTACAATTTTATAATCATGTCTAAAGAAACAAGCACATTATCATCAAATGACCAAATATTACAAGCCATGCAATAACAATTTGAAAGAATGTTCAAGATTATGGAGGGAGTCAATGAAAAATTAGAAAGGCATGATGATCTCTTTAATCAAATTCGTAGAGTGCCTAGACAAACGAGGCAGCCACTAATTGATCAAAAGGAGTATAATGGAGAAGATGATATAGAGAATGACTAAATCACTTTTGTTAGACATCCTAGGAGGCAACCTAGGAGAGGCCATGCAAAAGAGGTAGATCGCAACCTTAGAAGCATCAAAATGAAGATACCTTCATTTTAAGGAAGAAATGATCCTGATATATACCTTGAATGGGAGAGAAAAGTAGACCTTATCTTTAAATGTCATAAATATTCAGAGGATAAAAAGGTAAAGCTTGCTAGTGTTGAATTTTGTGATTATATTATTGTGTGGCAGGATCAATTTTTCGAGGAAAAACGAAGATATAGAGAAAGACCCATCAACTCTTAGAAGGAGATGAAGCAAATCATAATGAGGAGATTCATTCCTAGCTACTACTATAGAGAGCTTCATCAAAGGCTACAAGCATTGACTCAAGGATCTATGAGCGTGGAAGAGTACCATAAGGAGATGGAGATGCTCATGATCAAAGCCAATATGGAGGAGGATAGAGAAGCCATAATGGCAAGATTTTTGAGGGGTCTAAACAAAAATATAGCTAATGTTGTGGAGCTGCACCATCATATGGAGATTAAAGAAATGGTAAATTTGGCCATGAAGGTAGAGAAGCAACTCAAAGGAAAAAGGTATAATTCCAAATCAAGTTCTTCTTCTTTTTGGAAAAATTCTTGGGGGAAAAGGATGATAAACCTATTACTATATCAAAAGTGAAGAAAAATAAAAATAAAATTAACTTGGGTAATAGGGGAATGGGTGAGAATCAACCAACCCAAACTAAAGGAATTAGATGCTTTCAATGTTTGGGACATGGGAATGTTGCTAGGGAGTGTCCAAATAGAAAAACTATGATCATGACGGATGGTAATATTGAATCAGAAAGTGAGATGGAGAGTGATGATGAAACACCACCTCTAGAAGATTGTAGCGATGTTGAATGTGCCAATGGTAACAATCTAATTGTATAAAAAACATTGAGTTTGCAAAATAAACATGATGACCATAGGGAGCAAAGGATAAATTTATTTCATACTCATTGTTTGATTTCTAATAAATTATGCAATATGATTATTAATGGTGGAAGTTATGCTAATGTGGCTAGTACCTTACTAGTGAAGAAATTAAAATTGCCTCTTATTAAACATCCAAAACTATACAAATTGCAATGGCTTAATGATAGTGGTTTTGTAAAGGTAAATAGACAAGTCTTAATTTCTTTTTCAATTAGTAGATATAAGGATAAGGTACTGTATAATGTTGTACCAATGTATGCGGCCCATATGTTAGGAGGAAGACCTTGGCAATATGATAGGAAGGTAAATTATGATGGTTTCAAAAATATGTATTCTTTAACAATGGATGGAAAAAGGTACAACCTTGGACCATTATCTCTATAAGAAATTTTTGAAGACCAAAAGAGCATCAAATAACAATATGAAGAGTTGTAATTTTCATTGGAGAACTCTTTGGGAAGGGAAACCTTTGAGAAAAAAGAAAAATGAGAGTTGAGTGAGCCTAAAGATTCCTTTCAATTTGACTAAAAAAGGGGCAATCCAAGGGGAGAGAAAACAAGTCAAAAATAAATAAAAGAAAAATGAGTATGTGTGCCAAAATGAGTGATATGAAGAAAGCCTTGACCTTGAAACAATCCATACTTATACTTATATACAAGGAGATTTTGCTTATTTCTAATGAAATAACCCAAAATTTGCCTAGTGTTGTTGTTAATCTTTTGTAGGATTATGAAGATTTGTTTCTGAATGAATGGTTTGCCACCTAAAAGAGGTGTTAAACTCCAAAAAGACTTCATACTTAGAGCTAGCATTCCAAATAGACCAGCCTATAGAATCAATCTAGAGGAAACCAAGGAGATCCAAAAGCAAGTGAGTGAGCTTATGGAGATGGATTATATTTGTGAAAGTATGAGTCCATGTGCGGTGCCCATCTTACTTATGCCTAAAAAGGATAGAACTTGGAAGATGTGTATTGATTGTCGTGCCATCAAAAAAATCACAGTGAAGTATAGACATCCTATCCGTAGACCAAATGACATCTTAGATGAATTGCATAATTCATGTTTGTTTTTAAAAATTGATTTAAAATCTAGTTATCATCAAATAAGAATGCAAGAAAGAGATGAATGGAAAATAACTTTTAAAACTAAACATGGCCAATATGAGTGGTTAGTAATGCCTTTTGGTTTAATTAATGCACTTAGCACTTTTAGGAGGTTAATGAATCATGTTTTGAGAGCTTTCATTGGGAAATTTGTTGTTGTCTATTTTGATGATATCTTAATTTATAGCAAAAATTTAGATGAGCATGTACAACATTTGCATTGTGTTTTTAATGTCCTTAAAAAAGAAAAGTTGTATGTTTCACTAATGAAGTTACTTCTCTTGGCTATGTTGTTAATGAAAAAGGCATTCATGTTAATCAAGGTAAAGTAAAAGTCATTATAGATTGGCCAACACCCATAAGTGTTAGTGATGTAAGAAGTTTTCATGGTCTAGTTAGTTTTTACAGGAGATTCATGCACCATTAACTAAATGCATTAAAAAGAATATTAGTTTTAAGTGGGGAGAAGAGTAAAATGAGGCTTTTCACTTGCTAAAAGACAAATTAAGTTTTGCACTTTTATTATCTTTGCCTGATTTTACTAAACCTTTTGAAATTGAGTGTGATGCAAGTGGCATAATTATTGGTAGAATCTTGATGCAAAAAGGTAAGCCCATTGCATACTTTAGTGAAAAGCTAAGTGGAGCAAGTCTAAATTACCCTATATATGAAAAAGAGTTCTATGAATTGGTAAGAGTGTTGAAAACTTGGCAACATTACCTTGGCTATAAGGAGTTTATAATTCACATCGATCATGAGTCCTTGAAGTACCTCAAAGGACAAGACAAGCTAAGCAAAAGACAAGCTAAGTGGGTGGAAATCATTGAATCCTTTCCATATATTATCAAGTATAAGAAAGGTAAAGAGAATGTGGTAATTGATGATTTATCAAGAAGGTGTGCCTTAATCTCTAAACTTAATGCAAAGTTATTGGGATTTAAGCATACAAAAGATCTTTACCCTAACGATCATGATTTTACTAATGTTTATGGGGCATGTGAAAAAGGGAGTTTTGACAAGTTTTACATATTTGAGGGTTTTCTATTTAGAGAAAACAAGTTATGTGTGCCATAAATTTCTTTAAAAGAGTTACTTATGAGAGAGGCATATAGTGGGGTTTAATAGGGGCATTTTGGGATTAAAAAGACCTTAGATGTGTTAAGTGACCATTCCTTTTAGCCACACATGAAAATAGATGTTGAGAGAGTTTGTGAAAAGTGCATCACTTGCAAACAAGCCAAATCCAAAGCAATGCCTCATGGTTTGTATACACCTCTTCCTGTACTAAATGAACCTTAGGTAGACATTTCCATAGACTTTATTTTGGGATTACCTAGGTCAAAGTGGGGGAGAGATTCTAATTTTATTGTTGTTGATAGGTTTGGCAAGATGGCACATTTCATTCCATGTCATAAAAAAAATAATGTAACTTATATTGAAAATACCTTCTTTAAGGAGATTATTAGGCTACATGGAGTTTCAAGAACAATTATGAGTGATCATAATGTCAAGTTCCTAGGCCACTTTTGGAAGACCTTATGGGGAAAGATGAGAACTAAACTCTTATACTCCATAACTTGTCATCCACAAATGGATGGACAAACAGAGGTGGTCAATAGAACTCTATTAATACTATTCAGGGTTGTCATCTAAAAGAACTTGAAAATTTGGGAAGAATGCTTGCTATGTGTTAAGTTTGCTTATAATAGGAGTGTATATAGTGCCACCAACCATTCGCCATTTAAAGTTGTATATGGGTTCAATCCATTGACACCATTGGACCTACTACCATTACCCATAGAGAAAGCAAATTTGGAAAGGAAGCAAAGAGCTAAATTTGTCAAATCTTTTCATGAGAAAGTTTGTGTACAAATTGAGAAGAAACCACTCCAATATAAAAAGCAACATAACAAAGGAAAGAAGCAAGTCATATTTGAACCCGGAGATTGGGTGTGGGTGCACTTAAGGAAAGAAAGGTTTCCAAACCAAAGGAAATCGAAGCTAATGCAAAGAGGAGATGGTCCTTTCAAAGTGCTACAACGCATCAACAATAATTCCTATAAACTAAAACTACCAACTGAGTATGGCAATGTTAGTGCCACTTTTAATGTTACTAACTTACCTTTGTTTGATGTAGATGATGATGAAGGAAATGATTTAAGGATGAATCCAATTGAAGAAAGGGGGAATGATGTGAATCCAAAATCAAGTTCATGTCCCAATAAGTTCCAAGTGAGCAATGAGGCATTTAAAGTTCAAGAAGGCCTAATGACAATATTAAAATCAAAGAAATTATAAAAGGCTTTAATTGGACTCATTCAAGACCTATGGAAGGCCAAACACTAAAATACAATTCCAATCAATGAAGGACCAATGGAGGCCTAAAGAATCATATTTACATCATCAAAGTCAATTGGAAAATGCACTAACACCTTGTTTAACACCTAATGCATTATTTTGACATTTTGGAAAGTTACAAAGAGTGTTAATGCAAGCAATAACACCCTTTATACAACCTAAAATGTTTTATTTAATATTTCAATAACCTAATAAGTTATTAAAAATGCATCTTTTAATATAATAACTTATGGGGTTGCTCATTTATGCATAACTTAGGTGTTAGAAAGTTATTAATACCATTAATGGTGTATTTTCAAAATAATGGTGGTGAAGAATAGTTACAATCCCATGTTTTAGTATCTAGAATAGGTGAGTGTACATGGCTTTTTCTTCTATATAAACAAAGTCATTTCTTCTTTGTAAGGCATAATACATTCAATGAAATTGAGTTTCTTTAGTAAAAAATTTGCTTTTAAGTTCTTGCATGAACTTTGTGACTTATCAATCATTGTTTAGTTTGTGGTGTCAAAATTCAAATCTTTGCCTTCTTCTTTACTTATCAAACTCTTTTTTTTATGGCATGGGAAGATTATAAAGTATATTTTGATCTTTTATCCTTGCTGGTAAAGGGGTGAATTAGTTTATCTCTATTCTTATATCAATTCTTGAATAGTCCTAAACATAGAAATTGTTAGAGGCTGTTAGATTCTTCATCATAACTTATCATAGTTCTTATACTATTAAGGAGTTTGTGTGTTATAACTAATGATTTCCATCACAAAGGACCTATTTTGTGGTATCCATGCTTAATAGTGCAGGAATAACACAGAATATAAAGAGTAGGAGGATTTGCTAGAGAGAAAAGGAAAAAAATTTTGCCTCTTATGTGTTAAATTTTAGAGTTACTAAAAGTAGAAATAGTAGTCAACTTATAAATTTTTTATAGTTCAATTGTGACATTTTCTTTTCACTTGGTAACACTTATG
Source organism: Mallotus nudiflorus (assembly GCA_947683625.1). Taxonomy (NCBI): domain Eukaryota; kingdom Viridiplantae; phylum Streptophyta; class Magnoliopsida; order Malpighiales; family Euphorbiaceae; genus Mallotus; species Mallotus nudiflorus. Next base: position 2,008,823 of record CANTUR010000793.1, on the reverse strand, counting down.
TCCTTGACTTTGAGTTATCAGTTTAGTTTAGAATTGTAAGTTTTGTATTAATTGGAGATAATGATGGATGAACAAGTTAATGTTTGCCAATGTGTTTAATTCATTATTTTGATAGGTGTTTTTAGGTATTTGCTTGAGGACAAGTGAAAGTTTAAATGTGAGGGCATTTGGTTATGTGTTTTTACATTAATTCTCTAGGTTGATTTTACTATTATTTTTTTAGAATATTTGTTTGTTTAGGTTGATTTTTATTTGTTATGTTTTGTTTTAGTTTTCATTTGTATTGTGTTGGTTTGGGATGCTAAATGGTATGCAAATGTTGTTGTTGCCCTCGCAGCAAAAGACTCACATAAAAAAGGAGACATTATGTTGTTATTATAGCTTTGTGGCTATGACCATAGTCAAAATGTGAAGAACAGTAGCCCGCATTCTATTGCGATTGCAACAAGAGAGTTGTGATCATAGCGGACCCAAGTATTTCATGCATTTTCATGATGTATTTTGGGGGACTTTATAGTTTTTTGATTGGGAATTATTTATGGGTGATTTTTAAATCATTTTGGGCAAAGAAAAACACTAGAAAACATAGAAAAATTGAATAAGAAACCTAAAAAAAGAAGTGGAATGTGGAAGAGAAGATTGAAGACTTTTGAAAACTAGTTTTTATTCTCTCGTCTTTCTACTTTATAACTCTATGGGTTTACTGGTGTTTATTTTGGATTGGATTTCTAGGTTTTTCAATTATTAGGAATTTATTTCTAAACATGAATTGAGTTTATTTCAATTAATTTAATCTTTGAATTCTTGCATATTGTGTTATTGATTGTACTTATGTTGATGCTTGATCACCATTAACTTATCTAAGGAAGGTTTATAGGTTGAGACATCATAATCCTTGTAGCCTCAAGAACTTAAATTTCATTTTATTAATAAGTGGAGACACTATTAATAGTGAAATGCTTAATTAGGTGAATTTAGGAATTCTTAGTTTTGAAATTAGGGTTCTTAATTTCATTAAGAATTAGGCTTGAGCATTTTAAATTCAAATTGAGAATTAATTTAATTAACTCTTGACAAAGGTTAATTAAGTCTTTAGAAAACTTAAGATGTGTAAAAATCAATTGATTAGTTGCTTATATGACTCAATGATTATGATGAATTAATTCCTAATAAAACTCCTACACATATAGTTACTTCTTTGTTAATTTATTGATTCATTATTTCATTTTTATTTAGATTTCTTAATTTTTTAATTTTCTTAGTCCATAAAATTTTATTCTCAGCGTTAAACAATAAGAGATTAGTGAATAGGTGATTAGACTTAAATTCTCTACAGGACGATAATTCTTATACTGCTTGTTGATACCATATACTAGTGGTTTTTCATCAATAGCAACATTAGCTATCGCTTTAAATTTAGACTCAATAGAGCAGCTAGCAACTATAAATTATTTCTTTAAGTTCCATTCAACAAGATTATTGCCAAATAAATGAGATAGCCACCTATGGAGCGCTTGTCATTGAGATTACTAGCCTAGTCTACATTAATGAATGTCGTTAGAGTAACTAAAGATGATTTTTAAATCAACAGACTTCTATTAAGAATGCCTTTAATGAATCAAAGTAAAGGCTTTACTGCTTGAAATTTTAGTTGAGTTGGAGCATGCATAAATTGTGTTAATTTATTGACTGGAAAGCTTATATCCTATTGAGTAAAGGTATAACATATTGCAAAGAACCACAACATTGATGAAATTTTAGTGCCTCAATGGAGGATAATGGAGCAAAGTCAGCTTTATAAAATGAAATTCTTGTTGTCATTGGCATCTATGTTGATATGTACATCATATGTAAAATCCTTTCAAGATATCATTGTTGAGACAACAAGATGCCATGTGCATGAAGAACTACTTTGCTACCAAGAAAAAATTTCAAGTCTCTGAGATCACATAAAGAGAATGTTATGGACATCTTATAAATTATAAAGGAAGCAAAATTAATATTATTACCTGTCAAAACTATATCATCAATATAGATTAGTATATTACAAGCGTTAGAGCCATGGTGATAAATAAATAGAGATGAATCAGCATAAGAGCCCTTAAATCCAATTGATAATAAGAAATTACTGAGTTTTTGGAACTAAACACATAGGGCCTACTTGAGTCCATACAAGGTGTAGACGGCAGGGTTTAGCATGCACCCAAGATCTAGCAACCACGATACTATTTGAGGTCAAGGCTCTAGAGAACACACTAATCACTATCACAAAGACATGGCATGGAGATAAGGAGTTGCCACCCAAGGTAATAACTAGGACAAATCGAAAAAGATGGTACTCGATTCTCTAAAAGAAAGCTAGCACCATAACCAGGAGATTCTGCATATGGAATACCAACTTCTTTCAGTCTTGTGTTCATTTAGAATTACTTTATAAATTACTATCTTATCCTTTATCTACATGCAATTTCATATAAACCCTTATTTAAAACAATTAACTCCAAGCAAACTAGTCATGAAAATACATGTAAACAATGCATTCATTGAAATTCATAATCTCTAAGTTAGTCTAATCTACATTGATTTTAATTAAATGGGCTAAATCCACATGTTTTAATTTACAAGTGAGCCTAAGGACTAATGGGCCTAATTCCTATTCAATTTAAATTAAATGAACCTAAGTCTATTTATTTTAATTCTAAAATGAGCCTAAATCTACAAATTATGAAGTATTTAAATTAGTGGGCCTAATTGTACATGTTTTAATTCTAAAATGATCTTAAGTCTACAAATTATGAAAAATGCTTAAATTTAAATGGGCTAAGTCTGAATTAATTAAATTAGGTGGACATATGTCTAAATTAACTAAGTGGGCCTAAGTTATCTCTTCCCTAAATCTAATTAATTATGGGCCTAAAGAGGCATTTTTATTAATTAAACCTAAAAAAAAAACCTAAATTTATTTAAATGGGTTGAAGTCTAATGTGGGCTTAGGGCCCAAAACACATAAATATAAACAAACAAACCCAAAAATAATCAAATATCCAAAATAATCAAATAAAAGATCAAATAATCAATCACACTTATTCTAAAAACCCTAATTTAATTAAAGTGACTTTAAACAAAAATAAAATAAAATAAAACAATTAACAAGCAACCTTAATTCTATCCACTTAAATCTAATTCAATTTTAATTAAACAACCTAATGATTTCTATAGCCATTAATTTTAATTAATTACCTAATTAAAACCCCAATTTTACTAACCGATTAATTAAAATAAAACACAACCACACACAAAAGATTTCATTATTCCTACTATTGGAGCTATTACAATGATCTACTGCAAATTAAAAATAAAATTAAATACAACCCAAAAAGTCAAATAAAAAAAATGCAAAATAAAACAATCAATAAAATAAAAATAAATAAATAAATAAAATACTCAGAAACCCTAAAAACTATGTTCAACTATAAAATTTAATCCATGGCATTCCATGGATCTTCATGGGTTCTCCATAGGTTTTGTTCTTTATAGTGAATTTATGTCACCTCATCCATCAAGAGACTAAAGATAGAAAAATAGAGAATTAACCAATTAATGATTAAAAAAATTAATAATAATAATAATAATAATAATAATAATAATAATAATAATAATAATAATAAAAAAAAAATAAACAAAATTAAATATAAAAATAAAATCAAAATCAAAATAAAAGAAGAAGGAGAAGAAGATTTGATAATGAGATGTAGTATTGATTTCCCTTAGAATGATGATCACCATTGATGAAAGTTTGTGCCTTTTGTTGTGTTTGTCTGTGATTTTAGTTTATTTGACATGATTTTTTGACAAAGAACTAAAGAAAAACATAAAAAATTCAAGTGGTTGTATTGTGACTCCCCTATAAATCAGAGAAAGTAAATGAAAAAATAATAAAACCATAAGAGCCTCCCCCCACTTGTAAAAAGAAAAAGACAAATATATAGAGACATAGTCCTGTAACCCTACGTTAAGTTCCGGATAAAAATCAAATAAAACAAATTTTTTTTGTTATTTATCTAATAAAAATAAAATTTATCAATGTATTTATCTAATAAACTAAAAATAACAACCAATAAAAAAAGTATAAAATGAAAAAAAATATATTTTTCTAACAAATTTACCAAATAAAAAAAATTGTGAGATGGGTCGAAAACTATATTTTCAGTCGGAAATATAGTTTTCCGATAAAAAAAATAAATTTGGTGTAAAAGTGGTACCACTTTCATTTGCAAATTCATTTGGCCGTTTGGATCAAAAAGAATTTATATTTTTATTATTAAAATAAAAAAAAATTCAAAATAGGTCCTAAAAAGAATTTACATTTTAGTCTAAAACCTATAAATCAAATCCAATAAATCTAATTTCACAGTTAATTTTCATCATTGGGTCTTCTATCGCATCTAAACTTAAATCATCCTAAAATTTGGTGCTAACACAAGGACTTACGCAATTTGCACAATAGTGAGGGAATTATTTGTTAATATATCTATAAGGATGTACCATATAAACTTTTTCATTTAACTCATCATGCAAGAATGCAATACTAACATTTAGTTGATGAAGCACCTAACCTCTAGTTTCAATAATAAAAAGCATTGTACGAATGGCAGTGGGCTTAACCACAGGACTAAAAGTTTCATTGTAATCCAAACCATGTTCTTGTGTATACCCCTTTGTCATAAAACAAGCCTTAAAATGCTCAATATTGCTATCAACATGTCTTTTAATCATATAAACCCAATTATTGCCCATAATATTAGCAAGTAAGGAAGGTGGAACAAGATCCTAAGTGTTGGTATAGTAAACAGCTTGAATTTCAGAATCCATGGCATCACGCCATTGTTTGTAATAGACAACTTTATTGAAGCTTATTGGTTCAATGTTTGGTGATAGGTCGAAAGCACATTGCATAAGATGGGCTTGTCAATTTATTTTGGCAAGTGTGTATGGTTAAAAGTTCATGGTATGAATATAAAAGGGAAGGATTAAGAGGTTAAAAGGTGTTAATGGTAAAAGGAGGAGAGATGGGTGAGTCAACAAAAAGTTATAACCCCTCAGGATTACAAAATTTGTTGTTGGCACTTGGAATGAGTTGTGCACGTATTGTTCCATTGCTATAAGAAGATGACTAGGTATAAAACAATTAATGAAAGTGTTAGATATGATTATGTTTCCCTAAATTCAAACCCTAATTTATCAAAAAGGAAAATTAAAAACTTTGTATAAAGCTTGTGTAAAATCCTATTATTTTTTAACGCTAATTGTTAATAACTACTAGCCCACACAATATTACAGCTTTTTCATTTTATCTCTCAATCTTGAAAGAAGATTACTCGTGTTCAAAATGTGAGAATAATGATTTTTGTTATTTTCATTTTTCTTTAGCTATATGGCCTTCCTCCCACCCTTACCCCCCATATTTTTATTTATTTATTTATTTTACAAATTTAGGCTTCTTCTTCAAAATGCATATTACCCACTTAGTAATTAGTGGCACAATTTCATGTCTTATGCTTTAATTCAGTATTATTATTTGTAATTGTAAAAGAAAAGGAAGTTCTCTATGAAGCCAATCTCAAAAAAAAAACAAAAAAATATGGATCATATCATAGAGGTGATAAGATCCTTAAAAGCATTTTTTGACAGAGGGAAGTTATTTGGTCCTCTTAAGCAACTTCAAATGGACCTTAAAAAACTAATGCTTCCTTATATAGCTCTCAACCTTTATAGTATTGTGTAATTTTTTTGACATAATTTTCCTTTTTTATTTTTTATTACATATATGCATTTGATTGGGAACATAAAATGTTTAGCACAATGGGTTTTGGTCTATGGTTGTAGGGAAAAAGAAAAAATAGAAAAGAAAGAAGAAAATATAAAGGGGATGAAGAAGGAAAAAGGAAGAATAAGAAGAATTAGACGGTGACTAAAACGATTCTTTTTTTGCTTTTAATATTTGAGTCTCATGCACTCATTCATTACTAAATATGCCACATGTGTGAAAAAGAGATTTATAGGTTGCATTTTGGCAAGTTAAGATGTTAAAATGATAAAAGTGTAAGTATAAGTACTAAAATGATTAAAGGTGAAGTGCATCAAGCAACATATATTATTTTATCCACTACACATTGTTCATGTAGCAGACCTCTACATATGTATCATTAACATTTCCCTATGGCTTAGTTATTTCAAACATACTCAAGACAAAGAAGAAACTATAGAAAAGAGTTGGGAGTACACCTATTTGTCGAATGTGAAACATTTTAGTTGAATCTCTAGCTAAGAATGATTAATTTTTTGGATATTAGAGATTGTAATTAAAAATAGAGATTTTTACACACACACACAAAAAGGCACTTTATAAATGTTACTAACTAAAATGCCTTCTACTTTTCATTAATTATTAAAATTACCTAACTTATTTACACTTGTGTCCCTTTTAATTATAGGAGTGCCCCTTGTGTCCCTTTTAATTACAGGAGTGCCCTTTTCTTCCTTTTACTTTATTTTACCTTTTTTTTATGTTTTCTCATTCCCTTCTTTTTATTTTTATTCTCTCCTTTTTTCATTTTTATCCTTTTTTTAAAAAAATTATCTTCTCCGTTTTTTACCTTTTCTTTTTTTTTTTTTTATTTTATTTTTATGTTTTATTTCTCTCTTTTTTTTCCCTTTTCCTCCTTTTTCAAAATTTTTATTTTCTCATTTTTCCTTATTTTCTGAATCTTTTTTATTGGTGGAGCATTAGCCAACATATTTTTATGAAATTTTATTTCATAAATTTTTTGACATTTTATGCTAAAGTATAATCTTTTTAGTTTTATTTGTTCTTTCGCTTTTTTATTTTTATTTTCTTTTTATTTTTAATAAATTTATCATTATTTCTAAATGTTTATTTTTTAATTACAATAAGTCAAAATAAATACAAAACTATATAATGCTATAAATAAAAAAAAGTTTTAGTAATGTCATAAAAAAATTATTATTTAAAGTTGCTTTTTAAAAAAAAAATTCACTAATTAGAATCAAACATCATGAATATAGTTCGAAGGAAAATTCATCCATTAAAATTCAACTCCACATTTTTTTTTACCTTTTATAATAAAAATAAAAATTCATTAATAATTAGTAGTGATTTTTTAAGAGAGATTTAGTAAAAATGCCCAATTTTTATACTTATTTACTAAAATCTATCAATTTTTCTTTTATTACACTTTTACCTTAGTCTCTTAACTTTGATACCCTTTATTTTCTCTTTTGTTCCTCATTATTTTCTCCTTTTTTTTCCTTTTTTTTTTATTTTTTCTTCTCCTCCTCATCTTTTTTCTTTTTTTAATTTTTATTTTATTTTTATTTTTATTTCATAGTATTTTCTATCTTATTTCTTTCTTTCTTTCTTTTTTTTTTCATTCTCCTGTGTTTCCTTCTCTTTTTTAAATTAATGAAAATTTAGACAATATCATTATTATTTTTATTTTTTTATTTCATTACTTTTCTATTAGTTTTATTTTTTTTAAAAAAATTTTAAGTTCTTCAATTTTTTCATATTCAATAACAGTTGGGTGCTAGCTTTTTTTCCTTTTTTTTTTCTTCTTGTTTTATTTTTATTTTTTATTTTTCTCTTTTCCTTCTTTTTTCCTTTCTCTCTTTTTCTATTTTTATTTTATTTTTATTTCATTTTTTCTTTTTTCTTTTTTTTAATTTTTATTTTCTCTTTATTTTTTTCATTTCTTTCTCTTTTTTTTTCTTTTTTTAAGTAATGGAGAATTATTATTATTATTATTATTATTATTATTATTATTATTATTATTATTATTATTATTATTATTATTATTATTATTATTATTATTATTATTATGTTCTTTTTTCATTAATTTAAATTTTTATTGTCATCTTTTTTATTTTTTATTTTTTTCTCCTTCTCTTTTTTTATTTTTATTTTTATTTTCTCCTACTTTTTTCTTTTTCTTTTTTTTAAATAAATTTTTATTTTAACATTTTTTCTCATTTTTCCTCTTTTTATTTTTATTTTTTCTACTTTTTTCTTTTATTTTTTAATTTTTATTTTCTTTTTATTTTTTAATTCCTATTTTTCTTTTTGCTTTTCCTTTTTTTTAAATTAATTTTTTCAAGAAAAATTGATACCCCACATCTCCATTCTATTATTAGATAGTGTGTATTTAATTTTGTTGCTTTTTCATTTACTTTTCATTTCTGACCTTGTTTTCAATGTATAAGAAAAGATGGGCTGCTTTTGGTACTTCTAATTCTAATTTAGTAGATGTTGTTGGTTCTGAAAAAGGTGTTGAAAATAAGGAAAATGAATGTAAAGGCAGTGAAAGTGAAGGTAATGGTGAGAATAAAGAAGCTTACGATTGAAAGTTTTGTTGAAGTTATTGTTAGTGGTGATGACTTAAAGCATTCTATTGGGGTATGTTCTATTTTATTATTTTTGTATCTTTTTTGTTTCCTTTTAGTTTCTGATACGGATCATATATTGATTTTGGTTTCTTTTAGTTTCTTATACAGATCATATACAAAAAAATACTTCATTCTTTATTATAATTATTAACCAAGTTTAGTAGATATTGTTGGTTCTAAAAAGGGTGTTGAAAATAAGAAAAGTGAAAGTAAAGGTAGTGAAGGTGGAGGGGATGGTGAAAATAAATAAGCTTATGATTCAAAGTTATATTGAAGTTGTTAGTAGTGGTGATGAGTAAAAGGATTCTAAGATGAGTTAAAGGATTCTAAGATGAGTTAAAGGATTCTAAGATGAGTTAAAGGATTCTCTTAGGTATGTTATGTTTTATTATTTTTATATCTTTTTTGTTTCCTTTTAATTTTTTATAAGGATCATATACTGAATTTGGTTTTCTTTTAGTTGTTGATACGGATCATATACGAAAAATACTTCATTCTCTATTGTAGTTATCAACCAAGTTTAGTAGATGTTGTTAATTCTGAAAAGGATGTTGAAAATAAGAAAAGTGAATGTAAAGGCAGTGAGGGTGGAGGGGATAGTGAGAATAAAGAAGCTTATAATTCAAAGTTTTATTGAAGTTATTGGTGGTGGTAATAGTTAAAGGATTCTATTGGGATATGTTTTGTTTTATTGTTTTTATATCTTTTTAGTTTCTTATACGAATCATATACTAATCATATACCAAAAATATTTCATTTTCTATTGTAATTATTATCCATAAATGGAAAATACTTCATTCTTTATTGTAATGAAGCATTCAATAAAAAAGGGAGCTTGTTTTAATGGGGCATCAGCATAATTAAAAGTTAAGAATGTATATGAGATTCATTTTTGTATCCTTTTGGTTTATTTTTGGTTTCTGATTCATTTTTTCCATATTAGTTTTTTTTGTTTTGAAGAATATATATATAAGATTTTTGGTTTTATTCTACAATATTATGTATTTATTACAAAACATTCATCACTAATTTACTCAAATCTTTACCTATAAATTGTAATTAATAGAAATAGAAAAATCATTACTAATTTAATTTATTCAATGTGAAAATATTCATTATGTGACATAAAATGTTAAGAATTTAAATTTCAAATTTTACAAATTTTTTGTTTTAATAATAATAATAATAAATTCCATAAGTGCAGGAACTATTTCATTTTTTATTGTAATTATTAAAATTTTTAATTATTAATATACGAAAAAAAAAATTCTCATATGGTCAAGAGCTTTGAAGTAAAGAACAGAAGTCTATTATCCCAAATTTAGCAAGATATAACATAACTGCAAAAAAGAAAATAATAGAAATTTTGGAACTGAAAATTACAGAACATTAGAACTAATACAGTTAATGTTGATGGCAAAAGGCAGCATTAATGGAAAAAGGAAAAATAGAGCATTTGATAGGTATTGAGGTGGGGTCATTATAGACGTCCTCCCATGCCAGCCACAAGAACTTGCTAAAGGGAGCTTTCAACATCTTGCATATGAAAAAAATTGATGTTTAAGAATCATACATATGACCAACAATTAACTAATTGTTTCTGCATATATCAAACTTATCCTGGATAAGTAGTAACTACTTTTAATGTAGACAAGTAAAGCAAATGGATGTTCTTACAGTGGATACTCAAAGTAAGATATTTTTTTATGCTGTCAATCATGCAGCTGTTCATATTTATTGGGAACTGGGAAATAAGACCTACAAATATCTTGGCTTAGCCCTTTTCTTTTCCTTCTTTCTCCAACTCATTCGCATATACACGTACACATATATGCACAGCATATACACAATGCACGTGGAACCCTTGTGAAAGAGCCATGCATAGATCCAACATGGATGTGTCTTGTAGTTCACTGGACCACTCTAAAGTAAATGTAGGGAAAGTTTATAGTCTTTGCATTAATAGAAACAATATGTACTAGAAAAAATAGCCAAATAGATGTATATATGAACAAAAAAAAGTTCATTAAACATACTAAAGAAAAACATTTGTTTTATTAGTTAGTATATCTGAAACTTCCAAGGTTCACGAAGCTTGAACATCAGCTTGCATGTAAACAACAGACAAGCTTCAATGTTGATACAATATGAAAATAACATATTATAACCGATGTATAATTCCATTAAGCCTAAACTCTTAATGCATAGACTGAAAATGTTTCCTGATAATGAGGCTCATATCCATATACCACTATGCACAATTAGAAAGGCATGATGTTTCACTTAAGCTGAACTTGCTCCCAAAAGTACCTGTGATGTATTTATCCCAACAATCACTTGTAAGCTTGGCTACCATCTCACTCACCATGGCTTTTTCCTTTTCTTATTGTATAATCGTCATTCAAAAATAAGAATCATAAACAGATGAATACATTAAAATTTTGCAACATGCCAAATAACATCAAAGATAACAAATCCCTTAGAAATCATTACTTTCTCTAAATTCTTAGCACGACGCAAACCTCAACTTCAAAATGCAATCATTAACCCAAATAGCTATGATTATGATATCCAAAAGAATGTTTGAACATGGAATGGACCAAAATCTCAATAACATAGCAAGTAGCACATTATATACAATAAAAAATTGAAAGAGGAATCTTATAGATCATTATAAAAAAGAATCCAACTTTCCCTTATATAATCCACTCAAGTTGTGAAATTGTTCGATCATTACACTAATTACCAAGATTATAGCTGAAATATACCCATATTTCGAAATAAAGGATTATATAATTGCAAATTTTAGTAGCTGGGCAGAAACAACAATAAAACAGAATAATGATAATAATAAACAAAGCTGGAAAAGGGGATTTGGCTTACGTTGAGGAATCGATGCATTTCAGTTGAATTAAGAGCATAAGTATCCATCTTCTCTTTGATTTGATTTTCTAAAACCCTTTTTTCTTCTCTTTAACTTTACTTGAAAAACCCTAAATTGAAACGCATCACAACCATAACACTCTTTTAAAGGGTTGAGATCAAAACGATGACCAAATGGTAGCGATCGGATTGGCCCATTTTTTATACATTAACTAAGAAGTAATCATGGTGGAAAATAAGAGGAAAAGGAAGGCATTTGGTAAAATAAGATTCAAAAATTGGTGGAAGTATCTCAAGTAAGGGGATCAAGAATGGGTCTGCTACAAGAGGATCAACAAAATAAAAGGTGGAGATATGATGGTGATGGTAGTGGGGAAGAGAGCAACGCCTTTTTCTTTGCATCCTTTTTTTTTAGGTGGTTTATGTTAAAACAAGACATGGAGGTAAATAGTTTTTATTTTTGTAGGCATTTTAGTAAAAAATGAAAAGTGGGTGCATTTTGGTGAATAGGGGCCCTTTTTGGGGCTTTTATATTAAAATCCCATTTTTTAAATCTATTTAAGTAGCAAATACATGAAGTTTATTGTGTTGGTGCAATCATAATGTATCAGAAACTTAAAATATATTGTAAGGAGGATTTTGTATCAAAAATGAAAAATATATACAAATGAAAATATTATATCAGAAACGTAAAATATACGAAAAATAAACTAAAAATATACAAAAAGTAAACCAAAGTATACAAAAAATTTAAAAAATAAAAATTCATTAATAATTAATATTGATTTTTTAAAAATTATTTAAGTAAAGAACATATGAAGTTTATTATTTTGATGCAATGATAGTATATCAGAAACATAAAATATACTACAATGAAACTTAAAATACGTGAAAAATAAACAAAAAGTAAACCAAACATATACAAAAAAAAATATATTTTTTAAATTTAATGTCTTTGGAATTATATATATCTATATATATCAGAAACGTAAAATGCACTGCAATGAGGATGTTGTATCATAAACATAAAATATAATGTAATGACGATATTGTATCAGAAACTTAAAATATATGGAAAATAAATTAAAAATATACAAAAAGTAAACCAAACATATACAAAAAAAATATTTTAAATTTAATGTCTTTGGAATTTATATTCCAGTAATGATGAATGAAAATGCTTACATAACATAACGTGTGTGTGCGTGTGTGTGTGTGTGTGTGTGTATATATATATATATATATATATATTGTCAATTTAGAATACTTTATGTTTATTTTATGTTTTTAATATAATAATTTAGAATACTTTACATTTATTTTACATTTCTAATACATGTCCAAGAAACAATAAACAAATACATGTCCAAGAAACAATAGATAAAAATTTAAAGTCAATGTAGTGCTTTTGATAGTGACTGAGCAAAATTAGGATCCACATGTAGCCTAATCACCTACCTTGTCAACAAAAAGAATTGAAATGATAAATTTAACCCTCATATTCTTCTTCTTTCTTTTTCTCCTCTGTCTTCCCTCCACTTCCTGCTCCACCTCCATCGCTACCACCATTATAATCCAAGAAAAGTCTTCTTCACACTCAAAATGGGTCCATCTCTTGCTCTTATTTCTTTGGTTATTTTCTTGCACTCTTGGTATGAAACCCACACTCACCCTACTGAACTAACTACTGGATTCTATAACACAATTAATAGAGATGGCTATAATGCAGTTACAAAGATGTTTACAAGGAATTCATGCAAAATGATCCTACCTGGAATGGACCTGTTTGATGAGCATCAGCCGTATGAGTCTTTGTAAAACCCAATGGTATTGCTTGCACAAATTAGGACATCTTGCAACAAGCATGGTATGGAGGTGTCTGGGAAGAACTCATTAGTTTCAAAAGCTCCCGATCATTTTGAGCAGATGAGGAAAAATATATCATGTGAGAATATGGTTGACTTGTTCACATATTAGAGAATGGACACTGAATTTTTCTCACCATAGCATTTTCCTTCTTTTTTCGTGTTTGTAAGATGCCTGAACCAACTAGAGATGCATACGGATGATCTTATTGAGGAAGAGATGTAAGCAAAGGAGACACAAGTTGTTGTATCTCTCCAAACAAATTTAGAATCAAGCATTTAAATGCAAGCAAATTAGTTAGCATGTAGCAAACATATGTAAATATGGGATTGTTATGGCTATTAATCATTGTATCAGAAAAGATTGTATTAAGCAAAGCATAAAAAAGTAAAATTTATAATTATGACTTAATAAGACTTCCCCTTTTGGCCTTCTCTACCATTCTTTCATCTCATATCCATTCATCTTTAATTAAAATATTTTAAACAAGGATTGTCACTACAAGTTTTTTGCAGCAAAATGGTTAATGGGATACATCAATTTGCTCTTTCATATATATATATATAATCAATTTTCCATTCAAAGATAATGATCTCTTCATAACTCGACTGTGTGCCATCTCTTTGCATTTTATTTGCACAAATGATCTTATTTTATCACCAATACCTTAATGTTTGCACTTTTTACACCTAGATTAAAGAAGAAGAGGTTATATGCATTTATAGTGAAAATTGTTGGCACTGATGAACAATGTTGGTCACTGGATAGTTAGCTTTCATTAATTAAGGATGGCTATTAGCATCATTAACTTATAAAGTGTAATGCTTACTTTTAAGCCAAGAGCAAGCATCCTTTTTTAATGTTTAAGGACATTAGGTCCTATTAGTTATCAAGATATCTAAATCAGACTAAGAAATAGCTGGTTGAGATGTTTTACCATTAAATAATTCCTACAAGCTTTTACAAAGAATTATAGATGCTTGGATTGAAAAATGTAGATTGGCCAAGACTTTGTAATTAGAAAAATGAGATAAGGGAATCTACTACTCTGCACATGAACAATTTTCATATTCATAAACTAAGGCCTCTTATAATTTAAATCTCAACTGCATGCACGTATATGCACCCATGAGAGAATACAGCTACACTAAAAAAAATTTCCTTTTCTTATGTATTCACATTTCAATACAATGACATTTCTACAAGTTACTAATTCACTATGAGAGACTCTAAACCTATTCAATCGCATATCATTATTCACAAACTGATAACTGATCTCTGGAACTCTTGGGCTAGGCGTCCTGCAAAGCATGAATAGAGGATAAGGTGAGAGCTGGGGAGGATCCCCACAAACACTCTAATGCCTAAGTTAGAGAATAAAAGCAAGGAGAATGTAAGATAGCTTGAATGTATGAGAATGAGATGATCCCCTTATGAGGGGTATATGGTTCTATATATAGCAATACTCAAACGTGGGAGGAGTTGGATTCCTTGTGGGATAGTGAATCATAATCTTTATAGAAGAGTGTTCCTTCTTTGGTTAGAATTCCTCTTTAGGGTAGTTCCTTGGACGGATCTTTCCTCTCCCTGATTCAAGTATTCCTATTTAGGGGGTAAAGGACCCCTAATTAGGTGGGAACATTCTAGATAGTATCAAGAGTCCCCCCTGGGGTATTCGGATATTTATGTCCATCGTGTCCAGGTAGGATGCAGATGCCCCCATAAGGGTTATAAGACACAAGTGAGATGAGGTGGCCAGTCTCAGTCACGATGAGTAGAGCTTGGTGCCGAGTGTTTGGTTGGTCGTCGTTAAACCGTAACCTGTGGAGCTAGGGTACCTGCCGAGTGCTTATGAGCATCATAATAAATTAACCCGTCCATTTGGGAATAAGATAGAACCAGTCATCACTATATTTTTAATGCTCGGTGCATGGACGCGAGGCTTTTCCAGCTCGGATCCTCAGTACTACGAAAGTGACCTAAGGGTGCCAGCTTTAGTCACTAGGCTTAGATGCTTGAGACTTAGATACTCGGCTCAGGGGTGCGAGGCTTACATGCTTAAAACCTCAGTACTACAGAAGCGACCTGAGGGTGCCAGCTTCAATCACTGGACTTACATGCTCAAGACTTAGATGCTCGGCTTAGGAGTGCGAGGCTTACATGCTCGGAACCTTAGTACTACGGAAGCGACCTGAGGGTGCCAGCTTCAGTCACTGGACTTATATGCTCAAGACTTAGATGCTCGGCTCAGGAGAGCGAGGCTTACATGCTCGGAACCTCAGTACTATGAAAGTGACCTGAGGGTGCCAGCATCAGTCATTGGACTTAGATGCTCGGATACCCAGAATGGGTTGGGAGCGATGTTTGAAATGCCTCCCAAGTTGTTTGATGGAGCGACCCAGTCGAAATGTGGGTGGGCCAACACGTGGTGGTTTTACTTCAACTCTTCAAATCATATGATTGATGTGTCGCTTCGTATGTCAGTAAACAAAATGCTCATACTGCCATTATCATGACTCCTCATCTAATGGGTTATTTTATTCCCAAAAGGCCCTTGGTGGCCTAGGGAGGAACGCATCAATAATGAGGGCAGTTAATGCGTGCTTCCAGGTCCTTCCATGTCTCTATAAATACTGCTGCGCTTGTTAACAGGCACATTTTGCTTCTTTCGCTTTTTTGTCTTTTGTTTTTACTGCGTTTCTACTACCTCCACTATTTCCATTTCTTCCTGCCATAGTTCTTGCCTGAGGTGACCAGGTGATTCTTTTCATCTTTTCTTCCTCTTCTTTTTTCCCTTTTCTACTATTGTGTTTTCCCTTTCTTTATTATGGCTCCCCGGGAAGAAATTAGTTCTGACCTCTTTGTGTCCAATGTAGATAGCAAGTTGTTAGGGTGGTATCGACGGTGGTTCTGTATCCCCACTGATTATGCCCTCCACACTGTAGATAGGAGGTTTAGGGTGCATACCCCCTTATCGAGGTTAAGTATATTAGTAGTATATTTTGACCAGTTAGAGGGGGGTCTGAAATTTCCCTTAGATCCCTTTGTATAAGAATTTCTTAATAGGAATAACATTGCACCCAGTCAGCTTCATCCGAATAGTTATAGGATACTGACCGGGTTCATACAGCTGATGCATGAAGAGGGTAGGGATCTCAATCTAGATGTCCTCTGATATTTGTATAGGCTGACCAGGAAGAAGGGAGAGCTGATGTTCTCCCTGTCAACTGTACCCAACCATACACTTTTCATTAAGCTTCTGGATCTCCATAAAAAGTGGAGATACCATTTTTTTCGTTGTAGAGCATCGATCAAACTTTTTGGATGTCCGGAGGATGTGGTCGGACGAGTGTCATAAAATGACCCATCCAGTAAAACTTTCTGATCCTGATACAGAGTTAGTTTTATGGCTACATCTTGATGGACTCTCCGAAGCTCAATCCGCGAAAGATGCATCCCAGAGGTATCTGTGGAGAGTCTATCCGAGTCATGACCATTCCCCTGGTATGTTTATTTTGCTTTGAGCTTTTTATCTTACTAGTCTTATTTTTCCATCTGTAGATGGCTGAATTTTTTGATTTTGCAGGCGGTATTTCCCTAGTAGATGAGCCAACTGCAGTGGAGGAGGTTCAAATCTCTCCTTCCCCAGAACTTGAGGCTCCTATGGCTTCGGAGGCTATTCCCGCCGACCCCAAGGGCAAAGCATCGGTGGAAAGTGAGCAGCCGAAGCGGGTTGGGCGTAAAAAAAGGCAGTTGATCAACCCGGGGTCAGATGTTGAGGGGCTGGACAAAGAGATTTATGTCCAGCGCCCGCGATTATCTGGTTGTCCGGATATGAGGGGCTGGATATTGAAGAGGATGAAGCCCCCGAGCATCTACAACAGTTAAGTATGGGACCAGTACGCTGAGTCATTGCGGTTACCTGGTGACATGCAGCATTGGTTGGAGGAGGGCCCGGACGGGTTACTAGATTCTATGATTGGCCAGTCGCTGGAGGTAAGCTAGTTTCTGCCACTTGATACAATTATTGTACTTGCATCTTGTCTAAGTTTTCTGATTATTTTTGGTAGATGACTCAGGCCTTGCTTCTGGCGAAGGATTAGTACTTCTATTTGAAGAGCCAGTGCAGCTTAAAGGAAATTGAGGTGGGGATAATAGCTATAGATTTTAAGAAGAAGCTGGATAGCGCTAAGTCAGCTCTGGAGCACTGCTAGACAAGATACACTGAGGCCAAATCTGATGCTAAGGTGAATCAAAAGAAGGTTTCTAAGCTTGAACATAGCCAGGTCCAACTGACAAGGAGGATCGAGGAGTAGGATCTTTAGATTGTAGAGCTCCAGGGGAGGCTAGCGAAGCTTGAGAAATCTCATGCGAATGATAAGAATATGTATCAAAGCATGGTAGAGGGGTTTCTCAAGGTATACCGGGCTGAGTACAAGAGGATCCTGCTCTCCTAAGACTCAGGATTGGACTTTGAGGCATTAAAATGGATAACTCCAGCAAACCTTGCCAAGCTTGCGATGGAGAAGGACGCCCGTCGAAAAGACAATTCCATTCATATGAGGGAATCTGAAGAGGCCGTTGTTGCTGTTGGGTCTGCTGAGCATCCAGAGACTACTAATGCTACTTCCCCCTTAGTTTCTGAGCATGGGGGCCCGAGTGTACAAATAGTATAGAAGATATGTATAGGTTTATATATATATCTTTTTTTTATAACCAATCACATGTAAAGACATTCTTATCAATGAAGGTACTTTATTATTGAATTATCGAGTGTTTAAGTACAAGTTTACTGATAATATTTCTTGAGAGAGTCTAAGTTCCAAAACCTCGATAGTTCTTTGCCTCCTCTTTCTCTTAGTCTGTACGCCCCCTTCATTGTGCATTCTGAGATCTGGTACAGACCTTCCCAATTCAGACCTAACTTACCGGTTCCTGAGGTGCCTTTGCCAATATTTGCTCTTCTGAGTACCCAATCACCCGTCTTGAATTGCTTTGTTTGATGTCGCCAATGGTGGTACCGAGTTGTTCTTTATCGATGTGCCTCAGCTGTGGCTGCCGCTTATTCTCTTCATTCTTCTAGCACATCAAGGCATATCTGTGCATCGACGTTGTTGATGGTGTGGTTGAGGTCTTGGCTTACCCGATAACTTGGGGACCCAACCTCCACTAGAATTACTGCATCCATGCCATAAGTTAGTCTGAATGGCGTTTCACCAGTGGATGATCAGGGTGTGGTTCTGTAGGCCCAGATTACATTGTTCAGCTCTTCGACCCAATTCTCCTTTTTGTCATCGAGTGTTTTCTTCAATTCTTGTATGAGGATTCTGTTTGTGACCTCGATTTGTCCGTTCGTCTACGGGTGAGCTACTGAGGTGAAGCACAGCTTTATTCCAATGTTCAAGTAGAAACTTCTGAACTTGTAGTTGTCAAACTATTTACCATTGTCCGTAATTAAAGTGTGGGGGATGCCGAACCTACAAATGATCTCCTTCCAAAAAAAGTGTTGTATCCAAGCTTCTATGATGGTTGGGACTGCTTTTGCTTCTACCCATTTGGTAAAATGGTCAATGGCCATAATTAAGAACTTTTTCTGTGAGGTAGAGGAAGGGAAAGGACCCAGGATGTCCATCCCCCACATGGCGAATGGCCAAGGGTTGCCGATGGGATGCAGAGGCCAAGAAGATTTGTGACTAAGTTGGGCATAGTGTTGGCACTAGGGACATGATTGCATTAGCTGCTGGGCATCCTTAGACATGGTGGGCTAGTAATACTCTTGGAGCAATGCCTTTCTAGTGAGCGAATAGTGGGACTCATGTGCTCCACATATTTCTTCATGGATTTCTCAGAGTATGTAATTTCCCTCCTCCAGGGAAACGCACTTCAACCATGGGTGCAACAGGGATTTTCGATAAAGCTCCCTTCGATGGACAAAATAGTGGGTTGCTTTGGTATTGAGCTTCCAAGCTTGCAACTTGTCTTCTGGGAGTGTGTCGTGCTCAAGATATTAGATTATAGGTTGCATCCATTTCGAGACTACCTGTGTTTTAAAAACTTCGGTGTCCTCTATGCTAGGACTGGTTAGCAATTCGATGAAATTCATATCCTTAAATGCTTGAGTGTTCTTAACTGCAGATTTGGCAAGGTAGTCGGCCTCACTATTGTCTACCCTGGGAATCTGGATGATCTTCCACTGGACTCTATCCCCCTCCATGTGTTGCAAAAGTCACTTAGCTTTATCTACGTACTTCGCAATGCAGGTGTCTTTGACTTGAAATGCTCCGCTGACTTGGTTGACTACTAGTTGGGAATCCAAGTGTATGATGAGGTGTTTGGCCCTGACTTCAGTGGCCAACTTCAAACCTGTGATGAACACTTCAATGGCCAACTTGCCTGCCTGGACTCCAAAGACGCATTTATCAGGATTCAACTTGATCTTGGATTTGCTCAGTAGCTGGAAAACCCGATCCACGTTTGCTGGGTGATGCTCCAGATGCTTGCTTTTGATGATGATATCATCCACGTATACTTCTATGCTTTTTCCAATATGGCCTTGAAGGACTTGGTTCATCATTCTTTGGTACGTGGCTCCAGCATTTTTTAGTCCAAAGGGCATCACCTTATAGCAGTACAACCCTTCATGAGTGATGAAGGACATTTTCTCCTGATCTTCTTTCTTCATCAAGATCTGGTGATAACCTTGTACAAAATCTACAAAACTGTATAAGCCATGACTGGCAGTCGAATTGACGAGCTGATCAATCGTGGGTAACGGGTAGTTGTCCTTAAGGCATGCTCAGTTGAGGTCAGTGTAGTCTATACACATTCTATACTTCCCGTTTGCTTTTTTAACGAGTACCACGTTGGCTACCTATTCCGGGTAAGTAACCTCTTTAATGAACCCGGCTGCTAACAGCTTTGTCGTTTCCTCAGCAATGATCTTCTGTCTTTCATAGGCAAAGGTTCTTTTCTTCTGTGCTACTGGCTTGGCTCCTGGTTTGATGTTTAGGCAGTGACAGGCAACTCATGGGTCCATGCCGATGATTTCAGAGGCTTGAGAAGCAAAATCCTTTGAGTGTCTAGTAAAGACTTCCCTTATTATGTCTCTGATGTTTTGATTGAGGGCGTTGCCAATTTTCACGGTCTTTCCTTCCATGACTTGTAATGTCTCAGTGTCTTCCACCGATTGTGGGTTAGCGCCTTGCTTTTCAACTTCCCATGCCTCTAAAGGAAAAGCCTCTACTAAAGACTTCGTGGCCATCTGATAGCATTATCTGGCCATGTGCTGATCTCCCCTAATAGTAAGGGTCCCCTTCTTGATCAAAATTTTCATGGTTAAGCGCCGGAAGCTGGTGACTGCATGTGCTTCGTAAAGTGTCGGCCATCCTATAATCCCATTATAGGCTAGTGGTATGTCTACCACATTGAATGGAGTCCGGATGACTTTTGTTTCCTTATCATCTTGGCTTCTAAATTCTAGGTCCAGATCAACAATCCCCATTGGTTGCATTATTCCTCCACAAAAACTAGTGATGGGGTTCTGGATGGCCTTCATGATGGTGATGGAGCCGCCCATAGCTTTATACGCCTTCCAAGATAAAACATTGATAGCACTCCCATTATCCACTAATAGCCTTTTAACCCGATACTTATTTATGCATGCAGTTATCACCAGGGCATCACTGTAGGGGTGATGTATATGCAAATCATTTTCCGAGTTGAAAACGATGTCGCTTCTCCCATGTACCGATTTTTCTCCTTTGTTGTGCTTTAATCGTTTCTCGGTGTTTTCTCCCCCTACAATCATGTTGATGGTCCCAATCGACTCTTTCCTGGCTTTCTTTGCTTTAGCTCTATCTCGTTCCTGATTTTCTGAGTTTCCGCTTCTGCTCGGTATGTCCGTGAAATTATTAAGCTTTCCCCGCTGCACCAGTATTTCTATGGCACTCTTTAGTTCTCTGTAGCCTTCTATGTCATGGTCGTATTCTCGGTGGTATTTGCAGTACTGGCCTTTTTCAAGAGTAAATCTCTGGCTTGGGCTGATTCTCTTAGCCGGTGTGATCCCCACTCCATTCTGCCTTACCCACATGAGGATCTTGGATCGAGAGGTGTTCAAGGGTGTATATCTTTCTGCTTCCCTATCAAATATATTTGTCAGAGTTCTGAAATTCATTTTTAGGAAGCTTGCTCATCTCTATTTTGGTCGTTCATCCTTAATCGATGGCCTGTCTTCTTCCCAACGCATCCTTTTGTCTTCATCCATTTTTATCATTCAAACCGCTATCGCCATTGCCTCTGCAAAAGTACTCAGCTCCGTAGCTTGGTGCCATTTTTCAAAGCTTCTATGGCAACTTCATCAACAAGGTGCTCAATCTACATGGCTATTTTATCGAAGCGGTCAAGGCAACTTCGTAGAGATTCATTAGCCTCCTATCAGCACATCCGTAGGTCATTGATGTTTTTTTTGCGGGGGGAATATTGATGATGAATCTGATACAGAACTGCTCTACTAAGTCCTCAAAAGAAGTGACTGAATTCTCCAAGAGCCTATGAATCCATTTTTGGGCGCTCTTTATAAGTGTACTTGGGAAGACTCTGCACATGATTCCATTATTTACATTCTAGAGTAGTATCTTTGTCCGAAACGCCAATATATGACTGATGGGGTCTCATGTCCCATCGTACTGATCAAGCTGTGGGATTTTGAACCTACTAGGAATCTCCGTTTGAATTATTCTGCTGACAAACGGAGTTTTGCTATCCATCACCCATTCTTCTTCCTTTCTAGGTTTAGTCCGGGCTTTGCACATTACTTCCTCAACCTTCTGCGCTAATTTCAAATCATCAAGGGCCGGAATGGTTGAACTACACTCCCCTTACCCTTCCCTATGCTCATCCTTGGGGCTTGTCGGGGTGCTATATTATCATCATTTTGACCCGGCTCAGTATGCCCGCTTTGTATTATAGCGTTTAGCTGTTGTTGCATCAAAGCTATTTGCGCCTAAATATTTTTTATCATGGCTTCTTTGCTCATTTGATCAAGGCTGAGTGTTTAGGTTATAGTGTTTAGGTTTGGAGTGGTTATTGCTGGCGTTTCTAGTAGGCTTGGAAAAGGTATTAAGGGTATTGATCGATGGTGCTGTAGCAAAGCATAGTACGGGAGATCTGTGCCCAAGGACGGGTATCTTGGGGTGTTCTCCAAAAGTAAGGGTACATGTCTGGATGAGGCTCCAACATGCTGCAAGGTGGGGGGTGGTATTATTATTAGGAGAGGGTCTGAAAGGTTGGTCGAAAGGATAGGTGCAGAAGGATTGGTGCTGGCTTCAGGAAGATGGGCTGGAGGTGGACTAGAAGTCATAGTAAAGGTGTCTTTAGCTTAGCAAGTAAATGAATGGCTTTTCCCAAGGAGTTCCCACAGACAGTGCCACTTCATAACTGATCTCCAGAACTCTTGGGCTAGGCGTCCTGCAAAGCACGAATAGGTTTGAAGTTAGCCACTGAAGTCAGGGCCGAACACCTCATCATACACTTGGATTCCCAACTAGTAGTCAACCAAGTCAGCGGATCATTTCAAGTTAAAGACACCTGCATTGCCAAGTACATAGACAAAGCTAAGCAACTTTTGCAACACATCGAGCGGGACGAAGGCCAGTGGAAGATCGTCCATATTCCTAGGGTAGACAACAATGAGCCGACTACCTTGCCAAATCTGCAGTCGAGAATAGTCAAGCATTTAGGGATATGAATTTCACCGAATCACTAACCAGTCCCAGCACAAAGGACACCAAAGTTTTTGAAACACAGGTAGTCTTGAAATGGATGCAAACCATAATCTAATATCTTGAGCACGACACACTCCCAAAAGACAAGCTGCAAGCTCGGAAGCTCAAGACCAAAGGAGCCCACTATTCCATCCATCGAAGGGAGCTCTACCAAAAATCCTTATCGCACCCATGGTCGAAGTGCGTTTCCCCGGAGGAGGGAAATTACATACTCCGAGAAATCCATGAAGGAATCTGTGGAGCACATGAGTCCCACTATTCGCTCACTAGAAAGGCATTGCTCCAAGAGTATTATTGGCCCACCATGTCTAAGGATGCCCAGCAGCTAACGCAATCATGTCCCCAGTGCCAGCACTATGCCTGACTTAGTCACAAATCTTCTCGGCCTCTGCATCCCATCGGCAACCCTTGGCCATTCGCCATGTGGGGGATGGACATCCTGGGTCCTTTCCCTCCCTCTACCTCGTAAAAAAAGCTCTTAATTGTGGTCATTAGCCATTTTACCAAATGGTTAGAAGCAGAAGCAG
Source organism: Mallotus nudiflorus (assembly GCA_947683625.1). Classification (NCBI taxonomy): domain Eukaryota; kingdom Viridiplantae; phylum Streptophyta; class Magnoliopsida; order Malpighiales; family Euphorbiaceae; genus Mallotus; species Mallotus nudiflorus. The sequence continues at coordinate 1,985,302 of CANTUR010000793.1, read as the reverse complement.
TCCCAACCATCACAGAAGCCTGGATACAACACTTTTTCTGGAAGGAGATCATTTGTAGGTTCGGCATCCCCCACACTTTAATTACGGACAATGACAAATAGTTTGACAACCACAAGTTCAAAAGTTTCTGCTCAAACCTTGGAATAAAGTTGTGCTTCACCTCAGTAGCTCACCCGCAGACGAACAGACAAACCGAGGTCATAAACAGAATCCTTATGCATTGAAGAAAACACTCAATGACAAAAAAGGGAATTGGGTCGAAGAGCTGAACAACGTAACCTGGGCCTATAGAACCACACCATAATCATCCACTGGCGAAATGCCATTCAGACTAACTTATAGCATGGATGCAGTAATTCTAGTGGAGGTTAGGTCCCCAAGTTATCGGGTAAGCCAAGACCTCGACCACACCATCAACAACGTCGATGCACGGATATGCCTTGACATGCTAGAAGAATAAAAAGAACAAGTGGCAGCCATAGCTGAGGTACATCAACAAAGAATAACTTGATACCACCATCGGCGACATTGAACAGAGCAATTCAGGATAGGTGACTGGGTACTCAGAAGAGCAGATATTAGCAAAGGCACCTTAGGAACCGGCAAGTTAGGTTTGAAATGGGAAGGTCTGTACCAGATCTCAGAATGCACAATAAAGGGGGCGTACAGACTAAAAGAAAGAGGAGGCAAAGAACTACCGAGGTTTTGGAACTCAGACTCTCCCAGGAAATATTATCAGTAAACTTGTACTCAAACACCCGATATAATTCAATAATAAAGTATCTTCATTGATAAGAATGTCTTTACATGTGATTGGTTATAAAAAAAGATATATATAAACCTATACATATCTACTCTACTATTTGTACACCCGGGCCCCCAGGCCCAAAAACTAAGGTTGAAGTAGCATCAACAGTCTCTGGATGCTCGATGGACCCAGCAGCAACAATGGCCTCTTCATACTCCCTCACAGGAATGGAACTGGCTTTTCGATGGGCGTCCTCCTCCGCTACAAGCTTGGTAAGGTCTGCTGGAGTTATCCGATCTAATGCCCCCAAGTCCAATCCTGAGTCTTGGGAGAGCAGGATCCTCTTGCACTCAGCCCAATACGCTTTAAGAAACCCCTCTACCATGCTTTGATACATCTTCTTATCATTCGCACGAGATTTCTCAAGCTCCGCTAGCCTCCCCTAGAGCTCAGCAATCTAAAAATCCTGCTCCTCGATCCTCCTTGTCAGCTGGGCCTGGCTATGTTCAAGCTCAGAAACCTTTTTTTGATTCGCCTTAGCATCAGATTTGGCCTCAATGTATCTTGTCTAGCAGTGCTCCAGAGATGCCTTAGCACTATCCAGCTTCTTCTCAAAATCTATAGCTATTGTCCCCACCTCAGTTTCCTTTAAGTTGTACTGGCTCTTTAAGTAAAAGTACTGATCCTTCGCCAGTAGCAAGGCCTAAGTCATCTACCAAAAATAATCAGACAACTTAGACAAGAAGCAAGTACAATAATTGTATCAAGTGGCAGAAACTAGCTTACCTCCAGCGACTGGCCAATTATAGAATCTAGCAACCCATCCGGGCCCTCCTTCGACCAACGCTGCATGTCACCAAGTAACCACAACGACTCAGCGTACTGGTCCCGTACTTGACTGTTAAAGATGCTCGGGGCTTCATCCTCTTTAATATCTAGCCCCTCATATCCGGACAACCAAATAATCGCGGGCGCTGGACATAAATCTCTTCGTCTAGCCCCTCCGTATCTGACCCTAGGTCGATCAGCCGCCTTTTTCTATGCCCGACCCGCTCCAACCGCTCACTTTCCACTGGTGCTTTGCCCTTGGGGTCAGTGGGAATAGCCACAGGAGCCTCAGGTTCCGGGGAAGGAGTGATCCGAACCTTCTCCACTGCAACTGGCTCATTTACTAGGGAAATCCCGCCCGTAAAATCAACAAAGTCAGCCATCTACAAATGGAAAAATAAGACTAGTCAGAAAAAAAGCTCAAAGAAAAATAAACATACCAGGGGAGTGGTCGTGACTAGGACAGACTCTCCACAGATACCTCTGGGATGCATCTTCCATGGATCGAACTTTATTGAGTCCGTCAAGATGTAGCCGTAAAACTAACTCCGTATCAAGATCGGAAAGTTTCCCTTGACGGGTCACTTTATGACACTTGTCCGACCACATCCTCCAGACATCTAAGAAGTCAGATTGATGCTCCACAACGAAAAAATGGCATTTCCACTTCTTATGGAGATCCAAAAGCTTAATGAAAAGTGTATGGTTGGGTACAGCCGATAGGGAGAACATCAGCTCTCCCTTCTTCTTAGTCAGCCTATACAAATATCAGAGGACGTCTAGATCGGGATCCCTACCCTCTTTATGCATCAGTTGGATAAACCCGATCAATATCCTATAGCTATTTGGATGAAGCTGACCGGGCGCAATGTTATTCCTATTAAGAAATTCTTTGACAAAGGGATCTAAGGGAAATTTCAGACCCCCCTCTAACTGGTCAAAATATACTACTAATCTACTTAGCCCCAATAACGGGGTATGCACCCTAAACCTCCTATCTACAGTGTGGAGGGCATAATTGGTGGGGATATAGAACCACCGCCGATACCACCCTAGCAAGTCGCTATCTACATTGGACACAAAGATGTTAGAACTAATTTCTTCCCAGGGAGCCATAATAAAGAAAGGGAAAACACAATAGCAAAAAAGGGAAAAAAGAAGAGGAAGAAAAGATGAAAAGAATCACCTGGTCACCTTAGGCAAGAACTATGGCAAGAAGAAATGGAAATAGTGGAGGCAATAGAAACACAGCAAAAACAAAAGACAAAAAAGCGAAAGAAGTAAAATGTGCCAGTTAACAGGCGCAGCAGTATTTATAGAGACACAGAAGGACTTGGAAGCACGCCATTAACTACCCTCATTATTGTTGCGTTCCTCCCTAGGCCACCAAGGGCCTTTTGGGAATAAAATAACCCATTAGATGAGGACTCGTGATAACGGTGGTATGAGCGTTTTATTTACTGACATACGAAACGACGCATCAATCACATGATTTCAAGAGTTAAAGTAAAACCACCACATATTGGCCCACCCACATTTTGACTGGGCCGCTCCATCAAGCAACTCGAGAGGCATTTCAAACATCGCTCCCAACCCATTCCGGGTATTCGAGCATCTAAGTCCAATGACTGAAGCTGGCACCCTTAAGTCGCTTCTATAGTACTGAGGTTCCGAGCATATAAGCCTCGCGCTCCTGAGTCAAGCATATAAGTCCAATGATTGAAGCTGGCACCCTCAAGTTCCTTCCGTAGTACTGAGGTTCCGAGCATGTAAGCCTTGCGCTCCTGAGCCAAGCATTTAAGTCTCGAGCATATAAGTCCAGTGATTGAAGCTGGCACCCTCAAGTCACTTCTGTAGTACTAAGGTTCCAAGCATGTAAGCCTCACATCCCTAAGCTGAGCATCTAAGTCTCAAGCATCTAAGCCCAGTGACTGAAGCTAGCACCCTCAGGTTGCTTCCATAGTACTGAGGATCTGAGCTTGAAAAGCCTCGCATCCATGCACCGAGCATCAAAAATCCAATGATGACTGGTTCCGTCTTGTTCCCAAATGGATGGGTTAATCTATTGCGGTGCTCATATGCACTTGGAAGGTACCCCAGCTCCATAAGTTACGGTTCAACGATGACCAACCAAACACTTGGCACTAAGCTCTACTCATCGTGACTGAGACTAGCCACCTCAGCTCACCTGCATCTTATAACCCTTATGGGGCATCTGCATCCTACCCGGACGCGACGGACATAAATATTTGAATACCCCAAGGGGGACTCTTGATGCTATCTAGAATGTTCCCACCTAATTAAGGGTCCTTTACCCCCTAAATAGGAACACTTGGATCAGGGAGAAGATAGATTCGTCCAAGGAACTACCCCAAAGAGGAATCCTAACCAAAGAAGGAACACTCTCCTATAAAGATTATGATTCACTGTCCCATAAGGAATCCAACTCCTCCCAAGTTTGAGTATTGCTATATATAGAACCCTATACCCCTCACAAGGGGATCATCTCATTCTCATACATTCAAGCTATCTTACATTCTCCTTGCTTCTATTCTCTAACTTAAGCATCAAAGTGTTTGTGGGGATCCTCCCCACCTCTCACTTTGTCCTCTATTTGTGCTTTGCAGGACGCCTAGCCCAAGAGTTCCGGAGATTAGTTATCAAGTCCGGGCTTTCCACATTGCTTCCTCAACCTTTTCAATTGTATATCATTATTCACAAACAATCTTCATCAAAGCTGCTAAGGCAAATTGCAAATGCTTGGAATGTAGAGATTAGATACTGATAGTCTATGGTCAATGAATCCTTTCCCGCTTTCCCAAATTAAAGGATCATCTTTACATGTTCTGGACCTACTGGTCCATTTTCTGGAGAAGCAACCAGCTAAAAAGTTTTCAGTGAAGCAACTGTCACTCGTCTATGGAAGTTCAAACACCAACACTGAAGCTGCTCATGTTGTTTAATTATAGGTGTGTTGTATTGTACTATATATATATATATATATATATATATATATTGTTTTGGTTTTTAATAATATTGAAAATGACTTTGTGGTGGAGAAAGGAGAGGCAAGAGGTGGTGAAGGGAGGATAGAAGAGAAAAAGAAAGAAGAATAAGAGGGTTAAATTTGTCATTCAATTCTTTTTGTTCACATGGCAAGTGATAGGCTATAGGTGGGTCCCAATTTTGCTCAGTCACCATTAAAAGCACTACACTGACTCTAAATTTTAAAGTTCAAGAACTTGATTAAAAAAAAATTATTGAGACGCCAAAATAGCAAAATTTAAAAAGTTTAGACACCAAAAATGCAATTATCCCTTATTTTTATTAATTTAGTTTTCTTCAATTTAGTTTTTCACAACACCAAAAATGTTTATGTATTATTGGATATATAAACATTCGGAAAAACATAATGAGATTATCCAACATTGTTAAAGAAACTGAATAAAAGAGTAAGAGATTGTTTTATATAAGAAAAATAAACCAAAAGTAAATTAAATATATTCAATTATTATATTTATTTTTGAAAATATTATATTAAATTTCTAATATATTAACAAAATTATTGAGATTAAAAATTTTTTGATATAAAAGATTTATATAAAATATAAGTTGTGTTAGAAGTTAATCATAACAAAAATGTAAAATATACAAAAAGTATTGTAAATTGTAAAAAACATGAATGTAATGAAACCTTCCCTTTGTGGTTTACTGATATATCACCATGAAATTTAATTTCCTACATTAAGGCACCAGATAACAAAGTTTTTAAATAACTTCAATGATATAGTTGAAGACCAAATTTATTGAAGAAGTAACAATGTTGACCCACTTCGAAAGAAGCAAAAGAGAGGAAAAAATAATAATAAGGCAGATGAAAGTATACTAAATGACAAAAAAAAATCCAAATATGAAATCACATCTTAAAAAGAAAAGATTCAAACTCGAAGTTTGGCTCACTTAGCTACTCATCCCCAAATTTCAATAGAAACTTCTTTTCATTCTTCTTTTTCAAACTTTCTTGAGTACATGAATTCATTACTTTAGCAATATCTTCATTTTTGCATCTTAATAGCAACAATGAAAGCCAAGATTGAAGTTAGAAGAAAAGAAAAGGCATTACCATAAAGAGAAAATAGCAAATACTAAGTTTAAAAAAATATCCTGCTTTGCAAAATAAGCTTCCTGAGTTTTCAACTATTATGAAGTTTAATGTTTTGGTTTCATTTCGTATTTACATTCAGTAAAAACTTAATAGTGAAGACTCTCAAGAGAAAAAAATAAATATAAAATAATAATAATAATAATAATAATAATAATAATAATAATAATAATAATACACCCATTCACCAAAATACACCCACTTTTTATTATTCACTAAAATACCTCAAAACCCTAAAAATAATTAGTTCCGTGTCTCTCCTCCTGTCCTTATTAATGTAAATGACATAAAAAATAAAAAAATAAAAAACACTCATGCTGCTCTCTTCCATCTCTCTGTGGAAAATCAAAACTGTGGATCTATCTTCTCCTTGGTCGTAGTCATCGTCCTTCTCCTCTTCTTCTATTATCATTTTTTTTATCCTCTTCTATTATCTTCTTCTCCACTCCGTTTTGCCGAATCTTGATAAACTAGCCACTATCCACTGACCTCCACCAGAAATTCACTACTGAGGATATTCAGCGGAGCATAAATTGATTTTGATGGTAGTGAAGTCAAGTCAGGTTTTGTTATCTTTAATTAATTGAAGATTTTATGGTATTTAAGAGGATTATTATTGTCATTATTGTTAGTTTTATCTATGTTTTTAGTATATTGCTATTGAGCACTGATTCAGATAAAATCGATGAATCATAGTAAGCAGCTCTAATCAAGGATTCTTTTGCGTCTAAGGAGTAAAGATTGTTTGGCGTCAATAAGAAGATTATCAGAGTATTGATTTTGGTAGTCATGAATAGAAAGAATTTTCGTTTTCTTTTTCTGCTGCAAAAGCTTTCTTTAGATGTATATTTGCACCCTTTTACCCAACACAATGTGCAATGCAGATGTCATAGGATCGCGCATTCCAGTTGCACTGCAACAGAGAAAATTAATAAATATACAATGTGCAATTCTATCGACAAGATAGCCAATGGAAGGAAAAAGATGGAATTGCTATGAAGAATATAACAGGGAATTGGGGTGCCGGAAGCTATTTTTATCGACAATTGGGTATGGACAAGTGTAGTATATGATATTAGTATTTTTGTTGCATATGCTGACATGCAACAGAATTATGCACAAAATGTTTTTAAAAACAAATAATACAAACCAAGACATTTATTATTTTACAAGTGAAGATCCAGGGAGCACTAATGATTATTAGAGTAAAAATAACTTGGTGAAGGCTTGTCAGAGATGTTCTTGTTTGACACAATTAACTATAAGATACTAACTAGTCCATTAGCACAACCTTCGATTTCGAACTGAACTTTAGCACTAAGATTTATCATTTATGATGAATCCAATACTAGCTAGCATACACCAAAAAAAAAAAAAGAACACACAACACTTTCTTAAATTATAAGCATATAAGGTTACTTATTGGTATTTCACTTCAATCTTTGAGATATTCTAAACTTCAATCTAGTACGAAACGTATAGCAAGCAGCTTATAGTTTTTACATCATGGAAAATGCTAATTCAATCAAATGGAATGCATGTACTATGAACTTCTTTCTTATAATTTTTTAGAGTTAGAATATTTTCAGTAGAATTATTATGAATAATGGAGGAAGCAATAGCAAAATGAATTTAAAGATTAAATAATTTGTACACATTAGATAAGAAAAGATATTCTCAAAGAATATACCACATCATAATGGCATCAGTTGAACCAGCAGGAATAATTCCAAATCTAAACTTTTCTTTAAGACACAGAAACTATGGATCTTCATCTGCCAGTTGCCAGAGCAGCAAAACAACCATTACTAAAAAATAAAATATATAAAAATTCAACACATGCAAGTGCTCCAATAAACCTTATTCATATGCTTCTTATTAGAACGGCAATAGGAATCAAAGACATAACTATTGACAGCATATATCAAGCCCTAATTAATATTATAATTGTAAATATACTGTAAATTAGCAATATAGTAACTTCCTTATTTAGATAGATCTAATTACTAGAAATCAACTTAGATTTAGTAAACCTAATCACTAGAAATCAGCCAGGATCTAATTGCTAAAAATCAGCCTTGTAAATCTCTAACATTTCCTATATAATGAGAAGAACTCTTATGATGAGGGCATTCGATTCAATTCAATTGTCATGGTATCAGAGCTATAATTCAGAATTTCAGAGTGTTTTCTTATGAAGTCTAAATCTTGATTTTGGGGATATTTCTAATATTCTTGTTAGTGTTATTTTAGTTCAATTTTTGAACTCTTGGATCTGCTGATTTTCAGCATTTCTTGTTGCATTTGGTGGGTTATATTTTTTCAGTTACGGGTATCATGTCAACTAGCAACATGGATACTTTTGGTGTGCGTTTCACAGGCAAAAATTATTCTACCTGGGAATTTCATTTTCATTTATTTGTCATGGGAAAAGAACTATGGGGTCACATTGATGGTAGTGATCCAGCACCTACTGAGCTTCCTAAATTGACTCAATGGGAGGTCAAGGATGCTAGAGTCATGACATGGATTTTAGGATCAGTTGATCAGCTGCTTGTTCCCAATCTAAGGCTATATAAGATAGCTAAAGGCATGTGGGAGTATTTAAAAAAGGTTTACAATCAAGATAATACAACCAAATGTTTTCAATTAGAGTATAAGATTACTAGTTACTCTCATGGTGATCTATCAATTCAATATTACTTTTCTGGATTTCAGAATTTATGGGCTGAATATGTAGACATAATTTATGCCAAAGTACCAGCTGATTCTCTTTCTGTGGTTCAAGAAGTGCATGAACAGAGCAAGATCAATTTTTTATGAAACTACGTCCCAAATATGAGGTAGCCCGCTCTAATTTGATGAATCGTGATCCTTCTCCCACTTTGGATGTGTGCTTTGGAGAGTTGCTTCGTGAAGAGCAGTGTCTTGCAACACAAATAATTTTCCAACAAAACAAAATGCATGATAATGCAATTGCATATGCAGCTCAAGGGAAAGGCAAGGGTAAAGACATGCAACAAGTTCGATGCTATAACTACAAAGAATATGGACATATTGTTATTAACTATTCAAAAAAATCTTGCAACTATTGTAAGAGGCTTGGGCATATTATTAAAGAATGTCCTACTCGTCCACAGAATCGTCGAACTAATCATGCTACTATTGCTAATCAGGCCATTACTGGCTCTATAACTATTGACAGATCAACACTTACTCTTGAAATGGTTCAGCAATTGATTGCTACAGCTTTTTCAGCCTTAGGACTTCAAGGGAAGCATACTACACCATCTTTATCTTGGCTTGTAGATTCTGGTGCATCCAATCATATGACCTGTTCCCTCGAGAATCTTAGCAATGTTAAAAAAACATCATGGAAATATTCAAATAGCTAATGGTAGTAAGTTACCTATTCATGCTATTGGGGATATTAATTCTTCAATCAAAGGTGTTCTGGTATCTCCTGAGCTTTCTATTAATCTCATTTCAGTAGGACAATTGGTTGAGACTAACTGTGATGTTTGATTTTCTCGTAATGGTTATATTGTACAAATGTCGGGGAAGATACTAGCAAAGGGGCCTAAAGTTGGACACTTGTTTCCTTTACATTTTTCCATTCCTAATTTTATTTCTTTAGCTTGTATCACTATAAACCAACAAGGTGAATTATGGCACAAACGTTTAGAGCATCCTAATTCTGTTGTCTTATCACACTTACCAAATTCTGGTTTATTGGGCAATAAAGATCGATTCTCTTCTCATCTTTCTTTTAATTGCTTTGCTTGTAAATTGGGTAAAAGTAAGTCTCTTCCTTTTCCTTCTCATGGTAGTCGTGTCAAACGATGTTTTAATGTGGTTCATAGTGATGTGTGAGGCATTACTCCTGTTATATCTCATGCCAATTACAAATACTTTGTCACATTCATTGATGATTACAGTAAATATACTTGGATTTATTTTCTTTATTCTAAATCTGAGGTTTTTTCTATCTTTAAAACATTTGTAGCCTATATTGAGACCTAATTTTCTTTAAATATCAGAGTACTCAGATCTGATTCTGGTGGGGAATATATGTCTCATGAATTTCATCACTTTCTTCAATAAAAAGGCATTATTTCCGAACGCTATTGTCCTTATACACCTCAGCAAAATGGTGTTGTTGAATGTAAGAACCACCATTTGTTAGATGTTGTTTGAACTTTATTGCTTGAATCCTTTGTTCCATCTAAATTCTGGGTTGAGGCCTTACGTACAGCAGTTTATTTGATTAATCGCTTGCCTTCACGTGTCTTGAACTTTGAATCTCCCTATCATCATCTTTATCATAAGCATCCTAACTATCTAGACATACATACTTTTGGTTGTGTTTGCTATGTCCATTTGCCACCTCATGAATGCTATAAACTTTCTGCTCAATCTGTTAAATGTGCTTTTATGCGTTATAGTATGTCACACAAAGGTTATGTTTGCTATGATCCATGCTCTAATAGATTTCGCATTTCTCGTCATGTTGTTTTCTTTGAAAATCAATATTTCTTTTCCACTCATGTTGAATCTTTGCCAAAGCAACCTGTTCTTCCTAATTTTGATGAGGTACCTACTATTTTTTACCAGTTCAAGCCTGGATTAGTGTATAAACAATGACAACATCCAACTTTACAGCTTTCTGAGCTTGCCCCGACATCTGAACCTACTCCAACTGCTTCTTCCATGGAAAATCAGCTCCCAAATGCCATTCCATGATGCTCTTCTAAAATCAGCCATCCCCTTGATAGGTATGGGTTTTCTCATACATCTTTTCATACTATTTTGACCACTGTTCCTATTCCTTCATGTTATTCAGAGGCTACTAAACATGGTTGTTAGCGTAAGGCAATAGAAGAAGAACTTCAAGCTTTTATGGAAAATCACACATAGGATATTGTTCATTGTCCTCCAAATGTTAAAGCATTGGTTGTAAATGGGTCTACTCAATCAAGCTTCGTTCTGATGGTAATCTAGATCGCTATAAGGCACGGTTGGTTGCCTTGGGTAATAAACAGGAGTATGGCATCAATTATGAAGAGACTTTTGCTCCGATTGTCAAGATGACAACAGTTCGAATGATTATTTCAATTGCTGCCTCACAAGGCTGGCTACTTCATCAGATGGATGTTAAGAATGTATTTCTTCATGGCGATCTCAAAGAAGAAATTTACATGGTTCTACCACCCAGCTTCTCTTCCTCCTCTTCTTTGGGTGTTTGTAAGTTGAAGCAATCTCTATATGGGTTAAAATAAGCCCCTTGGGCATGGTTTGATAAATTCAGATCAATTTTCCTTCAATTTTCATTCAAGCAGAGCCAATATGATTCATCTTTGTTTCTTTACAAGACATCTATTGGTATTGTTATTCTACTAGTTTATGTTGATGATATTATAATCACTGGGACTAATTCTATCTTAATTACTCGTTTGTAACATCATCTTCAAGCCTCCTTTCATATGAAGGATCTCGGTCCTCTTACTTATTTCTTAGGTTTGGAAGTTAATACTTATTCCTCTGGTACTTTTTTGCATTAGCATAAGTACACATAGGATTTGCTTAATTTAGCTAGTCTCCAAGATGCTTCTTCTGTAGATACTCCACTTGAGGTAAACACAAAGTACCGTCGGAAGGAGGGTGATCTCATTTCTAATCCTACTATGTTTCAACAATTGGTGGGCAGCTTGAACTATTTGACTATTACTCATCCAGACATTTCCTTTGCTGTTTAGCAAGTTAGTCAATTCATGCAAAATCCCCGTTATCTACATTTGGCTGCTGTTCATAGAATCATTCGATATCTTCGTGGGACACCTTATCGTGGATTATTCTTTCTAACTGGTTCTCCTCTTCATCTTGTTGCCTATAGTGACGCTGATTGGGCTGGATGTCCTAATACTCGCCGATCTGTCACAGGTTAGTGCATGTTTCTTGGTCATTCTTTGATTTCTTGGAAGAGCAAGAAGCAAGATCATGTTTCTAAATCTTTTACTGAGTCAGAATACTGTGTTATGTCTGCTGCTTATTCTGAGATTATTTGGCTTCGTGAACTTCTAGTTGAGCTTGGTTTCTCTCAGTCTAATCCTACTCTACTACATGCTAATAACACTAGTGCAATTCAGATTGCCACTAATCCTATTTATCATGAGAGAACAAAGCATATTGAGGTAGACTGTCATTCTATTTGTGAAGCCTTAGACACTTATATTATTTCTCTTCCTCATGTTTCCACTAACCTCTAGATAGCTGATGTATTTACTAAGGCCATGACACGACAACGTCATCAGTTTCTTGTGAGCAAATTGATGCTTCTTGATCGACCAGCATCAATTTGAGGGGGGATGATAGCATATATCAAGCCCTAATTAATATTATAACTGTAAATATATTGTAAATTAGCAATATAGTAACTTCCTTATTTAGATAGATCTAATTACTAGAAATCAGCTTAGATTTAGTAAACCTAATCACTAGAAATCAGCCAGGATCTAATTACTAAAAATCAGCCCTATAAATCTCTAACATTTCCTATATAATGAGAAGAACTCTCATGATAAGGGCATTCAATTCAATTCAATTGTCAACTATAGCATAGCATATTGTGGTAAATTACCTAGATTTATTATAATAAAACTTGCTAACCTGTGATGCATACACCATCTTCAGTTCCTATAATTTCAGATATAGACAAAAATTCATTACGTAAAAACCAAGCAACAAGCACCGTTTAGATCTAGCTATTTAGGTTTATGAAAAAAAATTACTGAGGCACTTACCAAAATTTCTGAATCCCAATCCATTAACTGTGGAAGTTGATACAAGAGGGGGAAATTTTCTTCATTTTTATAAGCAGCATCAAAAGAGGTCTCATTTGCATCATGAAACAAAGTGTAGCCTTTGCTTCCATCAGAATGAATAAAATCTGAAAGGAGATGGTCCACGAAAAAATGAATCTTCGAAACCAAAAAAAAAAACTAAAATGGAAAAAATGAATCAGAAGCCAAAAATAAACCAAAAGGATACCAAAATGAATCTCATATACATTCTTGACTTTGAATTATGCTGATGCCCCATTAAAACAAACTCCTTTTTTTTTATCGAATGCTTCATTACAATAAACAATGAAGTATTTTCTATTTATGGATAATAATTACAATAGAGAATGAAGTATTTTTCGTATATAATTAGCATATGATCCATAACAGAAACTAAAGAGAAACTAAAAAGATACAAAAATAATAAAACTAAACATACCCCAACAGAATCCTTTAGCTCATTACTACCACTAACAATTTCAATTAAACTTTAAATCATAAGTTTCTTTATTCTCACCATCTCCTCCACCTTCATTGTCTTCATATTCACTTTTCTTATTTTCAACACCCTTTTCAGAACAAACAACATCTACTAAACTTGGTTAATAACTAAAATATAGAATGAAGTATTTTTCGTCTATGATCCATGTCATAAACTAAAAGGAAACTAAAATAAATATATGATCCGTATCATAAACTAAAAAGAAATAAAAAAGATAAAAAAAATAATAAAATAGAATATACCCCAACAGAATCCTTTAACTCATCACAAAATCCATTAACTCATCACCACCACCAACAACTTCAATGAAACTTTGAATCATAAGTTTCTTTATTCTCACCATCCCCTCCACCTGCACTGCTTTTACATTCACTTTTCTTATTTTCAACACCCTTTTTAGAACCAACAACATCTACTAAACTTGGTTAATAATTACAATAGAGAATGAAGTGTTTTTCATACACAATCCGTACATAATCTGTATCCGAAACTAAAAGGAAACCAAAATCAGTATATAATTCATATTAGAAACTAAAAGTAAACTAAAAAATACAAAAATAATAAAATAAAACATACCCCATTAGAATCCTTTAACCACCACCAACAACTTTAATAAAATTTTGAATCATAAGCTTCTTTATTCTCACTATCACTACTTTTACATTCATTTTTCTTATTTTTAACACTTTTTCTATAACCAACAACATCTACTAAATTAGAACTTGAAGCACCAAAAGCACCTTAAATTTTCCATGTACATTTAAAATAAGATCAAAAATAAAAAGTAAGTGAAAAAACAACAAAATTAAATACACACTACCTAATAATAGAATGGAGATGTGGGGCATCAATTTTTCTTGAAAAAATTAATTTTTTAAAAAAAGGACAAGGAAAAAAATAGAAATTAAAAAATAAAAATAAAAAATAAAATAAAAAGAAGAAAAAATAAAATAAAAAAAGGAAAAATAAGAAAAAAAATGTTAAAATAAAAAGCTATAAAAAAAAGAGGAAAAGAAAAAAAGTAAGTAAAAAAAAGAGAAGGAGGAAAAAATAAAAAATAAAAAAGATGAAAATAAAAATAAAAATTAATGAAAAAAGAAAAAAAATAATAATAATATTGGCTAATTCTCCATTAACTAAAGAATAAAGAGAAAGAAATGAAAAAGTAAAGAGAAAATAAATTTTAAAAAAATAAAGAAGAAAAAATGAAATAAAAAAATAAGAATAAAATAAAAATAGAAAAAGAGAGAAAAGAAAAAGAAAAAAAAAAGGAAGGAAAAGAGAAAAATAAAAAATAAAAATAAAACAAGAAAAAAAATGAGAAAAGCCAGCACTAAAGTGCTATTAAATATGAAATAATTGAAGAGTTTAACAAAATAAAAATAAAAACTAAAATTAATAGAAAATTAATGAAATAAAAAAAATAAAAAATAATAATGATATTGCCTAAATTTTCATTAATTAAAGAAATAAAAGAACATAGAGTGAGAAAAAAAAAGAAAATAAATAAATAAATAAGAGAGAAAATACTATGAAATAAAAATAAAGAAAAAATAAAAAAAAATAAAACAATGGAGAAAAAGGAAAAAATAATAAGTGGTAAAGGAGAAAATAAAGGGTAGGACAATAAAGAGATAAAGATAAAAGTTTAATAAATGAAAATTGAATGCATTTAGTAAATAAGTCTAAAAATTGGGCATTTTTTATAAATTTTTCAAAAAATTACTCTATCCGTTTTTTTTTTTTTAACAACCATTAGAGGGGATCAACCCTGTGACTATATCAAAACAGCTTTAGACAAATGACTTTAAAGTTCTGTTATTTTTAAAGGTATGAACCTATAATTTAAGATCATAAGTTCACCTCATTACCACCAAGTCAAGTATTAATAGATTATTTGCTTTTATTTTGATCATTATAAGGTGGTCCAATCCAATCCATTGAAATATAAGGTCCAAATCATTGAAAGATGAGGTCCAGTTGATTTAACTAGCTCTTCAACTGATAGGACGAATGGTTAAAGCTCCGGACTCCAACATGAGACGGCAAATATAGATGGAAACTACAATCACTTTTGGTTGTAATAAATGTTCTTGATATTATCATTCTAAAAACAAGATATTCTAGCTACTTAGTTATGCTCCACTCCCAAAAGCTTTTTTCTTTTTTCTTTTTTCTTTTTTTTGTCAAGTAGATGTTGTTTTTATGCTCTCTTTTCTACTGTTTAATAGAGTTGACACAACAATAATAATGGTTAGTAGAGAGCCTTTGCAGGCCAATATTTAAACTACCAATTTATTGTTTTTAGCTCTGATTTGAACTCATATTCAAAGGAGTTAAAAATAATATAGAAATCTTCAATAGCAGCTGGCCAACAAAGTTCATGAATTGCACAAGCTTATAAATACTTGGTCTCGTACCATTCATCGACATAGGAAACAGAAATATATAGAGCTTTCTTGATCTTCTGTAACATGGCCTCAAAATTGTTTTCGTCTGCAGTTTTTCTATTGCTATTAGTTTCAGTTGTTAAGGCAAGTGATCCAGATATCCTCACAGACTTCATAATCCCAACAAATTCTACGCCTCCAGATGGAAATTTCTTTACCTTCACAGGGTTCCGCAGTGTAGTCGGGGGTGACTATCCACCAGAGTTCAAGGTCACAAAAGCTAGTATGGCAGAGTTTCCAGCTGTAAATGGCCAAAGCGTTTCCCTTGCCATTCTTGAGTTCCCAGCAGGTGCCGTCAACCCACCTCACACTCACCCTCGTTCAGCCGAGCTTTTGTTTGTGGTCGATGGAAGCCTTGAAGTTGGGTTTATTGACACAACAAACAAACTTTACACTCAAACTCTCCAGCTTGGTGACATCTTTGTGTTTCCTAAAGGATTGGTGCATTTTCAGTACAATTCTGACCCTAAAGAACCTGCTGCAGCTGCATCTGCCTTTGGCAGTGCAAATGCTGGAACTGTTTCCATTCCTTTAACTCTTTTTGCAACTGGTATTGATGATAATGTGCTTGCCAAGGCTTTCAAAACTGATGTTGCTACTATCCAGAAGATCAAAGCAGGTCTTGCACCTAAAGCTTAGAGATTGAAGCCTTAATTAGTTCAACTTTGAATAAATTCCACCACTTGCTACTGTTCGAATAACTTTAGAGGTGATTAATTTATGTTAATATCAACATCATTGTTCTTTTTTATTGAAATAGCTGCAATTGTAATGAAACCGATTATTATTGCAATAAGATGAGTAATTATTAGTAAGTTCATAATTTGCAAATGTTCTTGTGTCAGTTGCTTAAATTCCAAAATTGAGCCTTCGGTGTGCAGGTTTTGAGTATTGTTCAATAAGACTCGATTTACTACAATTGAACAAACCCTTTTTTTTTTTTTTTTTTTTTTTTTTGCATTTCTTTGCAAATTTTTTATTGTCCTTGCAATTAAATTGCAGTGTTAAACATGTAAGTTCATAATTTAATATCCCCAATTCACCCTTTTTGGCAAATCTTCATCTCAAAAATCAAGTCGTTTTAGAACTTCTTTTATATCTTTCTATCTAATATTTTCCACAAAAAAATTTTAAAATTGGATGAAGTGCTTATTGGCTCATGAATTTGTATATTTTAAACAAAATTTTTCCTAATTTAATAAACAATAATTTTTAAATGAATTATGCAAATTTTTTAATTTAAGATGCAAAAGACTAAAACTCATTTAACCAAAAAAAAAAAAGTGAGGAGCTAAAATATGAGTATAGAAAAAAGCACGTACTTTTTGAGTTAAAAACTATTGTAATTAATTTAAAAAAAAAAAAAGAAGACATATATGTGAATTTTTGAGAAATACCATAAACTTTTTATGATTTATTTAAATATATTTAAATAATCTAAATATGTTTCTCCTGATCAATTAATGAGCCTTGCAAATAAATCAGTATTAACTGATAAAATAATATAGTAATATTAACTATTAATTATCACTGAATATGAAATATTAAAGTTGCATGAAGTAAATTATTTGTTGTATATATATACAAGAAAAGTTATATCATAATTTTAATTTTCACACACATATATATAATAAGTATCCTTTCTCATATATATATATATAATCCCGCATTTACTTATAAACAATTATATGTGTTAAATTATTAAAATTCATAATATTCCTTATTTTAATAATTATTATCTTCTATTCCACTTATAACACTTTTTTTTTCCCTTATTCTACTACAAGTAATTTTCTTCTATACTACCACAAACTCTTTTCTAATGTTGCATATGTTATGCAGCGTAAAAAATTTTTTAAAAAAATGTATATTTATCATTAATAATCTAAGATAGTAAAGAGAGACTCTTTTCCATTGTGATCAACTTTTATCAAATTAATGTAATTTCTTTTTTATAGTTTTCAAAAATAATTAAATAAAATATTTATTAATTTATAGTTCATGTATCATATGGATTCATTACTAATTAGCTAGTATATAAATTTGTAAAAATAATCTTGTTTAATAGTATAAAAATAACGTAAAATAAAATATTATAATAAAAGTATAACCACGTAATATAAATTAGATAGACATTATTTCCATAGCCAAAAACCGAACTTGATTTATGATAGTCAAAATAACGACTTATCTTGTGTTTGTAACTACACAAGCAACGCTTATACTACAAAAGCTTTAAATAACCCTATAAATACAATGAGAAGTGCCTCAGCTTCTACAATTGATATAATCAACAATTTCATGAAATTTCAGAATGATAATTAAAAGAAATTGCTGGAAACATTATTTTTATTGCATTAACATTAATCGGCAAGTGTTTTAAACAAAGATTAACAAAGAAAAACATTAGCATAGTAATTGCTTTGCAGTTGTTTTCAGAGTGAAATTGTTGACCCTCTGCATGACCAAGGTCATGATCAATTTCAAAACAATGTTGATTTTGACTTTTACAATCAATTTTTGTTGCTAATATTTATATTTAAGTGTGTTTGTAAGTTAGGATCAAAAGGATGCATTTGCAAGCTCAAGAGTCAAGTTTTCTAAGCCTGAAGTACTCCTCATAAACTCCCATTACGACCGTGAGCTATGGTCACGAGAAGGAGCCTGAAAAAAGCAAGAATCAAACCAAGGGTCCGTGTCATTCACTAGCGCTACTCATGGTCATGAGCAGCCCATGAGGCACAAGACATGGCCATGTCACGGCCGTGTGGGTCATCCTAGCAACTCTCTAATGGCTAGTCGAAACTCCAACTGTCATATCTTTCAAGGCTCATGGTTGTTAGCCTCCCCTCACAACCGTGAGTGGCTCACAGTCGTGAGCGGCATTTCAACTACAAAAAAATTGTTTTTCATTAAATGAAAAAGAGTGGAGTATGGGAATGTAATTAATGACCTTCATGTCACGACCCAAAACAGGGGTCATAACCGGCGTTAGGGAACGGGAATTCTTTCGAATTTGGAACCCATAGCAAGCCTTAAAATAAAATAAAACATGCAATAATAATAATAACATAATTAAAATATTCTGCAGTGGAAATAAATCATAAATATAACAAAATAATAATCTGCCAATGATATTAAATCGAACATCCTTATCTCATATATTAATAATCTTTTAATACAAATCCAGTTCAAATCCTTAAAATACATAACTCACACAAATATAATACATAACCCTTTAACAATTTTACAACTACTATAGTGTCTAAATTATAAATAAAACTCAGATAAACAGTTTACATAGTAAAGTTAGGGCGGAAGAAATCCGATGTATGGGTCTGCTACTGAGGTTTGAAGACGATGACTCTCCTAAAAAAATAATCAACGGAAGGGAGTCAGACCTCACTGAGTGAATTGTTATAATATATATACATGCATACTAAATGACAATGCACACAGTTAATAGTATATATAATAAATATATATACAAGCAAATACACACAGATACAATAAAATCATTTTTTATATTTTTACTGAAAATCACTGTTTATGAAGGATCAAATAGAACCCTACAAAATCGCAACCTCAAAATAGTGTTAGACAACACTCTAGCCATACAGGCTCACTTATTTCAAATATATTTACCTGTTCCATTTGGACAGTAGACTGGCCCCGAGACACTAAGTCAATCGAGCTCCAGCAATCTGACTGTCAGTGTGATTGGCCCCGAGACACTTGGTCAACCGAGCTCCAGCAATCACACTCCCAAATCATTTCTTACACATCAATTAATCAAATCCAATCAATATCCACAAATAGATTAGTGATATAGCCTAAATGTTATCAACATACCGGTACGTACTCGGTCCTAGTGCTGCCCACTAGGTAGCACGTTCTATTGATATCCTTCATTAATAAATAAAACACACATTCATAAATAAATGATGCATGAATTTCAATAAAATAGCAACATAAACCATATATATACTAGAAATATACCAAAAGTAAACCATGTATATTTTGAGTATATATACGTCAAATAAATCTAATATAATTGCAAAATAAACTAGAAATATATTTAAAAACATTTTAAGAATAATTTATTAATAAAACATGCATATAGTTTGAAAATATACCAAATATACCGAAAATAAAACAAAAATAAACTTAAGTACTAATTAAATCATTTATGCATTTTTATCAAAATAAATCGTACATTTCTAAAATCATGCATCTAGAACATACATATATAAAATAACAACTCACTGTTTATTGCGCTCCATGAGATGGGTCCGACGGCCCTGGTCCACTAGGCCTCGGTCTCGACACAACTAAACAAACAAAAGACAACAGAAAATCAGAATAAATCTAGCAGAAATTCCTAGAAACTCGATCTAGAATACTAGACACAGAATTAGAATCAAAATTCGACCAGACATCATGTTTTACGAGAATTTTATCGAAAATCTGACAGAACCTCCCCTGTAAAACGGACATCTCTCTACTCAAAGAGTAGAGCTGATCCTGCAAAGAAATACACTTCAAGAACAAACACAGAATTCACAACCACAATTCCTCGGTCGAACTCCAAACTACAATTCACCAACTGAGGTCCACAATTCACAGAACACTACAGAAATACCAAAAATGCCCTTTAATAATAAAAATACATTTTATCAATCCAAATTACTTAATTACCTCTAAAACATATTAAAAACCGATAAAAACTCATTTATTTAGAAAAATCTATATTATATATACAATTTGAAAATAATTTACGAAAAATAGTTTTAATTAGTTAAAAATACTAAATAATTTATAGAAATCATTTTTATACCTTAAATAACTATTAAAACCAATTTAATTACATTTTTAACCAATTTAGTATCAAATTACCAAAATACCCCTATATATATAAATTTACTAAAATTAGCCAAAAATTCACCAAAAATAATATAATTTCTCAAAATTAATTTTCTCAACATATAATTCAATAATATCAATAAATATACTCAGTTAACCAATTAATTCAATTAAACACATAATTAACCCTATTTTTCAAAATTACATAAACTTAATAAATTCCAAATAAATATATAAAAATTCACAAAAATTACAAATAAATTTCTAAAATGCATTTCAACACCTATAATTACCATAAAACACAATTTCATAATTTAATTAATTAATTTTTGAAAATTAGAAAATAATCAAAAATTCTCAAAAATCAAAAATAATTCCCAAAAATTCTACAAAAATTACCACATGTAGATTAAGCTACAAGGATAAAAGTTTGTCAAGGAAGTTTGCTTGAATCAATCAAATTGAAGCTCAAAAAAATCAAAAACTCAAAGTGGCCGAAAATGTAAAATCAAAACCTAGGAAAATCTAGACCGTTTTAAGTGAAACAAAGCTTAGAATCACACTCACCGGAGCTCAAGGAGAAGATAGAGACCGGTGGCATCGATTTTGGTGGCTGGAATCACATCAATCGGAGCTAGGGTCGATTTTCGGCTATTCTTGGCTTTTTAGGCCAAAACACACCGGAAATGGGTACTGCTGGCGACGGGGATGGCTGTGGATGATGGTGGCACGCCGGGAGGCACACCGACAACAAGGGGAAGGCTGATAGACGACGGTGATGGTGGTAGGGCGTCGGGCGATGGTGAGAAGGGGTTGATGGCAAGATTTGTAAATTTGGTGAAGTTATATATATATATATAATAACAACTTTAACAATTTATACTTTAATATAATAATTTTATATTCACCAACAATTCTACACCACATA
The DNA here is from genome assembly GCA_947683625.1 of Mallotus nudiflorus. NCBI lineage: Eukaryota > Viridiplantae > Streptophyta > Magnoliopsida > Malpighiales > Euphorbiaceae > Mallotus > Mallotus nudiflorus. Next base: position 1,963,982 of record CANTUR010000793.1, on the reverse strand, counting down.
ATTTAAAAATAATTAATATATATACATATACACATGTTAATTAAAATAACAACTATATAGTATATATATACATAATTAAAAATAATTAGTAAACCCTAAAATTATTAAATATATGTATATATATATGCATGTATATGTATATATTTTAATATGACAATTAAAATAATGCATGAACTCATGCAAATCCGTAAAGCTATTTAAAATAATTAATATTAAATTATTTATGTGTTAATTTCCCAGAAAATAATATTCCCAAGAAAATTTTACGTAAAATACTTAAAATAATATAAAATAATTAAAATTAGTTTTAATAAATAAAAAACTCATAAATATATCATAAATATATACAAAATTATTAACACTGCATATGCCGATGTAGTTTAAAAATATCTAAAAACTCAGAATATTACAGTCTTCCCCCCTTACAAGAATTCGTCCCCGAATTCCAGAAAAGAATAATTACAAGATCAAGAAGGGAAGAGATACGAGTAAGAAGCTCGCATCTCAGCTTCAATCTCCCATGTATGCTCCTCAACTCTATTGCTATGCCACATAACCTTGACCATCGGAATCTGTTTCGATCGCAACTATCGAACTTAATAGTCAACGATCGCCACAGGTTCTTCCACAAACGTCAGATCTTCACTCACTTCTACACTGTCAGGCTATAACACATGTGAATGGTCTGAGATATACTTCCTCAGCATAGAGATATGAAACATCAGATGCACCTGTGACATACTCGGGGGCAAAGCCAACCAATATGCAACAGTGCCAACTCTTTCCAGAATCTCAAACGGTCTGATATATCTCGGTGCTAACTTACCCTTCCTGCCAAATCTCATCACACCCTTCATCGGAGACACCTTTAGGAAAATAAAGTCTCCAACCTAAAACTCTATATCTCTGCGCCTAGGATCCGCATAGCTCTTCTGCCTACTAACTACGGTCTCTAATCTGTGCTTAATCACGGTGACTTTCTCTGTAACATCCTGAACCATCTCAAGTCCAGTCAAAGCTCTCTCCCCAATCTCATCCCAACTCAGAGGGGATCTACATTTTCTTCCATATCATGCCTCATACGGTGCCATGCCAATACTGCAATGGTAGCTATTATTATATGCAAACTCAACAAGAGGCAAATGATCATCCCAGCTACCTCCCAAATCCAAGACACACATCCTCCATATATCTTCCAATGTTTGGATCATCCTCTCAGACTGACCATCTGTCTGAGGATGAAAAGCAGTACTGAAATCCAACCTAGTGCCCATCGCTTCCTACAACTTCTGTCAAAAATGAGAGGTAAACATTGAACCTCTGTCTGACACAACGGACATAGGTACTCCATGAAGGCACACAATATGCTTCACATATAGCTTTGCCAATCTACTTACATAATAAGTGGCTTTCACAAGCAAGAAATGTGCAGAATTTATCAACATATCTACAATCACCCAGATGGAATCGTACCCATCCTTAGAACGATGTAAACCAACCATAAAATCCATAGCTATCCTTTCCCACTTCCACTCGAGAATAGGAAGAGGCTAAAGCTTCCCAAGGCTTCTAATGTTTAACTTTTACTTGCTGACTCGTCAAACACTTAACAACATATTTAGCGACATCCTTCTTCAGTCCGTCCCACCAGTACAAATCTCTAATACTACGGTACATCTTAGTGACACCCGAATGTACGCTATAAGCTGTAGAATGTGCTTCCTCTAGGATCTCTTCTCTCAAATCATCCACATCAGGAACACACAAACTACCACTGATCCACAACACACCATCATCATGAAGTGTGAAATCAGTGAACTTCCTGCTCGAACATTCTCTACAAGCTCTTCTAGAATAGAATCTCAGCTTTGAGCTGCTTTAATCCTATCCCTCAATACAGATCGCACCTTAAATTGAGCTAGCAGTCCACTTGACCTACTGATCTTCATCATCATACCTTGATCCACTAATAGATGTAACTCCTGTTAATCAATGGTCTCCTCTCAACACTGATGTGAGCAAGACTGCCTGAGGACTTTTAACTCAAGGCATCTGCTACCACATTAGCATTGCCCAAGTGATATAAAATCTCACAGTCATAGTCTTTCAATAATTCCAACCATCTCCTCTGCCTCAGATTCATATCTCTCTGCTGGAAAATGTACTTAAGGCTCTTGTGATTAGTAAAAATCTCATAAGTCACCTCGTACAGATAGTGTCTCCAAATCTTGAGAGCAAAGATCACTGCAACCATCTCTAGGTCATGTGTAGGATAATTCTGCTCATGCTTCTTCAACTGCCTCGAAGCATAGGCTATCACCCTACCATTCTGCATCAACATACAACCAAGGCCAACTCTAGAGGCATCACAATAAACTGTGAACTTATCCACACTATTAAGCAAAGCTAGCACTGGGGTTGTGGTCAACTTCTCCTTCAACAACTGAAAACTATTCTCACAAGCTTCTAACCACTCAAATCTAACATTCTTCTGAGTCAAGCAAATCATAGGGGCTGCAATTCTAGAAAAATCCTACACAAACCGCCTATAATACCCGACTAAACCCATAAAACTCTGAATCTCAATAACAGAAGTCGGTCTAGGCCATTCAGACACTGCCTCAATCTTCTGTGGATCAACCTAGATACCTTCTTTAGACACCACGTGCCTAAGAAAAGAAACCCTCTCCATCCATAAATCACACTTTGAGAATTTAGCATAAAGCTGATGATCTCTCTGTGTCTATAGTACAGTCCTCAAATGATATACATGCTCCTCCATACTCCTCGAATATACCAGTATATCATCGATGAAGACTACTATAAACTGATCCACATATGGTCTGAATACCCTATTCATCAGGTCCATAAAAGCTACTGGTGCAGTAGTCAAACCAATAGACATCACCAGAAACTCATAGTGGCCATATCGAGTGCAAAATGTCATTTTAGGAACATCGGCTTCACTAATCCGTAGCTGATGATAACCCGACCTCAGATCAATCTTGAAAAAGAATTGTGCACCCTGTAGTTGATCAAACAAGTCATCTATCCTCGGGAGAGGATACTTGTTCTTCACTGTCACCTTATTTAGCTCTCTGTAGTCAATGCACAGTCTCAAGGTACCATCCTTCTTCTTCACAAACAGGACTGGTGCATCCTAAGGAGAAACACTGGGTCTGATGAAACCCTTATCCAACAATTCTTGCAACTGCTCCTTCAACTCTTTCAACTCTGCAGGAGCCATTCTGTAGGGTGGCATAGATATAGGAGTAGTACCTGGAACCACATTTATACAGAACTCAACCTCTCTGTGAGGTGGTAAACCTAGTAACTCCTCAGAAAAAATTTCAGGAAACTCACAGGCAATAGGAACATTTGTGAGTGACAACTTCTCCACTGAAGTATCCCTTACCAATGCCAAATATCCCTGACATCCTTTCCTCAGCAACTTCCTAGCCGTAATAGCAGAAATAAGATTCTGAGGTGCTGAACTCCTATCACCCACAAACTTAAATTCTTCTTTACCAGGAATTCTGAAAATCACCTCTTTATTCCGATAATCCACCACGGTATAGTGTTGAGATAACCAATCCATACCCAGAATAACATCAAATTCCATCACATCCAACAGAATCAAATCAACAGAATATTCTCTATCTCCCATAAGAATTGGACAACCAGAAAGAACAATATCGGCGTCCAAGGAATTGCTCAGAGGAGTGGCAACAGATAAAGGAAAAGCCATCCTCAAAGCTTTCCAATAAGACTTGGAAGTAAAAATGGGAGAAACAAACGAATGTGTGGCCAAAGATCAAACAAAATCCATGCATCCAGGTAACAGACAAAAACAATACCTACCACAACTGCATTGGATGCCTGAGCATCCTGCTGAGTAAGATGGAAAACTTTGGCCTATCCTCGACCTCCCTGCTGACTGGTGGAAGCCTGGCCAATACCTCTAGCACCTCCTCTAGCACCTCTACCACGACCCTGCTGGGGAACAAGCTGAGTGGAACTCTAATACTGGGCTGGATGCAACTAAAATGGTATGGTTGCAGCACTAGCAATCGACTGCTGTGGAAATTATGGAATCTGCGACTGCTAATATCCAGAATAAAGACACGATCTGGCATAATGTCTTGTCTGCCCGCATCTGAAGCATGTCAGCGATGTCAGGTAACACGGTCCCTAATGGACTCTACCGTAGGTCTAGCAAACACTGGTTGCTGATCCGGAACTGCAACCACTGCTACTGCTTGAAGCACCTGACCCTAATCTGAATGGTCTACGCTGACCTCCACGGCCATGTCTACTGCTCTGATGCACTCGCTGCTGCTGTCTCTGACTCTGCTGAGTCGGACCTCTCTACTGACTACTCGAACCAACATGAAAACTCGAATATAGAGTAGCCTGCAATCCACTCGACTGAACACCTAGCTAGTAATAATCAGGCATCGCTCCCTGCCTGACTAGCCTCAGCTTAATCTCCTTGGCCAACTCAATAACCGACTCTAGAGTAAGGCCTGTTGTAGGCATACCAGCAAATGCTGAACCCAATCCAGTAACATAGGTGGTAACTGCAAAATACTGGTCTCGCATCAGATCCTCTGCATATCTACCCAATCGAAAGAACTCTCAGGTGTACTCCCCAACTGATCAATCACCGTGAGAAAAACTAGTCAACCGAAAATGATAACTCATATGGAGTGGCTCTGGACAGAATCTCCTCATAAACCACTCTCTAAACTGAGCCCAGGTCATCGTCATTATATAAGGCTAGATCATCTGAATGAACCAGTCCAGGGCTGGTCCCTCAACAGAAAGCTCAATGATCATGATCCGCTGGTACTCGATGTGAGCAGTCCGAGTCCTAGTCTCAATCGCATGCAGAAAATCTAACGGATCAGAAGTCCCATCGAAGGCGATCCTGCCAACTATGGCATAGAACAGAGCTGCCTCAAGGTCAGACATACCCTGCTAATAAGCAGGCTGAACAGGCTGAACGACTGGAGGTACAGGATCCTCAAACTCAGGCTCTATAAGCTCCTCATCTTGTATCTCTCTCTGCCTACGGTGACCTACCGCTCCTCGAGGTCTATCTCTGCCATGACTTCTGCATCTAACTGACTGCTCAGGAGGTAAAACCTTATCCTGAAAGGACTCATCATCCTCGGCCTCAACGATTGGCGGAGCGACATGTGCTCGCCTCCTAATTCTGAAAAGACAAACAAAAGGATTCAGAAAAAATAGAAAACGGAGGAATAACGTAGAAAACTAAAGCAAGGATTACTTATCAAGACATACTCAAACTTAATTCACTGCAGTAGTTCAAAGGAAAACATAATACTGAAAACTACGGCCACAACTCACATAACTAAGCCCTGACATAGAAAATCACGCTCTGATACCAACTTTGTCAAGACCCAAAATAGGGGTCATGACCGGCGCTAGGGAACGGGAATTCTTTCAAATCCGGAACCTATAGCAAGCCTTAAAATAAAATAAAACATGCAATAATAATAATAACATAATTAAAATATTTTGTAGCGGAAATAAATCATAAATATAACAAAATAATAATCTGCCAATGATATTAAAGCGAACATCCTTATCCCATATATTAATAATCTTTTAATACAAATCCAGTTCAAATCCTTAAAATACATAACTCACACAAATATAATACATAACCCTTTAACAATTTTATAACTACTGCAGTGTATAGATTATAAAATAAAACTCAGATAAGCAGTTTACATAGTAAAGTCGGGGCAAAAGAAATCCAACGTATGGGTCTGCTACTGAGGTCTGAAGACGATGACTCTCCTAAAAAAATAATCAACGAAGGGGAGTCAGACCTCACTGAGTGAATTGTTATAATATATATACATGCATACTAAATGACAATGCACACAGTCAATAGTATATATAATAAATATATATACAAGCAAATACACACAGATACAACAAAATCATTTTTTATATTTTTACTGAAAATCACTGTTTATGAAGGATCAAATAGAACCCTACAAAATCGCAACCTCAAAACAGTGTTAGACAACACTCTAGCCATACAAGCTCACTTATTCCAAATATATTCACTTGTTCCATTTGGACAGTAGACTGGCCCCGAGACACTAAGTCAATCGAGCTCCAGCAGTCTGACTGTCAGTGTGATTGGCCCTAGACACTTGGTCAACCGAGCTCCAGCAATCACACTCCCAAATCATTTCTTACACATCAATTAATCAAATCCAATCAATATCCACCAATAGGTTAGTGATATAGCCTAAATGCTATCAGCGTACCAGTATGTACTCGTTCCTAGTGTTGCCCACTAGGTAGCGCGTTCTATTGATATCCTTCATTAATAAACAAAACACACATTCATAAATAAATGATGCATGAATTTCAATAAAATAGCAACATAAACCATATATATACTAGAAATATACCAAAAGTAAACCATGTATATTTCGAGTATATATACGTCAAATAAATCCAATATAATTGCAAAATAAACTAGAAATATATTTAAAAATATTTTAAGAATAATTTATTAATAAAACATACATATAGTTTGGAAATATACCAAAATATATCGAAAATAAAACAAAAATAAACCAAAAATAAACTTAAGTACTAATTAAATTATTTATGCATTTTTATCAAAATAAACCATACATTTCTAAAATCATGCATCCTAGAACATATATATATAAAATAACAACTCACTGTTTATTGCGCTCCACTAAATGGGTCCGGGCCTGGTCCACTAGGCCTCAGTCTCGGCACAACTAAACAAACAAACGACAATAGAAAATCAGAATAAATCTAGCGAAAATTCCTAGAAACTCGATCTAGAATACTAGACACAAAATTAGAATCAAAATTCGACCAGACATCACATTTTACGAGAATTCTACCGAAAATCCGACAGAACCTCCCCTGTAAAATGGACATCTCTCTACTCAAAGAGTAGAGCCAGTCCTGCAAAGAAATACACTTCAAGAATAAATATAGAATTCACAACCACAATCCCTCGGTTGGACTCCAAACTACAATTCACCAAACGAGGTTCACAATTCACAAAACACTACAGAAATACCGAAAATGCCCTTTAATAATAAAAATACATTTTATCAATCCAAATTACTTAATTACCCCTAAAACACATTAAAAATCGATAAAAACTCATTTATTTAGAAAAATCTATATTATATATATAATTTGAAAATAATTTACGAAAAATAGTTTTAATTTGTTCAAAATACTAAATAATTTATAGAAATCATTTTTTTACCTTAAATAACTATTAAAACCAATTTAATTACATTTTTAACCAATTTAGTGTCAAATTACCAAAATACCCCTATATATATAAATTTACTAAAATTAGCCAAAAATTCACCAAAAATAATATAATTACTCAAAATTAATTCTCTCAACATATAATTCAATAATATCAATAAATATACTCAATTAACCAATTAATTTCAATTAAACACATAATTAACCCTATTTTTCAAAATTACATAAATTTAATAAATTCCAAATAAATATATAAAAATTCAAAAAAATTAAAACTAAATTTCTAAAATGCATTTCAACACCTATAATTACTATAAAACTCAATTTCATAATTTAATTAATTAATTTTCGAAAATTAGAAAATAATAATAAAATAATCAAAAATTCTCAAAAATCAAAAATAATTCCCAAAAATTCTAAAAAAATTACCACATGTAGATTAAGCTACAAGGATCAAAGTTTGTGAAGGAATTTTGCTTGAATCAATCAAATTGAAGCTCAAAAAAAATTGAAAACTCAAAGTGGCCGAAAATGTAAAATCAAAACCTAGGAAAATCTAGACCGTTTTAAGTGAAACAAAGCTTGGAATCACACTCACCAGAGCTCAAGGAGAAGATAGAGACCAGTGGCATCGAGTTTGGTAATTGGAATCACGTCGATCGGAGCTAGGGTCGATTTTCGGCTATTCTTGGCTTTTCCGGCCAAAACACGCCGGAAATGGGTGCTGCTGGCGGCGAGGATGGCTGTGGATGATGGTGGCATGCTAGGAGGCACACCAATGGCAAGGGGAAGCCTGAAAAATGACGATGATGGTGGTAGGGCGTCGGGCGATGGTGAGAAGGGGTCAATGGCAAGATTTGTAAATTTGGTGAAGTTATATATATATATATATATATATATATATATATATATATAATAATAATAATAATAACTTTAACAATTTATACTTTAATATAATAATTTTATATTCACCAAAAATTATACACCACATAATTTAAAAAAAATTAATATATATACATATACACATGTTAATTAAAATAACAACTATATAGTATATACATACATAATTAAAAATAATTAGTAAACCCTAAAATTATTAAATATATGTATATATATATGCATGTATATGTATATATTTTAATACGATAATAAAAATAATGCATTAACTTATACAAATGCATAAAACTATTTAAAATAATTAATATTAAATTATTTATGTGTTAATTTCCCCGAAAATAACATTCCCGGGAAAATTTTACGTAAAGTACTTAAAATAATATAAAATAATTAAAATTAGTTTTAATAAATATCAAACTCATTAAAATATCATAAATATATAAAAAATTATTAACACTGCATATCCCGATACAGTTTAAAAATATCTAAAAACTCGAGATATTACACTTCAATAGCTAGATTTCAGGTCCCCTCTGTAAATACACCTTTGAAAACTTCTTTTGAGAAGCTATGCATCTTGATTGAGCATTCAATTTATTTCTAGCATTTGTAAAGATCATTAATTCTCTTCTATAATTAAATTTATTGAGTGTGGTTATGTGTTCTAGTTTAGGTTCTTCTTCTTTTTATTTCTTGGGTTAAAAAGGGAAGTGAGGAACTAAGTTTGGAAGGAATTGGTTTATTTGTTAACCATTGAAACACTTGGGTTTTGGTTATGGTTTAAGTTTAGCCAAAAAAAAACTCATTGGTTTAAGTTGAGTCTTGAAAAACTCTTGTAATGGTTTGAGTTAAGGCTTGAAAAACTCTTGTGTAATCAATCTTGAAAATAAGATTGAAGTGGATGATTGAAAATCCTAACTTGGGGATAAGTTAGGTGGAGATATAGGATTGGTTAAGAATCTGAACTCCTTAAATCAATTATCTCAATCTCTACTCTTCTTAATCGTCCTTAATTTTCTTTAAAATCCATTAATCCTTGTTTTAATTTCTTTAGCCCTATTCACCCCCCCCCTCTCAAGGGCACTTTGATTTGGTATCAAAGCTTAGTTTTTATGTACTTAATTGCTATAATTCAAGATTATAGGGAATGAATCTTTTCTTTTCAAACCTTTAGACCTTTTTTTAATAGAGTGATTACCCTTAATGGAAGTATAGAATGGAGCTTTTATTTAGATAATGATCCCATAATATTATGGGATATAATTTTAAATATTTGGAATCCTCCTTTGGAAAGAGTAGAAGGGGTTGAAGTTCCAAAAGATATAGAGAGATGGTTACAAGAAGAAAAGGAGAAAATTTTAAAATATTCAAAAACAAGAGAGCCATGACCATTCTCAATACTTCTATGTCCAGAGATGAAGGAGACAAACTTCAACAATGCATTTTGGCTAAGGAGATGTGGAAAAATTTAAAGAATCGCTATAAATGCAACCTCCAAGTTAGATTAGAGAAGGTTCAACTCCATGCCTAAGAGTATAAACTCTTTAAGGTGAAACCTCATGAGTCCATAACTGAGATGACCAATAGGTGGAATGCCCTTTTTACAACCTTGAGGAAATTAGGCAAGCACTACTTCAAAGAGGAAGTAAACACCAAAATCTTAAGAGTGCTACCTAAGAAGGATTAGGAATCAGGAGTAACCTCCATTAAGGAAGCTCATGATCTTTCCAAGCTTTCAATCAAAATTTTCATTGGTAAGCTTCTCACTCATGAGTTTACATTAAAATAAAAGGAAGAGGAGCAACAAGGGAAAAAATAAAAGAAGAAGAGTCTTGCATTTAAATCATCATAAGACTCAAGTGATGAAGAAGACATTGAAGACTCAAGTGAAGATGATAAGGAGGTTGCATCATTCACTTGGAGTTCTTAAGAAAGAAGAACTTGAGCAAGCACAAGAATCTAAGAGAGGTGGATTTAAAGAGGCCAAGGAAGTTATATGCTTCAAGTGCAAGAGGTCTAGTCATATTTCATATGAATATCCCAAGCTTAAGCATAAGCACAAGGAAGCAAACCTTTGATTCTTGGGTGACTCATTTGAATCTGAAATGGAGGAGGAGCAACAAGAGCCATCAAACCTTTACTTCATAGCCATAGAGGACAAATTTGAGGTACCCTTCTTATGATAATTCTTGTGATGACTTATGTGATGATGAGCTTGATGATGATAAGAAGCTTAATGATGAGAGCTCCTTAATAAGAATTAGTTTTGAAATGTTAAAAATTACTTTTAAAGAAAAATTTTATAAACAAGAGTTTTTAAAATTGTATAAGAGTTTTGAGGAATTTAAATTAGAATTTTTAAATGTTAGTTCCTTAAATAAATAAAAAAACTCACTCTAGATTTGAAAGCCTCTTTTTCTTTAAAAATTGATTTTGATAAAACTAAAAAAGAAAATGAGTTTCTTTCAAAAGAAATTCTAGAATTAAAATGCACAATTTCTAAATTTCAAAAAGGGAAAGAGACTATTAATAACATATTAATTTCTCAAAAGTCTTATAATGATAAAAGCGGAATTGGTTTTTCTAATGGAGCCTCTAGATCATCAAGTCCCTCTAAATTTATCAAGGCTACTCTTTCCTCATACCCCACTCCTTATGAGAGCTTTATAACTTATGATTTAAGACCAAGAGTCTTATGAATGCAAGTGCCAATGGAAAGTCTCAAAAGGCTAATGTTACTAAGGCTAAAAGTTTCAAAGCTAATGGCAAGAAACCTCAACCCCATCATACATATATGTATCAGAATAAGAGGCGCACACATATGCACATTAGGCCTTAAAAATTTATGCATTGTTGTGATTGTAAGTTGCATGTTCATACTAGACTTTTTATGTCTAGTAAAGCCACCAACCACCTTAGCCATGATTCATTTTCAAAGGTTAGTAGGCAAAATAAATTTTCAAAAACTAAATGTTTTTATTACATGAAATTTGGACACACTAATAATGTGTGTAACTATAGAAAACTTCATATAAACCTTCTATCTATACACTATTTTAAAAGCCATAAAACTAGACCAATTACGGTTCGGATTCAAAAGGTTCTTTAATAATTTTTAATACTTTATAAATTAATAAAATTAATTTACTTAGCTTATCAAATAACTTGCACACATCAAAATGTTCAAAGAGAATTTGACCTTTTGCATGATTGAAATAATTCTCATTATTATTCATTCTCATTTAGAATCATTTGTTTTACTTGGTATTTTATTTTATACACTCTCCTTAAAGTAAATATTGACAATCATATTGCCATTGCCAATTTATTAATGTATGATTATCATATACTTCATTTTCCATCTCTTTTAACAACAATTAGTATTTGCACTTTTTGATAAACCAATCTCTATAGTTTATCAATAAATATGCAAACTTCAAATTATCTAAAAATAATTTCACCTTTTCATGATAAAAATGCTTTCATACTTTACTTAATTTTGATATGCTTTTCTATCATCCCTTTTCAATTGGTATTAAAACCCCTTGATATCAATTTTTAATTTCAATTTATATCATCTTGCAAATGGTATGCCTATTATTATTTAAAAGGGAGAAAAATTAGTATGGTTATTCTTTTAATGCCTTGTTTTATGTTTAATAAAGAGGGAAAGAAATTGATTTTTAAAAAAATAAAAATTAATATTCGTTTGACTTATTTTTCACATTCTATTTCCTCCCTTTTAACTTTGTCAAAGTGGGAGAGAAATATAGTATTTTGAATGATATATGGTGTTTGACTTGTTTTCACTCACCTTAGCATACATTGAGAGGGAATATTTTACAAATCTTTAGTATATGATTGAGGGGGTGTATTAAGGATAAATGCACACTTATACTTTTAGTAATTTTTTATTTATCATTTAAAATTGATTATCAAAGTCAAAAAGGGAGAGATTGTTGACCGCATATAACTGGAATCAAACCCCCTTTGCTACTGGCAGGCAGATGGAGAATGTTCTACTTCAATCCAGCAACTTATTAGGAGTAGGTTTTGGTTTTCCTTTTCTTGATTAAGGTCATGATCAATCTCAAAATAACCTTGGTTTTGACTTTAATAATCAATTTTTGTTGCTAACATTTATATTTAAGTGTGTTTATAAGTTAGGATCAAAATGATGCATTTAGAGGCTCATGAGTTAAGTTTTCTAAGCTAGAAGTGCTCCTCACAAACTCCCCTCATGACCGTGAGCTATGGTCACGAGTACGAGCCTGAAAAGAGCAAGAATCGAGCCAAGGGTTTATGCCCGCTCACTAGCACTACTCATGGTCATGAGCAGCCTATGAGGAGTAGGATCTGGCCATGTCACGGTTATGTCATTGTTGTATAGGTCATCCTGGCAGCTCTATAATGGCTAGTCAAAGCTCCAATGGTCATATCTTTTAAGGCTCATAATTATGAGCAGCGTTTCAACTATAAAAAGATATTTTTCATTAAATGAAGAATGGTGGAGCTTGGGATGCAATTAATGGCCTTCAAAAGTTAGATTTTATGCCCCTTTTATAAATACACCTCTAAAAACTTCATTTGAGAAGTTACACACCTTGATTGAGCATTCAATTTATTCTTAGCATTTGTAAAACTCATTAATTCTCTTCTATATTTCAATTTTATTGAGTGTGGTTGTTGTAAATGGCGGGGTTTAGCATGCATCCAAGATTTTTGCAACCGCGTCACTGTTTGAGTTCAGGGCTCTAGAGAACACACTAACCACTATCACAAAGACATGGCGTGGAGATGAGGAGTCGCCACCCAGGGTAATAACTGGGACAAATCGAAAAGTTAGTACTTGATTCCCTAAAAGAAAGTTAGCACCACAACCAGGAGATTCTGGATACGGAATACCAACTTCTTTCAGTCCTATGTTCATTTAGAATTACTTAATGAATTATTATCTTATTCTCTATTTATATGCAATTTCATATAAACCCAAAACAATAAACTCCAAGGCAAACTAGTCATGAAATATATAAGTAAATAATGCATTCAATCACATAACCCCTAAGTTAGTCTAATCTACATGGATTTTAAATAAATAGGCTAAAGTCTACATATTTTAATATATAAGTGAACCTAAAGACCTAATTCCTTTTTATTTTAATTAAATGAACCTAAGTCTACTAATTTTAATAAAAAATGGGCTTAATTCTACATGTTATGAAGGTATTTAAATTTATGGGCATAATTCTACATGTTTTAATTAAATAATGATTTTAAATCTATAAATTATGAAAAAGGTTTAAATTAAGTGGGCTAAGTCCAAATTAATTAAATTAAATTAGGTGAGCCTATGTCTAATTAACTAAATGGGCCTAAGAATATTTCTAACCTAAAATCTAATTAATTATGGACATAAAATATTTTAATTAATTAAACCTAATTAATTATTAAATGAGATGGGCTAAAGTAAACAAATCAAGATTTAAAGTGGGCTTAAGGCCCAAAACACATAAAAATAATAAATAAAACCCAAAAAACAACTAAAAACATAAAAGAAACAATTAAATAAGATCAAACAAATAATTAAATTAATTCTTACTAAGACCCTAATTTTATTAACATGCAACCTAAATTAATCTACTTCCTCCATTTATTTTAAATGATCACCAAATTGAAACCTAATTTTACTAACCGATTTAATAAAAATAAACATGCAACCACACACATAATTTTATTACTCCCATTATTGGAGCTATTACATTAGTTCCTAAAACAATTAATAAAAATAAAACATAAAAATAAAGACAAATAAAAAATAAAAATAAAACCCTAGAAATTCAGTCTCTATGAGGCTTTATCCATAGTCTTCTGTGGATTTCTAATGAAATCCATCTCCCTCATATGATCACCATACGTTTTCCTCCACAATCATCATAAAACATGAAATAAAATAATAATTAATGAATAAATCATGATAATAGCTAAAAAAATAAATAAAAATAATAATGTAAAATAATCAAAGAAATAAATAAGAAGAATAGAAGAATATGATACGCTTATGGATGATTTAGGGTGCTCCTCAGATTTGTGGTTCACCGTTCTTGATAAGTCTTCGAATCTTTTCTTCAAAAATTCTTCACGAGTCTTGAATTGATTGATGAATCAAAAAGAATTTTTTGATTAAAAATAAATATAAGAAGAGTAAAATCACAATCTTCTCTTTTGTCCTCTCTTTCTTTTCTACGCTCTTCCTCTTTCTTTTCTCTTTTTTTTCTCCTCCTCAACTCCCTTTTTATAGTGGAACTAGGAAGCCTAACTCTAATCCTAATGTGATTCTCATTCCTAAAGTGTATTTTGGAATTTTAAACCAAATAGGATTGAATTAATTAGGAAGTTTAAACCAATTTAGGATTGAATTAATTAGGAAATTTAAACCACCTAAAACACTAAATTGGAATAATAAGAAATAGGAAAATGGAAGAATTAATTTCGATCAGGATTGTGCAATTCCGATCAGAATTGTACAAATCCCGATCAGAATTATTGTAATTCCGATCGGAATTACATAATTCCAATTGGAATTATGTAATTCCAATTGGAATTACATGGAATTACATAATTCTGGTCGGAATTATGGAATTCCGATGCGCACTTTTTTTTTAACATTTATTTACAAAAAGGCCCTCAAAAAAATTTAAATTTTACAATTAGGTCCTAAAAAGAACTTTGCAATTTAGTCCCTAAAAACATTAAATTCTTCCTTTAAAAGCCCTTAGAATTTTTTAAAGATTAATCATCGAAGACATTTTCATCATTGGAGTCCTTTGCTGCATCCATAACATGTCATCCCGAAATTAGGTGTCTACAGTTGCCCCCCTTTACCACTGTTTGCTTGACAAATTGCGACAAATTAAAATAGCACCCAATTTCTAAATTGAAAGTTAGGATACTTACATGTACCCCTTAAGGCTTCTGTTGGTGAATTTGCTATACTCGGACGTACAGCATTTCAAATGAGATATCATACTAGGTCATATGATATTGATTATACTCTGTCGTATAACCTTGGGTGAATGAACCACATTGTACTCGGTCATACAATATTTGACTATACTCAGATGTATAGCATTAGAAAAAATTACATCATACTCGGTCAAATGATGCCGATTATACTCAATCGTATAATCGATTGAGAACACATTGCACTCAATCATATAATGTTGACTACACTCGGTCGTATAGTCTATTTTTATAAGAAACATCATACTCGGTCATATGATGTTGATTATACTTGATCATATAATCGATTGAGGATACATTGCACTCGGTCGAACAATGCTGACTACATTGGGTCGTATAGTCTATTTTGATAAGAAACATCATACTCGGTCGTATGATGCTGATTATACTCGATCGTATAATCGATTAAAGATACATTACACTCGGTCATACAATGCTGACTACACTCAGTCGTATAGTCTGTTTTGACAAGAAACATCATACTCGGTCATATGATGCTAATTATACTCGGTCGTATAATCGATTGAGGATACATTGCACTCGGTCGTACAATGCTGACTACACTCGATCGTATAGTCTGTGTTAATAAGAAACATCACACTCGGTCATATGATGCTGATTATACTCAGTCGTATAATCGATTGAAGATACATTGTACTCGGTCGTACAATGCTTACTACACTTTGTCGTATAGTCTGTTTTGATAAGAAATATCATACTCGGTCGTATGATGCTAATTATACTCTGTTGTATAATTGATTGAGGATACATTGCACTCGGTCGTACAATGCCAACTACACTCATTCGTATAGTCTATTTTGATAAGAAACATTATACTCAGTCGTATGATGCTGATTATACTCTATCGTATAATCGATAAAGGATACATTGCACTCAGTCATACAATGCTGACTACACTCGGTCGTATAATCTATTTTGATAAGAAACATCATACTCGGTCGTATGATGCCAATTATACTTAGTCGTATAATCGATTGAGGATATATTGCACTCGGTCGTACAATGCTGACTACACTCGGTCGTATAGTCTGTTTTGAAAAGGAACATCATACTCGGTCGTATGATGCTGATTATACTCGGTCGTATAATCGATTGAGGATACATTGCACTTGGTCATACAATGCTGATTACACTCGACCATATAGTCTTGTTTTAAAAAGGAACATCACACTCAGTCGTATGATGCCAATTATACTCAGTCGTATAATCGATTGAAGATCCATTGCACTTGGTCATGCAATGCTTACTACACTCGGTCGTATAGTCTATTTTGAAAAGGAACATCATACTGGGTCGTATGATGCTTATTATACCTGGTCATATAATCGATTGAAGATACATTGCACTTAGTAGTACAATGCTAACTACACTCAGTCGTATAGTCTAAATTGTCTTATATGATTATGCTGCAATCCATAATTGCTCATAAATTTGGTTGTTTGAGTTGAATGCCTTGAATTCTTTATGCTGATTGACTTTGAATTTTGTTGTATTGACTAATTAGAATTTTTTTGCTGACTGATTTTAATTTTGCTATGCCAACCATCTCTACAAGTTAGGTGCACTTTCTCCTAGATTTGTAATTCCTGCAAACTTATTAAAGTTAGTTTCAATCATGATGAACGCATAAATGTATCTTATTATTTTGAAAATTTTATGAGAAAATTCATCACTTTTCACGAGATAGCATGCTCTCAATGAATCTCACTATTTTTTACTTTCATGACTGTCATTTATTCACCATTTACAAAGTTCAGAGGCATCATTAATCATCTTATGCTGAGAGCATATCTTTGACCAAGTGAAGAGCTTACTTCCACACCTAATTTTAGGGAGAATTTGCTAAACAAAACTCATGAAAAATCAGCATAAAAAGATCAAATTTTGAGTATCAAAATAGCCTTTGAGTTACTTTTATGCTTTCCTTCCTTATACAAGTATTCCCCCATCTTTCTTATATTACTCAGTGTGCATACTGTTGGAAAGGTCGTTCAGATACTCATACTCATATAGAGCATTAGAGTAAATAGAGCAAATTTTGGCATGGTCCTCTGTTAGTATTCCCCTACCTTTCTTGTATTACTCAGCATGGATACCGCTAGAGGTTTTATATTGATACTCTTACTCATTTTTTAGCATTAGAGTAAATTATGCTTTCTCTTTTTTCTAGTCTCATTTTAGTATTCCCTCGCCTTTCTCATATTACTCAACATGGATACCGTCAAAGGATTTTGTACTCATACTCATTTCTAAGCATTGGAGTAGATTATATGCACATTTATTATTCAAAAGACTGAAAAGATACTTTGAAATTCAAGAAATTTATGCTTTATGTCCATAGATTTTGTTTTTTCATTTTCTTCCCCTCATTGGGGTGCAAAGCAAGCAGTAAATTGATTAGAGTTTAGAAATTCTCAGCATAGAACTATCAACAAGACATCTGAATTCTGCGAAGCTAATAAAAGAAAGCCACTAAAATCAAAGGTTATGAGATAAATTTTCGCACAAGATCACATGGAGTGGATGAATTTCCTTTCAATTTATGAATTTTCTTATTGAGGATTTATTTTATTGCAGAATCAAAGGAGATAGAGTTGTACTACTTCCCTTTGGTATTTGCATAGGGTGAGGCTTTGATGAGTGATTGGCATTTGCTATCTTGCCCATTCTTATTGATGTATCAGTTCCTTTTCCCCTTTTTCATTCTCTTTTTTTTCCCTACATAAAATACCATTAGTTAGTATGGCCTATTTGCTAGTAAAGAAAATTATCAGAATGCAATGTTATTCTTTTGCATTCTTCCCTTTCATTGTGGTGATAATGTCTCCGATCACAGGGTCGTGATGCTCTATCATCGAAGTTGTGGCTTTATCCCATTGATGCTATGGTAGAGGGCTTCATTTCTCTTCCTCACATTTCCTATAAAATAAAAGATTTAGGAGTTAAAGGTTATTATTTCATAATCAAAGAAGTTTTCAGAGTGCATTCATCTCAAGTTTTGAGTGCATTCTTCCCTTTTTAAGGCCAAGCGCATTTATCACTAGCATATTGAATTTGAGGAGCTTGAGCATCCTATCTAGCCTCTTGAAGTTTCTAGGATAATGCTTCTTGGTAGTGTCACTTCTCTTATTTTCATTCTTTCAAATGTTTCACATGCGAATACTTTGACTACTTTCCTGTTCTTCCAACACCAATTTCAAATGTTAGTAGTAGAATATTTGCACAATCTTGTCTAGGCTTAAAGACTTTTATTATACAAAACAAGTGTTTTATAAAATATGAATATAAGTGTATGCATGCTATGTATGATGTGCATGATCCTAATGGGTCTCCTATTTGGAACGAAGCCACTCATTAATAGCCTGTTAGTTTGAGCATTGAATGATTTGCTGTTGGTACTTCTGATGTTGAAGCTTCTGATACGATTCATCAGACTGATTACTAGGCTAATAAGTAGGGTCCATGGCTTTATAATAGAGCTTGTAATTAACTGATGCACTATTGAACTTTTCTTTTGTTACTGTTAATGATTGAGGTATTAGCTCTTACACTTCAGCATCCATCTTCGCTTTTTGAATACCGATACCATTTGCCCCCTAAGTTGTATTTTACCCCCAGATATTATCTACATGCACGCACGTAATGCTGAAACCATCAGTCTTCTTTTTCTGATTTCCTCTTATGAAACTAGAGACAAAACCAACGCTGCTTGGAGTAGAATTGTCACCTTCTGCCTATATGCTCAATTTCTGCTAGTATCTTCTCATGGAGATGCTAATGTAAGAATTATCAGTATCTTAGAATAGGTAGAAACTGGAGCTAGTCCAGTGCCTATCATACTTGCTGAAAATATCATTGGGTTAGATAATTTCAAAGTTTAAAATTGACTCTCAGGCAGTTTGCTTCTCCTTCAGGTATGCAACCTTTTTTTTTAACTTATCCGCCCTTTCAGGTTCTCAGCTTAGTTCCTTTTTTTTTTAGATTTAGTTACAATAGAAATTGAGTCTGCTTGATGTTCCTCTTAATGGTTTGATTTATCAACCTTATCATCTGCAATCTCATCCTCTGAAGATAAAGAATAAGCATACTAGAGATCAATGGGTTGATTGGATGAAAGGCATTGCTGATACTGAGATTACTTAGATCTGTCCTTAGTGGAGATTGAAATTCATAACCATCAACTTATATGACAACTATGTCCCTATTCCCGGATTATTCTCTTCAACCTTTCTTTCTCCTTTATGCCTCTATCGTCAGTATGGTCGCCCTCAATTCATTGTTGTTGTTATGATTGACTTCGAAGGTTTCCTCTTGAAGCAAGACTTCTTGGACAAGGTGAAGAACTTGTGGCCTCGTAGAGCTTTGAAACGAAATTTATGCCTGGATGATGACATGACTACTGATGACAACTACAAGACTTGGGTTACTATACAATCTACAAAATCACCAAAACTTATCAAGTACAAAAGGACTCAAATATTATTAGATGAGTCAAGAAAGAAACAAAAATATAACTAGTGGTCTCATAAGTCTGGTTTCTTATGTTTTATCTTTCCTTCAAGTCTTTGTGTCTTATAATAAAGATAGAAAATGCAATATTCAATAGAAATGTCTTTTAAATTTATATCATTATCCAAGGCACAAATGAGTATATTTATTACATCACATAACACAACTCATGTTATCAGCTAGTCCTTTCAGATTTTCTAACTGAACATTTTTCCTCTCATTTTCATTTCCCTAACTTCTGTCTGATCAGCCCTTTACGAGTTTTCTGAACAGCAGGAATGTCCTAACTTTTACCTAACCAGCCTTTTCAAGTTTTCTAGTCAGCAGACTTTTTCTTTTTTTTTAAAGGTAGTATTTCTTAAGGCGATCCAAGTTAATTGGCTCAGTAAACTCATTCCCTTCTAAATCTTATATCTTTGCGGCTCCCCTGGGCAAGATTGTCTTAACTAAGTATGATCCTTCCCAATTCGGTCTGAATTTTCCTCTCGGGTCAAACACCATATCCCTTGCTTTTATCTTTCCTGGCTTAACTTTTTTGTTGAACGCTCTCGCTATTCTTCTCTGATAAATCTGAGTGTGGAATAAAGCATCCATCCGTTTCTCATCTAGTGATACAAGGTAATCAAACCTCTTTTGCATCCATTCACTCTCAGGGATTTTTGCTTCCATAACCACCCTCAAGGATTTAATTTCTATCTTTATGGGTAGAACTGCTTCACAACCATATACTAATGAGAACGGAGTTTGTCCCGTAGTCGTACGTGTTGTAGTTTTGTATCCCCACAAAGCAAAAGAAAGGTGTTCAGACCAGTCCTTATATGTCTTCACCATCTTAAAGAGAATCTTCTTTATATTCTTATTAGCTACTTCTACTGCTCTATTAGCCTGAGGTCGATAAGGTGAAGACTTATGATGCTCAATCTTATATCTTTGTAACAACTCAGCGATTTTTGCCTGAAACTGAACTCCATTGTCTGTCACAACATAGTGTGGGACCCCATACCTATGGATGAGGTTCTTCTCAATGAACTTTGCCATCTGTCTAGCTTTTAAAGTGCCAAAGGACTCTGCTTCTACCCATCTTGAAAAGTAATCGATTGTGACCACTATATATTTATGCCTGTTTGAAGCAGTTGGTTTTACTTCCCCTATTATATTTATTCCCCAAGCTACAAAGGGCCATGGAGATGTTAAACTGTTTAGAACTGTAGAGGGAAGGTGATTGAGGTTCCTATGTATTTAACATTGATGGCATTCTCTTACTATTCGGATACAGTCCTTTTCCATACTCCCTCAATAGTACCCTTGCCTAGTAATTCCCATTCATATGTGATCCATAAACTCCTGCATGAATCTCTCTCATCACCTGCTCTACTTCATCCTTTTTGAGACATCTCAACTGTATTCCATTCGGCATCCTTCTGTATAATATTCCATTATGACTTTCATAATAACGTGTAAGAACATGAAGAGCATATCTATCTTTGGAAGTTGCTTCGTCTGGGTATCTTCTTTCCTTATCTTTTCTGTCCACTCGAGCCTTAACCTACAAAGTTTCTACTTAACAGGTTTATCTTCAGGGTATGTTGGAATGTGATGCTCTGCAACCCCCTATCTAACCCTGGCATATCCTCATAGGACTAAGCAAATACTATCTTTCTTTTTATTAATATTCTCTCAAATTTTCCCTCTCTTCAAAAGTTAAGTCATGTGATATACAAATGTGTTTTGGTTGTTCATTTGTGCCCATGTTTAATAAATCTAATTAAATAGAATTAATGTCAAACATGCATGAACGATCATTATTAAAATGCACAAGACCATCAGAATCAACATCACACAAGTAAGCCAAACCAGAATTTATATCATTGACCATAAAATAAAAAAATTTCCATTCAAAGAAGACAATAAGAAAATTTGTTTCCTATTATAAATGCTGAGGATGCTAAGTTTTATGTTGGTTGTCCTTTAGGTGCCTGACATAATGGCTATTCTTCCACTTCCTCATCCTTATTGTCTTGTACCATGTTCTCAATAATCCATTCCTCGTAGATCCTACTCCCATTCATACCGAGCCTTACTCCTATTCATACCAGGCATATTGACAGGTTCCTTTGCACTGACGTAATACTTTTCATATACTTCTTTAATGAAACTCTCATTCAATGGTTTTGCTTTCTTTCCATCCTTCCATACTTCCAATTTATATGTTTTGTTGTCTTGCACCTTCTCATCATCAAACTCCTCACCCCATCCTGTAGGTATAATTGACTCAAAGGGTATGTCAAAAGAAGGTTGTTTAGTGTAAAACACCTTGTAGTCAAACTTGCCTTAAAACTACTGAGATATCTCCTAATGCTCCTAAAGGTATGGAAGAGGCAGAAGACTGTAGACGGCGAGGTTTAGCACGTGTCCAAGATTTTAGCAACCGCATCATTGTTTAAACTCAGGGCTTTAGAGAACACACTAACCACTGTCACAAAGACATGGCGTGGAGATGAGGAGTCGCCACCCAGGGTAATAACTGGGAAAAATCAAAAAGGTAGTACTCAATTCCCTAAAAGAAAGCTAGCACCATAACCAGGAGATTCTGGATACGGAATACCAACTTCTTTCAATCTTATGTTCATTTAGAATTACTTTATGAATTATTATCTTATTCTCTATTTACATGCAAATTCATATAAACCCAAAACAATAAACTCCAAGGCAAACTAGTCATGAAATATACAAGTAAATAATGTGTTCAATCACATAACCCCTAAGTTAGTCTAATCTACATGGATTTTAAATAAATAGGCTAAAGTCTACATATTTTAATATATAAGTGAACCTAAAGACCTAATTCCTTTTTATTTTAATTAAATAAACCTAAGTTTACTAATTTTAATAAAAAAAATGGGCTTAATTCTACATGTTATGAAGGTATTTAAATTAATGGGCCTAATTCTACATGTTTTAATTAAATAATGATCTTAAATCTACAAATTATGAAAAGGTTTAAATTAAGTGGGCTAAGTCCAAATTAATTAAATTAAATTAGGTGAGCCTATGTCTAATTAACTAAATGGGCCTAAGAATATTTCTAACCTAAAATCTAATTAATTATGGACATAAAATATTTTAATTAATTAAACCTAATTAATTATTAAATGAGATGGGCTAAAGTAAACAAATCAAGATTTAAAGTGGGCTTAAGGCCCAAAACACATAAAAATAATAAATAAAACCCAAAAAACAACTAAAAACATAAAAGAAACAATTAAATAAGATCAAAAAAATAATTAAATTAATCCTTACTAAAACCTTAATTTTATTAACATACAACCTAAATTAATCTACTTCCTCCATTTATTTTAAATGATTACCAAATTGAAACCTAATTTTACTAACCGATTTAATCAAAATAAACATGCAACCACACACATAATTTTATTACTCTCACTATTGAGGCTATTACATTAGTTCCTAAAACAATTAATAAAAATAAAACATAAAAATAAAGAAAAATAAAAAATAAAACCCTATAAACTAAGTCTCTATGAGGCTTTATCCATAGTCTTCTATGGATTTCTAATGAAATCCATCTCCCTCATATGATCACCATGCGTTTTCCTCCACAATCATCACAAAACATAAAATAAAATAATAATTAATGAATAAATCATGATAGTAGCTAAAAAAATAAATAAAAATAATAATGTAAAATAATCGAAGAAATAAATAAATAAAAGAAGAATAGAAGAATATGATATGTTTATGGATGATTTAGGGTGCTCCTCAAATTTATGGTTCACCATTCTTGATAAGTCTTCGAATTTTTTCTTCAAAAATTCTTCACGAGTCTTGAATTGATTGATGAATCAAAAAGAATTTTTTGATTAAAAATAAATATAAGAAGAGTAAAATCACAATCTTCTCTCTTCTCCTCTCCTTCTTTTCTACGCTCTTCCTCTTTCTTTTCTACTTTTTTTTCTCCTCCTCAGCTCCCTTTTTATAGTGGAACTAGGAAGCCTAACCCTAATCCTAATGTGATTCTCATTCCTAAAGTGTATTTAGGAATTTTAAACCAAATAGGATTGAATTAATTAGGAATTTTAAACCAAATTAAGATTGAATTAATTAGGAAATTTAAACCACCTAAAATACTAAATTGGAATAATAAGAAATAGGAAAACGAAAGAATTCAATTCCGACAGGGATTGTGCAATTAAGATCGGAATTGTACAATCCCGATCAGAATTATTGTAATTCCAATCGTAATTACATAATTCCGATCGGAATTATGGAATTCTGATGCGCACTTTTTTTTAACATTTAATTATAAAAAGGCCCCCGAAAAAATTTAAATTTTACAATTAGGTCCTAAAAAGAACTTTGTGATTTAATCCCTGAAAACATTAAATTCTTCCTTTAAAAGCCCTTAGAATTTTTTAAAGATTAAGCATCAAAGACATTTTCATCATTGGAGTCCTTTACTGCATCCATAACATGTCATCCCAAAATTGGGTGTCTATAGTTATGTGTTCTAGCTTAGGTTCTTCTTTTTCTTATTTCTTAGGCTGAAAAGGGAAGTGAGGAACTAAGTTTAGAAGGAATTGGTTTAAGTATTAGCCATTGAAACACTTGTATTTGGTTATGGTTTGAGTTGAACCACAAAAAACTCATTCGAGTGAAGGTTTGAGTTAAGCTTTGAAAAACTCTTGTAAAGCTTTGAGTTGAGCCTTGAAAACTCTTATGTAATCAAACTTGAAAATCCTAACTTAGGGATAAGTTAGGTGAAGATATAGGATTACTTGAGAATCTGAATGCCTTAAATCAAGTGTCCCAATCTCTACTCTTCTTAATCTTCCTTAATTTTCTTTAAAGTCAATTAATTCTTATTATAATTTCTTTAGCCCTATTCACCCAAGGTACTTTCAGAAATTATTTCTCCATATATTCTTTTTTTCAATATTTATAATTCCTCTCCTTTACTTACTCATAGCTCTCAAACATCCCCTTGATTCTTTACATTCTCTTAATTGCAACCTTATTATTTCTTTGTAGATGAAATACAAATTACTAACTCTCAAAAAAAATTTGAGTACAATTAAATGGGCCCCTAAAATTTACCCATGGTCTCACATATGCCCCTAAATTAATTTTTAGCTCAATCATACTCAAAATCAAGTTTTCTTGATATTTATACCTCTCTATTAACAAAGTTGTCAAATGAACCATTAGTGGGCCCATTTAATTTGCCACGTCACCTCAACATAAAGCTACAAATAACTTACTAAAGGAAGTGGAGATCTTGTTCTTGAATGCAATTTTTAAAAGTTCTAGAAACAACCTAAACTTAAAACCCACTCATTCCTTTTTAACAACTCTCATCTAAGAGACTTGATGCCTCTTCCACATCAAATTACCAAATTCAAAAATTTTAAAAGGAAAAGCCATAAATATTTATCAAGTTAAGACAAAACAAAATATAAATATCATGTCAAATAGCAAATTCCCAATTTAGCAAAATTTAAAAATTTAAATCTACAATATAAATACCACAAGGTAAAGCAACATGATAGCACTACTTTAAGCAACCATGAGACGAGGTGTATGGTTTCAAAATAATAAATCAATGGGCAATAAAAAGAGAACCAAAACATACAAATATCAAACTGAGGCTACATAAAAATGAAAATTGTGCATATCATACAAATCCAAAGTACATAATAGTTAAACTAAACTTAAAGTGATTTATAGTAGTTCACTAATTATTACTTATAAAACCTTATCAATATTAATAGTTAGCGCACTCAAGGCTTAACAGTATTAACACAATCCAACCTTATTGGCTTATGATACCCCATATACATATTTCTATTTAACTAAGGTCTTTATTTTCCTATATAAGGTTGCTTGTAGAAGAAGAACATCCAAAACAAATAGGAAAAGATTTCATATTAAGGAGACTCCCAGATTGGAAGAAACACTCCCCTAATAGGCAGAGGACTCTCATAAAAAAGGAATCATATTCCTCTCAGGTTTGAGCATCACTATCCCTATAAATAGGACCACATATCTCTCATTCTTATTCGTTCTATTCTCTTATACTCCTTGCTCTCTTTATCTCTCTAAAAATCTCTCTCTATATTCTCTGACTTAGGTATCGGAGGGTTTATGGGGATCCTCCCTACCTTTCACCTTGCCCATCTTTAATCACTTGTAAGGTTGTCAGCTCAAAAGTTTTGAAAACAAGTTATCAGCTTCCTTCATCCCAAATTAAAGCACTTTAACAATTAGAAAACCATCAACTTTCATTTTTAAAAATTTGAAAAGTTGCCATTATCATATGCATGCAACTGATGAATTTACACATCAATTAGTTTCACTAAATTACTTCATTAAATAATAAAAAAAAACTAAGCAACTCAGTGGCCAATAAAAGAAGTAGCAAAATAGACACAAAAAACTAAATTATGAAAAAAAATGAATGATTAAATTCACCATTCGAGATGACTCTTATTCTCTCCAAGTCTTCCAAAGATAGCTCATAGATTAAAACTCGATCCAAAAAATCCTTTCCATTCATGCACTTCACAACAAAACCACTTCCAAAACACAAAACCCAAATCAGATTTCTTGAGAAAATACTAATCACTAAATAATTATAATTCAATTATTTTGTGATCAAGATAATATTTAATTCAATTCCTTCAAAATGATTAATTCTCAAGCAGGAATTGAATCAAATTAAAGAAACAAGTCTATACATACTTATAGTTTAGATTGTCTATACAATAACAACCTTATAAAAAGATTGATGAGCCACTAAGACATTATTGTGATTAGGTCTCAAACTCTTCCAATTTCTATCTACGCCAGATTTTGCCTCGACATGTCCTCTTACAATCACCAATTTCTCATCATAATTCTGATTGTTTTGATTTTCAACAGATGGCTAAAAAGGGCATTTGATGAGAAGAGAGCGAAGATCATAAACTTTGATGGTCAAAGCTATAATGAGGATGTAGTTGGGGCAAAGAGGGAGAAGAAGAAGAAGAACACAGCCACGGAGACGATAGTGATTGAGAGGCAGAAGGAAAGAAGAAGAATGCAGACAAAAGGAGGGAATGCGGTGATGTGGCAAATTAAATAGGCCCACTAAAGGTTCATTTAACAACTATGTTAATAAACGGGCATGAATATCAATAAAATTTGATTTTTGAGTATAATTAAGCCAAAAATTAGTTTAAGGGCATATTGAGCCCATTGTTATACTTTAGGGGCAAAACCTATCCATATATATATATATATATATATATATATATATATATATATATATATATAACACCTCAAATATTCATTAGTCAAATGAATCCGACCTGACTGTATAATAGTTGAGTTAGATGGACCCCATAAAGAAAAATAAATCTCCTATTACCTATTTATTAGGAAAATTACAAATTCTTCCTGTATTTTAGTCTATTGCACTACTTCATCCCTAACATTTAGAAAAAATAATTATTCATCCTTGTACTAATTCACTCCCGACAAAAGGACTAGTGAGTGTTAATGGAATAAAATATAAGGATGACTAAATATTTTTTAAAATATCAAGGATGAAGTTGTGTAATAGGTCAAAATACAAGGGAAATAACATGACAAACCATTTTATGAAAGGAATCAATTATGCTACTCAGACATCAAATGCTAAGTAAGGCAAATTTCAAAAATTTACACAATATAACCCTTAATCTCATCAAGAATTCCAAACCCTAGGATCTAATTTGCATTTAACACACAACTAACATTCAAGACAACACAAATACAAGTAATCAACAACCTAGGAATTATAAGTTTTAGGAAAACATACAATCTCCCAAGTTTGAAGTAGACCATAAGTATTCTACTAAAATGGTTTAACCTCTATTGATTCAACTTTAAGTCTCTCAAGTGTGAGACCTCTAGCTTGAAACACCAAGCTTTTACAAATCTTCTTCTTGTCCTGATTAATAAGTAGCAACAGTCCTCTCTCAATTGACCACTCAAGCTTACACTTACTTGATCTTTACAAGAACTCTAGGTTTTTTGTATATGTTATGTTTCTTTTTCTTTTCTTTGTAAGTGTCTCAACATTTTCTCTCTACCAACTTCCCATTAATATCTACTTTTTACTTTTAAATATACTTGGTTAGAGATTAAAGTAGAGATTAATGACATCACCCATATGCCACTTGTCATGATTAATTAACAACTAAATAAGTCACTAATGTCCAAATATAAAGGATGTAGATATTACAACTCTTATAAATTCTCTACATCACTATTGACTTGCACATGTCAATTAATATATATATTTTTTTGATTTAATAAAACCATATATATCTCTTAATGGAGTTGGTCTTAACCATTGGGCCAACTTTTGACCTAAAACCCATTCCATCAAACAAGTGGACTTAAATAAGGTAAATGGTCTTTGTCTATTACTTGTTTTAATCTGTAGTCCAAAACATTTTGGGCCTAAGTCCATAACACAAGCCATTAATCCAAGTAAATAAGAAACAACATATACCCATTATTAATTTAATATCTCAATTAATATCTCATATTAATTAAGCATAAATTAATAATAAAACCTTTCATTGAAATTAGATTTCATGATATGCTAGAATCATTGTTTTAAGAAAAAATCCCATTTCATTAATCTTAATTGATTGATTAAACTCTTTAATCAATAATTTTATTAATGTAAATAGAGATTTGGTAAAAA
The DNA here is from genome assembly GCA_947683625.1 of Mallotus nudiflorus. Classification (NCBI taxonomy): domain Eukaryota; kingdom Viridiplantae; phylum Streptophyta; class Magnoliopsida; order Malpighiales; family Euphorbiaceae; genus Mallotus; species Mallotus nudiflorus. The sequence continues at coordinate 1,935,466 of CANTUR010000793.1, read as the reverse complement.
ACTTTAAGGTGTGACTTACTAGCTCCATGTCTAATTGGCAATGAGAAAATAATATCCATGTCTAACTAGCAATGAGAAAATAATATCAACACTTTATATTATTTGAAACTCCTTTCAAGTCTAAATGTAAAAATCTCAATTATTTACATTTAGTTCTTATAAGTTGTGAGTGACCCTTAGCATCGATATCACAACTACCCAATTATATATGAATGTATTCATTAATTCACATTAACCCTTTGGTCATAATTATTATGCACTAAAATCTCTTAATTAAAAGATCTCAATATAGCTTAGAGTCAAGTATAAGTCAAACTCTATAGCTATATCATATTACCTCATCTCAAGTTCTATCTCTTAATAAAACACAACAAATACTAGAAACTCTTTCTAGAATTTAAACTCTTTCAGACTATTAGTTTGTCCTGGCTAGGAACTCTTTCATCAAGAAAAGACTTAGATAGCATAAGATCTTATCCCGGTTCACTCCAGGTAATGAATCTCATCTTGATTGAATACTCATCCCTACATTTAACTTACTAGAACCACCACACGCCATATACCCATGTGTGAATAACACAAATATGTAAGCAGTAACAAACTTTAATCAATTAAATATGGATGATTGTGTTACCTCATGTCAAAGGACTATATGCACCATTATGACCTAGATTATGATCGTTGATAAGAAGTGAGTATCCATGCGATCACGTGTCTAGTGTCACTATTCGATCCACCTATCACATGAGTATCCACATGTCTATTTTGATATCTCATATCAAGTAGCATAAGATTCACTACCTCCCACTATTAGTATCATATACTAATCAAGGAAAATAAATAAAGGTGATAGTCTAATTAATATTACCCAAATACTAATTATACGACTATGAACATTTTATAGCATATGTATTAAATAAGTTTGTAACTCATATTATCAACTCTTGATAATAAATTTATTTGACATAACGCTAAAAGGTAAGACTCAAATAAAAAAATACTTTATTTAAATGAATATTATATTGTCATTTGGGATAATATACAATGTCATTATACATTACTAGAATGGCACTAGGGCAAATTCATGCTAACATCTTAAGGTCCCTGAACTTTTTGGTTTTCTTTCAATTGATCCTTACTGAATTTTTTCCTTTAATTGAGTCCTCAAACTTTTATTTTTCTAATTTTTACATCCTTAACTTGACGTCTATTAAACTTCAACAATTTTTCTGTCAAATTATTGCCATGTTATATTTTTGAATTTCATTTGGTAGGTCCTTAATGAATTATTATATTTAATTGAGTCATTTAACTTTTATTCTATTTTTTACATCCATTAGTAAGAATCTATGAAACACATCTCAATAAACATTGTGTGAATTTAATGAAATTTATACCATGTAAAATGTTTTTTTATTTGTAAATAACTCGAGATTGACTTGTAAAAACTTGAGTTTCACTCCAATTTAGCAAATATTTTTAATTTAATATACTTTAATTATTTAGTTAATAATAGAACATTTTAGATTACTAACTTTACTTTTTTTATCAAAATATTCATATATCAATATCCTTTGATTTATAAATTTATTTTATATATGTTATAAATTAATATAGTGCCATAAAATTTGAATAACATAAAGTATAACTTTAATTCAATCTTTTTCCATATTAATTTTTAAAATAAATTTATGAAATAATTTAACTTAATTTTATTAACTAAAAAATTAACTCAATAAAATTTAAGTTAAATAATAAAATTAAGTTAATTTTTTTAAATAAATATATGAAAAAATTTAACTTAAATTTCAAAAATTATATTACATATAAAACTATAATAATTCAAATTCAATTGAAGTAAAAATTGTTTATTGATAATACTTTGTAAATGTCTATTAAAGGATATAAAAATAAGAAAAATAAAAGTTCAAAGACTCAATTAAATGTAATAATTTATTGAGAACTTATCGAATGAAACTCAAAAAGTCAAATTTAAAATAATATGACATGGCAATAATTTGATGGAAATTATGTTCAAATTTAACGGATGTGAAATTAAGAATGTAAAAACTAAAAAATAAAAGTTTGAGGACTCAATTGAAGGTAAAAATTCAATAAGGATCAATCGAAAAAACTAAAAAGTTTAGGGATCTTAAGATGGTTTGAGTCAAGAAATAGCAAATTTCCCCTATTTTATTCATACATACTCAAATTAAAACTTTATTTAAGAGAATTTATATTTCCCACCATTTGAACCACATTGTGTTTGAAAAATAATATATTTTTTATATTGTTTATTTTCTTTTATATATGAAATGGCTATTAAGTATTATTAATATCCATTTGATAATTTTATAAAATTAAATGGTATCATGACTAAATATTTAAAATGAAAAAAAAAAGTTAATTTAAAATTGACGATTATTATAATAAAAATATATTATACGTTTGTAAAAAATCTTAAAATATTATATTATAAAAAAGGTTGATTAAATAATTTCATTCAATTCAATAAATAATTATTAAATCTAAACATATTTTAAGAGAAATTTTGTTAATATTAAAATATTAGTTATAATTGAATTTGTTTTACTTGATTTTTTTTATGTAATATTTTTTTCATAATAAATAATTATGAAAAATTTATTTAATATTAAGTAGTGAAACTATTAGTTATTTATTGTTCTAGTCTTTTATAAATTTAATAATTATTAAATATTAACTATGTTACAATCCATTTCCTTTTTTCTTGTGCCACATAGCTTGTAAACAAGTCAAAATAAGGGTTAATTGTTATTTACTATCTCTCTTTCACCATATCACATTACTTTCCTCATCAAGTTTAAAAATATATCTTTTCATATTTATTTTGAAATATTATACGATTTGTCCACTTTGTCAAAATTTTTTGTTAAAACTATTGTTAACTAATATGTAATTATCAATATAAACTTCAATGTAGGAAATTAATCATTATTTTTCCTCTCTATGTGACTATTCTACATAAAAAATGGCAAAAGCTAGAAAACACCCACTATATAAGACAAAGTCTAGGAGTAGCAACTCCAATAGTATCACAAAACAACAGTTTTTGAATGCCAACAAGAGGAGTCTCCAAGTTAACATAACCTATGGGAACATAGATTCCAATATTAGTTAAATTATCAACCCATTTATCAGCCTCATGTAAGAAACGATTAATCTGCACACACTAGCCCTGCTGTAGTAAATGATGAATTTCTCAGAAAAGAGATAAGATATATAAGGGAGCCACAAATAATCTACACCACTCAGTTATTATCCACTTCTAACATGAGCTTCCTGACACCCATTTCCCAAGTGAGACATAATCCATAAATTACACCCCTAACATTCAATAATTATGATACTACAACTTCCAAGATTTGCAATAAAGACTTGAAGCCAACTCACGATCAGGCCTCCAACCGTTGTATGTTTAATAGAAGCTTTAAGGCAACCATCAGTATTAAGCTTTACCCATGAATAAGTTGGAGGGTTTCAACTAATAAGTCTCTCAGCTTGGGATATCCTAAAGATATCTAAATGGATACCAACTTTAGCAAAACTCAACACTTTAGAGATTATATGCGACATTAAATCATAAGTCGCTACATAGTCCTCATCAAATAACATCTTATTCATGTGCCTTCAAAGAACTAATAAGTTGTTCCAAAGAAAATAGGCTAATCAAAATTAGTCAAATTGTCCAAAAACCAATTCTTCAGAGACATAAAAAAAATAAGGGAATTAAACACTAAGAGGGGACTGGCTTCATCCAAACAGTGTCTATAAAAGAAAAATCACAAAGGACATGAACTAGAGTTTTATCTCCAAGATGACACCTTTCGCAATATCTCATGGTTGTCATATGCCTTCTCGCCCTTTCGACATTAGTTAAGAGGCTAGCAAAGCCACAAGAAATATTGAATGCATTTAGGAACCCTCAATTTCCATATCCTTTGCTATTTAAAATCAATTTGGAACTCTGACATCTATGAAATAGCCTCAAAAGCTTATTTTACAATAAAATGCCCACTTAATAAGAATATCCAATATGGTATCATAACCATTGATATGGATAGGAGTCTTTATTCCATCAATATATCCAAGAGCCCCTGTAGGAAGGAACATATTAAACTTACTCCAATCCCAATTGCCATTTAAATTAACAAATTTACATACTTCTAGATCCTTCAACTAAATTAGGATATTTTTAACTGCCATATCTTAGAGAAAACCAATCAAGTTTGCCCAATAATTAGTCTAAAACTTAAGCACATTGTCGTTGCTAAAACTCCAACCAATCCCATTTTTAGTTTAATTTTAGGATTTTCTAATACCTCACTAGATGATAGAGCTATTATTATATTCCTCATGTATACTCATCTTTGATAACCTACCATATTTAGCTCGCAGCATCATAACTCATAGATCATTCAAATTGCTGAGAATACCTTAAGCTACTTCATAATCAAAGCTAGGTTATAAAGGTGAGCTGGAAAAATAACTAAACCACGTTTATCTTTTAGTTAGCAAATGTGCCTCCAAGATATAAAGTTGATCTTACAATGATTAGGAGAAGAGCCCCAAATCAATTTTCAAGTTAAACAATCCATTTAGTTGCAAATGTCAGCTGGCAATAAATAAGTTTACATCAGGAAACTTGGAATGACAGTAGCCACTAATTTTACTAAAGCAATTCTACTTACTAAAGAAAGCTTTGACATTTCCCACCTATTCATACGACTTAATAACTTCTCAAGAATAGCACCATATATCTTAATCGTCGCCCTTCTTGATGAATCTTACGAGTTAGATTGAAGCTTTCTAATAGAACCCTATTCTATAAAATTTGCATAGAAGTTGTGGTAATGCATTTTGTGATTACATTGATAAAGCCATATGGAAAACCAAGATCAATCAAAGTCTCCAAGATGAAATTTCAATTGAGTCAATCATAGGCCTTAGCCAAGTCCACTTTTATTGCCATGTACCCCATTTTTTCCTCTTTAGAACTTCACTGAATGGATGATTTCTTGTACTATAATAATATTATCAATAATTTACCTCCTTTAAACAAAACTGGAATGCATGGGACCTATTATTTTTTTGCATAACCAATTTTAGTTGATTCACAATAACGTTAGTAATAAGCTTGTAAGTTACATTACACATGTTGATTGAACAAAAGTGACCCTAACATTTTGGCTTGCCGATATTTAGAATCAGCATAATGTTAGCATAGTTTAAAGAAGCATCTCAAAAGCCTCCTTCAAATATCCTTCTAACTATATCGAAAAGATCATTACCTACTAAATCCTAAAGCTTTTAATAGAAAAGGGCATTAAATATATCCACTTCAGGTGCCTTAGATGGATACATGTCAAATAAAGCTCCTCTAACTTCATCCTTCATCATCAAGCTTGTAAAAAGAGCGTAATTCTAATGGCTAAGTTGGGGAAAATAGCCTTTAAGAGCATAGGGTTGTCTTAACATAAAATCTTCAGTATACATTTGCTGGAAAATTTTAATCACATCCTCTTGTAAGAAATTATAATCGTTGCACCATTCTTTGTTAGATAACTTGAGAACTTCAATGGTTCTATAATGCATCTTCATTGTGGCTCTAGCATGGAAATATAAGGTATTCCAATCACCAACGTTAGCTTAATCACAAGGTGATTTTTGCCTCCAATTTGATTCCTCTTAGTTTAAGACATCGTTGTATACACATAAAAACTTCTCCTCTAAGTAACTAAAATCACATCTCTCCAAAGCTTTTTGAATCCCATATAAACATGTCAATAGTCTTCTTTTACTTATAAAGATATTGTCGAACATTTAGGTGTTCCACTTAAAAAGGTGCTCTTGCATGTTAATGAGATTGTCTTAAACTAAAACTCTTTTTCGCCAAGTAGTAGGTACCAAGTTATGCCACTAAGGATGAAGTGCCCATAGAATAAGAAAATGAAAATTCCTTAGCCTACTATGATGAGCAGTATCATCCAATTGTAACAGGATTGGCCCATTATCCAAATTAATTTTAGCCAAATGGCATATAAGAGCTTAGACGTCTATAACACCCTAAGTCATTATATAAAAATGATCCAATCTCTCTCATATCATACCCCAAGCCTAAGTGAATTTAGGTCTAACAAACCCCATATCCTTTATATTGCACTCCTCATAACGTGAATCGTATGAAGGCAATTCAACCACTTAGACGGGATCAAAAGGAGTATTCTCAAAAGGGGCATTTTGAAGACTATTCACATAGAGCTCAGTCAAAGTTTGATGGACCTTGTTTTAATTATAAAGATAATGCTTTGAATGATGATTTAAAGCTACCTCAAGGCCCAATAACTAGATCGTGTGCAAAGAGGTTTAAAGTGGTTTTACAAGGCTTTATGAAGACTATTTGGGTTAATCATATATATGAAGATTCAAAATGTTTTAAAGGCTTTTTTGGAAGTTAAATTAAAGCTAAATTGGCTTGATTTAATATATTTAAAATCCAAGTCCTTCATGATTATGGATAAGCTTGTTAAAGCTTAAGTACTTAACTTATTTTTTATGAAATCATGTTTGGGCCTTAGTCTTTGTTAGAATTCATTTTAATGGACTTTAGCTAGAATTTATGTTTGTTTTGAGGCCTTAATTCAAGTTAAATTTGGCCCAAGTTCATCAAGATAAGTTTGTCTTAGTTTTAGTTATACTTTAAAAAGGAAACCTTAGCTAGTTAGGATTCTTTAGCTTAAGTTACTTCCTTAACATTATGAAAGGGAGTTTTATGTACATTATTTTGATTTTTTTTAATTCATATTATTTTAGTCAAGTTTAACCTAGCAAAGTTTGCTTATAATCTAATGTTCTTGAAAGAATACAACCGAACTAATTAAAGAAGTTGATCAAAATTTTATGGCATTGAAAATTGAAGTTTAAGTCATTTAAATAGGCTAGATTTCAATAAGATTGATCATTAACCTGTTCTAAGAATCTTAGGCAATTTTATTAAACATTGAGTATTTTCATTAAAGTGAATCACGTCATTCCATTCCGTGCATTTTTTTTTAAAGTCATTCATAATACCTCAAACCAAAAGCTTGAATTTATTGCATCTACCCACCCTATGAGTAGGCCCTCCATTCATCTCTTATGCATTTAAAATAAAGTTAAAATCCCTGTAAACAATCCATGGGGAATTGATATTGTTTGCAATCTGCTTGAGATAATGTCGCAGCTTCTCCCATATAAATGGACTGGGGCTAGCATAAATTGCCATAATAAAGGCAGAATGAACTTTGAAACCTTCTTTTTTTAGGTAAACATATTACCAATAAGGATTTGAGCTTGAACTTTTCTATTCTAGAGAACCCATAAACCCTAGAGAATCCATTCGCTTTAACTTTAAAAAAGTGGGAGTATTAAGTAGCTCTAATGACATTATCTATTTTATGGCCATTTATTCTCTGCTCTACTAAGATAAGAATACAAGGATTATAAATTTTAATGAAGGATATCATAGAGCATCTGAATCTTGAGCTAGCTACTCCTTGATAATTCAACACAAATATTATTAAAGTCATAAGATAAGATAAAGGTAAAAGGAGAATGAAAACAAAGAACATCATTAAGGCAATAATATTATCATGCTTCCAAACATCCTATATTATCATCTTCTGCATCATTGTCATTAATATCTAAACCCAGATCCTTCAAAGAAACATTACAAATGGCATCCCATGGATTTCTTCCATGTGGCTTTTTCATTTTAACTCTCCTTTTTAGATTAATGGCATGCTTCAACCCAAATGGTCAATTTCATTTATTGGCTTTTAAGCGTGATGAGGACCTATAAGCTTCATATTCTATATGCCTTCTTTATATCGAAGTATACATTGATGTACTTTTTACCACCCTATTATTAGTGTCAAAAGAGGTTTTCATAAATTATTATTTTAAAGTTGGGTAACTTAGTTACATCTATAGTCTATTGCATTAGTTGTTCATCCACATCAATTGGGTTGGTTTGAAGAGTTTGAGTAATTTTCTTAGTATTCTTATCATTGATAATTTCTTTATTAGGCTGACCCACTTGCACAAGCCCTATTATCATCTAGGACTTCCTTTAGCTCCTTTAATGGAAATGACCTTCCATCCAAAGGCATGCCTTTGACTTCTCCATTCCTATTAAAGGATTCTACCAATTTCATCCCTCCTACATTATCTTCTACTATATCGGATAGTAATTCAAATCTTGCCCTTAAACATTTTCCATTCTTATGTAATCTCACTGCTTTTGATGTTGTTGCCTTATTAAAACTCTATGCCCTCTTACCAACATGTTCTGTCATGGATCAAGGCATTGATCATCAGCTTTAGTTTCCTATTTTCACATAATAGATCCAAGGAGGACCTAAATTGGATATTTGATTAGTTCCAATTATCTCCACTATCAATATTTAAGGCTACTTTCTCCTTAAAGGAGCAAAATTCACTATTATGGCCATAATGCCCACACTGATAATAGATTACTGGTAAGCACTCATATTCCACCACTTGCAAGCAACCATTAACCCTAATCTAAAACACTAAAGGCTTACATAAATCATGTTCAATAGCAATATAGACAAATGTCCCCCTAAAGCCTTTTTATGTATTATAATCAATCCTTAGTGATCTACCAATAATGTTTTCTATTGAACACATTACATTTTTATGATAGTATTGGAGAGGTAAACCTGAAAATCAAATCCAGGCAACATGTGTGAATAAATCATTATCATTTGTATTAAAGGAAGGGCTTCAAGGCTAGACCATGAGATAGTGGTCGAGAATTATCCAAGGGCCTTTTACTAGGGCGTTAGTATAGTCATCATCATCATCAAATTGCACCATGTAATGATCATTGTTAAGATCAATAATTCTATAGCCTTGGTGGCTACCATAGGTTTTTAATCTTGGAGCAAAGAATTTTGTATCCCATTTTGCACCCTAGGATCTTCATAGTGAATGTTTTCTTTAAAGATTGTGCCATTAACATTGCACGTGATCTAAAAATTCTATAATTGGGATTCCATTCTCCTTCTTGGCCTATAAATTGTCATATGTGATATCAATCTTAATCTCCACAGGAGTCACTATGGAAGTGTTCTATAATCTCTCTTCATTAGTCAGTAGTTTGTCTTAAAAGGAGATCTCGTCCTACAATGTACTAATCCCTTTACTCACTTCATCATTCCTATTTTTAACTTTCTTTATTGATTTGTCCTCTTCTTGTAAAGGAGGAGGGGACTCCTTGAGGGCACTTAGAATGTTTAGAGCATCCGTTGTTTCCAACTCCAATTTTTATGGTAAATGGAGTAACATTGTCATGTCTTTAGTTAATTATAAATGCTTCCTTTCCATGTGACTCTAATATACTAATTGCCTACTCACATTTAACTATTATATTTTTCATTTATTATACTAATTTCTATCAAATTTATATTAAGATAACCATCAATTAATTATAAAATTATGATTATAATCTTTAATAAAATTAAAAATACCTAATTTTTACTTTAATCTAATAAAATTTTTAATTAATTTCTTTAAATTTAAATATCTCTACCTAAATTACAGCTAACAAGTTTAATAAAGTTGTTTCTTTACCTTTTATATATATATATATAAACTATTTTTGAAGTACTTTTTTGTTATTTAGACTTCTTTGAAAATATAATTAAAAATTTTGGAGTAAAAAAATAATGTTGCAAATAATTAAAAATATACTTCTTACATTGAGGGGTAAGTAGCATAATATGGTAAAATAAAGGAGACAGAGTAATCATCTCTAAACAATTTAATAGTGGTATAATATACTTTTTAACGGAAATATTGATAGTAAAGGGTAGAAAATATAGTATTATTAAAAAGTTATGTTATAAAAATAAATTGAATAAATATAATTCCAGGAGCATATAGTATAATATGATAAAATAGAGAGGTAAAAAGTGATAAACTTTCAAAATAACAACGCAATAAAATTTCAAATATAAACAAGTCAAAAAGGGCAGTGCCAATACCTATATGGTTTCTTGTCCGACGGCGTTGGAAGCCATTTTTTAAACTTAATTCCAAGTGAAATGTATAAACTAAAGATTTGTTTTGTTATCTTATGATTTTATGCATGTAATAGGTTGCAGCCGTTTAACAGAACAACCATGAACTTATTGGAGCTGTCTATAAACGTATTCATTGACGGTGTAATCTACAAAACCTTTTGACACGCACGAAAGATATATATTACCAGAAATATAGATTACAAAACTAATTAAAAAAAAATGTAACTCCTCTTCAAAGACATTATGATGGCAGAGTTCGATTTAGACTGTCATCGATTTAAAAAAAGAGGACTGTTATCTATTATGTTATCCATCAATACTAAGATCATATGAATTCTCAATTTAAAATATATATATAATGCATTGCAATGAATTTTAAATACCGGCTAGTTTAGATTTAAAAAAAAATGTGCGACATAAAATTTTTAGTACAATGTTTTTTTCATTTTATTTATAAATATAACCATCATTTATCCAATGAATTCCATGCATTTACCTTCGTTAGAAAATTTATCAATTTATCGGAGGAACCTAGTTTTGTTCAGGTATATTCTTACCATGAATTGCAAGTACGTAGCAGATACATGGATGTTCTTTCACTTCCCAAACAAACCTGCATTCGATATCATAAAAGACCAGAATATCTTGGTAGCTGTACACAGCTGCTAGACTATCAATTATATGACTTCTTCTGTTTGGCAAAACATAGATTAAACATGAAACAAGCATAGAGAATTTCAACACCAAAAGAATAATTATCCATTGAAAAGTATATAAATTCACTATTAGATGATGGTTGCCATAACACAAGCCATTTAGGTTAGTCAGAAAGTTATTAGCCTCAAGCTCCTTGCTAGACCATCAATCATTAGCCATGAATCCCTTAGTGCTGCTAATAGCTCTTGCATTATCAGCAATCACCAAAATCGCTCTGGCCGGGGATCCCGACATCCTCTCGGACTTTATAATCTCGCCAAATAATAGCTTTCCAGACGGAAAATTCTTCACCTACACAGGATTGCGCAACGTGATATATAAAATGCCACAAAACTTTACAGTAACAAAAGCTAGTATGGCTGAATTCCCTGCTCTTAATGGGCAGAGTGTGTCCTACGCTTTCCTTCAATACCCTGCAAGTGGTCTTAACCCGCCTCATACTCATCCTCGCTCTGCTGAGCTATTGTTCCTCATTAGTGGCTGTTTAGAAGTAGGATTTGTTGACACCAAGAACGTTCTTTATGCACAAACTGTTGAAGCAGGGGACCTGTTCATTTTTCCTAAGGGACTTGTCCACTACCAGTACAACCCTGACCGCCAATCGCCAGCCACTGCAATTTCTGCTTTCGGAAGTGCAAACGCAGGAACAGTTTCTGTGCCTTTGTCCATCTTCGCCTCTGGAATTGATGATGAAATTCTTGCCAGGGCATTCAAGACTGACGTATACACCATTCAGAAAATCAAGAAAAGCTTCCCGAAGCCATATTTTCCTTAAAACTACCAGCTCCCTTGCACAGTATTGAAGGATATCTTAAAAGCCATATTTTCCTTTTCTTTTTCCTAATAACATGTTTTGTCTACTAGAAAAACTTGTCATATAGTTCCCAGTCTTCTCTTAATATTGCTTTTATTTTCCATGTCAATAATAACTGTAAAATGACATTCCTAAGGTTTGGCATGTTATACTACTATGTTATTGTATTTCAATAATAATTTAAAATATTAATGAGATTTTACTTCATTAAACTATTATATCCCTATTATTTAATTTATAGTTAATGAACCAAGTTAAAAAAATAAATAATAATATAAAAATAATTTAATGAGGTTTTATTTAATTTAATTATTCTAATAAGTTGTATAATTATTATGAAAATTAAATAATCAAATAAATTATAAATAAAATAAAAATTTATTTATTTATTTAAAATATAAAAATAAAAAAGTTTTAGTATTGTAATATAAAAAAAGAAATTTAGTTTTAAAAGTTGACTAATGAAAAATTGGTTTGACTAAAAAATAAAATTACCGTAAAGTTTTTTTAAATTTATAGAGTTTGATTGTAAAAAAAATTTGTATGACTTTTATATATATATATATTGAAATACGTAAATTTTTAAAAATTAAAACAAATATATTATTAAATTATTTGTGATTTGACATGAAAAATTAAAATTTATTTTTAAATTTTTCTTATAAACTTATTAATCTTCATATAATATAATGTTTAAATTGGAAATTTATTTATTGTAATCTTGAAAAGAAAAGAGAAGAAATCATTATATTAACTATATTATTTTTAATAATATATGAATGAAAATTAAAAAAAAAAGTGTAAAATCTTCGGATTAAAAGACCACGTGACCCAAATTTTTCAAAACAAAAAAATATCCTTGTGGTTTTACGTCGGGATGAAATTAATCCTGTGATTTTTTTTGGGTATTTAAGTATTATATGTTTCATATTTTTTATATTTTAATATCTTTTTAAGTAATATCATCATTATTTTATGAGAAGATATTTTTTTAAATAATTTTTTGAGAAAATATTTTTTTGAATAATTTTATAAGAAAACATTAGTATAATAAATAATTTTATTGATAAATTTATTTTATATATAATTTATTATCTATTTAATCAATTAGTTATTTTAAAAAATATTATAAATTTATTTTAAAAATTATTTTTTTTATTCATAATTAAATTAAAAATACATTTTTTTAATTTATTATAATTAATTAAATAATATATTATTTATTATATGATTTTAACATTAAAAATACATATTCTTTTAAAACATATATTATAAATAATATTTGCTAGAAGAATATTAGACTGTAAAAAAATTGTGAAACATAGAATGCTAAAAAATTACAACACTGATTTTGTCAAAATACAAAAGCACCAAAATCATCATTGTATTTATCCAAAAAAAAAAAAATATATATATATATATATATATCCCATTTAAAGACCACGTGATCCGATTTAAAGGTTCACTGTAACATAATTTTCAAAAAATAAAAATCCGAAAATGGTCCACAAGCAACTTCAACAAGAACATACCTGAAATTTATGAGACTGACATTTTTGTTCAGTTTTCCCACGATTTAATCTTTCAAACAAAATTCACCCTCATTAATTGGTATCTAATAATGGAATTAGAATGTAGGTAAGGGTAAAATTATAGCATGTCTATGCAAAAATTTTCAATTTTTCTCTTTCTTCTCTTTAAACCTTTCTTTCACTACTATTATTTCTTTTCTTTCTACATCGATACAGGATTTCAGAAAATTGATCCTTTCTTTTTTTTTTAATCGTATCTATTTTACATTATTTTTTTAAAATAGATGTTAATTTATCTAAATTTAGGGTTAAATCCTTACTATATTTTACTTTTATGAGAATTTTACTTTTTATATGAGAGTTTTTTTAATTTGAATTCAAATTATATATATATATATTCTTTGGCTTGCATTTATAGAGAGGAAGACATCATTGAGAAAATTCTTATAGATTAGAAGTTGGCTTTCTCTTTAACTAAAATATAAATGCACTTTCTGCAATGATACAAGTGTATTTGTAGCTTTACTTACTTTTATGTTATTGTTTTTTTCTTTTTTTTTTTTTTTTTTTTTTTGACACGGAGAGGGAATTTGAACCCTTTCCTTTAAGTGTCAACCTCGTAGATGGGATAGTTTCTTAACCATCACTTCTTAAGCATGCTATCTTTTATGCTATTTTGCAATATATCTTTTAATAACAATATTTTTTGCTGTAATTTGTCTGTGTTGTAACAATTTTGTCTAGAATTTTATTAATGATATGGGGTGAGAGGGGGGTGGAGGCTGAAAAGTCTTATTAAGTTTGTTTTTTTTTTTTTTTTTGTCATTGAAAATCTGCTATCAATTCCTTTTTTTCTTTGAAATCTGATTCTTGATCTTTCAATTTTATAATAATTTAAGCTGCCAAAGACACTACTAAAATTGAAAACTGAAAATGTTATACATTTTTTTTTTTTTAACAAGTGAAGATATTACAACGGAAACACACACTTTATTATATTACAATTTTACAACATCTATGTTACATACAGTTTTTTTTTTCTTTGAACGCCCATGTTGCATATAGATTATAGCCTATGTATTTCTACTTTGTCATCTTTCATTAATCAAGAAGCACATTAAACTTGTTCATCAGCATTTGAGTCGGTTCTAGACATAATGCCACCCAATAATTCCTTTATCTTGGAAATTGCTTGGTAAATCAAGTGATAGAGCTGTTGGTATGAGCCGTGTGTTACTTTTGCAACAAAAAATACCCATATCACAAAAATGAACCATCCAAGAAATGGGCTAACAATCAACACAAGCGAAACCACAGCCCAAGCCATTATCAACAGACGAATTTTGTCAAGAATTTGACGGTGTGGTTCAGGTGGAGTTCCGAAGGTAACCTCCCCCAGTACTATTGTGACGAATACCAACAGAGCGACGATGAAGATTATCATAACGGCACTATGTGTGGCAAATGCTGACGTTTCCTTGTACTGTAGTTGTATGAGCCCAGTAAAGGTTGCCATAGCAAAGCTGAAGACGCCGAATTCTGCCATTCTGCTGCACCCAACAAATGAAAATTAAAATTATTTTAGATATCAATTAATCAGCTGAAGAAATATTAAACTATCTGAAAATTGAAATATTGGGATGAACAAAATAAATATAATTTATTTTTGAAAAATATGTGTGGTTACTGTTTGAAATTTTTAATTTTTATTAATTTAGCATGTAAAGGTATTTTAATCAATTAAATACTCTCAACAGATATATAATATTTAAAATAATTTGTCTAATTTATTTTATAAATTATTTATTTATGACTCATTTGAAATAATAAATTGATTCAAATATCTTTTTTATAGTATATTTTCGTCATGTAAAAATTATTTTTATCTATTATTATTTGTTTCTCTAAAAATCACAAGAATAATTTTTTACATCTGTAGAATTAAATTTTTAAAAGAAAAAACATTATCCAACCAAAAGGAAATGAAAAAGTAAAAACAAAAATAGTCAACCGTAATAATTAAAAATATTATTGAATTTTTTTTTTTAAATTAGTTGAATGAGTAAAAGATTTAATTTTACTTTGTTTCATAAGTATGGTGCGCTTTTTTTACTCTCCACTTTTCATCTTTATTTTTTTATTTTCTTTTCATTTTTACGGTTTTTTCTTGTTTTTCATTTGAAAGTCAATGAAGAAGAAGTGAACAATGACCTCATACATGCTAATTTTTTCCTTTCATTTTTTACTTCTTTCAGAGCTAAATCTCTCTCTCTCAACTCAAAAGAATTGGAGAAAAAGCAAATATATAAACCTAAAGCTACACTGAAAAGCACTTAATATAGTTAATGATGAAAAAATTTGAGATGTTGAGATGATAGTTACCACGATGACGATGAATTTTTTTTTCAAAAAAAAAAATGATAATGCTGAAAAAGAAAATAAGGCAAAAAAAATTTAATTGTAAATTATGAGTTTTAAAAGAAGATGAAGAAGAACAAAATGATAATAACTTTTGGTTGTTTTGTAGGCATTTGTCAAAACATTCAAAAAAAACCACTACAAAACAAGTTCACAAAAATAACTGTCAAAATAACTATGAAAAAATAAATCACTATAAAATAAATTCATAAAACTAAAAAAGAACTAATAAAAAAAAACAACCAGAATATATAGATGCCAAAACAACCAAAACACTACCATAAACCAAAAACAATCAAAAATAACCTCATAAAACTAATAAAACAAAATCAATCGCCATAACAACCAAAAAATTACCGCTAAAACAACCATGAAAATAACTAGAAAAAAACTGTCAAAATAACTATGAACCATAAACAACTAGAAAAAACAACCAAAATTATCTAAAAAACAATCATAAGACTAAAAAAAAAAAACAACTACTAAAATAATCATAAAAACGACTAGAAAAAACAATCAAGAACTAGGAAAATACGTACTCATATCAATGCAAATAAATCGAAGCAAACTCATTACAGTGCTGAAATTCTAACGCCCAAAATAATTATAAAGTTTAAGTTTTTAGCTAAAAAAACTTTTCATTTTCAATATATATATATATATATACTCTTAAATTCGCTCACTTTATCTTTTTTTTTTTTTTTCTATATACTCCCTTTATCTTTAAGATCTTTATTGGCTATCGAAGGAAAAGATTCATTAGCCATTGAAGGAAAAAGATCAAGAAAAGTAAAAGTTAAATCAACAAATAAAAAAAAAAAAAATCATCAACCTCATTATACTATAATCAAACATATAATTTATAAAAAAAAATTAATATTAGAAAATATTGAAAAAACAATTGTATAATTGTTCAAGTAGAATGTCCATTTAGATGATCACAAATTATAATTCTGTTAAAATTTAATATTGGATTCAAAGTAGCACTATATATATATATATACATATTTATACTTTCAAATTAAGAGTATGAAACCATTAAATTCATATATGTAGATATATAAAGAATACGATTAAATAATAGTTCATAAGAAAAACTAATAAATAAGATACAACAATACTAAGATACAAAATGAGTATCAATTTAAAAATGAGCAACATAAACTATTTGATAAAATGTCTAAAGATACCATAAACAATATATAGTCCTTTTTTGTAGAAAAATTATAACTTTTAAAGGAAATTTCAAACAAATATCGTCGATTCCAAAGAAAATAAAAAATGGTGTTTGGTTCATATTTAAACACTTATAATGGTGAAATAAAATCAAGTTTATTATATAAAAAAAAAAAAAGAATATAACAATGAAAAATCATGTGCGAAACACATATATATATATACATATGGTTTCATTCAAGTCCTGCAAAAATGGAGAGTTTAATGCGTTGAGAACGTGGCTTTTTCATTTACACACCAAACAAAACATGGGCTTACTCTGTTTTCAGAGAAATGAAGAATGTTTATGATTCAAAAAAGAAACAGAGTGAAAGCAGAACTAACCACTTGATCATCTATGTATTTGATAATCTATGTAATTACAAACCCATAAACCTTGTTCAGACCATTCAAGAAACACGATGTGTTCAACAAGCATATAGTGCACCAGAAACAGAAAAACATCATAGTTCTAAACTTTTACTTGCAGAAGAATAATAAACAAGAAAAAGAATGAGCTGCAGAGTTGAAGCAGATGTTGCATTTCAACTGTAAAACAAGATGAAAAGAAAACAACTAACAGGCATTAAGCTTAACTTCTCATTGGAATTCTTGAAAAAAAAATAAAAAAAAGGAATGATCTAAGCTTCACATACAAAAGACCATTAGAGATTTTTATGCTAACCTTTGAATGTCAAGATTTGGCACAAGGTTGTCAGCCATTTTTCTTCTGCTCTTTGTAATATCACCTGGCTTTTTGCCTTAGCTTCTTTGTCTATCTATGAACACCCTCTTCTGTATTTGTTGAACACTTGAACTTGGCATATATATATATATATATATATATATAAATATGGAGAGAGAGAGAGAGAGAGAGAGAGAGAGAGTGGGTAATTGAAGTTGTAGAGTAGAGAGTAATTTTTTTTCTGAAAAAATAGCCGACGATTGAACGGGTTGCGTATTAAACGGCTTGCTTTTTTTTTTTTATATAATTAATTAATAAACGGCTTCCGTATTAAACAACTTGCGCATTGACATGAACTTTCTACACACATTTGCATTTGACTTTCGCTGCTCGTTTCAAAGTCCTCCTAATTGATTGTACCCAACAGAGGTGCTTTTAATGCTTCCTTTATTTTTTTTACAAAGTAAAATTTATCTCGTTAATATTCACCATCTAATATATACTTTATCTAATAATAATAAAAAAAATAAAATTAAAGTATATAAAAAATAAAATAACTTTAAAATTTTCTCCAACATATACATATATACATATTAGTAAATGTGAACAAAAAATTTATTTAACTCGTAATATATAATAAATAAATAATTAAATATTATTATTATTATTAAATAAAAGTTTTTAAAATAATAATAGTATTATTTATTTATATAACAATTTAATATTAACTTAATATAGCTATAATTCATTACAATTTTTATAAATATTTTATTTAAATAATTATATAATATTACTTCAATATTTCTTATAATTAATTTTCCTCAACTCTAAAACTGATTTCATATAAAAAATTATTATAGTTATAATTAATCATAAGATAATAAAAAATTATTAATTATTTTTTTATAAAAAATTTAAAAATAATAAAAGTTATATTTTCTTTATATAACAGTTTAAATATTACAACTCTATTAAACTTATAATCTATTACAATTTTAGTAAATTTTTTTATTTGAGTTATGATACTTTATTTTTTCATTATTTTAAATATTAATACTTTTATTTATACAAAAAAAATAAATATTATAAATATTAATTAATTTAATTTTTTTTTTGTTAAATTTTATAAAAATATATGAAAATGATAATTATACTATTTTTCTTATAGAAAATATACTTTATTTTATTTATTTATTTTTAATTTATAAAAATATCTACTTTTAAAAAAATTACATATTTCTACTATTTTCATAAAATTTATTAACTTTGATATTAATTTTTTACTTTTTAATTTAATATAATAAGACTTATAAAATTATATTATTTATTTTGATTGATATTAGAAAAAATATAAGTAAATCTAATTAAAATAGAAAAATATATATTTTTTACTAAATTATCGCTAAACTTTTAATTAATTTAATTTTGTTTGAGATAAATACAGATTAATATAATTAAAATAGGAAATATACTTTCAATTAAATTAGAATTATATGTTAATTAATTTTATTTTTATTAAAGTTAAAATAGAAGCTAACCTAATTAAAATATTTTACATACTTTCAATTATATTAGAATTATATTTTAATTAAATTAATTTTTATTTGAGATAAAATAGAAGTTAACCTAATTATAATAGAAAATATATTTTCAATTAAATTAGAATTATATTTTAGTTAATTTAATTTTTATTAGAGATAAAATAGAAGTTGACCTAATCAAAATAGGAAATAGACTTTCTATTAAATTAAAATTACATTTTAATTAATTTAATTTTACTTTTATTAGTAAATGACTAATTTATTTAATTTTTATATAATTATGAGTGTAGACTATTTCGTAATTTTGTCTGCTGCCCCCTTCGTACGTGTGTGTGTGTATATATATATATATATATACACACTAATAAATAAGTACATGTTTCGCAAGTAAATAATTTTTTTTAAACTCATGATAGTACATAAACTATTAAACACATACTTTATTATTATTATTATTATTATTATTATTATTAATAAAAGGTTTAAAAATAATAAAAGTGTTATTTATTTATATAACAATTTAATATTAATTTAATGTAGTTATAATTCATTACAATCTTAATAAATTTTTTATTTAAATAATTATATGAGTTCCTTCAATATTTTTAAACTAGTTGGAATTAAATTTTCATTTAGAGTGTGTTACATTTAATTATTGGGTAAATAATAAATATTGCAATGTACTAATACATATACTATAAATATTGAATATATTTTCAAGATTTTCTTTCTGTTGTGTCTCTGTTATCCTTACTATCTTTTCTCATCTCTTTCCTTCACTTTATCTTCTATTTTCTATCTTTCCAAACAACATTTATGATCCATTAGCAAGGGTCATAACATTTTTAAATTTTTAATATTTTAAATTTAGACAATTAAAAAATTACCAATATCTCATTATAGTTATTATTGAAAAACAGTGTTTTTATCAAACTATTATCAAAAGTAAAAATACAGTTAGCAAGTTACTCATATTTACAAATAAAATAAAATTTATTTTTTATTTATTAATTGAATATAATATGTATACTAAATAAATAAATAAATAAGATTGAGATGTTTAAGTTCAAATAAGTTATTGATATACAACTAAAACTTTAGTTCCACTTGCATAATTTTTTTTTTCTTTATATTTTTCATCTTTTCATAAAAGAAAAGGAAGAGGAGAAGAAGGACATGTGATGTCGGAGTGATGAGAATAATGGAAACAAATATTATCATCATAATTAATCACAAGATAGTAAAAAATTATTAGTTATTTTCTTAATAAAATTTTAAAATAATAAAAATTATATTTTCTTTTTATAACAATTTAAGTATTATAATTTCATTTAATTTATAATTTATTACAATTTTAATTTTTTTAGTTGAGATGCAACATTTTATTTTTTTCAATATATTTTTACTCAAAAAGTAATTTGATGTGAATTTTTAATTTCAACTAAAAATTAATGATAAAGATTAATTAATTTAATTTTTTAGTCTTTTTTTATTAAATTTTATAAAAAATATATAGAAATGATAATCATACTACTTTTCTTACAAAAATACTACTCTCAATCAAATTATATGTTCTATTTTTTAGAATATTATTATAGATACAAGAGAAATAAAAAATTTTAATTAATGTAATTATAATTATTTACCTAGTAAACTTTAATTTAATAAGTATTTAAAAATAATAAGAATATTATTTTATTATATGTCTATCTATTTTTTTCAATTTTAATAGTGTTATATCGCAACATAGTATTTTATTTCAATTTTAATTATTTACATATTAAATTTAATATAGTAAAACTATTAAAAAAAATGTGAAAATACAGAATGCTAAAATATTACAACACTAGTCTTGCCAAAAGACAACCACCAAAATGATCATTGTATTTATCCAAAAAAAAATATATCCCATTTAAAGACCATGTGATATGATTTAACGGTTCTCTATAACGAGTCATTTTTCAGTACGTATATATGTATATATACAAATGAAATTATAACAATTAGATTAATACTTATTTAATAATATTTATTGATACAAATTATGGGTATGAATACATAAGGACAATCAATAGTTGTAATTGAATAAAATGTAATCTAACAATTCTAAATTCGTTTGTGTCACGACCCAAAACAGGGGCCATGACCGGCGTTAGGGAACGGGAATTCTTTCGAATCCGGAACCCGTAGCAAGCCTAAAAATAAAATAAATCATGCCATAACAACAATAATCATATAATAAATGCAGCGGAAAATAAAAATCATAATATCATCCATACCAACTGGATTTACTTCAAAACTCATCTCATCACATATATATAATATTTAATACAAATCCAGTTTCAACATAATACATCTCTTTAAAATAAAGTACATAAAATTCAATACTTTAATTTACAACTACTGCAGTGTCTAGATAAAATCAATAAGACTCAAGTAGACAATTTACATAAAGAAGCCGGGGGGCGGAAGAAATCCGGCGTATCGACCTGCTACTGAGGTCTGAGGAAGTTGACTCTCCTGAAAAAATAGTCAACGGAGGGGAGTCAGACCTCACTGAGTGAATTACTATAATATATATACATACACTCTAAATGACAATGCATACAGTCAATAATACATGTCTAATATGTATATATACAGGCAATTCATACAGATGCAGAAAAATCGTTTTTTATATATTTTATCTGAAAATCATCTTTATGAAGGATCACATAGAACCCTAGAATATCGCAACCTCAGAAAATAGTGTTAAACAACACTCTGGGCCATACAGGCTCACTTATACCAAATATATCCACTTAATCCATATGGACAGTAGACTGGCCCCGAGACACTAAGTCAACCGAGCTCCAGCAGTCTAACTGCCAGTGTGATTGGCCCCGAGACACTTGGGTCAACGAGTGCTCCAGCAATCACACCCCAAACCACATCTCACACATCAAATAATCATATCAAATCAATATCCACAAATAGTTAGTAATATAGCCTAAAGCTATAGGCGTACCGGTACGTACTCGGTCCTAGTGCTGCCCCACTAGGTAGCACGTTCTATCGATATCCTTCATCAATAATATAAAACATTCATTCATAAAAATATATGATGCATGAATGTAAATGAAATAGCAATATAATCCATATATATACCGGAAATATACCAAAAGTAAACCAGGTATATTTTGAGTATATATACGTCAAATAATTTCAATCAAATCATGAATTAAACTAGAAATATATTTAAAAACATTTTAAATATATTTTATTAACAAAACATGTATATAATTTATTATATACCAAAAAATATACCAAAAATATACTTGAATATAAATCACATTATTTATGCATATTTAGTAAAAATAAAACATGCATTTTCTAAATCATGCATCCTAAGCATATATATATAATATAGTAACTCACCTAATGCGCTCCACGAGACAGGTCCGACGGCCTGGTCCACTAGCCCTCGGTCTCGGCGCAACTAATCAAGCAATAAATAACCGACATTAGAATAAAACCTAACAGAATCCTAGAATTCAGTCTAGAGTATTAAAATACGGAATCGAAAATTAGGGTTCGACTGGATATCACGTTTTACGAGAATTCTATCGAAAATTCGGCAGAACCTCCCCTGTAAAACGGACATCTCTCTACTCAAAAGAGTAGAGCCGACCCTGCAAAGAAACACACTTCGAAAAAACGAGCTCAACACAATCAAAATCCCACGGTCGGACTCCAAACTACAGTCCACCGACCGGGGGTCCACAAACACAGAATGATATTCCAGATATACCGAAAATATCCTTAAATCACAGAAATACATTTTATAAATAAAAATTACATAATTAACCTTGAAACACTATAAAAACCGATTAAAACTCATTTTATTAGAAAAACCGTATATTATATATATAATTGAAAATAATTCCCGAAAATAGTTTTTAATTAGTTAAAAATACTAAATATTTATAGAAATCATTTTTATACCTTAAATAAATATTAAAACCAATTAAATTACATTTTTAGGACAATTTAGGGTAAAATTACCAAAATACCCCTATATATATAAATATACTTAAATTACTTCAAAAATTCACCAAAAATCATACAATTATCTAAAATTAATTTTCTCAACATATTTATCAATAATATTAATAATTAAACCCAATTAACCAATTAAATTCAATATAAAAACACAATTAACCTAATTTTCCAAAATCACCTAAACTTCAATAATTAAAAATAAATACTTAGAAATTCATAAAAATTCCAAATAAATTCCTATAATTCATTTCAACACCCAATTTAACCATAAACTCCAATTTCATAATTTAAATAATTAATTTCCGAAAATTAGAAAATAATATTAAAATATTCAAAAATACCCAAAAATCCAAACAATCTCCAAAAATTCTACAAAAATTCATACATGTAGATTAAGCTACTAGGAACAACATTTGTAAAGGAATTAAGCATGAATCAATCAAGAATAATTCGAAAAAAATCGAAAACCCTAATAGGCCGAATTTGACAAATCGAAAACTAAGCAATTCTAGATCATTTTAGCTCAAACCAAAGCTAGAATAACACTCACCGGAGCTCAAGGAGAAGAAAGAGACTGGCGGTGTCGAAAACGGTGGCCGGAATCGGCGTGATCGACGGTGAGTTGATTTTCGGCTTCTCCGGCCAAAATCACTCTCCCGACGCCGGAGAAACGGCCTCCACAGGCGGCGAAACTGGTCGGGGAAGATGGTGGCACACCGGACGGCACACCCACGGTGAAGGAACGGCACGGCAGCGACCGAAAATGGGGAAGAGAGAATCGGGAGGAAGAAGATGAAGTCGGGGGGCAAAATGGTAATTTTGCAAACTTTTGTAATTTTGACAAATATATGTATATATATATACTTTATACTATATATTAAAATAATATTAAATTACACACATCAAATATACACCACACACATTAAAATATTAATATTTTAATAATTTATACCAAATAAAATTAATTAAATAACAATTAAAACAATTAAATACTTAATAAAATATTAGGGAATTAATAAACCCTAATTAAATAAATATACACACACCGACTTTATTTAATAATTTAAAAATATGTATGAGTTCATGCAAGTCCGTAAATACCTTTAAAATAATTAATAATACATTGTTTACGTGAAAATTTCCCCGAAAATGCAAGTCCCGGGAAAATTTTACGTAAAACACTGTATATAAAACACAGTAATTAAAATAGGTTTAAAATACATATCAACTCATAAAAATATCGTATATATACATATTCAAAATTATTAATATTGCATATCCCGATACAGTATAAAAACATGTAAAAACACGGGATATTACAGTCTTCCCCCCTTACAAGAATTCGTCCCCGAATTCTAAAAAGAAAAGATCAAGAAGGAAAGAGATACGGGTAAGAAGCTCGCATCTCAGCTTCAGTCTCCCACGTATGCTCTTCAACTCTGTCGCTACGCCACAGAACCTTGACCATCGGAATCTGCTTCGATCGCAACTGTCGAACTTGATAATCTACGATCGCCACAGGTTCTTCCACAAACGTCAAATCTTCATTCACTTCTACACTGTCAGGTTGCAACACGTGCGAAGGATCTGAGATATACTTCCTCAACATCGAGATATGAAATACTGGATGCACCTGTGACATACTCGGAGGCAAATCCAACCGATATGCAACAGTGCCAACTCTTTCCAGAATCTCAAACGGTCCAATGTATCTCGGTGTTAACTTACCCTTCCTGCCAAATCTCATCACACCCTTCATCGGAGATACTTTCAGAAAAACGAAATCTCCAACCTGAAACTCCACATCTCTGCGCCTAGGATCCGCATAACTCTTCTGTCTACTAACTGCGGTCTCTAATCTATGCTTGATCACGACGACTTTCTCCGCAGCATCCTGAACCATCTCTGGTCCAGTCAAAGCTCTATCACCAATCTCATCCCAACTCAACGGGGATCTACACTTCCTTCCATACAACGCCTCATATGGTGCCATGCCAATACTGCTATGGTAGCTGTTATTATATGCAAACTCAACAAGCGACAAATGATCATCCCAGCTACCTCCCAAATCCAGGACACACATCCTCAACATATCTTCCAGTGTCTGGATCGTCCTCTCAGACTGACCATCTGTCTAAGGATGAAAAGCAGTACTGAAATCCAACCTAGTGCCCATCGCTTCCTGCAACTTCTGCCAGAAACGAGAAGTAAACACCGAACCTCTATCTGACACAATGGACACAGGTACTCCATGAAGGCACACAATATGCTTCACATACAACTTCGCCAATCTAGCAACTGAATATGTGGCTTTCACAGGCAAGAAATGTGCAGACTTCGTCAATCTGTCTACAATCACCCAGATGGAATCGTATCCATCCTTCGAACGAGGTAAACCGACCATAAAATCCATAGCTATCCTTTCCCACTTCCACTCGGGAATAGGAAGAGGCTGAAGCTTCCCAGAAGGCTTCTGATGTTCGGCTTTCACTTGCTGACGCGTCAAGCACTTAGCAACATAATCAGCAACATCCTTCTTCAATCCATCCCACCAGTATAGATCTCTGATACTGTGGTACATCTTAGTGACACCTGGATGTACGCTGTAAGCTGTAGAATGTGCTTCCTCTAAAATCTCTTCTCTCAAGTCATCCACATCAGGAACACACAATCTACCACTGATCCACAACACACCATCATCATCGAGTGTGAAATCAGTGAACTTCCCTGCTCTGACATTCTCTGCAAGCTCTTCTAGAATAGGATCTCGGCTCTGAGCTGCTTTAATCCTATCTCTCAGTACAGATCGTACTTTAAACTGAGCTAACAGTCCACCTGATCTACTGATCTTCATCATCAGACCTTGATCCACCATCAGATGCAATTCCTGGATCAATGGTCTCCTCTCAACACTGATGTGAGCAAGTCTACCTGAGGACTTCCTACTCAAGGCATCTGCTACCACATTAGCTTTACCCGGATGGTAAAGAATCTCGCAATCATAGTCCTTCAATAGTTCCAACCATCTTCTCTGCCTCAAATTCAAATCTCGCTGCTGGAAAATGTACTTAAGGCTCTTGTGATCAGTAAATATCTCACAAGTCACCCCGTATAAATAATGTCTCCAAATCTTCAAAGCAAAGATCACTGCAGCCATCTCCAGATCATGTGCGGGATAGTTCTGCTCATGCTTCTTCAACTGCCTCGAAGCATAGGCTATCACCCTTCCATTCTGCATCAACACACAACCAAGACCAATTCTAGAGGCATCACAGTAAACTGTGAACTTATCCACACTATTAGGCAAAGCTAATACTGGCGCTGTGGTCAACTTCTCCTTCAACAACTGAAAACTATTCTCACAAGCTTATGACCACTCAAATCTAACATTCTTCTGAGTCAAGCGAGTCATAGGGGCTGCTATCCTGGAAAAATCCTGCACAAACCGCCTATAATACCCGGCTAAACCCAGAAAACTCCGAATCTCTGTAACAGAAGTAGGTCTAGGCCATTCAGATACTGCTTCAACCTTCTGTGGATCAACCTGAATACCTTCTTTACACACTACGTGTCCAAGAAAAGAAACTCTCTCCATCCAGAAATCACACTTCGAGAATTTAGCATAAAGCTGATGATCTCTCAGTGTCTATAGTACAATCCTCAAATGATATACATGCTCTTCCATACTCCTCGAATATACTACTATATCATCAATGAAGACTACTACAAACTGATCCACATACGGTCTGAATACTCTGTTCATCAGGTCCATAAAAGCTGCTGGTGCATTAGTCAAACCAAAAGACATCACTAGAAACTCATAATGGCCATATCGAGTGCGGAACACTGTCTTAGGAATATCGGATTCATTGATCCGCAGCTGATGATAACCTGACCTCAAGTCGACCTTAGAAAAGAATTGTGCACCCTGGAGCTGATCAAATAAATCATCAATCCTCGGGAGAGGATACTTGTTCTTCACTGTCACCTTATTCAGCTCTCTATAGTCAAATGCACAGTCTCAAGGTACCATCCTTCTTCTTCACAAACAAGACTGGTGCACCCCAAGGAGAAACACTAGGTCTGATAAAACCTTTCTCCAACAACTCTTGCAATTGCTCCTTTAACTCTCTCAACTCTGCAGGAGCCATACGATAAGGTGGCATAGATATAGGAGTAATACCTGGAACCACATCAATACATAACTCAATCTCTCTGTGAGGTGGTAAACTTGGCAACTCCTCGGGAAAAACATCAGGAAACTCACAAGCAACAGGAACATCTGTGAGTGACAACTTCTCCACTGACGTATCCCTAACCAATGCCAAATACCCCTGACAACCTTTCCTCAACAACTTCCTAGCTGCAATAGCCGAAATAAGATTCTGAGGTGCTGAACTCCTATCACCAACAAACTTAAATTCTACTTCACCAGGAATTCTAAAAATCACCTCCTTATTCCTGCAATCTATCACGGCAAAGTGCTGAGACAACCAATCCATTCCCAAAATAACATCAAACTCCATCACATCCAACAAAATCAAATTGGCGGATAATTCTCTATCTCCCACGAGAACTGGACAACCAGAAAGAACAATATCGGTGTCCAAGGAATCGCTCAGAGGAGTGGCAACAGACAAAGGAAAAGCCATCCTCGAAGCTTGCCAACAAGATTTAGAAGCAAAAATAGGAGAAACAAACGAATGCGTGGCACCCGGATCAAACAAAACCAAAGCATCCAGGTAACAAACAGAAAGAATACCTGCCACGACTGCATTAGATGCCTGAGCATCCTGCTGAGTCAGATGGAAGACTCTGGCCTGACCTCGACCTCCCTGTTGACTGGTAGAAGTCTGGCCAACACCTCTGGCACCTCCTCTAGTACCTCTACCATGAATCTGCTGTGGAACAAACTGAGTAGAACTCTGATGCTGGGCTGGTGGTAACTGAAATGGTACGGGCACTGCACTAGCAATCGACTGCTGTGGGAATCGTGGAATCTGCTGCTGCTGATACCCAGAATAAGGACACGATCTGGCAAAATGTCCTGTCTGTCCGCATCTGAAGCATGTCAGTGGTGTCAGATAACACGGTCCCTGATGGACTCTACCACACATCTGACAAACACTGGCCGCTGATCCAGAACTACGACCACTGCTGCTGCTCGAAGCACCTGATCCAAATCTAAACGATCTACGCTGACCTCCACGGCCATGTCTACTGCTCCGATGCACTCGCTGCTGCTGTCTCTGACTCTGCTGAGTCGAACCTCGCTACTGACTACTCGAACCAACATGAAAACTCGAATATGGAGTAGCCTGCGATCCACTCGACTGAACTCCCAACTGGTAGTAATCAGGCATCGCTCCCTGCCTAACTAATCTCAGCTCGATCTCCTTAGCTAGCTCAATCACAGACTCCAGAGTAAGACCTGTTGTAGGCATACCAGCAAAAGCTGAACCCAAACCAGTAACATACGTAGTAACAGTGAAATACTGATCTCGCATCAGATCCTCAGCATATCTACCCAGACGAAGAAACTCTCGGGTATACTCCTCTACAGATCGATCTCCACGAGAAATACTGGTCAATCGAAGACGATAGCTCAAACGAAGAGGCTCTGGATAAAATCTCCTCATGAATCGCTCTCGAAACTGAGCCCATGTCATCGTCATCATATAAGGCTGGATCATCTGAATAAACCAATCTAGAGCTGGTCCCTCAACAGACAACTCAACAATCATGATCCGCTGGTACTCGGTATGAGCAGTCCGAGTCCTAGTCTCAATCGCATGCAGAAAATCTAAAGGATCAGAAGTACCATCAAAAGCAATCCTGCCAACTCTGGCATAGAACAAAGCTGCCTCAGGGTCAGACATACCCTGCTGATAGGCAGGCTGAACAGACTGAACAACTGGAGGAACAGGAATATCAAACTCAGGCTCAACAGGCTCCTCGTCTTGTAACTCTCTCTGCCTACGGCGACCTGCCGCTCCTCGAGGTCTACCTCTGCCACGACCTCTACGTCTAACTGGCTGCTCAGGAGGTAAAACCTCGTCCTGAAAAGACTCATCATCCTCGGCCTCAACGACCGGTGGAGCGACACGCGCTCGCCTCCTCATTCTGAAAAGACAAACGGAAAGATTCAAACAAAACAGACAACGGAGGAATAACGCTGAAAACTACAGCAAGGAATACTCATCAAGACATACTCGAACCTAATACACTGCAGTAGTCCAACAGAAAACACAACTTTAAAACTAGGGCCATAACTCACATAACTAAGCCCTGACACAGAACTCCACTCTGATACGAACTTCGCTCTGATACCAACTTTGTCACGACCCAAAACAGGGGCCATGACCGGCGCTAGGGAATGGGAATTCTTTCGAATCCGGAACCCGTAGCAAGCCTAAAAATAAAATAAATCATGCCATAACAATAATAATCATATAATAAATGCAGCGGAAAATAAAAATCATAATATCATCCATACCAACTGGATTTACTTCAAAACTCATCTCATCACATATATATAATATTTAATACAAATCCAGTTTCAACATAATACATCTCTTTAAAATAAAGTACATAAAATTCAATACTTTAATTTACAACTACTGCAGTGTCTAGATAAAATCAATAAGACTCAAGTAGACAATTTACATAAAGAAGCCGGGGCGGAAGAAATCCGGCGTATCGACCTGCTACTGAGGTCTGAGGAAGTTGACTCTCCTTCAACGAAGGGGAGTCAGACCTCACTGAGTGAATTACTATAATATATATACATACACTCTAAATGACAATGCATACAGTCAATAATACATGTCTAATATGTATATATACAGGCAATTCATACAGATGCAGAAAAATCATTTTTATATATTTTATCTGAAAATCATCTTTTATGAAGGATCACATAGAACCCTAGAATATCGCAACCTCAGAAAATAGTGTTAAACAACACTCTGGCCATACAGGCTCACTTATACCAAATATATCCACTTAATCCATATGGACAGTAGACTGGCCCCGAGACACTAAGTCAACCGAGCTCCAGCAGTCTAATTGCCAGTGTGATTGGCCCCGAGACACTTGGTCAACCGAGCTCCAGCAATCACACCCCAAACCACATCTCACACATCAAATAATCATATCAAATCAATATCCACAAATAGTTAATAATATAGCCTAAAGCTATAGGCGTACCGGTACGTACTCGGTCCTAGTGCTGCCCACTAGGTAGCACGTTCTATCGATATCCTTCATCAATAATATAAAACATTCATTCATAAAAATATATAATGCATGAATGTAAATGAAATAGCAATATAATCCATATATATACCGGAAATATACCAAAAGTAAACCAGGTATATTTTGAGTATATATACGTCAAATAATTTCAATCAAATCATGAATTAAACTAGAAATATATTTAAAAACATTTTAAATATATTTTATTAACAAAACATGTATATAATTTATTATATACCAAAAATATACCAAAAATATACTTGAATATAAATCACATTATTTATGCATATTTAGTAAAAATAAAACATGCATTTTCTAAATCATGCATCCTAAGCATATATATATAATATAGTAACTCACCTAATGCGCTCCACGAGACAGGTCCGACGGGCCTGGTCCACTAGCCCTCGGTCTCGGCGCAACTAATCAAGCAATAAATAACCGACATTAGAATAAACCTAACAGAAATCCTAGAATTCAGTCTAGAGTATTAAAATACGGAATCGAAAATTAGGGTTCGACTGGATATCACGTTTTACGAGAATTCTATCGAAAATTCGGCAGAACCTCCCCTGTAAAACGGACATCTCTCTACTCAAAAGAGTAGAGCCGACCCTGCAAAGAAACACACTTCGAAAAACGAGCTCAACACAATCAAAATCCCACGGTCGGACTCCAAACTACAGTCCACCGACCGGGGTCCACAAACACAGAATGATATTCCAGATATACCGAAAATATCCTTAAATCACAGAAATACATTTTATAAATAAAAATTACATAATTAACCTTGAAACACTATAAAAACCGATTAAAACTCATTTTATTAGAAAAACCGTATATTATATATATAATTGAAAATAATTCCCGAAAAATAGTTTTAATTAGTTAAAAATACTAAATATTTATAGAAATCATTTTTATACCTTAAATAAATATTAAAACCAATTAAATTACATTTTTAGACAATTTAGGGTAAAATTACCAAAATACCCCTATATATATAAATATACTTAAATTACTTCAAAAATTCACCAAAAATCATACAATTATCTAAAATTAATTTTCTCAACATATTTATCAATAATATTAATAATTAAACCCAATTAACCAATTAAATTCAATATAAAAACACAATTAACCTAATTTTCCAAAATCACCTAAACTTCAATAATTAAAAATAAATACTTAGAAATTCATAAAAATTCCAAATAAATTCCTATAATTCATTTCAACACCCAATTTAACCATAAACTCCAATTTCATAATTTAAATAATTAATTTCCGAAAATTAGAAAATAATATTAAAATATTCAAAAATACCCAAAAATCCAAACAATCTCCAAAAATTCTACAAAAATTCATACATGTAGATTAAGCTACTAGGAACAACATTTGTAAAGGAATTAAGCATGAATCAATCAAGAATAATTCGAAAAAAATCGAAAACCCTAATAGGCCGAATTTGACAAATCGAAAACTAAGCAATTCTAGACCATTTTAGCTCAAACCAAAGCTAGAATAACACTCACCGGAGCTCAAGGAGAAGAAAGAGACTGGCGGTGTCGAAAACGATGGCCGGAATCGGCGTGATCGACGGTGAGTTGATTTTCGGCTTCTCCGGCCAAAATCACTCTCCCGACGCCGGAAACGGCCTCCACAGGCGGCGAAACTGGTCGGGGAAGATGGTGGCACACCGGACGGCACACCCACGGTGAAGGAACGGCACAGCAGCGACCGAAAATGGGGAAGAGAGAATCGGGAGGAAGAAGATGAAGTCGGGGGCAAAATGGTAATTTTGCAAACTTTTGTAATTTTGACAAATATATGTATATATATATACTTTATACTATATATTAAAATAATATTAAATTACACACATCAAATATACACCACACACATTAAAATATTAATATTTTAATAATTTATACCAAATAAAATTAATTAAATAACAATTAAAACAATTAAATACTTAATAAAATATTAGGGAATTAATAAACCCTAATTAAATAAATATACACACACCGACTTTATTTAATAATTTAAAAATATGTATGAGTTCATGCAAGTCCGTAAATACCTTTAAAATAATTAATAATACATTGTTTACGTGAAAATTTCCCCGAAAATGCAAGTCCCGGGAAAATTTTACGTAAAACACTGTATATAAAACACAGTAATTAAAATAGGTTTAAAATACATATCAACTCATAAAAATATCGTATATATACATATTCAAAATTATTAATACTGCATATCCCGATACAGTATAAAAACATGTAAAAACACGGGATATTACAGTTTGTAAAGATACAAACGTTTGCACCGTAACAAGAGTCTGTTGTGACATAATTTTTCAAAAAAAAAATCCGAAAATGGTCCACAAGCAACTTCAAAGATTGCATACTTGAAATTTATAAGAATGAAGTTTTTGTTCACTTATAAATTAAGTCATTTTCCAATGATTTAATCTTTCAAACAAAATTCACCCTCATTAATTGGTATTTAATAAGAGAATTAGAAAGTAAGTAAGGGTAAAATTGTAGCATGTCTATGCAAAATTTTTCTCTTTCTTCTCTCTAGACCTTTCTCTCGCTACTTTACCTCTTTGCTTTCTACATCGATTATGTTGCTCTCCTGTAAGGAGTGAAAGGCCTTTTAGGGATTTCTGTATTGGCTTTTGAGGGGATGCTCCCAACTCCTTTTAGTCCTCTTGAGAGGAAAATGTCATACCGGTTATGTCCACAATGGTCTGAAGAGGGTTTTTCCTCATTGGATACCCAAGTGGGCATTTCTAAGTAGACACTCTTTATTTGAGAGTTTTTCTCCCTTAAGGGAGGTTAATCATACCCAAGTGGGTGTTTCCAATGAACACTCCTAGTGGAGGAAATGTTGATCCAATGGGGAGAGTTAGAGACTCTTGAGTAGAAAATTTCTCTTTCTTTGTGAGAAATATTTAAGATGAATTTTTCTTCATAACCAACTTTGAATATAAAGAAATAATGATGTGTACCTATTTTAAGCACAATACAATGATGGTGGTATTTCTTCATATGATAATGGCATTATAAAATGAGGTCTCCATATGGAAAATCTCCCATGCTACAAGCATACTGGCAATGAACATATTAATACATTATCTACTTATTAGACATTCGTCTCTTACCAGTTTGACTAAAAAGTCCATTCTGACAAGCTTGACCGGAAAAATCCATTCTAATAAGCTCTTTTATGTTTTCAATAGAGAAATTGCTTGAACTCCATCTTTAACTCACTCAGATGTAATGGAGAGTGAGATATGACTTTCCCTTCTGGGAAATTCCACTTTGGAGTGTCTACTTAGGCTTTGGAGTTGGTTTCACCCGTTTCCTCATCATTTTGAGGAGGCAATCTTCTTTATACCACACTGGATATCTTCATACTATATTTCTCTATAATGGCATCGGTAACATGAACTCTTTCTTTGCCTTATCTTTAATTTACTTTTCCACTAAATCTATTAGTAGATTTATTAGCACTTTCATAGCTTAGGATTGCCCAAAACACATTCTCAAGTTTCTACCTTTCATTGGTTTATGTATTTTAGTACATGCACTCAATCCACTAATAATATCATAAAATTCTTCCTAAAAGCATAAGAAGACAGCAATAACTATAATAACTTCATATTCCTCATACAATACACAATAAAACATATACTCAAGTTTTCATCACTACTACCACTTCATTCTTTCTTTGATTTTTAATGGGAAAAATGTAAAGAATAGGTGAGCAACATAAACACAGTAGCTCTTAACTTGTAAATTAAGAACAATATGATAAAAGAAATATTAAGAGAAAAATGATAAATTTTAGGTAATAAAATTACCCTTTTTCCCATAAACGGCGCCAATTAATGGTTCCCAAATTATCTCAGCTCCAACTAAGATCTTTGAATGTTGCAAGGATGGAAAACAAGGTGAGCTAAGGTTTGGGATGCTTTAAACCCCTATAATGCTCAAGTCAAAAAATGGCATAGTGGATTAGCCATTGTGGCCAGCAAAATAGATAATAAGGATGAAGTAATAAGAACATGAATTTAAGGTGACAAAATGGTGTTTAGAGTTACTGAAGTTGTAGAGAAAATGGAGAAGAAGATGATGAAGAAAAAAAAGTGGTGTTTTTCATACCTTAAAGGGTCAATAAGGTGTCAAATGGTGATTGGCTGCATATTGGTCGTTACTGTAGCATGTCAAAAGTGTTAAAGTAGTTAGATCAAAACTGGGGTGCATTTGACCTTGAATGGGACATGTCTAACCTTGAATGGGATATGTCAAGGAGTAGGTCTGTCAAGTGCCAAAGTGGTGTCAACCATAGTGGACATATGCCCAGAGCGCATTCCTAGTGTGACTTTAGCCTATATGGTCATTTGCTCCTTTCTATTCATTATGCCAATATGGAAATTGGTGAATCCCAATTCATCAATGAGAGTGATGACATGTCATCTTAGTCAATGGTTAATATGCCACGTGGCAACTTATAATAGGCTGAATTTTCCAAGCACCATTAGATTCCATTCTCCTTCCTAGCCCATTAATTGTCATCTATGATATCAATCTCAATCTCCATATGAGTCACTATGGAAGCCTTATGTAATCTCCCTTCATTAGTTAGTAGTTTGTCTAGTTATCTTTAAAGGAGATCCCATCTACAATGTACTGATCCCTTTACTCACTTCATTACTCCTATTTTTAAGTTTCTTTATTTATTTGTCCTCTTCTTGTAAAGGAGGAGGAGGATCCTTAAGGACACTTAAAACAACTAGAGCATTTGTTGTTTCCAACTCCATTTTTATTGTAAATGGAGTAACACTATCATGTCTTTTAGTTAATTATAAATGCTTCCTCTCTATGTGACTCTAATACACTAATTGTGTCATGACCTAAAATAGGGGCCATAACCGGTGTTAGGGAATGGGAATTCTTTCGAATCCGAAACCCGTAGCAAGCTTTTAAAATAAAAGCATGCAATATAAGAAAATTAAATAAAATATTTGAGTAGCGAAAATTAAATCTCAAACATAAAATAATTTCACACTTCCTTTAATAACATAAATCGCATCTCATATATAATAAAATCTTTAAGTACAAATATTTCAGAGTAACACTCTAAATTTAAAATCTCATACAATTATAATAATAAATACAACTCACAACAAATTCAAGTACAACTACTACTGCAATGTCTAGAGTATAAAATAAAACTCAAGTAAGCGATTTACATAATAAAGTTGGAGCGAAAGAAATTCGGCGGACAGATCTACTGTTGAGGTCTAAAGATGAGGACTCTCCTGAAAAATATCAACAGAGGGGAGTCAGACCTCACTGAGTAAATTATTATAATATATATACATGCATAACTAAATGTCAAATGCAGACTCTCAATAGTATATATAATAAATATATATACAGGCAAATACACACAGATGCAATAAAAATCATTTTATAATGAAAACCATCGGTTTATGAAGGATCAAATAGAACCCTATATTTTTGCAATCTCAAATATCAATAGAACTCACTTAAGCAATACAGGCCCACTTAGTTCCAAATAATTCACTTAGTCTAATTGGACAGTAGACTGACCCCGAGACGCTCAATCAACCGAGCTCTAGCAGTCTGACTATTAGTGTGATTGGCCCCAAGACACTTGGTCAACCGAGCTCTAGCAATCACACTCTCATTCACATCTCATATCAATCAAATCAATCAACAAGTCATAATCCACAAATAGATTAGTAATTTAACCTAAAATCTACTGTTGTACCGGTACGTTCTCGGTCCTAGTGCTGCCCACTAGGAAGCACGTTCTATCGATATCCTTTATTTTAATATAAAACATACATTCAAGAAAATAATGATGCATAGTGATATTTAAAATAAACAAATATACCATATATATACCATAAATATATCTAAAATAAACTAAGTATATTTCAGGATATATACGTATAATCAACTCAAATAAATCATGAAATACATTAAATTAAACCAATAATATATTTAAAAACAAGCCATATTAATTGAAAAGGAAAACATGCATTTATTTTACAATATACCAAAAATATAATAAAAGTATACCTAAAACATACTTAAATATTCAAATAGGCAATTATGCAAAGTTTATATTTAAAATATAGAATTCTAAAACATGCACCCTAAACAATGCATATATATTATAATAACTCACAGTTATATGCTCCACGAAACGGGTCCGATGGGCCTGGTCCACTAGGCCTCTGTCTCGGCGCAACTAACAAATAAATAAATAACACAAAATTAGAATAAATCTAACTTAATTTTAGAAACTCGATCTAGAATTCTAGACATAGACAAAGAATAAGAATTTGACCAATGTCACGTTTTACGAGAATCTTCCGAAAATTTAGCAAAATCTCCTCTGTAAAACAGACATCTCTCTACTTAAAAAGTAGAGCTGGTCCTGTAAGAAAACACACTTTGAATAGATTTCACAAAACATTCACACACTTTCAGTCGGAATTCCAAACTACAAATTCTACCAACCGATAGTCTCAATTTACAATAAAATACACAAAATATATTAAAATTCCATAAATACCCTTTTGACACCAAAATATAGTAAATTAAATATTTAAACACTTAAAATATTATTTCACTGATATTTACTTAAAAACCCAAATATTAATCTAATATTATTAAAAACCGATAATTCTCGATAATTTCACAAATATTAATAGAAATTCATTTTATAAATCCAAATTACTTAATTAGTCCAAAAACATACTAAAAATTATTGAAAACCCATTTATTTACAAAAATAGTATATTATATATATATATTTGAAAATAATTTTTGAAAAATAGTTTTAATTAGTTAAAAATAGTAAATAATTTATAAAAATCATTTTTATACCTCAAATAATTATTAAAAAAATTAACTTAATATATAACTAAAATTACTACCAAATTACCCCTAGTATATAAAAATTCACATAATATACTATAATTACTCAAAAATTCAATAAAAAATTATATAATTACTCTAAAATTATTTTCTCAACAAGTAATTTAATAAAATCAACAATTATACTCAATTAACCAATTAATTTTAACAAAATACATATATAACCTATATTTCCAAAATTCACATAAACTAAATAAAATTATATTAATTACACAAAAATTATAAATTAAATTCTAAAATTAATTTAAACCATCATAAACACTAAAAATCATAATTTCACAATTTATTTAATTAATTTACGAAAATTAGAAAATAATAATAAAATAATAAAAAATTCACAAAAATCAAAATAAATTCCAAAAACTCCACAAAAATTTCAGAGTGTAGATTAAACTAAGGGAAGCATATTTTGTGAAGGAATTAAGCTTGAATCTCAAAGATTGAAGTTCAAAAAAATTGAGAAACATAAATGGCCGAAAATGGAATCAAGCACAAAACCTTACCAAATCGAGTTTTTCAAGTTATAAGAAGCTTGTAATCGACTTCTATGGAGTCTATGAAGTTCAACGGCACTGGAAACACCGGATTTGGTGGCTAGAAAGTCGGTGAACGGAGGAAGATTGGTTCTCGGCAATTCCGGCTTCCACAGGTATAGACAACGCTAGAGAAGACGATAGGAGGTGGCAGAGCAACTGGAGGATGAGGCGGCACTCCGAGAGGCACTTTGAACGGAGGGAAAATGGACGATGAGGGAAGGGGAGGCTCAGCGTCGGGGGGTGAGGGAAGAAGATGATGATGCTTTTCTTTATATATATATATATATATATATATATATATATATATATATATATATATATATATATACATACATAAAATAATGATAATGCATGAAACAATATAATTTAATAAGATACAATAACATTAAACAATAAAATATTATTTTCTAAAATAACAAGTTTTGGGATAATTTTTACGTAGAAAACTATAAATAAACATAAAATAACATTAATTATTTATAAAATAATTAAATAATCAAATATATTTTTAAAATTTATTAACACTGCATATCCCAATATAATATAAAAACATTTAAAAACTCGGGTTATCACAAATTGCCTCCTCACATTTAACAATTATATTTTTCATTTATTATCAATTTATATTAAGATAACCATCAATTAATTATAAAATTATCTTTAATAAAATTAAAAATACCTAATTTTAATTTTAATCTAATCAAAATTTTAATTAATTTCTTTTATTTTTTAAATATCTCTACCTAAATTATAGCTAACAAAGTTTAATCAAGTTCTTAGCCTTATATATATATATATATATATATATATATATATATATAAGCCATTTTTTTTAAAGTAAATACTTTTTTATTATTTATACTTCTTTACAAATATAATTAAAAAATTTGGCAAGAGTAAAAAAATAATGTTGCATATAATTAAAACTATATGCTTCTTACATTGGAGGGGTAAGTAGTATAATATGGTAAAGTAAAGGAGACAAAGAGTAATTATCTCTAAACAATTTAATAGTATAATATCGTATAATATACTTTTTACGGAAATATTGATAGTAAAGGGTAGAAAATATAGTATTATTAATTCAAGGAGCATATAGGATAAAATAATAAAATTGAGGGGGCAAATTGTGATAAACTTTCAAAATTAACTATGCAATAAAATTTCAAATATAAGCAACTCAAAATGGGTAGTGCCAATACCAATATGTTTTTTTGTTGAGGTGAGCTCCAAAAAGTCAAAGATTTGATTGTATTTATTAGGAATCAAATCTTTGAATACAATTAGGAATTAAATCTTTGATTTATTTAGGATGTTATTTTATTCCTAATTAGTATGTAATTAGGTTTTCTATATGTGTATATGAGGGATGTAACCTCTTTTGTGAATATATGAAAAATAATTCCCTTGAATTTTTCTCTTCTTTTTCTCTGAATTTTATTCTTCATGGTATTAGAATATACATATTGAAATCGAATTTTTTATATTGAATCCTTAAAACCATGACTACTGAAAATACATTCATTGTATCATATGGAACACTCACCCTCATTTAAACTCTTCAAGATAATTCTTCATTTCCTACTAGAATTATACTTGATGATATGAACTATTCTCTATGGTCACAACTCATGGAGAAGCAAATTGGAGCCAGAAATAAATCTGGCTTTTTTACTAGTATAACGCCAAAAGCACCAGTAAGATGTAAAACTTTGGAGACTTGGCTTATTGATAATAACCGATTCAAAAGTTGGCTTATTAATTCCATAAGTCCAACATTGATGCAGAGATTCATCCGTCTTCAAATAGCAAAAAAGATATGGGATGCTATCTCAAAAAACTTCTATAATGGATATGATGAAACTTAATTGTTTGAATTAAACTGGAAATCATTCAATGACACATTAGAGTGGTAGGCCATTACCTACATACTACAATGAGCTGGTTGGGATATTTTAAGAGATTGATGCCCGGATGAGTGCCCAAGGGGAGGATGTTAATGGAGTAATATCACTCCACAAGCATATTACTCTGCTTCGAACACATATTTTCCTAGCTGGACTTAACTCAAGATTTAACAATGCTCAGAGTAAAATACTACGGAAGGATCCACCTCTTGATCTCGAGTCTAATTATACATATGTGCGTAAAGATCATAACCAGCGACAGATGATGGAGGAGCCAAAGATGGTACCAGACCATGTAGTACTTGTAACAACTCATACTCGCCCACAGTTCAAAGGGAAAGTACTAAATAAGTTCAGTACATACAAATGTACTCATTGTGGTGAAGTTGGAAACTTTAAGGAACAGTATTATGAAATCATCGGCTATCCAGAATGGTGGAATTTCAATAGAAAGCCTCGTAAGAAGCTCAAAAAAATTACAATTGCCAACTCTAGTGTCACTAATCCAAGTGGTAATCCTAATGAAACATCAGGTATAACAAATCTTACTCAAAATAATATATGGATTATTGATACAGGTACTATTAATCATATGAAAAACTCCACCACCATCTTACATCCATCCGACCATTAACCCAACAAAATATTCTAACTACTAATAGAGGAATAGCACCCATCACTCATAAAGGATCAGTATCTAACTCTAACTTTCTTAATTTAGATATTGTTCTTGTTGTTCCATCTATTTCCTGTAATATACTATCTGTTAGCCAAATCATTGAAACTACTGTACTGTCAAATTTAGGCCTAACTATTATTTATTTTAGGACATTACAATGCACCCGGATTCTTAGCTCTGGTGTTAAACGTGGAAAGTTGTACTATCTTGATTTGCATGGTGATCCAAGTCAAAAATCAAGTTAAGTTACCAGTGTTAGTAAAATTCGCTCGAACAAAGACCAAGTCATTTTGTGGCATCATCATCTTGGACATCTTTCTTTTAATTATCTTAAACAAATAAAGCTGAAATTATTTTTGAGTATCACAAACTTTAAATTCAAGTGTGATATTTATGAATTAGCAAAGGGCCACCGGATTTTATATGTACCGAGTTATAATAAAAATTGAATTTCATTTATAACCATTCATTTTAATGTATAGAGACCTGATCGAATTCCCATTTTTTCTAGTGCTCGATATTTTATAACGTTTATTAATGAATGTACCCGAATGACCTAGGTATCCTTACTTTTAAATAAGGGAGATGTGTGCTCTGCTTTCCAGGACTTGTACAAAATGGTGACCATGCAATACCAGAGTAAAATTTGAGTCTTGCAATCTAACAATGGTAGGGAGTATTTTAACTCGACTCTTAAAGATTTTTGTCACGAGCATGGCATTTGCCACTAAACTTCTTACACCGGAACTCCCCAATAGAATGGTATAGCAGAACAAAAAAAATTAACAGTTATTGGAAGTCATCCGAGCGTCATTGTTTGACATGAATGGTCCTCGGGAATACTAGGGAGAGGTTGTTCAATCTGTTGCATATCTCATAAACCGAACTCCATTAAGAGTACTTAGTTTCAATATGCCTCTTCAGAAACTTCAGGAACTTGTCTCATCTCCACCTTTAAATAATCTTGAGTCCTGAATCTTTGGATGCTCGACATATGTTCATCAGGTACTCGGTAAATTAGATCCTCAAGCTATCCATTGTATCTTTACTGGCTATGCTAATATACAAAAGGAATATTAGTGTTATGATCTAAATGCTAAGAAGATGTATGTAACTTAGGATGTTCAGTTCTATGAAAATGTTCCCTTCTTTTCTCAATTCAAGTGCTCTCTTCAAATGGAGAGAATTCATAGCATCTTTGAAGATAGCACTCCAAATGTCTTACCTGTTTTGAGTTTTTTAAGTGTTTTGAGCATCTCACCTATTCAAACAGTGAGTTCAAGCATCTTATATGGACAGATAATTAAAGATAATCTGAGTATCTCGCTCAGACCTGAAACTAATTAAGATAGTACATCTTCCTAGTCCACACCTAAAGTTTAGGAAACTTTAAATGTGTACAATAAGGCAAACTCGTCTCCCTTAGTAACTCTAAATATCGAGAATATTGAGTCTTGTTATCCTTCTATAATCAATAGAGGGATTCCAAAAAAATAATATAATTTGAACCTTAATAGCAGAGCTACCTTAATAGCAGAGCTAAATATCCTTTCAATAACTTTATATCAATAAACCAATTTTCTAAATCACATGTATATAATGTAAATCAATTATCTATTGTATCTATTTCGAGTAATGTGCATGAGGCTCTAGCTGATCCAACTTGGAAGAAAGCCATGAATGATGAAATGGAATCATTACAGAAGAACTTCATATGGGAACTAGTTCCACTTCCTGAAGGAAAGGAAATAGTTGGATGCAGGTAGATATTCATAGTCAAACTAAATCTAGATGGAAGCATTAATTGATATAAAGCCAATTGGTTGCGAAGGGATATACTCAGAAGTATGGAATTAACTATGAAGATACATTTGCCCCAGTAGCAAAATTGAACACCATCCAAGTTCTTATTTCCTTAGCTGCCAACCTAGACTGGCCACTACAATAATTTGATGTAAAAAATGCCTTTTTAAATGGAACTATAGATAAAGAAGAGTACATGGATCCACTACTCAGAACAAGATACATTGACCGAGTATGCAAACTAAAAAGGGCATTTTATGGACTCAAATAATCACCTTGAGCATGGTTTGGATGACTCTCAACCTTTATAAGGAAGCTCAATTATAAACAAAGTAATGCTAACCATACACTATTCATTAAACAAAAGACGGGTAAAATCACTACTCTTATTGTGTATATTGATGATATGGTAGTCATTGGAAATGATCTCAGTGAGATAAAAACTCTGTAAAGATAGTTAGTGAAA
Source organism: Mallotus nudiflorus (assembly GCA_947683625.1). NCBI lineage: Eukaryota > Viridiplantae > Streptophyta > Magnoliopsida > Malpighiales > Euphorbiaceae > Mallotus > Mallotus nudiflorus. The sequence continues at coordinate 1,892,745 of CANTUR010000793.1, read as the reverse complement.
GAGTCTTAAAGGGGGGTGAATAGGACTATCGAACAAAAATAAGAAATTAAAATATTTGAACAAGAATTAAAAGAAATGTTGAGAAGGAAGAATGAAGAACATAATGATTTAAGGAATTCAAATTCTACAACAATCCTACGTATCCACCTAACTTATCCCCAAGTTAGGATTTTCAATCACTCACAATCTTATTCGCAAGATTGAAATTACATAAGAGTTTTATGGCTCACTCTTACAATCTTACAACTTGAGTTTTCAAGGCTTACTCAAAAACCAATTTATAAGTGTTTTTAAGGCTCACACTAAAATTGAGTTTCCAAGTGTTTTAATGGCTAAACACTTAAACCAATTCCTTTAGAATAGAATCTCACTTCCCATTTCCTTAATCCCAGAAAATAGAAATAGAAGAATAAGAATTTTTATTCTAACACTCACAAACTCTCATAAGAGTATATAATAATAAAAATGAATTTTGAAAGAGTTTGGAGAGCTTAATTGAATGCTTGAAAGTATAGAATGAGTAAATAAGTTTCTTAACCTCAAAATAATCTTCAGAGGTCATATTTATACTTCATCAATTCAATTATAGCTGTTGAAAGTAATAATTTTGTTCCCAATAAAAATAAAGTTTATTTGAATGAAATTTGGACTTTTTAGCTGCATTTTGTCAAGTCTCGATCGGGATATCATCAGTCTTGGTCGATACGAGTATTGAATAGCCATTATGAACCATTGTATTTGAATTTTTGCACTAGTCCTGATCGGGATATTAATATCCCGGTTGGGATATCATTATCCTGGGCAATGTCCCGATCATGACATTGGATCAGGATTAGTTCTGCCAAAATTTGAAAGTTTTACAAAAATTGATCTACCTTAGTCTCAGCCATGATATTCAATGTCCTGGTTGGGACCTCATGACTAGATTTGTACTTGTTATGCAATTTAGTCCCTGTATTGAGTCCAATCGAGATCGTGCTTTGTGATGTCTTTGTGAGACTGAAGACGATCGAATCAGCCTTAACTTTTTTTTATAAAAGTTATATATAATTTTCCTATCTTTTCATATCACTTTGAATCACCTCAACTAAACCTCTATAGCTCAAGATATTATTGAAATACTGATAGCTATGCAATCTAAAATAAAAGCTGCATATGCTAATTTTGACTTAAGATTTGCATACCCAAATGAGCTTGAATTTTGATAAGTAAGCTTAATTCAGAAAGCTTAAGATGTCCACTTCAAAAGTCATGAATATCATTTTTCTCATTATAGAGCTCTAAGGATGTCAAAAAGCCTTTTTTAAATCCCAGAGATCAAATTAGACCCAAAATACCACTGTATACCCAAAAATGTATATTTTTGGTATATAATTTCCTACACACTTAGTTGAAATCATTAGCATCAAAATTATTTGTCAAAATAAAAAATTAGGAGTTTGATCATGTAAATAATAAAAAAATCTCTCCTTTTTGGCTTTGACAACCAATTTGAAAAGATAATAAATATGTGTGGTGTGTGTGTGTTAAAAATAAATAATATGTATAAGCATGTTAAATTAAAATAGCTCCCCCTTTCAAAATAAATAGATGCAACAAATTGCTCCCCTTAATATATGCATAAAATCAATATCATATACCAAAGCATGGAAGAATTAACAGAGCATATATAAGGATTAAAAGTAATTGAAAAAATATTAAATAATTATAAAGGAGATGGGTTTAAGAAACGATTCCAATTTAAAAGATAGTCATAAAAAATTTTCTCTTTTATATGAAAATATATTTCTTTATTTCTCCATTTTGTAGACATGATAAGAAATATAAATTAATTTATTCTCCATGAAAAAAATATAAAATATATCATGAGAGAATTATGGCCTAACATAAGAAATGTGTTTAAAAAAAAATAATATGATCATTTTATTAGGCAATATAAAAGAAATAATTTCAAATATAAATGCATGTATATGCATGTAGTGCCTACCTAAATGCATCACAAACATAGTACATATAGTACAACCTCATATGATCATATGGAACTTAGCTACCTAATTATTCATGATCATATGACACTTAGCAAATTACAAACATAAACACTAAGCATAATTTATTTCCCTCTTTGTCAAAGACAAAAAAAAAAGATATAAAGGGAAATGAAAAAAAATCTAAAGAGAATAAAAGATTAAGAACCAAAATAATGAAAACAATGACAAAATCTTTATAAAATCAATGTCATACTTAAACAAAATAAGTAAAAATAAGGTCTTTTATCACATATAATATATGACAAAACTAACCACACTTACACTATTACTATGTATGCATAAACAAAATTATATAAAATAAATTTAAACAATTTTCTCCCCCTATTTCAATGGATTAAAAAACATTGATATTAAGGACACACTATCATATAGTTATGTCACTAACATAAACATATCTTTGTAAAAAAAATTTCTCTCTCTTAAAAGAAATTAACTAAATATTCATGCAAATTCAATTATTTCTTCCCCTTTGTCAAAAATGCAAAAAAAAAAAAATCATTAAAAAACAATTGCATTAAAAAGGATAGAGTTACAATGATATTAAGATATCAATTGGTAGACAAAATATAAAACTAAAAACTCATGACTTATATCCAGAAATAAGCTGAACCTAAACTGATACAAAATAATCATAAAAACAAATTATCAGCTCAAAGCTTAGATACAAAAAAATATATTGAAAATAAACCAACAGAAAATAAACAAAATACACCACAAAAATATAAAGAAATTAATTAGTCTTGTTGAGGAGGAGGAAAGAGGGAATAATTTTGCTAAAATAAAATAATTAATTAATTGAATTTACTCAATAATTAATTATTAAATAGCAAAAAAATTAAAAAGATTGTTAAGATCAAAATCAAAATTAATAACTAAAACAATTAATAAGCATGACATGATTTTACATGAAAATAATTCAACCATCAATCAATATAACATAGAATCAAGACACACTAGAACCATCAATCATACTAAGTTCATCTTTAATACAATTAAATCTCTCTTCATTGAGAGGTTTTGTGAAGATATCAACAAATTTGATCATATGTATCGACAAAATCAAGTGAGATATCTCAATTTGAATATGATCACGTAAAAAATGATGTTGAATATTTATATGCTTAATTCTAGAATGTTGAATAGGATTCTTGGAAAGGTTTATAGCACTTGTATGGTTATATTTGAATGGAATGTGATCAAGTTTTATACCATACTCCAACAATTATTTTTTTTTTCACAAAACTTATTGAATAATAAAGACTTGCTGCAATATATTCAGATTTAGTAGTGGACAAGGCAACCAAAACTTGTTTCAACTAAACCAAGAAACTAATCAATTACATAAATTTGACAAGTTTTGGAAGTATTTTTTTCTATTTAGTAAACTACTGGCAAAGTCTGCATTCAAATAATCGATAAAGTCAAAGGAAGAAAACCTAGGATACCAAAGTCCTAAATGCATTGTACCATAAAGATATTTGAATTTTTTTTAACAGCATTCAAATGAGACACTCTAGGACTTAATTGAAGTCTAGAAAATAAGCAAGTAGTAAAAATAATATTTGGTCTACTAGCAGTTAAACAAAGAAGGGATCCGATCATAACTCTAAATCACTTTTCATCAACCGGTTTGCAATTCTCATCCTTGTTGAGTTTGGTTGTGGTGCTCATTGGAGTTTTGCTTGTATTAGCTCCATCCATGCCAAGCTTTCTAAGAACGTCTCTTGCATATTTAGTTTGATTGATGAAAATCCCATCTTTGCATTGTAATTTCTCCAATGCCAATAATTTTTCCTTTTACATTGTTTCTGAATGTAACATGTCCTCCATCATTAGCATCAAACTTGTTGAATTGCTCATTGTCTCTCATCATGTGCCTTGAATATCCACTGTTAATATACCACTTGCTTTTTTTTTCTTGTGGATTTCAAGCACACATTCATAAAATAATTTAAGCATTCTTTTAAACCCAAACCTTTCTTAGTCTAGGTTGGTTAATTTTAAGATAATCCGAAGAAAATAAATTCATGTGTAGTCTTTTATAGAAGCATACATTATTAGTGTGTCCTTTGATCATGCAATATGAACATACAATATTTTCAAATTTGTTTCTCCTAGGATGATATGTTTTCTTAGTTTGTGAAACATGCCTTTTGTGTTGTGGTGATGAGTGTCTCCTAAAATAATTTTGAGTCATAATGTGAGACATGCATTAATAATGACAATGTTTATTTTGATAGGTTTATGCAACATGTTTATGTACATTATGTTGTGTAGCATGCCTAATGTAATTATACCTACTGTATATATAAACAAGCTTAGGTTGAGATGCTTTATTTTGAGCCTTATCTTTTTATGTCATATAGGATAAAGTCTTATGAGACTTCCCTTTAATATTTGACATATGAGACTTATTAGCTTTGAAAGCTTGAGTCTCAATCGGTTTAGAGGTAGAATGAATAAAGTCATGTGAGGCTTTAACCAAATTAATGTGTGATGATGATGATGATGAAGACATTCCATTTTTATATCTAATTCCATAGGTATCTCTATGAAATTTTTAATAATCAATAAGACTATCTGAAGTTTCTTTTCCTCTCTTGAATTTAGCAATGGAATTCTTTAATTCTAAGACCTCATTAAAAAGCTTATGATTTTCATCACTTGTTTTCTTGAGTTTATCTTCTAAGGAATTAGAATACTTTGCATTGTTAATAAGTTTTTTTATTTGATTCAATAAGTTTACCAAAATCATTTTTTAAACTTTCAAATTCTTTGGTCAAGCTAGCTAACTCATGCTTGTAATACTTATTCTTAAATAATAAGCTTTTGCATTTAAGCAAAAGTTTGCTCACAATAGAGCTCTCAATATTATCATCATATTTATTATAATCTCAATAATCATCATAAGAGGAGTTAGAAGTAGATGGTACCTCTTTTTCATCTTCAAGAGCTATGAAGCAAAGATTGGCCACTTCTTGTTATTCCTCTTTCTCTTCGAAGTCGGAAGAGTCATCTTAAATAGCTTTGAAGGCCTTCTTCCTATCCTTTGCTCCCTTGTTTTTAAATTTGAGTTTGGGGCACTCACTTTGGATATGTCCCAATTTTTTACATTCATAGCAAGTAACTTCTTTAGTTCTCTTCTTACCATATCCTTCAAATTTCTTGTTGAAATTCCTTACTCTTGAGAAATTTTTCCTTTCTCAAAAACCTTTTGAAGTTTTTTGTGAGTATGGCAATATCACCATCTTCGTCACTAAAGTCCTTAATGCTTTCTTCTTCATTATCTTCTTAAAAAGCTTTTAGTGTTATACTCTTTTTCTTCTCCTCCTTTTCTTCTTACTCTTCATCTTTTTATTTGATTGTTTGCTCATGTGTTAGGAGCTTTCCAATAAGCATATAGGTTAAGAGAGTATAGAGGTCTTGAGCTTCCTCAATTGAAGTAATTTGAGATTCCCAATCCTTCTTAAGTATGATTATTAAAATCTTATTATTTACCTCTTCCTTAATGAAATGTTTACCAAGTTTCTTGAGGGTTGTTAGAAGAGAATTGAGTTAATTTTTCATCTCTATGATTAACTTTTGAGGATTCATCTTAAAGAGTTCATATTCATACATCTAAAGTTGAACCTTATTGCTTTTAACTTGCACGTTGCCTTCATAATGATTTTCCAAGGTTTCCCATATTTCCTTGGTCGATATACAATATTAAAGCTTGCCTCCTTCTTCTCTTGTCATGGAAGAGATTAAAGTGATCATAACCTTTTTATTTTTATGATTTTCCTCTTTTTGTTCATTATTCTATTGGCTTTTTACAAGTGTAATTACCACACCATCAATGGTAATTATAGGTGGTTCCCAGCCTTTTAAGACAATATCCCAAAGTTTGATGGAATCACAATCAAGGTATAGCTCCATTTTGAACTTCCAATAAGGATAGTCACTACCATCAAAGAATGGTCTAAGTGAAGAAATATTTTGTGATTCACTCCCTATGATCTTGTATTCTAACAATAAAGTTCCTAGAATTCAAGCTTTAATACTAATTGAAAGAGCCCTAGATGGGGGATGAATAGGACTATTGAACAAAAATAAGAAATTAAAAGATTTGAACAAGAATTAAAAAAAATGTTGAGAATGAAGAATGAAGAAAACAATGATTTAAGGAGTTCGGATTCTACAATAATCCTACGTCTCTACCTAACTTATCTCTAAGTTAAGATTTTCAATCACTCATATTCTTATTCATAAGATTGAAATTACATAAGAGTTTTATGGCTCACTCTTACAACCTTACAACTTGAGTTTTCAAGGCTTACTCAAAAACCAATTTACAAGTGTTTTTAAGGCTCACACTAAAACTGAATTCCCAAGTATTTTAATGGCTAAACACTTAAACTAATTCCTTTATAATAGAATTTCACTTCCTATTTCCTTAACCCCAGAAAATAGAAATAGAAGAATAATAATTTCTATTCTAACACTCACTAACTCTCAAAAGAGTATATAACAATAAAATGAATTTTGAAAAAGTTTAGAGAGCTTAATTGAATGTTTGAAAGTATAGAATGAGTAAATAAGTTTCTTAACCTCAAAATAATCTTTAGAAGTCATATTATACTTGAGCAATTCAATTATAGTTATTGGAAGTAATAATTTCATTCCCAATAAAAACAAAATTCATTTGAATGAAATTTGGACTTTTGAGCTGCATTTTGTTAGGACTCAGTCAGTATATCATCAATCCCAGTCAGGACGAGTATTTAATAACCATTATGAGCCGACGTATTTGAATTTTTTGCACTGATCCTAGTCAGGATATTAATGTCCCCAAGCAGGATATCATTGTCTCAGGCAATGTCCCGGTCAAGATATTGGATCGGGATCAGTTTTACCAAAAATTAAAGTTTTACAAAAATTGATATGTCATTGTGATATTCAATGTCTCGATCGAGACCATGACTGGATTTTCACTTTTTATGTAATTTAGTCCCTTTATTGAGTCTAATCAAGATAGCACTTTGTGATGTCTTTTCGAGAATGAAGACGATCAAATCATCCTTAACTTTCTTCATAAAAGTTATAAATAATTATCTTATCTTTCCATATCACTTTGAATAATCTCAATTGAACTTCTGTAGCTCAAGATATTTATAAAATACTGAGAGTTATGCAATCTAAAATGAAAGTTGCATATGTTGACTTTGACTCAAGATTTTCATACCCAAATGAGCTCGGATTTTGATAAGTAAGCTCAATTCAGTAAGCTTAAGATGTCTACTTTAAAAGTGATGAAGATTATTTTCTCATTATAGAGCTCTAAGGATGTCAAAAAGTTTTCTTGAATCTCAGATATCAAATTAGCCTAAAAGACCATTGTATATCCAAGAATATATATTTTTTGTATATATTTTCCTACACACTTAGTTAAAATCATTAGTATTAAAATTGTTTATCAAAGTCCAAAATTAGGAGTTTAATTATGCAAATGGTTAATAGTTAGTAACCAAGTTTGAACTCAAGGATTTGGGTAACTTGAAGTATTTTTTGGGGATTTAAGTTACAAGATTAGCTTAAGGAATTTCTCTCTGCCAACGAAAGTATATAATGGATCTATTAAAATAAATGGGCATGCTTGATTGTAAGCCAATTGAGACTCTAATTGAAGTCAACCATGGACTATTAATTCGAGGAGATCAAGTTTCAACTGATAAGGATCAGTATCAAACGCTAATGGGAAGATTAATCTACTTATCTCATACTCGACTGGATATTGCTTTTGCAGTAAGTGTTGTAAGTCAATTCATACATCTCTGAGTAAAGAACATATGGATGTGATATATCGAGTGTTAAGATATCTGAAGTCTTCTCGAGACAAAGATTTATTTTGTAAGAGAAATAAGGATTATGAAATTATTAGTTATACGGATGTTGACTAGGCCAAAGATCAAACTGATTAAAAATCAACATCTAGATAATTACATTTATTGGAAAGAATTTGGTCACTTAGAGGAGCAAAACATAGAAAGTTGTAGTAAGGTCGAGTTTAGAGGAATTGCTCAGGGTGTATGTGAGTTGCTTTGGATAAGGTGAATTGTTCAGGATCTGGGATTAAATCTTCCGAAGACTATGTTATTATATTGTGATAATAAGGCAGTCATAGCAATTGCAAACAACTCGGTTCAAAATGATCGAACTAAGCATGTGGAGGTTGACAGTTACTTCATCAAAGATCATCTAAATCAAGGAACAATTGGTTTTCCATTTGTTTCTTCTCAAACTCAACTAGCTGACATCCTCACAAAAATTGTATCCGGGAAAACATTCTACAGCTCACTTAGCAAGTTGGGAATGGTTGATATATACTCACCAACTTAAGGGAGAATGTTGAGGTGAGCTCCAAAAAGTCAAAAATTTAATTGTATATATTAGGAATCAAATCTTTGTATACAATTAGGAATTAAATCTCTGATTTATTTAGGATGTTATTTTATTCTTAATTAGTATGTAATTAAGTTTTCTATATGTATATATAAGGGATGTAACTTTTCTTGTGAATATATGAAAAATAATTCCCTTAAATTTTTCTCTGAATTTTATTCATCATTCTTGTCTGATAGAGTTGGAAGCCATTTTTCAAACTTAATTCCAAATTTAATGTATAAACTAAACATTTGTTTTGTAATCTTATGATTTTATGCATGAAATAGTTGGCAGGCATTTAACAGAACAAGGTGGAAATCAGAACTCAATGGAGCTGTCTGTAAACTAAACATTTGTTTTGTAATCTTATGATTTTATGCATGCAATAGTTGGCAGGCATTTTGGCAGAACAAGGTGTAATCGTATTCATTGACGGTGTAATCTACAAAACCTTTTGACACATACAAAAGATATATATTACCAGAAATATAGATTAGAGAACTAATTAAAAAATGTGATGCATTGCAATGGGTTATAATTACCGGTGGTTTAAACTAAAACACATGTGCCGTATAAATTTGTTAGTGCAATGTCTTTTCATTTTAACCATCATTTATCCAATGAATTTCAAGCATTTACTTGCGTTAGAAAATTTGTCAATTTATCGGAGGAACCTAGTTTTGTTCAGGTATATTCTTACCATGAATTACAAGTGTAGCATACATAGATGTTCTTCCACTTCCCAAACAAATTAACCTGCATTGGATATTATAAAAGAATTAGAATATGTTGGTAGTTATATACAGCTGCTAGACTATAAATTATATGACTTCTTTTGCTTGGCAAAACAAAGATTAAACATGAAACAAGCATAGAGAATTTCAACACCAAAAAGAATAATCATCCATTAAAAAGTATATAAATTCATTATTAGATTGGTTACCATAACACAAGCCATTCAGCTTAGTCAGAAAGTTATTAGCCTAAATCTCCTTACTAGACAATCGACCATTAGCCATGAATCCCTCATTACTGTTATTAGCTCTTGCCTTATCAGCAATCACCAAGATCACTCTGGCTAGGGATCCGGACATCCTCTCGGACTTCATAATCTCACCAAATAATAGCTTTCCTGAAGAAAAATTCTTCGCCTACACAGGATTGCGCAACGTGATATAGAAAATGCCACAAAACTTTACAGTAATAAAAGCAAGTATGGTTGAATTCCCTACTCTTAATGGGTAGAGTGTGTCCTACGCTTTCCTTCAATACCCTGCAAGTGGTCTTAACCCGCCTCATACTCACCCTCGCTCTGCTCAGCTATTGTTCCTCGTTGTGGCTATTTAGAAGTAGGATTTGTTGACACCAAAAATCTTCTTTATACACAAACTGTTGACGCAGGGGACCTGCTCATTTTTCTCAAGGGACTTGTCCACTACCAGTACAACCCTAACCGCCAATCGCCAGCCATTGCAATTTCTGCTTTCAGAAGTGCAAATGCTGGAACAATTTCTGTGCCTTTTTCCATCTTCGCCTCTGGAATTGATGATGAAATTCTTGCCAAGGCATTCAAGACTGATATTCAGAAAATCAAGAAAAGCTTCCCGAAGCCCTGAACTTAAAACTACCTGTTCCCTTCCACAGTATTGAAGGATATCTTAAAAGCCATATATTTTCTTTTTCCTAATAACTTGTTTTGTCTAGTACAATAACTTGTCAAATAAATCCCAGTCTTCTCTCAATATTGCTTTTATTTTCCATGTCAATAACAATTGTAACATTCCTAAGATTTGACATTTTATAATACTATGTTGTTGTATTTTCAATAATAATTTAAAATATTAATGAGGATTTACTTCGTTAAACTTCTATATTCCTACCATTTAATTTGCAGTTAAATGAATCAAGTTAAAAAATAAATAATAATATAAAAATAATTTAATGAGGTTTTATTTAATTTAATTATTCTAATGAGATGTATAGTTATTATGAAAATTATAACTAAAAAATAAAAATTTATTTATTTAAAATATAAAAATAATATGTATCAAAGCTTTAGTATTTTAGTATTGAAATGTAAAAAAGAAGTTTAGTTTTAAATGTTGACTAACGAAAATTAGTTTGACCAAAAAACAGAATTAGCACAATGACTTTTTAAATTGGGATAAATACAATTTGAATTCTTGTGGTTTTATGGATTCTTGTGGTTTTACTTTTTGGCAAAATCAGTCCTATATTTTTTTTTTTTTGGTATTTAAGTACTTTGTATTTTACATTGTTTTATACTTTTGTACCCTTTTAACTAATATTATCATTATTTTATGAGAAAATATTAATATAATATTAAATTTTAATGATAAATTTATTCTATATATGATTTTATAATCAATCTAACTAATTGGTTATTTTTAAAAATATTGTAAATTTATTTTAAAAGTTATTTCTTTTTATTCATATTTAAATTAAAAATACATTTAAATTTATATTTTTGTGAGTTTATTGTAGTTTGGTGAATGATATATGACTCGGTACATGATTTTAACATTGAAAATGTATATTATTTTTACATTAAAGCATACATTTTAAACATTATTTGTTGGAAATGTACTAAAGTATAAAAATATGTAAAACACAAGGTACCTAAATACCAGAAAAAATCACATGACTAGTTTTGCCAAAAGGCAAAACCACTGGAATTAAAATTATACTTATGCCTTTTAAATTTATAGAACTTGATTGCAAAAAAAAATTAGGACTTAATTAAAAAATGATATAAGTTGTAGGACTAAAAATGATATAATATCTTCCATATATATATATAATTGTAGGTAGCGAGGTTAATCGCGCACCCAAGTGTTTGATGACTTCGGCATTGTGCAAGCTTAAGACTTGCTAGAAAATACAAAATGGACTTTTGACCCACATTGGAGAGGAGTCGCCACCCAGATGAAAGCCGAGACACACTTTAGAACAACTGAATTCCACGGAGGTTCCCAAAAGCTGTCATCAGAGATTGAGTTCGGAAACTAGGTATGGATTTTTGGAATGCCCACCCAACCTTATTGTTAGCCTCCATGTGTGTTTTTTATTTTATTACCCTTGATTATCAAGTTATTTCCTTATTATCGGGTGAATTGCAATCGTTTCCAATTTTACATTTTAGCCGGAGTTTACACATTAGTCCCATTTGCATGCTTATTAGTCCAACACTCAATTGAATAATAAATTATACAAATACATTTCAAATAAATGGGGAAGGGATTATGGATTATGACACTTTACTTCAAATAAAAGTAAAATAAACCAATAATAAATCAAAAGTAAACCATAGATAATCCTCTCAAGAACTAATTAAGGAGATGAACTCCTGATGATTTAAAAAATCACTCAAGATTCCTACAAAACTCAGAATATTAGCTTCCGCAATGATAAAATTCTATAAAGGAAACTCCAACTTGTTAGTGCATAAAATGAAATATAATTACAAAATTGGCAAATAAATGTTCAATTAAGTTAAAACATTAAGATGATTGCATCCAAGGTGAAAATATTACATAAAATGATATGCATAATGAAAGTGAATTATGTAAGATAAGCCTTAGGAATCAAGGCCATTTCATGCAGGATTCTAGCTAAGAGGTTGCGCCTCTTCATGGAGGCGTTGCCTCCTAGGCAAGAGGCGACAACTTGTCGCCATAACATGAAAGGGCGACAACAATAAACTACACACCTTAAATCTTAAGTAAATTAAACTAGATGCAATATTAACATAAATTTACAACTAATATGTAAGATTTCACATATTCATGCTTTACACATAACCTTAGATGAGCACTAAACAGCAAAATAAGCAAGAAAATCAAGAAATGGAACTTTAAAGCTAAAAATAGAAGTTCTTATTGAATCAACTATGTTTGGAAGCTCCTAACTAGGCCCTCAGAGGTTAGTTTTGATCAGAATGCTTATTGAATGCAAGGACCCTTCTTCCTTCTCAAGAGATGGTGACTTTCAAGTTTTTTCTCTTTTTTTTCTCTTAAAAACGTTTTTTTTTTCTCTTCTTCTCTTGCTCTATCCTCTTCAAAATTCAAAATCCCCTCTCGTAAAACCCCTCACTTCCCTTTTAAGCCTCTCCCTCTTCACCTTTTTTCCATTCCCAAGTTAATAAGACCTCCCTTTTTTAAAACCATAATGTGCACACCTTTTTAGCCCTCTTCCATGCCTCAAAAATCAACATTTTACGTTCATAATTGAAGAGGGATGTAGTGTGGGCCCACCCCTTACTAATGAGGCCAAATTCTCATTAAATGCAACTGCATGTGGGCAATGTAAAGGCATCACCTCATCGGGTGAAGGTAAAAGATGCCTCATCGGTATTTTAGTAACAGAATGGTAAAAGTACACAAAATAACTATAATTAACTAATTTCCACAATTTGTGTGTAGAAGCAACTTTACCAAATATTATGGGATGGAGGGAGTAAAATATTATATTAATAAATTCTTATTAATGATATATTTTTTATCTAAATTATCAATATTTAAAATTAATTAAAGTTTTATTAATTAATAAAAATAATAAAAGTGATAATAATTAATTTAATATAAATGTATATAATATGATTTAAAAATTTTAATTAAAATTATTCAAAAATTATATAAAAATTTTATGCAAATATTTTTTATTAATATAAAAATTAAGATATATTTATTTGAAAATTAAATAATATTATTAAGATTTTTATTATTTAATTAATTTTTAATATTTATATCTAACAATAGATATAATTAAATTTAAAAAAATATGATTATTTTCTTATAAATTATTAATTAATCAATTAAAACATTATTGATTTATAGAAACTATATTACAAAGAATAATAATGCTTTTTTTTTTTTTGAACTATAATAATAAGCTTCATTATATAAAATAAAAATGTACACTAAATGCCCAATTACAATCGACAAATAAACTGGCCCATTCCACATTCATCTTCAACCTAATAGAAACCCTAGTTTTTTTAAGGTAGGGCCTCATCAGGCATGGTTGCCGCATCACCAGATATGGTTGCCGCATCACCAGACATGGTTGCCGCATCACCAGACATGGTTGGTAGGAATTGGAAGAAAGTTCAGCAATGAGTTTTCGAAAACTCATCAATCCAACATCGGATTTAAGAAATGTGTATAGGTTAGAGAACTGAAAAGTAAATTCTACAAAGCACTGAAGAGGATATGTGCTTTGACTAACTTCACTAGGGATAGCCAGAATCCTTAAACATAGAGATGTGGAAGCTTGTATGCTGATGAGTCAAAAGCATTGATTAAGAATTAACAAAATCTCTAGTCTCCACAATATTGAAACAGATAGGTAGAAGTAGCATATCACAGATCGGTAGAAGTAGCATATCACAGATCGGTAGAAGTAGCAAATTTAAAAAAATAATAATAATTTATCTAGGCAGAGTCTTCAGTTCAAACCGTGGCAATGCCAAGGCTTGCCTTGATCGCTCCTATGGATGAGATTTACATTTATGAGACTAATCAATGCTAAAAAAAAGTTAAATGTTATGGATAAATTCAAGGCCAATTAATGAAAAAAAAAAACCAAACCTTTTCGACCTTTTGCAATCTAATCCAAACATTTAAACCTTGGCAAAAATGTCATAATTTTATATTTATCTTTGCAATTTTAACACAAATTGTGATTTGCACTCAAACTAGATGACGTGGACTACCACATGTCAGGACACTTAAGAAAATTGTAGGCCCTATTGACACGTCAGCTAACCATGATTTGGGACATAACTATGGTTGGATGCACAGAAAACGGTGTTGTTTTAGCCACAAAATACCCTAATCAATTGTAAAGCAGCCCTCTCCCTCGTCAATTCAAAAAAAGTTCAACTCTTACCTTAATGTATCTCTTCTCCCTCGTCGTGAAAAGTGATTTTCTTCCATTCTAACCTCATTCTTTTTTTTCATCATTTTCTTTTTTCTGTCATTATTCTTTTTATTCAAATCAAAGAAAAATTGAAGTTCAATTAGAATGGCATCGAAGAAAAAGCTTGAGGAAATGAGAATGGGAACAAAAGCTAGAAGGCAGAAATTAAAAAAAAAGGTATGGTCACTGTAATGAGTTTAGGATTTTAATGTTGTTTGTGTATTTTGAATGTTATGTGTGTAAACATTATGTAATTTTTTTTTTCAGCTTTCATGTTAAGGTTTGGGTTGGTGGAAAATTTGAAATTGGAATATTAATTAAGTATAAAGGAGGTAATACAATACCGGGTGGGTGGGATGTTCTTTATTACTTAAGTTGGGATGAAATTGGAGCTAAAGTTGCAGATTTAGGGTACGGGAAGGTTACCAAAATAGGTTACTACCCATCAAGGACTAGTAATTGGGAATATCAGACTTTGATTAATGATGCTAAGAAAGATGGGGGATGAGGGAGCTGATTTTAATTTTCTAAAAGTTTTTATTGAATCATATGGTGACAGTGTTAAGGATAATGGGGTAGAATCAGGGGTATATTTTGTTGCTACTGATAACAAAATGCCTAGGATACAAAATGATGATGATAACACAATTGATGGGGAATACAACAGTAAAGATGATGTGGATTATATTCCACTATTTGAAGCTAATAATGATAGTAGTGCTAGTTTAGAGGGTGAATCAGAGAATGAAGATGATGAGTATATGATTGCTAGGCAAAATAAGCATGCCTTTAAAAAAGCTACTGTTGATATTGGTTATGGTTTGGGGTTGGATTCTGGTGATAAAGATTTGAGGGAGTCTTTCAAGTATAAACAAGAAATAAAGAATACAGATGTGAATGAGGGAAGGACTGAATTGCCATTGAGTGATTATAAAGAATCAGATCAAGGTATGTATGATACTACTTGTAGTAGTGAGGAGGGTGATCTTGAGGTACGGGATATAAGGAATAAAAAAGAAGATCTTATACAACACCAAATGTGATCATACAAAGCTGCAATTTGTGCCCGGAATGTTGTTTAAGTCTACCAAGCATCTTTGATATGTTGTTCAGCAATATGGCATATGTAATGGATATAATATCCATTAGACTAGGTCAAATTTAGTTCGAGCTGAAGCAAAGTGTGATTCTAATTGTAAGTGAAGGCTATACAGGGCTGAGTACCAAGCGAGAGAACATTTTCTATAAGGATTTATCAGGGTGAGCATAGTTGTTCAAGGACGGACACAAATAAGCAAGTTACTGCTAAATGGATGGCTAAGGAATTTATGACTGTCTTGAGAAGAAAACCAAACTATTTAGTGGAAGATATACAAACTGATTTGAAGGAAAAATACAATATTAAAATGATTAATTAGATGTATTATAGAGCCAAAAAGACAGCACTTGAACTCATAATGAGTAGTTTAGAGTCATATTATGGAATATTACATTCTTATCATGTTGAACTATAAAGGGTTGACAAAGAAGGTACCTTCAAGTTAGTGACAAGTGAACCATTACTGAATGGGCACGTCTTTTTCAAAAGACTTTATATAGGTTTTTCTACTTTAAGAAAGGGATATATTAATGGTCGTAAGCCAATATTGTGCCTAAATGGAGCTTTTTGAAAACATTTCTTGGTGGGGCTTTATTAACGCCTATTGCAAGAGATGGGAATGACCAAATGTATCCCATCTCTTGGGTAGTTGTTGAAGGAGAAAATGAGCATACATGGAAGTGGTTTTTATCCATTTTATTCTCAGATTTGAATATCATCGATGGACTTGGTCTCACTTTGGTTAGTGACAAGCAAAAGTTTAGTTGCTTATATGTTTTAAATATTTTTAATTTTTGGCACTATTTACAAAGTAAATAATCTAGATTCTGATTTGGATTGTTGAATGTGGCGTTGTCTTACTTATTACTGAATTTTTTGGTTGAATGTGGTTTTTATTTTTTTCAAGGACTTGCAAATGCCATAGCAGACCTTGTGCCTAATGCAAATCACAAAAATTGTGCTCAACACATATACTAAAACTAGAAGAAGAAACATAATGATTTACTATTCAAACCACTATATTGGGCTACTATGTTTACTACTTATGAAGTTGATTATCATAGACATCTGGATGAGATAAAGGCTCTTGACCCTACTGCTATTGAATATTTCTTGAAGCAAGTCCTTATAACATTTTGTAGGGCATTTATAAGTACATGGCCTAAATGCGACGTAGTCACATTAAATCTTGCTGAGACATTCAATAGATATATTTGCAAGGCAAGAACATATCCTGTTATTAAAATGTTAAAAGAAATCAGGACTACACTTATAGAGAGGATTCATCACAAGGTTGAAATGATGAGTAACTCTAATGATGATTTATGTCTAAGAATCAGAAAAAAATTAGAAAAACAAAGGTTTGAAGTTAGATTCTGCATTGTTAAGCCTTTAATTGGAAAAAGGTTACAAGTATCTGTTGGTGATAGCCAATTTGTGGTTGCTTTGAACCCACCATCATGCTCATATAGAGCATAGGATCTAACTGGGATCCTATGTTCTCATGCTATTGCAGTTGTGAACTTCATAAGGCAAGATGTAGAGTCATATGTAAGTCTATTCTACAAGAAGCAGCAGTACCTTAATGTATATCAACATGGTATAGAACCTATAAATGGTCAAGATATGTGGCCTCGTATTGATATGACATAAATATTTCCCTTTCCATACAAGCGAATGCCAGGTAGGCCGAAAATATCAAGGAAGAAAGCTCTTAAGGAGGACCCAAAGAAGCTAGGCATGGAATGCTTACAAGATGTTGCATTGTCTTTAAAGTGGGCATAATAAAAGAGGATGTCTAAATATAAACAAGCCAGCAGCACCTAAACCACCCAATGTGATATCATTGTTCTTTAATTCTTAATTTTTTTTAAATAAAAATTGACTCGGATTATTTGTGCCTATATAGGCTAAAAGAGGTAGGCCTAGAAAAGGTACCACCACTGTAAGGGCAACAGAAGGACCAACTTGTGCAACACCATCATCAACAATAAAAGGATTTTCCTTACCAATCAATCAGAGAAAACATTTATAGAAAGAGAAAAGAAAAGTATAATTGATGTTATAATTATTTGTGTGGATTGAAAGTTGTATATATAACTTATGTAATCTTTGATATGTTAAGTTACAAAAGGTTATAGTATTCGATTTTTCTCTAAGACAGGCAATTTATATGCTAGGGTATGTATGTAAACTATATTGATCAATGGTGTTAGTTATTTAGTGAATTTATGTGATCTGAATATAGAATTGTTTGTTCTCTTAGATGCTAAGAAATCACCAAGTTCGTTATATTAGTGGATCCTTTGCTACTGCATTTGCTGCGAAAAACATAAAATGTGAACCAGACATCCTAATGCAATAAC
Organism: Mallotus nudiflorus; assembly: GCA_947683625.1. Taxonomy (NCBI): domain Eukaryota; kingdom Viridiplantae; phylum Streptophyta; class Magnoliopsida; order Malpighiales; family Euphorbiaceae; genus Mallotus; species Mallotus nudiflorus. Next base: position 1,874,869 of record CANTUR010000793.1, on the reverse strand, counting down.
AAAGCAACCAACCTTCAGCATCATCACAGCCTATTCAAAGTCAATCAAGCATAAATATCCAATCTGTCATCTATAAGTCTACAGCAACTTGAAATGTGACACCTGCACCAACAATTCCTTATATTTAAAGGAAGGTAAAGGGCAATGGTAAGGGCAAGGGCAAGAATAATATATAAGGGATGAATTTGGAAAGTTATTTTCTTTTTTGTTGTAATATGATTTGGAATATTGTTTGTTTCTTCTTTTTTGTAATATGACTTCACATGTTGCTTTGAAAATAGGTTGTAATAGGAATACAACTTTATTATGGATATATAACTATTTTGGAAAATTAAACATTTGAAATGTATTCCATTTTTATTTGTAACTTATCTTAGCACAGTTTGAATTAAGTTGTTTTATTTACGTTACTAAGCAGTGTTGTACTCAATGGTGTTTTCATACAACAAAGCAAGCTACATCCAGACTTGGCCAAAATCTACCATATTTTAGTCACTATCAAATCATCAAATACATAGTCAGAATTCAAGGCAAACACAAAGTAGTCTTTTTCTTGTAAGGTTGAACATTAGAACATATTACCCAGAACAAAATTACACCAAATACAAAGAGCCTAAATATTTTCACCCTTTAATTCCTTGCATTAATTTCACCCTGCAATTTTTTTATTTTTATAATCAACATACTTCTTTCTTTTTGCATTTTCTTTATGGTTTCCTTCTTCCTTCTCAATTTCTCAAGAATCAAATCCATCTCCACCTTTATTGTCTTGTAATCACATTCTTTCTCCCATAAGCTTTGTTCACTATCCATGGATGCCATTTCATTATCACGCCACCTAAAGCAATTGCATTGTTTATCCTGTGATTTTAAAAGAAACACTTATCATAAAATCACCCATAAATCTTTGAAATTTAATCTATACTACATATAGATTACCTGCCAAAAGGGGCAATTAAAGAACCTCATATTTGGGTTTCTTTTTATATTTGATGTGTAGTATAATAGCTCAACCTGATGCCTCTATTAAAACTCTCTTTTTCTATTGTTTTGATTTTAAGAGACTAATACTTCTCCAATTGATTCCATCAAAGTAAAATTAAAAACCCTAATTTTGAGACACTGTGAAATTGCTCTTCTTCTCATCTTCACATTATATTTTGCAGATGCTCTTGGATGGTTGCTCTTTCAATATGCTGCGAAGCTTCAAATTACGTTGAATCTGCTCTTCGCCATTGAACCTACGTTCTTCTCCATTGAACCTGCGCTCAATAATGGTTTTGAATAGGAAAGATTGTGCATTAATTTGTTTTCCATTTTATCAAAGATCAAATGACAGCGTTTTTTTCTAACCCATGTCCCAAATTATGGTTAGCTAACGTGTCTATAGGGCCCATAATTTTCTTAAGTGTCCTGACATACGACAGTTCACTTCATCCGATTTGAGTGCAATTTTAACCAAATCACAATTTGTGTCAAAATTGCAAAGATAAATATAAAATTGTGACATTTTTGCCAAGGTTTCAATGTTGGATTAGATAGCAAAAGGTCGAAAAGGTTTGGTTTTTTTTTTTATCAATTGGCCTACATTCAAATGTAAGAATGAAATAGTGTAATATGATAAAATACAGGGAGTAAAATGTATTTCCCTTTATTGTTATCATCTCTGGTTTTTTTTTTTTTTTTTTTTTTGAGGACTCGAAGTTTGTTGTTGATTTGATTTTTATATATATTTTTTTGCAAAATTTGAAGATACCCAGTTTGTAATCTGGTGAATTGATTGTTGAAAAGCAATAAAGATTGTGGTCTTTTTATGGGTTTTCTTGTTGATTCGCAAAAAGATGGCGGGTTAGGTGTATTTGGGGGTTGTGTTAGAAGTTTGGTTAGGAGAAAACAGGTTGATTCTGTACATGCTCAAGCTGATTCTTGTCATCAGTTAGCTAAGGAGTTGTCTGTTCCTCACCTTATTGCTATTGGTACATACATACTCTATTTTCTTCTTCTCCTTATAAAAATTCAAACTTTTTTTCTGTTTTATGTGTGTCTGTGTTATATATATGTATATATTGGGTTCTCCAATAGGATTTATTGTTTTTGTTTACGCCCTTTATGGGGAAAACAAAGTCAAAGTTACTCTTTGCTTTTGCTTTTATTATGTGCAGCATGTTTCTTGTGTGTATGTGTATATTCTTCCGTTTTTTTTTCCTATACCCATGTTCACAGGGCGAACAGTGAATATATGGAAGTTGATATTGCTAGTTCTTGTATTCCTTGTCAGTACTTAACTTTTTGGACTTGAATTATGTGCTTCAACTATTTATCTTTGACTTACCATCAAAACTTTGCATCCCTTTGTCAGGAGTTAGTTCAACTATTGGAGCTGGAGTTTATGTTCTTGTTGGCATTGTTGCTAGAGAGCATTCTGGTCCAGCTCTTGCGTTTTCTTTTCTGATTGCTGGAATTGCTGCAGCTCTCTCTGCCTTTTGCTATGCGGAGCTTGCCAGTTGTTGTCCATCTGCTGGCAGTGCCTATCACTATTCCTATATCTGCGTTGGAGAAGGGTATGCTAATTTTTTTTTTTGACATAAAATATCTGAATCTCTGTGGCTCATGGCATACTCTGTCTCTATGTTAATATCATATTGTCTCTTGATTGAAAAGTGACAGGTTCTTTGTTCTTGATGTATATCATATGTAATGTCTCAACTAGTTAATTGATTTGTAGATTCCACATTTAGATTCAATCTTTTCCCTTGTTGGAATCTCTAATTAACTAATTTAGGGATGTCAATGTGCAGGGTCGCATGGTTAATTGGTTGGGCTTTGATATCACAATTGGCGGGTCTGCTGTTGCATATCCCCAAATCTTGTACAGTGAATCCACCATTAACTTCTGTTTTTTTCTTCTCATTCTTTTTCATTGTAGATGTGATTATTAGAATCTTCTGTGTTAGATGTTGTTTTATATTAATTGGTACTCTTTGTTGCTGGAACAGGTCTGCTTTGATTTTTTCCAACTTGCACTCAAATGTTTCTTCTTAAGTGTGCTATTCTTTGCTGTTAGGCATTGGCTTTTTGGAGGTCAGGATAGTCTACCAGCCTTTCTAGCTCGTCATCATATTCCAGGCCTTGATATTGTGGTTGACCCATGCGCTGCAATTCTTGTATCCATTGTTACTGGACTCTTGTGTGTAGGAGTCAAGGAGGTATCTTACATTCCATCTCCAGTGATCATCACTTCATCTTATAATTCTATATGGTTAAAGTGTTTTAGGTTTGCCCGTTAACTCCTTGAGTTGTGCAGAGTACTCTGGTGCAAGGAATAGTCACTACTATCAATGTCTGTGCCATGCTTTTTGTCATAATAGCTGGTAGTTATTTGGGCTTGAAGAGTGGATGGCCAGGATATGGACTTCCTACTGGGTAATGGGTAATCCATACTGTAAAATTTACTCAAATTGTGATTTTTATAAGTAAATATTAATCTATAAATTGTATTGGATAGGTAAGTATTTTGCCTTCGGAGTGGATGGGATGCTTACTGGGTCTGCTATCATCTTTTTTGCTTACATTGGTTTTGATTCAGTTGCTAGCACTGCTGAGGATGTATTGTTATTGTCATTGATATTGACACTGATATTGTTGTTGATTTTGTGCTTCTTTTGGCTAATATTCTTTTTATTATTTCACTATGTTTATTATTACTACAATTAATTATTAAGTATATCCATCTCTTTATCTTATATTAATTATGATACAAGTACGATTTTTGACTTTTTGAAACGTTGTAATTTTTGGGTATTTAAACTTCATTATTCTCTTAGAGGTGAAGAATCCTCAACGAGATTTGCCTTTGGGCATAGGCTTAGCTCTGTCTATTTGTTGCAGCTTATACATGCTGGTTTTAGTTGTCATTGTTGGTCTGGTGCCTTATTTTGCAATGAATCCTGATACTCCTATCTCTTCTGCATTTTCTGAGCATGGAATGGATTGGGCAGCGTAAGAATGTTGTTTTGCTTAAAATATAGGATGCACTAGATGTTCTTCCTAAATGTTATGGACATAAATTGAATATTTTTGTTTGAAAGTTGTTTTCATGCATTTGATTTCAGATACATAATAACTGCTGGAGCTGTTCTGGCTCTCTGTTCAACATTGATGGGTTCACTTCTCCCACAGGTAGTGAAGTATTCTTTATAGTTACAATATCATAATTAACCAATTGGCTTTGCTGTTGTTGGTGCTATATTTTTTTACTATTAAGGCCCTATGTTTATGATCAACATTCCTGATTGTTTTAGACCAACATTGCCTGATTTCTGACCCATCTCTACTTGTTATCATTTTAACAAATGTGGCTTACTTTTTAAAATAATCCACCTCACTTGTTTTTTGATGAAGAGATATTAGTTACATTCAATTGTTTACAAGGCTTCTTGTTGTTCTGGATGCATTTACTATTTTTTATTGGTATCTGTTGTTTTTACTTAGTGACTTCTGGTGTCCATTATTTGTCCTTCACAGCCACAGATTTTGATGGTGATGGTTCAAGATGGATTACTGCCATCATTCTTTTCAGATGTTAATTAAAAACCCAACTTCCTATAAAGAGCACATTGGTGCTGCAACATTGGCATTTTGCATGGATGTTGACCAATTGATAAGAATGGTAAGTGGAGGTTCTTGTCTATATGTCAGGATCCCTTTTTTGTTTGGTTCCCTCTTTGCTAATATTGCTAGTTTTTGTAATAGATGTGGTTTTCTATTGTCTGCTAGATCAGTAGGTAGGTAGTAGTAGTTTTAAATATGAATTGCTTCAAGTGGGGAATGTATGGGAAAGCTACCTTCCCTGCTTTGTTCCTCAGATGAGTGGCAGGGTTAGCATAACATGCTTTTATTTTTTGTCCTGTTTAGACATGCCATTTCATCTTTCAACATTCAGAATAACATTTTTATATCAACTATACCACTTTTGGATCCCTTTTCAGTCTATTATCTGTTCAGCATTAAATATTTAAATATGGAGCTGAACTGGCTATTGTTGTTTAAATGGTGAAGATGAAAGTGTATTTTGTGCTAAAACCTTGTCTTACTTCAGTCCCTGTTCATTTATTAATATGATATTGATTCGGGCCTGTAATTGGGCATTTTCTGCAGGTCAGTGTGGGCACCCTTCTTGCTTTCACTATGGTTGCGATTTCTGTATTGATACTGAGATATGTCCCCACCAGATGAGGTGCCATTCCTATCTTCTCTTCAGGACACAGTTGATTCTGTGTCACTGCAATACAGTGCAAATAGTCAGGACATTAATGATGAGAAGTCTGAGTTTCGTGCTGGCACCTCAAGCACTTTGCCTTTACTTGGCAAAATGAATGCTACGGTTGAATATCCTGCAATTGTAAAACACAAATCTCAAGGCAAATGTAAGTTCCTAAAGGGCCTTATGGATTCAGTTCTAAATTTTCTGTCATGCAGTTTGATATTAGGACAGCATCTCCTCTTTTCAATTCCACTTGCCACCCAAGAAGGGGTGTATGACATGCCTCGGTATTTTTTTGCAAATACTAGGGTAACTGCCCCAGGCCTGCGGGCAATTTGCTTAATCTATTTTTATGATACAAACTATATTTATACTGCATCTATGACAACCAATTTTCTAGTTCTTCCAATGTCAGGAATCATCAGTCTGAGTAGCATTAAATACTGTAGATATTTGAAAGAAAAAAATATATAATGTGTTCAGTTGTAAGTGATGTATTTTCGTTCTGCTGTAAGTTAAATTGTGTTAAGAGAATTAAGCTACAGATCTTTCTGCCTAGCCCTAAGTAGTAAAATTTATATTTTGTTTAATTAGAAATATTAATTTTGAATTGTCATTACTTTAATATTTGCTTCACATGCATCAATTGAAAATTATAAATTAAATAAAAAATAAAAAAAATTATATGTATCAATTTGTCAAAATCAAGAGGTCGTGTTTAAATTGCAAAAAATGTTAAAGGTCATGCATTTTTTTGCAAATAGTACGTGGCGTTTACATGGATCAACTCAGATTTTTCTGATGGCTACGTTATCAAAGTTTCATTGGATTTTCAACCGATGCATGAAATTGCAAAAATTAAAAAGTTGGTGAATGACATTTGCCAAAATAAAAAAAAAAAAAGTGTCGAAATTGCAAAAAGCACTAAATGTCATGAATTTGTTTGTAATTTGCCCATGAATTATTGACTGACGCTTTCAACATAGTGTGTCTTATAAAATGGAGTCCTAGGAGCTGTCTGTGTATGCATGGTCAGTGTCCTCATTTGTTAGTGGTTAGAAATAAATGTGTTCTTAAAACTCTAGAAGAATCCTACAGTTTCTATGAATTTGTTTACGTGTTTGCTGCTCTGAAGTGTCCATTTCCATTTAGGGCTTCTACCTTTTTAATTTACCTTGGAACAATGGGACATTTGCAACGTTGTTGCCATTGTGCAAAACGTATCTAAGGGAGATCAAATTTTTTAACTCTACTCATGGTGTAACCATGCACAAATTACCCAATCTTAGCTTGGATTGCATGCAAACAATGTAATGAGCGAAATCCATCTAAGAATCAGCAGAGAATTTTCATCTGCTTTAGGTCAGCATTGGCTCACCAAGTAGATCAGTATTTGTACAAGTGTAATAGCTTGTATTTTGAGGCCTATCCCTTCTCAAAAGTATCATGAATTCGTGTCGTGGGGTTATTTAACACGGACAGCTTGTATGCATGATATATTATTGGTCCTTGAGTGGGAATTGGTGTAAATTGCGTTGTATTTTTTATTACTCAGTTGACATTATTATAGAAGTTTGGTATGGTGACAAAATTCATCTTTTCTTTTTCAGGTTTATTTGTCCATTGGTTCCACTCCTTCCAATCATCTGCATTCTCATCAACGTTGACCTGCTGATTAATCTAGGGTTAGTGTTAAGTGAATGAAACTGGGGCCTTAAGAAAATACTATCCATTTTTGCTACTCTCTGCTGGTTCCTTTTAATTTTTGTTCTAATTTTTGCTGCATTTTGTTTCCAGTGCTGCTACATGGACACGTTTTTCTATTTGGCTCCTGATTGGAGTGTTTGTTTACACATTTTATGGTCAGTCATAGCTCACTTCTCCATGAGGTTTATGTGCCTGCAGCTCATGCTGATCAAATTTATCGCAGTTCTGGAGATTCTTTAGCTTAAAATGAAACTGGTATCTCAATAGCCAGCCAGCGGGGAACTTTTCCAGATTCACAACAGAATCTCTTTGTTTTATGATGGCATTCCCTGGAAAACACCATCACCCCATGCATTAGTATTTTTCCCCTTGCCCATATGTTGTTTGTATTTTTACATAGCAGTATTGTAACTGGAATCAGTCTTGTGTGTATATAGTATTTATATACTGGGGATTGGTGGGGACCTATTCAAAAAATGTAAATAGTTTGCAAAATTCAAGAAGTTTGTTGCTTTTGTTTATCTTACTATCTCTGGCACCAATGTGAACAATCATGTTAATAACGCTGTACATTATATCAGTACGCAAGAACAGCACCTTCCATGCAATTTCATGGAAGGCTGAGTCAGTTCTCAGATGGTAGGTACAGTTCAGAGAAAGTAATAAGTTCGTAACTGTAACTACCGTGGTCTTCTCTCCTTGGTAAGCCTTGCATCCAACTGATTGGAAGCTTTTGCTCTCATGCATCTCTGCCTTTACGCAAAAGGGAGGAACCATGCTTTTTAAGGAACAAGAATATTTGAAGAGTAAATTTCAGCACGAATGCAACCCATAATTTGCGGAATACAAATCACCTTTACATATACGAGTTAATAAGTAGTTTCAATCCAGCAAGATTCTCAAGAGCCAATGTAAAAATTGCTCCAAGAATAAAAATAAAAACAAAAGCTAACAATATCTTTGCAATGTACAAAGAACTGAATCCTGAATTGCAAGCTTCCCTAGAATGTTTTGAGCCATCAGCATTCTGCTGAAGCAAAAAGCCAAACACAGGTCACATAAGCTAAGTGAACAAACATTCAATTATGCATTAAGCATTTACATCAAGAGATGCAAAGAACACTAAAATAAGTCCAGATGCTTTTGAAAACAATGCAACAAAATATTTTTGTTCCTATTGGAGGAATATTGCTATATCCTATTAATCTCACCACAGAAAGAACTAGTAAGAAGAATTTCACTTGTACACTAGTGGACAACCTGTTCTTTTGGCTGGTTTCTAGCATGCAAATGCAGATTGCAAGATTGTAGCTAACCAGAGTATATGAGGGAAACGGTTTTACATCAGATCCTATGGCTCTTTGTGTTGTTCTATATGGACTAACAGCAATGGAGCAGTAGCCGTAATTTAAGGACATAAATTTAGATGTTCTCACTACATAAGAAAATTGTCAAGAAAGAGCAGCTACACTCAAGGTTCTAGCATTTTGCTGGAAACATTTCCTAGTGTACCATATTTTGTTGGTCCATAGCGAACTGAATATGAATCATGAACTGAGGTTCTCTAGATTTCACTCACGCCAGTTTCATCTAACAAAAACTTGGCAATTCACCAGAACCAGGGCATTTGCAATGTAAATGAGGGGTAAACATGGAGACTTTTGAGACACACATCGTTCATGCAACTGCTTCTGCAATCAAATTCTTTGCAGAAAAAAAAACAGAACATTCAGTTACATCCGGAGCAATTTTGGCAAGGCATGATCCCCAATCTCTACATTGAGTTCCACAGTTTGAAGCTTTCACATATAAGCACCTTGAATTTCCAATATTCAATCAACTGCCTATCCAACTTATGCTGCCAAAAGTTTTTCCAGGTCCCAACCAAAAGTATGACCAGATTTATATGCTGTCCACATTCTACTCTTACATCCTTCCAATGTCAAATTGGATTCATGAAATTTATATAATTGCAACCATGGAAGACATAAACAAACCCAATTGAACCAGCACCAAACAAAGATTTTAATCTTCAAATTTTGCAATAATCAGTTTATTTCAACTCAGACTATGAATATAGAAAAAAGCACCACACAACAGATTCTACTCAATAATAACAAAGAAGAACATAAAATCATACCAGAAGGATAGGGATAAATGCGATGTAAGATTTAAGTCAATAATTGTTGGGAAGCTGAGAAATTCAACAAGCAAGTAAATCAGATGCCCCCTTAACTTTTCACTATTATGTACTAGTTAAAAGAGGCAGAATAGCATCTGTAGAGATAAGCCTTGTAAAAAAATTATTGCTTCTCCCAATCCTTCAACTTCTTGCTTCCTTTGGGTTTTGCGATGGGTGCACTCATTCCAGCCATTTTCGCATTGTATTTTGCACGAAGGGCATCATTGTATGTCCACCTGCAAAACAAATGATAAGGAATTGTTTCAGGAACTAAAGAACAAATGGGAACAATTCTGGATTACGAAATGAAAACAAGAAAGCAGTGGTAGCAATGATGATTTAGAAAATTAGCATTCAACTAGAGCTTAGAGTCCTAGCAGCGATAAAGGTTCTCTGAACCTGCAGTAAATTCTTTAAAATTCTTTCAAAAACTTGATTATAAATTGGCTAAATGCTTAATTTTCAATGAAGGAAAAAAGAAAACTTACGGATTGTTCCAATCAGTTGTATCCTCATTGACAAGATGAGTCCATTTTGTTCTTCCACTACGACCAAAGTGCTTGACCTGCATTACCTTAGGTAAAATAGACTTGTCCATCTTATCTTCTCCTGTTGGTGCAGAGAAATCACGCTTAAAAATATCATCTGATCCAGCGGTTGCAGCACGGTCACTTGATTCATTCTGGAAGAAAGCACCCTTGTGGTAATATTTCTGCATAAATCTCCACTTCTGCTTTGGCGGTGGAGCAGATTTGGGATTCTTCCGCTCCCATTCCCTCCTCTCCTCCTCTGTCATGTTTCTCACCCTCTCAATCTCTTCTTTCTCCTTCAACATTGCCTCACGGTCCTCTCTATCCCTCTTGATCCTTGCAATCTCTCTCACTTTCCAAGCTTCATACTCCTCTGCCTCATTCAGTTCATCATCAGTATCTACATCATCAATAGTTGCCTCCGTTTCCAAATTCTTTTGAATTAGTTCCTCCTTCTTAATCTCCTCAACCAAAATTTGCTTTGTCTCCACCTTCCTCTCCTCTAACTTTCTCCTTGCCTTTTCCTCAAGAGCTCGTTCCTCTGCCTCAAGACGCTCGCGCTCAGCTATGGTTTCCCTCTCTGTCTTTGGCACAAAGATGGGCTTCACCATGGCTTTACCCATCATATCCTCTTCAGAATCAGTCTCATACTCAGATTCCTCTTCTTCCTCTTCCTCTTCTTCTTCCTCCTCTTCTTCAGGAGGAAATGCAGCTTCTTCTTGCTCTCTCAAACGCGACTTCTCCTTAATTAATCTTCTTCTTTCCTCCAACAATTCTTCATCTTCCTCCTCCATCTCAGCCCATTCTTGTTGCCGAGCTTCCTCTTCTTCAGTCGAAATAATCTCAGCTTGTCGGATGCGACGATGATCAGCTCTAACTTCCTCACGATTATCAACCCTACTCTGAGCCAGACGCCGCAACCTAGGATCATCTTTCCTAGCAACATCAGAATCTTCATGTGCAGGAAAAGCTTTCTCAAGGCCAGCTGCCCTAGTTGTCCTAATAATATCATCTTCATCAGCATCATCTGCCCATTCAGGGGCTTTACCAGGCCAATATCTTTTAACTTTCGTTTGCCCGATTTTACCTCTAAGCTTATCCCTAACAGCTAGAGCAAGATCGCTAACACCTGCCGTCACCGACATGGCTGCTTGTAGTGCAAACCCTAATTAACGAATAAATCAATCCCAAATGACGATGTTCTCCTAGTGTATCATGCAATCCCTGAAACCAACTATAACAAATCAAATGTATTGTATTATGGTCTTATCAGCACATTCTATACAGCCACAAGGAAATAGCCAATATCAGCAATTTTATATTTGTTTATAATTTATAATTACTAAATGGTTTTATAACATTAAGAGTAAGTTAAGTGAGAATTAATGAAATAGGTTAAAGTGAAAAGTTATATTTAGTGAATTAGGTAAAATTAAAATTATGTAATTTTGATAAAATTATATAATTTTATACTTATAAACAAATTAAAGTTAATAGTGATTTCATGTTTAGGATAATTAAGAGAGATTTTTATGGTTATATAAAATTAAGAGAGATTTTTATTGAATTAAGATAAATCAAAATTACATAATTTTGAGTAAAATACTTAAAACTACATAATTTTTAGAAATCTATATAATGTAATAGTTATAGACAAATTATTTATTAATGACATTAAAATTATATATTTTTATGATAAGATATTTCAAATTAAATTATAATTTATAATAATAAATTTATATTTGTTTAATAACAACTTTAATTAATATTATATTTATTTAATATTACATTAATATTATATAATAATACTAAATAGTTTTATAACATTAAAATTATGTAATTTATTTAATATTATATTTATTTAATATTAAAACCACCTTAAACAACAAAACATTCTCATTATAAGGTGATAAAAGTAAAGTAACATGAAGTAAGAAGATAGCGAAAGAGAGAAAAGGGGTTTTCTATATTCAAGACAGCGTAGTTAGTTGTCATCGGAACCTTATCCTCATTTTCTTACAAAAGGGACAATGGCAAAAAACCACCCATATTTCTTTCTATTTCCATCATTATCCCTAAATAATCTAGTCATACAAAGTATTTTTCCTTAGTTTTATAGTTTTCAGATCTAAAATGTTAGTGTGTTTGATAATCCTTAGTGCTAGATCTAGATCTAACTTCTTGTTAGTCCACTGTCACTTTGATTTGTGGTTTCCATCATTAGCCTTGGTGCCATTAATGCTTGAATTTGGAGTTGCTGATGTCTTGGTTTCTTTAGAGAAAGAAAGGAACAAGAAGCAAGAACATGACAAATGGATTCCTACTTGAAGGTAGTGCGAAATCGATTGTCTAAATCAAAGTTGAATAACAATCTCTTCTGTAGATAGAGTATAAATAGCTAGAAATGAAATTATTAATATCAAGGAAGGAGGCAATAGGCATGTTGTTACATATGCCTTGGTTTTTAGATGCCTAAATGGTTTGTAAGGGTTTACTACTAGTGTATTCTCTTTTATGAATACCTTATTACATCCAATCTTATTTTGTTCTTTATCTGCTCTGGATCTTAGGTGGAGTTATTGTATTTCTCTCTGTAAGGATATTCTTTTGGTTTCTTTGATCAATGAAATCAAACTTTCCAATAAAAAAAGTAAAGTAATATAAATGTAATTAAAAATTAAAATAACTTAAAAAATTTTTCTTAAATTATATCTATTTAATATCACTAGTTAGTGCTAACATTTAAATTTATGAATAATAAATAAATCTATTCACAAATTTACTTAGCCTGTTTATGAGTCTATTCATAAATTATTTACAAGTCTGTTGACAAATTTAAACAAACTGAATCTAATATGTCTAGCTTATTTAGTTTATGAAATTTAAAATTATATTTAGATTTAATTCGTTTAATTTAATAAACAAGCTGAACGCTTGGCGGCTTGATTCGCTTACACTCCTGTAAACAAAGTAGAACAAAAGTATAATTCCTCTTTTTGTAAAGAGATAAACCAGATTTCTCAGACCGGGGTTTTGAGTGACTAATTCAGGCCCGATAGCATGGTTCGAAACAAAGAAGAGAGAATGAGAATGAATGTTTTGTCATGTTGCGGATGATTCAGTTTTAGCTTTTGTTATAATTACTGCTAATTTTCCTTATCATAAATAAATTAATGATTGCCTACTTTCAATTATAGTTTGAATTTTCCTTTTCCGAATTCATGCAGATTGACGAGAAGATGGGTTTTATCTCAAATTGATCATATAATTTTAGTACCTATTTTTTTGCCTTTAGTTCTTCTTTATTTGTTCTCCTAAGAATAAAGAAGGCAACTTTGTGGTGTTTTGGTTGATGGCTGTGTTTGTTGATATGCAAAACGATGGTGGTGCTGCAAAGGGTTATTGGGGATTGAAGAGTTTTATTAGGAGAAAGCATGTAGACTCTGTTCTTGTTAAGAGACAGAGTAGCCAACAATTGGCTAAGAAACTCTCTGTTATTGACCTCATTGCTATTGGTAATTTTCATAACTTGCTCAACTTTGAACTGGGTTATATTCCTCGGTCCTCTTTTAGGGAAAATTTTGGATCTTTTTTCTGTTTCTTTTTTTTTTTTTTGGATTGGCCTACTCGATGATTTTCTTTTCTACCAAGCTTCTGTACAAGTTGTTGTAAATAATCTGATGTTAACAGCGATCTATTTGCAGCTCATGTGTTAGAAAATTAACATGTTTTATGCTTCCATTTCATTTAAATTCTAGTCTCCAACAATGGTTGGGAGAAAGTTTGTGCGAATTAATGATTGTTTCATTTGTATTTTTTGTAGTCAGGAGTAGGAGCAACTATAGGAATTCTTGTAGGAACTGTTGCTAGGGAACAAACAGGACCAGCTCTGACTATTTCATTCCTTATTGCTGGAATAGCAGCTGCTCTCTCAGCATTTTGTTATGCAGAACTTGCATGTCCGTGCCCTTCTGCGGGGAGTGCGTATCATTACACTTACATTTGCATAGGAGAAGGGTAAAGTAGAGATTCATTGAGAATCTAAGCTTTCATAGTCACGTGGGAGTTCTTATGTTGGCACTGTTTGATGGATGTGCATAGAATTTCAAACATTACATGTTCAGGATTCCAAAAAAAAAAATTAGGAGAACCTAGTTTAGAATTGTCTTGTAGGCTTCATAAATGACGTTTCAACAATAAATGGATAAATAAGGACTTATAATCAAGAAACTGGGAAGGACATTGTCATCATTTTTTAATAAGGACAAATTAGCTAACATTAAACAATCTTTATTTATGCATTTTGGTATTTCTTGTTAGTGACTTGACAGACCTTTTCTTTTGCAGTGCTGCCTGGTTGGCTGGTTGGGCATTGATTCTGAATACACTATTGGTGGCTCTGCTATTGCTCGTGGCGTAAGTCCTAATCTGGTGAAGTAGATTGTTGTTATCTCTAATGTTCACTTGATTTCCTCTATCTACGTCTTTTCTAATGATTATGAGTTACGGCTGTCTCCATCCTTTTGTGTATTTTCTTTTAATTACCAAATCATTATCTGATGCTTTTGTTTCATTTTTTTCCCCTAAATCTTGCTTGCACTGACACACTGATGCTTACATATAGGTCTTGTATTTTGTGTTTAGCCATATGTTTAACTTTTTCATTTCATTTAGTTTTCCCTTTATAATCATTTCAGGCCCTTCTTTTTGGAGGTGAGGATAAGTTGCCTTCTTATTTGGCTCGCCACACGGTTCCTGGTCTTGGTATTGTTGTAGATCCATCTGCTGCAGCCTTGGTTCTTGTTGTCACTGTGCTTTTGTGCATGGGAATCAAGGAGGTAATTTGGTCTTTTATTTTTTAAGCTGTTTTTAGCATTATTTTTCTTTTATGTATGTATGCTTCTTTTAATTAATTTGGTTTTTGACAGAGTTCATTTGCCCAAGCCATTGTTACAACAATGAATATTTGTGGAATGCTTTTTATTATAATTGCTGGTGGATATTTATCTTTCAAAACTGGATGGGTTGGATATGAAATTCTTAGCGGGTAATCATTATATGATGTTGTTATTTTTCTTGCTGTATGTGGCATTAGTGATCTGTTTCACGAACTATTTCTTTTGATTTTACAGATATTTCCCTCTCGGTTTAAATGGAATGCTTGCAGGATCTGCAGTAGTGTTCTTTTCATTCATTGGGTTTGATGTTGTTGCAAGTACAGCAGAAGAGGTAATTTTGCTTGTAGATTGACTAAGTGGAAAAGCACTAAGAAAGAACAAAGAATAAAAATTATAGTTGTAATCTTCGAATTATTGAATCTTTGCAAACTACAAATTGTTTTCACCAGCTTCTTTGTACCATCTTGGTCCATTCAACTAAACTTTTTAGCTTTTGAACCATATAATCATGACAAGTGAAAAATCCTCAGTGAGATTTGCCCCTTGGCATAGGAATTTCTTTGTCTCTATGTTTCATTCTGTACCTCCTTGTGTCTGTTGTTATTGTTGGCCTGGTTCCATACTTTGCACTGTATCTGGACACTCCTATCCCTTTAGCATTTGATTCTCATGGGATGCAATGGGGCAGTGTAAGCTTGACCTTTGTCATTCAACTCACTTATTTAGTTGTGTTGCTGTTTGCAATTTCATTTAACCTGTCTTCTTGCAGGTATGTAATTACAACTGGGGCAGTAGCTGTTCTCTGTGCAAGCTTAATGGGTTCACTTCTTCCACAGGTATATAATGCTTATCTCCACTTAATTCAGAATAATTGTTTTTCTTTTTTACTTTACAGAGATATAGTATCAATTTTCCTTTAATTTTTGGAGAAATTCTGCAAAACTTTGATAAGTGCAGAACAAGCTCCATCACCCATCACCAACCACCAGCCCAACCCCTCGTATTTTTTTCTCTCCCTTTTTGGGGTTTTTCCAAACAAACACAAAGACATAATTTTAAGTTAGGAATCTGTTTTGCTGTTTAGCAAAGTGCCTATACATTAGATTTAGGAATGGCAATGGGAAGGGCAGGGGCCAAGTTTTGCCCACCCAGTCCTCGTCCTGTTTGAAATTGGGCTGGATTTTGGATTCCTTGTTTTATTTTATAATTTTATAGTCATTAAAAATATCTTATCTTAAGGCTAAATTTGAATATTATTTTATACATCTGTTAAAAATTTTAATATTTAAAATGAGGTGTTTCAAAAAAAAATTTATTACATAATTCATGTATATAATATAAATTTCTATATAATGCATTAATATATTATAAGATTATATATTTAAATTGGGAAGACATCAAGGCAGTTATTGGGGACAGGATGAGATGGGGCAGAGCAACTTAAACTCTACACTGCCCTGTCATCAACAGCAGGCCAGGGAACTGGTCAGGGAAGAATTGCCATCTCTAAGATTAAGATTTTGTACTTCACATTAACTTGATTGTGAAAATGGAGAGCATAGGCTTTCCAGTTGATTTTGTTCTTACTTTACTTTTTTTTTTCAGCCCCAAATGTTTATGGCAATGGCTAGAGATGGATTGCTGCCATCATTTTTCTCAGACATTAATGAACACACCCAAGTACCAGAGAAGAGCACAATAGCAATTGGTATTCTAGCTGCTGCCCTGGCTTTTTTCATGGATGTTTCACAATTGGCAGGGATGGTAAGTGAAGCATTTGAACCAAAGATGCCTAGTGGAGAAGAGAACATTTCTTTATATATGAACATGATCTCTTGGTTACAGAAATACATTAAGGCCAATTTTTCTTTATTTTTTTTTTTCTTTTGGGGTACAGGTTAGTGTGGGCACCCTTCTTGCATTCACTGCTGTTGCAATTTCAGTCTTGATACTCAGATACGTTCCACCAGATGAGGTGCCACTCCCATCTTCATTTCATGAATCAATTGATTCTTGTCCCTGCAGTCCAGTGGGGATATTCAGGGGGTTGCTCGTCAAGAAATTAAGGATTCTGTCAATTACTGTGAAAGCAGTGAACGTTTGCTCAATGAAGGAGAGACATCAAATGTGTGTCCCCTTCTTCAGAAACCCATAGCTCAAGGTACCGCTTAGATGCCTTCCTAAGTCTGCTTGATAATGGCCTTCTAACCTTATTATGTTTCTACTTTTGCATCTTTGTGCTCAAGCATGATTTGAGAGTTGCTTGACATGCACACAACATGGCAAAGAATAAAGTGTGATGTTATGAACAATAAAGGCTGATTGGTCTACAAACTAAGATGTGTGAGTGAAAAAGCTTATACTTGGGTACAGCTGAAAATTTTAGAAGGATTAAGAATGGTGTCTATTTTTCATGGATTTTGCAATTTCCTCCAAAGTATCCATTTTGATTATTGATTTAGCACAACATGAAATGGCATGGTAAGGATCAATTGATAATTGGCTGTAGAATCTGTTTCTGACTTGATGGAAAATCTTGAGAGCTAAAGTGATAGATCAGTAAATGAAAAGAAAGCCATAGCTTTTGTAAGTTGGGAGTTGTAAGCTTTTTGGAACCCCCATATGGGGTTTTGTAGAGACTTTGGCATGTGAAATTACTCTTATGTTTCTGGGTCAAAAGAAAATATTGGAAATCCCTTGAAAAGGTCGAATACTTTACATCTTTTTCTTTCACCATTAGACATGTCTGATATAAGTTTGTTCGTTAAGTCCTTTGGAAAGATTAATGAATATCTTGAATGCTAATGGAAGCAACGATGGTGAAACTATAGTGCATCCAAGCACTTTTAAATTTCTCAATGGATGTGTTATGATACTGATTAGCCAAGAGTACTTTCATATCTTGCAATTGTGCAGGCATGAGGGTATAATTTGGAGATCTAACATGTATTAGTTAGAGTTAGTCAACCTGGCTGGTCATGCGATTTGTTGTTTGTAATCGTTATGAGCCACTTTCATAGATAAAACAGGATGGCCTTAGCTTGGTTTGGCTTCTGGATTTGTATTGATCAATTTATTTTAAAATGGATTTAGACCAAAAAGATTGAAGAAAGTTTGAATAAATGATAGTGTATGATGATTAAAAGAAAAAGGATGTCCAAAGTTGATTTTGTCACTTGGCATGTCTTAACCTTCTAATATATAGAAATCTCTGGACCAACTTTGTAGTATTGCTCATTAATATCAGCTTTTTTTTTTCTTGGCTTCATGTCAATTATATAGATGAATAAAATCAACAAAAGAGATGGAAAATTGCAGCTTGGGGTTTGTATGCATAGGGGTTCTTGTCCTTACATCTGCAGCTTCATTTGAAATCCTTCTCAGGTTTGTTATCAATTGCAAACCTTACACTTGTATGCCTGTATGAAATTAGTTCTTTAAGCACATAATTTTTTACCTTTCCTATATTGGTTATTTTCAAGGAGATGTCACGTTACTAGAATAATAATGAACTATGTGAGCACATTTTATCTTTATTTAAACTCTCCTTTTCCTTTCTCCCACTGGATTCCACTTGCTATATGAAATCAGTGAATCCATATGCTTATGTTGGATGTGGTCAATCTGTGATTCATGCCACCTTCATCTTTTCTGTAAACCCAAACATTTCTACCCTGATAGAGTCTACTGTTTCTGTACTTTCAATTTAAAAGCTATCATTCTCATCTGATTTAACTCATTTTATGAATAAATTTTTGTTTCTCTGTCCATCATTTACTACTGGAACCAGAAAGCACATTGTTTCCTTACTTCATCCATTCTGCAATGGTTTTTTGAAAAATATCCTCAACATTATTGCCATCTTATCCTAAGTATGGAATCTCGGAACTGAAAATAACAAGAAGACATTGCTAGTCTAAACAATCAAACAGCATTTGTTTCGTTGTTCCAGGCATTACTAAAGTTGAAATGAGTATCTTTTGCTTAAAATACTTGGAGTTAATATGTGTCTCCATAGCTCTAAAAACCTTTGCTATTCTATGTTTTGGTGTTCATAACTCAAATTATTACTCCTAATATTCCAGGGAAAATGAAATGATTTTATTGATAACTAAAAAGTTACATTCAAAGTCATGATATGCATTGTGGAGACTAAATGCATGCACAAACACACATACACAATATATATATATGAAAAAAAAAGAGGCAAGTACATAGATTTGTATACGAGTACTTAACATGGATAAAGCAATTAATGGGAATGCCGTATTCTTTTCTGGAAAAGAGCAATCTAAGAGAGGGGAAAAAGAAAGAGGTTTTGGTGTTCATTATTGAAGACATGCTTTTTCTGAGTTGGCAATGCTTTTTTTCTTCTTATGGTTCTTAACCTTGCAATGTTGGTTCTGCTAGCCTTCTGCGCTTCATGTTGTGTACAGTGGGTGGGGTGCTTCTGTTGTGCAGTTTGGTAGTTCTAGCTTGCATATCTCAGGATAGTGCAAGACACAGCTTTGGACATGCAGGTGGTACGTGCAATTCTATTCATACAATGATGAGGAAATTGATTGAGGTTAGACACCATACGAATGTGGTATGTGTGCAAGTTTTTAAATCATGATAGCCACTTTAAAGACATTTCAAAATAAAAATGGGCTTAATGTATTGAAATTTGACGGCACTTGAATGATTTTTTTTAATACATACATATATATATATATATATATCTTAAAATACCTGGAAGAATATGTTGAAGGTTTTAAACCATGAGCACTGGATTTGAGAAAAAAGAATTAGGTATGATAGAGGACAGGACTAAAAATTAGATAATTCATCAGTGGTTGCTCTGCTAGTCGGTGAAATCTTTGTTTTCCAGTTTTGCCAAATATCTTAATTAGCTGTGCAATTAGCATGGACTTGAAAGCTTTCTTACACAGGTAATAATGCTCTAAACCATGACTTATTAACCTGTTTCCAGGTTTTGTTTGCCCTTTTGTTCCATTCTTACCTGTTGCTTGCATCCTCATCAACACCTATTTATTAGTTAATCTGGGGTGAGTCTTAATATTTATGATTACATAAAGTGAGCTCAATTTGACAAAAAGCTCCTGTCCATAGTTAAAAGTCTGATAATTTGTCTCCTACTTTTGAGCTCACAGTGGCGTCACATGGATCCGTGTTTTAATATGGCTATTAGCAGGAGAATTAGTTTACTTATTTTATGGTCGGACCCACAGTACACTGCTGAATTCTATCTATGTTCCGACTCCTTATGCTGATGAGATCTACCGCACCTCATCAGGCCATTTAGTGTAGACATTGTTCAAGCACACACATTATAAACAATCTGGCCTCCAATCTTCAAGATGCAGTATCTTGAATGCAACTTGGGTTCGTCGTGTATGATTCAAAATTCTTCTACGGGTGAATGGAAATTGATCTCAGGTCTGCAGTGTGATACTGCAAGTGGGATTGGCATGAGGCCTTTCTGGCTGAAACTTGTAAATAAGCTTATTGCTCATACATGTCAATTGTACAAAATTATGAGGAGATACTTGAACAGATAATAATAGGGAGTACTGCTTTACAACCCTCCCAAATATTTCAACAAGAATTGCCATTTTTGGAAATAATTTTCTCCCTTTTGGTCAATAATGGAAATGGAAAATTTTTAGCTGAGAATAGAAAAGTTCGAGCCAAGGAGTTTGAAAAGTTTAGAGTTGCAATTTGATAGTGTCATGATTCAAATCCAAAGGGGCATGTGACCAGTATTAGAGGATAAAGATATATAAAATATCTGAAATCTATAGTAAGTTTTAAAGAAAATTTTAATAAAATATGGACAATAATAAGATGAAATATTTATATAAAAATAATTAACACAAATGAACTAATATTTGAAACAATTTTAGATATAATATAATAATAATTTTTAATACATACAATAATTTATGAAGTACAATATAATATTTAACAATTTATACTACTACGATATTTTAGATTTAAAATATATATATATGTATAATACATCTCAAATAAATCTATATAAAATAGTCGGAAAATAAGAAATTCGGTGTAAGGAAAGCTAATTAATAGGTGACTCCTGAAATTCTGGAAAAAAAAAATTGAGGGGATTTAGATTTCACTAAGTAAGTTAATAAAAAAATGTATATAATATAAACATCTCTTTTAAAATATATTTATCAAAATAAGAAATTTATAATTTAAACTATTTAATTTTTATTGAAATCTTCTTTTACTGAAATGAGGAAATTAAAAACTCATTAAATACTATATAAAACATAATTAGCTTCCTTAAATCATTTTATAAAAAAACTAGGTAGAATCTTAATCTACAGATCTAATAGTCTTTTGGCTTTTTTATAATTTAAAAACTACTGGTTTCTGAGAGCAAAGTATCAACTGAGTTATCAGTCACAGTTAATTCATTTAGATCGATATTTATTGGCGGTTCTTGAGAATAAAGTATCACCGAGCCACCAACCCCAGTAATATATAAATCACCTCATAAATCACCTTTGAGAGCAAAGCATCACCGAGCCATATACTTTCACTACTCACTCTCAATTCTACTGGTATGCAAACGGTCTTGATGAAATTCATCATATAGCTCATTCTACTGTAATTTATTTTAAAATAAACAAGAAAAATGACAATAAAATAAAATAATTTTACTAATCATGTGAAAATTTAACATAAACATACTAATATAACTATAGCAATAATAGGAGAATTTAATTTAAATAGGTATTCTTATAATAATATAATTTTTTAATAATATCAAAATCTATATATATATATATATATATATATATATATATATATATATATATATATATATACACACACACAGTTCAATTAGTAACTTACATGTGGAATGCATTCTTATGTGTAATCATGTTTGACCTCAACTTGTCGACTCAATTAGAAGCACGGCTAAAAAAAATAAATAAATAAGAGAAAATTAAAAATAGAATTTCTATAAATTCTAGATTTTTAAGGAAAAGTCCAATTAAAATATGACTCTATTAAAATAGACCCGATGTTACATTTTATGAGAAATCTATCAAAAATTCGGCAGAATTTTCTCTATAAAATGGACATTTATCTATAAAAGTAGAGTCAACTTTATACAGAAAAACACTTTAAATAACCGCAACAACTCTAAATCTCGGGTTTGTGCCCCTAAACTATACTTTATTCCCAACCAAGAACCAATTTCACAAATCATAATATAAATCAATGAAATTCTATTTAAATACCAAAATTAATTTATTGACGCAATAAAAGCATAAAAGACATTTATTTACAAAATAATTAATAAAATTCATATCAAAATCAAATTATGCTATAAAGGTCCTTATTCAAATTTTTGAAATTAAATAACATTTAATTATCGAAAATTAATTAAATTATTCAATTATATAATTAAGCAACCAAAAACTCATTTAAATCATAAAAATTATAAATACTATTTTATTCGGATAATATTTCGATAATTACTTATAATTTGCTAAAAATAGGAATAAATTCATAAAAATTATTTTAATATTATTTATTACTCAAAAATTATCCAAAACATCATAATTCACCATAATTTCAATTAAAACATAAAATTTACCAATTTATACTAATTTTCTCAAAAATTCATTTTTGACATAAATATTCAAAAATTTGTAATAAAAATTCAATACATAATTTTAATAAACTTCCTTAACGAAACTTTTTAAAATAAATAGTATAATTTATTAAAAATATAAAAAAATTTCAACTAAAAAATAGTGTCGTAAACAATAATCCAAGACCCTGGAAATTCAAAAAATTCCTAAAAATTCACAAAAATAATTTTTGAAAACCTTACAATACATACAATAATCAGTCATAAGTAACCAACATCAAATAAAATCAAATTAAGCTTCAATTTCATAATTTAATAAAAATACTTAAATTTAAATTTTGTGAAATTGAAATTGTTATCAGTTAAATTTTTCAAAATTGATCAAAGATTATCGAAGACCGGATCGAGAGCTTCGATTCAGCCCAAGAATGGCCGACAAGTTTACTGGAAAAGTTGCCGGTTCCAATTCCCATCACCATTTGAAACGAAGGAAGGAGGAGAAGAGGTGGTTCCGGTGACTGTTGCAATTTTTGGCGGTGGCGAGGGTGTCCTCCAGTGGCGGTGCGACAGTTTGGAGCAGTGATCGGTGACGATGGCAACGAACGGCGATGGTGGCAGTGCTACTTGCTATCGCGCGGAGAGGAAGAAAGAAAAGAAAAGAAAGAAAGGAAAAAGGGAAGAAGAAAAAAAATCTCATATATAAGCATAAAAGATTTAATAATATAATATATTAAACAACAATGTTATTTCTAATTATTTTTAATCACCAAATATAATAAAATTGTGTTTAAATACTTCAAATAAATACTAAAATTAAATTAATAATATTAAAATAATATTTAACCCCAAAAATTAAATTAAATTCTACTAAAATTAAATATCATAATTTAATATAATAATAATATAAAAAAATTAATTATTAATACTGTATATTTTAATTTTTAATTTTTTAATTTTTTAATTTAATCCATAAAAATTTATATCTTTACGGATGGTTCAAGGAAGCGCGGCTCTTAGAGTTGCAATCTGACCTTGACTGATATGATTTAATAATAATGGTAGGCTCACTTCTGCCAAGCTTTTTATGCATTTTTAATCTTTTTATTTGCATGAATATTTTCTTTTGCAAATAAAATAATGGTGTTGTCTGTAGATACCATGAGATATTATACAGTAATTTTGAACTTAGACAAATTAATAAAAATAAAAATATTTAATATTTAATTAAAATTATATAATAATTTTGAACTATAAATTAATAAAAATTTAGTAAATGATAAAAATTAAAAATTTATATTACATAAGTAAATTTTAAATAATTTAATATTTATTAATTTAACCTTTTAAATTATTAAAAATTAAAATCATTATAAAATTTCTCCCAGTCGGCCATCAGACCACTGTCTCTCATCAATAATTATATACTTGCACGCATATATATATATATATATATATATATATTATCCAATTGTTTTCAATTTCTGTGTTCACTACTCGTCCAATTTGGTTGGCTTTGCTTTGTGTAGAAATTACGAATATAATTGACCAAAAACATTAAATCTTTTTAATCATATAATGTTCCTCATTGTTTGCTAGAATTGTAGGCACCATTGCTGCCCATTCATTAGACTTTTCAGACATGCTTGTGATTTGTGAAAACCATACAAAGCAATCAATGTTATAATTCACGAGTTAGGATGATGTAAGAGCATACTAGTCAATTTCTTTTCTTTTTTTCCCCCTTTTGTTTCATACTTTTACATTTGCTAAAGGGTACATTACCATTGAAATCATTTTTCTATTTAGGGCATTGTTGTTTTCAAAATTTCAACCAATATATATATAGTTTTGTATCAGGTAAGTAATTATTTTTCTCTGAGATGCACAGTTTAAATCTGCTATTTTTTATCCGTTAACATTTAAATAATATAACTTTTCAATTTACTAAAAAAAATGAAATGTGATAATTCTCTAGTGATTAATTTTTATTTTAAATTTATATATTTAATAAATATGTTGAAGTTCCAATACCATTTTATTTAAGTATATTACTCTTATTATCATTATTTTTGTATAACATTTTATTTAAGTTAAACCATGTTGAAGTTCCCTATTTTGGCAGGATATTTATAGGTTTTCTTAAAATAGTGCCATTTATTTGTCAAATACTAGTGCAAATTTTTTTTGGCCGTATTTTCAATTTTTTAGTTATCTAATAGTGACGTTTAATTTTAAATACTAATGCAAATTATTTTTTTATTAAATATTAGTGGTATTTTTTTCAAATTAATACGATGTTTGATTCATTATGAGTTGTGATCTTATCAACAATATTAAATAAGCATTATCTTATAGAATGTTTCACACTTGATAAAATAAAAAATATTAATGGGGGTATTTTAGTAATAAAATGGTAAAAGTATACAAAATAACTATAATTAACTAATTTTCCTTAATTTGTGGGGGTAGAAGCAACTTTGCCAAATATTATGTGACGGGAGAGTAAAAAAAGTTAATGTTGAAAAAGCAATTGTATAATTGCTTAAGTAGAATATCTATTTATATTATAATAAATTATAATTCTATTAACATTTAATATTGGATTCAAAGTAGTACTATTACTATATACATAAAATAAAAAAATATATTTTTAAAATTTAGAGCATGAAAATCATTAAATCCATATAATTAGATATGTAAAGAATACGATTAAATAATAGTGCATATTAGAGCATAAAATGGACAAAACTAATGAATAATATCCAACAATACTAAGATAGAAAATGAGTAACATAAATTATTGATAAAATGTCTAGAGATACCATAAACAATATATAATCCTTTTTAGTAGAAAAATTATAATTTTTAAAGGAATTTCAAATAAATATTGTCGATTCCAAAGAAAATAAAAAAAAAGAGTTTGGTTCATTTGATAGAGGTTTCTACTCAAACAGTAAAATTATAGGTATTTGATAAAATTCTCAAATCAACAAGTTGTTTTTATCCAAAATAGTTACGAATTTAATTAATTCTATTTTGAAATTTTTTTATCAACTGATAGTTGATTTGAATTTATTTTTTATTTAGATTGTATTATCTATATAAAAAAATCAATAAAGAATAATTGTTAAAATTAAATGTATATAATTAATTTTTATAATTCATAATAAAATAAATATTATTTCTTTTTAAAATAATAAAAGTATTACTCATTTGTTTAACAATTCAATATAACAAGCTTAATTTATTTTAATTTCAATAAACTTTTTATTTAAAGAATTAAACATTATTCTTTCAATATTTTTATAATTAATATTTTTTTTCTCTTGTAAAAATAATTTCATACACAATATATTATGACAACAGCATGTATTTTTAAACTTCATGTTCTCTATTCCGAAACATGTAATGACTGTCACTTTATAAACAGTTTTTAAATATTTATAATATTAAATTTCTCTTCTTTTTTTTGAGTAATTATATATTAGCTTTTTAATAATTTTAAATTTTAGTATTACGATCTGATAAACTGGTTTCCTCGAGCTCTATTTCAATGGAAGACATGATGAGTTGTAGACGACTTATTAGGTTGATATGCAAGACAATAAACAAAAGAATGGGATCTCGGCAGTCCCACTCTGATGCTAAAGTCAGCAAAGAGATGATTGGATAATTGTGAAATAGCTAAATGGTGACTGAATTGGTTACCTTGTGGATTGAGTTTCGGCTTAGTGGGAGTTATGCATGATAATTATGGAGAGGTGGACGACATATATGCATAGGTAATTATGGAGAGGTGGACGACATATATGCATAGGTTTTAAGGCTGTAGGTCATTTTATATGTGGAGGTATGCATGCCTAGTATTCAGTTGACTCAATATGTGATTAGGGCTTTTACCCTAGTTTTTAGGAGTTTAATTTTGACTTTGTTATCACTATCTATTAAAAAATTCTTTGTGCTATTTTTAAATTATGATTATAATTTATTATTTAAATAATAAAAATTAATTAAATTAATTAAAAGTATTTTTTTCGACCTTGCTATGCTATTTATTTAGTTTATATTAGTTTAAATAAAACTTCATGTAATTAGAATAAAAAAAATATAATTTAGTTTAAATAAAGACTGAATATACTATATAGTTTCAAATTAAAAGCATAATTTGAAAACTTTATGCGTAAGTAAAAATGATATTCTTAAATAAAAATTCAACTTACAATGAGAACTTAAAATCTATTAAAGGAAATACATCTTAACTTAAAACCAACATATTTGCAAAAGGTCACAAACCATGTAAAAATAAAGAAAACAAGGGAAAAATTATTGCACCATATCACTTCAATTATATTAACAAGCCACATTAAAATCCATTCATTATGAAATTGATTATGGCACAACAATTTTAGCTAAAATGAGAAGAACTACTAAAGAACGTGTGCATCTAATTTTTGAAGGTATGACTAACAACATTTGTGCTTCTCTATGTACTTCTCTGCTTGGGGAACCAAACTCAATGACCACCAAGGTGAGTTCTCTAAGCTTTAAATTGAAGGTTCTCTTAAACAACCAATATAGACTGTGCAAGAAAGGTTGCAATACCTGGATGAATATGGATCACAAACAGGCTAAATAGCCTCTTTGTCCTAGGATCTCTCCACATTGCATCTGTATATGACATGGAGCCATTCTTTGCATTATAGCTATGCAACCATATGTGTGCTTCATGCATTGCATTTTACTTTGATGATCTTGATGCTCTATTGTGACCTAGACTTTTGTGTGAACTTTGATGTGGTGATGATCTGATCAAGTGTGAACTTACTTATGAAACCTGCTTGAAATTTCTTTAAGGAACTTAAACAACAATCAATAAACACAGATAAACAAAGGTGGCTAATAGGCCTACCTTCTTTTATTCAAACTTAAAAGGAACAAACCTTTAGGCCTATCTATAGGAAAACTCATTAAAATAGTCATAGTTCAACTTTATATCACTTAGTAGAGTGGGAGTTCTCTTTAAATGGCCATGATGACGACCTTACTTTGTAGCTTTCATTTTTTTATCATTTCCCACATAATGGGAACATGCTCTTTAATGCTCCTTCTATGTAGTCTTCCATCTACACTTAATTACCAGTAGGTGTTCTTTTTAAATTCCAAGGAATTCTCAGGTTACCTTCCTCAAATATGTTCTTTTTCATATCCTCCAAAGGTTTTATAACCCATGGATTATAATCTCTAAATTTTAAGGGAGATTTCTTTAGAACTTCCATTTGAATCTCTTCCTGGTTCTTATACTCCTTAAAATCTCCTTCGAAAATGACTTCTGCACCATTTACTTCCAAGTTCTCTTTCTCAAACCTATTATACAGTTGTTGCATCTAAGCTCTAAAAATGGCAGTTGTAGCTACTGCCAATTGTTCTTGGTTGTACTCAATCATCTAAGAGCTCAATAATAGGCTCATGTGCCATCAGCCTATAAGGCATGATATTAATTGGATTAACAAGGGCTTTAGCTTGTTTTTGGATATACTCACTTCTTGACATGTGGATAGATTTTTGTTCCCCATTTTTCTTCTTTCTCAGAAACTGGATAGGTTCAAATGCTACATCATAGTATCTAGCCTCCACTGCATCTAAATGAGTACCAAAAGAATATGGATTAGCCCAAGCAACTTCTACATCATCACCTTTCCAAAACAAAATAAATTGATAAAGAGAGGAAGGGACATAACCATTGGCATGTATCCAATCCTTTCCTAATAAAACATTATAGCTAATAAAGGAATTCATAATAAAAAAATGTAGTAAAAGATGTCTTGAATTCATAATAAAAAATGCAGTAAAAGATGTCTTACTTTCCACAGTAAGTTCCGTTGGTAGTACTCCAAGAACCCTAGTTACCTCTCTAGTAAAAGTTGACACTGTGATATCTATAGGAATTAAATCCTCCTTAGTCCTTCTTAATGTAGCCAACATTTTGGAAGGAACCACATTTACTGTTGACCCATCATCAATAAGCACCTAAGAAATTGGCTTTCCATTCAAATGAGCTTTAATGTAGAGAGGCTTGATGTGCCTTGTCATCTATACTGAGGGTTTCTCTAGTACCACCATTTTTGGTCCACTACCTTTTAAAGCCTGAATGGTGACTCCACCAAGAGCATCATTCTCTACTATATCTTTTGCTTTCAAAGGTTCTTTAGATATAGGGACTTCTCATTGAATTCCTATCACATCATCTTCTACTTCATTAGCCTTGAAAATAAGAGGCAAAATAACAGAGGCAGTATCACAGTTCAAAGTTATAGAAATACTACCAATTAGAAAACTAGTTAATTTTATAGAACTTATTTCTTTAGAGCTTACAACAAACTTATTCTCATCCATTGCATATGTCATATGCTTTTCTTCCTCCTCAATATCTTCATCCTTAGTCGCCTTTCTTCTGAACTTAGACTTTTGTAAAAAAAAGCTTCAATTCTTCAATTCTCCTCTCTAAAGCTCTCTGCCTTTGAAGTCTCCTTTTTTGTGTCCTTACGAGAGGTTAAAGAAACTTCTTATGTTAAACTTTATGCCATTGGTTCCTTAGAGTAACTTTTGGAGGAACCACAAATCTGTGTTGAAAATGCTTCTTTAGAATTGCTTGAAATTTACCGAAACCCTCTTGGTTTGAGGAATCCTTTACTCCATCAAATGTTTCTGATTTCCTCACCCATACATTCTTAAATAGTGGCTTTTCTTTCCTCTTCATCTCCTTCCATATTTTTCTTTTATAATTAATAAAAGAACGTAGATCAAAGGTTGTTATGTTAATAGTGGCCACTAGGGAAAATGATCTTTATCCACCAACATGGTTTCCTTCTTCTCATAGAGCTTTAGAATTCCTTTACTAATCCTATCCTACACCATATTTTTAAAAGCCCAATAGTTATTAGTTGAATGGTTGTGGGAATCATGGTACTTACAGTACTCTCTGCCCATTAGTTCTTCTTTTGTTGGAGTTTTGTAATTCTCAAAAAAGGTGATAAACTTCTCTTTCACTAGGAAATCAAAAATCTCTTCAGTTTTGGACACCTTAAATGTGTACAATGGTTAGGCACTTATGGCACAAGCTTTCTTCCACATATCAAGTGTCTTCCTTTTAAGCATTGGGCAAACACAAGAACCCAAAGTAGTAAGATCTGCTACAACAACCTTATGGTTATGAACCTTTTGACAATAAGTCCCCATAGTAGCCTTTCTTCTCCGGTTTTCCTCTCTAAGAAGTTCCTTATATTCGGCTACCTTTGCAGACAGTTTATAGAAGCCCCTGAACTCCATTCCTTGAAACTTCTTCCTGAGTTCGATGTCCAAGCCTCTCTGTGCCATCTTCACATATTCAATCTCTAGCAGGAAGATCTTATAGCAGTTCCTTATCTTTTTTAACTGAGCAATAAAGGAATCTGCATTCTCCCTAAGTCTTTATGTCATTCTTGACAATTCTGCTACACAGACTTCAAGCTCCATCTTGAAAAACTAATTGTGGACTGCTCTTTCCATTTCTTGTTATGTAGACGCAGAATTCCTTGGCAAATTTGCATACTAAGTAAAAGGAAAACCAGTTAGTGAATTAGGGAATAATCTTAATTTAAAATTATAAAAATTCTCTTAATTTGCTAATTCACCACACTATATGGTGAACTTAGCAACATGCTCTAGAGTAGACTGTCATTCTTCACCAGAAAATAAAGAGAACTCTGGGATCTTATAACCTCTAGGGTAGGGATTATCACAATCTATTACATAAGGATAGGGCTTGTGAAACTCAAGTCAATCAATCTGCCTTAAGCTAGGACCATACAATTCTTGCACCACCTTTCTTATTGCATCCAAATCAATTAGAACTTGATTCCTGGAATATATGGTTGGGGGAACTGTTGGATTCCTTTCGCTCCTCCTAATGCTATACCCCTCGAGCCTCCCTTTGATGTTAAAGAAATCTCTTCCCATTTGTGTGGAGGTGTGTATTTTTCTTTCTCTTCTAGATTCACTTGCATTAGGGGGTGAGAATCACCTGCCTCCTGTGATGATGGTCCAGAGGATTACCCCCAAGTTCCTCAAGTTGTTTGTTGGCCTTTTAGGGAGCCAGAACACTTGTACTCTTACAACTTTGTTAGACTACATTAGTAGTCTGTTAAAGATGATGATTAAGCTTTTGAGAAGTACTTTCTGACTTCCCTCTAAAGTTTTTACCATAAATTCTAAGAACTTAGATTGTGACTCCTTTTGAGACTCTACAAATTGAGATTATATCTTTAGGAACTTGTTTTGTATCTCTTTATACTCTTGATGAAAACTCTTAAGAAGTTTTTTGGAATCACTTGAAAGTTCTATTTTAAAAGTTTCCCTAACAACAGGACCTGTTGGTATTTGAGCATTTTCTGTCACTTGCACTTGCTATTGCTTTTGAATCTGTTTCCCAAAGTTCTCCACTATATGAGGAACAAAAACTTTTGGCCCTACTGTAATAGGTGCCTCCTCCCTTTCTTGAGACCCGACATTGTCTTTCTCAATAAAACTTCTAGTTCGTGGCATTTTCACTAGTGTTCCACCAAGCGTGTCAAAATCTGTTTGTCTCTGGCCCTTTTTTTCTGTGATTTTGTGAGCGTGACAGGTGTGTTAGGTACACCAACCAGGAACCTCTGACTTCTAAGAGATGATTGTATGTAGTTTAAGGAACCTAAAACTATTGGGTTTTTAAAGAAGTTGTACGTAATTAATTACCTTTAATACTGAAAATGCTTGGAAATTAAAATAAAAATGGAATGAAAATATTTAGGAACTTGAAAGCAGGAAAAGAAAACTTAGAGACTCCATTGATATGAACAAGGAATGGAAATTAAGCAAGAGTTTGGTTGATCAAAAGTAAAAAGTCTAAACAAACACTAAAATGAAAATTAAAAATGAAGGAAAAAAGCTTGAAGATTGTTGTTCGTTGTTCAAGTTGATGTTGTTGAGTCTGTGTGTCCGTTCTTCATTCTAGAGAACCTCTTTTATCTATTCTTATCTACTAGTAACTGCTCTTTTCCATGTTCCCCACTTCCTGTTGAATTCTATCTCTTTAAAAACTGTCTAATTAATTAATTAATTAATTTGGGTAATGGACTCTGTCAAAACTTTGGATTTGGTGCAAACATTATGATATTAAAGTTTCCATCTCTTAAAACAGACTAAGCTCATGTTCTCAACGCACTAAACTCTCCATTTTTGCAGGACTTGAAACCACAAACTGTAGAAATGAAGAATTTTTTTTTTTTTTTTAAAAAAAAAAGAAACAGAGTGAAAGCAGAACTAACCACTTGATGCAGCAGTGAATATCTTATATTTTGATCATCCATATAATTTGAAAACCATAAACCTTGTTCATACCGTCGAAGAAACATGATTTGTTCAACAAGCATATAGTGCACCAAGAAGAATAAAAAAGAAAAAGAACGAGGCAGAGTTCGAGCAGATGTTGTTGCATTTCAACTATAAAAGAAGAAGAAAAGAAAACATCTGACAGGCATTAAGCTTAACCTTTCATTGGAATTCTTGAAAAAAAAAAAAGGATCTAAACTTCATATACAAAAGACCATTAGAGTTGTTAAAAGGAAGGGATTTTTATGCTAACCTTTGAATGACATGATTTGGCAGAAGGTTGTCAGCCATTTTTCTTCTTCTATTTTTAATATCTACCAATAAGCTTTTGCCTATGCTTCTTTTGCCTTTTAAAACAGCAGAAGATTGTCAACTGATTGGTTATCTGTTGGGTATATCGGTCAGTTTTCTTCTTTGACTGATTGGTTATCTTATGTTCTTAAACGGAAGAGCATAGAAGATTGTCAACTGGCAGCAATGATTTGTTGGGGAGTTTGGAGAAATAGGAACGAGATAGAATGGAACAACAAACTTGGCAATCCTCATCAAGTGGTTAACTAGGTTAGCCATTATTTATTTCAGTGGCGGCATGTTCGAAAGTCGGTCTTTTTTTCAGATGATTCTAACTCAATTGAGGTGCAAGGGAATACTTGTTGGTCTCGTCCTGATGCGGGCTGGGAAAAATGTAATGTTGATGCTGCTCTGCTTCGACATCTGAATAAGATCTGTTATATGATCGGCAGATAGTGAGTTTGTTGCTGCACAATCGATTCCCATGGCTGGTTGCTTCACTGTTCGAGAGTCGGAAGCTTTTGGTGTCAAGGAGGCGCTCAGCTTGGTTAAGCTTCGTCAGTTTGAGAAGGTCATTATTGAAATGGATTCGCTTGGAGTTTATTGAGCTTTATCTGATATATTAATGAGTCCGAATGGTTTTGGAGTAATTATCTCTGATTGTCTCCATCTAGTTAGTAGGTTTAAAGAAGTGAAATTCTCTTTTGTTTGTCGATCCGCGAATTCTACTTCCCATTGTCTTGGAAGGGTGGGGAGTTCTATGTCAGTTCCTGGAGAGTGGAGTTATAATCCACCTCTTTGGTTATGCAATGTGTTAAGTTCTGATTTTTCTCATTAATGAAGTTTCCTATTTTCCTTAACCCAAAAAAAAAAAAACAGCAGAAGGTATATGTTTATTTTATTTTTTCTTCACAGATCAATAAACACAAATTCTCTTACATTTCAATTAAATTTCTTATTTGTAAACTAATAGCTCATGTAATCACATGTTATTTAAAATTCTTATATTTAAAATTTTAAATTGCAAATCAAATTCTTACATTCAAATACACTCTAAATATATTTATGTTTAGATTTAGAATTTTGAAACGATTAAATAAATAAGTTGTCTTTTAATTAACCATCTTTGGATTGACTATATTTATGTTTCGACACGACGATTTGTAACCTTTTAATTTAAAATTAATTGCTAGCCTTCAAGGACACCGCTTGGCTCTTTCCTAATCATTTTGTAGCATCTCTATCCTAGTCACTTTCAGCTTCTAGAGGTCTATCTTCTGGAGCTTTTGAACGAAAACAAATTATTCAACGCTTTCCTGTGGACTAAACATTTGATTTCCTCCTTGAGATGCCAACAATCTTCAGTATCGTGCCCCCTGTCTCCGTGAAATTTACAATATCTCAACTTGTCTCTTCTTCTAGCTAAATGGATGCTCATCTGCTCTGTGAAATGTAGTGTTGTGAACACTATATGACAATAGGTCAACCTCTTTTTTTTTTTTTTTTTTTTTTCTGTACTTCTTCTTCTTTCATCATTTCGAAGTCTCTTCTTGGAAAATCTCCGCGTCCGTCTCATTGCTCTCCATACCTCCTCCAACCTTATAAACTTTTATGCCCTACTCATAGCTCATTAAAGCTTTTAAGAGGGTGTAGAAGCAGAAAATCTATAAGCTTACAACTTGAAATTCTGTATATCTAAGGATATTCATAACAAGGAAGATTTCATGAATGGATCCTGCCATTATTTTAGAAGAGCTTTTGTAGCAACAATAATTGTTAAACCAACTTTTAAGCCTTAAAAAATGTCTAATGGACAATGCAACCTCCGCCTGGCAAATGGTAATTCAATCCATCTCAATTTTTTACCATATGTATCAAAAGCTCAGAGCATGCAATCTCCCTGAAATTTCCCCTCCATGTGTTTTTGAAAATCTAGGTGGTGCTGCAAGAATCCTCAATTCAGATCTTGAAAATTTGCTGTGTAAGCCAGGTTTCGTCAGCTAATCAACCAATCAGTATAATATTAGCAGTGAAAGCAAATAATATATTGGACATGATTTTAACACAGCATGGACTAGAGTCGATATCATTTCAATATTAGGAAAGGGGCATTTTAACACTTATATCAACAGCATGCATCAAAACAGTTATGTCTACCACTTGCAGAGACATTTGTAAGTTGGACACTATATACAAAGACCAGTTGGACACTATCAACGTCACATAATTATTTCTGATGATTTGCTCCACAGTAAGATGGTCCTTATTAGGCAGATGACATGTTCAACCCTTGTGGCTCTCTTCAGTTTTCTGCAAAAGAGAATAATTATGCAAATGAAACAGAAATGGACAATCTAAAATAGAAACAGAAAGCTGCTGCAGTTTTCTGACATGGGCAACAAATTTCAAGGCTGGTCAAAGTTTTTCCCCTGCAGCAGATTCTATCAACTTCTACAAACATTATATGATCGCTACACTCCACAATCCATACATTGAACAAATTAATAATAAAAACTTATTCCATCCAACAAAAATATATAATAGAGCGAATGAGGCTCTCAATCTCATGTTAAAGCAGAGCGAATTGTCGAGTGCAAATACCATATAATAATAGAATCACAATCTAAAATCAGAAACTTTTTCCTGCAATTCAATCCAAGATACCTAAACAAAATGGCCAGTGAGGCCAAAAAAAAAAAAAAAAAAAGGCGCGTATTTATGTTTTTTGAAGTTCATTTAAAAATAAAAAAGTGTTCACAATTGATAAAAGCCAAATATAAAAGTAGATGATTATGCGCTTACTGAAATGCATTTGCAAAAGCCTTAAGAGGAAAAAGCATCCCGATAATTTAAATTTAGCAAACTGTTTGCACATATTTCACACAAAAAGGAGGATAACAAGAAAGAAAGTAGCAGATTACAGTAGCCCAAGGTGTTGCAGTGCAACATGACCTGAATGATGGTAATCTAGTCATTTTACCATACTAGCCTCAACATTGCCATCAACATTGATTTTCAAAACAGTAAAAGATGCATAACTACTTTTCAACTCCCCCTCCCATCCCCAACCAAAAGAGAGAACCAAGAAAACAAGTCTTACTTCTTACGCCATGCCTGTTTTTCGCATTCAAGCATTTTGTTCCTTTTTTTTTTTTTCCCTAAATCCTTCTACGGTGTTCATATGAACAACCCCTGTACATTTTGACTGATACCACACATTCACACTAATTGTAATTTGACTTCTGCAACAAAGAAAATTTATAATATATAATCACCACCCCAAAGACTAACAAATAAACATGTAATTGGATATAGACAACCTGAAGCCTATGCGTTTGTTTTCCAATACAGAAGGCAGGTTGCCGTAGAATAATACAAGTTCAAGTCGGACACATGCTCTAGCTCTTTATGGGGCAGATTCTCAGTTGGAGAGAGAAACACTAAAAGCGTCAAAAAGTTCTAAAACTGCAACACCAAAATTGCACCGTCCCGAATGACATGAAACATAATTCACGACACCTGGGACGCGATTCACCCTAAAATTAGACAAATAACAACACAAAGTTCTTCAATTAATTTTGAAGTTGGAAGGCTCAAAGTTGACAACTTAAAAAAAAAAAAAAAAAAGAAGTCCACATGGATAATTTTACCCACTACAAATCCATCCGAAAACAACATAACAGCTCATGAATACAGAGTGTAAGCTAGATGTTAACCACAGTATAATGCAAAATGAAGATAAAATTAGAACTGGGAATAGTACCTTCTCAGCATTCTCCTTGTATTTCTCAGCCTTTTCCTTTTCAGCCTTCTGCTTCATCTTCTCCAACCTCTCCCTCTCCATTTTCTTCATTCAGATCATCATCATCAACATCAGATACTACCAATTTCATTATAATAACCACAAATCTATATTAATCTGCCCTAATATTAAAAATGGACAAATTAAACAACAAAAGGTAAAATCAATCATCTTCTAATCAGTTCCTAAACAGACTCGTAAAAAAAAAAAAAGGAACCTGGATGTAGACGTTCTCAGCGGCGCGTTCCTCTTCGCTGAGAATACGGCCCGTGCTGTCGCTGAAGTAGCGAGTTGTTGCCCCACGAGTTGAGAACATCGAGCGACTAATACCACCGAGTCGGCTCACTTGGAACCTTGTTGCCATTTCTTGGAGTTCCGAAAACGAGTTAGATCGTTCTTTGCTGACACGAAATATATATATAGAAGCAAGTTTGGATTAGATTCGGGTCGGGTCGTAGTTTTATGAAGGGTCGAGGTTTACACGTGGAAACAAAAACCAGGGAGAGGATTCTAGGGGCTAGTGCGGATTAGCACCAGCTGATTAGCTTGAAGAGTAAAGACTCATATAGTAAATTATTTAAATTTAAGTAAAACCCATTCTTCGGCCTTGTACTTTTGTTTTTTGGTCATTTTGTTTTTATATATTTGTTTTAGTACGTTAAATTAATAAATCTTTATTTTGAATACATATTCAATTATTTTATTAAAATGTCAAATTATAAGACATATAACGAAATTTTTTATATTTTTTGTTATATTTATGATTTAATTTTTAATTAACTAGATTTTTATATTTTTTAATTAATTTAATTTGATATTAATTAGATTTTTTTATTTTTACAAAAATTCTACAGATTAAAATTATTAAAAATTCAAATAATTTACATATTTTTTATTTTTTATCTAATTTAGATATTATTCATTTAATATAATTTAAATTAGAAACTATTTAATAAATTAAATAGATCAGAGAATTTATGTCTGAACTATATCAACTATTATAAATTTAGGATTACATCAACTATAAAATATTTAATTAATGACAAATACTATTTTGGTTAAAATAAATTTCTTAATTAATAAAATTTTGTGTTTATATTATAAAAATTTAGAATTTAAATTGATTATGCATAAAAACATTATATTAGGTGTAAAATATGTAATTATTATTTTAGCAAAATCACAGACTGTCAATAGACATATATAATTTTTTTAAAAAATTCAAATGGCACCTAAATTTTAAGCTAGCTAAAAAAAAAGGATCACAATGACCAATAACAATCCATTTTACAAAAATAATTTGTGCATTTTACCCGCGTCATATGCAGGTATATATTAAACTGGAAAAATTGTCCGCACAGGATAACATAATTATATAAATAAAATTATTAAAAAGTATACATGTAATTATTATCTCTACTTAATATTTTTCCAGTTAAATTGTCTAAGAAAAAATAATAAATTGATCCAAGATGAAAATAATGCTAATTTTTCTTGGTATCTCCATCATCACGTCCATAAAAGAAAAAAATATATAAAATACTTTAAAATTATAATTATTTATAAAATAATAATTAATTATATTATTTTTAGAAAAAAATACCCAATGCAGGGTTTTTCGACTGGTAATTCTTCTGGAAATAAATCAATTCGCAATTGACTAAAGTTCAACTACTCGTGATGTTTTACTTGTTTTGTCAATGTGTCCACCGCTGCTTTCTATAATCAAGTGATCTTTTTACTTGATCTTGTCAATATTTTGTTTTGTCGAACCTGTAGAAAGGAGTTTCATTTTTACATGATTAATCAGAGTATCAGTTTTTTCTTCTTTGAAAATATGGATGAGCTTAAAAGAAAGATTATATGGATTATCAATATTGTTGCTTATAATAACTTGAAAGATCCGTTCAACACAAAAAATCTAAGACATCATTGGAGGCATCGATAATATATCCTTATATCTATTGGCCAAGGTTGTTGGCAAATCTATCAAGTCAGTTGATAATTGCCCAATATCAGAAAAGTTGTAGTTCCAGTATCATCCTCGACAATGGTGTTCAGCTTATACATACTTTATAGCAATGTGTATAAAGTAAATTCTTTTTGGTAATATGAATAAACAATATTCAGATTAGCTGATATATGAAACTTGATATATAATAAATTCTTCCCTCCTCCAACATCTATATAAAATGATCTATGCACTACTTTAGAATTGTTTCTTGTATTGTGACAATCTATAAAAAATTAATTAATATTAAGCTATAAAATAAAAATAAGAATAAAAAAACGATATGATTACCTTTCCATCTAGCATAAAAAATTAAAGATTATAAATCTCATTAGAGCTGTTGATATTGATGAATTCTAATATTCTTACAATTCTGACCTTGATTCGAATGTTTTTCATTGCATTGTTAATTTCAACAAGCAATGTGTATGACATTGTTTTCTAATCAAGTTGGTAAATAATTACAAAAAATAAATATCTTAGGATAAAAAAAATGATCATCTTCAAAAATTATATTTCAATATATAAAATTATTACATAAAGTAATATTATAAAAAAATTCTTGAATAAATAATATTTCTTGTAAATTTTGTATATTCAAAATCACTGTCACCTTTTGTTTTATATATTAATATTTTTATTTCTTTTTATGAAGTAACTCTAGAAAGTGCAACATATAATTGACCATGTGAGAAAATATTATCATGTAAATATAACCCAATTTGTTATAATATTTGTCCTTAACTTTTATTTATTGTCATACAATAATAAACCCTTATTGAAAAATTGTCTTCTTTTAAATATAAATAGCCACTTATTATCATGATAAGAAAGAACAATGCAAGGTATAAACACTTTTTCATCACAATGAGATCCATTTATAATAAATGATTCAATAACTTTTGAACCTAATTCAGTTATCATTAATCATGTTCCGTTACATAATCCAATGCTTGGATTAATATTGTGAAGTATCATTAATTGTTTGATGCTTTACATATTGAATATGAACTATAATAAAAATTTTCCTCTTCACAAATCAACTTCAACATTTCTTGATTAATAATATCAACTATTTCATTAGTAGGAGTAATGATTGTTCTATTTTTTACATATGAATAATCACTATATTTATTTATAAAGTCAGGACATATTTCATTTATTATTTTTTTAACTGGATTATCTCTTGTTTTTACAAGCAAGCGATCAAGAATTTCACAAAAATAATCAACTTCTCCATTATTTTCAACTTTAGTACCTGGATTTGTACCATCACCAATAGTTCATTCAGAAAAGTTATTCGATTCAATTCCTTCATTAATTAGCTGGGTTATATATATATATATATATATATATATATATATATATATATATGAGTCTCAAGTTTATTGTTAATTTATAGACTTTGAATGATTTCCATAAAGAAGAATGTGTTATTGAAGCATTCATAATATCTTCTTTACTACCATGCACTATAACAGGTAAAATTTATCTAAAATCACCTCCAAACAAAACTGTTTTACCTCCAAAAGATTTGGTTTTTATACCAACATCTACATTACATAAAATGTCTCTAAAAAAACCTACTAACTGCATCAAAACAATATTAATGACTCATTGGAGCTTCGTCCCAAATTACTAAACATGTTTCTTCTATTAATTTAGCTAAATGGGTTCCTTTTTTAATTTCACATAAAGAATATTCATTTAAATTTAATGGTATTTTAAATTTAGAATATGCAATTCAACCTCCCGATAACAATAATGATGCAATACCGAATGAAGCAACAACTAAAACAATCCTATCCATTGATCTAAAATATGACACAATAGTTTTATATAAATATATTTTACATATTCCACCATAGTTATAAACAAATAATAACCCTCTTGTATTATAATTTACGGCGTCAACTACAACATCATATACTTTTCTTTGCTCGATGTTAAGTGACTATAATAACATTGTATGTTTTGGTTTTAATTTCTCAACATTGTAATTCAATTCTTCAATTAATAATCTATTATATGTATCATTATTTATAGAGTAATTTGGCTGAGGTAAATCAAAATTAGACAGTGAAGAAAAATTATGATTAAAAAAAATTTTCATGCTCCAGCAAAGCTCTTTTTCAAAAACTCATTTAAAATGGATTCAATTTGAACTCCTAATGAATCTTATATTTTATATTTAACATCATCAATAAAATTCTTCCAACAAAAATTTAAAAAGTTTTCTGGGATCACTAACTTCACAAAAAAGTATTAAAATAGTAAATAAATTATGTAACTGTGAAGAAAATACATGAAAAATTGATTCCTCTAATGCATGAAACCACTATAATAATCCATACGCATTGCATGCTGATTGAAATATAGAATGTAAAACTCCGAATATAATTCTAATATCCTCAAATGTTTTATGTCCTTTAACAATGTTCAAAAGATAATATAATTCATCTGAACTTGGATGTCAATACATTATTCGATCAATACAATATCCTTTCTTTCGTCTTGTCCACATCTTATCATAACTTTGCCAAACCCATTTTGTCGGAAATTTTGAATATGTTAAACCTCTAGCATCTTCATGCATAGCATTTGTTTTCATCCACTCAATGAATATAGTACAAGTAAAATTTGTATTATTTACAATATAATTTAAATTATTGGTAGAACGAAAAAAAAAATGATTCATAGTCTCAAAATGAATAGTTAATTTTTCAACTGTTGGTTCTTTATAATGTATTGAAAATTCAAATCAACATCAAATTGCCTCACATGGTGAAATATAACAACAATCTAAATATGTTTTTATCTCATGAATAATATTATTTTTAGAATTATAAAATTTTTCCACGTCTTTGTCATAAATATGAATAACCTTTCGTATCCAATCAGAGCCTTTACTAATATATTTAAATAAATATTTAACCTTTGTTGTTCGGCAACAGTACTTCACATATATATGAAATTTATAGTTACAAATTAATTTCACATTATGAGGAACAACAAATCTGTTATCAATTTTTCATTATTCTTAATTATAAATCTATAGTCTTTCCTATGTTTATACACTATATGACCATTGTAATCAATAAATGTTTCTATTTAATATTTTTTGGAAAAAACTTTGAACGCTTATTATTTTTCGTGCAGGAAGATGAAGGGTTGATTGAACCACATGGTTCATATATCATAAATTTAGAAAATAAGTTATATGCTTCAAGATCAGTTTCTATACAATGAAGTTAAACAAATATTATTGAATTTATATCTAAAGGTGTTTTAGGTTTAGTATCACCACTTAACCACACTAAAAAATGAACATGAGGTAGTCCTATTTTTTTGAAATTCTATTGTATATATCAATGCTATTGTTTCACCAAAGTGATTATTTTTCTTAATATCATCAATTAAATGTGTAAGTTTAACTTAAAAACACAACTAATAATATTTGGTCTATCTTCTGTTCTTTGACCACTGACATAATCTAGCATGCGTTGTATTTCTAGCCATAGTGGATTGCATCTGAACGTTATAAAAAAATCAAGATGACTATAAAATTTGCATATAGCCATATAACATCATGATAATATTCCATCATATATTGTGGACTACCATTATAGCTCGAGGGCAACATAGTTACAAAATATCAAAATCATTAAAATTTCTATACCATTATGAATAACATTTTTTATTCTAATATATTGTAATATCCCGAGTTTTTAAATATTTTTATACTGCATCGGGATATGCAGTGTTAATAATTTTTGTATATATATTTATGATATTTTATGAGTTTGTTGTTTGTTTAAAGCTAATTTTAATTATTTTATATTATTTTAAGTACTTTACGTAAAATTTTCCCGGAAATTGTATTTTCGGGGAAATTGACACGTAAATAATTTAATACTATTTATTTTGACTAGTTTTATGAATTTGCATGAACTCATATATAATTTTAAAGTACTAAAATAAATTGTATATATGTGTACTTATTTAAATTAATCAGAGCTTAATTAATTTCCTTAATTTTATTATTTAATTTTTGTATTAATTAATTAATTTTAAGTTTATAAATTACTAAACATATTAAAATATGTGTGTGGTGTATATTTAATGTGTGTGAAATTTTATATTATTATAATATATAGTGTGAATATATATATATATATATATACATATATACATAATTTTTTTAATCAAAAACAAAAACTTCCCTTTATTTACAGAATTACCACTCTTCTTCTCCAAATGCCCATCACCATATTTCTTCCATTTTCAGCCACTTTCAAGCTGGTTTTCTTACTATTACTATGCCCCTCAGCCTTCCTCCTCCACCTCCAGCCATTTCCACCACCTGAAACACTCTTTTCCGATGAGTTTTGGCCGGATTTTCATCAAGGAGCCAAAAATCAACTTAGCTCCGACCAAGCACTTTCCGGCCACCAAATTTGATTCCGTCAGTCTCTATCTTCTCCTTGAGCTCTGGTGAGTGTAATTCCAAGGTTTGTTTCACTTGATTTAGTCTAGAATTACTTAGGTTTCAATTTCTTCAAATCAGCCATTTTGGGTTTCAAATTTTTTTTAGCTTCAATTTGATTAATTCATGAAAACTTCCTTCACAAACTTTGTTCCTGGAAGATTAATCTACATGCTGTAATTTTTTTAGAATTTTTAGAATTTATTTTAATTTTTGTGAATTTTTGATTATTTTATTATTATTTTCTAATTTTCGAAAATTAATTAATTAAATTATGAAATTGTGTTTTATGGTGATTATAGGAGTTTAAATGAATTATAGAAATTTATTTGTAATTTTTGTGAATTTTTATGTATGTATTTGGAATTTATTAAGTTTATGTAATTTTGAAAAATAGGGTTAATTATGTGTTTAATTGAAATAAATTGGTAAATTGAGTATATTTATTGATATTATTGAATTATATGTTGAGAAATTAATTTTTGAGTAATTATATAATTTTTGGTGAATTTTTGAAAATTTATAGTGAATATATATATAGGGGTATTTTGGTAATTTTACATTAAATTGGCTAAAAATATAATTAAATTGGTTTTAATAATTATTTGAGCTATAAAAATGATTTCTGAAAATTTTTAGTATTTTTTAACTAATTAAAACTATTTTTCGTAAATTACTTTCAAATTATATATAATATACTATTTTTCTAAATAAATAAGTTTTTATTGATTTTTAGTATGTTTTAGGGTTAATTATGTAATTAGGATTTATAAAATGTATTTTTATTATATAAGGGCATTTTTGGTATTTTATAAATATTCTGTGAATTGTGAACCTCGGTCGGTGAATTGTAGTTTGGAGTCTGATCGAGGGATTTTGGTTGTAATTCTGTGTTTATTCCGAAGTGTATTTCTTTGCAAGACCGGCTCTACTCTTTGAGTAGAGAGATGTCCGTTTTACAGAGAAGGTTCTGCTGGATTTTT
This sequence comes from Mallotus nudiflorus, assembly GCA_947683625.1. NCBI lineage: Eukaryota > Viridiplantae > Streptophyta > Magnoliopsida > Malpighiales > Euphorbiaceae > Mallotus > Mallotus nudiflorus. The sequence goes on along the minus strand of CANTUR010000793.1, from coordinate 1,831,678 downwards.
GGTAGAATTCTCGTAAAACGTGATGTCCGGTCAAATTCCTATTCTAATTCTGTGTCTAAAATTCTAGATCGAGTCTTTAGAATTTTCGTTAACTTTATTCTGATTTCATGTTGTCATTTGTTTGTTTAGCTGCGCTGAGACCAAGGCCTAACGGATCAAGCCCGTCGAGTTTGTCTCGTGGAGCGCTAACATGTGAGTTATTAAACTCTATATATATGCACTGCATATAAGGTGCATTATTTAAAATTTTTCATTTTCATTGTATGTTTTAAAAATTATTTAAATTATAATATTTTTGGTATATCTAGGGTTGCATTTTTATATATATGCATATTAAATAATTATGCATGTTAGTTTGATATATGCACATTAAACAATTAGGTTTAGGTTTAATACATTTGAGTAATATATACATGTTTTAAAATGTACACTTAGACATAATTATTTTATTAAATGATTAGTATACCTTAGGTATAGTTTTAGTAGATTTTAGGTTTATTCTTAAATAATTGCATGTTAAATTATAAACCTACACTTAAATTATTTTTAAGTTTATTTTTGGTATATTTTTTATTTATTTCCAAATAAATAAATGTTTTATTATTAAATTAAACCTAGCACATTAGTGGTATATTTAGGGTTTATTTTTTATATATGCATGCTAGATAATTAGGTTTATTTTTAGTATATTTGTGAATATATGTTAAACACAAACACGTATTTAAATGAATATTTATACATAAATGTTCTATTAAATGATTTGTGTATTTAGAGTATATCTTTTGCATATTTAAATATATTTTTAAGATAATGCATGTTATATTATTATTACTCATTTAAATTGTTTTTAACTATATTAATGATTTATCTTTAGTTTATTTCATATTTTATTTGACATATATATATATATATATATATATATATATATATATATATATATATATATATATATATATATATATATATATGGTTGGTTTTACTATTATGAATATTGTTCTACATTAATTATTTTCCGAATGAATGATTTATTCGAAGTGAAGGATATCAATAGAACGTGTTTCATAGTGGGAAGCACTAGGACCGTGTACGTACCGGTACGATAGATAAGGATTGAGTGAGAGTTAAAATTGGATGATTATAATTGATTTAATTGATTTGACTAAGATTAATGGTATGTTAGATAGTGTGATTGCGGGGCCAATCACACTGACAGTCAGATTGCAGGAGCTCGGTCGACTTAGTGTCTTGGGGCTAGTCTACTGTCCATAGTGGAATGAATCTATTGGGTTGATTGAGATGTGAGGTGGTAGATAGTGTGACTGCTGGAGCTCGGTTGACCAAGTGTCTCGGGGCCAATCACACTGACAGCCAGACTGCTGGAGCTCGGTCGACTTAGTGTCTCGGGGCCAGTTTGCTGTCCAGATTGGAATAAGTGTTCTATTTGGAATCAAGTGAGCCTGTATGGCTAGAGTGATGATGGGATTGTTTGAGGTTGTTATTATTTAGGGTTCTATGGATCCTTCATGAATTTAATCAAACGTTTTCTACATGTAGTATATTTATAAAAACAGAGTTTGGCATTCGTGTGAAATGTGTGTATATACATATATATAAGAATGCCTGATTGTTATGGTTTAGTTTGCATGTATATGTAGTATAATAATTCACTCAGTGAGGTCTGACCCCCCTCAATTATTTTTTCAGGAGATCCCATATCATCAGACCTTAGTTGTAGAGTTCTTCGTTGGTGTTCTTCAGTCCCGGCTATTTTATGCAAATGTATATTCTGAACTTTGAATTGTATTCTAAAAACTGCAATAGTAGTGTTATAATTTTTGGAAGTGTATTATTTTGTTTGGATATTAAATACTCTGAGAATTTGTATTTGAACATTGTACGAATATATATTCATTTATAAAAGGATTTGGAGTATTTATTTTATTTATTGATTCAGAAAAATTTTAATTCGGTCGTACTTTTATTTATTTATTGTATGATTTTATTTTCTTAGGCTTGCTACGGGTTTCGGATTCGAAAGAATTCTCATTCCCTAGCGCCGGTCATGACTCCTAGTTTGGATCGTGACATATATATTTCAAATCTTAATTTTTTTTTATATATAGTATAATCTAACCATTCTTCCTCAATACATGAAAAAACATTAACAATGTATTATTGTAATAAATGACCTCAATGTAAAAGTGTTATTCCCTCTACCAATCTTTGCTAAATCACATATGCATAATACTCTCGCATGGTAATTTATCTCCTAAAAAATGGTGTAGACATGTTGGCATTTGCATATTCAATATCAGTTCTATATCTATCTTCTCCATAAGAAAATAATATAAGACATAATACTGACATAATACATGGATGTAAAACACTAATTCGCTATAAATGTCCATATTTATGTTCAATAATAATATCCCGATTATTATTATACATTTCAAAATCACCTACAATTAAACCAGTAACTTCGTAAGAAGAAGGAAATGGATATTGCAAACTATCTTGGACCTTTTTATCTAACAACTTTAACTTTAAGTGTAGCATATCATCTTCCTCTAACCATTCCAAATGACTTTGCAGTTACATTTATTTCATCAAACATTTTAATTAAACCATAAATAATCAATAAGTTTATATTTTTAAATGATTCATTATCTAAAAATGAAGAAATATGATGATGATGATGATGATGATTATTATTATTATTATTATTATTATATATCATCAACTGGTAATAATGGACCAATCAAATGATGAATTTAGCCACATATTCTAAAAATATAAGGTCTAGATTTTTTATTAATTTCATATTCAATCTTGCCACCTATTGATGTAAAAGCGAACGTTGAATTATATAATCTTATGTTTTCTCTAAATTTTAAAGATGATGCATTTTTATTTGGTGTTAGCAAATCATCATAGTTTTAGGTAAAAAAGGTAGCTTAATTTTTCCTTGTTTACAACGAAGTAGATACATTTTTTGCCTATAATTTACTGCATCCATTACACATTATGCAGCCCAATACAACACTCCACAATATATGCACTTATTGTTAGACATTCCTATATTAGACTTTTGTATATAACTACCTGAAAAAAAAACTATCAGGGTATAGTGTATTTAAAAAATATATAATTTCTTTGGACATAGTTAATAGTCCATACTTTTTTTCTGATCTTGATTTTCGCAACTAATTTTTTTTTATGGCATGTAAGATGTCATGCCATCTTTTTCTCTTAGAGGATAGCTTAAGATTGTCGAATAGTTCAAGATCTCCTAATTTGAGCATCATTTTTAAAATATATACATTGAAATTATAAAATATAATTAACTTCTTTTTTTTTTAAATAAAGAATATGAGTATATATACTTGCAATAGGAATATCTATTATGTTCAGTATTTGAAAATGAATCGCTTTCATTGGAGAAATGCTATGGAAAATTGGCAATACACTCATAATTTACATTTAATATTTCTGTTAGATTAAAACAAAAATAGATTTGTTAATCACTATTTATTTAAGTTAGTATTATAGCAATCACACCCACAAACCACATCTCACATATCAATAATCATAATAAATCAATATCCACAAATAAGTTAGTATTATAGCCTAAAGATATAGGCGTACCGGTACGTACTCGGTCCTAGTGCTGCCCACTAGGTAGCACGTTCTATTGATAGCCTTCATTAATAAATAAATCATTCATTCATAAAAATCAATGATGCATGAATTTAAATGAAATAACAATATAAATCATATATATACCGAAAATATACCAAACGTAAACCAGGTATATTTCAAGTATATATGTATCAGATAAATCCAATCAAATCATAAATTAAACTAAAAAAATATATTTAAAAACATTTTAAATATATTTTATTAATAAAACATGTATATAATTTAATATATACCAAAAATAAACCAAAAATATACTTAAATACAAATCACATTATTTATGCATTTTAATCAAAGTAAAACATATATTTCTAAATCATGCATCCTAAGCATATATATATAGTATAGTAACTCACCTAGTGCGCTCCACGAGACGGGTCCGACGGGCCTGGTCCACTAGCCCTCGGTCTCGGCGCAACTAAACAAGAAATAAATAACCGATATCAGAGTAACCCTAATAGAAATCCTAGAATTTGATCTAGAGTATTAAACACAGAATCAGAATTTAGGGTTCGACTGGACATCACGTTTTACGAGAATTCTACCGAAAATCCGGCAGAACCTCCCCTGTAAAACGGACATCTCTCTACTCAAAAGAGTAGAGCCGACCCTGCAAAGAAGCACACTTCGAAAATAAACACCACATCTCATTCACAACCCCTCAGTCGGACTCCAGACTACAGTCTATCGACCGGGGTCCACAAACACAGAACATATTCCAAGTATACCAAAAATATCCTCACAACATAGTAATACATCTCATAGGTAAAAATTACATAATTAACCTTAAAACACTGTAAAAACCGATAAAAACTCATTTTATTAGAAAAATCGTATATTATATATATAATTGAAAATAATTCACGAAAAATAGTTTTAATTAGTTAAAAATACCAAATAATTTGTAGAAATCATTTTTATACCTTAAATAACTATTAAAACCAATTAAATTACATTTTTAGACAATTTAGGGTAAAATTACCAAATACCCCTATATATATAAATATACCTAAATTACTTCAAAAATTCACCAAAAATCATACAATTATCCAAAATTAATTTTCTCAACATATTTATCAATAATATTAATAATTAAACTCAATTAACCAATTAATTTCAAATAAAAACACTTTTAACCTAATTTTCTCAAATTCACATAAACTCAAATAATTAAAAATAAATACTTAGAAATTCATAAAAATTCTAAATAAATTCCTATAATTCATTTCAACACCCAATTTAACCATAAACTCCAATTTCATAATTTAAATAATTAATTTCTGAAAATTAGAAAATAATATTAAAATATTCAAAAATCCAAACAATCTCCAAAAATTCTACAAAAATTCATACATGAAGATTAAGGTACTAGGAACAACATTTGTGAAGGGAGTTTCCATGAATCAATCAATTAGAAGCTCAAAAAAAATCAAAAACCCTAATAGGCCGAAATTGAAAAATCAAAACCTAAGCAAATCTAGACCAATTCAGCTCAAACCAAAGCTAGAATCACACTCACCGGAGCTCAAGGAGAAGAAAGAGACTGGCGGTGTCAAAAACGGTATCCGGAATCGGCGTGATCGACGGTGGATCGATTTTCGGCTTCTCCGGCCAAAATCGATCTCCAGACGCCGGAAACGGCCTCCTCAGGCGGCGAAATTGGTCGGGGAAGACGGTGGCACACCGGACGGCACACCCACGGTGAAGAAACGGCACGGCAGCGATCGGAAACGGAGAAGGGAAGAATCGGGAGGAAGAAGAAGAAGTCGGGGGCAGTTTTGTAATTTTCCAAACTTTTTGATTTTTGACAAATATATGTATATATATATACTTTATACTATATATTAAAATAATATTAAATTACACACATCAAATATACACCACACACATAAAAATATTAATATTTTATTAATTTATACTAAATAAAATTAATTAAATAACAATAAAACAATTAAATACCTAATAAAATATTAGGGAAATAATAAACCCTAATTAAATAAATATATACACACAGGCTTTATTTAATAATTTAAAAATATGTATGAGTTCATGCAAGTCCGTAAATACATTTAAAATAATTAATAATACATTGTTTACGTGAAAATTTTCCCGAAAATGCAAGTCTGGGGAAAATTTTACGTAAAACACTGAAAATAATACACAATAATTAAAATAGGTCTACAATACATATTAACTCGTAAAAATATCATATAAAATACAGAAATCATTAACTCTGCATATCCCGGTACTGTGTAAAAATATTTTAAAAAACACGGGATATTACAAATATTAAACCCTAATTAATAAATAATTACATATATACACGGTGTTTAATATTTTAAAAATACGTATGAGTTCATGCAAGTCTGAAAATACATTTAAAATAATTAATTTTAAAATATTTACGTGAAAATTTCCCCGAAAATGCAAGTCCCGGGAAAATTTTACGTAAAACACTGTAAATAATACACAATAATAAAAATAGGTTTTAAATACATATCAACTCGTAAAAATATCGTAATATATATACAAAAATTATTAACACTGTATATCCCGGTACAGTGTAAAAATATTTTAAAAACACGGGATATTACATGTTCTAACCATATATAAAACATATTTATTTTCCTTTTGATCTTCATAAGAGTAATATACCATATAGGTAAACATGGGACTCTCATTTTTTTGTACATCAAATATAGCTTCAGATACATTCAAATGCTGCAAAGCTATGCCCAAAATACTAGCAATGGATATCTTAAATGCAACCATTCATGTTTTTTAAATAGTCTCAAATATAATTAAATCTTAACATGTTAATAAACAAAAAAAACCCACTAAATAGAAATAAGCAAAATAAAAGTGGGAGGAAAAAAATTAAAATTTAAGATGTAACAAATTTTAAATTAAATAAGACAGGAGATAAAGGAAAAAATAAAAAATAAAATCATAAACAAAAAAACAGCAAGTCCAAAACAAATCCATGGAGAAAAATAAGCAGATAGAATTAGGCTAGTTTTTTTAGAAAAATGTATGATTATATAAGAAAAACTTTGAATTTAAAACAAAATTATTGCATACAATATCAACTTTAAAATAAAATAAAATAATAAATAAAGAAATAAAGAAAGAAAAAAAAACCAAGATCTAGCAATTGAATAATGTTAACTCCGTCTTTTAAGAACATTTAATTCTTTATATTTTTCCTTCGAAAAAAACTATACTATATACCAATAGTTGTTATTTTCTATGAAAAGTATTATTTTTTTCATAAAAAAACAGAGCATAATCAATAAAATACAGAGAAACATATGAAAAAACAATAAGACAAATAATGTAGACTAATTCATATTGGAGGAAAAAATAGAACACTAAATAATCAAAAGGCTAGCCAACTTCCAACTAAATCAAAACAGATAAAGCACTAAATAGAGAAGTATTTAATGTAAATCTAAACTCACCTAACATACCAAAACACTTAAGTAAATAATAAGGAGAGAAGCATGTTTGGTTTGGTGAGCATTTATGACAAACTACAACATTTATATAAAAGTAAAGAAGGGTAACTTTAACCACTAATCTAGTAGGGACAAAAAAAGAGATTAAAATAAATTGATCCACAGTTAATGCAATAGATATCAATAAATCTGTAGTAAATATTAAAAGATTGTACTAATATCTATGTTGGACACATCAACAAATAATGATAACACTATTGTAGACGGCGGGGTTTAGCGTGCACTAAAGTGTTAGCAACTACAACACTGTGTGGGCTCAAGGCCCATTAGAAAATATGTGTTAGGTCTTTACAGTTTAAATGGAGATGAAGTCGCCACCCAGATAAAAGCTAGGATACATTGTACAGCAACTGAATCCTACGGAGGTTCCCAGAAGCCATTATCAAAGAACGGGTTCGGAAACTGGGTATGGGCTTTTGAATGCCCACCTTACCTTATGATTGGCCTCCGTTTGTGTTTTGTATTTTATTACATTTAATTATCTGATTATTCTTTTATTTACATACAATTTAGAATTGCCTTCAATCAATTATTCAACTTTACACTTAAGTCCGAGTTTGCACATTAGCTCAATTCCATGCCTTAAAGTCCCAAAATTCATCAAAATAATAAATCAAATCAATACATTAGAATTCAAAAAAGGAAAAGGATTAAGGATTACAATATTTTTACACAAATAAAAGTATAATAAACCAAAAATATACTAAAAATATACTAAGAATAAACCAGGAATAAACTAGTTTTTAGACTTATGAAAACCTCTCAAGAATTAATTAAGGGATAAACTCTTAATGATTTAAGGAGATTAGTCTCAAGGATCTTGGAAACATTAAAATATTAGTCTCAAAATATGTATAATCTCTCAAAAGAAAACATTGAAACTAATATATAAAATAAGTTCATGCAAATGGAGGTTAAGGACTTAATAAATTAACTTAGAAGACAAGGTGCAGACAGTCATATGTAAATAAATTAAGTATAAGAACCTAAACATGCTTGGAAATCAAAATCATGCATAAATATTATAAAAATATCAAGATAAAGGCATGGGTCGCCTTGTCTGAGTGGCGATCACCTCTGTGAAAAGGCAACTGCCTCGTGGCAAAGAGGCGACACCTTTTCATAAAGGCATTGCCTGATCAACAAGCAGCCCGACTCTCAAAATGGCTAAACTTTTATTCTAAGTAAATGACATGCAAACAAATAATAAGAAGCTTGCTATTTTATAACTGCATTCAACACCCTAGTATATCATATTAATAACATGGCATATTAGGTAGCATAAACTTAATATATATACTAAATAGACAAATAAACTAAGTCATATGCAAGTCTAACATCAAAATGTTAAAGAGATAAATAGGATTTACTTAAGTATGAGCTTTTAACAATGTAGTTGGCCCTTAGAAGTTGCTTTAGATGTTGAACTCTACTTAGATGTGAGCTACACTTAAGGACAAGCTTCTTTCACCTTTTTCTTCTTAAGAAAATGGAATCTTGAGCTTGAGTTTCTCCTCTTCTTCTCAAGAACGCCCCCTTCTAGTTTTAAAGTCTCTCCCTCATGTTCCTAGTTCTTTTTTTTGCTAAATCTTGTGAATGCTAGTTGCCTCATCTTCTCTCTTTTATTTCTCCATTTTTATCTTAACCCCCACTCATGCCCCTAAGTTCCTAAACCATAATGAGCCTTATTAGCCTTTTTCTTCCCCTCAAAAATCTCTTCCTCATGCAAAAATTAGGTCTGAATGGTGTGGGACCCACCCCACTTGACCACCATGGTTACAGTTGTATTAAATGCTGCTATAAGCAGTCTGCTAGAGAGGTGGCACCACTAAGATGAGGTGATCACCTCTGTAGCTATTGCTATAGAGGCAATCACCTTTTAGCATAGATGTGGCACCTCTTTAGCCTTGCCCTATATTGGGCCAAGTGGGCCAAGGCAAATTTAGGTCGGTTTAGACGATTTCGAGCTAGGTTTGGACGATTTTGAGCTCTCAAGTCCATTTTCTATCAAAGATTTGGGCATCATACTTGTATTCAAGCTTCATATTCTCATCATTGGACTTTGGTGTGCACTGATCAAATCGAGCACCCGCAGTCCACTCCTGAATCGTGGGTTAATCGAATCGAGTGTCTACAGTTTACGTCCTGATTTTTTAAGAAACCAAGCACATACAGAGCAGTTAACCCCTTCAGGTTCCTATTCATAATCTGACTAATGCTTTGAGTAAAATCAAAAGTCATAATCTGTTAACAGCTTTGGGTTCATTCGAAATAAAAAATTCATCCATCATCATTATCCGTCATTTTCATCTTCACTCGTCATCACCATTCATTCATCTTTCTTCAATTCCTAATTTTTATATTTTTTTTACCTATAAAAAGGATCTATTCTCCCCTTTTCTTTCTTTCTTTTCCTTTCTCCTTCTCTTTTCTTTTCTTTTTCTTCTCTTTGCCCTACTCATACCCATTTAAAATTGGATGACAAGAGAACTCCTCCCTTGCTCGGATGGGATCACAATCTGCCTTCCCTTAGTGCACCTTACAACTTTGAATTGATCTAAGGAAATTAGATTCCTCTTTTAGCGGATTTGAGAACCCACATTTGCTCTCTTATTACTAGAGAGGTTAGTGTTTGAATCCTCTCATTTTTTCCTACAATTTATACCGGGTTAGTGCTTATTTGTGATAGTCTATCATCTAATATTAAAAATAAGGCAAATTATGATCGAATTTTGTAAAATTAATGAAAAATTAAAAATTATCCCGTTGTTCTTCACTGCGTGGAGGCGATCACCTAGAGGTGATTTACCTCTGGGTAAAAAATGGTTATTGACTCTTTCAGAGAGATGATCGCCACAACTATGAGGTGATCACCTCATGGCTGAGGTGCTACACCTCTGTGATAGGGTGATTAACTTCTTTTCTTTTTAAATTTTACTTCTTTCTTTAGAAAAACAACACAAATTATATTGTAATTTATTTTAACTTCCTTGATTTTTTGGCAGGCTGATGCTTAGATGTTTAAGGGTATAGGGAACTTCCATAGAGCTCATGTCTTCTTCAATGATCTAATGGAAGGCTAAAAGGATCGACTTTAAGAGATCGGGTTTGATAATTTTATCGTCGTACTTCCTGAGGAGCAAGATCGAGTCGACTATCAGCCCTTCATGCACTGATGGAGAGGTGGTTCGAGATAACTCATACCTTTCGGAGAGCTCACTCTAGATCCTGTTTCCTTTACGACCATCACTAGGATATCATGTGTTGGGGATCTCATCCCTCTTGACGCTAGTTCGCATCAGTTGACTTTTGAGAAGGCCACTTTCATTGAGCGTCTTCTTAGTATGGTCCCAGACATGAAGGGATCACACACCATCAAGTTTGATTTGATCCGAAGCTTCTACACCTGGGAGAGAATCGCAGAGATGGTTACTCCACGCTAGGTGGATCAGGTGGTACGAGCTTTCTTGGTCTATCTACTTAGCACCACTCTCTTCGCTGACACTACTAGTTTAGTTGACTTGATGTTCTTACCACCCTTACAAGATTTTGATATGGTGGCCTGCTATGGTTGGGGCAATTATGCCTTGGCTTATTTGTACAAGAGTATGGATGATTTAGTACGTGGAGCTAAAAGATTCTATAGCTTTTGGCATGCCTTTTTGGTAAGCTTCATCCTCTTTCTTGACTGATTCATTTCTATTACCATTTACTAAACATCTTATTAATGCTATTTCTTTTATAGGTTTGGGTGATAGAGTTAGAGTTGCTCATTGGGGTGACTCGTGTAGTGGATGAGCTTCTGGCCATTCAATGATGAGGTGCCAGCCGTTCCTGAAGAAGAACATGACTCGAATTCATATCCATCGACTATACCTGAACTCATTGATGTAGGATGTAGTACCTGAAACATTTATTAATTGTGTTAGTAATTTTCATAAATTTAAATTGCTTACCTTTTAAGTATTTTCACAAATCCGGAATGAATTATGGGAGGTCATAAAAATAAGTGGAATGTGGAGATGACCCGTTCTAGGCCACTGTCCTAGAGGAGGGTCCTTTTGTGTGAGCCAAGCTGTTGAGTCCAGTATCTTGGTGAGCAAGTCCTCAATTAAAACAGGGGCACTAGGGCCAAGCTCGTACCTTAGTCTCCTCCCAGTTGCATGCTCTGGACACATGAGTTGAAGGGTGACGATCTTGCCCAAACTGTCATTGGTTCATTGGCTGTGGATCATACCATGCAGATTAAAAGTTGGTATATGGATTTTGTTTGGACCCATCTCTTACAGACGATACCTTTGTCTAATACCTCCACTTCTTAAGTAAGCGTTTAGTGCTCGACTCATGTCTTGCAATAGTGCTGTTCTAATATAATTCCTCATTTTCAAGTTGCACCCGCTAGACTGGCAGTTCATGTTAGGCCTCCTGTGCACAAGAGAGAGACTTAGAGATCCCACAGAGATCCACACAAAGAGGGGACTTCGACTGCAACTGAGCATATGAAACCTCTTACCATTTCTATCTCTGAGATCATTATTGATAGCTTTACTCACACTCCTGATTTGCTTGTTAATTGTTGGGTTCCTCTATGAGAGCTATCCTGTCAGTTCCTGACTTTGGATGATGAGCTTATACCAGTTTGCATCTTAGGGGGCGCTACCCAGGTAAGTTCACTTTTAACTTGTATCTTAGATCATTTTTAATGCATTTGTTAGTCTTTAACATCCTACTAACGATGTAGATTTCCCTGAACTAAGAGTTGCATATGTATCACATGATCGAGACTCAAAGGGATCATATGATGGCTGTCTCCCAGCAATTGAAGGTAAAGATCTCTCCTACATCTATATGTATACATGCCTGCATGATTCATTGACCTGAAGTTTATTTTGAATAGGATCATAATGAGGCTAGCTAGGCGAGGAGTGCTACTCTCGAGTGGCAGATTGAGGTGTTCCAAATTAGCGAGGAGAGCAGCAATAATTGGACTAGAGGAGGTGACCCTTAGGGTACCGAGTCTGATGCTTAAACTAGGGATAGCTGAGATAGGCTTTAGATATAGTTGGCAATTTGTTATTTTGGGAATTTTAGAACTTTTCATTTTATTTCTCTATCTTAATTGAATGTTTTGGATGGTTTCGCCATTAAATTTATTCATTTACATTAATATAAGTACAATTGAACATCATAGCTTCTCATTTACAGCCAAAATCATATAATTTCACATTAAACATGTGTCTGTTCCTCTGTTGAAGTGGCAATCACCACTGTGCCACCTACTGAAAAGGTGATCGCCTCTTAGCAATAATGTGTTGCTTATGTGACAGTTTGTGACCGACTTAACTTTTTAAATTCAATTTAAAGATTCCATCTCCTCCTGAAATACCCTAAAATACATTTTAAATATCTAAATATCACTTAAAACCTAAACCATGACTGAAACATACCTTAGACACTTACAAAATGTCCTGAAGAGCTTGGATGGTAACTCTTGGGCAAAATTGGAGCCCTTTCACTTGTCCTCTTTCAAATCTCTTCATGCAAGGAAAATTAACTTCTCATTTCTTCATGCTATATCTCAGTTTTGGGATCCCTACAAACATGTTTTTATATTTTAGCACAGTAGAAATTTTCCCTTTGCTTAAAGAATTTGAAGCTATCCTTAGTTATCACTTGGATTCCTCTTATCAACTTGCAATTCGTGGTTTTAGAGTCCCAGATCCATATTCCATTCAATATCAAATGGTTTGAATGTTTATTTTTCCACCTCAAATTTTATCTCAACATATCCTTGGTTCAGAGATTGAATTGGAGCCATTTCTCAATACTACCACGGGTGTGGATAAGAATGAGGTATATTGGCCCTGGATGATGGCTCTCTACTTATATACTTAATTCCTACTTGTTTCCATTTCTAGAAATTGTGATGCTAAAATCCTTCACATTTTAAACCAAGTGGAAAATGGATCCAATCCTTTTCCTCTCATCCTGGTGAAAATTATCATTGGTTTGGACCACTTCTCATCAACTAAGAGATTTTTCAAAAGTTCATTCTTATTGGAGGTAGGTTTCTTCTCTTCATTACCATCCTTTACCTTTATAGTGTCTTTTTAATTATTCATTGCCTTTACAATTGTGACTTCGCGAGAAACTAAATTTACTCAAGCCTCCTCGAATATCGTATATTATAAAGCAAAACATTATAAAACCAGAAAGCTGTATCCTATTCCTGAAAATGTCTAGAGTTGGTTATCAACATTTCCTGACACATTGATTCGATGGATATGTCCATGGTGGAGGTTGCAATTCATGACTATACTATCATACACTCACTATATTCTAATGGTTGGCCTTCATTTCACCATATGTTATGACCCTACTTGTCTCTGTTGTTAGTATGGTAAAAAATAGTTGATTGTAGGACTAGTCCATGCATTTGAATCAGGACCTTTTTCTCAAAACTTTTTGGATACTTGGCCATGAAGAACCGTTTAGAGAAACATCAACTGCAATAGAGATTCGTCTATTGATGACCAATACAAGCGTGGATACAATTGCAATAAATAGAAAAAAATGAGTTTATCAGAAAAAAAAAAGAGCAATAGAGTTGTAAGCATTTAGTAATAGGGGTGCTCAGCAAAAGAAGAGGAAACAAAAGTAGCTTATGAATTAAGTTGTTATTTCACTTTTGTTAAATAGAGTTTCCCTTTATAGTAATTAGACGGTTTGTAATAGACACTTAATACAATGTTTTGTAGTAATTTTAGTAATCTTATTTCATTTAACTCAAGCACAAGATACATATACATTTTGCTTCTGACATAGCTTATGTTGTTAGTTAGCTTGCCTTTGTAAGTTTTTTAACCAACTATTTTCTTGCCTTCTCTCTCCTTTTACACGTCCCTAACTTTTGTCTGGACTGCCTCTTTGTGAGGTTTTCAACCTAGTGGGACTTTTATTTTTTTTCATTTTTGTCTCTAATTTTTGCCTAGATAGCCTCTTTGTAAGGTTTTCTCCCTAGCAAGACTTTTATAGAAAGTATTTCTTAAGCTTGTCTAGGTTGATAGGCTCTCTGATTCATTTTCTTCTAAGTCTGATAGGATAGCGACACCCTTGGAGGATAATTTCTTCACTAGATATGACCTTTTTTAATTTGGTTTGAACTTGCCTAGTGGATCAATCATGATTAACTTCATGAGTTTTAGCACCAAATCCCCTTCTTTGATCTTTCCAAGCTTGATCTTCTTGTTATAAGCTTGAGCCATTATTTTTTAATACAAATGGGAGTGATACATCACTTTTAGTCTTTTATCATCTAACAGTGTTAGCTGTGCCAATCGACTCTCCACCCATTGATATTCTAGGATTTTAGTTCTCGAAAGAACCCTTAACGATCGAATCTCCACTTCTGCCAGTAATACTACCTTACACCTATATACTAAGGAGTATGGAGTAATACTGATTGGCATCTTTAAAGTAGTCCTATACCCTCAAAATGCGAATTGTAGATAATAAGCCTAGTCTTGATAATTCTCCATGATCTTGGCCAAGATCCTCTTCACATTTTTATTTGCAGCCTCCACTGCCCTATTCGCTTGTGGACTATACAAAGATGATCGGTGATGTTCGATCTTGTATTCCTCTAATTGAACACTATTGTTAGTGACGACGTGATGGGGTAACCCATATTTATAAATTATATTCTTCTCGATGAACCTTGCCATTTGTTTTAAGCTAATAGTGGTATAAGACTTAGCTTTAACCCATTTGGAGAAATAATTGATTGCCACCACATTGTATTAATGACCATTTGATGCTCTGAGCCTTATCTCTCCTATAATATCAATTCCCTAGATAGTGAAGGGCCATTGAGAAGTCATTCCTTTAAGTTCCATAGAAGGCAAATAACTGACATCTCCATAAGTTTGACAGTTATGGCACTTCTTTATAAACTTGACACAATCCATCTTCAGAGTTAGCCAAAAGTAATTCTGACGAGCTATCTTCTTTGCTAAGACTGTCCCATTCATGTATGGCCCATAGACTCCTTCATGCACTACTTCCATCAACCTTAGAGCTTCATCTTTGTCAAAACATCTCAAATGAACCCCAGCTGGCATTATTTTATATAGCATGCCATCATAACTGATAAATTGTCGAGATAGCATTTGTAGAAATATCCTCTCTTTCTTTTCGGCATCCTTTGAAAATTGTCCCATTTCTAAATAATTTTACAAATAATAAAACCAAGGCTTCTTAATGACAGTATCAACTAGCATTACCTTTATCTCTTCATAGTAAGGAATTTGAGATTTGACTAGAATCAGAGGCTTAACTGTTGTTTCCTTCTATATAGAAGCTAATGTAGCTAGAGCATCTGCCATTTAATTCTCTTCTCTTAGTAGGTGGATGAATTTGTATTGAATAAAGGATAGTGAGACAATAGTCAAATAATCCCAGTACAGTTGTAGTCTATCTTCTTTCACTTCCCATTCTCTAGAAGCCTCTCTCACTACTAATATAGAATCTCCATATACAATGACATCCTCTACCCCCACACTGCATAATGCCTCTTATATGAAAATGCACACTTCATATTTAGCTTGGTTATTCGTCACTTCAAATTTAAGCCTTTTTGCCATTAGGATCATTTCTCCTTTTGGCATGATCAAGATTATACCGATACTAGCTCCTTTGCTATTAATGACTCCATCGAAGTACATTCTCTAGCTTTGCACCTCTATTGCCCCTAAATGTTCATTAGGAAACTCTAATTCTCACTCTTGTTCATCATCTACTAGGTTCTGAGCCAGAAATTTTGCTACTGCTCTTCCTTTTACCACTTTCTTTGTTACATAGTCTATATCAAATTCAATGAGCAAAACTAGCCATCTAGCCAATTTTCCTATAAGAGAAGGGGTTTGCTGGAGGTATCTAAGGGGATCATGTTTAGAGACTGCTTATACTCTGTAAGACTGGAAGTAGTGTTGAAGCTTTTTTGTTGCCCAAATCACGGCTAGACATGTCTTCTCTACAAGATTGTAACTTGTTTCATACTGCAGAAGCTTCTTACTCAAATAGTACATAATGCACTTTATCTTCCCTTTGCTTTCCTGAGCCAACATTGCACCTATTGCATCTTTCTCGATGGCCAGATAAAGGATCAAGGGCTTTCCTTGCTTTGGTGGTTGTAGAACTGGAGGATTCATAAGATAATTCTTAATAGCTATAAAAGCTCATTGACATTTATCATCCCATATCACTAGCTGATTCTTTCTCAATAGGTTGAAAATTGGTTCACATATTGTAGTCAACTTAGCTATGAATCTACTGATGTATTGTAACCATTCAATAAACCCTCTAACTTTTTTTTTATTCTTTGGTGCGAGCATTTTCCTGATCGCTTTAAATTTTTCCGGGTCCATGTCTATCCCTTTTTAGCTGAACTAAATCTTGCTAATAAATTGACTGTAAAAGAAATGTCAGGTCTAGTACAATTAGCAAGATACATTAGAGCTCCAATGGCATTAAGATATGGAAATTCAGAACTAAGAATTTCTTCATTTTCTTCACAAGGTCGAAATGGATCAGTCTCAATATTGAGTGATCTGACGACCATTAGAGTACTTAAAGGATTTGCTTTATCCATATTAAAGCGTTTTAAGATCTTTTCTATGTAATCTGATTGATGCACGAATTTCCCATTGTGCATTTGCTCAATTTGTAAACTAAGGCAATACTTGGCTTTTCCAAGATCTTTCATTTCAAATTCTTCCTTTAAGTATACTGTTGCTTAATGGATCTCATTTTTTATTCCAATGATATTTAAATCATCAACATATACAGCTATAATCACAAATCCGGATATTATTTTCTTAACAAAAATACATGGGCAGATAATATTACTCATATATCTTTTATTAATCAAATAATCGCTTAAATGATTATACCACATGCGTCCAGATTGTTTTAACCCATATAAAGATCTCTGAAGCTTGATTGAATACATTTCTTTGGGTTTTGTACTTAATGCTTCAGACATTTTAAATCCTTCAAGGATTTTCATATAAATGTCACTATCAAGTGATCCGTATAAATAAGCAGTTACAACATCCATAAGACGCATTTCTAATTTCTTAGAAACTACTAAGCTAATCAGATATCTGAACGTAATTGCATCCATAATAGGAGAATACATTTCATCATAATCAATTTTCGGCCTTTATGAAAACCCTTGAGCTACAAGTCTAGCTTTGTACCTTATTATTTCATTTTTCTCATTTCTCTTTTGTACAAAGACCCACTTGTATCCTACAGGTTTCATAGTTTTAGGCATAGGGATAATTGGCCTAAAAACATTTTGTCTGTTTAGTGAGTCTAATTCAGCTTGCATATCATCTTTCCATTTTATCCAATCATGCCTATTTTGACATTCCATGACTGATTTTGGTTCAGGATCATCTTTGTCATTTATGATTTCACATGCAACAGTATATGAAAATATTTCATGACTTTCTTTATTTTCTATTTCCTCAACGATATTTTCATCGCTATCAATATGATTATCTACTTCCTTTCTCTTTCGAGGATTTTTATCCTTAAAACCAATTGGTCTTCCATGCTTTGGCATGTTTTAGACTCATGAGTGTCTTTACTCTCAGGTTTTATTTCTAGAATTTCAATATGAGCAAAAGCATTGGCTGCTGGTATATATGATTTAGTCACTCTTTTTGTATCAGTAAATGCATCTGGCAATTGATTTGCAATCGCTTGTAAGTGCATAATCTTTTGTACTTCTAATTCACATTGTTTTGTGTGAGGATCCAGATGCAATAATGATGGTTCATTCCATGAAATATCCCTTTTCCTTTCTTTCTCCCCTTTTCCTTTCTTTCTCCCCTTTTCCTAATGTTGGGAAAATAACCTCATTAAATTGGCAATCAGCAAAACGTGTTGTAAAAACATCACTAGTTAAAGATTCAAGATATCTAACAATCGAGGGTGTTTCAAACCCAACATAAATTCCCAATCTTTATTGAGGACCCATTTTTATGCGCTGAGGTGGCGCAATGGGTAAATATATTGCACAACCAAAAATTTTGAGATGGAAAATATTTGGCCCTTGACCAAATGCCAATTGTAGTAGGGAGTATTTATGATATGTACTAGGTCTAATGCGAATTAATGAAGCAGCATGTAGGATTGCATGACCCCAAATTGAAATAGGAAGCTTTGCTCTCATTATTAATGGTCTAGCAATAAGCTGAAGGCGTTTAATCAATGATTTAGCTAAACCATTTTGAGTATGTACATGGGCAACAAGATGCTCAATAATGATCCCAGTAGACATACAACAATCATTAAATGCTTGAGATGTAAATTCACCAGCATTATCAAGTCTTACCCTTTTGATTGTATAATCAAGGAATTATGCTCGTAATTTAATAATTTCAACTAGCAACCTTGCAAATGCAACATTACGAGTTGACAATAGGTAAACATGTGACCATCTGCTAGATGCATCAATTAATATCATAAAATATCTGAGTGGTCCACATGGTGGGTGAATTAGCCCATAGATATCACCTTGAATTCTTTCAAGAAACATAGGTGATTCATTCTGAATTTTAGATGGTGAAGGCCTCAAGATTAATTTTTCGAGAGAACAAGTTGTACATGACATTTCATTTGATTGAGGAATTCTTTGCCCCTTCAATGGATGCCTATGTGAATTCTCAATTATCCTTCCCATCATTACTGATCTAGGATGACCTAATCTGTCATGCCATAAATTTATTATTAAAGGATCATAAGATTTTTCTTTTACTACCATATGTGATTCAATTACATGTATATACATGTAATGCAATCCAGTAGGGAGTTTTAATAGTCTTTCCAATACTTGTATTTTTCCTGATTCATAGGAAACTATATTTAAATATTTGTTACCATTTATAGTAATGGATTGGGTATCACACCCATTTCGATATATGTCATCAAAACTCAAATTTCTTGTTGATTTTGGTGAAAACAAAGCTTCATCAATTATAAATTTTATTTCATTTGGTAATATAAATTTAGCTTTGCCAATTCCTTTAATTAGATCTACAAGACCTGATATTGTTTTTACAACTGCCTTTGTGGGCTTTATTTCAGAGAAATAATCTCTATTTTTCAAGATAGTATGTGTAGTACCACTATTTGGTATGCAGAGATCTCTAATATTGTCTTTATGTTGAGTACAATCCATATTAAACTTTAAAATAAATAAACACATAATTAATCAATTAAGGTAAAAACATAAAATAATTGTAAAGTAGGACATTTTATTTAATTTGAAAATAACATACATAACAATAACATATTCTTCGAAATTGAAAATAAAATAGGTAATAACAACATACTTAAAAATTATAGATGTCTGAATTTCCATTGTCAGTAAAATCATCAGTAGAATAAAAAACATATAGATGAGTTATATTATTAACAGGAGTATGTTGCTCATTGAAGTTTATTTCCTTTTCTTTGCCTTTCAATGATGCCTTATAAAGTTGGCAAAGATGTGGTGGTGTACGACAAACTCGTGACCAATGTCCTTTACTACCACATCTGAAACACACAGTTTCAGACTTATGTTGGGGCCTTACTTGAACATCACTGATGACTGATTTTAACTTCTTTTGAGGTTGAGTCTGAGTTTGTTATGGAGTATTATTATATTTATTTCCACGACCATAGCCAAAGAATTGACCTCTTCCACGTCCACGACCTCTACCTCTCCCACGTCCATGGCTATTGTAATTTTTATATCTGAAATAATTTGTAGCATTTGCTTTTGGAAATGCTACTGAGCCAGTGGGACAGGACTGATGATTTTTCATCAAGAGTTTATTATTTTTCTCAGCTACTAGTAGGCATGAAATTAGTTTAGAATATTTTTTAAATCTCTGCATCCTATATTATTGTTGCAATGTAACATTTGATGCATGAAATATGGAGTAAGTTTTCTCCAACATATCCTTGTCTGTGACTGTTTGTCCATAAAATTTTAATTATGATACTATTATGAACATTGCAGAATTATAGTCACTCACTTTTTTGAAATCTTGAAAGCGTAAAGCTCTCCATTCATCAGTGACTACTAGTAGTATTACATCTCTTTGATGATCATATCTGTCTTTTAGATCATTCCAAAGAACACTTGGATCTTTGACAGTCAAATATTCACATTTTAATTTTTCATCAAGATGACGACGGAGAAAAATTATAGACTTTGCCTTATCTTGCAATGAGGTGTTATTATTTTCTTTTATGGTATCAATTAACCCCATTGATTGAAGATGCATTTCAACATCTAGAATCCAAGACATATAATTTTTTCCCGTGATGTCAAGAGCAATGAACTCAAACTTTGTTAGATTTATCATTATGATAACTAATAAAAAAAATAACTCAATTAGAATTCATAAATTTGGTGACTACTAAAAAAATCAAACATAATCAGAATTTACTAATTAATTATATCATAAATGAATATTGCAAGAAATAATAGTGGTACAAAAAATGATACAATAATACTTAAAATTATATTAAATAGAAAATCATCTTCCATATGAATTATTCCTAAAACTATTATAATAGTCATGATCAAAACACAAATATAAATATACCAAATCATGTTTACAATTTAGAGTAAAGAGAGAAAGAGAAAATGTTTGAATTTGTGTGAATAAATAAAATTTATAGCTTATCTATTTATAATGAAAAATATAGTCGTTTGTTACCGTTATGTTATCGTTGGTAATATATAGCCGTTAGAATTTTTTTTTAATATAATATATTGAGAAATAAATTATATAAACTAAAATTAATAAATAATGTTGATATAATTATTTATAATAAGTGAGTTAACATAATGATATATATAAATATGGGGCAAAACCGTCCATTAATATAAAATAGGGTATAACCTTCCATTAACATAAATAATAAAAAAAATAAATATGCATAAATATAAATTGGTAGGAGGCATAGCCATCCATAAGGTTAGAACCATTTCTAACAATTTTTACATCAATGGTGTAGTTAGTAAAACAAAATAAAAATAACAATTAATATAAAGTTAGATTGAAGAAAATATATATATATATATATATATAAATTAGTAGGAGACATAGGCATTCATGATAATATATAATTAAATAATATATTCATAAATATTAAATATTAAGAAATATGTACCTTATTTTTTTTATCAAGAGTTTTTCATGCTGATAATGTGTTGTGAAATAAAGATTGAATTATTTAGTTTTTTGTAGAACTAAACTTGAATTTAGTAGTATTTAATTAGAAGAAAAATATTTTATAGTAGAATGATTTTAAGAGAATTTAGAGAGAATTTAGAGAACTATAATTTTGAAAGAATTTGAAGAGTAATCTATCTTTTTCTTCACCTTTCATTAATGAATTTTAATCTCTTTATATAGAGATTTTTTTTTTTCATTATTTGAAAACTATTTTCTCACAAGCAATATATTGTTCATTCACAAGCAATATATTGTTCATTCACATTCATAATATAATTCTCTTTTTAAGCAGTTTTCAACGTTCGTTACAGCAAAGTGATTTTAGGCCACTATTGGCTCTCTCTTATCCAAGACAAACTTCAACGTTTAGGTAATTAACTACTCCTCTATGACCAATTATTCATAAGTTAATCATTTGATAAAGACATACTTATTATGTTTTGGTTTCATAGATTAAATAAATTCTCAGATATGGGAAAGTATATAAAACCTTCTACTGCACAAATCAATCCCAATATTAACCCTCTAGGTTGATTAGAAAGGACAATTAATATTATTGCTTAATCAGTGGGAACTCTAGGGTTACTAACTCTTTTTTATGAACATCGCTTTGTAGCTTTAGGTCTTGCTTTGACTGAAAAAGACATGTTCATACTGAGTGTTATTCCAACCTCTAGAAAGCTAAATCCTCTTAAGTTTAATAGGTTGAACAATATGTCTCTTTGGTCAAAGTGAGTGTCCATTCGGTTTTAGCCTTGCCCTTTTGGTCAATTTTTTATTTGGTTAACTTGATTAAAGCCCCCCTTTAGCAACCTGTGGAAATAAATTGGTATCTATGACTTAATCCTAGTCACTAATACCAAATTCCTAATAAACAAACCTCTTCTATCATCTTTTTCCTTGTTTCGGTTTTGGTCAATGAATGTCTTTATATTTAGAGATAATATAATGATAATCCCACTATATGACTTAGCTACAATGTTTAGCCTTCCACCTTTTGGTGAGAAAGTAAGCCCTCATCTTAAGACCGATTGCAAAAATTATAATATTTCCTTTAAAAAGGATCATGTTAACGATGATTATTTCATAATAATGAACATGAAGTCCATCTATACCCTTGACAAGATCGAACATGTTTGTTTATTTTTTTATTGAGTTTGTAAATTCCTTACCTACCCTAGCTTAATAAAAATCGTCAAAGAATTTATTCCTCTTGCCATTGCTCTTGCTAATGGCCTAAAATTATCCTTTGGACCCTTTGTCTTGAGCCAAATCTATAGAGGCATGAACATTTTATTACCTTAAAAAAGCCAAATAGATTTTAACTCTAGAGGTGGTCCGCTATGGATGTTACAACTTTAGTTCATGGCTTATTTTTCTAAACTGATGAATCAACCTCCTAAACTTGATTTATAAAACCAATTTCTACTATGCATCTTAGTTATCTTCCTTTAAATGTAAATTTGATGCCTTTTGAGAATTCTTTCAATTATGGATCTTTCTGGACTACTTTGGTGATCGAATATATGCTAATTGAAAATCGGCTTAGGAAAATATTTTAGTTGCTAAAGATTTACCCTTTGCCCTTAATCTTGACCCTTATAATAATAAATGTGGACTTAAACTGTATAACACTCGTTTACCAGCTAAACAATTCAGTCTTTATTAAGTTACTTCTTATCTCATTTTCTATTCTTGCAATTCCATATTTAATAATAGGATTATTTTCAATAGTTCGATATGTTTTGATAATTTGCTTAAATCTTTTCAATCCTAACTAAATTAGTGAAACTCTAAATTCTTTTTATAAACCCTTATAAGACTAAACTTTATATAAAATTTTAGAATTGCTTTTGTGAGATGCATTTCAACCTCCCTTAGCATGAAATGGTCAATCTTCATGTATAGAAGGTAGTTGATGATAATAAAAAAATAGTTGATTGAGCTTTTTCCATTTTATAAAAGCAACACTATAAATCAAGAGGTGAGTACATAGTAGAAATTCAAGCTTTTGAGGATTTTTATGGATTCAAGTACAACTACTAAGACCGAAGAGTACGAAGGAAAAGATGAAAAAGGTTAAGGCTGAACTTATATGGGAGCATTAAATAAGTATGTTAATTACCTCCAATAATGTGTCAAGACCTATCTAAAATTGATCGATCTTGTATACAAATGTACATATGTAGATAGGTCTCCACCACTTTCCAATGCTCCTTTTAGTATATCTAGTAAAATTTTTACAAAGTTAAAATCAAGAAACCCTATTAAGTGGACTAAAAAATTTCTTAGAAATCCTTCTATTTCCTTAAATTTTTAGTTTAGTTCAATTTAAGTCATTTTACCTTAAAGAAATAGAGAAAAAAATTAAAAATAATAATATAATTTACTTTTTAAAATTCAAATAAAATGATCAATTATTTTTAAAATTTAAAAGTAAAAAGTTAAATTGCATCTATTCAAATTTTCAATTATACTTGAATAATGCTCATGTATATAATAAAATAATTATAAATGCAACTTTAAAAAATCATTAAATTTAATTTTTAATTTTTATTGATAGATATTAAAAGATATAAAACATATGTGAGTTAGGAGTAAGATAGTAAGAACATCAAAATTTTCAAGATATATATAGAAAAGAGTTAAAAAAAGTTCTCAAAAATTTTAATTATTAAACTTGCACATCCTATATAATTTTTAAAGGTGACATAAATTGAATCTAATTATTAATTCATAGAATATTTTGGGTGAATTAAATAAAAATAATGATGTGACTTATTCACATAGAAAAGTGCATAAGATGTTTTTTTATGAAAAACAAAATTAAATTAACTTCAAAATTATTTTTAATTAATTCACTTAAAATATTTTATAAATGAGTAATTAGGTTTAATTTATCAATTTTAAAAATATATAAGACGCACAATTTTAAAAATTAAAATTTTAAATAATTTTTAAATAAGATTTTTTTAAAATTTTTCTCTATTTTAAGGTGAATATATGATTTCAATTGAACTAAATTCAAATTTTCAAAAAAAAAAGGTAAAAAATAATATTTTTATGATTTATATGTAATCTAAGTTTTCCATGTTCTCAATTATTTTACTTTTATTTAGAGATCACATTCATAATTATTTAATTACATAAGTTGAATACATGCAAATTAATTTTTTAGTTCTTTATTTTGAAAAAGAAATTGGTCATTTTGAATTAATTTTATGTAAACAAATTTAAAAATTAATTATATTTTCCTATTTTAAAAATTTTTTAAAATGAATATTATTTCTAAACATATACAAATTTTAAATATAATGTTTACGAATTCATATCTTTCACATTTTAAAATTTGACAATTAAAAATAATTATAAAAACGTTGAGATGAATTAAATAAAAAATTATTTTAGACTGATAAAATTTTTTTTTTTGAAAAGATAACCTGGGCTAATAGACTGAATTTGTCAAGTTAGTGGATTAATCCACCAGAAAATTATTAATGTATATTTCCCAAAAAAAAAAAAAAGAAAATTATTAATGTATAGATTAATTGAGCACATCATCCAAGTTCAGGGGCAAAATGGTACTTTAGCCTACAGCCACAATTGTACCGGTCGACCCACATCTTCAAAATAAAATACAGCAGGCAATAAATTGGGAAAGAAGTACAATTTCTTCTCCGAGGTTTCAAACCAAATTAAGAATAATGTACCATCCGACAAGAGGTGGCGTCCGCGGCGGTCGAGATCGTACGCTTTTTATCTCTTTCTATCTATATAGTGTCAATTTAATTGGCATTTTATTGAATTATAGCGATTCAAATATCAATTTCAATTTCAATTAATTTTCTCTTTAACTGTTTTTGATGATTTCTAACCTCGAATCTTAATTACTTTCTGGTAAAGCAGCAATTAAATTCGGTTAATTGTCTGGATTGCTGCTTCTGTTATAATAACAAGTCCTTTTGAAGCTTGCTTTGATTCAAGTAGGGTTTTCTGGCCATTTAGGTTAGTCCAATTCGTCAAATAGTGGTAAATTTTGTTATTTTACGAGTTCCAAAATATGGGTATAAACCTGCTTGTTTCATTTTGCCGATTGATATGGACAATTTGGAGGTTTACGGTCAGCTGATTGAACAATTTATAAGACTTTTATTCTCAGTGTTCCAGCTTGGGTCTTGAAAAGCTGGAAATTTCAGCTTTTTCAGCATCATGTCAAAAGCTGGCGAAATTTTTAAAGCTGATTTCATTTTGTTTTAACAAACACATTTTTTCTTGTGGTGGAAGTTTTGACTGCTGAACGCTGGGGTTGAAATGCTGGAACAAACACCCACTTAGTTCATGTGAATTGCTTGGTCTAAACAAATGATATGTACTGCATGTGCAGAATATAGGTCAAGAGATATTGGTAGATAGACTGAAAGTTGATAATTATTTTTTTTTACGTGCAGAATTTAGCTGGGATGATGTCAAGGTTGATAAACATCGGGAGAATTATCTTGGTCATAGTCTTAAGGCCCCAGTTGGAAGATGGCAGAAAGGTATAGTTAATATTTCATAAATTGTTATGCAATTTCATGCTGTATATTTTGTTTGCAATTCTCTAGCTGCATCAGGTAATCTTTAGTTGTTATAGACATTGTTTGTTTTGCTAAAACTGGTTTCCCTTTGGCCACAAACATCTTATATTTAGTAGATCCTTCACACTGCCTATTATGCATTGATTTAGGAGGAGATTGTGCATTTTTAATGGTTTCTTTGTTACATTGTTTTTTAGAAACTAAGTATAGATGTTTAAGCATTGCATGTAAATGGTTTTATATTATAGTGGATGACAGATGGTTATTACCATATGTATTCACTGAAAGTCATATTACAGGTGATATGAATATTCTTACAGCCAAGTGATCCTGTTTCAATTATGATAACTTTTTGTGAGCTGTAGAGATGTCTCCTAGCAAATTTTAGTGAAACAATTTTCACATTGCCATCTTTTAATGAAAAGCCCTTTTTTTTTTTCTGTTATATCCTCTTTTTCTTATGAAAATTTGGGTGCATATCTCTATTAATGTTCTAGATAGCTTCTTCTTAAGAAATGGTTCAAACATGACAATGGGCATCATATTGGTTATTCCATATGGCTTACAAAATGTGTTCTCTTTTCCTAAAGAATTTTTATTTTTTTTCCCGCATTATAATAATGAAGTTGAGATCTATCTAATTCATTTTTTGAATTTGCAATGTGTTTACATGTCTTCTGAAATGGAGAAACTTAAATATAGTGGTATAAGTTCATCAATTTTAGCAAATTTTAATTCATGATTGGAGAAATTGCTGATAGAGTAAGTTGGATGCATCCTAAATATTTAATTTCAATCAACACTGCATAGTGTAAGCTAGTGTCTGTTTAAGTGTATAGCTTCAATGTTAATTCATAACTTGATTAGGCCAAGGTTGCAAATTGATCTTAAGGAAGAAGTGAATGCGGCGGTCTAATTCTAGCACACTATAGCAAAGCAGAACTCCCTGTTCTGTCATGCTTTTTGATGTTCAAAGCCACTGCTAAATCTTTCTTATTACTTGTGGCACCTTACTGATAATTGGGAATTTTTTAATTAAAAAATGCAATAAGGAGTAATTAATAGAATTATCTGAGTAGCTGCTTTCCTTGTTGAAATTTTTCTCCCTTTTATTTTTCAATTTCTTTTGTGTTTGTCATAATTTTACTCAACAATGCTTATTCTTTTTGTCTCTATATGTTTTCCTTCACACGATTCTTTTAAGAGGCAAGCTAGAAGATTTGTTGTAGAAGGAATTGAGGTATTAGAGGGCTATATTGATTGCATCAGAATCGATGTCTTTTCTTTTTCTTTTTTTGCTCCTTACTTGAAGCTTATGTCTACACTTCTTTTACACTATAGTGAGCTGAGGTGTATATGTTGATAGTTTTCTGCAAATGTAACTCTTCTCTTCATTTTCCTGATATATTGAGAAGGCATTTATTCAAGTTTTTTTTCCTTCTTTTATTTAACCAACTACTGTAAGCATTAGCCTACTTTATGAAAAGGTGATATTGCAAAATTAACTCTGTTTTACCTTAGACTAATCACAGCAATAAGTACCTAATAATGTAAAAATGAATGGTTTGTGTGAATTGGACTTTGAATAGTCTCAAAGAACATATTTCTACATGTACATAAGCAGGGTTCCTTTAAAAAAAATGATTAAGAAATCGTTATATTACCACTGGTGTATGTTTATATGTGCTTATAATTGAGAAAAGTTTAAAAATTTTCCCAAATTACTTGCAGGAAAAGATCTACACTGGTATACCAAGGATAAAAAATCTGAGGGTTCAAATACAGATGCTTTAAAAGAAGAAATAAAAAGAATTAAGGAAGAGGAGGAGCAGGCCATGAGGGAGGCACTTGGCTTAGCTCCAAAACGTGCGAGTCGACCTCAAGGTAATCGACTTGATAAGCATGAGTACTCAGAACTTGTGAAGCGAGGTTCTACAGCAGAAGATGTGGGGGCAGGGCACGCAGAAGCTGCACGTGTTGATGGTCTTGGTTTCTCAAAGTATGTTTTAAGTGCATCCCCTTTCGCTTTACACTTGTTGTGATCAAGTAACTCTACCAATAACTTGCATGATAGATTTTAAGTAGATATCATTAACACAATGAAGTTTCATCATGACACACTTTGGTCTCTTCCACACACCACCACTACTATCATCACCAGTCCTCTCCCCTTCTAAGCAACTGAGATGACCTTCAGTTTAGAATCAAATAATATCTTGTGCGTACAGTGCATGGCCAAGCTTATGTAGTGCACTTTGTTGGGGGATAAATATATTACATGATCAACTCGACCTTTTGTCGTAAAATAGTGTTCCTTTTGCTGGTTGGTCCATTTCTTTATTTTAATTGATAAAGAGCAATATTTTTTCCTTTTAATATTTTTTGGTGATATTTAGCTGTAAGGCTTTTTCTCTTTGCTTTGTTGGATTTATATGTTGTTGTAGTTCAAGAGGATCTGAGGGTTAGCCTAACAGTTTGTTGCTTTGGGTCTGTGATAGTGTGGGATTTAATCTGTGATAATTCTCATTTTATGTCTCAGGATGGATATCAAATGAGTATTATGCTTATCTAGTCAATTCTGAGGAAGCTTTTTTTTTTGCAAATTTAAGGTTAGGTTTGTGGGATTCCTAGCTTGGTGTGAAAATCTAGATGCATGGGTTAACTAGGTTATGTGCATTTCTTTAACGATAAGTCATCATCAGCCATGCTCCTGAATTTCCTGGATTGTCTTGTGCACAGAATTTCCTGTTTAATTCAAGGAATCTTTCGAAAAACAGTGACAAGTGTCTTTTATTTGTCATCGATTTCTAAATTTTATTGCATTTGAGCTTGCCGTGGGCTCAAATTGATTTCATCTTTGTGGGAAGTTGTATATTGCGTGTTATATTTTTTCTGATAAAAACAAAATCAATTGAGTTCCTTTAAGAACTTACAAAAAACATGTAGTGGTTTTTATATAAACTGTAAATGCCATTGTCTTAATTTTTCAACCATTATATTGTGCCAAATAAACTCTAATGTAACAAATTGTAGATCTTTCATTCTGTCTATGGTTGTAATAAAATTGATTTGAGGTTTGCATTAGCGAAATTTCTTAGATTTGTGAATTTAAAGACTTTGAATTAGTTTCTGATTGTACATCTAATTGGCGAGAGATTTACATCTCATCTTGTAAACTTCAGGCTTTTTGCTAATAAAATAGGCAAGCAACTTTCTTTTTAAACAATTTTTAAATCTCTATAAAACAAAAATGGTGAAATTTTGTCTGTTACCTATCATCAGTACAAGCAACCTGTAATTGTTATTGGGGACAGTGTTGAATTGGCTGATATTAGTATGCAGTGTCTGTGAATGGCTTGGAGCTGCACACGGTAAAGATTGAAATTTTTATGGTTAAAAACTTAAAATTGTTGTCATTTATGATACGCTGTATGGTGTTTTACTGATATTCGTTCCTTAATTTATGTTACAATTGCTTGTGGATATAGCTAGATGTCATTTTTCTTTATTTTACAGGCTCACTTAGGGTATCTTCCCACCTGAATATCAGTCTTAATTTACTTTGCTATCTCCATATATTTCACCTCATGCATTCTCATTCATCTTATCTGGGATGGACTTTTACTACAGAGCACCCCGCCCATGGGAAGACCCAAAAACTCTTCTACCTACTCACAAGGAAGTTTCACCTGAGCCCGTAAGGGAGGCCATGCCTGATCCATTAGTGAGGAAACTTGAAGGTGATGTATCAGAGGGTGAAAGTGACCGAAAGAGGAGGAAGCGTGAGGAGAAGAAGCTTGATAAGGAGAAGAAACATGAGAGACGTGAAAGGCGTGAGAAACAACGTTCACATGATTCAGATGAGAGAAAGAAACACAAGAAAGACAAGAAAAGGAGGCACGACACTGACTCTGACTAAATAAACATTTGACGATGTATTATTTTTATGCTATATGATAGGTTTCTCCTTTAAAATGGAATTTCCATCCGCATTGTCCTGTATGATGCCCAATGTGGTAATTGGCTTGCCTGTAAAGAAGTCCCCTCGCCTAAAAGGCCTAGTGGCCCTGGAATTTCATGTGAGCGGTCTGTAACGCACCATCTGGGTGTATACAGCCAACTAACATCATAAGTTGGTTGCTAGATGTCAATCAACATCTTGAGAAAGGATCCAAGCAGGCAAACTTGGTTTGAATTGGGAATGTTTAATAGGTTCGAGGAATAGCTCTTGTTAAAGGTGCCATTCGCATTTACATTTTAAGCAAGTCATTATCTGTTAAAGGATAACAGGAGAACAAAAAATGAATTCAAAATATTTGAACTACTATCTCCAGTTTTCGGTGGTACATCGATGTGTAACTTGGTCTGGTATGATGGTTTGTGTATTTTGGTATGAGGAACAATTTTTCTCTATATTTTGATGGTATAATGTCAATCAACATTAGGCAAATGTCGATTGGCAGTTTGCTTATGTAGTCTCAAAAAATTAAATTTAAAAAAAAAAACACTTCTAAAATCATAATTTTGTAATTAGGTTCAAAAAATACTATAATTTAGTTCTTGAAATTTTAAATTTCAATGTTAGAGATCAATTTCTCAATTAATTTTTTCATTATAAGAGCTTTCGTCGCACTATGCATAATTGCATTGTGAAATTAGGTACTTACAATTGTTTCCCTTTGTCGCTGTTTGTTTGACAAATTGCAGCAAAGTAGTAGAAATACATAATTTTGAAGGAAAGAACCAGGATACCTAGCTGTATCTTAATTGACAGATTGATACTTAAATTGTTGTGCAATTTTAAGCAAATGTAATGTTTATCAAGTCTCACTATATTTTCAACGGAACATTTAGTGAACTTTATGCATATAAGTTTCACTATATTCCCTGTAGGACATTTAGCGATAACGAATTGAAAGTCTGCTATAATTCATGTGGAATGTCTAGCAATGATGAATTGAAAATTTGTTATAGTTCATGTGGAACGTCTAGCAATGATGAATTGAAAATTTGTTATAATTCTTGTAGAACGTCTAGCAATGATGAATTTTGTTATATTCCCTATGGGACATTTAAGATGCACACTATATTCCTTGTAGGACGTCTAGTGATAATGAGTTTCGTTATATTCTCTATGGGACGTCTAACGATGTACACTATATTCTCTGTAGGATGTCTAGTGATAATTAATTTCGTTATATTCTCTGTGGGACATCTAATGATGTACACTATATTTCTTGTAGGACGTCTAGTGGCAATGAGTTTTGTTATATTCTCTGTGGGACGTCTAACAATAACGAATTGAAAGTCTGCTATAGTTCTTGTGGAATGTCTAGTAATGATGAATTTCGTTATATTCCATGTGGGATGTTTAACGATGAACACTATATTCCTTGTAGGACGTCTAGTGATAACGAGTTTCGTTATATTTCCTATAGGACGTCTAACGATGTACACTATAATCCCTATAGATGTCTAGTGATAATGAGTTTTGTTATATTCCCTGTGGGATGTCTAACGATGTACACTATATTCCCTGTAGGACGTCTAGTGATAATGAGTTTCATTACATTCCCTATGGGATGTCTAACGAAATGTACATTATATTCCTTGTAGGACGTCTAATGACAATGAGTTTCATTATATTCCATATGGGACGTCTAACGAAATGTATGCAATGAAGCTTGCTATATTCCCTGTGGGATGTCTGGCAAGAATGAGTTTTGTTATATTCCCTATGGGATGTCTAACGGTGATTTTTCAAAAAAAAAATGATGGAACTAAAGTGTAGCTACTAGCAAAAGTGCAACTTTCAAATTTGCTATAGATCTCACGGAACGTCTAGCAAATTATAAATTTAGCAACTTATGTCATAACTGCTATGCAACATATAACATAATGAAGGTTATGACTACTCTGCAGTACATAATATAATCATGTGTATCATATGAATTTAAAATCCTCTAATTGAAATAATGCATGTAAAATGCAAAATGCAAAAATTGAATTATGTATTCTATACTTGACTGAGACTGAGAATCCAGAATAAATACAGATGAATGCATGCTATTAATGATTAATGATGTGGATATTGATGAATTAATTATGAACTAGTTCCTAATTAAAATGCAATTATGGATTGGATTGCAAAGAAATAACTTGATTTTAAATGCAAGCATATCTAAAGGACTAAAATGGAAATTTTCCATTTTATTTATTACTTCCCTTTTTGCATATCTCTTTCATTCCTCATTTTCTTTTCTTTCCTTACATTGATTTTCATTTCTTGATTTCTTGATCATCTAACGTCCAATCTGCAATCTATTAGATCATATGGCTGACCCACAACACAGAGTAAGTAGGAGAGTAGACATTCTTGCAGTTCATTAATGAGCATCTCTTGTAGCAAATTCCTATTGACCAGATTGAGGTAATCTCTGATTATTTCTTCTGTTCTTTTTTGGAATTCATGCTTCATTCATTCTTTATTCTTAGCTCAAGGAGATTGGCTCTCCTATTGATGAGGTGATGGAGGAGGAAACTAAGACTGCTCTGGGGACTGAGACCATTCCTGAGTCTAAGATTGTTCCTGTTGCTGATATTGCTCCTCAATATGAGGGACCTAGGTCTAGACCTAGCCATGCACATTCTACTCAGCATATTGGAACTAGTTGCGATGGGGCCTCTGTTGGTGTTATCCTTGGTGATGTTTCTCTCCCATATAGGTCCATATTCTATTGGGCTCCTACTGTTTAACTCTAGTTGAACAACATATGTATTTTGGCGAGGCTCAACTTCCTAGTTTTTCCCCTACAGATACTTCTCATGTGAGTCCATTTAATTTATTTCCTACATCAATCTATATACTTGATACTGACATTAGTAAAAATTTTATAAAACAGATTCCCCGGACATAGGCAAAGTACCTGTATGGACTTGCTTTGTCTTAAAGATTATTCACTATGTAGGTTACAAATAGTTGGAGGGTAAGTATATACATTGGGAGTGCAAATGTATGCATGTTATGTATGAAATGCATGTGACCTATTATTTCTTATATGTATAGAGGTACTTTAGTGATCTGGAGCGTGAGATCGAGATGCTTCGCAGATAGCTTGCAGGTTCAGGCATTGATCCTCATAGCGCTAGGACTTCATCTCTCATACCTCTGGACACCTTTCGTCAAGATGATCCTACCAGAGGATGGAGCCCATGGCCAGATTTTAGAGCTCAGGATGACCGATCTAGGCTATTAGACTTTTTTGTTATACTGCTGTGTTCTGAATTCTGTACAGTTTGTGTACACTATGTTAAACTGGTCTGTGTCTTTATATGAATTCAAATTCGTTGAATCGGACTTAAGTAAATGGATAAAGATTTTAGATAATTAGAATAATTAGATAATTAAACTATTTATCCTTTATTAATCATCTATCTTATCCATTTATCCTTGTCATTTATCTATCATCCATTATCTCTATCGATTAGAAGAATCCCAATTCCATCCAAATTCAGCTTCTCCCTTTATAAAAAGCTCAAAAGGGAACTAGTTTCACTATTCCTTTTTCTTCATTCTCATTATGATTCAAGCTTCTCTCAAAAGGGCCTACATTGGTTTTAATTAATTAATTAACCTAAACTATTTATAAACCTATTTTAAGTAAATTGGACCTAATCGTGGGCTTGAGGCCCAAAAAGGATAAAAACATAAAAAACAAGCCCAAAACAAATAAAACACAAAAAATAGATCAACCATACATTTTAGTGATTTTCTAAAAAAATGCCTAAATCAATTTCATGAAACCCTAACTTTAATTTACTGCCATCATTGATTTTATAAGGTTTTACCAAGTGAAACCCTAATTACTAATCAATTTTAAGAACACGAAAGTAAATAATTACTATTTCCACTATTGGAGTTATTACAATTCTTACGGTGCAGAAAATTAAAAGAAAATTAATTACAATCCAAAACTAAAACAAATTATAAGAACGCAAAAAATCATAAATCCTAAACTTTACGGGAGTTTTACATATCATAATCCATGACATTCCATGGATTCTTCAATGTAATCACTACCAAAATCTCATTTCACCAACCTCACCTCCAGAACATCATAGAATATCAATAAAAAAATAGTAATGAATCAATACAAAATAAAGAAAATAAAATTAAGATAAAAGAAAAGAGAAGAGTAGAAGATGCTGTGCAAATGCTGTTTGAATGCCCATCAGATTGAGATCGTCACCATTTTGAGAATTGATTCTACATTTATTGATTTTTGGACTATTGAAAATAAAAAAGCGTGCTTTTTTGTGGAGCGAAGAAAACTCTTTTTTTTTCTTTGTGATTGTTTAAAGTTTCTGTACAGTCAGGAGTCGGTCCCTCACTCACGCAGTCATTGGCTTTTTTAAAGCAGAGACTTATGAGCTGACTTCCTCCATTCCAGGAATAGACACTATCTCTCAATTTTTCAAAATATTTACGCTTTTTGAACATGTAACCACAATTATCTTTTAAGAAAATATTTAGAATTAATTTTCAACCAATTAGTGAACGGAAAAATACTAAAAAATGATCGAATATACTTAAAAATTAAAAATATTCCATAATGCCGATTGGCATTTGGCTACTGTTGATCGACATTAGGCAAATGTCGGTCGGCATTAGCTAAATACCGACTGGCAGATTGCTTATGCAGTCCCGAAAAATTAAAAATTAAAAAAAAAATTCTAAAATCACGATTTTGCAATTAGGTCCAAAAAACATTACAATTTAGTCCTTGAAATCTCAAATTTTAATGTTAGAGTTAATTTCTTGATTAATTTTTTTTATCATAAGGGCATTTGTCACACTATGCACAATTGCATCGTGAAATTGGGTGCTTACAGACATTCTTTCTTTATTATTTACATCTTTAGGAAATTGTCCTATTTCTAAATATCGTTGCAAATCATGAAACCAAGGCTTTTTTATAAGATTAATTGGCATCAACCTTATCTCCTCATAACAAAGGGTTTGGGACTTCATAAAAATCAAAGGCTTGACTTTTGTTTGCATTCCTCATTCCCATGTTGAAGCCAAAGTGGCCAAAGCATCTGCCATCGAGTTCTCTTCCTATGATAAGTGTACAAATCTATATTAAGTGAAAACTAAAAGGACAGTAGTCGAGTAATCCCAGTATAATCTTAGTTTATCTTCTCTGACTTCCTATTTATGTGACATAAGCATAGAATCCCTATATACTGTGACCTCCTCAGCCCCCATGTTCCAGAGTGCTTCCAACCTAAATATGTAAGCTTCATATTTCGCTTGATTATTAGTTACTTCAAACTCCAAGCTTTTTGCCATCGGGATCATTTCTCTTTCTCGTGTGACTAAAATTACACAAATGCCAACTCCTTTATTATTAACTGCTCAGTACATCTTCCAACCTTGGACCTCTATTGCCCTTAAATGCTCATCTGAAAACTATTGCTCCCACTCCTGTCCATTATCTACTAGATTCTGAGCCAAGAAGTCTGCTACTGCTCTCCCTTTTACCACTTTCTTTGCCATATAGTTTATGTCAAACTCTGTAAGCAAGACCAACCATCTGGCTAATTTTCCTATAAGTGACAAAGTCTGTTGAAGGTATCTAAGGGGGTCGTATTTAGAAACTGCCTATACTCTATAAGATTGGAAATAATGTTGAAGCTTTTTGGTTACCCATATCACAACCAAGCATGTCTTCTCTACCAGATTATAATTAGCTTCATACTGTAGAAGTTTCTTACTCAAGTAATACATTGCATGCTTAGCTTTTCCTTCACCTTCTTGAGCTAACATCATGCCTACTGCATCCTTTTCAATAACCAAAAAGATTAAAGGTTTTCCTGGCTTTAGTAGTTGTAAGACTAGAGGATTCATCAAATACTTCCTAATAGCTTCAAAATCTTATTGACACTTATCATCCCAGATTACTAGTTGATTCTTCCTCAAAATATTAAAGATTAGCTCACAAATAATAGTAATCTTGGCTATAAATCTACTGATGTATTGCAACCGCCTGATGAACCCTCTGACTTCTTTTTCATTTTTTGGCATAGGCATCTCTCTGATTATTTTAACCTTATCTAGATCCACCTCTATTCCTTTTTGGCTGATAATGTGTCATAGCAGCTTTCCAGATGTTACCTTAAAGAAACACTTCTTTAGGTTTAAAATGAGACTGTACTTCTCTGCCCTTATAAAAAACTTATCTAGAGCTTCAAGGTGCCCTTCTTTAGTTGAATACTTCACCATCATATCATCCATATATACCTTTATCTCTTTGTGGATTATGTTGTGCAACAAGGTGGTATCCATCCTCTGATACGTAGCCCCTGTATTCTTTAACCCATATGACATGACTAAATAGCAGTAAATGCCCCATTCAGTGGTGAAAGATATTTTCAGCTTATTGATTACTGCCATCATGATATAATTTTATCTCGATAAACCATCCATGAAAGAGTACATTGTGTTAAAAGTCGTGCTATCGACTAATATGTGATAAAGAACAATTATCTTTTGGGTAGGCCTTTTTTAAATCTCTGTAATCCATGCACATCCTGACTCTTCCATCTTTCTTAGGGACCAAAACTATATTTGCTAGCCATTAGGTGTCCTCTACTACCTTCAGGAACTTTGCTTTCAGCTGCTTTTCAACTTCTTCTTTAATCAAAAGAATCCATTATGGCCTTAACCTTCTCTTCTTCTACTTTATTAGTGTGATGTGAGGATATGTAGGGATCCTGTGTTCTACGATCTCCTTGCCAATCCTAGGCATATCCTCAAGCAAATACTTTTTATCTCCTTTTTAAAGTTTCTTTCATTTTTTTCTCTCTCATAAAGAGTTAAATAAGAAGCAATCAATATATTTTTAGGATTATCATTTATGCCTAAATTAAATGATTTAGTTTGCATAGAATTAATGTTAAACATATGCATGAAATGATTATCATAAATAGAATAACCATTAGGAAATATATCACATAAATAAGCAAAGTCAAACTTTATTGCATGCACTTTAGAAAAGAATAAATCATCAGTTTCAAATAAAGTAGCAAGAGCAACATTAAGATCATCATAAAAAATATCCATGATAGAATTTAGGATATAGGTCTTGAAATCCAACTCCTTTTTTAGATTAATAGTCTCTTTCAGCATCGAAGCAATGACATCCTCTTCAAACTCTTCTTTAGCCAATACTAGCTCTTTCATAAGAATTATTTCAGCAACAACTTTCTTTATGCTATTTACATACTAAGTAAAAATCTCAAATTCTGGAATCACTTCCCCAGCCATCATAAGAGGTTTAGGAGTCCCCGTGTATGGATAATTAGTGCCCTCTTTAGCAAACACATCCCATAATCCTTGCTTCTTAGTTTCAACAGTAACCTCATTTTCATATTCAGAATCTTCAGCCCCAAAATATCCAACCCTATACTTCAGAAGAGGAATTTTCATTCCATGAATTCAGGTGGTCCACTGTGATTCTTTTCTAGCCCCAAACTAGACATGAACTTCATGTTACTTATCATACTTATGATATTTGCATCTAGCTCATCTTTATAAATTATACAGACTTTAAAACTTGAGCTTATAGGGATCTCCTTAGGAGCAATTTTTAGAGTAGCCATAGTAGCCTCAATCTCTGTTGAGATGGTAACAACTTTACCCTTGTATGGAAACTTTATTTTATGATAGATAGTGGATGGCATGCCACCCAATGGATGGAACCATGGCCTCCCCAATAGGATGACAAAGGTTATAGGAATGTCTATCACATGTAAGTTGACCCAAGTTTTAATGGGCCCAGTCTTGACCAATGCTCAGAATGTCCCCTTAATAGGCCTCTTTGTACCATCATAAACCTTGATAACCACACCATTGGGTTTCAGGTCAGCCACAATCAATCCTAACTTTAGCAAAATCTTTAGCGGGCATACATTAATGGTAGAATCATTATCCACCATTACACAACAAGTCAGTTTCCCTTTTACCTTGGCCTTAATGAATAGGGTCTTACGATGGCCCCTTCTCTTTAAATGGCATATTATCATTAGAAAACACAATAGCCCTTTAAGGAGTTTCCATCAAGGAGTTAACCATTTATTCAGGAGTGTAGCTTGTGGACATTTTCTTTTGATTGAAAGCCAAAACTAGTGCTTCCCGA
Source organism: Mallotus nudiflorus (assembly GCA_947683625.1). Taxonomy (NCBI): domain Eukaryota; kingdom Viridiplantae; phylum Streptophyta; class Magnoliopsida; order Malpighiales; family Euphorbiaceae; genus Mallotus; species Mallotus nudiflorus. The sequence goes on along the minus strand of CANTUR010000793.1, from coordinate 1,793,381 downwards.
TGGTTTTTGGAATGCATAAGTAATTCCAAAACACTAGCAATAATTTTCTCATCCTTTTTCACCTCTTCTTTCAAAACCTCTTTTGTCTCTTTAGATTTGGTAGGTTTGGTTTCTTCCTCTTTCTTTTTGACCTTCCTTATTAGTTGATCCTTTTTATCCTCATCATTTTCCTATAGATCAACCTATCCTTCATCTTCATCATTGGAACTCCAGATGTCCACGACATGCATAGTAAGCTCTATGGGTTGTTTACTCAAATTCAATTCTTTTGGTTTAGGTTTTAGTGGCTTAGAAGTGACATTAATAAAGGAATTAAAGATGTATTCCTCCCTTAAGCTAGTATTGATTATAAGGATGGGTACATTTGGTGGTGGGACATTTCGGTAGTTAGGTACAGGGTTGTTTTGGGTGTTTGGTTTTCGGGTTTCAAGGTCGGTGATTTTATATGCATCGATTAGGTCTTGGATTTCATGTCTCAATTGGGTGTAATTATCAGTATCATGTCCAACGACTTGATAATACTTATAGTAGAGTTTTGGGTTGCTATTTAGTAGTGGCTGCTTAGGAGATAGAGGTTGTAAGAGATTCTTCTTAATCAATTTCTCAAGTACCTTAGAAAGAGGTTAACCTAAATTTAAAAACCTCCTGGGTTATTTAATAGTACTAACCTGTACATTACTACTTAAGCCAATTCCATCTCTGCCCTAGATCTTCCCTCGAAGAACATCTTCTTTTGAGCTAAATCAAACTCTTTATGGACCCCAAACCTATACAATTCTTTAAAATTTCAGATCCTTAAATCTTTCAGCTTATTGGAGAGTAATAGAACATAAAATTCCATTGTTATCATTAATTATTCGGACTCAGTAGGCCTATGTCTCATTTGTGCTAGCTTCCCTCTCTATTTGGTCATATAGTCAGCAAAGGACTTATTAAATTTTTGTTTGGTGTTATATAAATCCTTTAAAGACACCTCCATCTGAGCATTCAGACCATATTATTTTACATATGTAGCACATAGTTCTTTCAAATCATTATATGCATATGGTTCTAAAGTGTAGTACCATTGGATCAGGGCACTTTCTAATGACATAGGAAACTACTTAACTATTTAGGCCTTAGTTAGTTCAGTGGCCTTCATGTAAGTCACATATTGTTTCAAATGCAAATGTGGGTCATTAGTCCTACAGTACTTTTTCTTGTCGGGGAACTTGAATTTTTGAGGAAGAGGGTCATCATCCTCATCTAAGTCAAGGTTGGTATAATCTATCAGAGCATCAATTCCTTTCTCCTTCATCAGCATTTGGACTTGTGACATAGCCTTGGAAATGTTTTTAGCTTAATCAGTTTATTCCACTGTTCCATATAGGTTCACATTCTTTTGGTTTACCGGATCAACCAACACTATCACATTATCATCTTCCCTTTCTTTTACAATAATCTCATCATCAATATCAATTAGGTTAATTGGCTATGTCAACTGTTTTTCCTTAAGCAACTTAGTTATTTCCCCTATCATCTCCTTCATCATTGACCAAGTTTCAGTAAATAGTTGTTCTTTCAACTATGCTTTGAAAGCTTCAGGATCAAAATCACCTGCCATTGCCATTTTTGAATTTTTGATTAAGCAACCAGAATTAGATTGAATCCATATGGAAGAGCTTGAAGGATCTATAACTACAAGACTACATGTTAGAATTATGCATGACATGTATACATGATATACAGTTTCATTTTATTTTATTATTTAATTATTTAAAGATAGAAAATAAACACACTCTATTTATACATAACAAGGAAATAAACAAAAAGCTCTCGAATGATAATCTCCACCCTTATTTCTCCCACACACGTGTTTAATGGCCAGTTTCTTATCCTGAGGTTTTTGGTCTGAGTTTTAATTATCAATGGGGATAACAAAACTGACACATGTAAGACAACTCTCGAGATAAAACAAACAAGTAGTAATACCTTTAAATAATTTCAAAGTCCATTCTAACAGGCCATAATGAGCATTAAAATCCCATCTTAGTATAGACCATTTGCAATGGGCTATAGTAAGCATAAAAGGCCTATATTGACATGGTCCATTTAAATGGACTTGGGCCTTATTGGAAGGATTACTATATGATATAAAGCATATGCATTTGGGAGAAAATCCTGAGAGAAATTACTAAGTCATTACATGAGTTGAGTCTTGCGATATAAGCTTCGATTCCTACAGCGATATACATCCATTATGTCTCCCCACTCAAGAGTTTGTGCGATGTGGATAAGTACGTGCTATGAGTGATAATAATCAAATACTCCACCACCAGGTTATAGTGAAACACATGCAGCAAAGTAATGACTATCATCGGGTTATTAGGGACTAAGTGCTTATTATGTGAAAATGTGTAGTGAATGCAAAATAATGCCAAAAAAATAAAAGAATAATTAAAAATGATAAAATGCAAAACACTGGAATTAGTTTCTCTATTCCCCTATGGAGTCGCCACTATAGATAGCAGGGTTCAGCGCATGCCCAAGTGTTTTGTGACCATGACATTATGTGAGCTCAAGGCCTACTAGGAAATACAAAATAGGCTTAGAGCCCAAATTAGAGAAGGAGTTGCTACTCGGATGAAACCCGAGATATACTGTATGGCAACTGGATTCTATGGAGGTTCCTAGAAGCCTTCTTCAGAGAATTGGTTTGAAAACTGGGTATAGGCTTTTGAAATGTCCACCCAACTTTGCAGTTGGCCTCCGTGTGTTTTGTATTTTATTACCTTTAATTATTCAATTATTTCTTTATTAACATGCAAATTACAATTCCCTCCAAACAATTTCTCAATTTTCAATTAAGGCCAAGTTTGCACATTACTCCAATTTCATGCTTATTAAGGGTGATTTGCTATATTTATTATAAATATACAAAAAAAAAAATTCACGAACATAAAGATAAATAAATAAGTATACATGCAAAGAAAGGAGGGAGGAGAAAAGATTACGATCCTTTTACATGTTATGATCCTTTTACATGCAAGGAAAGGTAAAATAAACAGAAAATAAACTAAAAACAAACCAATCAAAATGAAAGGAAATAAGTTTGATGATCAGAAATCATCCAAAAGCTCCTATAAATAACAAAATATTAGCTTCCATAAATATATAAAATCCTACAAAAGAAAGCCATAAAGTCAATTTATAAGCTAAACATAAATGAAAATGATAAACACATGATCATTTTAATTAAATAAAGTAAACAAATGACTGTATGAGGGTAATCGAATTACAAAAATATAGAAATACGTATAATACGAACTATATAAAGTAAATGTAGGAAATCGAAATTAGAGCATATGTGGCTCTGATAAAGTGGCGATGCCTCATCAATAAGATGTCGCCTCACGGCATAGAGGCAGTATAATGCCGCCTGATTACAAAGAGGTGATGCCTTTTTGCAATGGCATCACCTCTTGACGTGACAAAGTCCAACAAACGTAAATCAATAAACTTCTTGAATCTTAAACAAACAAAGTCCAACATAAATAATTGGAAAATAACAACTACATCTAACACTCTAAAAGATCATGGCATAAACATATTATAAATAGACAATAAATCTAAGAAAAAACTAGAAAGATAAAGAAAGAATGCTATGCAAATCAAGAACTTGATATTTAAGAATGAAGATTTTTATTGCTTTATAAGTTTAATTTTTAAAATGATTGGTCCTTAGAGATTAGTTTTAATCTTAAGCTTTACTTGGATGCAAGAGTTCTCCTTCCTCTTTTTTGAAAATGGACCTCTAAGCTAAGTTCCCCTTCCCTTCTCTCCAAGAATGTCCTCCTCCTCTATTTCAGAGTTTTTTTCCTTTCCTTTCTTTTTCCCGCAAACTTGCCAACCTCCTTACTCTCACTTTTATGCCCTTTTTTATGCCTCCATGCCCTTGATAGGACATTCACTTTTTAGTTCTCATCATCACCCTTTTTTAGTTACCTTTTTCTCCAAAGTCTTATTTTCACACAATATGTTCAGGTCTATGAGGTGTGAGGTCTACCCCACTTGTCCACCATTGTCATTCTTGCATTTAATGTTGGCGTAAGTGGCCAGTGAAGAGGTGGCGCCTCTTCAAAGAGACGTCGCCTCACCGAAGAGGTGCTGTTGGCAGGTATTATAGAGGTGGCACCTCTTCGGTCAGACGTCGCCTCTTCGGCCCTAACCTATAGTCGGGTCTTTAGGTCAAAATGAGCTTGGGCTTAGCTATTGAGTTTGGTTTTTTGGATTGAGGCTATGGATGAAAATTTGGACTTTTAGATCCATTTTTAAAGAAGTTTCGGCCCTCTTGCATTTAAGTTTTGTATTTTCTTTATCATCGGACTTCCTTGTGTACTGATCAAACTGAACACATAATTTATCTCCTTGTAACGAGCCAATCAAACCGAGTGTCTTGGAAACCAAAAATAGGACATATAATTTTTTTTATCTAACTTTATTTTTACTTAAATATTTTGGTATTGTGACATACTAGTTTAATATTAATTATAAATGGTTTAGGTAAAATAGGACATATAATTGAGATTTGAATGTAACTAGTCATAAAATTAAAAATGAAATAGTAATAATTCAACCTAAAAGTTAAAATTATATGAAATCCAACATCATCAAATTCAAAGTACGAAATTTGCTCCTCCATTCGTATGTTATAAAGAAGAAGAGTTGAGCATCGAGAGACTTAAGCTTCAACCATGAAATTAAAAAAAAAAAGCCCAAAATATAAATAAATATATAAACAAAAAATAAAAATAAAAAAACAATAACAAAGCGACCAAATAACCCAAAGAGTGTCATCGCAGCAATCTATCTTTATATATCAGTCCTGTATATAAATAAGCAGGACACCACCGATCGATCAATTTCCCTATTTGAATTCGTTGGTCAAGCAATTGAAGATGGTTGCTGCTAACAGAGAAATGGCTGTTTATTGCTTTGACACTCTCCTCGCTCACTACAATAGCGAGGAAGCTCCTCCTCCTGCTTTTGACGAAGGCCAACAGTAATTTTTTAAACTTTTTTTTCCACCTCCTCTTCTCTCTGTAACTCACGGTTTTGCTTTTGATCGTGCTTTCCTTTGAAGGATCAATTAGATTAAAAAAATCGGTTTATTTTTTGTTCTTTTAGTTTTGATCGGTTCAGTTTTGCTTGATTTTTAGATAACGCAAAAGGTTTAATTTTTGGTCTTATTTTGTTAATTTTTTGCATGTTTATTTTTGCTTTAATTTTCTACTGTAAAATGTATTTAGTAGAGAGCATGCAATTGGCTGGCTTCAGTGGTTTTGATTTCAGTTTCCGGGTGACGCTTTTAATTTATTGTTTTTCATGAAAATATACTTTTAAAATATATATATATTTTTAAGCCAGCGAGTGAGTAGTTAAGTGGTAATTCTTTGTTAGAGCATCCTAAAATATAAAGTTTGATTTTTGCCATGGTCAATTTTTTGAAATTCTTTTGAAATTTAGGTTATATGATCTTCTTGTTAACTAAAAAATTATTTTTTTAAGAAAAACAGTTTGTTTCTTTTTCGTTTGTCATAGAAAAAAAAAATTATTAAGAAAGATTTTTTCCTTTTATATTTTAGTTGACTTCAAGTTAAATGATGTATTTGAGTTTCTTAAGAAAAAGAAAAGGTTTACTAAACAGTCCTCTTGGGTATTCTAGATTTTGATGCATTGAAATAGTGAAAACTTTTAATAAACCATCTTAGATACTCTATATTTTATTGCATCCAATAATACTAGTGATATTGCATTTTCTTATAAAATGGGTTTTTTTTTTTTTTTTTGGATGCTTTCTTGTGTTCTTGTGTTACTATTGTATTATCACTACCCTTTATGAAAAATGAAATTTGGCGATATATATTTTTGCACAAATCTGTGGAGTGATGTGCTGTGTATATTTACTGCTTTGCGTGCTGGTCTCTTCTAACATGGATGATATATCTTTCAGCCCACTGTTTGTCACCTGGAAGAAAGTTGTCAATGGTAGTGAGCCTCGTTTACGTGGATGCATTGGCACACTAGAAGCTCGATATTTGATTACAGGGTTTAGAGACTATGCATTGACCAGGTACAACAATATTTTGCTACTGAACTGAAGAGTGTGCTTTATGTGTTTACTCAATATCACTGGTTTACTCGTTCCATCTCCCTCTTGTAAAGAGCACATGTTTGTGTGGTTGCATTACTACCTCTTTGTCTTTATCACCATTTCTAGGTATCTATGTTCAAGCATTTATGTGTGCTTTCTGGCTCTCTCTGTCATTTTGTGCATGTACCTGTGGATAATTTGTCTCTCTTTGCCAGTTTGGTTGTGTCTTTAGCTTTTTAGGCTTGGGATGCCTGTTGGGTTATTTTGCCACTGACTTTAGTATCTTTTTCTTTTTCCTATATGAGAAGTGAAATGACATGGTAAAAGCACTACCAGAGCACTGGAACTTTTCGTAGATGAAGGCAGGATTTTGTATTCTATATGGATATATAGAAGTTTATGGTGCACTAGGTTGTAAAGATGGGGATTTAGGATGTGGGAAAGGTGAGAATGTGTTTATTGCTCAAGGTTAAATTTGATGGAAGAACAGAAAGGTTTTGTGACTTCAATTTGATAGATAAGGATGCGAATGAGCCAGTGCACTCATGAATTACTTGCAGCTTGGATCAATAATGGCTGACTTCCCTTTTTCTGTGGAAGCTAATGAGTCTTGAAGCTTATTTATAGGTCGTTTAATATATGAGTCAAGCTTTGTTTTGTTGAATTTTGTCGTCAATAATTTGATGGGTACCTGAATGTCGTAACAGTTCAATATATGAAAAGTACTAGAAAAGACAAGGGTAGAACTATATTCCATTTGATCACCAAGCTGTAAAGATGCCTATACAATTTAGCTGTAGGTCTTGGTTCCTTTCCACGAAGGTATAGGCATAACCAATAGTGAGAATTATGAATAGATATGTGAAGCTCACCATTAAAGTTCATATGCGATTGATAAAAAGTTTGCTTGTTGGGGGCATAAGTGAATGACTTGTTGGATAGTTCAAGTTACATTAATCAAGTGCATTTATCTCTTTTGTTAGCATTCTGGATTCCGTTGCCTCCTCCACTAAAATAAAAAGACATTTTCATGTAATTATATTTAGTTGAGGGATATGTATTCTATATCCTTTCTTGGTTAAAGTTTGCGTGCTTCCCTTCCCACTCATTCAAACAAAGTAGAAGTTCTTTTGCTAACTTATTAACATTGCGTTGGGGATTTGGCTATTGTTGAGAAGAAGATATTGATTTGGCCTAGACTTAAGAGTTCCGTAGTTTCATTCCCAGGAATATAGTTGTACTGGGAGTGGAAGTTGGATAGTGATTAGTGATCATTCTTTTCTGTTGAAGTTAAATAGATGATACTGGAAAGGAGCAATCATGAACCTGAAAAGTGACATTTAAAACATACACCTTATGCACTTGAGCCCCCTTTGCTAATCTTTTTTTGTTTTATTTTATTTTATTTTTTGTCATTATTTGTTGTTGACAAATAGGAAGATCAGTACAAGTGGAGAACATCTATTATTTTTGTTTCCAGTCTGATCTGTCTTATTTCGTCATTGTGATGTTGCTATTGTTCATTAAGAGACTATGCTTGTGGCTTTACTATTTTTCTATTTCGTTTATTATCTTGCAGTGCTTTGAAGGACCGCAGATTTCCTCCAATACAGCCTAAAGAATTACCTTCCCTGGAATGTACAGTTTCCATTCTGACTGATTATGAAACTGCTAACAATTATCTTGATTGGGAGGTATGTCATCCTTTTCACTTGTTTAAGCTCTTGTGACATTGGGTGCTGGGCTGTGCCCAAGACATTTTAGATCTGTAGATCACTTGGCCTTGTTGTGGGTATTATCTTGCTTTGTTTTCTATTTCTCATTTTGCTCTCTTACTGTTTCTTCTTCCCAAAAGATTTGTAATGCTTTGCCACAGTTTCTTTAATAGGAGCACACAAGCAGAAAAGCAGTTTACCAAAAATGCTCATTTTCAAGCTTGCTATTTTTTTTTTCTTTTCCAAGTGGGATAGGTGGAAGGTACATAAAATTGGATCCTAAAATCAATCATAAAATTCTGTGGCCTGCATAGAATAACTTTAGCTTGCTATAAATCAAGTGCATTGAGGGCTTTGTGAAGAGACAAATGCATGCAACTGTTCCCTTGTACTTTAAAGAAATAGTTTATGTAATTTTAATTCTGGCCTGTGTTGGTGATAGTGGAGTTTGTTTAGACTTGCATCAAGGCTTTACCTCACACATTAAAATAAACACTAAAAAATATTGCTTTATACGGAAAAAAAAAAAATTGTTAAGCGTACAACTCACCTTGCAGAATCTTCATCTTGTATCTTTAATTTGAAAACTATTCAAAATTAATAAAGCATGATTGAATGCATAAGTAACTGCCTCTTATATAGACAAACTGATTTTGATGTTTAGTAATTTAGATAAGGGATAATGATCGATGAGATCCTTAACTGCATGTTTTGCAAGTTTATTCTATTCTTTCAATGTTACCAATTCTAGCCTAAGCTATAAACATTGGCAACAATCTTTATTCAATTTAGCAGGCTTAGGATTGAAATTCAAATGTCAACCGTACAGAACTGCCTTCATAAAAAGGAACATATATATATATATATATATATATATATATATGTTTTTATTCCTTTCCAAAACTATAACAAATATATAAAAGAAAAATAAATTTCTTTTATTTATCAATTACAAAAAAATTTAATATAATTTTTTTATAAAGCAAAAAGATATAATTTAATTTCATTAGCATTTCAAATATGTAAAAAATAGTTTATTCTTCTTAATTGATATTATAATTAAAATACAAAGACTTCATTCATAATGTGCATTAGCAAATTTATAAATCAATTGATAAAATCTTCTACTTTGTTAGCGTTCTTATTTTCAACATTCTCATTGTTATCTTCTAAGTTGCACAGAAATGGAAACATGAAGGAAACATGTAAATATTAAAAATATGAGGATATATAAATAAATATTAAAAATATATTTAAATAAAAATTATAAATACAAAAAATTTATTTGTTACTATCAATTGATGGTATAATTATAAATTATTTTATTTAGTTAAGAAAAATATGAATTTTTTTTGTTAAATTTATTTTTTCTTATTTAGGGAAAAAAACTAAAGAAATGCATTTTCAAGTTGGAAACAGATTTCTTATTTTTTCAAATTTGTGGAAATGACCCCTAAATGTTTCCGAGGAGTTTCTTGAAGTTTTTGACACGAGGAAACGTTTACTAATTGAAATTTTCATACACTGTAGATGCGTGTTGGTATCTGTATAATTTATTTAAAATAATTTGCTTATAGTGTTTTATGTTGGCTGTTGGAGATAGCAAATCAATGGGAATTATAGTCACTGTCTTGGCCTCTGCAAATGCTTCCAAATTTTCCACGAATTAATCTGCTAAAGCTTGATTGAAATCTTGCCCTACCCAGTTATAATTTGATTTTGGCTGCAGATTGGGAAGCATGGTTTAATTATTGAGTTTATTGATCCTAATAACAATGTAAGGCGAAGTGCCACATATTTGCCTGAAGTGGCGGCCCATGAAGGTAAGCATTGTTCTTAAACTGCATACTTTTTTGTTTGCATACTCAAGTTCATAGTGAACATTGTTATTTTAGCATAGATTATGTTTATTGATTTTGGACAAGTAGCAAAGTGCACAAGTCTTACTACTTATCGGAAATTATATCAAGTGTTTGTTCTTCATTTTTTATTTTTTAGTTTTTTATTGTCCTTTTCAATTGACTCCTGATACTTCTTAGAAACTCAATTTTCTGTCCATAGAGCAAAGAATTTAATGAAGTTGATATGAATGATGATCTTGTCTAACTCATTTGATGATTTGTTTGCTTTCCCAGTAGGCCTCAAAATACCACTTTTTATAGTTGGACTCTAGATCCTCCATATGTTGCACTACTCATCCTAGACTCCTAGTACACTTTGTTGAATAGAACATGCGCCAAAGCTGCTGGGTCAGGCACTCCTATATATTTTTCCTTTATAGTATGCCGAAACCCATATGCTGGTACCTTGAGGCATCTCATTTTCCACTGTAAAGATCTGCACAAGCACATATGAATTGTGTGCTTTGCTCCATTTGATTTGATTAATGGTTTTGCTTTTGTAAAGGCACCTATATTTTTAACCTTATGATTAAGGGTTGATTTTAACTTCTCTATCACACAACCATGAAGTTTTTGACATTAAAGAAGTCCAGAATGTCTCCATTCAACTCAACTCAACTCACCTCATCTGTCTTAATTCCGAGTTAATTGGGGTCACTACATGGATTTTTTTGTTGAAGACTGGCCACCTCAGTGTGTTTGATAAAATAAGTAAGGTTGAAAGCATACTCGGAACTCGAATTTATTAATTTCTGAAAGGGAATGAGGGTTTTTTATGCAGTGAATTTTGGGTGAACATTATAGAGGAAAGGAGAGGACAATTGGAGATGCTGATTTCGGGTACCATTATTAGATTAGCAAGGCTGTGGTGGTAAGAATTTCTTTCACTGAGAGAGAGAGAGGGAGGGAGAGAGAGAGAGAGAGTGAGAGGGTGAGGATGACGGGTAGAGGGAGAGAGAGAGAGTGCTTATCATGTCTTGATTCTGATGTTCTTATTTTCTTTATTCTTTCTTTCTTAACTAATTGCAAGTGTCGAGTCCTGCCACTTTTTTAGATCCTTGGAGTGCTCGTGCTTGGTATGGCATTACCTTGGTTTCATTATCTATGTTTTGTTAATCTTGGTAAGGTGAGAGAGAGAGAGAGAGAGTCTTTATCATATCATGATTCTGATGTTCTTATTTTCTTTATTTTTTTCTTTTTTAACTAATTGGAAGTGTTGAGTCTTGCCACTTTCTTGGGAAGAAAGGAAAAAATCTATGTTTGGTTCCTTGGAGTGCTGGTGCTTGGTATGGCGATACCTTGGTTTCATTATCTATGTTTTGTTAATCTTGGTACGGTGAAATGTTTTTTTTTTTTTTAATCCGAGCAAAAAGCCAAAGTGATTTGCTTGAAACCAAATAAGCATTTGCATGTGTGAGGCACAGGTTCATGTGTTGCCGTGACTACAGTTTCTTGATAATGAGGCTTATCTTTCATTTGCTGAGTGCTTCAGTTTATATTTAGCCATCCTCTCCTCTCATACTCCCTCCTGCCTCCATGTATATATGATGCATGTGTCTCTGCACAAATTGTGATTTTTAACTTAGCTGCGCATGTTGGTTCAGGTTGGACAAAAGTGGAAGCAATTGATTCACTTATGCGTAAAGCGGGCTCCAGCGGCCCCATCACTGAGTCACTTCGGAAGTCAATTAGATTGACTCGTTATCAGAGCACACTATTTACCTTGACCTACAGTGAATATGCTGCATATGTCAAGGTGAGCAGGGGTGCAGCTCCGACTATTAATGGGGCTATCCCCAATAATCATTGAAATTTAAACAAGCTAGGGCTAAAGAGCTAAGCTTGGTTAAACAAAAAATAATTTAAATACTTCTGGGTTTGGAATGGAAATGTTTGTATTCCAATCAAGCTACATTAATTGTTGTATCATTCTTCAAATTCATTTGATTCTGAAGAAAGAACCAGAAACACACACCTAGTGGTGAACTCAGTTTTCTGGGTCTTGTCTGACAACATTTGTGTCAAAAACTTCTGGGAAAACTGCTCTTTGTGAACTCTTTTTACTCCGGAATTTGAAATTTATCCCAGCGTGTTTGTTTTTCATATTCTTCTGCTTTTATTTTAATAATCTGTCTACCGTTGGGTGATTTACTAAATATTCTTTTGCCAAAGAATGTCATTCTATTGCTTCATTTCAGACAGCTTTGGGGATTATGCAATGGGCTCCAATGACTTTTTTGGCTTCATCATCACTTCCAGCAACTTTTTTTTTTTTTTTTTATACGCTCAATATGCTATGGGCGGCAGTTATTTCTTTAATATTCACTATAAAGGCATAAATTCTCACCAATTTGTTGGATGGTGGCTGCCTCTTTAGGATGAGGCTGGCCGTTCTTTCTAATGAACTAATCTATGCTTTACTATTATGGAGAGTTATTGGTAATTATAAATTTTTTGTGGGGTTCTTTTTGCAGTTAATTATTAGAGAGTCAATTTGCTTTCCATTTTTTTTTAAATTGAGTCATAAAATTTTTAAAAAATACAAATTTTGGCCATATTTATTAGTTAATTCCAATGCATGATGTTTGTATGATAGTTAAAGTATCATTTATTATTGTTTGTAGAAGCTGAACGCACAAGCATTGTATATTTCTTTTTAACGTTATGCTTGTATTAATTAATTTATGTATGAAAACTTCTAGAAGTATTAATCAATTTATGTACTCCATGAGTAGTCAAGTAGTAGTAAAAGGTATGAATATCTGGTTGTAGAAATCGAGATTCAAATTTGGCTGGCTCATTTCCCCTTGTAGTGTTGAATCTCAAATGAAAAAAAAAAAAAATTCAGTTTATATATGAAAACTAAGTTATTCTATACGCTTCTTACTCCCAGATGGGGTGTGACATCTTAATTTTTCTTTTAACCTTTGTGTTGTGGTTAATTTGGGAAATTTGTACTTATGAAAATGTTTAACTTTTTTTAATACATTGCTTACATTTAATGGGCACTTTAATTTTTTGGTAGATTATTAGTATTTAATTGCTTTTAATTTACTTGTTACAAGTAGATTATTGGTATTTAATCGCTTTTAAGTTAATTGTTACAAATTTCTGTCTATCAATAAATATTCATCTTTTTTCATGGCACCTACAATATTTTCTTCTTTTTCTTCATATTTTGAAAATGTTCGTACTTTTTTAGATAAATCATTGATATTTAATGGGTACTTTAATTTTTTATGGAGGTTATTAGTATTTAATGGTTTTAATTTAGCACTTACAAATTTCTTTCTACTAATATAAATATTATATATCCATAAGATAAAGATTTTTTTTTTATAATAGTTCCTATTTAATTTTAGGAATCTTATATTACTCATTCATTAATGAATGTTTTTTAGAACTTAATTGTTAAAATCACAAAAAAATATAAGACTCAAAATGTTATTATCCAAATTATTTTTTATTGTGTTGCCCCTAAAAATATTTGCATTTTTGTATTATTTTTATGAAAATTTATTTACAACAAATTAAAGATCAATTAGATAGTAATTGTCTAAAGTATTTCATAACATAACAAAATAGAATATTTAATAAAATATTATAAAATTATGACCTACGCATCGTGCGGGATATTGATTAATTGTGTTGTAATTTCGTATTTTGAAGTTAGATTTAGCCTATAAATGAAACATAATTTGAAAACAAAAGGACATTACAATAAAAATTATTGTGATTTTGATAATTAATGATACACAAAACTCAATTAGCAACTTTGTAAGTAACTTTTACTTTAGAATTGTCGATGGTGTAGATATTTTCATTCTTTTTTTTGTAACAAATTATTTCTATAAGATTTCATCAGCATTGGAATCAAATATTAACTAATCTTTTTATAGCACACCAAATATCAAAAAATGCAAAATTAATATTGTTTTTGTTTTGACATTTTATTCTTTTGTTAAATTTTAATATTTTAAATAATATTTTAAAAATAAACTTTTTCACTAAATTTAATTATTATTAAAATTTTTTAACATTAAAAATAAACTAAAGATTTATTGTTTGAAAATAAAATATATTTTTACTCTTAAATGCATTTAAATAAAAATAAAAATATCAATCTTCAATTGATTGCACTATGCTCAATAAAAATTGTATATCACTTCTTAAATTGGTATTTGATTGGATAAATTGATAAAAAATTTTAAAAATCTAGCAATTTGACTTCTTAATACATGTTTAGGGAGAAAATATTTTTAAAGAAAATCTTAAATGTGTGAAACAATAAATATATGAGCTATGTTGCAGCCTTTTGTCTTATCAAACCTCTTCATATAAACTCTCTTATCTCCAGAAAAAACAAACACTCCATTCTTAGTCTGAAGTTTTGCTTTTTGGTGATCCTTTGACAAATATCCCAAACCATCTCTATGCATTTAGCTTTTGAAATTTCATAGTTATGTAATACCTTGTTGATTCTTTTCTAAACCCATTGCTAGCACAAATTTAGAATTCTTCAACATTGTAGCTACCCTTGCATCCATGTACTCATGAAAAATTGGAGCAACCTAAAACCCTAGAGGACCGATGTCCGAGTAAATCACAAAGCAACCATCTTCTAACTCAGCTTCAATGGTAACCACACCTCCTTCATATGGGAAATTAATTTTTTGGTAGAGAGTTAAAAAACCCCTATTAGAGGATAGAACCAAAGTTGTCCCAAAAGCAAGCTAGATGTGATTGGCATCTCCAACACAATAAACTCAATTACGATCTGAATTGGCATCATCTTAACAATTTTCTTAAAAGTGCCCTTAATAGATGTCTTAATGACTAAATTTGACTTTGTGACATTTTCCTTCATCATATTCAATTTTTTTAACATTGATTGTTGAATTATCATCCACCATAACACATGGAACCACAAATCCTTTCACCTCAACTTGAATATACAATGCTAGATTATATTTCCTTTTAAGTGCTGCAAGATCTTTCTCAGAAAAGAAAATCTCAGTGTCATCCTTGAACCCTACTAAAATTACCAGCTCTTAAGGAGTAGATTCAGTAGAAATCATAAAATTCTTTAAAGCCTCATACATGGTGTCCTTCTGCTTCTTTGATGCAACTAAAAGATCTCAAACACTGGCATTAGCTTTTGTTTGCTTCAATTGCTTCAAGATGGTATCCTTTTTGACTTCTTTAGTTATTTTTTATTTTCCTTTATCATGTACCGATGGTCTTTCTTTTTGCAGTGTTGGAGGATCTAGGTAAAACTTATTGCTCCTAGTCATATGAGCAACAGTGTTTTCAACCTCTTTATTACTTGAAAAAATCAATAGATCAAAATAATAAATATATAAATCATTACTTGAGCCTTTGTAAGCACCCAATTTCGCGATGCAATTGTGTATAAAGCGACAAAAGCCTCTATGATGAAAAATTAATCGATAAATTGATCTTTAGTGTTGAAATTTGAGATTTCAAGGACTAAATTGTAATGTTTTTTAGACCTAATTGCAAAATTTTGATTTTAGAATTTTTTTTTTAATTTTTAAAATTTTTCAGGACCGCTAAGCAAAATGCCAGTTAGCATTACGAGACTTTTTTTTTTATTTTTTCAGTATTTTATGTCCTTTTTCAGTGTTTTTTTTCTATTTTCTGATTAGTCCAAAATTAATAAAGAAATTAATTTTAATATTTTTCGTGTACAATATGCGTCCATTACGTGTATCTTGTTTGAAATCCTTTTATCCTGATTTTTATTTTGAAAAACAAATAGAGTATTACGCAACAGGTTAACAGTGCTGTGATCACAAGAGTTATTAGTGCAGGATAAAAAGGAATAGAGAGAGGACGGTACTGGAGAGGTTAGGATTTTCAAAACAAAAAATTTTTATGAGAAAAAACACATAAAAAAATCTTTTATTGCAGGATTTCAAAGGAACTTTTCCTTTTTTTTTTTTTTTAAAAAAAAAGGCGTTTTTAAAGTCCATAAAATCAAGAAGAAAAGCAATAGAGTCAATTCCAAATGGTGAAAATCACAGTTTGAGGGGCCATCTAACTACATCTGCACAACATCTTCTACTCTTTTCTTTTGTTTTCTTTTCCTTTATTTTAATTTTACTTCTTTATTTTATTTTTATTGATTCATTACTAATTAATTTATTATTATTTTTTGTTTGTTTTGATTAATGTCCTGTGGTGCCCTGGAAGGGAGGTTGGAGATATGTGATTTTTTTTCTTGACAGTAACTATTGAAGAATCCATGGAATGCTATAGATTAAAGTCTGTAAAATTCCCATAGGATTTAGATTTTTTATTATTTCTTCATGTTATTTGTTCATTTATTGCTTATGGGTTGTAATTAATTTTCTTTTAATTCTCTGCACTGTAGGTTGCAATAGCCCTAATAGTGGGAAATAGTGAAATTCTAATTCTCTGCACTAAAATTGATTACTAATTAGGGTTTCACTTGGTAAAACCTCATTAAAATCAATGAATGCAGTAGTTAATTACGGTTCATGAAATTGATTTAGGGTTTTTAGAAAATCATAAAAAATGTACGTTTGATCTTTTTTTTTGGGCTTTTTTTTTATTTTTATATTTCTATCCTTTTGGGCCCCAAGCTCACGATTAGGTCCAATTCAATTAAAATAGCTTTATAAATGGTTTAGGTTAATTAATTAATTAAAACCAATGTAGGCCCATTTTAGGTTAATTAGACTTTAAACCCATTTTTTAGTTAATTAAAATTTATTTAGATTTAGCTCAACCCATTTAATTTCATTACTTTTAAAATAAATAGACTTAGACTCCTATTTCACTTAAAATAAAATTAAGTAAGACTTAGACGCACTAATTCAATTTTTCCTTTAAAATTTTATAGACTTAAGCCCATTCCTTGTAGATAATTGAAACAAATAGACTTAAACTCACTAATTAAAATGTAAGTCCACCTTTAGTCCATTTCACTTGTAAATAAAAAATATAAATGTAGCTAACTTTCATTAAAATTAACTTAGTTTAGACTTAGGAACGACGCGCTTGAATGCATTTTTATGTGTGATTTTATTGACTAGATGTCTTAGAGTTAAATGAATGTTCAAATAGGGTTTAATAAAATTGTATGTAATTAGAGAATGAATTAATTTGTAAAGTAATTCTAAATGAACACGAGACCAAGAGAAGTTAGTATTCCATTCCCAGAATCTCCTGGTTGTGGTGCTAACTTTCTTTTAGAGAATCGAGTACCACCAATCGAATTATCCTAGTTATTACCTTGGGTGACAACTCCTCTTCTCCATGCTATGACTTTATGGCATAATAGTATGTTCCTTAAGGCCCTGAGCCTAAATAGGATCGCAATTGCTAAAATCTAGACGCGTGCTAAACCTTACCGTGTACGGTGGCGACTCCACTAGGGATAAGAGATGCTGATTCTACTTATGTCCTTTAGAATTATTTTATTGATTATTATTTCATTCTTACTTTTTTCTGCATGTCCCTATTAAACCGATGATGTTGGTTTATGATTCCATGATTCTACTAGATTCATGGAGTTGTAAATTGGATAACCATCACTTTTAGCCTTAACTCGATTTAAAAAAGATTACCGGGCTCATCTGACCAGAGTCTGTAACCTAAGTCTTAAAGGGGGGTAATCTTCTCTCGAGTTGGTAAAGGATGTCGAGCCCCTCTTACCTTGGCCTGTAACTCAACGTCCATAATGGAGGGCATCTTGCTAAGGGAGCCTTAACCTTTTCACCAGACTCGAACCGCATATAATGGCTTAGTTACTTCCCCTAGGATCTACCTAAATTACTTGTATGATTTTTTCCACGAGGTATTTCTATCTATAAAAGCCTAGGCCTATACTTTTGAAGCCCTTTGGGGTAATGAAGATTAGGCTAGACCTTTATACTTAGAAATATTATTTTTATACTTATTACCATGAGGCATTTCTATTTATAAAAGCCCAAGCCCATACTTTTGAAGCCCCCTGGGGTAATGAAGATTGGGCTAGACTTTTATACTTAGAAATGTTATTTTTATGCTTTACTGCTTTAAGAGAGATTTGGCATGTGCGTCAGTCCTTGATATTCCCCATTGATATTAAGACCAAGACCAAAAATCCTAGGACAAGAGACTCGCAATTGAACACGTGTGTTGGAGGAATAAGGTTGGAAGGATGTGTGTTATACACTTGATTGATACTTGCTACTTGCTGCATAACATGTGCATCATGCATACATGCATTCCACGCATCATTCTAACACCTTATTTTGCAACCATCATAGATTCATTTAGTTCTTCTTGTATCTAGGAATGAAAAGGTGGTAAATTAATCAGAGCATATCTAAGCCCTAAGTCAATAGCTCAGAAGATCCTTCAAGAACTAGAGAAGAGTCCTATCAACCTACTTTACCTAAAAGCTGAACTGACTCAGACTAAATAGATAGAAATGGAACAATAACTAGAGATATGGACCCTAGAGGACATTAAGGGAGCTTTAATGGATGACATGAGAGCTATGATGCAAGGTGAACTAAGGCAGGCTTTGGTCAGACTAGTGTAACCTGATGTCATACCATCACCTACTGTTGAACAACCACTTGCTGTTATTGTTGAACAAACATTTGTTGTAGGAGCTCCACCTGTCGTTGTAGCTCCTCTACCTGTTGTTGGCGCTCCACCTATTGCTAATAATATTGGGGGGCAACCTATTGCTAGAAATATACCTGTTACTAATATGAGACTTGAGGATGTTAAGAACTACATGATAGAAAAGGCAAAGAAAGAATCACTTGAACTAGTACAAGACCATGAGTCCAAGCAGATGAAAGCATTGACTCAGAAAATGTCCAAGATGGAAGAGTTTATTAGAGGACAAGGAATGGGATACTCATTCAACTTTAATGACATGTTGCAAATTGAGGGAGATAAGCTGCCTGAAAAATTCAAAATGCCTTAGTTGTAAAAATATTTTGGGAGAGGAGATCCAAGGATTTATTTGAGCCAACATACAATAATCATGAGCACTACTAAGGCACCATTAGCATTAGTTGCTAGGTATTTGTACTATCTTTAGAGGGAATGGCTGGTAAACTGGTATCATGGGCTGGAAAAATCTGTAAGAACTTACTGGAAAGAATTATGTACTATTTTTTTGAAACAGTTATGACTATAACACTAGATTGGAAGTGTCCATCAGAGATCTAGAACTGAAAAAAGCAGAAACCCAATGAATCCTTATCTGATTTCCTTACCAGGTTCATAAACAAGGCAGGACTAATGAAGAATAAGCTAGCTGGAGAAGGATCAAGTTAGGATGTAGTCCGTAATGTGTCACCTAATATGATCAAGAGATTGTAGATGATGAAACCCAAAACATTCATAGACCTGTATGATGATGGTTCTATAAGCAGAAGAGATTAAGAGTGAGAAGAAGAGGAATGCTAGAAGCACCAGAACCTGAAATTACCTAACTGGGGGCATATAACAGGGAAGTACCAGCTAAGCCGTAGAGGTGCGTGCAGTTCAACAACCCTAAAGATTCTCCAACTTGAACCAACCACTCTCCAAAGTCCTAGAAAGGCTAATCCAGAAAGGCTTGCTTCGACTCTTAACCTTTTTTAAATAACCAACCCAAATGCCCTATTTTTTACCCTAACAGTTATTGCAAATTCCACCAAACTGCTAGCCATTCCACAGATAACTTTATCCGCCTAAAACATGAGATCCAAAACCTGATAGATTCCAAAGAAATCATAAACCCTGAAAAGTCCAACTCTAACCCAAACACTATAAATAACCCTTTCCCAGACTACCAAAATGTTCCACCACCAGCCACCATGATGATAAACTCGAGAGTTAGTAAAGAAGAAGTGCTAAACTCTTTTGAAAGCCTAAACCCTAAAGCTAATGGAGAATCTCTTGATACCTCTAAAGGAGTAGAGGATTTATTAGGACAGCCCTCAAGAAAATTTGATTATAAAGTGTTATATTCCAAACCACCCTCTGTTGATATTCCCATTGAATTAATTGCACCTACAGGATGGGGTGATGAGTTTCATGATGAGAAGCTGCTAGACAAGAAAGAAAAATGCACATTTGAGGTACATGAAGATGAAGTTATGGAGACAATTAGCAAAAAGATGCAAGAATTGTTGTTATGTCAGCTGCCTCAAGGACAACCACTATGAGACTCAACATCCCTGGCATTTAGAATAGGAAATAAAATTTCTTATTGTCTTATTTGAATAAAATTTTAGTTTCTGTTCTGTTTAAGTAATCGATGATATAAATTCGGATCAGGCTTACTCATGTAATATACATTCTAATGGTATTGTGCATTATGATATTGATTGCATCTGCATGTTTGACATAAATTCAATTCAATTAGATTCATTTAGCATGAGCACAAATGCAAATTCAAAGAACATACATATATCACATGATGTAACTTTTGAAGATAGGAAATTTGAGGAAAAAATAAAAAGAATGAAAAAAAAGAGAAAAAACAGAAGAGAGAAAAAAAAGAAAAAAGAACAGTAAGGTAAAAATTAGAGAGAAAAAATTCATGACTGGCAGATAATAGGAGTTGTATCATATAATGTAATGAATGTTCTCATTTTTGCCCTAATAAATGATTAAAATTGAATTTTAAATTTTTATTCAAGTATCGCATTTTTGTCTTTATCATACTGCATAAGTATTTGAATGGAAAGAGAATACATAATGAAAGCTAAATCAAAGTTATGAGATCACTGTTTTAGTTATGTTTTCTTTTTTGCCACCCCTTTTATAATTTTCCTTGTAAGCCTAGCAACCCCTTGTACCTTGAGAAATCAAGTGGTTCAGTAACTTGCGTTGTAACTTATACATTGTAATTGTCATCAATTATTGCATCAGCAACAAGCCTCATATTCTGCTCAAGAAGTCTTCAAAGTGCAAGTCTAATTGATTTCATCATCAAGAACTCACTTCAATCAGTTCGTCCACTCCTCTACATCTTCAATACATGAGACTGCAACTAATAGGGTTAGTAAGACAAAGGGTCAACAATAACAGTGACCAAACCGAGTCTCGTGCACACATGAAGAAAAAGACTGCTAGAATGAATTAAAAATGAAGCTGGGTGCAAAATGTAACTTTGGGGCAGCTTGGGGGCAAAATAATAAAAATAACACTAGAACTTAAAAGTTAGTGAAAAAGATCACAGGGTAGAAAAAAGTAAACTACAAGCATACAAATACATCAATTATCATATAGCAAAAGCAGTAACAAAAAGAAAAGTTTAATAGTACATCGATTAATCATAAACTCCAATGTAAAGCCATGGACCCTACTCGCTAACTTGGTCATCAGTCCGATGAGTTGTATCAGAAGATCTAACATCAAAAGTACTAACAACAAAGCATTCAGTGCTTAAACCTACAAACTGTTAATGAGGCACATCATTCTCACACTCCAAGCTGTGAACATAGCTTTGTTCCAAATAGAAGACCTATTAGGATAATGCATGTCATGCATAACATGCATACATTTATTATGAAATACTTACTTTGCATAATAAAGTCTTTGAGCCTAGGTAAGATTATACAAACACTTTGCTACTAACATTCAAGATTAGTGTTGTAAAAGCGCATAAAGGTAGTCAGAATGTTCACATATGAATCATCTGAAGGAAAAAAGGTGACACTATTCAGGTGAACCTGATGCTCAATGGGACTCTAGATCGCAGGAGCCCAATTAATTATGGGCCCATCCAGTAAGGGAATTTCACCAACAGTGATATTTGCGAAAGCGTCATCCTGGTGACCTCAAAAGGCTGGATAGGACGTTCAAGCTCCTTAAACTCAGTATCCATCTCCATAGTCTCATCAAAAGCATCATCTGGAATATCTCTCCACAATAGTTAGACCAGTGTAAGGTATGGAATATAGTGATTAGAAGGTCCAACATGTCAGCAATACATTCGTCTGCCTTATAAAAGGGAAGATCTCACTCAAAACTTAAAATGAATGCACTCTGGAAAATTATTTGATTATGAAATAAGATCTCTAACTTATGAACCTTTTTTGTAGGAGATGTCAAGAAAAGGAATGAATCCCTCTAATATGGTATTAATAGAATGGCGGGAAAGGCAAATTCAACCCTAGGTCATGACTTCAATGATGGAGTATCATAACCTTATGATTAGAGACATCATCATCATAATCAAAAGCGAAAAAAAAAGAAAAGAATGAAGAAAGGGAAATGAACCGATACATCAATAAGAATAGGCCAGATAGTAAATACTAAACCCTCACTAAGATAATAAAAGGAGGTAATAGAACTCTATTCTGTAATAAAGTACCATCTCGATCATAAAATTCATAAATTGAAAGTAAATTCATCCACTTCACGAGATTGTGTGCAAAAAACCTATCTCATGACCTTTGATTATAATGGCTCTTTTTTATTAGCCTCACAGAATTCAGACGATTAGTTAACATCTTTGTGTAGAGAGTTTATAAATTGTAATCAATCTAATACTTGCTTTATACCCCAAATGAGGGAAAGAATATGCAAAGACAAAATCTATGGACTTGTAGTATAAATTGCTTGAATTTCAAAGTATCATTTTGGTCTTTTGAATAATAAATGTGCATATAATCTACTCCAATGATCAGAAATGAGTATGAGTTCAAATCCCTCAACGATATCCACGCTGAGTAATATAAGAAAGGCAGGGGAACACTAAGAGGAGAATTAAAATAAGAGCAAGCATAATTTACTCCAACGCTAATAAATGAGCAAGAGTATCAACATGAACCTCTGGCAGTATCCATGCTGAGTAATATGAGAAAGGCGAGGGAATACTAAAAGATGACCATGTTAAAAGTCGCTCTATTTACTCCAATGCTCTGTAAGAGTATGAGTATTCAAAGGACCTTTCCAACGGTATCCACACTGAGTAATATGAGAAAGGCGGGGGAATACTTGGATAAGGAAGAAAAACACAAAAATAGTTTAAAAGATATTTTGATACTCATACTTTGATATGTTTATGCTCAATTTCCATGAGTTTTGTTTAAGCAAATTCTCCCTAAACTTAAGTGTGGAAGCAAGCTCTTCACTTGGTAAAAAATATGTTCTCAACATAAGGTGTTTAATGATGCCTCTGACCTTTATGAATGGTAAATAAATAATAATCATAGAAATCAAAATAGTGAGATTCATTAAGAGCACGCTATCTCATGATAAAGTGATGAATTTTCTTATAAATTTTCAATATTATAATGTACTTTTATACATTCATCATGATTGAAACTAACTTCAACAAGTCTGCAGGAATTGTAAATCCAGAAGGAAGTGCATCCAACTTGTGGAGTTGGTTAACACAGCTGAATTGAAATTAGTTAGCAGAGAAATTCTAATCAGTCAATATAGCAAAATTGAAAATTAGTCAGCAAAAATGCTAATCAATAAGCACAAAGAATTCAAAGCATTCAACTCAAACAACCAAAGTTAAAAATCACGAGTAGTTATGGACTGTATCAAAGGTGAGAAATGAAAGGATTGTAGTCAATTTGTAAGCAATTATGGGTTGTAGCATCATCAGCGAGCAACAAAAGGGTTGCAGCTAATCGTGAGTAGTTATGGATTGCAGTATCATCAGTGACCAACGAAAGGGTTACAGCTAATCGCGAGCAATTATTGATTGCAGCATAATCGTATAAAAGAAATCAACACTACACGACCGAGTGTAGTGTATTTCAATTTAGACTATACGACTGAGTATAGTCGACATTGTATAACTGAGTACAATGTACTTCTTTCATTAAAATCATTCTAACTTGAATTTTCAAATCTTTTGATCCATCAGACACTACACAGTAGTTATGGTATTATTGCTAGATGTTCCATGGGAACTATAGCACATTTTTCAAATCACATATTGCTAAACGTCCCACGGGAAATATAACAAAACTCATTCTCACTAGACATCCTATAGGGAATATAGTGTGCATTGTTAGATGCCCTATAGGGAATATAACGAAACTCATTCTCACTAGACATCCCATAGGGAATATAGTGTGCATCGTTAGATGTCCTACAGGGAATATAATGAAGTTTATTATTGCTAGACGTCCTATAAGGAATATAGTGTACATCGTTAGATGTCCTACAGGAATATAGTGTACATCATTAGACATCCCATATAGAATATAACGACACTCATTATCACTAGACGTCCTATAAGGAATATAGTGTGTGCATCATTAAATGTCCTACAAGGAATATAACGAAATTCATCATTGTTAGACGTTCCACAGGAACTGTAGTAAATTTTCAATTCATCATTGCTAGATGTTCCACAGGAACTATAATAGACTTGTAATTCATTATTGCTAAATGTCCCACAGGAAATATAGCGAAACTCATTTGTATAAAGTTCACTAGACATTCCACAGGAAATATAGTGAGACTTGATAAACATTACATTCGCTTAAAATTGCAAAATAATTTAAGCATCAACTTGTCAATTAGGATGCAACTAGGTATCCTAGTTCTTTCCTTTAAAATTGTGTGCTTATACTGCTTTGCCACAATTTGTCAAGCAAACAGCGATAATGGGGGGCAACTGTAAGCACCCAATTTCGCGATGTAATTGTGCATAGTGCGATGAAAGCCCCTTTGATGAAAAATTAATCGAGAAATTCATCTCTAGTGTTGAAATTTGAGATTTCAGGGACTAAATTGTATTTTTTTGGACCTAATTGCAAAATCTTGATTTTAGAAGTTTTTTTAAAATTTTTAAAATTTTTCAGGATTGCTAAGCAAATACCAGTTAGCATTTAGCAAATTCTGGTCGGCATTATGAGACTTTTTATATTTTTTCAGTATTTTATGTCCTTTTTCAATGTTTTTTTTCTATTTTCTGATTGGTCTAAAATTAATAAAGAAATTAATTTTAATATTTTCTTTATATAATATGTGTCCATTATGTGTATCTTGTTTGAAATCCTTTTATCCTGATTTTGACTTTGAAAAAAAAAAATAGAGCACTCCTGTGATCACACAAGAGGTTAACAGTGCTGTGATCATGGGAGTTATTAGTGCAGGATAAAAAGGAAAGAAAAGAATAGAGAGAGGACGGTATTGGAGAGGCTAGGGTTTTCAAAACAAAAAATTTTTAAGAGAAAAAACGCATAAAAAACCTTCTAATATAGGATTTCAAAGGCATTTTTCCTTTTCAAAAGAAAACAAACATTTTTAATGTCTAGAATATCATGAAGAAAAGCAATATAATCAATTCCAAATGGTGAAAATCACATTCTGAGGGGCCATCTAACTGCATGTGCACATCATCTTCTACTCTTGTCTTTTCCTTTATTTTAGTTTTACTTCTTTATTTTATTTTGATTGATTCATTACTGATTAATTTTTTATTATTTTTTGTTTTTTTTATTGATGTCCTGTGGTGCCTTGGAGGGGAGATTGGAGATATGTGATTTTTTTTCTTGACAGTAACTATTGAAGAATCCATGGAATGCCATGGATTAAAGTCTGTAAAACTCCTGTAGGATTTAGATTTTTTATTATTTCTTCATGTTATTTGTTCATTTATTGCTTATGGGTTGTAATTAATTTTCTTTTAATTCTCTGCACTATAGGTTGTAATAGCCCCAATAGTGGGAAATAGTGAAATTTTAATTCTCTGCACTATAATTGATTAGTAATTAGGGTTTCACTTGGTAAAACCTCATTAAAATCAATGATGGCAATAGTTAATTACGGTTCATGAAATTGATTTAGGGTTTTTAGAAAATCATAAAAAATGTATGTTTGATATTTTTTTTGGGCTTTTTTTATATTTCTATCCTTTTGGACCCCAAGCCCACGATTAGGTCCAATTCACTTAAAATAGCTTTATAAATGGTTTAGGATAATTAATTAATTAAAACCAATGTAAGCCCATTTTAGGTTAATTAGACTTTAAGCCCATTTTTTAGTTAATTAAAATTTATTTAGATTTAGCTTAACCCATTTAATTTCATTACTTTTAAAATAAATAGACTTAGTCCTACGTTTCACTTAAAATTAAATCAAGTTAGACTTAGGCCCACTAATTCAACTTTTCCTTTAAAATTTTATAGACTTAAGCCCATTCCTTGTAGATAATTGAAACAAATAGACTTAAGCTCATTAATTAAAATTTAGGCCCACCTTTAGTCCATTTCACTTGTAAATAAAAAATGTAAATCTAGCTAACTTTCATTAAAATTAACTTAGTTTAAACTTAGGGACGACGTGCTTGATTGCATTTTTATGTGTGATTTTATTGACTAGATGCCTTAGGGTTAGATGGATGTTCAAATAGGGTTAATAAATTGCATGTAATTAGAGAATGAAGTAATAATTTGTAAAGTAATTCTAAATGAACACGAGACTAAGAGAAGTTAGTATTCCATTCTCAGAATCTCCTAGTTATGATGCTAACTTTCTTTTAGAGAATCGAGTACCACCAATCGAATTGTCCCAGTTATTACCTTTGGTGGCTACTCCTCTTCTCCATGCTATGACTTTGTAGCATAGTAGTGTGTTCCCTAAGGCCTTGAGCTTAAACAGTGTTGCAGTTGCTAAAATGTTGGATGCGTGCTAAACCCTGTTGTCTACAGCCTTCTCCTTCCATTATTTCCTAAAAATTATGAGGTAACTCCCCCGATTTGTTTTTTTTGTACGGAATCCCAAAGATCCAGGCAAGCCATATAATTAGCGAAGAATTCCAACTTGTCAGTTTCTTTAAATTTTTCACCTCATCCGCTCATTGAGTCAATTGGCATATTTGTTAAAGGTGGTTTTTTGTACTTCACCATATAATCAAATTTCCCAAATGGTTCACCCAAAGCATCCCAAACTTCTACTTGATCATTCATTTTGCTCTTGAAAAAGCCAACCAAGTAGAACTACCTCTTCAAAAGGAATTCAAGTTGATGGTATATATAAATGATAGTATAATCAAACTCAGGACTTGGCTGATCCAAATTCTAAAAGTCCTCTTCCTCCCTTGCTGTTTTCTAATTACTAACCCTCTCAAATCGTTCCAGATAAAATTCCTTATTAACTAGTTAAAGTCAATCATCGTAATCTTTTTAACTTCTTGTGTAGCCTTTGCTTATTCCAAATTCAAAAACTTTCCTTAATCAATAAGATTCTGAATGGTGTGCTTCAATTTAAAGTAATTGTCAGTATTATGACCCATGTGTTCATAATACTTGTAAAACTCTTTTAGGTTAGGATAATGGCCCCATAAGACCTATAAATTATCCAAATTTTCAATCAAGTCCTAAAAAATTATTTTTTAATTAAGTCATAGAAGCATTTACATATTTTCATGTTAGTCCACTTCCATTATGTCAAACAAAATGGACTAATGTCAATAATTAATAGAAAGGGATATGACAATAAAGACTCCTATAAGTTATCCAAAATTTCAATCAAGTCCTAAAATTTTTTTTTAATTCCAATTTCCTATGATTTCTCAAGGGATTTAGAAGAGCAGAACTAGCTTAATTATGTTGTGCACGATCCATAATATTTAAATTATTAAAATTTTCTATTAATAAAAAAATAATTAATTAAAAGGAAAGAATTTTCCATCATCCATCAATAATTAAATAATTTAATCTTTCTATTAATAAAAGTTAATATTTTAAATTACTTTATGTAGTGGACTAATACATAGAATTTTTTTATCTTTTTATTAATAAAAAATAATTGTCCAAAAAAATTAGCATATATAAAAAATTTATTTTTATATAAAGTAATTTAATAAATTAATTTTTTATTAATAGAAAGATTTAATTGTTTAATTATTGATGAACGATGGAAAATTTTTTTCCTTTTAAATTAATTAGTTTTTTATTAATAGAAAAATTATGTAATTTAAATATTATGGATTGTGCACAATATAATTAAACTAGTTCTCCTCTTCTAAATCCCCTAAAAATCATAGGAAATTGGAATTAGAAAAAATTTTAGGACTTACAGGACTCATAAGGTCATATATCTTTCCATTAATTGTCAAAGTTAGTCCATTCTGTTTGACATAACAAAAGTAGACTAATGTGAAAACATGTAAATGCTTCTAGGACTTAATTAAAAAAAATTTTGAATTTGGTTGAAATTTTGGATAACTTATAGGACTTGTGGGGTCATTATCTTTTTAGGTTATAATTGGTAGAAAGTGCACTTGGCAATGGCCTTAGTTCTAATGGCTTCAAAATCACACTCTTGCTTAACCTTTTAAATACTTTAGACAATATCATATGAAACTTTGAAAATTGCGTCGAAGGCTTTATATTTGCTATCATAGAGAAAGATGTGCTAGTAGCAACTTTTGGAGCATAAGAAGATAGAGTGGGTTTCCTGAATCTAGTAATTCTATAAATTACCTTATATTCATGACCTCAATTTTTTTTTCAGATGCATTCTTATGTGTTTTCCCATGTAATCCTTACCTGATTGATCTTATCTAGTCTATTTCTTATGCTTATAAATTTTCTCTTTAAACCTTATAATATAGTCAACAAAAAACTCATTCGACCTTTGATTCAAACTCTACAAATCTAGTAATGAAACCTAAATTTTTGTATTAGAAGAATGTTATTTAAGGAACTAGTTCACAACTTCCTTCCAATAGTATTATCAAGCTGAAGATACCAAGTCAGAGTGGATCCTTGTAAAGAAAATGAAAACAACCTTTATATCTGCTCATTAGTTAATCCTAGTACAATAGACATTGTAGACGGCGGGGTTTATCGTGCGTCCAAGATTTTAGCAACCACGACATTGTTTAGGCTCAGGGCCTTAGAGAACACACTAATCACTATCACAAAGACATAATGTGGAGATGAGGAGTCGCCACCCAGGGTAATAACTGGGACAAATCAAAAAGGTGGTACTCGATTCTCCAAAAAAAAACTAGCACCACAACCAGGAGATTTTGGATATGGAATACTAACTTCTCTTAGTCTCATGTTCTCTTAGAATAATTTTATAAATGATTATTTCATCCTCTAATTATGTGCAATTTTATTAAACCCTAATCAACATCCATCTAACCCTAAAGGCAACAAGTCAATAAAATTACAAGTAAAAATGCATAAAAAGGCAATGTCCCTATATCTAAACTATGTTAATTTTATTTTATAAGTTAGCTAAGTCTATATATTATTTACAAATAAGAAATGGACTATAGGTGGACCTACATTTTTATTAATTAATGAACCTAGATCTGTTTATTTTAATTTGTCTAAGGAATGGGCTTAAGTCTATTCAATTTTAAAGGAAAATCAAACTAATGAGTCTAAGTCTAACTTGGTCTTATTTTAAGTGAAATGTGGGCCTAGGTCTATTTATTTTAAAAGAAATGCAATTAAGTGGGCTTAGCTAAGTCTAGACAAGTTTTAATTAACTAAGTGAGCCTAAAATCTAATTAACCCAATGGGCCTAAATTGATTTTAATTATTTAAAGTCCTAAACCATTTTTTAAGCCTATTTATTAAGTGGGTTAGACTTAAACGTGGGCTTGGAGCCCATAAGGATAAAAACATAAAAAAAAGAAAAGAAAACAAGCCTAAAACAAATAAAACACAAAAAATAGATCAAATAAACATTACAGTGATTTTATAAAAAAATCCTAATTTAAGCTACTGCCACCATTGATTTTAATTGATTTTTTACCCAATTGAACCTAATTACTAATTAATTTAAAGTACAAAAAATTAAATTTTTCACTATTCCCACTATTGGGGCTATTACAAACTACGTAAAAAAATTTAAATTAAATAATTATACACCTAAAAATTAAAATAACTACACAGATACCAAAATGCAGAATAAAAAAAAATCCTAAGAACTATTGAAAAAATAATATAGGTTCATCCATAGCATTCCATGGATCTTCTGTTCAATTCTTGGATTTTAGATTGTTTCCTCCTCAATCCACAATCGAGCATCAAACAAAAAAATACAAAAAATTAGATTAGTAATGAAATAAGGAAACAATAACAAAATAAAAAATAAAAAACGTTTACAAGAAGATAAGAGAAGAAAGAAAAAATGTTGTGCATATGCTTTGGCCCCTCAGACTAGAATTTTCACCATTGAAACTGTTGCCGATTTTGGACTCAAGCTTAAAAAATAGTGCTGGACCGTTTTGGTTGAAAGAATTGTATAGAAAAGAGCTTTGACAAAATTGAAGTTTTTTTTTGTGCTCCAGCGTTCTCAGTGATGTCTTAGTTTTTTTAGGGTTTTTGCGCAGTCAAGTTTCTGCATCAAAGAAGAAAAAAACCTCCTAAAAAATCCCTCTTCACGCACGCATGCAGACTTTGCTTTTAAATGTAGAGTCTGCGCGTACTGAACTTCCTCCAAAGGAGGAGCGGATTGATGATCAAATAGCGTTTGGTTTTTTTTTATTAAAAAATATTCTGCATTTTAAAAAAACCTTATCAAATAAATTTTAAATTTTCAACCAATCAAAACATTGAAAAATTGATAAAAAATAAGAAAAAATACATGAAAAATAAAAAAAAAGGGACTTATTGCGCGTCAATACTATATAATGCTGATCCTAAAAATTATTATTATTATTTTTTGTTATAGGAGAGGAGACCTTAGAATTCATTTGAGCCAATACACAATAACTATGAGCACTACAAAAGCACCTCTAGCGGTAGTCATTATGTTGTTTGTGCTGTCCCTGGAAGGAATGGTTGTGAACTAATACCATGGGTTAGAAAAGTCTATTAGAGCTGACTGGAAGGAACTATGTATTGCATTCTTGAAACAATATGATTATAACACTCGATTGGAAGTGTCAATTAGGGATTTGGAGTTGACTAAACAGAAATCAAATGAGTCCTTTTCTGATTTCTTAACTTGTTTCATGAATAAAGCAGGGATGATGAAAAACAAGCTTGCTGAAAAGGATCAAGTTAGAATGATAGTTTGTAATGTGTCACCTAATTTGGTCGAGAGGCTATAGATGATGAATCCTAAAACCTTCATTGATTTGTATGATGATGGGTTACAAGCTGAGGAAATTGAGAGTGAGAAAAAGAAAACTGCTAGAGGCATAGGAACTCAAAACTACCCAATTGGGGGCATACAACAAGGAAGTACTAGTTGAGCTGTAGAGGTGCGTGCAGTTTAGCAACCTAGAAGGTTCTCCAACTTCAACCAACCACTCTCCAAAGTCCTAGAGAGGCTAATCCAAAAAGGCCTACTCCGACCCTTAACCTTTTCCAAACCCCCGAATCCAAATCTCCCTGGCTATAATCCAAACAGTTACTGCAAGTTTCATCAAGTAGCTGGCCATTCCATAAATACCTGTATTCACCTAAAACACGAAATCCAAAACCTGATAGACTCTAAAAAAATCACCGACCCTGAGAAATTCAATTCTAACCCAAACACCAGAAATAACCCTTTTCCAGACTACCGAAATGTTCCACCACCAACCACTAGTAGAAGATTTACTGGGCCAGCCCTTAGACAAGTTTGATTACAAAGTATTTTACTCGAAACCACCCTCTTCTGATATCCCTATTGAATCAATTAAGCCCTCAGGTTTGATGATAAGCCAGTAAGAGAAGAACTTGAAATTCCCAAGTACTCACCAAGAGGAGTTAAAGATCTGTTGGGACAACCTTCAGGCAAGTTTGATTATAGAGTATTATATTCTAAACCCGCTTTTGCTAACATACCCATGGAAGAGATCATGTCGACAGGATAGGGTGATGAGTTTGAAGAAGATGAATCCTTAACCCTAGAACTGTCCCAAGAAGGGGTTGAAGAGTTGCTAAGCCAACATATGGACAAGCTGAGGGAGTTGAAAGGAAAAGAAACATGCATAGTGGAAGTTTGGAAAAACAGGAAAAAAGAACGGATTGTTGGGACTGTGGACATCTGGTATGATTCTGATGAAGAAAAAGCCACTGGAGTCGATGTATGGAGTGATACTCCAAATGTGAATCATGTTACTAGAAGTAGGAGGAATTACTGGGTAGCAGAAAAGCAAAATGAAGAGGGAAGAAAAAGAAGATGCAGAAGTAGAGGAAGGACAAAAAGAGGTATGATTTTGGAACAATTGAAGAAGGCTAAGGCAAATGTCAGCATTTGGGAATTTTTTATGCATTCGGGTAGTCACAAAAGGGCTCTAGTTAAAGCTTTATCGAATATGAGCATTGAAATAGTCGTTACTCCAGAAGCTATGGTGGCAAAGGTTATAAAAAAGAAACATGGGCTGATAACATTCTCAGATGATGATTTTCCTTTGAAGGGAAGAAATCATAACAAGGCATTATTTATCCTAGCTGAAGTAAAAAGGAAGAGAACCAACTTTGTAATGGTAGATGATGGATCAGCTATAAATGTATGCCCGCTAAAGATCCTACTTAATCTAGGTCTGAAAGCAGATAACTTGACGGCTTCAAACCTCATAATCAGAGCTTACGATGACAGTATTAAGAATATGGAGGGAACATTTTAGGCTTTGGTCAAAATAGGGCCTGTAGAGTTAACTGTTGAATTTACTGTACTGGACATCCCTGTTACCTATGCCCTGCTGTTGGGAAGGCCGTGGTTTCATGCCCTGGGAGGAGTACCTTCAACTGTGCACCAGAAAATAAAATTCCATCATGAAGGAGATGTCATGATAATAGAAGCTGGAACTAATGTAGCTGTGGTAGCTATACTTGATAAACAAAAGCAAGTATGTGTTCTGCTTGGTTTCCAAGTTGCTAGAATATTTGATAAGATGGATCCCAGGGTTGCAAAAATGATGGAAAGCATGAATTATCGACTCGGACAGGGGCTCGGGAAGAATGAACAAGGAAGTCCTAGGCCCCGAACATTAAAACCTAGGACCATACAAAGGGTTTGGGATATATTGAGGCAGGATCGGCTAGTAGAAGAGCAAGGAACAAAGAGAAAGCAAAAAGAAATAAGCCCTTGGGAAGGATTGGACCACTAAGTGAGAACTTCATTAAGATAGGGGAAGGCAAGTATTATCTGGGCACCAAAGAATCTATTAATGTGGTTGGAAAGGATGTCCCTAGGTTTGAGATCTTTAAGGAGTAGATTGTGGAAAGCCTAGTGGCCAGCAATAAAGAGGAAGTCATGAAGCAAGTAATTGAAAGGATG
The DNA here is from genome assembly GCA_947683625.1 of Mallotus nudiflorus. Lineage (NCBI taxonomy): Eukaryota > Viridiplantae > Streptophyta > Magnoliopsida > Malpighiales > Euphorbiaceae > Mallotus > Mallotus nudiflorus. The sequence continues at coordinate 1,760,433 of CANTUR010000793.1, read as the reverse complement.
GGTGATGATGCTATTGAGGAGCTGCTGTGTTTGCCACCTGAGGAGGAACCACCCCAGGACTTAGCTACTATCATTAATGATAGTTTCATTGATGTTTTTTATGAAAAAACTGAGGTAATAATGTCCAGTCTTTATGCGGATGAAGATGTTGTTTTTCCTATGGTCAATGATATGAATGTTGGTTTTGCTTACTTATGTGATGTGCATCCTGATAGTTCTGTGCATTATAATTTTGATCGATCATGCATGTTTGAAATTAATTCAATTTAATTTGATTCATTTAACATGGGCACAAATGATAATCCAAAGAACATTTCTATATCACATGATGTAACTCCTGAAGAGAGAAAAAATTTTAAGAGAATATTAACAAAAAGAAAGGTAGTATTCGCCTGGACTTATGAGGACATGCCAGGTTTAGATAGGGAAATAGCAAAGCATCACATTCCAATTCATCCAGAAACCAAGTCGGTTAAATAGAAATTGCGCAGATTAAGACTAGAATGGACAGAAAAGATAAGGGAGGAAATTGCCAAGCAAATATAGGCTAACTTCCTAGAAGTAGTAGACTACCCTCAATGGCTAGCAAATATAGTACTTGTTCCTAAGAAAGATGGAAAAGTATGGATGTGTGTAGATTTTAGGGATCTGAACAAAGCCTGTCCAACAGATGACTTCCTGTTACCTCACATTGATGTAATAGTGGATAGCGCTGCAGCAAGTGCAATGTATTCTTTTATGAACAGATTTTCGGGTACAACCAGATAATGATGGTAGTCATGGACAAGATTAAAACAACTTTTATCACAGAATGGGGGACCTATTGTTACAAGGTGATGCCTTTCAGACTGAAGAATGCAAGTGCAACTTATCAAAGAGCCGCTACTGCACTTTTTCATGATATGATGCATAAGGAGGTTGAAGTGTATATGGATGACATGATGGTCAAATAAGAGACAAGAGGAGGACACTTTGAAGCCTTAGACAAGTTCTTAGCCCGAATTAAGAGGTACAACCTGAGACTCAACCCAAAGAAGTGCATTTTTGGGGTTACTTCAAGGAAGCTGTTAGGGCATATAGTGAATAGCTGAGGGATTGAAGTGGATTTGGATAAAGTGAAAGCCGTCCAGGAAATGCCGACACCAAAGAAGGAGAAAGAAGTAAGAGGATTCCTTGGCAGGTTGCAGTATATTAGTAGGTTTATCGTAAAACTCACTAACATTTGTGATCTTATCTTTAAGCTTCTACGGAAAGATCAGCCGATTAAGTGGAATGATTATTATTAGAAAGCTTTTGATAAGATCAAGGAGTATCTTATTAATGCACCTGTTCTGAAACCACCTAGACAGGGTAAGCCATTGGTTTTATACTTGGCTTTAGAAGAGAATGCAATGGGGGCAATGTTAGCACAAGAAGGGTCAGATGGAATAGAGCATGTAGTGTATTACTTGAGCAAGAAATTTCTACCGTACAAGGAAAAATATGATTTAGTAGAAAAGACATGTCTGATCATGATTTGGGCTATGAGGAAATTGAGTCATTATTTTCAAACTTACAGGGTTCAAGTTGTTTCAAGAATAGACCCTTTAAGGTATCTATTTTAAGCATCAGCTTTAACTGGAAAAATGTCTTGATGGTTGGTACTCTTAACTGAATTTGATATAGAGTACATTACTATAAAGGTAATCAAAGGAAGAGCAGTAGCAGAATTCTTAGCTCAGAATGCTATCAAAGGTGAAGAGCAGTGGAATTTGGAGTTTCCAAATGAGAACTTAGCAGTTGTAGAGCACCAAGAGTGGAAACTTTACTTCGATGGAGCTATAAACAACAAAGGAGCTGGATTGGGAGTGATTCTTGTTACACCGGAAGGAGAAACCATACCAATGGAAAAGAAACTGGATTTCAAGGTCACAAACAACATGGCTGAGTATGAAGCATGTATTTATGGAGTCGAGGCGGCTGTGGCAACTGGAGTGAAAGATTTGTTAGTTTATGGAGATTCAATGTTAGTCATCAGTCAAGTTAATAAAGAATGGGAAGTAAAAGAGGAAAAGCTGAAGCCTTATATCTGCTATTTGAAAGCCTTAATGAAGAATTTCACCAAATGTCTCTTTATCCATCTATCTAGAGATGATAATTAGATGGCAGATGCACTTGCAACACTCTCTTCAATGTGGGATAGTGCAACTGGGTTGGCTATTAAACCTTTAGTGATCATGAAGTCTAGAGCACCGTGTTATGGAGGTGAGCAGATTATAAATCTTCAAATGGGGCTTGAAGAAGAGCCTTGGTTTTATGATGTCCAAAGATTCATTAAAGAAGGAATTTATCTAAATGAAGCAGTCTTAAAAGAAAGATATGCTCTTCGTGCTCTTGCATGTAACTATGCAAGTCATGATGGGGTATTATACAAAAGAATGCCGAATGGGATGCAGCTCAGGTGTCTCAAAAAGGGTGAAGCTGAAAAGGTGATGCAAGAGATTTATGCAAGCGCTTGTGGTTCTCATATGAACGGGATAATTCTAGCTAAGAAGATGCTCAAACAAGGGTATTACTGGATGACTATGGAAAAGGATTGTATTAGGACAGTAAGACAATGCCATCAGTGTCAGATCCATGGGAATCTTAGTCATATGCCTCCAACAGTGCTGAATAGTTTATCATACCCTTAGCCCTTTACAGTATGGGGAATTGATATCATAGGAGAAATAAGACCGATAGTATCAAATGGGCATAAATACATAGTGGTGGCAATCGATTACTTTTCGAGATGGGTAGAGGCAGAATCTTTCAACACTGTGAAAGCAAAACAGATGGCACGGTTCATTGAGAAGAGCCTGATTTCCATATATGGAGTTCCACATCATATTGTGACAGATAACAGGGATCAATTTCAAGCAGAATCAACAGAGTTGTTACAAAGGTGTAGGATTGAGCACCATAAATCTTCACCTTACCGCCCTCAAGCTAATGAAGCTGTGGAAGTGGCTAATAAAAATGTCAAGAAAATCCTTTCTAAGATGGTTAAAACCTACAAGGATTGGTCTAAATATCTTCCTTTTGGCTTATGGGGATATAGGACTACAGCTCGAACTGCCATAGGCCAAACACCGTTCTCATTGGTATATGGTTGTGAGGCAGTTTTGCCCATAGAAACTGAGATTAAGTCCTTGAGAGTAGTCATGGAGGCTAAAATAATTGAGAATGAATGGGCATAAAAAATGTATGATCATCTAATATCTCTAGAAGAGAAAAGGATGGATGCTTTATTCCATACTCAAATATATCTGAGAAGGATAGCAAGGGTGTTTAACAAGAAGGTTAAGCTTGGGAAGATCAAAGCTAGTGATATAGTGCTGAAATAGTCTAGAGCCGTGGTGTTCGATCCGAGAGGTAAATTTACACCAAATTGGGAAGGACTGTACTTGGTTAAATCGGTCTTACCTAAAGGAGCTGCTAAGATATCAGATCTTGAAGGGAATGAATTTATGGAACCTGTTAATCTGGATTGCCTCAAGAAGTACTACCTGTAAAAAATATGAATAAAAGTAGAATAAAGAAAATAAAGTCCGCTGGCTAAAAAACCTGAAAAGGCTAATTAAGCAAAAGTTAGAACATTCCCGCTGTTCAAAAAACCTACAAAGGGCTAACAGGCAAAAGTTAGGGAAATAAATAAAAAATAATGGTCCCGCTGATTAGAAAACCTGTAAAGGGCTAGTCAAGCAAAAATTAGGGAAATAAAATGTGAGTGAAAAATATTCAGTTAGAAAATTCGTGAGGACTAGCTGATAACAGGAGTTATGTCATGTGATGTATTAAATGTACTCATTTTGGCCCTAATTAATGAATGAAATTAAAATTGAAGTTTTGTTAAATTTTTCATATCTTTCTTTATTATAAAGCAGAAGTACTTGAAGGGATAACAAAATATAAGAAAGCCTAAAACTAGCTCTATGAGACCATTCTATCTAGTGATGTCTTTGTTTCTTCCTTTGCGACTCATCATACAAAGTTTGAGTTCTCTTGTACCTAGCAAAGCCTGGTGGTTTTGTCTTTTGGATAACAACCCAAGTTTTGTAATAGTAACATCAGCAACTAGGTGTATGTTCCGTTCAAAGGATCTACAAGGCCACAAGCTCCTAATCTTATCTAGAGAATCTTGTCTTAAAGGAAAGCCTTCAAAGTTAGTCAAAACAGTAATGATGAACTGAGGGTGACCATATTGATGACAAAGGCATAAAGGGGTAAAAAAGGTAGAAAAGTGCAGCCCTAGAATAGGAACACAATGATCATACAACTCAATAGTCATGAACTTCAATCTCCACCAAAGGCAGACCCATGTGATCTCAGCATCTAAAATCTTCTTCAACCAATTAACCCATTGGTCCATAGAGTGTTTGTCTTTCATTTTTAGAGGATGAGATTATAGCTGATGAGGCTGATAAGTCAAAGGATTGAGGGGTACATTAATCAAGCTCAGCTTTTCCTGTAACCAAATCTTAAAAAAAATGGTATAAGAATAATAAAATAAAAGCTTGGTAAGTTGAAAACCTGAAAGGGCGGCTTAGGAAAAAGTTAGGGCAAGCTTGCTACGCTGAAAACCTAAAAGGGTGGCTTAGGAAAAAGTTAGGGCAAGCCCGTTAAGCTAAAAACCCGAAAAGGCGGCTTAGGCAAAAGTTAGGGCAAGCTTGCTAAGATGAAAAACCGAAAGGGCGGCTTAGGAAAAAAAATGGTATAAGAATAATAAAATAAAAGCTCGCTAAGTTGAAAACCTAAAAAGGCGGCTTAGGAAAAAGTTAGGGCAAGCCTGCTAAGCTGAAAACCTGAAAGGGTGGCTTAGGCAAAAATTAGGGAAAAAATAAAATAAAAATAAAAGTTTTGGTTGCACACCTGAAGAAGAAGTAAACTGCTTGAGAAACAGTTATGAGTCTTAAAACTATCGAGCCCAATGATGCTCTCAGCAAGGATAACTGGCATAGGATTAGCTCCAAGCTCTACCAGTTCCAAAATATTGACAATGCATGTATCGACACCACCATGGTGAGAAACTAGCAAAAATTGAGCATATAAACAAGAAGCAACTGTTCTAGTCCAAAAAACAGTGTTCTTGTCTCGAGTCCTATAGATGGTGATCAGAGAAGAAAGATTGATGGTCCCAAGGTTACGCGTATACATGTAAACATCAGTTGGGGGCAAATCAAAGAATGTAACCAATCTGCCAAGAAATTGCATCTCCAAATCAGAAAGGGCTATCATAGTAGTCGAGTCTAATGTGCATCCCAGAATAGTAGCAAACTCTTCAATCATTGGACAAAGCTCTTGCCCATTAAACCTGAATACATGGTCCTTGACATCCCAGAAGATAGAAGCAGCATGTAGGAGATTGTTATCCATAGTCAGGTGCTGAAGAGATTTCAGGGATTTGATGTGGAAAGGTTGAAGCTTATTCCAGTCATCACCATTGAGACTTTTAAGAAATTTCTTCATTATTTGAAGAGATGCTTGAGTCATGATGAGGGTATATAGAGAATGAAGGAGAATGCTCCTTGTATGGTCTTATATAGGGAAAGAAATGCTCCTTGTATAGTCTTATATAGGGAAAGAAGATGAGTTCATGTGGGAAAAGGATTCTGCTAGCAAAGAAAGATATGGATAAGGTGATAGAATTTGAGAAGGATTGGGATAAATAGATGATTAGGAAGATAATCCATTCTTTTAATTGTCTATCTATCCAATATTATCTGTATTGGAAAAGGATTAAGATAAATGGATAATTAATTAAAAAAGATAATATTCATTAACTATCTTTTTTAATTAGTTATTTATATAAAAAAAGGGCCTGCTAAGTTGAAAACCCGAAGGGCGGCTTAGGCAAAAAAAAAATCCATTAAGATGCAAACACTGTTTCAATTCTATCTAACAGTGTTCGAGACAGTACATGAATAAAAATAGCAGTACAATAGAGAGCAGTCATATATAGACATGCAGAAAGTCAGGAATACAGAAACTCTAAATCACTCATCTCGTGCTCTAGTATCAGGCCATGGGCTCCATCCTCTGGTAGGGTCATCATGATGATAAGTGTCTGGAGATCTGGCAGATGAAGTCCCAACACTAAACGGATCAAAGCCCAAGTCTGCAAGCTACTGATGAAGCATCTCATTCTCCCGCTCTAGACCGCTGGAATAGCTCTGCATATACAGAAAACACCATATCATATGCATTACATGCATACATTTGCATTGTCTCAGTGAGGGCACTTACCCACCAACTGTCTGTAACCTGCATCGTAAATAATCTTTGAGATGAGATAAGTCTATATAGATACTCTGCCTGTGTCTGAGGAATCTATTTTATAAAATTTTATTAATATCAATGTCAAGTGTACATATCCGTACAAGAAATAAAGCAAACAGACTCACATGAGAAGCATCTGGTGGATAAAAGCTAGGAAGCTGAGCATCACCAAACTGTATTTGCTGCTCAACTGGAGCCTGAACAGCGAGAGCCCAGTAGAACATAGACTTATCTGGAAGAGAGACATCACTAAGCGTAGCACCAATAAAGGCCCCATCGTGACTAGACCTCACGTGCTGAGCATGATGACCAGGACTAGGTCTGGGCTCAGGGCTCTCAATATCAGGAACAACCTCAGTCTCTGGAATAACCTCAATCTCTGGAGCAATTTTAGTCTCCTGATCTGCATCAACAGGAGAGCAAACCTCCTTAAACTGTAAAGAGAAGGAGTGATTCATAGGTTCCAGAAATAGAAGTTGAAATAACAAGAAATTATCTCATCATCATTAATAGGAACATGCTCCAAGAGACTCTCACGGATAAACTGCTGATAATGTCAAGAACGCTCAAGGAAATCTGAGGTAGCATATCTGTGATATCCCACATCGGTTGGGAAGGAGAACGAAGCACGCCTTATAAGGGTGTGGATACCTTCTCCCATTAGACGCGTTTTAAAACCGTGCGCTGCGGGCTGGGCCTGGGCAAAGCGAACAATATCTGATGCAGGTTGGTCTGGGCTGTTACAATGGTATCAGAGCCGAAGCCCGGATCGGTGTGCCAGCGTGGACGCTGGGCCCTAAGGGGGGTGGATTGTGATATCCCACATCGGTTGGGAAGGAGAACGAAGCACGCCTTATAAGGGTGTGGATACCTTCTCCCATTAGACGCGTTTAGACGCGTTTTAAAACCGTGCGCTGCGGGCTGGGCTTGGGCAAAGCGGACAATATCTGATGCGGGTTGGTCTGGGCTGTTACAATGGTATCAGAGCCGGAGCCCGGATCGGTGTGCCAGCGTGGACGCTGGGCCCTAAGGGGGGTGGATTGTGATATCCCACATCGGTTGGGAAGGAGAACGAAGCACGCCTTATAAGGGTGTGGATACCTTCTCCCATTAGACGTGTTTTAAAACCGTGCGCTGCGGGCTGGGCCTGGGCAAAGCGGACAATATCTGATGCGGGTTGGTCTGGGCTGTTACAATATCCCTGTAATGCATCCCTCAACTCTGAACTTATAAGATGTGAGCTACAAAGCATAGAGGAAGGGACATCATATGGAATGCGACATTGAGAAGGACCAGAAGACCAACGATACACTCGCTCCCCTAAATACCACATCAAACAACCATAACCAGAGAGCAAGATCCTCATAGGCTCCAAGTGAGCTGCAGTCGCTATGAAATCATATCGCTAGATGTCCTCAGCACCCTCCAACCAATCAGAGTTTATCTGAAATTTATGTAAATTAAGTCTAATCTCTATTAAACTGTAACATACTAATGATTTTATTTTCTTTTTCCTTACTAGGTGCCACTCGACAGTGCTCAACTGATCACGGTACGTCTATAAAGTATTCCTATTGCTAGCAAGGTGAGAAGAACCCCATCTCATCATCAGAGGAAAGGTCCTATCAGAACCGATAGCGTTAAAGCCTTGAATCAACCCGATCTATATGCTCCAAATCTGGAAAAAAGAGAACATATCAGAAAAAGGCAAAGAAGAGCAAGACTATAAAGATCAAATGAAGGAGAACATACATACAAGACGTGCCAAAAGCCACACATCGTGACAACACCTCTACAGATAGTGTCCAATCTGTAATAAATATAAGCGAGTGCAGCAGATCCCTAATCTAATATGGAAACTCGATCCAAGTCACGAAGAGGACCCAACAGAGCAATACTGACCTCATGACCGGTCTCACAAAAGAGGGTCGTGCCTAATAATATCAAAAGGAAACACCTTTCCTTATGAAGAATCTGATGAGGAGTAGAAGTAGGAAGGCATTTGAATCCCTCAATTAATGATGAAAGAAGAACATTCTTTCGATTCTTCCATGTTGGGGTGAACCCGATCAAATCTCGCACATACTGACTCTGTGCATGCTCTGGAAGACTACAATAGCTGATGTCGAATGGAACTGGGGATCCTCCAAAGGCAATCCCGGTGATAGCAGAGAAACTCATAAGTGAAACGGTCAGCTCACCCACACGAGTATGAAAAGAGTGGGTAGTATCCATCCATCGCTCAATCAAACCAAATAACAAATAACGGTCAGACCAGCCTCGAATAGTCAGAAGTGTAACAATAAAATGCCTAAATCTAGAAGCCCAAATCAAATGTGTCACATGCTCCGGCAGTCCATGAAATAATTCCCGGACTAGATTGAAACAACCCGTGAACTTCATCGGACACTATTTCAATTTCAAAAAGAAAATAATAATTAATTAATTAAAAGATTAATTAATTAATCAAAGAATTTAAATTGAAGGATTTGATTAGTTAATTAATTAATTAATTAATTGCCCCTTAAAAAAAATTTTGATTGGCAATCTAGAATGCCGTATAGTAGATTGCCGATCACCAATCTACTATGCCGACCGGCATTAACTCTGTTGATTAGAAATTTGGAATTCTGATCGGAATTCTAGACATCCAATCCTCCATTCTGACAACCCAGGAGTCAAATTTCATATTTTCAAAGTTAATTTCAATTTATCATGCATTTTCATATTAATTTCTGACTAATATACATGTCAATGTCAATCTCTACTCTGAAACTAACTCTAATTACTAATTATACAGGTGATATTTCTGTAGAAATAAATAGAAGTAAGAAAAGTTACTTCATTACCCACATCTCTACACCTGTGGGTATGTAAATGAGTCAAGGGAAAGATAGTTGAGTCTTCTCGAAGTTCTAGATTATTTTGAGGAAAACGAAGAGGTAGAATCCTCTAACATTTTAAAGTCTCAACTCCTTCATGTTATCTGCGTGATGAGGAGGCCATAGGATTAAACGGATTGTAAATCGGACAACAAATGATGAAGAAATCAAGAAAAGAAAAATCAAGATCAATTGAAAAAAAGAAGAAGAAGAAAAGAATAGGAAGAGAAGTGAAGTGATCGACAAAAGGTAAAGAATATATAAAATGGAGAATATCCATTTTAATCTTTCTAATTTACTTACTTTTTATCTATATTTTCTTTCTTTCAATTTGGTCCATTATTGCATTCGGATTAGGAATACATTTCTAAATAAATCATGACGTTCATCAAATTAATAATTCATTGAATTATTAAAACTGCATAATCAATCTATGATTCTGAATTTTCTGTCAAGTACAAAATACAAAACAAGATTACAGAACTCATTTTTTGCATTTTACATGCATGATTTCAATCAAAGGATTCATATGCTGCACAGTAGTTATGATATGAATTCCAAATTATTATGTTATGTACTGCACAATGGTCATAACCTTCATTATGTTATGTACTTCATAGCAGTTATGACATAAATTAACAAAATTCATCAATGTTAGATGTTCCACAGGAACTATAGCAAGTTTTTAATTCAACTACACTAGACATCCCACAAGGAATATAGTGTGCATCATTAGACGTCCCATAGGGAATATAACAAAATTCATCAATGCTAAACATTCCACAAGAAATATAGCAAGTTTTTAATTCAACTTCACTAGACGTCCCACAGGGAATATAGTGAACATCGTTAGATGTCCCATAGGGAATATAACAAAATTCATTATTGCTAGACGTTCCATAGGAACTATAGCAAATTTCAATTCATCTACACTAGACGTCCCACATGGAATATAGTGTGCATCATTAGACGTCCCACAGGGAATGTAACGAAATTCACCATTGCTAGATGTTCCACCGGAACTATAGCAAATTTTCAATTTATCATCGCTAAACGTCCCACAGGGAATATAGCGAAACTCATTTGCACAAAGTCCACTAGACGCTCAGTAGGAAATATAGTGAGACTTATCAAATACTACACCTTGCTCAATAATTTGAGCATCAATCTATCATTTAGGATACAATCAACTGTCCTAATTTCTTTATTTTGAAATTATATGCTTCTATTGCTTTGCTGCAATTTAAAAGTAGAGTATGCATGCGTGCCTGAAGAGGGATTTTTTGGGAGGTTTTTTTCTTCTTTGACGTAGAAACTTGACTGCGTAGAAACCTTAAAAAAACTAAGACATCACTGAGAACGCTGGAGCACCAAAAAAAACTTCAATGTTGTCAAAGCTCTTTTCTATACAATTCTTTCAACCAGAACGGTCCAGCATTATTTTTTAAGCCTGAGTCCAGAATTAGCAACAGTTTCAATGGTGAATATTCTAGTCTGAGGGGCCAAAGCATATCCACAATATTTTTTTCTTTCTTCTCTTCTCTTCTTGTAAACCTTTTTTATTTTTTATTTCATTATTGTTTCCTTATTTCATTACTAATATAATTTTTTGTGTGTTTTTGTTTGATGCTCGATTGTGGATTGAGGAGGAAACTGTCTAAAATCCAAGAATTGAACAGAAGATCCATGGAATGCCATGGATGAACCTGTATTATTTTTTCAATAGTTCTTAGGATTTTTTTTATTTTGTATTTTGGTATTTGTGTAGTTATTTGAATTTCTGGGTGTATAATCATTTAATTTAATTTTTTTACATAGTTTGTAGTAGCCCCAATAGTGGGAATAATGAAAAATTTAATTTTCTGTATTTTAAAATTAATTAGTAATTAGGTTCAATTGGGTAAAAAATCAATTAAAATCAATGGTGGCAGTAGCTTAAATTAGGGTTTGCATGTAATTAATTTAGGGTTTTTTAGAAAATCACTGTAATGTTTATTTGATCCATTTTTTGTGTTTTATTTGTTTTGGGCTTGTTTTTTTATGTTTTTATCCTTATGGGCTCCAAGCCCACGTTTAGGTCTAACCCACTTAATAAATAGGCTTAAAAAATGGTTTAGGACTTTAAATAATTGAAATCAATTTAGGCCCATTGGGTTAATTAGATTTTAGGCCCACTTAGTTAATTAAAACTTGTCTAGACTTAACTCAGCCCACTTAATTGCATTTCTTTTAAAATAAATAGACCTAGGCCCACATTTCACTTAAAATAAGATCAGGTTAGACTTAGTCTCATTAATTTGATTTTCCTTTAAAATTGAATAGAATTAAGCCCATTCCTTAGACAAATTAAAATAAACAAATTTAGGTTTATTAATTAATAAAATATAGGCCCACCTTTAAAGTCCATTTCACTTGTAAATAATATGTAGACTTAGCTAACTTATAAAATTAACATAGTTTAGACATAGGAACATTGCCTTTTTATGCATTTTTACTTGTAATTTTATTGACTTGTTGCCTTTTGGGTTAGATGGATGTTAATTAGGGTTTAATAAAATTGCATGTAATTAGAGGATGAAATAATCATTTATAAAATTATTCTAAAAGAACACGAGACTAAGAGAAGTTAGTATTCCGTATCCAGAATCGCCTGATTGTGGTGCTAGCTTTCTATTAGAGAATCGAGTACCACCTTTTCGATTTGTCCCAGTTATTACCCTGGGTGGTGACTCCTCATCTCCACACCATGTCTTTGTAATAGTGGTTAGTGTGTTCTCTAAGGCCCTGAGCCTAAACAATGTCGTGGTTGCTAAAATCTTGGACGCGCGCTAAACCCCATCATCTACACCGAGGTCTAAAGGGCCAAGCCCGCTGAGTCTGTCTTATGGAGCGCTAATCAGTGAGTTATTATACTGTATATATATGCATTGCATATATGATGCATGACTTAGGATTTTTCATTTTCATTATATGCTTTTAAAAGTGATTTAAATTTTAATATGATTTGGTATAATTTTAGTTTATTTTTAGTATATTTTGATGTATATGTCTGCATATTTTCTATATACATTTACGATTTCTTTGGTATATTTAGGGTCTATTTTTGATATATGCATGCTAGGTAATGAGGTTTATTTTTAGTATATTTTAGTATATATATACATGTTTTAAATGTGTATTTATTCATAATTATTTAATTACATGATTAGTATACTTTAGATATATTCTTAGTATATTTTAGATATATTCCTAAATAAATGCATGTCATATTATTGATTTATACTTAAATTGTTTTTAAGTATATTTTTGGTATATTTGTGATATACTCCTAAATAATTTCATGTTTTATTATTGATTTAAATATAGTATGTTTTTAGTATATTATGGGTTTATTTTAGTATATTTCATAATTGATTTGAATTTATTTTACATATATATACTTGAAATATACTTAGTTTATTTTAAGTATATTTTTAGTATATATATGATTTATTTGGTTAGTATGAATGTCATTCTACATTATTTATTTTCTGGATGTATGATTTATTATAAATGAAGGATATTAATAGAACGTGCTACCTAGTGGGTAGCACTAGGACCAAGTACGTATCGGTGCGATAGATTTAGGTTTAAGTGAGGAATTTTTTATGGTAATTATGATATAACTGAGATGATTTGATTGAGATGTGATATGAATGATGGTGTGATTGCTGGAGCTTAGTTGACCAAGTGTCTCGGGGCCAATTACACTGACAGTCAGACTGCTGGAGCTTGGTTGATTTAGTGTCTTGAGACCAGTCTACTGTCCAGAATGGAACAAGTGATCTATTTGGATTTAAGTGAGCTTGTATGGCTAGAGTAACGATATGGTTGATTGAGGTTGCGATTAATAGGGTTCTATTTGATCCTTCATGTATTAAAATAAATATTTTCTATAATTATTATATTTATTAAAGCATACTTGGCATTTGTATGAAATGCGTGTATATGCATATATATATAAGAATGCTTAACTAGATATGGTTAGATTCATGTATATATAGTATAATAATTCACTCAGTGAGGTCTGACCCCCCTCAATTATTTTTTTTTAGGAGATCCTATATCGTCAGACTTTAGTAGTAGAATTTTTTATCGGTGTTCTTCCATCCCGGCTATTTTATATAAATGTATATTTTGAACTATGATTTGTATTCTAGAAACTACAATAGTAGTGTTATTGTATCATAAGAGTACTGTTTTGTTTAATACTTTATACTCTGAAAAATTGTACTTTAACACTGTATGAATATATATTTATTTATGAAAAGATATTGAGCATCCATTTTTATATATTGATTTGAAAAATTTCAATTATGTCGTATTTTTTATTTATTTTTTGTATGATTTTATTTTTCTATGGGTTTCGAATTTGAAAGAATTCCCATTACCTAGCACCGGTCATGACTCTTAGTTTGGGTCGTGACATTTAGATATGCCCCCAAGTGACATCTATATATACAAACATAACTCTCAGACTATCAGTTTTTCTTCCTTGATTACTTCTTGTGAGACTAAGGACAAGAACAATGCTACCTAGATTAGGACTGTTTCTTTTTGCTTGTATGCCCAATTTCTACTAGTGGCTTCTCATGAAAATGTTGATACAAGGATTGTCAGTATCTTTGAACAAGTGGAAGCTGGAGATAACCCTATGCCTATCATACTTGCTAAAATTATCATCAAATTAGATAATTTCAAGATTTAGAATCGATTATCAAGTAGTTTACTTCCTTTGGGTATAGAGCCCTTTTTTCTGCCTAAGCTGCCCTTTCAGGTTTTCAACTTGCCTTTTCTTTTAGATTTGGCTATAGGAGAAATTGAGTCTACTTAATGCCCCCCAACAATGCTTTAATTTATCAACCTCATCATCTATAGTCTCACCTATTAAAGATGAAGGACAAGAACACTATAGATCAATGGATTGATTGGATGAAAGGCATTATTGATACTGAGATAGCATGGGTCTGTCCTTGGCGAAAATTAAAGTTTATAACCATAAACCTGTATGACCACTGTGATCTTATTCCTAGGTTGCACCTTTAGACCTTCATTTCCCCTTCACACCTTTATCGTCAGTATGGTCAATCACAGTTCATTATGGCTATTATACCCAACTTTAAGGGCTTCCCTCTGAGATAAAATTTCTTAGACAAAGTGAAGAACTTGTGGCCTCACAGAACATTAGAGCGAAACATGCACTTGGATGATATGACTACTGATGAAAACTACAAGGCCTGGGTTACCATGCAAGCTACAAAACCACCAGGATTTGCTAAGTATAAAAGGATTATAGTATTGTTAGATAAGTAACAAAAGAAGAAACAAAGACAAAAATAGTGATCTCATAAGTCTAGTTTTTAGACTTCTCATGTTTTGTTTTTTCTTTAAATCTTTATGCTTTATAATAAAGATAGAATATTCAATATCCAACAAAATTTCATTTCAATTTGATTCATTAATTAGGGCCAAAATGAGTACATTTATTACATCACATGACATAACTCTTGTTATCAGCTAATCCTTTTAGATTTTCTAATTGAATATTTTTCTATCAGTTTTATTTCCCTAACTTTTGCTTGACCAGCCCTTTATGAGTTTTCTTATCAGTGGGATCACCTATTTTATTTTATCCCTTAATTTTTGCCTGCTAGCCCTTTGTGAGTTCTCTGAATAGCGGGGATGTCCTAATTTTTGCCTGACTAGCCTTTTCAAATTTTCTAGCTAGTGTTTTTTTTAAAGGTAGTATTTCTTGAGGTAATCCAAGTTGATTGGCTCAATGAACTCATTCCCTTCAAGATTTGATATCTTTATAGCTCCCTTAGGTAGAATCGTCTTGACTAAATACGGTCCTTCCCAATTTGTTCTGAATTTTCCTTTTAGATTAAACACCATTGCCCTTTACTGCTTTAGCACCATATCCCCAGCCTTTATCTTTCTAGGTTTAACTTTCTTGTTAAAAGCTCTCATTATCCTTCTTTGATAAAATTGTGTGCAATAAATCATCCATCCTTTTCTCATCTAGAGACATAAGGTGGTCGTATCTCTTTTGCATCCATTCATTGTCAAGGATTTTTACTTCTATAATAACCCTCAAAGATTTGATTTCTGTCTCTATAAGCAAAACCACTTCACAACCATATAATAATGAGAACGGTGTTTGTCTTGTAGCAATGTGCGTTGTAGTTCTATATCCCCACAAGGCAAAAGGAAGATACTTAGACCAATCTTTATGCATTTTCACCATCTTAAAGAGGATTCTCTTTATATTCTTATTAGCCACTTGTAAGCACCCAATTTTGAGATGCAACTGTGCATAATTACGATGTAAGCCCCTATGATGAAATTCATTCAAAAAATTGAACTTGGTTGTCGATTTTCTAGACTTTAGGGACTAAATTGCAATATTTTTAAGATTTGATTGTAAATAAGTCAATTTTTCAAGAGTCTTTTGGTTGGAAATCCATAATGCTGATAGGAATTATGGATTTTTTATTGGAAATCCAAAATTTCGATCGGCATTGCACAATTCTGACTCGTAAAATCCTATTTTTTTCAATTTTTTGCATATTTTTTTATCGATTTTTCAATGTTTTTATTGGTTAAAAATTGAATTTTTATAATTATTTTTTATCTAGAAAAGATTTTGACGCATTCAAAACACACAACTTTCAAAAATCAAATCCTTATCAATTTGTTTTGATAAGAGATGAGTCTGTTCCTCCTTTAGAGGAGGCCAGTATGCACAGACTCTGCATTTAAAAGTAGAGTCTACATGCGTGCTGGGAAAGGCCTTTTTTTAAAAAAAAAAATTCAAAGATTCATAGAAATAACAGCGTCAAAAACCTAACTGTGCAAAAAAGAAAAAAACCCTAAAGATCAAAAAGCTACTGAGAACACCCTTTTCAGTCCAGAATCAAACAACAAGTTAAAAACAACGGTGAGAAGCCTAGTTTGAGGGGCTATCTCAAAGCATATGCACAACATTTCCTTTTGTGACTTTTTTTATTTCGTTATTGTTTTCTTGTTTAATTTCATTACTAATCTAATTTTTTATTTTTTTTGTTTTGATGCTCGATTATGGATTGAGGAGGATACTGCTTGTGTTCAAATGAACAGAAGATCCATGGAATGCCATGGAATAATCTGTACTGATTTCCAGTAGATATTAGGGTTTTAATTTTCATTTTACCTTTATGTGTTCTATGTAGTTATTCATGGGTGTATAATTGTTTAAATTTTTGTATGTAGTTTGTAATAGCCCCAGTATTGGGAATAGCAAAAGATTTAATTTTCTGCATTTAAAATCAATTAGTAATTAGGTTCAACTGGGTAAAAATTAATTAAAATTAATGGTGTCTTTAGTTAATTAGGGTTTATATGTAATTAAATTAGGTTTTTTAGAAATCATATGTGAATGTTTTAATTTGATTTTGTTATGTTTTTATGGTTTTTTTTTTATGTTTTTAGGCCCCAAGCCCATGTTTAGGTCTAACCCACTTAATAAATAGGCTTAAAAATGATTTAGGACTTTAAATAATTAAAATCAATTTAGGCCCATTAGGTTAATTAGATTTTAGGCCCACTTAGTTAATTAAAAACTTGTTTAGATTTAGCTCAGCCCACTTAAATTCATTTCTTTTAAAAATAAATAGACCTAGGCCCACATTTCATTTAAAATAAAACCAAGTTAGACTTAGGCCCACTAATTTAATTTTCCATTAAAATTGAATAGATTTAAGCCCATATCTTAGATAAACTAAAATAAATAGATCTAGACTCACTAATTAATAAAAATATAGGCCGACTTTTAAGTCCATTTCACTTGTAAATAAAATATGTAGATTTAGCTAACTTATAAAATAAAATTAACATAGTTTAGACATAAGGACATTGCCTTTTTTATGCATTTTTACTTGTAATTTTATTGAATTATTGCCTTTTGGGTTAGATGGATTTTAATTAGGGTTTAATAAAATTGCATGTAATTAGAGGATGAAATAATCATTTATAAAATTATTCTAAATGAACACGAGACTAAAAGAAGTTAGTATTCCGTATCCAGAATCTCCTGGTTGTGGTGCTAGCTTTCTTTTAGAGAATCAAGTACCACCTTTTCGATTTGTCCCAATTATTACCCTGGGTGGCAACTCCTCATCTCCATGCCATGTCTTTGTGATAGTGGTTAGTATGTTTCTCTAAGGCCCTGAGGCTAAACAGTGTTGCGGTTACTGAAATCTTGGATGCGCGCTAAACCCCGCTATCTACACCGCTTCAACCGCTCTATTAGCCTAAAGTCAATAAGGTGAGGATTTATAACGCTTAATCCTGTATCTCTACAATAACTCAGCTATCTCTTGCTGAAACTGAACACCATTGTCCTTCACAAGATGATATGGGATCCCATATCTGTAAATGAGATTCTTCTCAATGAATTTTGCCATCTGTCTAGCCTGCAAGGTACCAAAGGATTATGCTTCTATGATCTAGAGAAATAGTTGATTGCCACCACTATGTATTTATGCCTGTTTGAGGCAGTTGGTTTTATCTCTCCTATTTATCTATCCCCATACTATAAAGGGCCATGGAGATGTTAAACTATTTAGCACTATAGGGGGAAGATGGTTGAGGTTCCCATGTATCTGGCATTGATGACATTTTCTCACTATCTGGATATAGTCTCCTTCCATACTCATCCAATAGTATGCTTATCGAATTATTTTCTTCATAAAATCATCCCATTCATATGAGATCCACAAACCCCTACATGAATCTCTCTCATCACTTGTTTTGCTTCATCCTTCTTGAGACATCTAAGCTATATTCTATTCGACATTCTTCTGTATAATATCCCATCATGACTTGTATAATGGCACGCAAGAACATGAAGGGCATATTTTTCTTTTGAAGTTGCTTCATCTAAGTACTTCATTTCCTTGATAAATCTTTCGATATCTGTCATGACCCAAACCAGGAGTCATGACCGGCGCTAGGGAACAAGAATTCTTTCGAATCCATAACTCGTAGCAAGCCTTAAAAATAAAATCATAAGCAATAAATAAAAAAATACACCAGAATTAACATGTTAATATCGATATAAAATAAATATTCAATGTCATTTCATAAAATAAAAATATTCATACAATATTTAGAGACAAGTCTCAAAATCAAAATAACATAATGCTGATACAATACACTACTACTGTAGTATTCTAGAATACAAATAAAGTTCAGATAAATAAATTACATAATTTAGTCAGGGCTGATGAAGACTGGCATAAAGTACTAATGGTGAGGTCTGAAGAGGAATCTCCTGAAAAAAATATTGAGGGGAGTCAAACCTCACTGAGTGAATTATTATAATATATATACATGCAACCTAAATTCATATTCATTCAAGCATCAATATAATATATATATATATATATACATACACACACATTTCACACAGATGCTAAAATCTACTTTTATATATAATAAATGCAAAAAAAAAATTTATTTAAATAAAGGATCAAATAGAACCCAAAATATTTGCAACCCCAATCAAAATATCAATAGCCAACTAGCTTATCCAAAACTCCAAATATTCACTTATCCAACTCAAGGTAATAGACTGGCCCCAAGTACACTAGGTCAATCAAGGTTCGACAATCTCACTACTGACATGACTGGCCCCGAGTACACTAAGTCAACTGGGGATCCGTAGCCACCCTTTCCAATAACCAATAATCTCTATATTCTCATTCATAATCAAATATCAGATTTTCGACCTAATTCTACCGTACTGTTGCGCAATAGTCCTAGCGTAGTCCACTAGGTAGCACGTTCTATTAATATCCTTTATATAAATCACATATTTATGAAAAATAATAAAATGCATAATTAAAATATAATGACATCCATTATAGAAAAATATACCGAACTATGCTAAAATATTCTAAATAGATATGCCACATATAGCAAAATAAACCATAAATATACTAAAAATATACCATTTATATATGTTGAATATATGTCAAAATATACCAAATATATACTGAAACATTCTAACATATGCATGTCACATATATACAAAACGCATACTAAAAGCATACTAAATATATATGTCACATTTATAGCATATATACCAAAATATACTAAAAGTATACTAAAAATATACTAAATCATTTAATTAAAATAATTCATGTTTAAATGTATTATGAAAATATGGAAATTCATATACATGCATCATATATGCAATACATATATAAAATAATAACTCACAAGTTTGTGCTTCTCGAGACAGACTTAACAGCCTTGGTCCGATAGGACTCGGTCTTGGTACAACTAGAAAAATAAATAAATAACAAAAACATCAGAACAAATTCCTAATTTATACTTTTAGGAATTCTAAAGGAAAACTCGATCTAGACACGATTCGACCACAAAACCAAAAACTCAATATCAACCTGACATCACGTTTTACAAGAATTCTATCGAAAATTTGATAGAGTCTCCTCTATAAAATCATCATCTCTCTATTGAAAAGTAGAGTCAATCCTCCAAGAAAACACACTTCTAAATTCACAAAGCTCCACGCCTCGGGTTGGAACCCAGAACTACATAAATTTCCAACAAAGGTTCGCAATTCATCGAAAATCAATAATAAATAATAAATTTAATAAAAATTATTAAATTCCATAAATCTCTATAAAATAATAAAATATAATATATTTAAATATAAAAACATTTAATATAATTTTTTCCACATTAATTAAATAAAATCTCAAATAAATTACATAATATTAATAAAAATCCAACTTTTCAAATATTCGACATAAAATAGTAAAATTCACAAATAATTATTCAAATAGGTTATAAACATAATAAAAATAGTTAAAAACTTATTTAATCATAAAAATAGTATATAAAATTATTATTTGAATATATTTTCAAATATTAATATTAATTAGTTAAAAATAGTAAATAATGCGTAAAAATCATTTTAATACCATTTATTATTCCAAAATTATTTAAAACATGTTATTTAACTATAATTTCAATAAAAATAAATAATTTACCTATAAGTCCAAAAATTACATAATACTTTACTAAAAATTACTAAAATTCATTTTAGTACTAATTATTATTCCAAAATTACTTAAAACATACTAATTAACAACAATATCAATTAAAATACAAAATTTACCAATTTATATTAATTTTTCAAAAAATTAATTTTTCACATAAACGTTTAAAAATTCGTAGTAAATAATCGGGACATAATTTTAATAAACTTCCTTCACAAACTATATTCTAAATAATTCATACTATTTATTAAAAATACAAAAGTTTTCCAGCAAGGGTCACCGAAATAGTGACTCGTCGGAAAACCAAAACCTAAATAATTCTAAAAATTAAACAAAAAGTATATCCAAGTAGCTCAAGCTTCCCACATCAATATTTACAAAGACACTAAGCATGGTTCATACAAATTCAAGCTAAAAAAATTCAAAAACCAAAATAGACATAAACTTAAATCTAATGAAAACTCACAATCAAAAGGTTTAAACTTGAACCAAGCTTGGAAATGAAGTCCTTGTAGCTCAAGGATTCCAAAGAGACCGGAATCGTGAGCTAAGGTGGTCGTAGGAGTCACCGATGTTCATGGAGCTTCTACTACAAAGTCTTAGTTTCCAGTGATTCTAGTAACTTTAGGTGCTCTGATAGGTAACGGAGAGGTAGAGGAGGAAGAGGGAAGAAGAGGGTGATGGGTGGTGGTGGCTATGGTGGCTCTAGTGAGGTAGGGTGGCAGACTGCAACTTGACAGAAACAGGGAAGAAAAAATGGGAAAGAAAGGAGAAAAGAAAGAAAGGTGGGGAAGAAAGAGAAGTCCCGAGATTTTTCATGTTCTGACCCCCCCCCCCCCTTTTCTATTTTATTATTTATTATATATATATATATATATATATATATATATATATATGTATGTATGTATGTATACACATACACAATATATGCACATGCACCTCAACGATAACAATAACAATAATAACCTAAATAATAATAATAATAACAACAATAATCACAAATGTATAAAATAATACTATTAATAATAATAACGATAATAACAACAATAATAATAATAATGATAGTAATAATAATAATCATAATGATAATAATAATAATAATAATAATAATAATAATAATAATAATAATAATAATAATAATAATAATAACAATAAAAATAATACACATGCATGATACACATGCACACTAATAACAATGAAAAAAAAAAAAATAATAATAATAATAATAATGACAATAGTATTAATAATAATTTTAATATTTTTAAATAATAGAACTCCCAAATAAATTATTTTACGTAAGAAAAATATTTAACATAAAATTACAAATATTAGTCACAAATAATGATAATATATAAATAATATTTAAAATATTATTAACACTGCATATCTCAATATATATATTTTAATAATTTAAAATAAAGGTCATTACAATATCATAAAACTATGAATTTTCTTCTGGCCCTATCCAAATGCTCATAATTGGTTTTTCACCATAATATGGAGCTTTCGTTTTCATTATCACCAAAGGCTTTATCATCGACCTCGTCAGTTTATCCCATATTGAAGAAAGTGCTGCTACGGCATCTGCCATTTGATTTTTGTCTTTTGGTAAATGCATGAAACATTTAGTAAAATTCCTTATTAACTTCTTCAAATAGCATATGTAAGGTTTCAACCTCTCTTCTTTCACTTCCCACTCCTCGTTGGTCTGACTAATGACTAATAAGAAATCTCCATAAATCAGCAGGTCTTTAGTGCCAACTGCTAGTTCTGCTTCTACCCCATAGATGCATGCTTCATACTCGACCATGTTGTTCATAAATTTGAAGTTCAATTTCTTAGCCATTAGGATGGTGTGACAAGAATCACTCCTAGCCCTGCTCCTCTATTATTCACAACCCTATCAAAATAAAGCTTCCATTCATGTCTTTCTATTACTGCTAAGTTCTCATCTGGAAAATCTAAATTCCACAGCTCATTTCCTTCTACTGCATTTTGTGCC
Organism: Mallotus nudiflorus; assembly: GCA_947683625.1. Lineage (NCBI taxonomy): Eukaryota > Viridiplantae > Streptophyta > Magnoliopsida > Malpighiales > Euphorbiaceae > Mallotus > Mallotus nudiflorus. Next base: position 1,738,144 of record CANTUR010000793.1, on the reverse strand, counting down.
AGGAATTATGCTATTGCTCCTCCTTTAATAACCTTGGTAGCGACATACTCAATATCAAACTCAATTAAAAGTACCAACCATCGATACGTCCTCCCAATTAAAGCTAGTGCTTGAAACATGTACTTTAAAGGATCTATCTTTGAAATAACTTGTACCTTGTAAAATTGAATATAATGCCTTAACTTCTTTGTAGCACATATTATAATTAAACATATATTCTCTATAAGATAATATTTTCTCTTCATATGGTAGGAACTTTTTACTAAGATAGTATATTGTATAAACCACTCCTTCTAATCCTTCTTGCGCTAGCATTACCCCCATTGCCTTTTCCTCTAAAGCCAAATATAAGATTAAGGGTTTAACTTTTCTTGGTGGTTTTAACACAGGTAAATTAGTAAGGTATTCTTTAATCTTATCAAAGGCTTTTTGGCTTTCTTCATTCCATTCCACTAGCTGATTCTTCCTTAACAGCTTGAGAATTTGATCACAAGGCATGGTAAGTTTTGCAATAAACCTGCTAATGTACTATAACTTTCCAATAAATCCTCGTACTTCCTTCTCTGTTCTTGGTGTTGGCATCTCCTGAATGGCTTTGATCTTGTCTAAATCAACTTTGATTCCTCTATTACTTACTATATGCCCTAACAACTTTCCAGAACTGACCCTAAAGATACATTTCTTTGGATTAAGCCTTAGATTGTATCTTTCTATTCTTGCCAAAAACTTATCTAAAGCCTCAACATGTCCTTCCCTTATTTTTGACTTAACCATCATATCATTGACTTACACTTCCACTTCTTTATGCATCATATCATGGAATAAAGTGGTTGCTCCTCTTTGATAGGTTTCCCTTGCATTCTTTAATCTGAATGGCATAACTTTGTAGCAATATGTCCCCAATTCTATGATAAAAGTAGTCTTGATCTTGTCTATAACTGCCATCATTATCTTATTATAACCTAAGAACCCATCCATGAAAGAGTACATTGCACTAGATGTTGCGCGATCAACAATCACATAAATATGTGGTAAAGGAAAGTCATCCTTTGGGCATGCTTTATTCAGATCTTTAAAGTTTACACACATTCGAACTTTTTCATCTTTTTTATGAATAGGTACTATGTTTAACAACCATTGAGGATATTCTACCACTTCTAGAAAATTGGCCTGGATTTGCTTAGTAATTATTGTTTTCTTCCCACTCTACCCTTAACCTATGAAGTTTTTACTTAACAAGTTTAGATTCTAGATATATCAGAATGTGATGCTCTACAATTTCTCTATCTACACTTGACATGTCCTCATAGGACCAAGCAAATACTACTTTTCTTTCTGTTAATATTCTCTTTAATTTTTCCCTCTCTTCAGGAGTTAAATCATGTGATATAGAAATGTGCTTTGGTTTTTCATTTGTGCCCATGTTTAATGAATCTATATGAATATAATTAATGCTAAACATGCATGAACGATCATTATTAAAATGCACAAGACCATTATAATCAACATCACACAAGCAAAACCAGAGTTCATTTTATTGATCACTAAAAAAATAGAGTTTTCATCCTCAAATAGAGTAGATGTTATTACATCAGTTTCTTCATAAAAAAACATCATTAAAACTATTATTAATAATGCTAGCTAAATCTTATAGTGGTTTTTTATTAGGTAGCAGACAAACTAAATCTTCAATGGCCTAGGTCCCCATCTTCTCAACAACTTTCTTTATCACCTTGTCTTTATTTTCTTTCACCAGACTTTTAAATATCTGCTTCTTGAAGATCTTAAGCCTTAAAATATTCATACTAGCTACTTGGACAGGCTCTTTTCACCTAGGTACTGCTTCTTTTTCCTTTCTTTGACAAAGTTATCCTTCAATGGTCCCACATTCTTTAAGAAGTTCTTCTCATCGAAAAATCTTTTTCTAGCTCCTTTACTACCAAGACAAATCTTGTATAGCCCAATCCTCAGGTATTATTTTGGCCTTTAAAATCTATTAAGGTTCTTTTCCCATTCCTTGTCTGGGTCGATAATTCATCTTCTTGATCATTCTCATAACCCTTGGATCCATCTCAATTCCATCAGAAATCATAGCTATTTAGAAACTAGGAGAGGTAACTACCTACTTCTAACTATCCATAACTGCAGATACAGTTTTGTCTATACTATCATTTAAGGTCACAACCTCTCCATCCAATAGGAATTTCACCTTTTGATACACTGTTGAAGGCACTCCACTCAAAATGTGATACCAAGGTCTACCCAAAAGCAAGGCATAAGTGACAAGGATATCCAACATGGTGAATTCCATCATTACCTTTATAGGTCCAATTTTTATAGGAGCCATAAATTTTCCCTCTACATTCCTTGTGTTGTCATCATAAGCTCTGAATATAAAGTTAGATTTTGTTAAATCCTCCACCTTCACTTCGAAATTAGGTAGGATCTGTAGCGGGCATACATTAATTACAGACCTATCATCCACCATCATATAATTAGTCCTTTTTCCTTTTACTTCAGTTGGAATGAATAAGGCTTTATTATGATTCCTCCTTTTCATAGGTAAATCCTCGTCAGAAAAGGTAATAACACCATACTTCTTATCAGTAACCTTAGCCACAATTGCCTCAGGGGTTGCAGTAGTTTCAATGTTCATCTTAGCTAGAGCCTTAACCAGAGCCTTTCTATGGCTACTTAACTACATCAAGAGCTCCCAAATGCTCACATTTGCTTTTACTTTCTTAAGCAGTTCAAGGATCAATTCATTACCATGTTCATCTGATTCTTCTCTTTCAGCAACCTCTTCTCTCTCTATAGTTTTCTCCATTAGTTTATAACCCTTACTGATTCTAGTAACATGACTGACTTCTGGATTATCAACCCATACATTATAGCCTTTTGTGCCTTTTTCATCGGAATTGTACTAAATGTCAATAACGCCAATGGTCTGATCCTTCTTTCCATCTTTCTACACCTCAACTATGCATTTTTCTTTCTTATATGGCATCTTCTCATCATTAAAGTCATCACCCCATCTTGTAGGCATGATTGACTTGATGGATATATCGAAAGAAGGTGGTTTGGAATAAAGCACCTTATAATCAAACTTGCCTGAAGGCTGTCCCAACAAGTCTTATACTCTTTCCTCATCTTTGGGGGCATTAGGAGATTTCTCATTTGTTTTAAGGTCTAGGTCCTCAAAGGAGCTTAGCACTTCTTCCTCACTAATTCATGAGTTGATCATCATAGTAGTTAGGGGTGGCATGTTTCGGTAATTTAGGAAGGGATTATTTTTGGTGTTTGGATTTGGATTTGATTTCTTAGGGTTTGTGATTTTTCTTAAGTCTATAAGGTTTTGGATTTCATGTTTAAGGAGGATGTAGTTATCCATAGAGTGTTGGAGGTTTTGATGGAATTTTTAATGGTTGTTTGGGTTATAGCCTGGGGTGTTTGGATTTGGTGGGTTTGGATTAGGTAAAGGTTAAAGTAAGCCCCTTTGCATTAGGCGCTCTAAGACTTTTGACAAAGGTTGGTTAAAATTGGAGAGTCTCTTTGGTTTTTGAACAACATGCACTTCCACAATTCGGCTAGTGCTTCCTTGTTGTGTGCCCCCAATTGGGTAGTTTCTTACTTTGGTCCTTTTAGCAATCTTCTTTTTCTCACTTTTAATCTCCTCAACTTGCAAACCATCATCATAAAGGTCTATAAATGTCTTAAGGTTCATCATCTACAACCTGTCAACCAAATTAGGTGATGCATTTCGAACAATCATCCTAACCTGATCCTTTTCAGCCAGCTTGTTCTTTATTAATCCTGCTTTATTCATAAACCTAGTCAGAAAATTTAAAAATGATTCATTAGGCTTTTTCTTGGTTAATTCTAAATCCTTAATGGATACTTTAAGCCTGGTATTGTAGTCATATTGTTTAGAAAAGTAGTACATAATTCTCTCTAGTAAGCTTGGATAGACTTCTCTAACCCATGATACCAATTAACAGCCATACCCTCCAAAGATAGTATAAATAACTTGGTAACTATAGATAAAGGAGCCATCATGGTGCTTATAGTAGTTGTATATTAACTAAGATGGATCTTTAGGTCTCTAATACCATCAAACTTCTACAGCTATGGAATCTTGAACTTATCAAGCAGCTTATCCTCCTCAAATTACATCACATCATCAAAGTTAAATGAGTATCTGATGCCTTATCCTCTCATTAATTCCTCCATTTTGGACATCTTCTAAGTCAATGCTTTCATCTTCTTGGATCCAGCTCTTGAACTTGCTCAAGTGATTCCCTTTTTGCCTTTTCAACCATATAGCTCTCAACATCCTCCAATTTCATTTCCACAACAAGTATATTCCTAGTAGCATTGTCATTGTTAGTAGGTGGTACACCCACAACAGGTGCATTGGCCGTAATGGGAGGTGCAGTAGCAATAGGTGGTGGCATTAATCTAGCCAGAGCTTGTCTTAGTTCATCTTGCATCATTGCTCTCATGTCATCCATCAATAATCCTTTAACATCCTCTAAAGTCTAGTTTCCTCCCTCTTGTTGTTCCATTTATTCTGCTTATTTAGCCTGTGTAGCTTCTAGGTATAGTGGGTTAATAAAAATCCTTTCCAATCTGCTAAGGATCTCTAGATAAGACATACCTATTCAAATTTTAAGGTTTAGAAAATTTGTCAACTTATTGTGACCACAAGAGTCATTATGTTTGAGACATATGACTTAAATGGAATTAACCACTTTAGATCATAGGAAACAAATCATATATAATAAATATATCATGGTAGATTAATTTGGTTCACACCAACCTTTTAGATTCAAATGGGCATATAAAGTCTAATAAAGGTTAACTTGATTCTAATTAGTGAAGGATAAAATATGCATGCCACTAAGGGCCCAATTAAACCAAGACACAATATATAAACATAAATTAACAAACACATGTAAAATAAGGTACACACCTAGGGGAAGTTTCTAGGGCCACTATATGGGTAATTCAAGGTAAACTTAAAGGTTCCTTTAGTAAGATGCCATCCATTATGGACTTGAGTTATAGGCCAAGGTTAGAAGGGTCCTACATCTTTTACCAACTTAAGAGAAAATTGCCCTCCATAAGGTTTTGGGTTACATACTATAGTCAAATGAGTTTTGCAATTCTCTTGAACTAAATTAAGGCTAAAGGTGACAATGCCAAACTAATTAACCCATGAGTTGAGTAGAGTCATGGTAAATCATAATTTGAAACCATCGGGGTTATTAGGCTTGTGCACATATGGAAAGTGTTGTGATGCAAGTTGGTAAACAATAGTATACACAACTAGAAGGTAAATACAAACATCATGATAAATATCTCTATCCCTAGTGGAGTTGCCACTATTGATACTAGCGTATTAACTTGGCATTGTTTAGATCATAGTTTTTGAAAAGAGTCCTAGAGGGGGTGAATAGGACTATCAAATAAAAATGAGAAATTAAAAGAATTCTTTGTAAGAATTGAATGGAAGTTGAGAAGGAAGAATGAAGAACACAAAGATTTAAGGAGTTCGAATTCAACAACAATCCTACATCTCCACCTAACTTATCCCCAAGTTAAGATTTTCAATCACCCACAATCCTATTCATAAGATTGAGATTACATAAGAGTTTTATAGCTCACTCTTATAACCTTACAACATGAGTTTTCAAGGCTCACTTAAAAAATAAAAACCCAAGTGTTTCAATGGACAACACTTAAACTAATTCCTTTAGAAATAAATCTCACTTCCCTTCTAATCTAACCTAAGATTTAAAATGAAGAGAAATTATATTTCTAACACACACCTAATTCTCAAAAGAGTTATACAAACAAAGAATTGTTTAAGAGAATTTGAAAGTTCAATGAATGCTTAACAAAGAATGAATGATAAATAAGTTACTTAACTTCCATTCAACTATAGAGGTATTTATACTTAAAAATATAGCTTCTGAAGGTGCAAATGATGTGTCCAACGTCTATATTTTGAATCATTGAAAGTGATGTTGTTAGAGAGCTATTTATGGATTGAAACAATGATTGGCTGCTCAAGACGTTTGAATTTGCCCACACTTTCTTTATAAAAGCTTTAGATATTTGAATTATATTTCTATATCATTTTGAATCATCCAAATTGGACTTCTATAGCTTAAGATATATCCAAAATACTAAGAGTTATGCAATCTGAAATGCAAAATATTGTTAGACATCTATATCCAAGTTGAACCCATGATTTGCTATTGAATAAACTTGTATTTGCCCATACTTTCTCCATTAAAGTTGTATCTATTTAACTTATATTTCTATATCATTTTGAATCACCTAAATTTGACTTCTTTAGCTCAGGATATGTCTAAAATACTAAGAGTTGTGCAATCTGAAATGCAAAATACTGTCAAACGGCCATACATAAGTTGAAGCCGTGATTTTCTCCTAAAAAAATTTGAATTTTTCATACTTTCTTCATAAAAGTTTTAGATATTTTATTTATCTTTCCATATCATTTTTAATCATCTTAATTGGATTTCTGTAATTCAAGAAATGTCCAAAATACTAAGAGATGTGCAATTTAAGATGAAAAACGTATACGTGGATTTTGACTCAAAATTTCCATACCCAAATGAACTCAGATTTTGATAAATAAGCCCAATTTAGAAAGCTCAAGATGTATACTTCAAATGTGAAGGAGATAAATTTCTCATTATAAAGCTCTAAGGATGTCAAAAGCCTCCTTGAATCTCAAAGGTCCAAACAGCCCAAGATAATCATACTTCATTTTAACTTCCAATAGAGTTCTAACTTATATACACTTAAATAAACAAATTAAATGATCAAAATTAAATTTTTTAATATCAAAATTAAGATTGATTATTGCTAAGGTCAATATTTTTTTTTCATTTTTTACTGGAAAATAGAGGGAATTTGAAGGGAATATTATAAGAGTTCAAGGATGACATAAATGCACTTATAACGTTTTACCCAACTAGGAAAAATATTTAGTCACCACTCAATACCACCCAAGAAATTCTTTAGTTAAGGACTAGGCAAATTTGGATCCCTCATTCAAAACTAAATTCACATATATAAAGCATTAGGTTCAAATGTCAATGTTAGTAGGAGTAGAGTCTTATTTTTTATTCTTCTCTATATTTCCTGGATGCTATGCAAGTTCAACCTTACTAGTTAAATACAATGCTTTAAAGAGATATGCACTATTAAAGATCAACCACTACATGCAAATACAAGCACAATATATGCACACAAGCATAATCATATATAATATTCATCAGCATGTTATAATGCATGGACATGGTATAGTATATGAACATAATAAATATGATGCATGAATGACAAGATCAAGGACAAAGAAGTTTAAACAAATATTAAATTCATTTATTGTTTACATTATTAGCAAAATGGTGGATTTAACTTTAAGTTCAAGCATGGCGCAAAATGATGAAAAATTCAAGTTAGTTTAATTTCATATTTTGATATTAATTAGCTTGATATGGATGAATTTTTTAGTAATTTTTTTATTTTGGAGTCAATAAGATTCTAAAAGATTTTAGAAAATTCAAGAAAGATTTTAGAAAATTCAAGGATATTTCAAATTAAAGTTAAAAAGTCAATAAGTCAAAGTCAAAGAGCCAACAAGTTAAAGGTTAAAGGTCAACATGCATAGTTGTCATTAGTTCTAGTTACTTTGACTTTTCAATGATGAGTTATCATTAGTTGTCCTATTTTTAAAGGAATTCTCTTTAGTTAAGGATTTTCCTTTATAAGAGTCTTTAGGAATAAGTAAGAAACTTTTTCTTTCAAGGATCATGATACTTACATGTCAATATAAAGGAAAAACCTATATAAAATGAATTTAAAGAGAATTTTGATCAATCAAAGTGAGGTTTTCCTTAACTTTGTTCTTTTGAGACTTTGTAAGTTTACTTAAATTATTTCATTTATACCTTTCATTACACTCGCTAGGTTAGATTGAACTTAGAATTATGTGATTGTTCATCTATTACTAACTAAGGTTCTTACTTCTATTTAATAAGCAATGTGTCTTAGTTTGATCAACATAACCTATCTTGATGATCATGGGCAACAGTTTTAAATTTCGATAGCAGACTCTAGTTTTAATATAGGTAGAGTTCGTATTAGTTACAATGATAAGATAAAGGATAAAGAAGTTTAAACAAACATTGAATTCATTTTTTCTTTACATTATAAGCAATATGATGGATTTGACTTCAAGTACAAGCATGGAGCAAAATGATGAAAAATTCAAGCTAGTTAGCTTAATTTCATATTTTGACATTAATGAGCTTAATATGGATGAATTTTTAAGTTATTCTCGATTTCGGAGTGAATAAGGAAGATTCAAGAAGATTTAAAGATATTCCAAGTTAAAGTTAAAGACTCAACAAGTCAAGGGTTCCAAGTTAAAGTTAAAGACTCAACTAGTCAAGGGTTAACATGCTCAGTTGTCTTTACTTGTGTGTTTAGTTGTCATGAGTTGTCATTATTTGTAGTTACTTTGGATTTTTAATGATGAATTGTCATTAGTTGTCTTATTTTTAAAGTAATCCTCTTTAGTTAAGGATTTTCTTTAGGAGTTATGTAAAAAAAATTGTTTCCTTCAAGAATTAGAATTTTTACATGCCAATGTAAAGGCAAAACCTATGTAAACGAATTTGGAGAGAATGTTAATCAATTAAAATGAGATTTTCCTTAACTCTATTCTTTTTAAAACTTTAGAAGTTTACTTGAATTGTTTCACTTCTACCTTTCATTACAGTTACTAGGTTAGATTAAACTTAGAATTGTATGATTGTTCATCTATTAATAACTAAGGTTCTTACTTTAATTTAATAAATAATGGGTGTTAGTTCCATCAACATAACCTAACTTGATGATCTTGGGTGAAGGTTTAAAATTTGGATTTGAATTACACTTTTGATATAGGTAGGTTTGTATCAAGTTGGTACCAAAGCCAAACTTCAAGGCTTAGTTAATTATCCTTTAATTTTTGTGAATGATCTTTTCTTTTTCTCAATTCTTCTTAGATTTAAAACAAAAAATAAAAAATAAAAAAACTAAAATTTTGTGTTTTATAAAAAAGGGTTCAAAATCCATTAAAAAACCCTTAAATGATTTAATATGGTAAATTTCCATATATATTAAAAATAAAAATTTAATTATATTTATTTTAAAATTGTAATGTTGGTGGTGTTTATGGGTTTATAAATCAGATTTGGCTTCTTTTGTTAATTTTCGTTGTCAGTGTTTTCTTTACTTTTCTAAATTGGGTTTAGTTCTTGATTTTAAGCTAAGTTTTGTTCACTTGCTTATTATTTGATTTGTGAATAGTCGCCTTGAATTTTAAGTTTAATTTGATTTTTATGATTATGGTGTTGAGTTGATTAAGTAATTCTTGAAGAATTTATATAAGTTTTATTAAAATCGAGAACGGGGAATTTTAATGGTAAAAGAAAAGAGTTGTGAGATTATTATTGAGAAAATGCCAAAAAAATTGAGTGAAACATGAGAGTATTCAGATCCTTAAGTGTTAACACGTAATGGAGTGTTTTGTGAGGATTTATTTATTTTTATTTCTTTTCTAACTTAATTTTCAGGATGAACATGCCTTATATTATGGGTAAAGAAGATCCTTATGCATATTTGAAATAGATGCAATAAATGGAGGAGATATTTAATTCTCTTAAAATAATATGAAATTTCTAAAAGTGAAAATTTGCTTCACATAAATTTTTAGGTCCTGCTGCTCTATGGTAGGAAGGATTAATGACATTTTAGAGAGAGAATAGGAATAATAAAGTTAGAAATTGGAAATTAATGAAAAGTTTAATGACTAGACATTTTATTCCTCATGATGTTAGGGATAAACTCTATCTTAAATTACAAAGGCTTAAAAAATGTAATGAATTATGATTGATGATTATGCTAAAAAGTTTAACTTGTTTATAAATATAAGTGATTTAGGTGAAATTAAAGGGAAAAAATTACAAGATTCATAAGAAGGCTTAAAAGTGAAATTGGTTAAGATTTGGAGTTAAAAGTACAATTGCAATCTTTTTGTCTTTAAAGGAAATAATTATGCTTGCTTTGAAAAGATAAAAACATCTTAAAAGAAAGAACTTGAGGTATGATTCTTATCTTTGTTCACTTTTAGAGAGTTGGAGTAATAAGGGTAATAATGAGAGTGGTGCTGATATGGAAACAATGTTGAGTGATCATGAGAAGAGAACAGGGGTCAATTGTTTGTAAAAATACATTATCAAATTAATGAAGTGGGGGAGAACATTATTCATAAAGATAAGTTTGAAAAAGAAGAGATTATATGTGAGGAGACTAAAATAGAGTGCGAATCTAAGAATAATGAAAATGTTGAAGTTATTGAAGTTAATAACAAGTGTTTGCAAAAGTTTAAGCAATTTAGTGAAATTATGCAAGGATTAACTAGTCAATGAGTTTATAAGAGTGTACTCTATGATTATGAAGAGTATATACATCATTTAGAGGAAAAAATAAAAGTTTGTGCATAAAAGAAGAAGCTAGAAATTGAATTTTGTGCACAAAAGAGAAGCTAGAAATTGAAAGCATCATAAAAAATAAAGAGCTAATGATTCATCATGATTATACTAACAATGTTAACCTTTCTTTTTTTAATGTTTTGAAAGTTTTTTTGTAAACTTTTATGCCATATAAAGATGTATTTGAGGATGTGGTTAAAGTACATTATGCTTACTAAATAACCTATAGAATCTTCATTTATAGCAAAAAGAACTTGAGATATTCAAGTTTCAAGTTTAGAAGGAAACAACTAGAATTAAATCCTTATAAATTCATAAATAGAATTTCTATATTTCAAATATGTAATCAAGTTCAATTTATATTGAAGCTACTTATATGGATCATTACTTTAAAGGGGAAGTTTTTAACCAAAGAGTTTGTGTTTGATGCTGGAGGATTTATGACTTTATTAACTTTAAAAAATGGTTATGATTCAAGGATGAATCATCTTCAAGAGGGAGGAAATGACAAGATCCAAGCTAAAGAAGCTTAAATAAACATTGAATTCATTTATTCATTACATTATGAACAAAATGGTGGATTTAACCTCAAGTGCAAGCATGGAGCAAAATGATGAAGAATTCAAACTAGTTAGCTTAATTTTATATTTTGACATTAATTAGTTTGATATGGATGAATTTTTTTGAGTTATTTTCTATTTTAGAGTCAATAAGAAAGATTTGAGAAGATTCAAGGATATTTTAAGTCAAACTCAAAGAGTCAACAAGTCAAGAGTCAAGGGTTAACATGCTTAGTTGTCATTAGTTTTTGCTTAGTTGTCATGAGTTGTATTTACTTTGACTTTTCAATGATGATTTGTCATTAGTTGTTCTATTTTGAAGGAATCCTTTTTTGTTAAGGATTTTCCTTTATAGGAGTCTTTAAGAATAAGTATGAAAACTTTTTCCTTCAAGGATTAGGATGTTTACATGCCAATATAAAGGCAAAACCTATGAAAAACGAATTTATAGAGGCTTTTGATTAATTAAAGTGAGGTTTTCCTTAACTTTATTCTTTTAAAATTTTTCAAATTTACTTAAATTGTTTCACTTCTAACTTTCATTATAATTGCTAAGTTAGATTGAATATAGAATTGTGTGATTGTTCATCTATTAATAACTAAGGCTCTTGCTTCCATTTAATAAGTAACGGGTCTTAACTCCATCAATATAACCTATCTTGATGATCTTGGGCAATGATTTCAAATTTGGATATCGGGTTCTACTTTTGATATAGGCAGGATTTGTATCAATGAACATGGGAAAATGCATGGTCATGGCAAACACTATACATCTTATTCGTACATGTCATGTTAAGTATGAGGACATAATGAATATACATAAAATAAACATAGCATGATCATGGTATTCATGTTATGAAAATCTTAAGCATGCATTCTATGAATAAATATGAAAGAAAAAAAAAGAAATATATGAAAATATATTAAAGGAAAATAAAGACAGAGAAAAGAATGGTTAACTCTTTCATAACTATCTCCTCGATAATTTCTCCCAATTCCAAATTTTGGACTATAAAAATAATTTTATTTTGAAAGGAAGAAAAAGAAGAAATATTAAATTTATTATTTAAAAACAATTTTTAAAAGCAAATTAAAAGTGTTGGGAAAAGCAATAAAAAGTAATCTTTGGAGATGTATAGGAACCATTACTTCATTATGAAAATTTCCATCAAATTAGGCTCAAAATTGATACGAACCCTACCTATAACTGAGATAGAACACACATCCAACTTTGAAATCTAGCCTAAGGATCATCAAGGATAAATTGTGTTGATAGAGCTAAACATCTTGATTATTAAATTGAAGCAAGATACTTAGCTATTAAAAGATAAACAATCACAGAATTCTAAGTTTAATATAACCTAGCAATTGTAATGAAAGGAAGAAGTAAAACAATTCAAGTAAACTTGTAAATTTTTAAAAGAACAAAGTTTAAGGAAAAACCTCACTTTTAATATTTCAATCATCTAATTCATTTTACATAGGTTTTGCCCTTATATAGGCATATAAACATCTTAATCCTTGAAGGAAAAAGTTTCTTACTTATTCCTAAAGACTCCTATAAGAAAAATCCTTAATTAAGAAAGATTCCTTCAAAAATAAGACAATTCATCTTTAAAAAGTCAAAATTGACAACTCATTACAATTAAGCAAAATGAAAATTCATAACAATTAAGCATTGAAGCATGCCATGCTACATGATGAATAACCAACTCTTAATCTTTTATGATGCTCTCAATTTCTAGCTTCTCCTTTTTTGCTCATGCCTTGCTCATTTTCTCTCACCAAGTGTCTCCCATTGTCCTTACTTTCCTCACTCAACTCAACTTTAGTATTTAAGTCACTTTTTTCTTTTCTCTCAACTTGATAGGCTTCCCTCCCCAAAGCATTCCTTAATAAAGATGGAAACTCTTCACTTTGTTGATTGATGCATATGTCTTTAAAAGTTATCTTTGGAGATGTAATTTCAATTTGACATTATTCCTCCTTACTCTTCTTCCTAACTTGTTGCTCAACCAATTCGGTAAGTTTAACACCTTCATGTTCTTTGGAATCACACATTACCATTGTCTCCTCATAAGAACCCACTTTCTTTTTATATTCCAAAGCAAGTTTAATTACAACCTTTAAAAAGATAGAAGGTTTCAATTGCACTTCTTTCCTCAATCTCTTGGCAATCTCACACTTAAGCCCATTAATGCATATTGTAACTTTTCGCCTTTTAAATTCACCTACATCGCTTACAATTACAAATAACTAAAACTTTTTAACATAATCATCAACAGATAATTCATCACCTTGTTTAAGCCTTTGTAATTTATCTTTTCATCATCTCCTAATTTTTAATCTCACTATGCCCATTCATTTTTCACAATGCCATTAAATCTTCCCAAAATATAGTAACACGACTTAAAAATTTACGAGAAGTAAGACTACACTTTTGGAAATCATTTAATTGAAGAGAATCAAATATCTCGTCAATTTGTTACACCCATTTCAAATAAACATAAGGATCTTCTCTACCAAGAAAAGAAGTTATGTCCATACTGAATATCAAATTAGAAAAAAAAATCCTCACAAGGCACTTCCTTATGTGTTCCACTCAATTTAAATGGCACTCACACTCATGCTTCACTCAATAAGGCTTTTACCCTCTTATAAGTTCACCACTCGCCTTTTACCACTTAAATTCCCTAAATTTTAGTTCTAAGGAAACTAATGCAAATTCTTCAAAAATTGCTCAATCAACTCAACATCACAGTCACAAAATCAAATTAAACTTAAAATTCAAAGTGACTATTCACGATTCAAAACAAATAAAGAAAACAAGCAAGTGAACAAAACTTAGCTTAAAATTCAAAAACTAACCCAATTTAAAGAAAAGAAGAAAACAAATAAAACAAAAATTATCAAAATAAAAGAAAAAAATGAATATTTTTTTTATATGATGTATATGGAAACTAACAAATCTAATCACTTTAAGTGTTTTTTGATTGATTTTTAACCCTTTGCACAAAATTAAGAAATTTTTTTTTTATCTATAAAGAATTTGAAAAGAAGAAAAAGAGATTATGCACAAAAATTAAACCTTACCTATAACAAAGATAGAACACGCATCTAACTTTGAAATCTAGCCCAAAAATCATCAAGGATAGGTTGTGTTGATGGAGCTAAACCCCTTACTTATTAAATTGATGCAAGATACTTAGCTATTAAAAGATGAACAATCACAGAATTCTAAGTTTAATCTAACCTAGTAATTTTAATGAAAGGTAGATTTGGAACAATTCAAGTAAACTTGCAAATTTTCAAAAGAACAAAGTTTAAGGAAAAACCTCACTTTTAATATTTCAATCCTCCAATTCATTTTACATAGGGCTTGCCCTTATATAGGCGTGTAAACATCCTAATCCTTGAAGAAAAAGGTTTCTTATTTATTCCTAAAGACTCCTATAAAGGAAAATCCTTAATTACGAAAGATTCCTTCAAAAATAAGATAACTCATCTTTAAAAAGTCAAAATTGACAACTCATCTTTAAAAAGTCAAAATTGAAAACTCATGATAACTAAGCATTGAAGCATGCCATGTCACATGTCATATAGGATGTTGACCATTGACCCTTGACTTTGACTTATTAACTTACTGACTTTAACTTGGAATATCCTTGAATCTTCTCACATCTTCTAAAATCTTCTTGAATCTTCTTTATTGATTATAAAATAGAAAAATAAATCAAAATTTGTCCATATCAAACTAATTAATTTTGAAATATGTAATTAAACTAATTAGCTTGAATTCTTCATCATTGGGCTCCATGCTTACACTCGATTCCCTTTTAAGGTTCATATTAAAAATATCAATTTTGTTCCTTCTTTGATGAATCCCACATCATGAATTATTGAACACATAATCAAAATCTTTATTTATGAATTTAATAAAAAGGAATTATGATCAATATTTTTGCATTTGAATGACTCTTTTGAAATAAAAAAGAATAAACAAACAATAAAGTTTTAAATATAAAATGCACCCCAAAACATGAGATTTATGAAAAGAAAATGATTTATATGAAAAGAGTACTTTATGGAGAAATAGTAAAATTTAACTATGAAAAATATGGAAAATGGAGTGAAAAAGAACAAATATTATTTAACTATGAAATGTTTAAAATGAAGGAAACGAGAAATAAAAATTAAGGTATAAAATTATTAATACTTATATAAATGGAAATCATAAAAAATACCTATTTGATGACATAAATTTTTCATACGCATATATAACGGAGGTGAATATTCATAAAAAGGCAAATTAAGGAATAGAACTTAAGTAATGCATGTGATACATAAATAAGCATAAGTATCATATTAGTATATTTGTTATTTATTTTTGGTACATGATACAAGAATAAACAATATGAATTATATTAAGCAAAGTCAATAATATTGACAGATAGTAATAATAAACAAAATAAAGAGATTAAAGATGAAGATTATGATCTCATAATGTAAAATATAAGCAAAAATTAAAGAAGTAAACAAAAGTTAGTTAGAGTTAGTATAGTTAGTACTTGGGATTAAGATCTTAATATTGATAACAAGAGATATATAAGATGAAATGTATGGTGCTAGTGCAAATGCATGATTCACACAAGCATTAAATAACTCTAGGGTGCATGCAAAGATGATGCAAGATGCATACAGTAGTACACATAAATGATACAAATCCCAAGATGCATACAAGTATGCAAATGATACAAGCTGAATTGCATGTAAATATGTATTTAGAGGATCTAAAAATAAACACGCACATGGTAATGATATGCATAAAGGAACATGAATGCATGAAAATGAAATAATGCAAAAGAGGTAAGAGTTGAATGATAGAATTTATCTTTATTAATTGATTAAGGTAAAATAAATAAAAGTTAGTATGATCAAGAAAGAAAATACTAAGGATACAATGAAAAACATGGCATTGATAACGCAAGTGAACACATAAAATCAAATAGACTTTTCACATGCCATTGATCTAGACTCTAATCATGTAAGAAACATAATAAGAATATAAAACAGTTTTAAAACCAACATTGACTCATAAATCAATGATAACTCACACAAGACTAAAGATTGATAATTATCAAAGCAATCAACATGGATTTAAGCATGAAATGATAATCAAAGACTAATATGTATGATCATCAATCGATAAGAGCATAACACATAAGTTAAGAAACAAAAATAATGGATATATCCAAAATATACCAAAATTAACAAAAATACAAAGAGAATATATCAAAATTAATAACATACAATCAAAAAATCAATAATGATCACAAGCACAAACATTAATCAAATGCAAGAATCAATATCACTTTTAAAAATAAATAAGGAAAGTATTAAAGGATTGAAAAGAAAATCAAAATAAAATCATTTAAAAAGAGAATATTGAGTTGCACTGTCTCAATATCATTATCATAGGACCTTTGGGGAGGGTTTGGAAGTTGTATGAACAACTTTAGAGCCTTAAGAACCCCTAGAACCATCATTGGATTCATATGAGATAAGGAATAACAAATAACTAGTTTTGAGTTGCCTATAGCTAGTTTTACCATGTCAATACCTAATTTAGAAGCCATCAATAGCTATTCTAGTGTGATGGATGGCTGCTCAACTGTTCATCAACCAAAACTAGCATCAATTACTAGACAACTCAATTTTAAAGGTTTTTCACAAATAAAAATCAAAATGAAAGCCTTAACCCCTACAACTAAGATGAGAATCAATGAGAATGATTTCCTTGAAAGTGATTAACCTCAAAATTTAGGCAAGAACTCACCAAAAAATAACAATTGAGTAAAGAGAAGTGATTGAGAATTTGTAAAGTCAACTTGGGATTTTAGTGAGTTTTGATAAAGATTTTGGTTTTAATTAAAGAGAAATGAATTTACTGGACATTGATTATGGTTTTAGGACTATGATTTTGGTTTTTGAGAAAGAAATTGAGAAGAAAAAAGAAAGGATTGAGGCTCAAGTAATTTTGGCATGGTTTTGCCTTTTTTTTCCTTTTTTTTCCCTCCTAATTATCTAATGGCTTTTTTTAAGAGAATTTTTAAATGTAATTTTGGTTTTTTGTGTTGTAGAAATTCTCTCTCTAAGAAGCAAAAGTCCCCTAAAAGCTTCTTAAGAGCTTCTATTAATAAACAAACATATAAAGTGGCATTAAGTGTAATTACCTTACACTTTTTATGGTTTATTGTATAAAAGAATATCCTTGCCCATTTTTAACTTAGAACTTGTCCTAGTATATTCCAAAAATGGAATGTCCGTAACTTGATATGAACTTCCCTTGCCAAATGTCCCTTTTTAGATAAGGATGATGTAACACAATTAGTGTAGGACCCGATTTGACCGTTAGATGTCAAAATTTTAACTTTTTATGAAATGAGACTTACTGATGCACTAAAATTTTAAAAGATAGTTTTAGATTGATATTTGACTCTAATAGTTTTAGACTAATATTTGACTCTAAAAGCCCACTTTGACACCAAAAAGTCCTATTAACCAAAGTTTAATTTTTATTCACAGGGCTTTTAAAGGTTAAACCCTAGCTCTATGAACTAAAATCATATTGAAAACTATAGAAAATAGACACAAAATAGCCCTTACTTAGGACTATATTTATTGACTTTGAAGACATGACTCAGGTGAACTTGCTTCTAATTGCCCTTCTCAAACCTCTTTCTCAATTCTAAAAGGTTTTGGTTTATATGGGTTTAGGGTTTGAATAGTAATTTGAAGGGTTTTAGTGGTTTGGTTAATCTTGAAAAGGCTTGAAAATCACTTCTCTCCATCAAATTTATAGTATAGTGAGATATTTTCACTTTTTCATCATCGACCTTCAAGTTTTTGAAAAATGATCCCAATAACAATATTCATCGAGACAACATTTGAACTACATTTTAACCCATAAGTCTCAAGTTAGAGTGTCACTGGAGTGAATCCACTCTTTTCCTTCCAATATTCTTGTCAATATTGATTTATCATGTTACGAATTTTTAATCATTCTCATCAATTTATTTGAATTGCATGGATCATTGGATGAGTTTCATAAATTTAATTTTTAATTTTCATTGTGTATGTATTATAAAACCCAATAGTATCATCCTTTCATCCATAGTTTTTAAACATCTTACCTTTGTACCTGTACCTATTCCAATAAGTACAACAACCATTTTTATTTTTTTGTTTATTTTTTATTTTATTAGATAATATGATTTAGTTTTCGTAATTAATTGATTGAGGATTAGATTAATTAAGATTAATGAATTTTTTTATGTTTATATTTTTTATTTTATTTATAGATCTTTGTTTTATTTTGGTTGATTTGATTTTATTGTTAGTTAATAAAAATTAAAGTAATTACGATTTACATATTTGTATTTTTAGTTGATTTGATTCTATTTTATTTGTTAGTTCAGTAGAAATAAGACTACTCACGATTTGCATATTCATTATTATCTTACTATTTCTGTTTTTCTTTATTTGTTTTGTTGATTTAATTTTTATTTTGATTGATTAATTGAAATTGGGTTAATTCAGAAAATATGTAAATATAATAATTGTTTAGATTTTAATTAATTTTGTAAAATTATATTATTTTGTATTTTAGATAGTTTTAATTAATTTTAAGTTTCAAGTTTGATTTGATTTTCTATTTAATTTAGCTATAAATAAATTTTAATCATAAATTTAAATATGGTTCATTTGTATTTGTGTAGTTCTTCATTTTTATTATTCTTAGAATTGCTTTTGTATAAGTGTCATTTTTGGTATTTTCTAGGCCCATGCATTGTTTTGCAATTTTGTGCATCCACAATATATTATTTTATTTATTTACTTACTTACTTTTTTTTAATTTCTTTTGAAATTTTCAAGTATTTTGTAAGTTTTAATCCAAGATCAATGGGCTTTTTATTTAGTAGACTTATTTTATCATTGTAATTTGTACTTGGCTATAATTAATTTATCTTTCTCCTTTTATGGGCTTTTTTCAAACCTTTTAATTTTGCAGGTTAGTAAAGAAGTTATGAAAGCCTATTGAAAATTGACTCAGAATATTTAGATTGTATTTTTTATTTATACGTTGTAGTTCCCTTTTTCTACCCTTCATTCTTTAATGGACTTTAAATTTATCTTTAACCCCTTCTTTGGATGTATACTTATTTTATGTGAATGTAGCATACATGATTTATATAACTTGATTGCTTTAATAAAATATAAACAAATGATAACTTGAAATGACATAGTTGTATGATAACATAATTTTTTATGATATGTAATTAAGTTGCATGTTTAAAATTGGTATTGTTGTATGTAATAAGGAAATGGTTAAAAGATGAATAACAATAATAAATAGAACACATATGGAAGTTTAGTATCCAAACTCAGTCTTTAAAGGAGGTTGTTGGACCTCAATGGAATCAAGTTGTTGCAAATTTTGGTTTCCTGATTGTTACTCAAGTGGTAACTTCTTCAATTCTAGCCTTTGTAGTTAGATTGTATCTCTCAATTGGGTTGCAAAGTTTTATAGTATTGAGGTTGTCGAATACTTAGGCGCATGCTAAATTCTCTCACTTACACATGCCATTTATGTTCAAGTTCTAGTAGAACATTAAAAACAACTTGCAACAAACCCTGCATAGAATGCACTTGTCACCAAACAAAATAAGATGGTGATAAAAAATTTTACATGTCCAAAACAATGTTGACGTTAGTGTATTTCACCATTTTTCCTAATGCTTTTATCATATTCTAACAAATACAATTTGTTATGTAATGTCTTTTTTGGGTTTTAGTGCATATAACTATTGGGGTCATTTTTTCTCAAAATCCTAATGGCTATTAATGAATTAGTGAAAATATGTTACCATTAAAAAAGATTGATGAAAAGAAATGATTTTAAAACCACTTCAGACCCATTTAAAACCTAAAATCTTACCTAATAACCAATCAAACCTTTTTAAGACTAAAAGGAACCTTAAATTAACCTTTACCAAACCCTGACTATATTGGGAAAGAGATTTTAATTGATAGTTGAGAGAAAATTCCTTGAAAGCAGCATCTTCTAAGTCAATAAGTAATGTCTTAAAAAGGGGCTAAGTTATATATGCTTTTAGTGTTTTTCGGTTTGGTTTGTCCTATATGCCTTGGTTTAAACTTAAAAAAAACAAATCTTTGAATGAAAAGTCAAACTTTGGTCAACTAACTTTTTAGAGAACAAATTGAGCTCCCAAGACTAAATTTCAGTTTGAAATTTTCTTTTAAAATCCAAGTATGACTATAAATCCCATTTGGCAAAAAGTCAAAATTCTAGCCTTCTGCAATCAAAATAGGTCTTATGCATGTATACATTATCATTCTTATCCATAAAATAAGGCACATTTCTCAAGATTAATCTCTCATCGTATAATATGTCATTTTAAATTATTCCATGTCATATGTCACTCTAAAAGTGAAAAGTGCATATTCTTTTTACTTTTCAAATCTTAAACTTTATAAACTAATTACATCACTTACCCTTGGGTGTTTCGTTATAAATAAATAGTTCTAGGTTGCAATAAAAGCTAATGAATATTCCAGAGAGAAAAAATAGAAGTAATGAAACTATTGATTATTTTTTAGTGAAGTGAGTATTTTTACTAGGAAAAAGAGAGTGAAAATAGCAAAAATAAGCCAAGACTCTACTTCTCTCAATTCTCAATCAATCTTATTTCATTCCTCAATCTAAAAAGCACCATCATATACCTGAATATATCCCTAAATCCAACGTAAAAATTATCCTAAAAACTACATGAAAAACTCAATCAAACACTTAAACCAAACCATTTTGATTTCCTTTATTTGATGAGTTTATACTTAATTCTAGAGACTAAACACTTTTAAAAACTTCTCATTTTTCCTATTTTATCTTTGATTTTGGGTTTGGGGGTTTGAATCAATGGTTTTTGTATCAAAAAATTATTTTATCATCTAAATTACGGTGAATAGCTAACCAAGGACAATGTACAGCCAGCTTATTATTCCACCCTCAATTTTGGCCCTATTCATCAACTTGATCAGCCATTTTTCCTTCCAATTATGGCCAAATAGGCTTCAATTTTAGCTATATCCTTTTCTTACTTTAAGATGATTCCAAGGATGGACCTTAAAGCTCTTATGCATCCAAAGATGTTTACATAATTCAGACATGCTTTAATGGTCCTAAGATATTAGATTTTAAAATTTTTCTTTTTTTTTCATATTCAAGTGATTTATTTTTAAATTTTCACTCTTGTTCTCAATTCCTCTTTAATTTACTTACTTGTTATATTTTGTTTATTATTTTTTAAAGCATTTAGTTAATGATCAAGATCAAGATTTTGGTTTATAGTTGTGATTATGTGTGCTTGATTTTACTATTTTTATAATTTGTTTCATTAATGTTACTAACTCTTGTATGTTATTTCTTTGATTGAATTGTGTTATGTTTTTTAATCTTTGTTGATTTTATGATTATGTGTCTTTTTATCTTTATGTGTTAATGTGATTACTCTTTAGTTTTACTCGTCTTGTTTCTTTGAGATGTGACTATGGTTGTGTTTGTTATATGATTCTTGAAGTTTGTAATTACTAACCTTTGTTGATTATGTTTCTTTAATTATCATTGATACCTTTGTTTTTATGATTGTGCACTATTGGTTATTTTTTCTAACCTTCTTTTCTTTCGTTAATGATTATTCTTACTAACCATCTTTACATGTCTCTTATATTTTTGCATTTCATGTGCTTGATTGCATTTCACTTACTTAATTGCATATTACTATCATATGTATGCTTTATTTTTAGATCCTTAGATGCATTTTGTATGCACCATAGCTTGCATCACTATCGTTCTTGCATGTACCTTAGATTTTACATTCATTTGGCATGCACCTAAATTGCATCATGCATCATATGCATTTGTGTGCATTCCAATTTTATTATTGCTTGTAGGGATCATACTTTTATATTAACATCATCACTTGCATCTTATATATCTCTTATTATCACATCCTAGAGCTCTCAATCTCTCAAGCTACTAACTCTACTAACTTTGCTAACATTACAAACTATACTAACATCTAACCTTTGTTCTTATTACTCTTTTTATTTCTTATTCTTTATTTAGGTTATCATGTTAATCTTTACTCTCATCTCATTTTTCGAACTCTCTAAATATTGTTGATTCTTTCATATTCATCTATTTAACACTCCCATTCTTTATGTTCTATGTTTTTTTCTCGGTACCATCTCAATCTTTATCTCATCTTAATCTATTATCTTGATCTTAATTTTAATCTTAATTCTTATTCATATTTATATTATTATTTCAATTTAATATTTGTGTTTATATTTGTTTACACTTATTTTGTGTAATTTTATATGATTATTTTATATTTATAATTCAAGAATGATATCTATACTTTAGCCATGATCTTGATTCTTATCTCCACATTAATATTGCTTTTAATTCTTGTTTTTCTTTAATATTAAATCTATAGCCTCCAACATTTATATTTTGCAAAAATAAAATGTCAAAAATTGATTATAATAATGCAAATAGCAATGAAGCTACATAGAAAAATATTCTTTAACAAATGATTAATTGAATATTATTGTATCAATAAACAGATATAAACACATGAACTACTTGAAATAAAAAAATCCCCAAATTTAATTAAAACAATAAACCCTACAGTATTCAATTAAAACACTAATTACATCAAATAAGTCTTTAATCATTTTTCTTAATCTAATTAATCCATCTTTATGGGACATTGTACATCAATTTTGAAGTAATGATCTCTAAAACTACAAACATAAACTACTATAACCCTCTTTGGCTAGTGTTTCCACAACAATGACATATACTCTATAAAAGATTCTTTTGTTAGTGAATCTAATGTAATGAATTCACGCGGTGAAAAACTGCTCAGTTTTAGATTTTTTTTTTTTTTTTTCACAAGGGCTTGCTGAGTTTTCTTTGGTGATAGTGGTATAGTTGGAAATAAAAGAAATATTCATGTTTAATGTCAACTTAAACCCAAAGTTGATGATCTAAGTTGGTTCTTTTTCCAGTTTAAATTTTTTTTGTTTAACATGTTCAAAATTTTATTTGAGAAAATATTTATTCATTGTTATATATATTAGAGATAAAAATGTATCTTTATTTAATATTTTTTCTCATACGTATTAGAAATAGTAAATCCCACTAACAATGAAAATTAATATCGTTTATAAAAATAAATTAACTAGATGATTTTTAAAATAATATGAATGTGTATTTTCAAAAAAAAAAATGTCAATTAATGGTAGATGTGCAATTAGATCAAAATCTTAAGGGTTTATGATTACATATTTCCTATAAAATAATATCGAGTTAAAAGTAAAATGAGGTGCATTTGTATTTTTGAAAAACTAGTTCATTAATTTATAATTATTATATTATAAAAAAATTTAATAAAAATATTTTATTTTTATTTATATCTTAAAATTATTATATAAAATATAATCATTTTTAATCTATGTATTTTTATTCAAAAATAAATTAATAAAATATATATTAATTCGTAATCCATTCCGTACATTGCACAAATTTACGATTAATTTACATATAGATTTTAAGATTTAAAAATTATTTAGATAGATTTGTGATATTTAGCACATTTTATAGAAAAAGAATATAATAAACTAAAAAAGGTGTACTTCAAAAACGTTTTAAAATTATTTGATTAATTTATACTTTTTATTTAATTAATTTATAATATTTATTTTTGTATTTTTAGAGAAGAAAATAAAAATAAACAAAAGAACAAATTGAAATATAAAAATATACTTAATTGTAAAATAATTAATAATTTTAGATCGACAAATATACAATTGCTATATTAATATTTTTTAAGAAAAATCTAAAAACAATGAATCTAGGGATGTAAACGAGCAAAATATGAACCGAATTCATATGACATTTGATGTTTATAAACTATTACCAAGTTAAACGAGTTTAAATGAATGTAACAAAATTTTAATCCCAAGTTTAGTTTTAGTCGAGGGAACTTGATGGGTAACTTCAATCAGTGTCATTGCTGTAATTTCAATAGCTTCTGGCTTTTTATACTCTTTAATCAATTTTGCAATTGAATCTCTCTTCCATATTCGTGTATTTTTTTTTTCTAATTTTCTTAATTTTTGTATTTTGTTTTTGTTCTTGGTTAGCAAAAATTACGCAAGATGCACTTTTAATAGTGTGTGTTTTATATACATATAACAAAACTCCCTCTATCTATTAAGAATAGGGCTGCGTAGAATCCTTCTAACTCGAACCTAACCCACAAAAGAAGCTCAACTTAGTTGAAATGGAATATCAGCTCGATTCAATTAATGGGAGGGTCATTGACGGATTTTGGTTTTCGGTTTGGTAGAAGTGATATTCCACTTGAACCTGCCCGAATTTCTAAAATTACTTTATATATATATATATATATATATATATATATATATATATATATATATATATATATATATATATATATATATATATATATAGGAGATGACACCTAACATTTAACCTAAATCCTAATTCTAACCCTAGGTATAACTTTGTCTCTTTCATAATTTCACTCCTTTCTCTGATTTCACCTTCCCCACATCAAACCCTATTCTAGAATTCTCTTTGCCTCCCTCGTTCTCTCCACCTCCCTTCATCCCTAGTTCTTGATCTTGATTCCCATTTCTAACCTAGTAACCTTGATCTTTCAGTGTCTACTCCACTTATATCTACTCATCTTCCTTAGTGTTTATCAGCTTATGCTTTAATCTTTATCTCATCTTGTTTTATTATGTTGTTTGTGTCCTCACACCATTTTGGTTGTTTGTAGAACAATGGAACATTCATGACTTCACTTAAAATGGAGAAGTCATTGGTTCCCTTCATTCTAGTAAAGCTATTTATAGACGACGAGGTTTAGTACGCACCCAAGATTTTAGTAATCGCGACACTGTTTGAGCTCAGGGCTCTAGAGAATACACTAACCATTGTCACAAAGACATAGCTTGGAGATGAGGAGTCAATACCCGGGGTAATAACTGGGACAAATCGAAAAATGGTAGTACTCGATTCCCTAAAAGAAAGTCAGCACCACAACTAGGAAATTTTGAATACGGAATACCAACTTCTTTCAGTCTCGTGTTCTTTTAGAATTATTTTATAAATCACTATTTTGTCCTTTATTTACATGCAATTTCATATAAATCCTTAAAAAAACAATCAACTCCAAGCAAAATAGTAATGAAATATACAAGTAAACAATACATTCATTAAAACTCCTAATCCCTAAGTTAGTCTAATCTACATTGATTTTAATTAAATGAGCTAAATTTGCATATTTTAATTTACAAGTGAGTTTAAAGACTAATGGGCCTAATTCCTATTTAATTTTAATTTAAGTGAACCTAAGTCTATTTATTTTAATTCTAGACATGGCCTTAGATCTACAAATTATGAAGTTTTTAACTTAGTAGGCGTAATTCTACATGTTTTAAGTCTATAGTGAACTTAAATCTACAAATTATGAAAAAGCTTAAATTAAATGGGCTAAGAATAAATTAATTAAATTAAATTAAGTGGACCTATGTCTAAATTAACTAAATGGGTTTAAGTTATCTCTACCCTAAATCTAATTAATTATGGACCTAAAGATGTATTTTAATTAATTAAACCTAAAAAACCTAAATTTAAATAGGTTAAAGCTTAATGTGAGTCTAAGGCCCAAAACACATAAACATAAGCAAACAAACCCAAAAATAATAAAAATGGCCAACATAAATAGATAAAAGATCAAACAATTAATTAAATATGTTCTAAAACCCTAATTTAATTAAAATGACCATAAACAATAAAATAAAATAATCAATCAAGCAAAACTAATTTTACCCAGTTAAATCTAATTCAATTTTAATTAAACAACCTAATGATTTCTATAATCATTAATTTTAATTAATTACCCAATTAAAACCCTAATTTTACTGACCAATTAATTAAAATTAAACACATAAACACACACACCAAATTTTATTATTTTCACTATTGGGCCTATTACAATGAACTATTGAGAAATAATAAAAAAGAAAAGAAAATTAATACAACCCAAAAATAAATAAAAATAAGCAAGCTAAATAAAAACCCTAGAAATTAGGTTTAGTTACACATTTCCATCCATGACATTTTATGGATCTTCATAGATTTAATTCTCCAAATATAATTATTATGTGATCTCCTCCATAATCACCATCAGAAAAGGGTAAAACAATGATTAGTGAATGAAATTATAATAAAAAAAATTAAGTAAAATTGAAATTTAATAAAAATCAAAATCATAACAAAAGAAGAAAAATAAAAGAAAGTAGGGAAAGGATAATGTTTATGGATACTTATGGTTGGCTCCTCATACTAGTAAAATCACAGTTTATTTGTTGAATAGATCTTCAAAAACTTGTTATTTTCTCTTTAAAAAAAAATTTCTTATTTCTTGCATGTAATATTTTTGTCTCCAGTATTAATTTTCCCCTTTTTTCTCTTTTTTCTTTTGCCAAGAGCCTAAACTCTCCTTTTATAGGAAGAAAAAATACAAAAACCCTAATTTACGTACTAAGAGTTCCAATTTTGAAATGACTTATTTCTTGAAGAGTTTCAATTTCAAAAATAATTTATTTCCTGCAGATGTAGATAAATCCCACGATAAAATTAAAAAAATTTTCAACCAATCAAAACTCAAGAAAATATTTTTTATTTTTTTGTAAAAAAATACAAAAATAGACGGAAAACATGTAATTCCGACCGGAATTGTGTAATTTCGATTAGAATTACATAATTCCGAAATTTTTTTAAAACTTTTAATTATAAAAAGACTCCTGAAAGAATTTTTTTTTTTTCAATTAGGTCTTGAAAAGGTATTACAATTAAGTCCTTAAAAAACAATAAAACTTTTTTTGAAAACATATTCAAACTTTTAAGATTTCGAACTTCAAGTGTTGAAAACCTACTCATAACATTTTCATCATTGAAGCCTTTTATCGCATCCATATTTTATTATCCCGAAATTGGGTGTTTACACTATTATTATCACAAATCCTTCCAATTATAGAAACAACAATCTAACTTCATTGTTTCCCAAATTGTTACTGATTTTTGTTGAGTGTTGTTATATATAGTTTTTGATTTTTTCTTTCCCTTTAAATATTTAAAGGGTTAGCAAAAAGGTAAATGCTAATATCATATCTACGAAATCTACGAATTTTCAAAGAGATTTTGTTTTTAAAAATTAAAAAAGAGTTAACATTTGTTGTTTTTTGTGTTTGCATGTTTGAAATTACAATTAAAATTGCATTAGCTTAATGTGGAAGCAATAAATTTGATTGATCTAATCATATGTGCTTTGCTAACCCTTCGATCTTAAGGGGACAAAGAGATCA
Organism: Mallotus nudiflorus; assembly: GCA_947683625.1. Lineage (NCBI taxonomy): Eukaryota > Viridiplantae > Streptophyta > Magnoliopsida > Malpighiales > Euphorbiaceae > Mallotus > Mallotus nudiflorus. The sequence continues at coordinate 1,710,462 of CANTUR010000793.1, read as the reverse complement.
AAGGTATATTTTGTTAAAATTTGAAAATTTACAATTTTTGGTTGATAAACACATTTTGGTTAGTTGATTGGGTTTTTTTATATGGTTTCTGAGCAATATTGTCTTTATGTTGAAATTTTTTTGTTTTTTTTATTATTTACAAAAGATTTTGAAAAATTATATAATATATTATACATATATAAGTAAATTTATAATTTAATTTAAATTATATTTTATTTTTGGAAAAATGTATATTTTTGCCCCTAACATTTTCAGCGAGTCACTCATAACACCTCTTCCTTTTTTTTTTTTTTAGGCATAAAAGATTACGACTTGTTATAAAACTAACTTTCTAAGCCCTCTTTTAACAAAAACTAACGGAAACCTTTAAAAATCCATTTCATTGTTAATAGCTGTGGGTCCCATTATACAAAAATATTTTTTATTATTATTTATCTTCTCTTTATTCAACCCAAATCTTTTTTTTTTTTTTTTTTTTTTCGTTTTGACTCCTCTCTCTCTAAACCCACCATCATCGTGACAAGCAGAATACCCAACAGCACTATGACAAGCAGAATCAATTACCCTTACCGACTGGTTTTAATCTCCCACCCATCAGAAGCATTCATCGCCCCTCATTTGATTCTTTTTGTCACTTTCATCAATTGCTTTTTAAACCGATTTATTCAACAAATTCGCAATCACAAAGGCTCAATCTTCTCAAAACCCATTGATCCTTACCACCATTCTTAGACCTCATGGTCGGCAGCTGCTGCCCAAAAGGATGAAAACCATGGAATGGGACAACCATCATCCATGGCCACCGCCGGACTCCGATTATGAATAACCAAATCCACCAATCGACGAAATTTGTTAACCTTCGCTTCTCCAATCACAGCTCCTCTCTTCCTTGGTCAAGGTAATTTCTGATATTCCTACGATGATTCCAAATTCCTGAATAATGCAAACTTCTCCATGGTGTTCCGTCTATTCTAGTAGCAAGCTTTTCAATTCGATCATAGCTTTCTCTTTCTGAATTATTATATATCATCTGTTTGAGGCTAATGTCAAAAACTAATGACACATACAAAACTTCAAATCGTTTTCCTTCTATTATGAAGCACTTCCTAAGTCAGTAATATGAACCCTTGCAAGAAATGATATAAACCAATTCTCTTCAACATGACATAAATGCAAAGTGAGATAGGAGACTACTTGAGATGTTGAATGTTTCTGCCAAAGATATAGTTGAATATTTTTGGTCCTAGAACTGTGAGTCATTATTCATATCATCCTCCAACTGGCTTTCTAAAATTTGCAGAACATTCTTTGGTGGGCATTTATCAGCAGGATTCTATGTTTCAGTTTGGCAGAAACATTCTGTCCAAGAATTTGTATAAAATGACTCAAGTGAAACTCAATTTTAACGCAGGTATCTCTTAGTTTTTGTCTAATTTTTAGTAGTTGGGCATTCATATCCAGTTTAGACAGTGAGCATCTCTTTTTGTTTCTCTATATTCAATAGTGCAATTCTAATTCAACCTGTTGAAACTTCTATAATCTCAATTGGGTTTTGTAATCCATGATTCTTATTTCTTATTTTGGCTTCGATTTGCATATACTTAGACATGCTGTATATTTATTTGGCATTTGGTTTCTCTTGTTTGCCTTTAATCATGGAGGGTTGTTGTTGGATGATGAATCATCTACGAGAGTAGTAGCCAATGAGGGCTACTTAAAGCTTCCGTTAAAAAGAGGGTTTAGAAAGCTAATTTTATAATAAATCGTATCTTTTTTAGCCCGAAAAAAGGAAGAGGGCTTATCAACACTTCGCTGAAAATGTTAGGGGCAAAAATACACCTTTTTCCTTTATTTTTTATATTTTAATAAGTAATTTATAATATTTATATTTTTTTTAACTGTATATAATATTTATAGTTAATAGTTTGATATAAATAAATTAATATTTTCACTTATATAATATATTTTTTATTCTTTTATAATAATATAAATTTTTAAAAAATATTTCATAATATTTCTAAAGCTTCTATCCATATTACATAAATATAAAATTTGATTATTATAATCTAATTTATAAAATATATTAATTTTTTATAAATAATTTATATTATTATAAATATATTTTCATATAAATATGACTTTTATATACATATATTATATTTATTTATTTATATAAATATTAAAATTAAACACAATTAACCAACTGTTGCTACAAAATTAAATGGCAGTTTATATTTTTGTTAATTTGGTAGCAATATTTGGTTGATTGTGGTTATTAATTTGTTATTGTTTATTTTTGTTCATTATATACCAACAATTGATTGATTTGATTGTGTCTCATTGTTCTATTGTTCTTCTTTATATATAGATGGACCCTCCATATGATGCCAGTGGTAGTAAAATTGCTACTAATGATCCTGTAAATATGGTTGAAGCATCCCAAAACACTTAGTAGCAGCCTAATGCTTCTGTTGAACAATCAAATGTCCCTGCTTTAAAGCAGCCTGGTGGAAAAAAATGGAAGCATATGGAAACTAGATCTGCAACTTGTAAGCATTTTTTAACCAATAAATGAAGTGAGACAGTTGTTAAAGTTAGATGCATATACTGTGCTGCTACTTTTAGTGCTGAATAAAAATATGGCACTTTATCCCTTAGGAACCATGTTCTTACTTGCACTAAAAACCCAATTAATAAGTTAACTAAGGAACAACTTCTAATTTTTCAACTTACTCCCAATGTTTCTACTATTGATTTTGCATCTTATTTAGGGGTTTTGGGAACTTGGAAATTTGACTAGGACTTGATTAGACATGCATTAGCGAAAATGATAGCCATAAATGAGTTGCTTGTTAGATTTGTGGAAGGGGATGGGTTTAGAAACTTCATGAATGTTGCTTGCCCTCGTTTTAAATCCACTTTAGGTGGACTTGCACTATAGATATCTTCAACATCTTTGTTAAAGAGACACTGAAATTGAAATCTTTTTTCAAATCTAACTGCCAAAGAGTTTGTCTACCCACTAATTATTGAACCTCTATCCAAAGAATTAACTATATGTGCATTACTGCATATTTTATAGACAATCAATGGAAGCTTAATAAAAAAAATTGCATTTATGCCCGTTTCTTCACATTGTGGTGAGTTTATTGCTAGGCACTAGAGAACTCATTGCTTGAGTAGGGATTGAAAAATATTTTCACTGTCACACTTAATAATACTACGTCCAATGATAGTGCAATGTCATTTTTTTTAGAAAAAAATTGAGTTGGGGATTGAGTAGCATTAAAGTGAAATAGGTGCATATTAGGTATGTGGCTCATATACTAAATCTGGTTGTTAATGAGGGACTAAAAGAATTAAGCATATCTATAAAAAAAAGGTAAGGGAGGTGGTAAGGTACATAATAAATTCCCTATCTAGATTAAGAAAATTGAAAGAATTTTCTGATTTGCTTGGCATTGAAGCTAAGTGTGCTATGACTCTTGATGTGCCAACCCGTTGGAATTCCATTTACCTCATGCTGAAATTTGCTTGCATTTATGAAAAAACTTTTGAAAAATATGAAGAGAATGAGTCATCTCTTCGATTTGACCTTGGTGAGAATGTGCTTGACTTTTATGACTAAAGGTGTGCCAACAATCTAGTTAAGTTTTTAGAGTTTTTCTATGAAATGACTTTTAGAATCTCGGGTTCTTATTTTGTCACTTCAAATTCATTTTTTTTCTGAGATTGCTGAGTTGTTTTGCCATCTCAATGAGTTGAGGGCAGTTGATGATATGTCTGTGAGGTCAATGGAAGTAAATATGAAATCAAAATTTTATAAGTACTAAGGGGATCTAGATAAAATGAACTTCCTTTTTTTTATTTCTAATGTTCTGGATCTAGAGTATAAATTACAATGTCTTTCATTTTCTTTAAAGACCATTTATGGTGATCTAATTCCTCCTAACTTGTTCAACAATGTTAAATCTGCTTATATGAATTGTTTAATGATTATGTGAATGAGGGGCGATATGATCATGAAACTGCTACTCCAACCAATGTTGTTAATGTGATTAGTGGAAGCCAATCTACTTCTCTTGATGTGTAATCAAGTTACAAATCCATGTCGATGTTAAAAGCTAGATTTAAGCAAAGCAAATTGGAGTGTGGTTTAGGTGTAAACAATAAAAGTGAACTTGAATTATATTTATCCAAGTCATGTTGAAATGGAAGAAGAGAGGAAATTTGATATTCTTAAATATTGGAGGTTAAATGCAAAAAGATTCCATGTTCTTTCCAAAATGGCTCGTGATATTTTGGTCATCCTAATTTTGACAGTTGCTTTAGAATATACTTTTAGCACCAGGGGATAAGTTCTTGATGCTTTTAGAAGTAATTGAACTCCAAAACTTGTTGAAGATTTGAAATGTGTTCAAGATTAGACTAAAACTCTAAACATTTTTATGTCTATTAAAGAAAGCATTGATGAACTCTTAGCATTTGAAAAAGGTCAGTCACATTTTCTGATTGATTTTACTTTTATTTGATTCTCTTCTCTTTATATACATTTTCTCTGACCTCCCACTAGTTGGAGCTACAGTCCTATCCTCTAGAACTTGATGTTGAATGCCTGAATTAGTGATCTTTATCATGTCTCCTTTTTTGCTTAATACTCAATAACACACTTTCTAAACTTATTTTACCTTTCAGAATCAACTAACATGCTTAGTGCTTATTGGTTGATCCCTTGCTTGTTGTTGGTTGTTGATCACTTATGATTAATATTTTAAACTAAATTTGTGAACCTATGCTCATTTTTTTATGCTTTGTGTTCTAACTTCAATCTATCAGTGACCTTAGTCTGTGACAATACCTATGTGCCTTTTTTCTGTTGCAATGTCTTAAATATACTTCTAAAAGCTGTTGGGGTTTTGATTATGCCATTTAAACCCTCAAATGGCTTTTGTGTTCTTATTTCAATTTATGACAATACTTGTGTACCTTTTTGTGTTACAATATCTTTCTATCCACTTCCTCAAGCTGTCAGGGTTTTGATTATGCCATATAAATCCTCAAGTGGCTTCTGTTAATAAGGCATAGTAAGGTTAAGTTTTGCAACACTTAATTTGGTGCCTGTGTTTGTTGCAGTCTATATGAGGCAATGATGAAGCTTCCACCACTTTTTCTAACAATTGGTTGAATGCACAACTTTGTGTTTCTTAGGGTAGTGAATGCTATGCAGTTTGTTGCTAAGAAATTAAGTTTGCATTCATCCAATGACATGATAAATTAATTCTAAGCCTCACTTGTGTACATTTAATGGACATTCAATTGTATGATTGATTATATAAATATTTCTTGTCATATGCTTTAGTTGATCTCCTATTTTTTTTTTTAGGTTCATTTATCTGCCTTAACTTGTTTGACAATGTGAATACAAATTACTATTTATGCAGACAACCCTATCTAAGTACATACTGAGATATTGTAAAATTCCTTTTTTTTTTACTGTTAAAGAAATTATATTTTGTAAATGTTTGAAAATATCAAATATTTGTATATTTTGGTTTAGTATTATTTTTTGAATTAGAACTCCTAATTCAAGCTAAAACATTAACTTATTAAATTAGGACTCTTAATTATTGTATTTAGTCATTTAGGAGCTCTTTAAAAAATTGGGCTAAATAGACAGGTTTTTTTTTTTTTTGAGCCAAAGGGCCTTGTACATAGATAGGCTCGACCTAGTATATTAAAATGATTTAATTTTCATTTTGGATGTTTAATTTAAGAACCAATCAAAATCAGCCCAATCTGATTATCCGATCCGGACTACCCAAAGTTTTTAGATTTTCAAGCCAATTCTTTCCATTTTCAATGATGGTCGGTTCAGTTGCAATAATTACCCTTTTGTCTCGATCATTTTCAACTTCCACCCTTCTGACCCGCCTCAAACAACCCAATCCACACCACTATATGAACATAAGAATTTAAGGAGTTCGAATTTTCAACAATCTTATATTTCTACCTAACTTATCCCCAAGTTAGGATTTTCAACACCCACTTCAATCTATTCCACTATATTGAGATTACATAAGATTTTTTTAAGACTCAACTCAAATCTTTACAATATGAGTTTCCAAGACACAATCAAAACCTTCCCTAAGTGTTTTCAATGCTCACACTTAAACCTTCACAACAAATGAGCTTTTCTTGGCTCAACTCAAATCAATAATCCAAGTGTTTTAATGGTAAACACTTAAACTAATTCCTTTACTTAGATCTTCACTTCCCTTTCTTAATCCCAAGAAACAAGAAGAAGAGAAATCCTAAGCTAAAGCACTGATGGGAGAAATCTACGAGTGTACGAAATTGTATAAGTAGTAATATAAAAAGATATCGTTCCCATATGGATAGTGTTAATTACAAAGCTACTTTTAATATTTTGCTTGTCTAGACTAATGCTAATTTCAATAAATAAACAAAGTAAATTAAATCTAAAACAATATAAAAGTTTGCCACAAAATATATATGATTTAAGATAATTAGGTTTAAATCCCTTGGCTCAATTTAATTCTAAAAATGATATACTCTTGATTATTATGAATAACATTTCCTTTCTAAAGCATCATTATTATTATGATGTCTCTCCCAAGTACTCTCACAATATATCAATTATGATAAGTAAATTATTATCTAGCTCTCACTAGCACAAATAACTAATCATAACCAATTTATTTTAGCAATCTTCTATGGAACATTAATATTGAAGTGTCTCTTGACTGAGTTAATTTGAATTAATAGATTATTATTGCTTTTCTCACTAAAATTAATCTCTCAATCTAATTCTAGTTTCTATTTCAATTCAAAGGGTAGTTAAGCCAATGAAAAGCATTAAATCTAATAACTCTCATGAAAAGCATATCCTATTATTTAGAATTTAATTAGTAAAGTTCATGTTAAGCTGGGTTCATTAAAACCCTAACTAACCTACTTAGTTACTAAAAGAAATTAGAGAAAAATAATAAGAGATAAAGAATGATAACATATTCAGAAATAAATAAATAAATAAAGACTAAGAGAATGGAAAAAGAAAAACTCTTTTTATTCAGCTTGCTCAATATTATATTGAATCATCAACTCTTATTCTTCAATCCAATGGCTTGAGTTGCAAAATTGAAATTAAAACTAAAGCAAAATAATTCTTAAAAGAAATAAAAGAGTGATGTTTTATAAGTCAAACTTAAAAGAACTTAAAAATTCACAAGTCACTCTAGCATATGTAAGATAGGTTTTCATCATGAATTGCTCCTAACCCATTCTCCTTAGATAATGCAAACCTCTTCAAACAATCCTACCATCTTTAAAACTTTTTTACTTAAGTATCTATTTGATTGAATTTTCCTATGCCTAACATCTTCACACCTTTTTCTATGAACTTGACTTACAAATTGCATGTTTATTGGATATGGAGTCACCTCTATTTCCTCTTCTTCTTGAGTTTGAGGATTTGTTGAATTCTCTCTATGCCTCATTCTTGCTCTCTTAGAAAAAGGAGCACCAACTTTCTTGGAAGCCTAACTCTTTGGTCTCATCTTAGCTATAAATTAAAAAGAAAATTAAATTTTGATTAGAAAAAGGAGGACCAATTGACCTTAATATGGTGCAATCACGTGACACAACTGTGTCCCGTACGCAACAAAGATGTGTTGAAGTTTGCTTAAAAATTTAAAAATTAATGACATAGCTATGTCATACGCACAACATAGTTGTACATGATTTGCGAATTCGAACAGAAACACTCCCCTGTCTGACATGGCTATGTCACGTAAGTGACACAATGATGTCTGATAAAAAAATTCAAATTATTAATAGTGGGACACAGCTGTGTCATAAAAGTAACATAACTATGTCTAATCCCTGAATCATTTTTCTATTTCTCTTTAGCACACCTTTAATCAAATAATCGTCAATTAATCACTCCTTTACTCCTATAAATTGTAATTTCATGTATGCACAATAATCACAAACTCATGTTTATAAGCACATATCATTTTGTAAAAATACTGTAATAACCTTAGTTTTTAAATTATTTTAATATTAAATGAGATATGCAGTGTTAATAAATTTAAAAATTATATTTAATTATTTTACTATTTTGTGATTAATCATTATTATTTTATGTTTAATTATATTTTTTAAGTAAATATTTTATTTTGAAACTTGTTATTTTGGACATTTAATTTACATGGTTTATATTTATTATTTTCATATAGTATTATTTTAATAACATTAGTTATATGCATTATTATTTTAATATTATATTTTTAATAAATTACATTAATTGTATTATCATTATTATTTAGTGTTATTTTATGTTAATTGTATATATGTTAATGTATGTGTACATGTTGTGTGTATATATATATGTGTGTGTGTGTGTGTGGATAATTATTTGTGTGGTAGAGATTTATTGTCATAAAATTTTATTATATAGTATTATAATATAAAGTTATTATATAAAGTATAATATATATATATATATATACACATTCGCAAGTAGAAAACCAAAAACGTGAACAACCTACTGTAAAAAGCATTTCCTCCCTACACCACCATCCCGTTCTCTAATCATCGGTGTGCCTCCCTTGACTTCACCATCGACCACCTCCTCCATCCGTTGCCCTCCTCCTCCTTCCCTGGCGCCAACAGCAAGCTTGACCGAGACAATGGCCGATTGTCCATTTTTTCCAGCCATCCTTGATTCTGGCCACCATTTTGCACATTTCCAGTCTCTATCAACTCCCTAAGCACTGGTGAAGTTGATTCCAAGCTCTGTTTGAGCTCTAACTCGATTGTTTGTGAGTTTTCTTGATTTTTTATTTTTGAGCTTTAGGGTTTTCCAAAATTTTTTTAGTTGATTTTGGTTGATTCAAGCAAACTACCTTTATAAAAGTTGATCCTAGTACCTTAATCTAAATGAATATATTTTTGTTTGAATTTATGGAATTTCTTTTAATTTTTCTGAATTTTTGAATATTTTATTATTATTTATTTAATTTTCGTAAATTAATTTATTTAATTATAAAATTGGTTGACTTAGTATTATTATAAGTTGTTATTAATTCTAGTGTTGAGAAATTAATTTTTTGTGAATATTATATAATTTTTAGTAATATTTTTAGTTTATGTAAATATTGGATTATTAGGTTAAATGTGTATTTTTGTTGAAATTATTGTTTAATAATGTGTTTTAGTTAATATTATCATTATACATGTTGATAAAATAATTTTAATGATTTTATATGATTTTTTTATAGAATTTTTTAGTAATATTAGTATTATTATGGATATTTTGAATTATTAGGGTAATTGTGTAATTTTGTTAAAGTCATAGTTAAATATTATGTTTTAATTGGTTTTAGAATTATTTAAGGTATTAAAATGATTTTTATAAATTAATTACTATTTTTAACTAATTCATACTAATTTTCAAAAATTATTTTCAAATAATATATTATTTACTAAATTAGTGATTAAATAGGTTTTTAATTACTTTTAATATATATTTAGGCTAATTATGTTATTTGAATATATAAAGTGAATTTTTACTATTTACTTTGAATTATAAAGAAATTGGATTTTTAATAATATTATATTATTATTTTGAGATTTTTACGTAATTACTGTAAAAATAATTAAATTTAATGTTTTAATGTTTAATATGCTATATTTTGATATTTTGAGGATATTTGTGGAATTTATTGGTTTTTTAATATATTCATTATATTATTTGAATTTTTGATGAATTGTGGACTTCGGTTGGAAATTGTATAGTTCAGAGTCCCAACCGAATGTGTGAATATTCTGTTGTTTAGAATTGCATTTTTCTTGCAGGATTGACACTACTTTTTAGTAGAGAAATGTCCATTTTACAAAGGAAGCTCTATCGAATTTTCAGTAGAATTCTTGTAAAATGTGACATCGGATCGATTCTGAAATTCTGTGTCTGTTTGTATTCTATAGTCTTAGTTTAAGTCTCTTTAAAAGTTTAAGTTAAAATTATTCTAATTTTTATTATTATTTTATTTATTTAGTTGTGTTGAGACCGAGGTCTAGTGGATCGGGCCCGTCGAACCAGTTTCGAGGAGCGCAAACTTATGAGTTGTTATTTTATATATACATCGCACTTAGGTTGCATGTTTTAGAATATACATGTTTTAATGTGTATTTGTTCATAATTATTTTATCAAATGTTTAAGTATATTATAGGTGTATTTTTAGTATATTTTTGGTATATTTTGAAATAAATGCATGTTATACTATTGATTTATACTTAAGTTGTTTTTAAGTATATTATTGGTTTATTTTTTGTATATTTCATGTTTGATTTGAATTTATCTGACATATATATACTCGAAATATACTTAGTTTATTTTAGGTATATTTCTATTATATATATGGTTTATTTATCATTATAAATGTCATTCTGCATTACTTATTTTCCTGTATGAATGTTTTATTTTAAATGAAGGATATTGATAGAACGTGCTACCTAGTGGACAGCACTAGGACCGTGTACGTAACGGTGCGATAGATTTAGGATTGAGTGAGAATCGTTTGTGGTATTATGAATTAATTGAGATTGATTGACTGATTTGATATGTGATGCTATTGATAGTGTGGTTGTTGGAGCTTGGTTGACCTAGTGTCTCGGGGCCAATCACACTGACAATTAAAATGTTGGAGCTTGGTTGACTTAGTGTCTCGGGGCTAGTCTACTATCCATATGGAATAAGTGAATTTATTTGGAATTAACTTAGTCTATATGGCTAGAGTGATGTTATTGTTGATTGAGGTTGCGATTAAATAAGGTTCTATTTGATCCTTCATAAACATATGTTTTTCAGTATTTATATATAAAGTGATTTTTAGTATCCATGTGAAATGCTTGTATATATATTTATTATATACGAATGTTTGATTGCATTTGACATTAGGAAATGCATGTATATATATTATAACAATTCACTCAGTGAGGTTTGACTCCTTTCAATTGATTTTTCAGGAGATTCTTCTTTTTTAGACCTCAGCAGTAGGCCTATCCACTGAATTTCTTTAGCCCCAGCTTGTTTATGTAAACTACTTAGTTTTATTTGTATATTAGAAAACTGCAGTAGTGAGTTGTATTTTGTACTTACTGTTTGTTGGTTGTGAATTCAGAGGCCTTTCTCTAAATATTGTATTATATATTTTATTTTATGATATGATAGATTATTATTTTATTATATTGGTGTGAGATTTTAATTATAGTGCATATTTTTATTTTAATTGTTGCATGCTTTTCTTCTTTTAAGGCTTGCTACGGGTTCCGAATTCGAAAGAATTCCCATTCCCTAACGCCAGTCATGACTCTCGGTTTGGATCGTGACAAATTCACACCTCAATTGTATACTTATTACAATTTATAAAACTTATAGCCCTTTTTTTATTTGCTCTTATTTATCCTTTTTCTTTTCCTCTTAATTTGGTTGTATTAAAGTATTATGTTCCCTTATAAAATAGCATGAACAAATAAAAATTAAAGAAATTAAAATACTTTAATAAATGAAAAATAATAAATTTAGAAATAAATATTAAGTTATAGAGCTTAGTTGAGTCCCTAAGAAGTACTTGTTTATTAAGGTCATTAGTTTGACCATGGTTTGGATTATGCATTGCTTTTACCCCATGGTAACAACCTTCCCTTCATGTGAAAATTTAATCTTTTGATGCACAGTTGATGGCACACCTCCCAAAGGATGAAATCAAGGTCTTCCCAGTAGAATTGCAAAAGTCACTAGGATGTTAATCACATGCAGATTCACTTAGGTTTCAATAGGTCCAATCTTTATCAAGGCTCAGAAAGTCCTTTTGATAGGTCGTTTCATATCATATATGCCTTGATAATTATATCAGATGGCTTAAGGTTAGCCACAGTGAGTCCAAGCTTAGGCAGAATCTTGAGGGGACATATGTTAATAGTAGAGTTGTTGTGCACTATTACACAACAAGTTAGCTTGCCTTTTACCTCAGCCGTGATGAATAAGGCCTTGTAGTGCTCTCTTCCTTCCAATGGCAAGTCATCATCAGTGAACATAATAGCTCCCTCAAGACTTTCCATTAGAGAATTCACCATCTGCTTAAGGGTATAAACTCTAGGAATCTTCTTCTGATCTAAAAAAATGGACTAGTGCCTCTCGATGAATTTTGGAATTCATGAGCAATTCCCAAATACTAACTACAAGCTTATATTCTTTCTTTAGTTCTTCTTTTGATTCTTCTTTCTCTACCTTCTTATTTTCAATCTCAGTCTTAGCTTCAGATTTTGATTTGATCTCATCTTTCTCTTTCTTTTTCTCAGCAACCCTTTTGACTGGCTGACTCTCTCTCTTCATCACTATCTTACATGTCAATATGTCCCTCTTCTTTATCAAAACTCCAGATATCCAAAACGCTAATAAACAGTTCAACAAGTTGTGGGTTTTATAGTTCAAGGTCAGGTTTTGGTAAGCTAGGTGTAGTATCAACAAAAGAGTTTATGACTTGCTCTTCTATTAAACTAGTGTTAATTATGAGGATAGGTGCATTTAGTAGTGGAACATTTCTATCGATAAGGGGTTGTTTTGGGTGTTTGGTTTTTTGGATTCTAGGTTAGTGATTTTGCCTGAATCAATCAAGTATTAGATCTCACATTTTAATTAGGCACAATTATCAATGTCATGTCTAATGGCTTGATGAAATTTGTAATAGAGTTTTGGGTTGGCATTTGGTAAAGGTTGCCTCAAAGGTACGAGCTGTAGAAGGTTCTTTTCTATTAGTTTCTCCAAAACTTTCGAAAAAGGCTTACCTAGGTTAAAGAATCTCTGTAGTTTCCTGATGGTATTGATCTTCACACTACTACTCAATCCACTCACTTCTTTGCTCCCTGACCTCTTACTGAAGAATTTCTTTTCCTGCGTAAAATAGACTCTTTTTAAACCCTAAATCTGTATAATTCCTTAAAATTCTGAATCCCGAGGTCTCTCAGCTTCTTAAAAAATAATGGAACACAACCTTCCATTATTATCATCAATTGATCAAATTCAGCAGGCATATGCCTCATCTATACTAACTTCCCCTTTGTCTAGTCAAGTAGTCAGTGAAGGACTTATTAAATTTTTGTCTAGTTTTCTACAAGTCCCTTAAAGACACCTCTATCTAAGCATTCAAACCATATTGTTTCACAAACACAGTACACAATTCTTTTTAGTTATTTTGCACGTGTGATTCTAAGGCATACTACCAATGGAGCACCCCTTACTGATATGGGAAATTGCTTGACTATCTGAGCATTGGTCAGTTTAGTGGCCTTTATATAAGTCATATACTATTTCAAGTGTAGGTATGGATCATCAGTTCCAGCATACTTTTTTATATCAAGGAACTTGGATTTTTGAGGAAAAGGATCATCATCCTCATCTAAGTCAAGGTTAGTATAGTCCATCAAGGCATCAATTCCTTTCTCTTTCATCATCATTTGGACTTGAGTCATGGCTTTGGTCACGTTCTTCGCCCAATCAGTCTTTTCCACATTCTTATAAATATTCACATTCTGTTGGACTATAGGTTATGCCAACAAGGTTTCCTGATCATCCTCTATTTATTGCCTTATAGAGTTTTCAGTATTAAGGTCAAACAGTGGTGGCTGTTGTGCTAGTTATTTTTGTCTAGCTGGTCCCATCATTTTTCATATATTTGTCAGAGTTTGCTCGGCTATCTCTACCTTTAACTACTATTTGAAGGCATCAGGATCAAAACCTGCAATTGCTATTTCTTTGGAAATTCTAACCATGCGACTAGTGTTAGACCGTGTCCAGATAGAAGGCTGACATGAATCTATATTTTCACTACCACATGTTAGAATTATGCATGATGTATATGCATGGAATGCGGATTCTCTTTTTTATTTAAAAGAAATAAAACAAACACATACTCTATTTACACATAATAAAGAAAAAAAACACAAAGCTCTCAAATGATAATCTCTGCCTTTATTTCTCCTACATGTATGTTCAATGGCGAGTTTTTTGTCCTAGGATTTTTTTTCTAGGTTTTTATTATGAACAGGGGATGACAAAACCAACGTATGTAAAATAACTCTCAAGACAGTACAAAAAATTAGTAATTCCTTTAAATAAATCCGAAGTCCATCTTAATGGGCCATAGTAGGCATTAAAGGCTTGACTTAACATAGTCCATTTACAATGGGCTTGGGCTTTATTTGAAGGATTACTATATGGCATAAAGCATATGCATTTGGATAAAATCCTAAGGGAAATTACTAAGTCATTACATGAGCTGAGTCTTAGGTAATAAGCTTCGGCTCCCATGGCGATATACCTTCATTATGTCTCCTCACTTAAGGGTCCATACGACATGGGTAAGTACAAGCTATGAGTGACAATAATCAAATACTACACTACTAGGTTTGAGTGAAACACAAGCAGCAAAGTAATGATTATCATCAGTTTATTTAGGACTTTATGCACATTGTGTGAGGAATGTGTTATGAATTGTAAAAGAAATAAAAGAATAATTAAAATGATAAAATACAAAACATTGGAATAAGTTTTTCTATCCCGAGTGGAGTCGCCATTATAGGCAGTGGGGTTTAGTATGTGCCCAAGTGTTTGGCAACCACGATATTGTATGGGCTCAAAGCCCACTAAAAAATACAAAATAGGTTTAAAGCCTAAATTGGAGATGGAGTTGCCACTCAAATAAGACTCGGGACACACTGTACAACAACTGGATTCTATAAAGGTTCCCAATAACTATTTTTAGAGAACAAGTTCGAAAACTATGTATGAGCTTTTGGAATGCCCACCCAACCTTGCGGTTGGCCTCCGTGCATGTTTTGTATTTGATTACTTTTAATTATTTAATTATTTCTTTATTAACATGCAAATTACAATTTTCTCCAAACAATTTATCAAATTTTACAATTAAGTCCAATTTTGCACATTAGTCCAATTCCATACGTATAAGCCCAACATTTATCACAAACAAGGGAGAGGAGAAAAGATTACATCCTATCACATAATTAAAAATAAAATAAGTAAACGCGCACACAAAGAAATGAGGGAGGAGAAATGAATTACATCCTTTAACATGCAAAATAACAATAAAATAAATAAAAGTAAATTAATTCAAGAATTAGTTAGGGAATAAATATTTGATGATAAAGAAAATCATTTTAAAACTCCTGCATTAAACAAAATATTATTCTCCCACAAGTTATAAAAATAAACCTATAAGAAAGAGCCATCATGTTAATTTTGTGAAAAAAAAACTAAAAAAGAAGACAAATAAACTTTTACTCAAACAAAACATCATAATAATTGCATACAGGGTTGAAGTATAAAAATATAAGAATGCACAAAAGAACACAAATCATATAAAATAAACATGAGAAATCAAGATTCGTTTATGCACAATTCTAATGATACGGCGATGCCTCTTCAATGAGGTGTTGCCTTTGGGCATAGAGGCGACGTAATGTCGCCTATAAAGCCAAAGGGACGACACCTCTTCAACTAAAAAATGTAGCAATAAACTTACAAGTTCCTTAAATCTTAAGTAAAGTAAAATCAAATGCAAATAACTAAAGACTTATGACTATATTTAGTAATTTAAGGATCATGCTATAAATATAAATAGAATAGACCATAAATCTAGAAAACAAACAAGAAAATAAACAAATAGTTTATGCAAATCAAGAACTCAATACTTAAAAATGGAGGTTCTTACTTCCTAGAGTAGATTTGATGTTCCTAACTTGGCCCTTAAAGATAAGTTTTGATTCCAATCTTTACTTGAATGCAAGAGTCCCTTCTTCTTCTTGAAAATGAACTCTTTTAGGCTTAAAACTCCTTTTTTTTCCCCCTTTTTCTTAAAGTGTCTCTCCCTTCTTCTCTAAAGATTTCTTTTTTTTTGTAAAACCAACCTTCTTTTTTTTTTTCCAACTAACCTCCTTTTTTAAGCCCCCATGCCTTGACAAGATTTTACCTTTTTATTTACCATTATGTGCATGCCTTTTTTAGCCACCTTTTTACCTCTAAAATATCATTTTCATGTGAACATGTTCACATTAGTAAAGTGTGGGCTCCAACCACTTGCCTACTACTATTAATTCTCTAATTAATAATTGTGCAAGTGGATTGTAAAGAGGCGTCGCCTCATCGAAATGGACACCATAGAGGCGATGCCTCTTCGGTCAGGCATCGCCTCTTCAGCCTTGACCTAAGGATTGGTCCCTTCGGCCAAACTGGGCTTAGGCTTAGTCATTTAGGCTTAAGCTTTTGGGCTTTTAAGTCCATTCTAAAGAATGGTTTTAGGCCTTTATTACATTAAAGATTTGCATTATCTTATCACCGAGCTTTAGTTACAGAATGATCAAATCGAGGTTGTCCATAATATTATATATCTAAAATTACATTACTAAACATTAAGTTGGCTCGTGAACTTTTATTTGAGATTGTTTGTGAGCTTCACAAGCTGAACTTTATATAGTTTGAGAATAAATTAGCTTAAATATATGAACTCGAATGAGATTTTATGGAACTAAACACCAAATTACTTACAAGTAGTTTGGCTTGTTTACACCCTTAATTTTTACCTTAAGGGATGAACTCTTAGCTTTTCATACTTCTATTTGTTCAATAGCAATGCTCAAGCTGCTAAAAAATGACTTTATAGCGAATTCAACCTAACCCTTCATTGAACACATGCCCAATCTGTACATTTTGAAAATTTTAGATGCCCATGGTATATGCCAAACCAAAACTAGACTTTCAAATGTGCCAAACACAACTTAAACCTCTATTGACAGTTTAATATGCTGCAGTAAGGCAACAATTAAAAGTTTAAATCTTGCCAAAGTTGAGATTTTTCTTTCCCTTACTAAAAACTGAAAAAAAAAATTATTCGAAAAGTCATATGATTTTAGCATCAATGAACTACATAATAGAGTGTAGCCCTCCCCTTATAAATCAAGGATGACAAAAATTGATTACTCCCTTGAAAAAAGTTATCACTTGACTACTCTCTCACTGGTAAAAATTAAAAAACTTTTTAAATGAACTTGTTGTAATACCTATTATTTTCATCAACTAAAGAAAGGGTGAGCACTTACATTTTCATAAATTCCACTTAAGCCTTTACTATTAGTTTAGTGATCATATTTCTTTTAGGCATGTTAAAGAGGTGTTGTTTCGTATGACTCCTCCTTTCATGTAGTAAAATTTTTTTCTTTCACAACTGACTCTACTAAAAAAAAAAAGAAGAAAGAAAAAGACCTGTCATTCCTAGAAAATGACATCCCCTACTATGCCACTCCAGCATAATGAAGAGCACATGATGGATGGAATACCAACTAATTTTAATTTCATTACAAAGGTTAATAACATGGCAACTACAAAAGGATTGGCATTGTTCTATTTTCATAATTACTATCACATCTTAAAACACTAAATTAGACCCTAATCTAATGGCGGAACATAAGAGAACAATGATCTAATGGCAACGTAGCAATTATAGACTCAAAATTGGCATAAAAATACAAACAAATCGAGCAAGGTGGCAATAGTAGTGGTAGCAGCAACATTAATGGATTATCATAATCAATATTGTGACTATGTTAAATATAATAACAAGTTGTGTATTATTAATAATATTATTATATTTTTAGATCATTTGCTTGTTTTAGATTAAAATAATTGCTACATAAATGGGAAATCAAACAGAGGGTTTGGATTCCAATAATCCATCAGAATTACAACAATTGAGCATTTTTTTTAAAAATTTAATACGAACTATACAATAAATTTTTTTTTATTAATAAACAGTCATTTAAAATTCAAATTATAAACTAAACGTATAACAAATTATAAATATTTAATTTTTTATAAAATACGGTGATAAATGTTAAATATTCTAGTGACAATAGTCAATTTAATTCTAACCTTTTTTTTCTGTGTTTAAAAAAATTCTAAACATACTATGTTTCACACAAAAAAAAAATACTTATTAAATTTTAATTTATTGTATAGTTTGTTTTTAATTTAAAAAAAAAAGCTCAATTATTATAATCCTGATGGATTATTGGAATCCGAACTTTATATTCGATTTTTCATTTATCTAGTAATTATTTTAATATAAACCAAGCAAATGATCTAAAAAATATAATAATAATATTAATAATACACAACTTTTCATTGTATTCAATAAAGTCACAGTATGTATTATGATATTTTTAGTAAATACTAATTTTTTTCTGTCCTACATCAAATAATTCGTATTTTAAAACTCTCAATCTATTAATATTAAACCACTCAAATAAATACAAATAATAGACAAAACTCTCTATAATAGAAGATATAGAGAAAATAAAAATATATATTTTTATTTTATTTATTTTCTTTAGAACTTATGAATTTATTTGCAAGAAAATAATCTATTGGACTAAAAAGATAATATTATATAACTTTAATGCTTAAAATTTTAAAAAGATACTACATTTGAAAAAAATCAAAGTTTGGTAAAGAAAATGTCATAAATTAAAGTTAAGTGACTTTTTTGAAATGTTAACTAGCTAAAGTTTAGTAACCGTTTATATAATTAACCCAAAAAAACATACAATTTCAATGGTTCAACAACCAAAATTAATGTTCCTTCAAAAAAAAAAAACCAAAATTAATGCAAATGGTTGCTCACTATAGACTATTTTCTTTTTATTCAAAAAAAAAAAATCTCAACAGATTTGTGAGAAAGTTATTAACAAAATTTAGCACCCATTAGTTCCGCATCATTTAAAAAGTTTTTTTTTTCAACAACCAATGAAATTTTTCATTTTATTACAATTAAATTACAAATACTGAATAAAATCAGTATTATTATAAAACTTTTATTATAGACCGAAAATATAAAAAAAATAGACTGAAGCACAATATTGAAACTTCAAGTTATTTATTCATGTTTATTAAAAATTACTTTTTTGTGCTTTTTTTTTTAACAGTAAAGGTTGCATTACATTTGTCAAAGATGATTCACACACCAAAGTATACAAGTAATTTAACTACTAAAATTACTCATATAAATACAAATACAACCATGATAAACCATTTTAAAAGTTTTAAATGATGAAAGTACAAATTTCAAATGATAATGGTGAAAGCACATATCTTCCTCTTGGTGAAATTCATATTTACAGAATTTAAATGATAAAAATAATATTATGGATCATGTGTAGACGAAAACCGCGATCAAGCAGAAATCAATATAATATCCATTGATGCTACTATTTCAACCAAACCCAACAACTTCCATTTTTTGTTTTTCAAGCTCTAGTAGTTTGAGATTTGGACATCTGCTGCACAAATGAACTGGGGCTGAGAAAGATCAAGATTGATTTTAAAAAATAAATATTTATTAATCTATATTTTTCAAATTTAATAATTAAAACATTTAAATTGTTATTCAAAGTGTTTTCAAATTTTGTTAAAAAAACTCTTATTTTCACCCAAAATATTATATCTCAAGACTCAAATAAATTGGACTAATAAAATGGAATCCACACTAATTGGAGTAAAAAAAAATATACAATCTATATATATGAATTAAAATTTTATTTGAAATTTTTACTAAATCTTGACGATGTTTTTCAAATTGAATGATTTATATCACTCAAATATGTTGCATAAATTTTTTTTTTAACAATTAGTATAAAGGTAATTTTCAACACCATAAAAAAAAAAAAAAAAGGAGGATTTGAAATATATTATCCTTAATTAAATATCCATATTTTTTACTGTTTTAAGTTGCTCACATCATATATACTCAAATATAAGAAGATTTGTTTGATATATATATATATATATATATGAAGAGTTGTTTGATTAAAAAAATAAAAGATGATTTGACTTTTTGTTTTCACTGAATACGACGTATTTTGGTGAAAATCTGAATTATTATTCAATCTCCCCTTGTTTTCTTCTCTGTTGCGACACTATTAACATATAAATAATTTAAATTTATAGGTTTTCCGCAATAAAATTTGCATTAGAAAAAAAATTCAAATATATAATTTTACCTTTAAATTTTACTCAATTATTTTTTTATTATCTATTATTTTATTCAATTTCATTTCTTAATTTTTATTTTTTATCTATTTAACTTTTATGATACACTAAAGAAACACGTGTATTTAAATCGTACTAAATTTGAGTAGTTAAAAAATAAAATTTAAGAAATAAAATTGATAAAATATATAAGATATATATGTTAAATAAGTAAAAAATACAAGTTAAGTGAAATTAAATAAAATTAAAATGTATTATAAAATAATTGAATAAAGTTCTACATTCTGCATCCTATATTTTATATTCTAAAAAATTATCTTTTCTTTTCTTCTAAATAATTATTAAAAAAAAAAAAAGGAAAATATGAAGCAAAAGTGCACTCACTGCTCGGGAAGTTGAAGAGCCATTTACTCCATTGAGGAAGTATAAAACGAAAATTAATAGTTGAAGGACTCATTAAAATATAAGGGTTTAATAGGATAAAGTTGGTTAATTAAGGTGCTTAAAACTGCGTTCTTACTATATAATTTTTCCAAGCTTTCGGCCAGCTTAGAAAGAAAGTCTTCCTTGTCGCAGCAGTCTTTCTTCAGGTTCTCTCTCTCTCTCTCTCTCTCAACTCTCCTTCATCTCCAAAATCAAATACTCTCTCTCAATTTTAGTGCATCTTTCACTTGTAATTATCATCCTAATTTGGGAATTTCGGATCAAAGTGTGCCTTTATAATCTTTAGTTGAAGAGCTTTCACTTGTATATTTAATTTAATTTTTGTTGCTGTCTGGGGTAACAAACTATGCTTCTCCCATTTTGTGATTAATCTATAATCGTAAGTTTAATAGCTCACTGCATTTGCTGGGTAATTTTCCGACTGGATGGAATCATGTTTTGTAATTCTCTGTGTTGCAATCTGTTGTTAGGTTAATATCGCGCTCTTCACCCAAATTCTGAAATTACAATTGAGAGATGAATCAGAAAGGTTTGATATATAGCTTTGTAGCAAAAGGTACAGTTGTATTAGCGGAGCACACGCAGTATTCCGGGAATTTTAGTACCATCGCTGTTCAATGTTTACAAAAGCTTCCTTCAAACAGCAGCAAGTATACGTACTCATGTGATGGGCATACATTTAACTTCCTTATTGACAGTGGATTTGGTATGCTTCTTCTTGTTGATAGTTTATACAAGTGATAATATGCCTAGTTTGTTTCCCTTGCTAATTCATGTCTTCAATGTTCTCGGCATGCAGTTTTTCTTGTTGTTGCTGATGAATCGACAGGAAGAAGTGTGCCTTTTGTGTTTCTAGAGCGAGTGAAGGATGATTTCAAACAGCGTTATGGTGAGAGTATTAATAATGAGTCACACCCACTTGCTGATGATGACGATGATGATGACTTGTTTGAAGATCGGTTTAGCATTGCCTACAATCTTGACAGAGAGTTTGGGTATGTCTATATTTAAATGTGTCAGATTTTGTTATTTCATTTTAGTGTTGGATGGATTTTAGCGTTCTGCTGCTTCTTTGTAGCCCAAGGCTTAAGGAACACATGCAATATTGTATGAACCACCCAGAAGAGATCAGCAAGCTATCCAAACTAAAGGCCCAGATAACTGAGGTCAAGGGAGTTATGATGGACAATATTGAAAAGGTAGCGTTTCATTTTCTTGGAGATTAGGTGTGGAAGCAATTGGAATTTAACATTTAAACATAAAATATAGTATAATTGCAGATTTTTTTTAATAATTATTTATTGAATGTTTTGCCATATTATATAATGTTTTCACATGAATGGCCACTATTGAGTTTTCTCTATGAATTCATTGGCATAAATCATTATTTTTGTTCCATTTGTTTGTACTCTATTTTTATATATAGGAATGTAAGGGTAAAATGTGAAATCATTGTCGTCGATAGTGCTTGTTATTCATTTCAGATTTTTCATCAGATAAATGTTGTGAATAATGTGCCTATGAAAAATTCTCTGGTCTTGCACATTAGGGTGTGAACATAAAGACTTGCATTCAGATAAGATGCAATGAATGGGTGCATTCATCTTGATGGTTGTATTGTAAAATACTGTAGAGGACATTTATACTTAGTTTTGGCATTGAGTTTGATTGGGTTTATTCAATTTATTAACCTTTTTCAAATTGTTGTGCTACTTTATGTTATTAAACAACATTCTATTTTATATCACACATATTTGATGTTTGATTCCAATGCATTATATATAATGTAAAACCATGTTTTAAAATCTAATTTTTAAATCTACAGAAAACCATCATTTCTATTATGAACTTTAAACCAATTATCAATTGGATTCTACTTTGAAAGTCATTTCAATTTGCTCTTTCAATTTTATGAATTGTTGTTAATTCTATCTAATTTTATTTGAAGAACCTAATTGTATTTTTAAAAATTACTTTTAGATCCCTATAAAATAAAAGGATAAGTACATAAAGGTACTATGTGGTTTAGCGCTTTTTCACTTCCAGTCTTGTGGTTTTTTTCATGATACTTTAGTACCCTATGATATCTGCTATTAGCAAATTTAGGACAAAATCACTAACACCGTTAACTATGCTGACGTGGATACTGACATCAGCATCCACGTCAACATAGTTAATGGTGTTAGTGAATTTGACTTAGATTTACTAACGGAATAGTCCACAAGGTACTGAAATGTCACGAAATAAACCACAGGGCCGAAAGTAAAAAAGCGCTAAGCCATAGGGTACCTTTTTGTACTGATCCCTAAAATAAATTTGACACTTATAAGTTTTTTTTATCCTTTTTTCCTATAAGAAAAATAAAATGTAAAAAAATATTTTAAATTCTAATTTTATCACTCTTGACATAAATTTAAAATTAATTTCTAAATATTTTCATTAATTTTAATTTTTCATTAAAAATCCTTAAATTTTAAATACTTTAAAATTTACTTCTCAACTTTTAACCACATTATTTAGAAATTTTTTGTAATAGATGTCAAACCAAAAAAGTATTAGATAAAAAAGAGAGAGTTTGAGATACTAAAAATATTAGTTAAGAATATAAAAAATGTTTATTTTTTCTGAAAAATATGAAAAAATAAAAAATGTTATTTTATTATTATTTACAGTGATAGTTAAAAGTGCTTACTTTATTTATTTTTATTTTTATTAATGTTAGTCTATGTAATAAATTGATTCACATGTTATCACACTGTTTCTTATTATTTTTAGTTGATACATAAAAATTTAAATTTTATGTAAAAATTTATTTTCTAAATTTATTTCAAAAACTGTAAAATTAAAACTTGGAAATGATTTTCAAATTTTATTTTTCTTGAAAAAAATTGAATACTTGTCAAATTAATTTTATAGGGATTTAAAAGTAATTTTTAAAAGTACAATTAGATCTTTCAAATAAAATTGGATAGAATTGACACAATTTATAAAGTTGAAGGAGCAAATTAAAGTGACTTTCATAGTAGGATTTAATTAATAATTGGTCTAATGTTCTGGATAGAACATATCATTTTCCCTTAAATCTAATATGGTCCTGGCTGCTGTAAATCATATTTTATTTTATTGTAGCTGTCCAAACTGTTAGTATTGGTTCTTTTTTCTTTGGAAATTTTACTTTTCCCATCTATATGAATTAATTATCTAGTATTAATGGGCATTATTATATACTATTGTAAAATTAGCAGCATGAAATACTATTGTTAGGGATGGCCCAAGAAAATGAGCATTGTTGGTGGAAGGATAAATTGAGAACTATGGTGGTGAATTTGCAGATATTGGTAAATAGTTGCCCTGGTTTAACTTTTTGGGTGTGAGGAATTATTCATGGATAGGGTTACGGGAAGAATCAGAAAGGCTAACTGAAAATGGAGATTGGAGTTTATTTATTCATTGACTCTCTATACTATGTTGTCATATACTGAGGCTAAGCTGGTGATTAACTCGTTTTTAGGAGAGACATCCTTCAATGTTTTTAACTTCACCATCATCTACCGAAAATATGGTGACTTATTAGTTTGAACAGAAATTATGTATCGGATTGGTTATTATTTAAAAGTAAAACAATTCCAGTATTCTTGTATCTATTAGATGTTGGGTGTAGTATGGGAAAAAAGTTAGAACAAATGGAATAATAGATAAATTTTATGGCTGATTTGTAACTTGTGATTTGGTTAGGTTTGCATTAAGGACAGTTTCTAGCTATGGTCCCTTTAAAATGAGGCTCTATGAGGAACTCAGAGTTACTCCTAATCCTTGCATTTGTGCATCAATTTCTTTCAAGATTTGAACCTGTTCTCTAGAGATTACATGTCAGGACTCTTGACCTTTTTGTACCAAGTAATGGCCCTGCAATAGCTACTTTAAAGCTGTTAATTTCAAATTTGCAACTTGAGTAGTTTAAATGTGGATGAAGGCCATCCCGCTTTGATCCCTCAACGTTATGTTAAGCGATAGTCTGTCAGATTGTCATGTGTGCAATATTGCAGAAATTAAATGTGATTTAATAGGTGCTAAAAATTGTTAATATCTGATCCCAGGAATTTCTATGCTTTTCAGGAAGTGTTAGTTTGGCTATTATCTTCTATCACTTTTAATAGTAATTGCAATTTCTGCTTCTTTTTATAGTACATATTATATTTAAATTGACTAACTGACACATGAATAGGATAGAATTCTGTGCACATGATCTAAATCCCCTCAAAATTGCCTATGGAGGATGGATTGGTCAACTATTGTTTGATGCCTATGATGGAGGATATGGGTATGGCAAAATGGACACGATAGAATATAAACAGTGGACACATATAGAGAGAGAGAGTTTAGACCTGAACTCTTAATGACACACATCAAGTCAATATAAAATTTGAAAAAATCAATCAATTAGTTGTTTTATAATCAAGCCAAAAAAAAGTGATTATTAATTTTTCCTAGTTAAAAGAATTACAAACTTCCTAATATAGCTATTAATTAAAAAAATATTTCCTTTTTTTTAAAAAAAAAACTTAAAAATTATGTATTCTTGTAATGTGTATTAATTTCTAAAAAACATAAGCGTTTTAAGTGTGTAATATGCAAAGAAAAAAAATAGTGTTGGATCACACTTTTTTTTTTAATGTCTATTAGGCAGGCATGACTTAATGTGTCTGATATGTATCACATAGGTATTGGGCCTACACACTTGTCATAAAAGTGTCTGACATTGCATATCCCTGACTGGAGAAGTGTTGGTGTTACATAGAATGATGCCTACTTTACTAAAGAAAACATCATTATGTTTGTGGCAAATATATGCTACCGATATGATGTCTACCAATTAATAAATGTAATCTACTAGAAGATTATACATGTGGGAAACTTTTTAAGTTATGCATATCGAAGTTGTTTAATATGATTATGTATTTGAAGAGCAGTGCAACTATTCAAATTGTACTCCTTACTTGTGGATGATATACTTGCATGGATTGAGGGCACAGGTTTTACTTATCATGAATTTTGTTATCTGTAACTGCTGTTGTCTTTGATTGTCTTCCCAAATTCAACAAGTTCTAAGATGACATGTACATTTTATTCTGAATCAAGTTGCCACAATCAAAGGAGAATAGAAAGCTAACCAGTGGGATGGCCAAAAGGTAAAATTTGGGGAGAGTAAGGCAGTCGAAAGGACAACAAACTAATAATTGGACTAAGATATATTTTGAAGGGCCTCGAAGGCAAGTTGTTGCTATATAGAAAGGTTATCAAGAATGAGGATATTTAGTTTGTATGGATTCAAAGATATCCTTTTGAAGGTGGTTCAGTCATCAAGAAAGAATACATTGGTTATTCTAGGTGTTTTAACATGTGAGGGTTCTTGAGAATGGATCTGAGGTTCCTTTTGAGTGCATGGGCGTTATTAGGAAAAGAAGGGGCTTTCATTGATTTTTAACAATAAGATGTTCATTAATAGTAAGGATTCGTGAGTAAAGCCTTACTAATAAGCACCTATCAGATATATTCTTGGACAATTCTGAATGAGGGAGGAATATTTCTTAAATAAACATGAAAATGAAATAGGAACAAGACATTTTGTTTTTCAATCTTAAAATGTGTTTTGGTTGAGAAGTAGGAAACATTCAAGGGATGAGCATTTTATCTTTTTTTTTTTTAAATTTTTATTCCAATCCTAGGTTGTTCTTGCAAAATGTATTGAGAAGTAAGAACATTTAGGTGATTGATGAATCCAAGTTACAGTGACATGATTCTTTACTTGTTTTATTTGTGCTAAGTTGTTTCCCATCACTATGTTGAAGCTTCTCATATTTAAAGAAGAGTTGCTTACCAAATTATGCGTAGATTTTGATCTCTCTGTTTCACCTTATTTTTTTAATGTGCACTGTTCAATGAATGGCAGGTTTTGGATCGTGGAGAGAAGATTGAACTTCTCGTAGATAAAACAGAGAACCTGCAGTTCCAGGTACATTTTCTTACTTTGATTGTGACTAAAAGACTTGAGAGGAGCTTATAACAATGCACTTTTTTTTCAACATCTGTTTGGTTTCAGGCTGACAGCTTCCAGAGGCAAGGAAGACAACTGCGTCGTAAGATGTGGCTGCAGAATCTTCAAATGAAGTTGATGATAGGAGGTGCAATCCTAGTCCTGATTGTCATACTCTGGCTTCTCGTCTGTCGAGGATTCAAATGTTAATGGCACTCTGCACTACGACGTATGAAGTAGCATTTAAATTTTTTTGGTCTTTTGGTGTACAAAAAAAGTTTATTTGTCCTTAATACGGAGACTGGTGCTGGATGAGATTCAACTATTTCCTTTTCAGTGTTCAATGCTGTAACTAGACCTAGTGGTGTTAATATCATTTCTTAATATTGACATATGCTTTGCTTTAGATGATGACCGCCGAGACTTTTTCCACAGTTGCAATAATTCGGGATAGGCATCTTTGTTCTCATGGTTTTTTTTTTGGGGGGGAATATTGCCTAGTCCATGTGGTGTTTGACATATTAGAGATGGCATGGCTGATGGGTGTACTACGGATATACTTCTGTTTGAGTTGAGAAATCAAACAAAAAATTTTCAGCTTGAACTGACCTAAATTTCTTTACAGTCGGAATTGAGGATGCTGTTAAATTTTTTCAGTCAGGGTTGAGGGAAAGTTTAGAGTTTGAAGTATTGTAGTCCCACATGAGTGTAAATTTTTTTTAAATTCAAATTGAGGAAAATTGTCAACATGAGCTGAGAATTCAAATTAATTTCTTATTAAATTTTATTAGGGTTTGATGTGAAGTTTCTAGTTAAAATTTTTTGTCGCAAGCTATAGGCAAATTTTTCTTACCTTTTTATTTCGAAATTTTGTTTGATAGGTTGCATTTTTTACTTGTATTCGCTATCTTCAAGTAATTATTTTCTTGATGCTGGAAAACTTGACCCCGTTTCAATTTAAGGTTGCTGCTTAGCTTAATTGGTTGATGATAGGGAAGAGTCTTTCCTCGGGTTGGATCTCACCTAACTAGACAAAAAAAAAACAAATTGACTATTATCAAATAATTTCATATGAAATGATTTGGACGATGGAGCTATTTTAATAATCTTATAAAGCCCTTTTCTGAGGCAAATTCATTCATTCAATCAAGTCCAAACATCCAATCTTCTTTTTTGATGAATTCAATTCATCATATTACTCACGAATGTGGTCATAATTACACTAATTTAATCGTAATTAATTTTTTTAAGGTAAAATGCAACAATTTAGTTTGATATATATTGCATAGTGAATCACATTGATTTTGAAATCCAAACTCTCATTGGTTGATGATAGGGAAGAGTCTTGCCTCTGGTTGGATCTCACCTTACTGGACAAAAATAATTTTGACTACTATCAAATAATTTCACATGAAATGATTTTGACGATGGAGCTATTTAATCATCTTATAAAGCCCTTTCATGAGGTAAATTCATCATTCAATTAAGTCCAAACATGCAATCTTTTTTTTATTTTTTTTGATAAATTCAGTTCATCAAATTACTCACAAATGAGGTCATAATTACACTACTTTAATCATAATTAATCTTCTTTTTTTTAAGGTAAAACGAAACAATTTAGTTTGATATATATATATATATATATATTGCATAGTGAATCACATTTGATTTTGAAATCCAAACTCTCATTTTTATTTAAGGAAAAATGACAAAAATTCATGGAAATCCTTTTTTATAACACAAATCACCAAAAAAAAAAAAAAAAACTCAGTGAATTCACCAAGTTCCGAGTGACAAAGTCATATTGAGGTTCTATAAAATTCGCCCCTAAACTTATTTAAACATGCAAAATTTGTTCAAACTCCCAACCTTCACTAAGTAGGGAATAGGGCTGATGAAATTTTAAAAGAAAATTAGTAAAGATCAAATGCAAATGAAAGAGATTAAGAAGAAGAGAAAATGAGACACTCAATTTAAGGAATTTGATTTTTCAAAAATCTACGACTCCACTTAATTTATTTTCAAGTTAGAATTTTGCAAACCTACAACCAATTTATTCACTTTTTGGATTAATTAGAATTGAGTTTTTAAGGATAAACTCAAACCTTTACACTTAAAATTTTCTTGGCTTAACTTTAATCAAAACCCAAAAACCATTACAATTTTTTAAAAAAAAATTACAAGAGAGCTTTTAAGAGAATTGAATTCAAAGCAATAATTGTCCAACCATTCATCTAACCACTTAAATGAGGTTTTGAGGAGCGTATTTATAGTTGAGGATCAAAACATAGTTGTTGGAGAGTTTCATCTTCATCCTCAAGCCTCACCATGCTCATTAAATGCATAAACAACTTTTTACAGAGTTTTGATAGGTCACGATCATGATATACCCCCTCATAATCATGACCATTAAGAAATATAGTTGTTGGAGCCTTATTGTGACCACTATAGGACTGCTTGTTAGATCAAGTCCTATGTTACAACCGTGACATGGGACTGTGAGGGTCATTGTGTCTTCAACTTCCTTTGTCTTGGCTTTGATCATGCTCATGAGCTTCATCATAATCATGTTCACAATCGTGAGGATCACTGGATGAAATCCTTCTAAGGCTTCAAATGGTTAGGATTGTGATCATGGCTTGTCAGGCTCATGATCAACACCTCACGATCGTGACACGAATTGTAAGAGTCACTGGATAATATTCAGTCACAGTCATAATGCCATTGTCATGGACACGATCATGATCGTGACACAAGTCGTGAGAATCACTATGTCTCTTCTTGGTTAATGCATTTTAGCAAGGTAGAACTCGTGGGAATGCTCATGATCATGAAGGAAATCATGACCATCATTGTCTTGATGCTATACTTCAATTTTCAAGCTTAAAATTGTCTTTCACTTGTGCCTAACTTATACACACTTAAAATACATACATTAGTGACTCAAAATTAAGTTTGTTAAAATCAAAACAAGGTGGATTACACCTTGATCATGCAAATGGCCAACAATCTCCCCTTTTTTGATTTTGACAAATAATTTTGAGTGATATAAAAAATAATAATAGTGCAAGTGTGTGTGGGTAATGTTTCCCCTTAATGTGTGCATAGAAGGTTGAAGTTCGAAGTGATACACCCTCTCAAACAATGCACAATTGGAAGAACTTTTGAAGTTTAAAAACTTAATTTTGAATTTCAAATTTTCAAGTGATTACATTTGCATTTATGAATGAAATTAAATCTGTGATCAATTTTGTGAAACCAATATGAAGGCATTAAAATGCACCATTAAGCCATCAATGGACACATTAATATAAAAATTCTACATTTAATTTGTAACAATTGCACAATTATAAGTAAATATTGCACAATTATCACTCAAAGTAACTTCTTCTTCTCCCCTTTTGTCAAAATGCAAAAAAGAAAGAGAAAAAAGAAATAGATACAACCAAAAGAGATAGACACAAAAACATAAACATTGCATTAATGAAAAATGAATACATGTAGTCCAAGGCTAGTACATAAAACATAAAAATATAAAAACATAAGAGAGATTAGATTACATCAAGATATTCTTTGGCATCAAAAGGTTGAGCAAGTTCGCAATAAGAGAGATTCGTTGATGACAACAACAAGAGGAAACCAATGATGACAATGGTGGAGAGGAGGAGGCGAAAAAAAAAAAAAAAAGGATTAACAGAAGCAGAGAAGAGAAAAGAGCAAAAAAGTAGTGATATATAGGGATTTTTCGTTGAAGGAGAAACATGGAACACATGTAATTTTTTTTTTTTTTAAAAAAAAGGGTATTTGATGTTTTTGACTTCTATTTTTTTGATATTTTTGTAAAAGAACCTAAAAAAATCTAATAATTTGAGTTCATTACTCAAACTCAATCTCATCTCTCTTCAATCTCTAAATATATGATTGTTAATGTATGCAATTAAAACAATAAAAATCTCATCCCTCATTTCCTAAATAAAACCTATTTTTTACTATTCAATTTCAAATACTTTTAGTTTGTTTTTGGTTTATTATATGAGTATGAAACGACTTAAATACATAATCAAAAAAATCTTCATAAATAACTAATCTTTACAAACTTTATGTCTGGAAAATAACATATTCTTTCTAAATTTAACACCAAAATTCATATGTATATACAATAAAAAATATATAAAAAATTAAAAATACATGAACAACAACTATATTATAGTATACAATAAGCATACTATTTGTATATTTTTTATTTCTTATACACTTCAAAATATATATTTTTTTTAAAAATGCTGATAATTTGAGTTTATTGTCCAATTTCATCTATCTTCAATCTTTAATTATACAACTTTTAATGTAAATAAAAAAAAAATATATATATATATATATATATAAACAAAAAATATTTTCAAATATGCACATTTTCAAGATCAACTTTAAAATCTCTGTCTTGAAGCTATATGATCCATTTCCAACTGTAAAATCTACAATCTGATTTTGTTTCTTAATCCTATATGAACAATTAAGAACTGATGACATACAATTCAAAAAAAAAAATTTAGGCAATACCTGTACGCGATATCTATGCTTGCAACTCACCTTGTAATGGCTGCTTCTCTAGAGTCATTTCTGATTTCTCTAGAGGCAAAGGTGGTCCAGCTCAGTTACGTCCACCTAGTAATTTGTAGGGCTTGTTAACCATCATCGACAATACAGCCAATAAGAATTACCAAATTTCAGTTTCACATACAACACCGTTAAAGTCTTTAATATCAAATTTATAACCTTCAAAACATCAAAACAAACAAAAATTGGATTATAAATTTTAAAATATTTTAAAATTAAATTATTATTTATAATTTTAAGAATATGTTAATTGTAATTATAATTATAATTTAATTCATGTGTATTTTTTAGTCATTTAAGAATAATAATAATAACAACAACAAAAACAACAACAATAATAATAATATGTATTTTTATTTTGTACTAATGGGTCTTACATTGCTCTTCATAAAAAATTATGAAGCACTTATCAGGTGGTATAAAAATTATCATGAAAAAAAGGGAAAAAAAAAAGAGGAGGAGAAAAAATAAAATTAAAAAGGGTTATTTGTAAAAAAAAAAAATCATGACTTTAGTAGTTTTTACAATTTTAACTAAATATTTCAATTTTGGTAAAATAAAATACTAATTTACAATCTTTAGCAATTCGAATCATCCAATACAATTCTTGTTAATTTTTACTCCCTGTAAGGCCACTGTTGGGCCTTCCATGCTGGACCTTTTTTTGCCACGTTAGTTTTGCGTTTTGGACAGGAAAACGCACCGTTTTGCCAGCTGATATTTTTCTTCTTCTTCTTTGTGCAACCTAAACTCTACTTTTCTTATTCTTGTTCGTTTTTTCAAAGGTTAACACCGAAGTCTCAAGATGCCAAGTGCCTTTCTTTGAATCTTTTGTTTTCCCCGCTTCTGTTGCTGACTTCAATGAGTTGCTAGTCCTTCAGTTGGTGGTCCTCTCAAACAGAATGCTTAGCGAGCCAAGTATCTGCACACTCCAGATGAAAGCCATGTCTACAATCAGGAACAACCCTAGCAACCTGCTCGCCTTCAATCTCGTCCAAACACACCACGCACTCTATCCTTAACGCTAGCTCTTTCCCCCTCATTTTAGGCAATTTCTTGAGAAAAAAAAAACAGAGCAGAGCAGAGAACGAGAAAAGCAAGAAACGCGAAGGACTTACGATCAGTGGGTGAGCATCTTCTCCTCCTCCCTTGTTCAAGTTTTAAATTCTAGATAGTGAACTACATGGGTTTGTCGATGAATTTCCTTTCCAATTACCTTTTGAATCAAATATTGAATTCTTTCTCTTATTTAGAAGTCCTTCTTTTCTGCGTTTCTTTTTTTGGGTTCAACTATGGTGGTTTTAATGTGTTTTCTTGTAAGTAGCAAACCAATCTTAGAGTAGTTTGAGTTTTTTATGTTGTTGTTGCCTGCGTTAGAGTTCTTGTCACTTACTTCCTTGAGTCATTATTGAACTCTTTTGTAATCCTTGCTTGTTATGTTGATTCTAGCTGTAAACTAAATTGTCTTAGTGATTCTTCTTTTTAAACTTGTTTCAAGTGTTGATTTTATTAGAAAGCAGAAGCCATCCTTCCTTGCCCTTCTTCCTGTGTATCTTCTTCATGTAGAACTCCAGCTCTTTGCCCTCCAAAATGTAACCGTCAGCGCGGCCACACTGACCAGGGCGTCATGAGATGCAAGCTAATAAATGGCCACTACCAAATTGTTCTTCAATATGTGGGTCAAGCTTGCGATTCTGTTGTCAACTCCATAGTGTTGAACATACCACTGCTTGAAAAGGCACTGCATCAACCTGAATAATGGTACTCTTTACTAAAGTTTGTCGTGTCTTGGTTTTAGGCTCTTACCTCCTTGAGACTTCAGTGTTAACTCTTGAAAAAACAGACAAGAATAAGAAAATTGGAGTTTAGGTTGCATAAAGAAGAGGAAGAAGAAGATAGATTAAAAGATCAGCTTGCAAAGCGGTGCGTTTTCCTGTCCAAAATGTAAAATTGACGTGTAAAAAAAAATCCAGCATTGGAAGGTAGACCCAACAATGGCTTGACATGCAAGTATGAGTTCATCGAAATTGTGATCCCTGATTTAAATTGTCAAAAATTGTAAATTAGTGTTTTATTTTGTCAATATTTGGTTAAAATTGTAAAAACGACTAAAAATTATATATATATATATATATTTTTTTTTAAATAATCCAATTAAAAAAGAAAAAAAGAAAAAGAGGAGGGTAATAAGAAAATAAAAAAAAGAGAAAAAAATTATAAAAAAAGGAAAGGGAAGAGAAAAAAATTAATAGGAGAATTGAAAACAATAAGGAGAAAATAAAAAATAAAAAAGGAAAAAAGATGAGAAAATAAAAAATTAAAATAATGAGAAAATTAAAAATAAAAAAAGAAAAAATAATAAGAGGAGAAAAATAAAAAAGAATTAAAAAATAAAATTTACACTTAAAATTAAGTAAAATAAAAAATAAGTTAAAAAATGAATAAAAAAAAAGAATACGTTTAAAAAAAGGTAAGAATATAATTTTTTCAAAAAAAGCAGAATATTTTTTTATAAACCAATAAAATATCAGCTCAATCCTATAAAATTTTTCATCTTCAATTTTACTTTCCAGTTTCCACATACGACGAAAAAGAAGGAAAATAAATTAAAAAAAAGAAAAAGAAAAAAACAAGTGAGAAGGAAGCTGCAACGGACAGAAAACAAATAAATCCAAATATCGAAACAAACAAGCGAAGTAAGAAGCGTCAACATGTAAGGAGAGGAGCGTATCAAAAACTTAATCCTAACGGATTTATCATGCAATCATCATTCAATAAAAAATGCTTAAAATGAAGGGAAACTAAACACCTGCCTCTAATTTTCCTTCCTTTTCCCTTCCTTTCCCTTCCTCTTCAAGCCTCTCTTTTTCTCTTTTTATTCCTCTATCCAACCCACTCCACCCTTCTTTCCCTTCTACTGACAGGCAGAGAGAGCTTTTTACACCCATCTCTCTCTCTGTCCAATTCTGTGTTCCTTCTCAATGCTTTCTTGCATTTCACTCTTTGCTTGGTGGTGCTTCTTTTAGCTAACCATCTTCCGTCACCACTATCCATGGGTAACTGCCTTACCCAATCCAAGAAAACCACCGCCGAGATCGCTCCTTATGATTTCATCAAATCCACCACCGCCACCACCTCCGCTTCCACCTCCACCACCACCACCGTTAAATTATATGGCTCCCCTACTTCCACCGCTACCTCCTACATTCGCTTTGCTCTTCTTTACAAGACTCTCTCTGTCAACTTTATCCCCACCGCTGAATTGCAGCCCGTTCTCCAAATCGGGTCGGACACTGTTTCCGGACCTACCGAGATGATTCTCCGGTTTATTGAGGCCAAATTTCCGCATCCGAATTTAATGTTGAAGGAAAATAGTAGGGACGCGTTCAGCGAAACGACGCCGTTGATAGTGAGGGCGGTGGTGCTGCAGCATAGGAGTATGAGGTGGCATTTGTATAGGATGGTGAGGTGGGGAGAGGATCTCGCGAAACGTGGAGGAAAGAAGACTGTTGATCCATCTATGGGGACTCCAAGGATGGAGATTAGAAAGTTCGGTAAGAGTTACTCGCAGTTGCTTGAGTTTATGCTTGAACATGCGCAGATGGAAGAGCGCGTGGTTTTCCCTGTCCTTGAAATGGCTGATCGAGGTAACGACAAGTTTTATCCTAACTAATTAACGAATTAGATTTCTTTTTTTTAATTATATTGGTTATAGTGAGACTCCGACAAATCGAAGTCGAATATATGATTTTAGAAAATGTCACAAAAGAAAAATTTTAACATACTTTACTGTAGTATTATTTAAATCAAATCGAATTAGTTTATTTTATTATAATATTATTTAAATTGAATCGAATTAATTAATAAATTTTAAATATTAATTGTGCAAACTAAAATCGATAATAATAATAATTTTTTTTATTTTTAAAGGTAATTGTAAATTATTTTTTATTTTTTAAATTATGATATTTAAAATTTATTGAATTATAACTGCTTAACTTGTATGTACCTATCTCTAAAACTATTAAAAGCTGTAAAGGCCATACAACTGCTCTATGGCTAGAAAAGCGTTCTTCTCCTATATATAATAGAAAGCAACTAGAAAAGCCATACTAATGCTATGCCTGCAATATTAATGGACATGCTATGAAGTTAGTTAGGCCTGCTATGAAGACGATACACCTACTTTACTAACTCGTGCTCTACCATTTGTAAAAAAGAAAGAAGGTGAATTACTGGGTCCAATAGGAAACCGTAAGGAGGATGGGAAAGCTTATATATATGACCAGTATGGTAAACTACTTTCGAGATGGTTGAATGAGTTGTTGTAGCCAAATATGCTAGTTTTTTCACAAGTCAAATATTTATAGAATTCGTTTCATTTAAATAAATTTATTTGTAATTATATTCAAATATCTTTAATTGAATCAAAAGTTATATAACATTATTGATTTAGGATTCATCCGCAAATTCTATGAATTTAAATTAAATTTGGTTGAATTACAACCAATTTATTAAATCTGATAATTCAGGAGTTTAAAATACTTTTTAATATATAAATATGTAGATTTATTGATAAATTTTATAAAAATATTAATTTAAATTTTTTGGTTGAAATATATAGTGGATTTTTCTGTTTGCTAGCATTCCTCATAATAAATTTTTAGTTGAATCTTTGCTTAGTTGTAACCAATTCTATAAAATTGAAAATGTAGAGGTTTAAACGTATTTTCTTTTGTATCAAAAAATTCAGTTAATAAAATTTTATAAAAATTATTTATACTAAATAATTTTTTAAATATTTTAATAAAAAACGTTATTGAATTTTTTTCTCCAACAATTTTGCAAAGGATAATGTTTTTTTTTTTGCTTGTGGGGAGCCATTTTTTACTTTTATGCCCTTTTTTATAACTCCATTATTAAAAAAAATAAAACAATTATTTACAAGTTATATATGTTTAAATTATGGCACCACGTATTTATCCTATGCATTTTAAATTTTAGATTCTATCAATTTAATTAATTATAAAAAATTAAAACTTCAAACAAAATTATTTATAAATTACATATGTTTAAATCATGGTACAACGAATTCGTCCAGCATATTTTAGATTTTAAATTCTATAAATTTAATTAATTGTTTAAAAAATTAATTTTAATTAATATTGAATGTAATATTATAATTGCTCTCAAAATTTTTTATTATTATTAATTTTTCACGACAGGGACATCATGGTCCTATGTGTATCACTGTCGTTTTGCAAAACATATGAAAATTGCAATACAAGAAAGTGGATGACATGTGAAGGATGCTGAGAAGTGGGGGAACAGTGCACATGGAGAGGATAATTATGACGAAATTGAGTTTATAATAATGATGCAGGTTTATGTAAAGCTGCAAACGATGAACATGCAAGGGACCTACCCATCATGAATGGAATCAAAGAAGACATCAAAACAATTGGAGTTCTGGATACTGGGAACCCTGACTATAGGGATGCTCTTTCCAACCTTTCTTCTCGACTTAAATCATTACTGGTACAAACCTCAGCACCCAATTATACCTTGAAACTTCTCTCTATATATATGAACTGTACACCTAAAGTATCGCTATATCCAATTGTCATATGCATGACATTTATTAATTTGACTGTGTAAAGGCCCTTAAAAGTGCAAAGAGGAGTAGGTTGGAATCTCCATCACACTTTTTTCATTGGGTAATGATACATTACGTGGGTGGAAGTGATGTTACAATGCATTGCTGCTCGCGACAATGATTTAAACACTCATAATTTATAAAAAAATTTATTTTTAATAATTAAATGAAATTCAAAAAATTAATATAGTAACTATTTTATTAATTGTCACGGGCGAGCCACATATGAGGCATAAGCATATGAGAAAAAAATGTGACTTGGTTAAGAAAAAAATGACCAGTAGTGTAGTGACTTGGTTAAGAAAAAAATGTGACTTGCGTTACAAAATTAATTATTTGGCGTAATATACCAAAGTAGATAATAATTTTAATTTTTTGTAAATATATATAGTAGTGTAGTGGAAGTTTAAGTTTCATGTGTAAGGGTTGAATCAAATTAAGTTCATCCAAAATCATGTTAGAGGCATATCTTAGGTGACAAATGTAACCTTTTGGTGTATTACATTTAAAGTAGGTAACATATCTTAGGTCACAAATATAACCTTTTGGTGTATTACATTTAAAGTAGGTAACATATGCAAGACTTGGATCAAATTAAATTCATCCAAAATCATGTTAATTTTTTATATGATTTTCTTTTTAGAGTTGGACTGCTGGGAGTAGGAACTGAATTATAGCAACAGCTATGAGTTTGCCGAGTATAAATAATATGCTCAAAGATCTCTGTTCGCTTGAATTCTTATGATTTTAATTAGACATTACAAAGACAGCTTTGAGTGTCTGACCGATGAATTGGAATTTTTATGTTCTAACAGAAGCGCTGTAAAGAGCACTTTCAGGAAGAGGAGAGAGATGTGCTACCATTACTGGAAGCCGTGGAGCTAAGCAAAGAGCAGCAAGTGAGAGTATTAGAGCAGTGTTTTGATCTGATGCAGGGGACTCATTCACATTTGTTCAATTTTCTTATTGAAGGCCTTCTCCCTTGGGAAGCTATGCAATATTTAGATTTGATTTTAAGGTGCAAAGACGAAGATGGAGCAGGTTCCATGCTTCGCAGGATTGTTGAATGAGGTACAGTAAGTTTGTTCTAAGACCAGTATGGTACATATGTAAGAATGAAACACAGAATTTCTTTATGTTTATAGAACAAATGATGATGTTTTCTGAGCCTTATAGGAAAGCAAATGGTATTAGTTTTAGTGTTTTGTCTCTTTAAGTGGCGGGGAGGCAAAAACACTTCAAATGCTCGTCTCTTTTCCAAGATTTTATATACTTCATGCTTATGGCATTATCAAGCATGGCATTTCTAGCAGTGGATCTGTATATTCAAGTTTTCTGTAATTCTCTTGCTAAACAAGAGTCTTATATGCAGCGTTTTCTGTGTAGGATGTTTTCTCCCATCATTTTTTTTGTAATTTTTTCTTATAATTCTTTTTTTTTTATAAATTTTTTCTTATAATTTTGTTTGTATAAATTTCTGCATTTTTATTTTTGTAAATATTAAATCTTTCGCTTATATTCTATATAAATGATTTGTCTTGCTGTCTAATAAATTTTTACACTTTTTAATTTTTTAGCTCTTAATATATTTAAATGACTTTTTTTAATTGTTCTCTTTTATTGCCATAAATATTTTAGTTAATTATTAAACTTTAATTATCCAGTTAATGAATTTCTAATTTAATTAATTAAATATTTTATAATTAAAATATTAAAAATTATTGGTCTTTTTTATTAAAATTTCATATGTTAATTAATACAACTGAATTCATTTGATAAAATGAAAATTATAATTTAACTAAATTAAGTGATATTGTTCTATTTAAAATAAATAATAGTTTTCATTAACGATCCTCTAACATCACTATATATTTTACTGTTTTATAAATTGCATTAATAATTTAATTTTAAAAATTGAAATATTAAAAAATGTGGTTATTTTCACACAAAAATTCCAAATTGCGTCAGTAGTATACGTTTTTAGTTTTTAAGACCCTATTGCTTTCTTTTTCAGTATATTTTTTTATTTGTTAAAAATTCATACATATATAATTTTATCATTTACTTTTACTTAGAATTATTTAAAAGTAAAACCTAGTGAACTTTTTCTTACATTTTTTTTTTCTGCATTATATTGTTTAGATTTAATGTTCATCAGAATGTTTACATTTAATAATATCTTTATAATATTTTTATATATTAAAAATATAAATAATTAACTTATAAATCAATTAAGATTATTCAGATTCATATTACCTAAAAGTTTAATGTCACTTAAATAAAAATATAAAGTTTTAATGTTTATAAAAATAAAATAAGATTTTTTTATAAAGTTATTTTCTACTCATAAATGAATCATCCTCTCATTTGACTATGAGTGATACCAACATTCTCAACGTGTGTTATTACAGAAAGATTTACTAATTATGAAAAAGTAAAATCCTAGATTTTTTTTTTCGAGAAAAATATTAGAATTCAATATGTATGAAATGAGAGAGAGAGAGAGAGAGAGAGAGAGATATATATATATATATATATATATATATATATATATATATATATATAAAGTTCATAGCTTTTGTAATTTTGTGCTAACTTCTTAATTTTGACAAAAATGTCCCAATATTATTAAAATCTTATTAATTTTTAATAATTTTAATAATATTTGGTAAAAATTGAATAAAATATACTAATATAACATCTGTAAAGTGTTAAATTTATCATTTATATTATAAAATCTATAAAGGTCTATTTATGTAAAAAAATTCAAAAGTCTATTTATGTAAAAAATTCAAACATTTGTCACTTTTGATAATTTTATTCCATTTTTAATTTTGATAAATATTTCAATTTAAAAAATATTTATTTAATTTTTTCAAAAAAAATATTTAATTGAATAAAATGTGTTGATATGATAATTAAAAAATTATATTTACATATGATAAATTTTAAAATTTAAGATGAACTGTCATTTAATTTTTTTAAAAAATTATATGTATATATTGTATAAAATATAACAAATTGTTTTTGAATGTTAAAGTTAGAACTTAGATATTTTTAATACTTTCAAATAATTAAATAATTAAAAATTTTGAATTATCTAAAGTAATAATTATTTATATTAAAAATACCTTTATATTTTAAAATTATTACGATGGAAGACATTTATGAATTTAACAAATTTTTAATAGTAAATATAATTTTTTTATTATTATGTATGTATTTTTTATTTAATTTTTTATAAATAATTATTTACATTAAAAATTGGATAAATTAAAATATTTTATCAAAATTTAAAAATTTGAACTATTTGTATTTTTGATATACCAGTAGACTATTTGATACGAACCCTACCTATAATAGAGATAGAACACGCATCTAACTTTAAAATCTAACCCAATAATCATCAAGGGTAGGTTGTATTGATAGAGTTAAACTCATTGCTTATTAAATTAAAGCAAAATACTTAGCTATTAAAAGATGAACAATCACATAATTGTAAATCTAATCTAACTTAACAATTGTAATGAAAGGTAGAAGTGAAACAACTCAAATAAACTTGTAAAGTTTCAAAAGAACAAAATTTAAGGAAAAACCTTACTTTTAATAATTCAATACTTAAATTCGTATATCATAGGGTTAGCCCTTATATAGGCATGTAAACAACCTAATCCTTAAATGAATAGGTTCTATTCCTTATTCCCAAAGATACCTATATAGAAAAATCTTTAATTAAGAAAAATTCCTTCAAAATAGGACAACTAATGATAACTCATATTTGAAAAGTCAAAATTGACAACTCTGTAATATTCCGAGTTTTTAAATAATTTTAAACTGTATCGTGATATGCAATGTTAATAATTTATATATAGATATTTATGATTATTTAATTAGTTTGTTATTTATTAAAGTCATTTTTAATTATTTTTAAGTCTTTTACGTAAAATTTTCCCGAAAGTTTATTTTCGGAAAAATTAAAACGTAAATAAATAAATATTAATTATTTTAAGTGATTTTGTGAATTTGCATGAGTCCATGCATGATTTTTAAGTGTCGAATAAAAACATATACGTATACATGCATTTAAATTAAATTAGGATTTATTTTAATTAAATTAAATTATATAATATAGTTTTAAATAATAATTAAATGTGTATGTATATGTATATGTATAGAAATATTATTAAATATGTGCGTGGTGAATATTTATTGTGCATATAATATTATATATTAAAATAATATAAAATATAGATATATATATATACATATATACACATTTAACATTTACCTAAACTAAAGTTCCCATAATTACAAGATTGCCATCGTCTTCAACCTCCAACGCCCGACGTCCCTCAAGCCATTTTCGGCCACTGCCAAGCCTTCCCCTTGCCGTTGGTGTGCCTCCCAGCATGCCACCATCGCCCCAGCTAGCTCCGTTGTCTTCTCTAGTAAGTTTTGGCCGTGAAAAGCCATAGAAATCGAAACTTGAAGCTAGCTCCGATCAAGCATATTCCGGCCACCGTTTTTGATAATTCCGGTGTGGTTTCATTTCTAGAACTCCATAGAAGCCGATTCTAAGCTCCTTGTAGCTTGAAAACTCGATTTGGTAAGGATTTAAGCTTGATTTTCATTTCGGCCACTTTGAGTTTTTTATTTTTTTGAGCTTCAATTTCAATGATTCAAGAAAAATTCCTTCAAAAAGATTGATCCTCTTAGCTTCATCTTCATGTGGTAATTTTTGTAGAATTTTTGGGAATTATTTTGATTTTTGTGAATTTTTTGATTATTTTATTAATTTTTCTAATTTTTGTAAATTAATTAATTAAATTATTAAATTGTGATTTATGGTGTTTATGGGTGTTAAAATGAATTTTAGAAATTTATTTTTAATTTTTATGATTTTTATATAATTATTATGAATTTATTTAGTTTATGTGATTTTTGGAAAATTTGGCTAATTATGTATTTTATTAGAATTAATTGGTTAATTGAGTATATTTGTTGATATTATTTAATTATATGTTGAGAAATTAATTTTTGAGTAATTATACTATTTTTAATGAATTTTTGAGTAATTATAGTGAATTTATATATAATAGGGGTATTTTGGTAATTTAGCATTAAATTGGCTAAAAATGTAATTAAATTGGTTTTAATAGTTATTTGAGGTATAAAAATGATTTCTATAAATTATTTAGTATTTTTAACTAATTAAAACTATTTTTCATAAATTATTTTCAAATTATATATAATATACTATTTTTCTAAATAAATGAGTTTTTATCGGTTTTTAATATGTTTTAGGGTTAATTGTGTAATTTAGAGTTTTAAAATGTATTTTGGTCAATATTTATAAATTTATAAAGAATTGTTGATTTTTAATAATATTTTATTAAAATTAGGGTTTTTATGTAATTATCGGTGAAATAGTTATTTTCAGTGTTTTTAAATATATGATTTGCTATATTTTGATTATTCAAGGGTATTTTGGTATTTTTGACATTTTAAGTGTGTTATGTGTTACATCGTGAATTGTGAACCTCGATCAGTAGAATTATAGTTTGGGAGTCCTACCGAGGGGTTATGGCTGTATATTTTCGAAGTGTGTTTTCTGTGCAGGATCGGCCCTACTTTTGTAGGGAGATGTCCGTTTTATATAGAAGACTCTGTCGAAATTTTGATAGATTTCTCGTAAAACGTGACAACTGATCCGAGTCTAATTCCGAATTCTTGATTGAATCTGTCTATAGTAATCGTAGAAGTATAGAGTTAGAAGTTTATTCTGACGGTTATTATTATTTTATTTTTCTAGCTGCGCTGAGACCGAGGCCTAACAGATCCGACCCGCTGAGTCTGTCTCG
Organism: Mallotus nudiflorus; assembly: GCA_947683625.1. NCBI lineage: Eukaryota > Viridiplantae > Streptophyta > Magnoliopsida > Malpighiales > Euphorbiaceae > Mallotus > Mallotus nudiflorus. The sequence continues at coordinate 1,667,709 of CANTUR010000793.1, read as the reverse complement.
TGGAGCACTAACATGTGAGTTATTATATTGTATATATATAGATATTGCATATAGAATGCATCACTTAGGATTTTTCATTTTCATTATATGTTTTTAAAGTGATTTTAATTATAATATTTTTGGTATATATAGGGTTGTATTTTTATATATATGCATATTAAATAATTATGCATGTTATTTTGATATATGCATGTTAAACAATTAGGTTTATGTTTAGTACATTTTAATATATATACATGTTTTACATGTACATTTAGTCACAATTATTTTATTGAATGATTAGTATACTTTAGGTATAGTTTCAGTATATTTTAAGTTTATTCTTAAAAAAAATAATTGTATGCTATATTATGAACCTATACTTAAATTGTTTTTAAGTTTATTTTGGTATATTTTTTATATGCTTCCTAAATAAATGCATGTTTTGTTATTAATTCAAACCTAACACATTAGTGGTATACTTAGGGTTTAATTATGAGTATATGTAAACCTAAACGCATATTTTAGTACATACACATATTTAAATGAATATTTATATATAATTATTTTATTAAGTGATTTGTGCACTTAGGTATATTCTTTTGTATATTTAGGTATATTTTTAAGTAAATGCATGTTATATTATTGATACACACTTAATTGTTTTTAACTATATTAATGGTTTACCTTTAGTATATTTCATACTTTATTTGATATATATATATATATATATATATATATACCCGAAAAATACTAGTATATTTTTGGTATATATATACATATATGGTTGATTTTACTATTATGAATATTGTTCTACATTAATTATTTTCTGAATGGATAATTTATTTAAATGAAGGATATCAATAGAACGTGCTTCCTAGTGGGCAGCATTGGAACTGTGTACGTACCGGTGTGATAGATAAGGGTTGAGTGAGAATTAATTTTGGTGATTATAATTGATTTGATTGATTTGACTAAGATTAATGGTATGTTACATAGTGTGATTGCGGGGCCAATCACACTGACAGTCAGACTGCTAGAGCTCGGTTGACTTAGTGTCTCGGGGCCAGTCTACTGTCCATAGTGGAATGAATGATCTATTGGGTTGATTGAGATGTGAGGTGATAAATAGTATGATTGTTGGAGCTCGGTTGACCAAGTGTCTCGGGGCCAATTACACTAACAGCCAGACTACTGGAGCTCGGTTGACTTAGTGTCTCGGGGCTAGTTTGCTGTCCAGATTGGAATAAGTGTTCTATTTGGAATCAAGTGAGCCTATATGGGTAGAGAGATTATGGAGTTGATTGAGGTTGCTATTATTAGGGTTCTATGGATTCTTCATGAATTAAACTAAACATTTTATGCATTTTGTTTATTTATATAAGTAGAGTCGACATAAATGTGGAATGCGTGAATATATATATATATATACGGAGCTCGATCGACTTAGTGTCTCGGGGCTAGTCTACTGTCCATATTGGAATAAGTGTTATATTTAGAATCAAGTGAGCCTATATGACTAGAGATATGATGGAGTTGATTGAGGTTGCTATTATTAGGGTTCTATGGTTCCTTTATGAATTAAACTAAACGTTTTCTGCATTTTGTACATTTATATAAGTAGAGTCGGCATATGTGTGGAATGCGTGAATATATATATATATGTGTGTGTGTGTGTGTGTGTGTGTGTGTGTGTGTGTATGTGTGAATGCATGATTGGATATGTTTTAGATTGCATGTATATATAATAAAATAATTCACTTAGTGAGGTTTGACCCCCCTCAATTATTTTTTTTCAGGAGATCCTATATCGTTAAACCTTAGTAGTAGAGTTCATCGCCGGTGTTCTTCAGTTCCGGTAATTTTATGTAAACGTTTATTTTGAACTCTGATTTGTGTTCTAGAAGTGTTATTGTAACGGAAAAGTATTATTTTGTTTTGATATTAAATACTCTGAGAAATTGTATGTGAACACTATACGAATATGTATTCATTTATGAAAGGATTTGGAGAATTTATTTTATATATTGATTCGATAAATTTTAATTTTGTCGTACTTTTTATTTATTTATTGCATGATTTTATTTACTAAGGCTTGCTACGGGTTCCGGATTCAAAAGAATTCCCATTCCCTCGCGCCGGTCATGACTCCTAGTTTGGGACATGACAAACTCATTACAAGTCATGACAACTAAGCAAAATGACAACTCATAACAACTAAGAATTGAAGCATGTCATATCACATGTTAACCATTAACCATTGATTTTGACTTATTGACTATTTGACTTTAACTTTAACTTGTTGACTTATTGACTTTGACTTGGAATATTCTTGAATCTTCTCACATCTTCCTTATTGACTCCAAAATAGAAAAAACAACTTCCAAATTCGTCCAATTCAAGCTAATTAATTTCATAATAGGAAATTAAACTAATTAGCTTGAATTCTTCATCATGCGGCTCCAAGCTTGTACTTGTAGTTGAATCCACCAACTTGCTTGTAATGTGAAAGACAAACAAATTAAGTGCTTGTTTGAACTTCTTTGTCCTTGATCTTGTCATTGGTCCCTCATAATGCAATGGATCATTTGGTTTGATGGGCTTGTTTATGTAATATCCCGAGTTTTAAATAATTTTAAACTATATCGGGATATGCAGTGTTAATAATTTTTATAGATATTTATGATTATTTAATGAGTTGTTATTTATTAAAGACATTTTTAATTATTTTAAGTCTTTTAGGTAAAATTTTTCCGTGAATTTTATTTTCGGGGAAATTAAAACGTAAATAATTTAATATTAATTATTCTAAATAGTTTTATAAATTTGTATTAGTTCATGCATAATTTTAAAGTGTTAAATAAAATACATATACGTACATTTATTTAAATTAAAATTAGGGTTTATTTTATAAATAAATTATATAACATAGTTTTTATATTAATTAATTAATTAAGTGTATATATGTGTATATATTATTAAAATATGTGTGTGGTGTATATTTATTGTGTGTGTTATATTATATATTATTATAATATAAAGTATAGTTATATATATACATATATATACATAAATAATTATCAAAAACAAAAAGTTTACATTATTTACGAAACTGCCACTCCCTCTCCTTCTTCTTCCCCGACCGATCTCCCTCTCCTCTGGCCACTGCAACGTCGTTTCTTCCCCATCGGTGTGCTTCCCGGCTTGCCACCACCACCTCCAGCCATTTCCGTCGCTTGCTACCTCCTTCTCCGGCGTGTTTTGGCTAGAATTCCCAAGAGAAATCGAAAATTGATCTTAACTCCGATCAGCACGTTTCCAGCCACCGTTTGAAGTGCCACCGGTCTCTATCTCTTCCTTGAGCTCCGGTGAGTACATTTCTAAGCTTGGGTTCACTTGATTTGGTCTAGATTTTCCTAGGTTTCCAATTTCCATTTCGGCCTACTTGAGTTCTTGATTTTTTTGAGCTTTAATTTTAATGATTCAAGCAAACTTCCTTCACAAAGATTGATCCTAGTAGCTCAATCTAGATTCTGTAATTTTTGTGGAATTTTTGGGAATTATTTTGATTTTTGTGAATTTTTTATTATTTTATTAATATTTTCTAATTTTCGTAAATTAATTAATTAAATTATGAAATTGTGATTTATGGTCTTTATAGGTGTTAAAATGAATTTTATAGATTTATTTGTAATTTTTATGATTTTTGTATAATTATTGTGAATTTAATTAGTTTATGTGATTTTTAGAAAATTAGGTTAATTACGTATTTTATTGAAATTAATTTATTAATTCAGTAAATTTGTTGATATTATTGAATTATATGTTGAGAAATTAATTTTTGAGTAATTATATGATTTTTAGTGAATTTTTGTATAATTATAGTGAATTTATATATAGTAGGGGTATTTTAGTAAATTGGTACTAAATTGACTAAAAATATAATTAAATTGGTTTTAATAGTTATTTGAGGTATAAAAATTATTTCTACAAATTATTTAGTATTTTTCACTAATTAAAACTATTTTTCAAAAATTATTTTCAAATTATATATAATATACGATTTTTCTAAATAAATGAGTTTTTATCGATTTTTAGTAAGTTTTAGGGTTAACTATGTAATTTGGATTTATAAAATGTATTTTGGTTAATATTTATGAATTTATTGAGAATTACCGATTTTTAATAATATTTTATTAAAATTAGGATTTTTGTGTATTTATCGGTTAAATAAATATTTTTAGCGTTTAAATATCTAATTTGCTACATTTTGAGTATTAAAGGGTATTTTTGGTATTTAAAGGTGTTATGTGCATATCTCGTGAATTGTGAACCTCGATCGGTGGAATTGTAGTTTAGGAGTCCGACCGAGGGATTGTGAGATTATATTTATTCGAAGTGTATTTCTTTGCAGGACCAGCTCTACTCTTTGAGTAGAGAGATGTCCGTTTTATAGGGGAGGTTCTGTCAGATTTTCGGTAGAATTCTCGTAAAATGTGATGTCCGGTCAAATTCATATTCTGATTCTGTGTTCGGTATTTCTTAGATCGAGTCTCTAGAATTTCGATAAACTTATTTTAATTTCGTATTGTCGTTTGTTTGTTTAGTTGCGCCAAGACCAAGGCCTAGTAGACCAGGCCCGTCGAACCTGTCTTGAGGAGCGCATAATTGTGAGTTGTTATTTTATATATACTTGTATTAGGATTACATGTTTTAGAAATGTATGTTTTATTTGTATGATATCTGCATAAATGGGTTAATAAATGTTTAGGTATATTTTGGTATATTTTTGGTATATTTTAAATTAAATGCATGTTTTATTATTGAATTATACTTAAAATGTTTTTAAGTATATTTATAGTTTATTTTATAAGTAAATTGAATTTATTCGATATATATATACTCGAAATATACTTGGTTTATTTTTGGTATATTTCTAGTATATTTATGGTTTATATTGTTATTTTATTTAAAGTCATGCATCATTTATTCATGAATGTATGGATTTATTTTTAAGCGAAAGATATCAATAGAACGTGCTACCTAGTGGGCAGCACTAGGACCGAGTACATACCAGTACGACGATAGAATTTAGGTTATATTACTAACTTATTTATGGATATTAATTGGATTGATTTATTTGATGTGAGATGTGATTTCAGAGTGTAATTGTTGGAGCTCGGTTGACCAAGAGTCTCGAGACCAATCACACTGACAGTCAGACTACTGGAGCTCGGTCGATTTAGTGTCTCGGGGCCAGTATACTGTCCAAGTGGAACAAGTGAATATATATTTGGAATAAGTGAGCCTGTATGGCTAGAGTATTGTCTAACACTGTTTGAGGTTGCAGTTTTCTAGGGTTCTATTTGATCCTTCATAAACAGTGATTTTCAGTAAAAAAATATATAAAATGATTTTGTTGCATCTGTGTGTATTTTCTTGTATATATACTTATTATATATACTATTGACTGTGTGCATTGTCATTTAGTATGCATGTATATATATTATAACAATTCACTCAGTGAGGTTTGACTCCCCTCCGTTGACTATTTTTCATGAGAGTCATCGTTTTCAGACCTCAGTAGCAGACCCATACGCCGAATTTCTTCTGCTCCGGCTTCACTATATAAACTGTTTATCTGAGTTTTATTTTGTAATATAGACACTGCAGTAGTTGTAAACAGTTGTGGGGTTTATGTATTATACTTGTGTGAGTTATGTATTTTAAAGATTTGAACTGAAATTTGTATTAAAGGATTATTTATATATGAGATGAGTTGATTATTTAAATCCATTGATGGATATTTACCTTGTCTTATTTGTGATTTTATTTCCATTGCAAAATATTTTAATTATGTTATTATTATTGCAGGTCTTTATTTTATTTTAAGGCTTGCTACGGGTTCCGGATTCGAAAGAATTCCCATTCCCTAGCGCCGGTCATGGCCCCTATTTTGGGTCGTGACAATTTAGCTTGGTTGCATCACTATTATAGATTTAGAAAATTTTAAAAGGGTAAAATTTGACATTTTATAAGATATCACGTTAGCATTTTTATTTAATTTTGACCAAAAAAACTATTTTGTGCTAAAATTGCCAAACATTTATCAAATCGGGACATTTTCCAAAATTAACATATTGAGATAAAATTATAAAAGGTTACAAATGTTTGGAACTGTTTGAGATGGGTTTTTTGAGAAGAAATCTTCATCTTAGATTGTTTGGAAATAGTTAAAATAAGCTTAAATTTGTCCTCTTTTGAGGTTGATTTTAAAGTCGAAGTTTGAGCTGAAATCTGAGAGGCTAACAACAAGCTTCATAGGGCTAGAATTGATTTTAGTGACTAGGTGAGTTGCTCAACCCAAGTTTGAAGTTGGGCCTATTTCTAGGTCTCAAAATTCTCTTCTTTAAGGACTATCTACATTCAAAATTTTATTGGTTAGGCTAAAGAAGGCTTGGAAGATTTTGGAGTTTGGGCTTGGGGGCTTTTACTGCTTTATTAGTGGAAAAAAAATTCAAAACATTCATTTTTATTGTCTTCCCCTAAATCTATGATAATTTCAAAGTAGCTAGTTTGAAAGAGTTTGGTTTTGAAGAAAAAGATCTATTTTCGATAATTTATTGTATTATCTAGCAAAAGTCTTCTTTAGATTCAAAAGTGGCTAGTCTTGCCATTAAAGGACTTGTTTGCTAAAAAGGCTGTAGTTTCGTATGGGCATGGAAGAAATTTATTTTTTACTAGCTAATTTTGGACCATTGTAAGAGTGATATTATCTTTGCATGTAAAGGTATCCCACTATTTGATTTTGAATCTTTTGGTTAGAATGTGTTGTCCATCTTTTGTATTGTTGTAGTGAAAATACTAACACACATACCTAGGGTAAGAAGAATTTGGAACAGAATATGAGAAAGGGGTTAAATCTCTTCTCAATTTTTGTAGGTTTGTAATTAAATTTGAAAAGTTCATAGCAAGGTTTAACCTCGAAGATTAATTTGTTAGGGACTTTTGCAAAGTAATTCCATCATGGGATGAACCAGAAAGGAAATTTGGAATTCTTTATTAAAAAAAAAAAAAAAAAGCATTATGAGGCTCTTGTACTCTCAATTTTTTTACATTTCACCTCTTTACAAAATTTTATGCACATTGCACCCCTACACTCTCAAAATTTGACATTACACCCTCATTGAAAGAAATCATTAGCGTGTAATACACGCTCTGTTAATTGAGAAGCTGGATGAAATAGCCTTCGCCACTAATCATTTTTCTAGGGAAATCCAAAAGTGAAATCTAGTGAACTTTTTCTTACATTTTTTTTATAAAAAAATTAGATAAAGAAACTTATTAATCATTAAAATTTCTGTTATATTATTTAGATTTAATGTTCATCAGAGTGTTTACATTTAATATTTTCTTTATATTTTTATATATTAAAAAAATAAATAATTAACTTATAAATCAATTAAGATTTTTCAGATTCATATTAACTAAAAATTTAATGTCACTTAAATAAAAATATAAAATTTTAATATTTACAAAAATAAAAAGATTTTTTTATAAAGGTATTTATACTCATAAATGAATCGTCCTCTCATTTGATTATGAGTGATGCCAACATTCTCACGTGTGTTATTACATAAAGATTTACTAATTATGAAAAAGTAAAATATTAGAATTTTTTTCCGAGAATAATATTAGAATTCAATGTATATGAAATTAGATAGATCACACACAAAAAAAAAAAAAAAAGCTAATTCCTTTTAAAAATGGGGGGATTTTCTTCGGTTGCATGGAGCTTATGAACCTAGTTGATAAGACTCATAAAACACAAGAGCATAGGTATTCTATTAATAATCATTCATCAACACAATATTTTATGAGGAAATATATATATATATATATATATATAATGCTATTGGTATGACAAATCTATATATAATATTTTTATTTGTTATTATATAAAATATAATTAATTTAAGATAAAATAGAAAATTTTGTTATATTTTATCTTGAATTAAATATATTTTTATTATAACAATTCAATTTATAATAAAAAAAATATGTTAACTTATTTTACTTATTGTTCAAACATTTATTATAAAATGGCCTAATTTAACGAAATATTTGTAAAAAATTTATCTATTTCAAATTTGATCGAGTTTTTTTTTTTTAAATTCAATACAAATTATAATACTGATAAAACTTATGCATATCCGCAAGTATACGGAATCATATAAGTAATAATTAAATATCGATTTCATAAAGATTGTAAATTGAGTATTATAATACTAATTGTCCTTTGTTTGTTTAAACAACGAAAAAAGGTGTTTTGAAATGAACTAAAATTAAACAAAGGATATCTATAATAATTAACAATCAATTAAAAATGCTAGGTTCTTATTATTAATTCAACCGTTTCTTAAGATCAATTAGTATTTAAGTCATACCTAACATTAATCCAATTTGAAGGCATCTAAGGAGTCCTAGGCTTTCCCCTTAGATAAACCCACAATTATCGAAGTAAATTAACATCTTATATTTCTAGGTCTTACTTACTGAGTGTTGGTTAACCGGTTTAAAGCCCCAACCCTTAATCAATATTAGTTGCATTAAATTCTCTCAACTAAGAAAGCATCTAATAGATTATTGTTTGTATCAAATGAAACCTATCTCTCAACTAAGTTTCATTGTGTAGATTCAATCAAAAGGTGATAAATCCTATGAAGACATTAAGTTCAACAATAATCAATAGAATGAGATTAATGGCTTAGGTTTAATTGCAATTATTACATGGTTGAATTGATATAAGAATCATAATAAGAACTTAGCTACTCATGTGGTAATAAAAGACAAAGAAGAGGAATAAAAGAAAATAAACATCATTATTAATCAAAATAGAAATGAATAATAACAAATATTTAAAAAAACCCCCCTTGAAAGTAAAAGGCTATTATTCTTCAATCATTGTTCCTCAATCTCCAAAACCAACCTAAACAAACACTAGTCTTTGATGATAAAAACAAAGATAAAAACTTGTAAAAAATGTTGAATAATAAAAATGAGATCCTTTTTTTTTTTTTTGTTCCTGAAGGTTACACATACATAAAACCCTAACCTCTAGCCTCTTGATATCTTTCCTTTTCGAAAATCCATCAGATCCCCCCTAACCAGCGTTTCAAATTTCAAAAGGCTGCTAGCAGGGCACACGACCATGCATGTTTAGGCACATGACTGTGTGCTTGTCTTCTTACAGATTTTAGCAATTAGACATGGCCATATGCGTGGGTACGCATGATTGTGCAATTAGGCATGGCCATGTGCAATTATGCACACGATCATATGTCTCTTGTAAGCCTTAAACTTGCTAAATTATGCCTTGAATACTCCTTGGACACTTCTATAGCCTTCAAAAGTCCTATGCCTCATTCTATTATTGTTCTTTAAACACCTAAATGCATAAAAACAACCAAAAGTGAACCAAAATACTAGAAATGAACACAAACTCAAGTCTTACAACATAAATACTTAAACTAAAAAAATCTTAACAAAAATTACAAATGCAACTAGAATGACACCTAATTCTAACATATTAAGTGCTCAAAATAATATATTTCTCACACTCATAAAAAACTATATGAGTTTTATCCTTATAAAAAATATTTATTTATTTATAATATATTAATTGAAATTACATATTTAAAAATAATTATGAATAACTAATAATTATTTCAATATAACTAATAATTTTAAAAAAATATAAAAATTTTTATCTTTATTTTTTAAAATTATTTTAATGAGTTATATAATTATTACGAAAGTTAATTAATAGAAAAAGTCACAAATAAAATAAAAATATTATTTATATCAAATATAAAAAATAAATTTTTTTAATTTTTAGGATTAAAATTTTTTAAAATTAATTTTAAAAGTTAATTAATAAAAAATTACTTTAATTAATAGATATAACTAATATATATTTTTTTAAAATTTATAGAACTCAATTGAAAAAAAAAAAAAGTTATTAATTGAAACAAATCCGGCTGTCACAAGCTTACTGGCGGGAACCAAAAGCTGCCAGATTTATTGAGAATAAAAAGCAAAGAGAATGAGTGAGTGAGGCGGGGTGTTTAGAATGGGATCTGAAACAGAATCCAGTAGTCTTCCCAAATGGGCGTCGAAACCTTGCATTATGGGTATCGATGAAGCCGGGCGTGGCCCTGTTCTTGGTCCCATGGTCTACGGGTGCTTGTACTGTTCTCGTTCCTATCAGACAACTCTTTCTACCTTAAACTTTGCAGGTTTTCTTTTTTCATTTTTCTTGTTTCCTTTTCTCCTTTTTTAGATTCTTTCTCCAATTTGACGTTATGGGTTTTCTGTTATGAATTCGTACAGATTCGAAGACCCTAAAAGAAGAGAAGAGGGAAGAGTTATTTGAAAATCTGAAGGCTAACAAGTCCATTGGTTGGGCTGTTGATGTCATTGATCCGAGGGAGCTCTCTGCCAAAATGCTGAAAAGGTTAGTACCCAATTCAATATTTTTCTCCAATTTTTCTGCTATTCACTTGATTTATGTTGTTGTTAATAGGAATAAGATAAACTTAAACGAGATATCACATGACTCTGCTATGGGACTCATCACTATAGTGCTAAACAGAGGAGTTCTTTTGACTGAGGTAATCTATTATCCTCTCACTCACAGGATATTGCTTTTCAATAAATGTTTTGAGTCAAAATCTATGCAATTTGATTCTTTGTTGTAAACATAGTGAATAAAAATAGCAGTTAAGTAAGGAGATTCTATTGCTGAAATTATTTTCTCCACAACTTGAGTGTTATATGTTTGGTGGAATGTGATAACATTCTCATTTCCTCATTCAAGGAGCTGACTAACCTCCTCTCCATTCCCTTCTTTACTCTTTTGTTATTTCAACTCTTCAATTGCTTACAATGTGATGTGAGGTTCCGACATATTTCAAGTCAAATAAAGATTTGATGATAATTATTTAAAATTAAACTTCATGAATGTACTTATTGATGATTAGCAATGGATCAAGTGACCTGTGCTAACTTTTAATTCAAAATTGAAAATGTAACTCAACTGAATTGCTCAATATTTACTAGTGGAGAAAATTATGTAGAAAAATCCTTCAAATTGGGGACTTCAAATAATGCGCTAATGCTAATTCAAGCTAGATCACTGTGTTAAGTTTAACAAAATGAAAGCTTGAATGGATCAATAGGAATTATTGAAAGCTTCAATTGCTAATTTGCGATATTAAATTAAGGCAATATAAAATAAAATTATTGTCTTCAGTATCATTTTTCATTAATATTGCAAAGTAATATAATTTAGCTCCTATAGTTGTGAATTCAACTTAATGAAATATTGGTGTTATTGCAAATATTTTAGCCAGTTTATATTTTGTATTACTCTAATCACATGTTGTTGGAGTTAGTTTTACATATCTGATGTAAGGCTTCTATTTATGTGTATGTATGTATATTGTTGATATTATAGTTTATCAGAAACAGCCAATCATTTTCCCAATCAAATAGTGTTTTAAGAAAGATTCAATGTGGAATATGTATCAGGTTTACTTGGACACAGTAGGAGATGCTGAGAAATATAGAATAAAACTATCTGAAAGATTTCCTTCCATCAAATTCGTGGTAGCAAAGAAGGCTGATAGCCTTTATCCAGTTGTGAGTGGAGCAAGCATAGTTGCAAAGGTACTAAGCTATCCTCTATTCTTATCATGCATCATGTATTCTTGTCCTTATGGTTATCTTTCATCTAATTATGCAGGTTACAAGAGACCGAGCTTTGCGAGATTGGGTACTTGATGAAACAGCTGAAGGCATAAGTAGGAATTTTGGTTCTGGATACCCTGGAGGTTAGAGGTTCTTAGTCCATACAGTGCATATTATTTCTGCTCTTACTTTCAGATGCTTATTTTATCAAATGGAACCTGGTTGTTTAGATCCTGGAACCAAGGCATGGTTAGAACAACACAAACACGAGGTATTTGGTTTTCCAACTTTGGTGCGTTTCAGTTGGGGCACATGCAATTCCTATAGCAAAGACATCGTTGAAGTCTTGTGGTTGGTTCTTATTTTACTTTCATCTAGCAATCTACGTCATGATTATAGTACAAGTTCTTACTGTCCATTTGTTTATTTGGCTATATGCATTTTACACTATGGTTGCACATTACCGTCATTGTATTGGTCCAACATCAGCTTGACTTTTGTTGACATCTCAGCTATATTGGTTGACATTGCTCTTTTTAATCTAGTGATGGAGAAAAATATGATCACTAATCTATGGCATAAATTTTGGTGGCTAAATTATTTGAATAGGATGTGGATTGTTGTTAGAGGGAAAGTAATTTGCAGACTTGCTACTTGAATGTTATGACAGTACTGTGCTTAGGAATTTTAGTCTTGTTTTGGAGGGCGAGATTCTGAGAGGCAGTTATAAAATTTATTGGTGGTGTCTGAGTTGGGATGGAGTAAAATATTGGAGGAGAAGAGAAAGAAAGAAAACAGACCATGTGAAGAGCATAGAAATCTTGTATTCACTCTAGCGTATATTGCCTTCCAAAATGGACGAAGTCCAACTTAAATTTAAAGTAAAAAGCCTAAGATATTAAATAATACTTGAAAATTCTGAAGTGGTGGAAATAGCCAAAATCTCGAGGTTGCAAGTATTGGTGAAATTACTTTTCTAAGCAAGTCCATAGAATAGTTATAATCCAAAAAAGGAATCTAATTTAGTTAGGAAAAATGCTGGGAAAAAACAGGAACACATTTTTTATTGGCAATTTTAAAGAGATTTTTTTTCCCTCTTTTTTAATAGTTTCAAACTCTACCCTCCCAAGTAATAGGATAAATTCCTTTTTTTCTTTTATCTAACTAATTCATGACATAATTTCTTTTCACTTTTGTTTATTATATAGCACTAATCCAGAAAAGAAGCTCCCAACTTCAGAAGCACATCTTGCTAGGTTTCTCTTACTTGTCCTATCATAGGATTTAAAATTTGTTACCATTAAACTTTCTATTTGGTTTTTGTCAAGAGAAAAATGTCTACCAGATCAACAAATATGGATGAAATGTAATCTCTTTTTCTGCTGTTGTTGCTGCTACTGCTGCTGCATGGCTACATTGTTCTCTTGCTGGAGATTGCAATTTCAAAATATTAGTGCATAATGGGGAAGGCTTTAAATTTGCATGGTTTAACTTTTTAGAGAAACAAAGATTATTTCTTTTCAGTGTAGCTTGAGCTTTAACTAGGATTATGAAGCTAACAGTTGTTATAAGTGGTGTATCTGCCTTATGCTTAAGGCTATTGTTGCATTTGGCTTACTTCTCTTCACTGCATCTCGTCCCTTATCATCACATGTTTCTTAGTTTTCTGCATAATTTGATCTGGTTGAACTTTGTGTTTTACTTCTAGCATTATATTCCTGCTTTTGTAAATTTCAGATTTATTCTTGGTGTAAACCTATATTCTTTTATTGCTCTTCTCATCCTTCTAGATGTTTTTGAACATGAACTTTCTCTCATCTTGAATTGCTTGGATTGTGACTTTACCAATAAGAGCAATATCAAGATTACACTTTATTACTGTGATTTCCATTATAGGTTCACCAATAGATTTTGTTTTTTTTTTATCATCATTCATCAATAGTGTAGGACAGGTTTAACAATTTTCTTTTTTGCTTACTGGTGCTTATATGGTCAGCAAACTTGGTGAATTGGTGTGTTTCAAAGTTGAAGAAAGTACCATAGAAAATTAAGGCACATAATCCCTTTCAAAAATGTAAAAATATTTTGAACCAAAACAAATATGCTCATACTTTCATTATCAATATCTAAAAAAACCTTTGATTAAGTAGGTTTCATGTTATGCTAGAAATTTTAATCCCTGATTAGAGGATTTCTTGGCTTAAGTGCTTTATGAAGGAATTCTTGGCTGTTAATAGTATCAAATTTTGTTTTAAACCCTTATTAATATTACTATGCTTCTTCATGCAAACTCTTATTTTCCACTTAGTTTTCTTTTTTGGTCAATTTCTTATTTTCCACTTAATGTTTAAAGAGGATATTACTCTTCATTTTGTCAGAGTACCATCTAGGGACATCTTTTTGCGCAGGCAAGCTAATGACTTGCACAGTTCGTGAGACATCTGCTTTGAATTTATGCCTGAGCTTGACTGGTGCCGAGGTCCATAGCAGTGCAATCATTATTGTGATGGAGTTTTAGTTTGGATTAGATAACAATTCAATGGTTCCATTTCAAAATGATTATAAAGCTTAAGTACTTTACTCTCTCTCTCTTTTTTTTTTCCTGTTGTTTTTTGGATACCAATATTGCACAAAACTTTAATCAGATGCCTTCAGGGGCACTCCATGTTGTTTCCTTGTGAATTGGGTCCATTTATATGATTTCATTATTGGTTCTAACAATATCAATGTCTATGCTACTACCAGTGATATGTTTTCAGTAGAATGCCTCAGTTCCCTGCTTTTTGTCCAATTAATAATGCTGTTGGAGAAGCTATTGTACTTGCCAACCTTTGCTTTATTATAGTCTTGTGTTTTACTCTTAAAACTCTTTACTGTAGGGAATGTGATAAAATGGATGAAGATGGTTCTAGCAATAGCAATGGTAAACGGCAACTGAAGTTGAGCAGTTTTGGTATCACAACTTCCAAGAGGAAGTGTGAAGAAATAGAATCAAGCGGTAAAGGTCGTTGCAAGTTTTTCCAGTCTCGTAAACTTGAGCAGCTTTCTCATTTCTAGCAAAGTTATCTCCTGTTTTATCGTCAGCCTTATATTAGCAATTTATTGCTTTGGAGATCCACATCAATTAATCATCTTATTACATAAAGTTGTAGAATGTCATTGTGTAAGAAATGAAATTTTAGTGGGTAGTGCCATGGCGCAATTATTGAAACATTGCAGTACTTGAATTTGCCTCAGAAGCTCATAAGATTGTTTCATACTTCCTATTCGGATGTAATGAAAGAGGTCATCAATTTTCTAGTAGGCAGGTTTGCCTCTATAAATTACAGCTTCACAATCATCTTGGGGCTGGAAAGTAGCCTGCATGCGACATGGACACTATGATTTAGAAATGCTGAAAGGTAACCTTGCATTGATCTTGGTTGTTCAGTTATTGTAACTCTTGTCTCTTATATAATATTTTATTGTATAATTGAAAACTTCAGAAATATAAATTTGTAATGGTTCTACTTTTTCTTCAATAAAATGAAATTGGTAATTTTTGTAATTGAAATTTAAAGTGATGAAAATTTGTGCAAACTCATATTTTTCTTTATTATGATCGACAAACTATACACTAAGCGTTTCTGACTTGTAGATGAACTTTATATTACAAGAAACTATTTTACAGGCTTTACAGACACAAACAATACGTAAAATACAAGCATATCTCTATCATCCTAATTGACTATTTTATATTCTGTAACCGAAATAGATGTTTAATTGTACAATGAAAGTCGCCAAATTGACCATAACCATTGTAGAAAGTCTTATGGTGTTCCTGTTGGTGCTAGCAGCACTACGGTGGTTATTTGGGTGGCGATTACTAGCTGCACCACCGATTATAACAGGGATTACTGCCCTGCCTCCTTGTCCATTGCTATTTCCATTGTCAGTTGCACCATTTGATCCAATACCATTTGCACCTCCATTAGCTGCACCACCAGTTGATCGACCACCACCTCCATGAGCAAATTTGGTGCTATGCGCTATGCTACTTCTTTCACTACGATCACCATCATAACCATTGATGTGATGCCTGCCTGTAAGTCCCAAATTATGCTTATGTAAAGAACCTATCTTTAGACATTGTTAGTCTACCAAATGCGGATCCAATACCAAATAATAACTCAGCCAAAATATTTACAACTTATTTAAATAAATGAATTATAATTGTAATATGTTTAAATTTTATGTCATGTTAAGACTAAGATATTTGACAATTAATAAATAAGTTGTGTTTTTGTTGATTCTAATGGTATCATTAAAGATTTGACATGAACATGAGTCGTCAATCTATTTTGACACCCTAACGAGTTAACTCTGGTAACAAAATGTAACATGCCGTTACACTTCTTTTTTGCATAAAAGTAACTATAGAGGCTAAAATACGGTCCAATGCCAAATCACGTATGACCTCATTTTTGTTAAAGTTGAATTCTTTTGATGCAAAGTATGAATGTGTGATGGCATGTGTAATCTGGTCATAGTGATCAACTTAAGCTGCTTGAGGAAGAAATCAATTAAGTGAAATTTCATTTGACAATCTCATGTTCAATTTTGATTGGCAGGAATAATTTTTTAGCTTTACAAAATTCTGAGTTCTCTCTTTCTAGATAGCTGGAATGGATACATTTGATGTGGCTAATGAAATTTTAGCGAATTATGGACACTGCATATATTCTGCAAAACTGAATATATTTTTTTGGCATATTTTTTCCACTTGTCTCCTCAAATTATAAATTAACTATTTTGATACCTTAATTTGTTAAATGTATGACTTATAAACACTTCTTAAATAGTTTAAATATCTGAATAAATTCTTTTTATTTTACAAAAATATCATTTAAACACTGTAGATAGTAGTGTTAGAAAGTGTTGATAAATTATATTTTTAGTAAATTAAATTGTTTAAATAGTCCATTCATAAATTTAGAAAAATAAAAAAAATAGTAAAAGGTATCAAATTTAGAGGACCGTAATGTATTAGACCAATTCTGCAATTATGTTTATACATGTTGTATAGCTTGAAATCTACATTTATCCTTGATATAAAGTATATGTTAATTCACACGGGGAATTGAACCTTCCCCTCCTACAGAGGTGCCAGGCCTTCAACCACTAGGTTGGGGAGCCTGGCAATTCACAATTGTTCTTGAAGTTTAGCATTATGGTTGAAAAAGTTTTTTTTTTTTTTTTCCCTTGGCCAGCTAATTAAGTTTCCATTATATATATAAAATTGTTTGAAACTTTCTTTTAGCTAATCTGAAGTTTTATAGCTAACCAACTTATATTAGATTTACCTTAAAATATTAAGGTGATGTTTTATTAATAACAGCTATATATTAGTAGCAATGCCGAACATATTCTTAATGTCTAGTGAAGAACAAATGCTTTATTGAAAATGAAACATTGCACCAAAAAAGAAAAAAAAAAAAAGCATGCACTAGGGCTATATGAATGAAGGGACCATGGGTTCATTAGTTTCGTATGAAAAGTTTGGAATAAAGTTGTGTAATTTTTCTTCTTTTCTTGGGTCTTTAAGCGTGTAGGAAATTTTCTAGAGGAAAAGTGCAGCATCAGATTCTGATATATCTTACATCATCTTATTTGTTTCTTAATCTTTATTTCTACTTGGTGGGTCGGCCATAGTTACTAGATGGTCAATTCTAAAAGCTTTATCCAGCTACAAGCTCACTAAAAACAAACCTATATGCATATTGCTAGTTTTGCAAGTGATAAACTAAAGGTAAATCTTGACATAGGCCATCATCTATCTTCTAGCCTGCTTCTTTCAGTTTCTTGTTCTACGTAAAGTCCTTTCTTTGGTCATGTAACACAAGAAGTTCCTTGAATTCTTTACATAAATAATCCTGACAAGCAATAAGGCCTGAAAACTCTTGAGTTTATGATGGAAACTAGCTCTACCTAGGTTAAAAAGAACTGAAATTTAAGCAAAGGAAATGTTTCAAGACAAGCAAAAGAAAAATACCTGAAACAAAAGGATTGTGAAGTGGAGATGAAGGTGCCAAAATTTGCAAGCAAGTCACTAAAAATAAAACAAACAATCCCATCTGCTTACTTCCCATTTGCATTTTTCTTCTTCTGATGCATTAAAAAGCTCTTTTCTATATATGTTGCTGCAACCTATATATATATATTATTTCTTGTACCTATCTGTAGATCGTGTGGAATCTTTAATAAAGCAGAAAAGATAATCTTTAAAATATCTTTTTTTTTTTTAGTCCTTTTTCAAAGTAGTTTCATCAACTAAATTAAAGTATTAATAAATTATATGATTATGGACCAAATGTCATGCATGCAGTGAACCATTTAACAACACAGGTTTGACTGTTTATTATAGTTGGATATATCCAATCACCTCTCCTATGGGACACACCATTAGGTCATATTTGGTTCGTAAAATAAATTAATAACAATTATTTTTTATTTGATTTAAATTTTGTTATAAAATATTAATTTTATAATTTTTTAAAAATAATTATTCTTTAAAAAGCTAAAAAATATATACCTATTTCTACTTTTATTCATTTTTTTATATTTAAACTTTTTTAATGTTTATGTTCTTGCTTGCTTTCTTTTTTTTATTAATTTAATTCAAATTTTTTAATATTTTTAACTTAGGTTTGACAAATATAAATTATATAAAATTTATTTATTTTATATATTTATATTTTTTTATTAAAAAATTTTAAAATATTATTTATTTATTTAATATGTATTTATATTATTTTAAAAAAATAAAATATATGTATTAATTTTTTTTATATTATATATATAATTTTTTTATGTAAAACATATTAAAATTATATAACTATTTAATTTTGATGCTAATAATAAAACATATTAATAAGGGTATCAATGTCATTTATATTTAAATTTACTTATCTCTCATAATAATTTTAGATCATGAATCAAAATATAATTATTTAGAAATAGTATTTTAGGAATATATAATCTATTTCTTAAAAATGATAATTTTATTCATGAACCAAACGTGGAATTAAAGATTGAGGAATTTCTTCTTACCTTGGCGTATGCTAATTGATTTGATAATTGCTTGATTCTATTAACTTTTCATGAATTATGAAAGCTACCCTTGGTAATCACTGTTCAACCCCTGTTCTACTTGGATAACGTGAAATTAGTCTTTTTTTTTTTAAAAAAAATAATAACATCTAAAACTGATTAATTGGAGCATAGTTTTGAACATTTGCATTATATACTATGGTCTACTTTATAAAGAAATTTAAATTAGATAATTTTGTATATTAAAATTAACACAAAATATTAAACAATTTTTTATATTAAAATTATAATTAACATTAAACTAATTAATTTATAGAATATTTAGTTAATAAAGTCCGACATCAATTACCATATGGATTTGTAAACATACAAAATGATAATGAATGAAATAAATTTATGATGCATACATATTCCTTATGTTACTTTTTTTTTTTTTTTTATGAGAAACATATTCCTTATATTACTTACAAAAACGGATTAGGATCCTCTCATGTTGCCTTCAATATGATGGTTCATGTTAAATTAATCTACGCCATTGTAGACACTCGATTCGGTCGGTCCGTATTAGGAGACGAATTAGAAATGTTCAATTTGATCGGTCTGCTGTCAAGCTCGATGATGAGAAAACTTGAAACTCAAATGCAAGTGAAGCTCGAAATCTTTTTGAGAATGAACCTAAGAACTTAAGCCTAAAGAACCTAAACCCATGCAAGCCCAAACCTATAGGCCAAAGAGGTGATCACCTCTTTGGCAGTTGGGTGAAGAGGCGTCGCCTCTTCTTTAGGTCACTTACTGTTGCATTAAATGACGTTTATCAAGGACAACAAGTTGGTAGGCGCCAACCTGTTCTTGCTTTACAATTATAGCAAGAATAGTTGGTTTTTGGAGAAAAGTTATGGGCTAAAAAGGGATGGTAATGATGAAGAGAGTAGGGGTAGGGATCAAGTCGGGGAAATATAAAATGAAAAGAAGGGGTTCACAGAGGGGGGGAGGGGAGCAGAGGGTTCACAAGAAAAAAAAGCTGGGGGTTGATAGAGGGGAAAAAAAATCTTAGAGGTTTAGAGAGAAAAAAAGGGGGTGAGCTTTGAAACAAGAAAAAAGAGGTTCTGAAAAAAAGGAGGATTTTTTGGGAAGAAAAGAGGGATTAAGCTTTAAAGTCGATCCTTGAGAAGAAGAAGGGAAAAACCTTGCATTTGGGTATGCAAAAAATCAAGTCCATACCTTTGAGGGTCAATTATTTTGAGAAAAATTATTGTTTCATTGTAAGTTTTGTTTATTTACATTAGTTATTGATTATTTTAAAACTGAGTTTATTGTCTGTGAGTGTCGACTGCATTTGCTGGTCAGGTGATCGCCTCTTCGATTGTTCTGCGAAGAGGCGATCGCCACTTTAATAGATAACTTTCTTTATTTTGCTATTACCAATATCACTATTCATAAGAAAAAAATTTTCGCTCAAAATTTTTTTTCCTTTTAGCCATTTCATTAGAAGAGTGACACGAACATGACCATTTATTTTGTTTGCTCCCGTTTGGTGTGTTACTCAAAATTTTACGTGGTTTTAGTTCAATGTCATATTATTGCATGTATTTTTGCTATTTCAAAAATTACTATTCATATAATTAGATTTTTTTACTTCGAATTTGTTCATTTTTCAGTCACTTCATCAGTAAAATGACTGGAGTATTTCTGTATATTTTGTTGATTAAAATTTAATATATTAGTCAAATTTTTACGTGAATGTTGTTTGGATTTGCATAGTTTTCATATATTTTATTATTATTTTTGCCATAAAGCCCATCGCCTCTTTGCTATGAGGCGACGCCCCATGGCTAGAGGGCCATATCTTTTTTATTTTTATTTTTATTTTCATTTTTATGTATTTTCATATTTCTATATTTTCAGTCTTTTTTTGTATAGTTATTTTATTATCTGGCTTAATTAAATATTTGTATGCTTATTATTATTTTTACTTCTGTTTATTTTTGATTTATTTTGGTTTATTTTCTGTTTATTCTATTATATTTTGTTTAATAAAAGCGTTGTAATCCTTAATCCCTTTCCCCCATTTGATTTTGAATGTATGGTTGTAAATTATTATTTATTTTATTTTGTTGAACGTTGGGACTCAAAAGCATGAAATTGGATTAATGTGCAAACTTGGACTTAACTATAAAATTTGGAAAGTAAATGAAGGCAAGTGCAATTTTGAATGTAAATAAGGAAATAATTAAATAATTAAAGGTAATAAAATGCAAAACACAAACGAAGGCTAACCGCAAGGTTGGGTGAGCATTCAAACACTTATACCCAGTTTTCGAACCTGATATCTGATGATGGCTTCTGGAAACCTCCGTGGGATCCAGTTATTGTACAATGTGTCCTAATTTTTATTCGAGTGGCGATTCCATCTCCGAATAGGCCTAAAACCTATATCGTATTTCCTAGCGAGCCTCGAGCCCACACAGTGCTGTGGTTTCTAAACACTTGGGTGCGCGCTAAACCCCACCGCCTACAATGGCGACTCCACTGGGGATAGAGAAGCTGATTCCAGTGTTTTGCATTTTATCATCTTTAATTATTTTCTTATTTCTTCCTGCATTTATGCATTCACTACACATTTTGCACATAATGAGCACTTCAGTCCTGAATTAACCCGACAATAGTCAGTACTTTGCTACCTACATTTCACTCAAACCTAGTGGTGGAGTATTTGATTATTGTCACTCATGACACGTACTAATCCGCATTGTTTGACCTTTGAGTGGGGAGACGTATATGGATGTATATCATTATGGGAGCCGGCGCCTTTTTACCCAAGAGTCAAGCCCATGTAATGACCTAGCAACTATCCTTAGGAATTTTCCCATTTGCATTTGTATTATGCCATATAACAGACCCTTAAAATAAATCTTGAGCCCATCAATAAGTAGTCCAAAGTGAAATGGGCCCTCATGTCCAACCAAAGCCCATTATAAATAAGTTAGTCAATAAGAGCCTCTTATGCCTATTCGTGACCCATTTCAAGTGGGCCTTGACAAGTGAGTTTATGGTGCTAAGAATTTTTGCTCATAGGAAATGGACTTGGGCTTTATTTAAAGGGCCCATTACTTGTCTGAATCATTTTGAGGGTTATCTTGCATACGTCGATTTTATTATCTCCCACTGATAATTAAAACCCAGGCCAAAAATCCTAGGGCAACATACTTGCCATTGAATACGTGTGTGGGAGAAATAAGGGCAAAAGTTTGCATGTTTAAGCTTCGTATTTTAGTTTTGTGTATCTTCTTTTTTTGTTTGTTTCTTAAGTTTCTAAAAAAAAAGAAAAAAAAATCTTGCATTTTATGCATACGTGACACTCATTTTAATTTTCAAAAAAGAAAATCTTACATTGCATGCATACATGACATTCATTTTAATTTTTAAAAAAATAAACAAAAAATCCTTCATTTCATGCATACATGACATTCATTGCAACTTTCAAAAATGCATTTTTCTTAGCCATAAACCTCTTCTTATTTGGAAGCATATCAAAAGAGTTTGGCCCACTAATATCAAGGATCCAATTAGACAGTTGAGACTACTTAACAAATGAGCAAGATGGTAGGACCCTCTAATTTTGATGTTGAAGCTTTTAAGAAAGAACTGTTGGAAGAGATTAAGGATGAGATAGGACAAATGGTTAGGGACACGGTTGTTAAGATTAAAGGAAAGATGCTCTTTAATGAAGATGATTCTGAAACCAGAATTGTTTTGGGTGAACAATTGAAAGGAAAAGCACCAGTGGATTTTACTATGACCGAATGGATGAAAGACCTAAAAAAACAAATGAATCAACTATAGATCACATTAAAGAACCACGGGCTCAGTTTGGACTTTACTGATTTTGACTTGGATTTAGGTTCTAGAGAATCACTACCCCCGAAATACAAGTTCCCAAAGATGAAGAAATACTCTGGTATTGATGACCCTTACTTACATCTGAAGCAGTATGTCAATTACATGAAGGCCACTGAGTTGTCAGAAACTCAAATTATCAAGCAATTTCCATTATCCTTGGAAGGAGCTGCTATCAATTGGTACTACATTTTGGATGCATATGTCCAACAAGACTGGAAGGAGTTGTGTTCAGTCTTTATCAAACAATATGGGCTAAACTTTCAGTTCGAAGTTTCTTTTCACGAGCCACAAAATACAGTGCAAAGACCTAACGAGCCCTTCATGAGCTTCTTAGATAGGTGGAGAGGAAAGTTAGCTCAGATGAAGCATAGACTTGTAGAGTTAGACCAGTTAATCATAGCCATAGAAGCCTGCATCCCTCCTCTAGTCGACAAGTTGAAAGACATGGGCATAAGGGACTTTAAAGAGTTGTATCATTTTGGAGTGCAAGTTGAAGCCTACTTGGATTTGGACACTCAAGAATAGTTATTTTCAGTTGTAATGGTTTCAAAGAATGTTTTGCTGCAATATTTTCTTTTATGCTAATGAATGTTTAATTGTCTAATTTGCATGAGTATTAATTTGTTATAATTGTGCATGCAATCTTATGCTTGAATGAGAGAGAGATTTAAAAAAAAAAGAAAGGAAAAAGAAAAGAAAACCCCAAAAAAATGAGAGGATTAAAGTATCAGAATTGACTTTCAAACTTTTCTTTGAGCACATTCAACTTCAGTTTTTTCCTAAAATAAATTCCTTATATTTGTCAAAAGAAAAAAATAAAAAAAGAAGAAAAAAAGAAAAAAAGAAAAAGAAAGGAAAGAAAAAGAAAACGAAAAAGAACAAAAGTGTGGAAAAAAAGGGAAATCGTTGTTTGTGCCACAAACATTTGCAAAGTCAATTTTGAGCAATCCTTGGAAAATCCTTATTTTTTAACAAAACTCCCACTAATTGTGAGCTAAAAAATAGTTGGTCAGAAAACTTACAAAGGGCTGATCAATAACATGTATAATGTGGCATGCCTAATTATAATAGAGAAGTAATCATATGAAGATAGTCATAACTGACATGTTGTTAGCACGTGAAGTGTCAGACATGGACTCATTAGTTTTGCAGCAATCAACAACATCAGTAACATCAATGTTTGATGATTAGTAGCAAGAGTAGTCAACAGTTAAAGTGACAACATGAACATCGAGAGTAACAAAAGTGATCAACCATCACCATGAATTCGCAACTACCCAACTAGGTTCAAAAACTCCTAGAAAAGGAGCGACCTAGGAAAAAAAGGAAAAATAAAAAAAAAGAAAAAATGAAAGACCCAGCTAGGTTCGAAAACTCATAGAAAGGAGTGACTTAAGCAAAAGAAGGAATATAAAATAAAATCGGTTGCATTTTCATTATGAGAAAAGACTTCAAAATATCATAAGATTCTACTTGGTGGTGCGAAAGTGAGAGAGTCTATCAAGTTCTTGACTGGGGGGCAATTTTTGAGATGAGTTGAGCCTTGTGAGTAATGGAGTTTTCAAATAGAGTCTTTTCTACACTAAGGGTCAAACACAATTGTCACACGACAACAAAGCATTCTAAAGAAGCAACTAAGCTGGGGGCATGATCGTTATCATTATCTCGATTTGATCGTGAGGGGGTCTTAAATTTGCTTTATTTAGACAAGCTAGTCTCAATAGACTTAAGTTTAGATTCTTTGATATGATGAGGACCAGTTCTCAAAGATTAATCCTAAATAGGAAGGGCATTTGGTTATTGACTGTTTTCTCGATTATTCATGCATACATGGAATTATTTTGCAAAAATCATTTTTAGGTTTCATGCTTAGGTGCATTAGAATAATGCATATTTTCAATAAGCGTTGCACATACCACACGAGCATGTGTTGTCAAAATAACTTTTGAGAGATTTTAAAAATCACGACCATGCATACATCAATTTTGGACTCTTTTTTGGATCTATAATAGAATAAGCTAACTCAAATGCTTGAGATGCAGTTTTCTTGTTTGGTTTTATCTGACACCTTATGAGGCTATATAACTTTTTTTGATTTACTTACTTAGTTTGATTTCGTTTGACACTTGTGAGGCTACATCGTTTTATTATCTCCGCCTAACACCTCAAAGGCTATATGGCACCTTTTATTTGTCTTTATTTAATGTATGTTTTATTTGTTATTTGTTTAGCCTGATGCCTTAAAGGCTCTATCGCTTGTTTTGGTTGATTTCGCCTGATGCCAATGCGGCTATATTGCCTGATGTGATGTTCATCTGCCTGACACCTCAGAGGTTACATGGCGCTTTCTATTTAATCTTATTTTATGCATGTTTTTGTCTATTTGTTGGTCTTACCTAAGGCCCCCAAGGCTATACGATATTCATTATTGTTCCTGCCTGATGCTTGCATGGCTATATGGCTTTCATGTTTGTTCTCTTCTTTTATTCTATTTGCTGATCAAAGTATCAGTGTTCACAAGCATTCATTTCCCAGTTCGGTTGACCCGCAACTGAGGGCTAGCTGTGGATTTTCTCTGATTGAAGTATCAAGATTAAGGAACTACCTCTTGGGCTAGGAAAACCCAAGGATGATGGCGTGAGCTTCTTATTGTTATTGAGGAACTGTTTCTCGGGCCAGGAAAACTAGAGGATGATGGTGTGAGCTTCCTGTTATTATTGAGGGGCTGCCTTTTGGGCTAAGAAAACCCAATGATTATATCTCACAAGAAAGGGCTGTTTAGGTTTGAATCCCTGAAGCTCAAAGAAAAGGTTATTCGAGTTTGAATCCCCAAAGCTCAAAGAAAGGGTTGTTCGGGTTTGAATCCCTAAATCTCAAGGACGGGGCTATTTGGGTTTTAATCCTCGAAGCTAAAGGACAGGGCTGTTCAGTTTTTAATCCCCGAAGCTCAAAGAAAGGGCTGTTCAGGTTTGAACCCCAAAGCTCAAGGACAAGGCTGTTCGGGTTTGAATCCCTGAAGCTCAAAGAAAGGGTTGTTTGGGTTTGAATCCTCAAAGTTCAAAGATCAAGATGAATGTTTGGGTAGTATCCCCAAAGTCGAAAGTAAATGACAGCTAGGTTAGGAAAACCCGGAAGTCTATGTCCCTGCAGGAGTGATAATCGGATCAAAAAAATCTAAAAACCACATCCCTAATGGTGATCAAGCCAAAAAAACTCGAGAACCAAAGTCAAGGTTAAGTGATGATCAGGCCAGGAAAACCCGAGAATCAAGTTTCAATGTTGTGATGATCGGGCTAGGAAAACCAGAGAATCAAGTTTTAGTGTTGTGATGATCAGACTAGGAAAACCTGAGAATTATATTTCGTGAGTAGTGACGATCAGGCTAGGAAAACCCGAGAATCAAGTTTCAATATTGTGATGATCGGGCTAGGAAAACCCAAGAATCAAGTTTCAGTGTTGTGATGATCAGGCTAGGAAAACCCGAGAATCAGGTTTTGTGAGTAATGATGATCGGGCCAGGAAAACTCGAGAATCATATTTCAGGTAACTGATGGTTGGGCCAGGAAAACCCATAAGTCTGTGTCCCCAGCAAAATAGTAATCAAGCCAGGAAAACCTAAGGTTAACAGTTTTTAAATACCTTTATCAAATATTAATGAGTGGTTGATCGGGCCAGGAAAACCCGAGGATCACGATCACATTTCATAATTGAAGGATTCATCTCTCGGGTGAAACCCGAGAGTCAGGTATGTTGCTCATCTTAATGTTTATTTATTGTTGTGCATGTGATTTTTTGAAAAATTATCGTTGCATGAATTTGATTTTTTAAAAAATCAGGGGGTAAATTGTAGACACTTGATTCAGTCAGTCCGTGTTAGGGGACAAATTAGCGATGCTTGGTTTGATCGACCCGTTGTCAAGCCCGATGATGAGAAAACTCGAAACTCGAATGCAAGTGAAGCCCAAAATCTTTTTGAGAATTGACCTAAAAGCCTAAGCCCAAAGAACCTAAACGCATGCAAGCCCAAACTATTTGGCCCAAAAGGCCCAAACCTATAGGCCAAAGAGGCGATCACCTCTTTAGCAGTTGGGTGAAGAGGCATCACCTCTTCACAGAGGCGATCGCCTCTTCACCAGGCTACTTGCTGCTGTATTAAATGATGTTTATCAAAGACAACAAGTTGGTGGGCCCCCACCTATTCTTGCTCTGCAATTACAACAAGAATAGTTGGTTTTTGGGGAAAAGTTATGGGCTAAAAAGGGATGGTAATGATGAAGAGAGTAGGGGTAGGGATTAAGTCGAGGAAATATAAAATGAAAAGAAGGGTTCTATAAAAGGGGGGGAGTAGAGGGTTTAGAAGAAAAAAAAGCTAAGGGTTGACAAAGGGAAAAAAAATCTTAGAGGTTTAGAGAGAAAAAAAGGGGTGAGCTTTGAAACAAGAAAAAAGAGGTTCTGAAAAAAGGGAGGATTTTTTGGGAAAAAAGGAGGGATTAGGCTTCAAAGTCGATCCTTGAGAAGAAGAAGAGGAAAACCTTGCATTCAGGTGTGCAAAAAATCAACTCCATACCTCTGAGGGTCAATTATTTTGAGAAAAATTCTTGTTTCATTGTAAGTTTTGTTTATTTAGATTAGTTATTGATTATTTAAAAACTGAGTTTATTGTCTGTGAGAGTTGTCTGTATTTGTTGGTCAAGTGACCGCCTCTTCGATCATTCTACGAAGAGGCGATCACCTCACTACAGAGGCGATCATCTCATGACAGAGGCGATCGCCACTTTAACAAATAACTTTCTTTATTTTGCTATTACCAATATCACTATTCATAAGAAAAAATTTTGTGCTCAAAATTTTTTTTCCTTTTAGCCATTTCATCAGAAGAGTGACATGAACATGACCATATATTTTGTTTGCTCCCGTTTGGTGTGTTACTCAAAATTTTATGTGGTTTTAGTTTAATGTCATATTGCTGCATGTATTTTTGCTATTTCAAAAATTACTATTCATATAATTAGATTTTTTTATTATGAATTTGTTCATTTTTCAGTCACTTCACCAATAAAATGACAGGAGTATTTCTGTATCTTTTGTTGATTAAAATTTAATATATTAGTCAAATTTTTATGTGAATGTTATTTGGATTTGCATAGTTTTCATATATTTGATTATTATTTTTGCCATAAAGCCCAGTTGAGCCCATCGTCTCTTTTCCATGAGGCAATGCCTCTTTTTTATTTTTATTTTTATTTTCATTTTTATGTATTTTCATATTTTCATATTTTTAGTCTTTTTTTGTACAGTTATTTTATTATCTGGCTTAATTAAATATTTGTTTACTTATTATTATTTTTACTTCTGTTTATTTTCGATTTAGTTTGGTTTATTTTCTGTTTATTCTATTATGTTTTGTATAATAAAAGTGTTGTAACCTTAATCCCTTTCCCCCATTTGATTTTGAATGTATGGTTGTAAATTATTATTTATTTTATTTTTGTTAAACGTTGGGACTCAAAAGCATGAAATTGGATTAATGTGCAAACTTAGACTTAATTATAAAATTTGGAAAGTAAATGAAGACAAGTGCAATTTTGAATGTAAATGAGGAAATAATTAAATAATTAAGGGTAATAAAACACAAAACACAAACGAAGGCCAACCGCAAGGTTGGGTGAGCATTCAAACGCTCATATCCAGTTTTCGAACCCGATCTCTGATGATGACAATAGGCCCAAGACCTATATCGTATTTCCATGGGAACCTCCTTAGGATCCAGTTGCTGTACAGTATGTCCCGACTTTTATTCGGGTGGCGACTCCATCTCCGAATAGGCCCAAGACCTATATCGTATTTTCTAGTGGGCCTTGAGCCCACACAGTGCTGTGGTCACTAAACACTTGGGCGCGCACTAAACCTCACCGACTACGACCATTTTTTATGAATGGATGGTTAAGATTAGATTCAATAAATATTAACTTAAATAAATTAATAACATTTACCATAATGAGTTAAAAAAAAAACTTGTACCAAAACCAGTTTAAAAAAAAAAACTTTTACTAAAAAAATTTTTTTATTTAACCTAAAATATTGTCACCCTCCTTTTCTTTCTTTTTTTTAACTCTCTGTTAGCGCCATTAAAAAAAAACTCTCAGTTTGCACAATTTTTCCCGATAAACTCAACAATATGATTATTTCCCATATGATTTTTGTCATACTTTTATTTCTTTGGAAATCTTCTACTATTCTACATGGCTAAACTTACAACAAATTGTCCATGGATGTACAAGCCATCAAATGTAAGTGACTGCAAAGGATATGTAAATATTGCTTTTCATGATTTTCTTTACATATGCAAATACATTTTTATTATTTAGTTGATTAAAATTAAGAAGTGGAATTATCATTATTTATAACATCAATTATTTTATGAAATGCAAGCTTTTCTCATTTGATTCACTTAGTTTTTTAATTGATTTATCACTTAAGTTGAGAATGAATAATTAATTTTATATTGATTCAGGACTACTCATAATAGATGATTGGATTCTTAGAGTTAGTATGGAATTTACTATTATTGAAGATGCATGGCAATTTTGGATAAACTATGGCGCAAGGATTGGTTTTGATGGTAGAAAACAATGGTTTAACAAGGATAAAAAAGATGGAAAAATAACTTTTACAAGATTTATGTGTAACAAAGAGGGGCATCGAAGGGAAGATAAGCGAGATCATCTATCTAAACATCCTCACATTGAGACTAGAACTGGTTGTCCAACACGAATTGGCATCAGTTATGTGAAAGAGAGTGCAAAATATAAGGTGCATGATTTTATACCTAATCACAATCATGTTCTTCATTCTCCAGAAACTATTCATATAATGTCATCACAAAGAAAGATATTAAAGGCGCAAGCTACTGAAATTGATATAGTGGATGCATATGGAATTAAGGAAAAAACATCTTTTGAGCTCATTAGTAGGCATGGTGGAGGAAAATCAACTGTTAGTTATACATTACAAGATCAAAAGAATTATCTTCGAAGCAAATGACAATGAAACATAATGTATGGAGAAGCAAGTAGCGTATTATTATATTTTCAGTAATAAGTAATAAAAAACCCATCCTATTTTCATGCAATATAATTGGATAATGAAGAACAAATAAGAAATATGGAATTTACTACTATTGAAGATGCATGGCAATTTTGGATAAACTATGGCGCAAGGGCTGCTTTTGATGGTAGAAAATAATGGTTTAACAAGGATAAAAAAGATGGAAAAATAATTTCTACAATATTTGTGTGTAATAAAGAGGGGCATCGAAGGGAAGATAAGCAAGTTCATCTATCTAAAAATCCTCGTGCTAAGACTAGAACTGGTTGTCCAGCATAAATTAGCATCAGTTATGTGAAAAAGAGTGCAAAATATAAGGTGCTTGATTTTATACCTAATCATAATCATGTTCTTTATTCTCCAGAAACTATTCATATGATGTCATCACAAAGAAAGATATCAAAGGTGCAAGCTACTGAAATTGATATAGTGGATGCATCTGGAATTAAGGCAAAAGCATCTTTTGAGCTCATTAGTAGGTATGGTAGAGGAAAATCAATTGTTAGTTGTACATTACAAGATTAAAAGAATTATCTTCGAAGCAAACGACAATGAAACTTAATGTATGGAGAAGCAGGTAGCATATTATTATATTTTCAGCAACAAGTAATCAATAATCTATCCTATTTTCATGCAATACAATTGGATAATGAAAAATAAATAATAAATATTTTTTGGGTTGATGCAAAATGATTATTGATTATGCTAGCTTTGGTGGTATGATTACCTTTGACATAACATATAGGACAAATAAAGAATTTAGGCCTCTTGGTGTATTCATTGGCTTTAATCATCATAGAAAAGTTTTAATTTTTGGAGCTGCTCTGTTATATGATGAAACATGTGAAGCTTTTGAATGGTTGTTTAGAACATTTTTAGAGGTACATCAACCAAAAAAAGCCTAGAACTATTTTCATAGACCAAGATCCTACAATGGCAAGTGCATTGGTTAAAGTAATGTCAGAAGTTTATCATGGATTATGCACTTGGCACATAATGCAAAATGATGTAAAGAATTTAGGAAATATGTTAAAAGATAGGTCTAATCTTCTTAAAAACATTAAAGCGTGCATTTATAAATATGAAGAAGAGATGAATTTTTAGTTAGCTTGGGAGCATATGCTTTCTTATTATAATGTTCAAGAGAACTCTTGGTTAAGTAGCATTTACAAAGTAAAAGAAAAATGGGGTAAATGTTATATGAAAAATACTCATACTTTGGGGATGCGAAGTACACATCTTAGTGAGAGTTTAAATGGGGACTTGAAGGATTACTTAAAATCATATTTGGACTTGCTTTGATTCTTCAATCATTTTGAAAGAGTTGTGGAGGAAAAACGATATAATGAGTTAAGGGCCGAGTATGATTCTAGAAAGAAGTTACCTAAATTGCAGATGCACAAGTCTCCTTTGGTACAACAAGCAGCCAAAGTTTATACACCAGTTGTATTTGAGTTTTTTCATGATGAGTATAATTAGTCATTAGCTACTTTAATAAAAGAAAAAAAAAGAAGCCCAAGATATCCATGAGTATGTAGTTGAAATTTTTATGCAAAATGGAGAGTATATTGTAAAAGGGAATCCTTTTGAAAGAACTGTATTATGCAACTATAGAAAATTTGAGAGATTTGGGTTTTTATGTTATCATGCTTTGAAGGTTCTTGATGTGATGGATATAAAATTAATTCCAGAGCATTAAATCTTAAAGACGTGGACAAGAGAAGTAAAGAGTGAAGCTCCGAGAATGTCAATGGAAAAGTTGTTTATGAGGATGTTAACTTAAATATGACATGACGTCATAGATATCTTTGCTCTAAATTGGTGAAGTTAGCATCTTGAGCATCAGAATTTGAGGATACCTATGAATTACTAGACAAATCGATTGATGAGTTAAGTAAGCAAATTGTAACAATGAGTATGAGTCATCCTATTTATGATGGTGAAGTTAACAATGAAGCTTGTAACTTTATGCCAAATAACAAAACAATGGAATTGTAGGATTTGACTCAAAAGCTAAAGGTTTGAAGAAGTAAATAGGTTAAAAGGTAGAAAATGATTGAATACTTAGGTTGAAAAGCAATAGAAAAATAAGAAAAAAATGACAATGAAAGACAACACTCAAAACTAGCCGTCAAAGGTTTATCTCTAAAATTATTATCCTTTTTTAACTCATTTACTTGATTTTTTTTCTTCTTAGTAACACCCTTCATGATCTATTCATACACAGGATGTTACAAAAACTAATTCTATGGCATGGAGTAATGAAAGATTTGAAAATTTTTATAATATCCATAATCAACTATTGATGCTAAATCTCATTTATATTAGTAAGTGTTCTTTGTTTTTTCTATTGTATTTTTTTTTAATGTTTGTCACCTTCTTGTGCAGAATTCATATTGTTTTCCATCATTCTCTAGAAGCTTAAATAATATGCATCTCGACCAGGTAAACAAAAGAAAAAAAATTATTTCAAAAGTCACTTATGTGTGTTTGTGTGTGTGTGCAATATATATATATATATAATATATTGAGATTTTTCATACTTTTGATTTGTAGGCTATAACTAATGGACTAATGCATACTTTAAAGCCTAATGGAGGAACATCAAATATGTTTGTAGACTTTAAAAATGACAGTGATCTATTGATGGTAGTATTTTGATACTTTGGTTGGTAAATATATAGTTAATAATTACTTGCACAATAATAAATAGTTTCATATGAAAATTCTTTATAGGAAAGAAATGATGGAGACTAATTGTCGACATCAGATAAAATGCAATTTATGCACAACTCAAATATCTCGTGCAGAAATATCTCATGATAATCATGTTTTTGTTAGCTATTTTATTGCTCTTGAAAGAACCTCTCAGAGCCTTTTTGTGAATATATTTGTTTTTGCATTTTATCTAATTTCTTTTTGGTTGAGCTTCTTAAGCTGAATGTTTAACTTTTTTGTTTTTTTTTCTTCTCTTTGTACCTGTTTTTTTTTTTCCTGAATTTGTACTTGGCTCATGTACATCTTATTGCCACTAAATAGGTTTGGCCATGTCTGGTGGTAGAAGATATGACAAAGATCATATGGGCAATTATCATATTTGTTGGGTTTAACGGGAAAATTTACGCAAACTAAGAGTTTTTTTTTTTTTAATGGCACCATTAGAGAGTTAAAAAAAAAGAAAAAAGGGGCGACAATAGTTTAGGTTAAAAAAAAAAGACCTTCATGAGTTAATACTAAGTTAGGGTCATCTAAAAAGTTCGATTAATATATTTAGGTTTTGGTAAAAATTTTTTTTTTTAATTGGTTTTGGTAAAAGTTTTTTTTTTTAACTGATTGTGGTAAAAATTATTTGAATTTAATCTTGACCATCCATTCATAAAGAATGGTGTAGATTAATTTAACATGACCCATCATATTTAAGGGAACATGAGAGGATCCTAATCCCACAAAAACATATAAAATGAAACCTCGCAGAAAAAAAAAGGTTAAAAGTTAGTTATCAAATAAATTAGACAACTAATCAAATAGAAAAAAATATAAATGATTTATTTAATAAATATTTATATTGTGGATAGAAAAGCATAAAAATCTTTATAAGAAATTTTGTATTTTTAGAAAGATATATATTTGAGAAATCACATAATTTTTTTTTATGAAACATGTCAATTTTCAATTTTCGCATTTAAAAATTGTCACTCAATACAATAAACAGGTTTTAATTATTCCCTACAGAAAGCAATTAACTTGTAATAATTATGCAGCCTCATCATTATAATGGGTGGTCTTATTTAAATTAATAAAAATCAATTAATTGAATATTTTGTACTATGAAAATAAAGAACTCTCTTTATATAACAATTGTCAACATGCCATAAAAGATGCCATAAATCTTTTTTTTTTAAGAAAAAGTTAATTCTTACTCATTTTTTCTAACACATTTTTTTTAATCAAATCTCACCGTCATTCTAAACATTAATTTATCAATTAAACTTTTTAATTTTTATCCTTTATGCTATTAAAACCTCACAATTATTTTTCCATTAAAACTTTGTCTAATTAATGACATAACATTTACATGATGCCTATGTATATTTTTTAAAAAATTAACTGTTTTCTCTTCATTTAAGTATAACAAATAATGTACATATTAGCATATGCACCATTCAAATAAAAGATGAGAATTGAAAAAAAAAATTATATTTCTCACATTTTTAATATCAAATTACTCATTAAACTCTTAAAGAAAAACACATATATATTTAAGCTATTAAACTTTGTGATTTTTCATATTTAGGTAAAAAATATATCACTAGAACTAATATCCCTTTGTGACCCACTAGATTCACTCCACCATATTATATTAATTCCCTCTGAAATTTTGATGGTCTATTTGAAAAAGAGGATGTAGCATCATCAGCACTAGTACTACCAAGTAGGTTTTATATTGTATTAGAGATATCTAACTAAATTATTTGTAAGCTAAATAAAATTGATGGTCATAATCTTGCGACCAAACAAACTAGTGTATATATATATATATAAAGAACAAAATCAAAATGAGATAGTGGTAGAAAGCATTAAGTGTTCTTTATCTTATTCCACTTTAAACTATTGAATTTGGCTAGATTTTCATAAATATATTTTTTACTTTTTTTTGGATGTTAGTTTCTTAGGAAAGTGATTAAAAATAATAAAGTAACTGATAATTGGTTTCCGGAACTCTTGGACTTGATATCCTACAATTCACAAACAGAAGGTAAGGTGAGAGGTGGGGAGAGTCCATACGAACACTTCGATGCCTAAGTTAGAGAACAGAAGTAAAGAGAATACAAGATAACTAGAATATATGAGAATGAGATGTCCCTTTATGAGGGATGTAGGGCTCTATATATAGTAATACTTAAACCTGGGAGGAGTCAGATTCCGTGTGGGATAGTGAATCATAATCTTGGTAGGAGAGTGTTCCTTCTGTGCTTAGGACTCCACTTTAGGGTAGTCCCCATTCCGAACGGATATGCCTTCTTGCTAATCCAAGTGTCCCTATTTAGGGGGTAAGGAGCCCTTAACTAGGCGGGAACATATTGGATGGTATCAAGAGTCCCCCCCAGGGTATTCGGATATTTATGTCCGTCGTGTCCGGGTAGGATGTTGATGCT
This sequence comes from Mallotus nudiflorus, assembly GCA_947683625.1. Lineage (NCBI taxonomy): Eukaryota > Viridiplantae > Streptophyta > Magnoliopsida > Malpighiales > Euphorbiaceae > Mallotus > Mallotus nudiflorus. Next base: position 1,632,727 of record CANTUR010000793.1, on the reverse strand, counting down.
TTCTTATAAGGGGTATAATACGGTAATAGAGGTGAGTGAGCTGAGGTGGCCAGCCTCAGTCACAATGAGAGTAGAGCTCGATGCCGAGTATCGGGATGGTCGTTGCTGAATCATAATCTGGAGAGCTGGGATATTCGCTAAGTGCGTATGGGCACAACAATAGATTAACCCATCCATTTGGAAATGATATGACGGAACCAGTTGTCACTGGATTTTTGATGCTCGGTGCATTGATGTGAGGCTTTACAAGCTCAGAACCTCAGTACTACAGAAGCGACCTGAGGGTGCCAGCTTCAGTCACTAAACTTAGATGTGCGAGACTTAGATGCTCAGTTCAGGGACGCGAGGCTTACATGCTTAGAACCTCAGTACTACAGAAGTGACCTGAGGGTGCCAGCTTCAGTCATTGGACTTAGATGCGCGAGACTTAGATGCTCAGTTCAGGGATGCGAGGCTTACATGCTCGGAACCTCAATACTACATAAGTGACCTGAGGGTGCCAACTTTAGTCACTAGACTTAGATGCGCGAGACTTAGATGCTCGGATACCCGGAATGGGCTAAAAATGTTGCTTGGATGCATTTTTGAGTCACTTGATGAAGCAGCCCAATCGAAATGTGGGTGAGCCAACACGTGGTGGCGTCGCTTCAACTTTTAGGGATTCATAGTTGAAATCGCGTGAGTGATGCATTGTTTCGTATGTCAGTAAACAAAGCGTTTCTACCGTCGTTGTCGCGACCCCTTTTTTATTCCCAAAAGGCTCCTGATGGCCTAGGGAGGAACGCAACAATAATGAGGGCAGTTAATGGCATGCTTCCAAATCCTTTTGTGTCTTTATAAATACTGCACTTGTTAACTGGCGTATTTTGCTTCTTGCTTTTCTGTTGTTCTTGCCTTCACTGTATTGATATTACCTCTATTGTTTTCATTTCTGCCTGTCGTGATTCTTGCTTGTGGAAACCAGGTGATCTTTTTATTTTTCTTCTTCCTCTTTTTCCTCATTTATGCTATTGTGTATTTCCCTTCTTCACTATAGCCCCAAGGGAAGAAGTTAGTTCTGACCTTTTTGTCTCCAATATAGATAGTGAGTTACTAGGGTGGTATTGGAAGCGATTCTGTATCCTCGCCAATTACGCCCTTCACATCGTAGATAGGAGGTTTAGGGCCTATACCCCTTTGTTAGGGCTAAGTAAATTAGTAGTGTATTTTGACCAGTTAAAGGGGGGTTTAAAATTTCCTCTAGATCCCTTTGTAAAGGAATTTCTGAATAGAAATAACATAACGCCCGGTCAGCTTCACCCGAATAGCTATAGGATACTGACCGGGTTCATCCAACTGATGTATGGAGAGGGGAGAGAACCCGATTTAGATGTGTTCCGATATCTGTACAGGCTGACTAAAAAGAAAGGAGAGCTGATGTTCTCCCTATCGGCTGTACCCAACCATACTCTTTTTGTAAAGCTTTCGGATCTCCATAAGAAGTGGAGACACCATTTTTTTATTGTAGAGCATCAGTCAAACTTCTTAGATGTTCGGAGGATATGGTCTGACAAGTGTCATAAGGTGATCCGTCCTGCGAAACTTTTCGACCATGATACGGAGATGGTTTTGCGGCTATATCTTGATGGGCTTGCCAAAGCTCAATCTGCAGAGGATGCATCCCGGAGGTACCTATGGAGAGTTTGTCCAAGTTGTATTCACTCCCCTGGTACGTCTGTTTTACTTTGAGCTATATTTCTAACTTGCTCTATTTTTACAACTGTAGATGGCTGACTTTTTTGATTTTATGGGTGGGATTTCCTTAGTTGATGAGCTGGCTACTGCGGAGGAAGTTTGGGCCTCTCCTTCCCCTAAAATCGAAGTTCTTGTGGCACCTAAAGCTGTTCCTTCCTACCCCAAGGGCAAAGTGGCGATGGAAATTGAACAGCCAGAGCGGGTTAGTTGAAAAAAGAGGCAGTTGATTGATCTAGAGTCGGATGCGGAGGGGCTAGATAAAGAGATTTACGTTCAACGCCTACGATTATCTGGGTGTCCGGATATGAGGGGCTGGATATTGAAGCGAATGAAGCCCCTGAGTATCTCCAACAGCCAAGTGTGGGATCAGTACGCTGAATCGCTAAGGCTGCCCGGTGATATACAACATTGGTCCGATGAGGGCCCGGAGGGGTTGCTTGACTCCATGATTGGCCAATCACTAGAGGTAAGCTAGCTTCTGCCATTGATATTGTTATCGTATGTGTTTCTTGTTGAAGCTAACTTTTTATTTTTGACAGATGACTCAGGCCTTGCTACTGGTGAAGGATCAATACTTCTACTTGAAGAGCCAGTACAACCTAAAGGAAACGGAGGTGGGAACCATAGCCATCAATTTTAAGAAGAAGCTGGATGGCGTGAAGGCAGCCCTGGAGCACTACCAGACAAAATATACTGAGGCCAAGTCCGATGTTGAGGCAAATCAGAAGAAAGTTTTTGAGTTGGAACATAGCCAAGCCCAGCTGATGAGGAGGATTGAAGAGCAGGATCTTCAAATCGCTGAGCTCTAGGGGAGGTTGGCGAAGCTTGAGAAATCCTGAGCGAATGATAAGAAGGCATAGCAAGGCATGGTAAGAGGGTTTCTCAAAGCTTATCGGGCTGAGTGTAAGAGGATCCTGCTCTCTCAAGACTCGTGACTGGATCTGGGGGCGTTGGATCGAATAACGCCAGCAGACCTTGCCAAACTTGTTATGGAGGAGGATGCCCATCGAAAGGCCAATTCTATTCCTACGAGGGAGACTGTAGAGGCTGCTATTACTACTGGGTCTGAAGTGCATCCAGAGATTGTTGATGAGGTTTCCCCCTCTGTTTCCGAGCCTGGGGGTCCTGGTGTACATATAATGGAGTAGATATGTATATGTTTCTTTTCTCTTTTTTTTTTGTAACTGATCACATGTAAGGGCATTTTATTAATAAAGAGAGACTTTATTGAATCATGTGTTAAATACAATTTTATTGATAGTATTTTCTGAGAGATTTTGAGTTCCAAAATCGTGGTAGTTCTTTGCCTCCTCTTTCTCTTAGTTTGTATGCTCCCTTCATTATGTTTGCCAAGATTTGGTACGAACCTTCCCAATTTAGACCTAACTTGCTGATTCCTGAGGTGCCTTTGCTGATGTCTGCTCTTTTGAGTACCCAGTCTCCCAACTTGAATTATTTTGGTCGATGTCGTTGACGATGGTACCGTGTTACCTTTTGCCGATGTGCTTCAGCTATGGCTGCAGCTTGTTCTCTTTGTTCCTCTAGTAGGTCTAAGCATATCTGGGCATCAACATTGTTGATGGTGTGATCGAGATTCTGGCTTACCCGATAACTTGGTGACCCAATTTCCACGGGTATTACCGTGTCCATGCCATAAGTTAGTCTGAATGGTGTCTCATCGGTGGAGGATCGAGGTATGGTTCTATAGGCATAAATTATGTTGTTGAGTTCTTCGACCTAATTTTCCTTTTTCTCGTCAAGTCTCTTCTTTAATCCTTGTATAAGAATTCTATTTGTGACTTCCGTTTGTCTGTTTGTTTGCGAGTGAGCTACTGAGGTAAAGCGTAGCTTTATACCAAGGTCTGAGCAAAAATCTCTGAATTTATTGTTATCAAACTATTTGGCGTTGTTCGTAATTAAAGTGTGGGGGACGCTGAACCTGCAAATGATCTCCTTCCAGAAGAAATGCTGTATCCGGGCTTCTGTAATGGTTGAGACTGCTTTTACTTCTACCCACTTGGTGAAATGGTGAATGGCCAAAATTAAAAGCTTTTTCTATGAAGTAGAGGGAGGGAAAGGACCAAGGATGTCCATCCTCTATATAGCGAATGGCCAAGGGCTACCGATGGGATGCAGGGGCTGAGAAGATTTGTGATTGAGTCGAGCATAGTATTGGCACTAGGGATATGCTTGTGTTAGCTACTGGGCATTTTGGACATGGTGGGCCAGTAATATCCTTGGAGTAGTGCATTTCGAGTGAGCAAATAGTGGGATTCATGCACTCCATAAATTCCTTCATGGATTTCTCAGAGTATGCAATTCCCTTCCTCTGGTGAAATGCACTTGGACCATGGGTGTGAAAGGGATTTTTGGTAGAGCTCCCCTTAATGGATGGAATAGTGGGCTACCTTGGTCCTGAGCTTTCAAGCCTGCAGCTTATCTTCTGGGAGTGTTCTGTGCTCCAGATATTAGATTATCGATCGCATCCATTCCGAGACTACCTGTGTCTTTAAAACCTTGGTGTCTTCTGTTCTGGGACTGGTCAGCGACTCGTTGAAATTCATATCCTGGAATGCTTGACTATTTTTAGTTGCAGATTTGGCAAGGTAGTTGGCCTCACTGTTTTCTTCCTTGGGAATCTGGATGATCTCCCATCGGCCTCCGTCCCATTCGATGTGTTGCAAAAATTGCTTGGCCTTGTCTACGTACTTGGCAATGCAGGTGTCTTTAACTTGGAACATTCCACTGACTTGGTTGACTACCAGTTGGGAGTCCGAGTATATGATGAGGTGTTCAGCCCTGACTTCGATGGCCAACTTCAAACCTATAATGAGTGCTTCGTACTTGGCTGCATTGTTGTTGGCATTGTACTTGATACAGATTGCGTATCGAATGAGAACCTTGTGCGGTCCTCTGAGGATTATTCTGGCACTGGAACCTTGAGTTGAGGATGCTCTATTAACATAGAGCTTCCATTCCGGTGCTTTGGTTAAGGCTATGTCTTTCGGAGCCATTTCTTGCATAAAATCTGCTAATGCCTGGGCTTTCATCTGCTGTCGGGGTTCATAGTCAATATCTAATTCACTGAGTAATACCGACCATTGTACTAGCCTGCCTGAAGTCTCAGGTCTCTGTAAGATTTTCTGCAGCAGGAAGTGGGATCGAACTACAACATGGTGAGCCTAGAAGTAATGTCGAAGCTTTCAATAGGCGTGGACCACAGCCATGGCTAACTTGTCCAACATGGGATATTGAATTTCAGGTCCTCAAAGCATCTTACTGAGGTAATAGATAGGGGTTTGCTAGCTTCCTTCTTCTCTTACCATTACTGAAGCAATGCATTCTCGGCCAATAGAAAGGTATAAATACAAGGTCTCATCTGGGACCAATCGGCTGAGTAGGGGTAGTGAGGATAAGAATCTTTTAATGTCTTCGAATGCCGCTTGGCAATCAACAGACCATTGAAACTTCCTAGAATTTTTGAGAGCTCGAAACAATGGTAGACACCGCCTAGCTGAGCAAGAAATGAAATGCCCTAACGCGGTGATTCTGCTATTTAACTTTTGTACCTCATGGATGTTCTTCAGTGCTTCCATGTTAAGTATAACTTCCATCTTTTTTGGATTGGCTTCAATGCCCCGATGAGATATCATGAATCCCCGACATTTTTTAGTCCGAAGGGCATCACCTTGTAACAATACAATCCTTCATGGGTGATGAAGGACATTTTCTCTTGATCCTCTTCCTTCATTGGAATTTGGTGATAACCTTGTGCCACATCGACGAAGCTGTATAATCTATGACCAGCGGTGGAGTTGACAAGCTAGTTAATCATGGGCAATAGGTAGCTGTCCTTAGGGCATGCTCGATTGAGGTCGGTGTAGTCTACACACATTCTGTACTTTCTGTTTGCTTTTCTAATGAGTACCACGTTGGCTACCCATTCTGGGTGAATAACTTCTTTAATGAACCTAGCTGCTAACAACTTTGTTGTTTCTTCAGCAATGATTCTCTGTCTTTCATAGGCAAAGGTTTTTTTTCTGTGCTATTGGCTTGGCTCCCAGTTTGATGTTTAGGCAGTGACAGGCAACCTGTGGGTCCACGTCGATGATCTCAGATGCTTGTAAAGTGAAATCCTCTGAGTGTCTGGTAAGGACTTCCCTTATTCCGTCTCTGATATTCCGGTTGAGTGTGTTACCAATTTTCACGATCTTTTCTTCCTTGATTTGTAAGGTCTCTGTGTCTTCTACTGGTTATGGATTAGCGCTTTGCTTCTCAACTTCCCATGCCTCTAAAGGAAAAGCCTCTACTTAAGGCTTCATGGCCATATGATAACACTGTCTAGCCATGTGCTGATCCCCCCGAATAGTAAGGGTTCCATTCTTGACTGAAACTTTCATGGTTTAGCGCCGGATGCTGGTGACTGCATCTGCCTCGTAAAGTGTCGGCCATTCTATAATCCCATTATATGCCAGTGGTATATCCACCATGTTGAATACAGTCCGAATGACTTTTGTCTCCTTATCATCTTAGTTTCCAAATTCTAGGTTCAGTTCGACAATCCCCATTGGTTGCACGGTTCCACCACAAAAACTCATGATGGGGTTCTGGATGGCTTTCAAGTTGGTGATGGAGCCGCCCATTGCTTTGTATGCATTCCAGGATAATACATTGATAGCACTTCCATTATCCACTAGTAGCCTTTTTACCCGATACTTATTTATGCACTCAGTTATTACTAGAGCATCACAATGGGGGTTGTGTACATGCGAATCATCTTCTGAATTGAACACAATATTGCTTCTCCCAGGTACTAATTTTTCTCCTCTACTACTATTTAATCTCTTTTTGGTGTTTTCTCCCCCTATGATCATGTTGATCTTTCCAATCAGCTCCGTCCGATTTTTCTTTGCTTCGGGCCTGTCTTGCTCCTTGCTTTTGGAGGTTTCGCTTCTCCTCGGTGCGTCTGTAAAATTATTGAGCTTTCCCCTCTGCACCAGTCTTTCTATGGCATTCTTTAGCTCTCTATAGCCCTCCGTGTCATGCCCGTATTCCTGGTGGTACTCGCAGTACTATCCTCTGTCCCAGGTAAATCTCTGGCTTGGGCTGATTCTCTTGGCTGGGGTGATCCTAACTCCATTTTGCCTGACCCACATGAGGATTTTAGATCGAGAGGTGTTCAAGGGTGTATATCTATCAGCTTCCTTGTCAAATCTCTCTGTCGGATTTCTGAAATTTATTTTTGGGAAGCTTGCTCATCTCTGTTTCGGTCGTTTATCCTTGATCGATGGCCTGTCTTCTTCCCATCGCATCCTTCTATCTTCGTCCATTTTTATTATTCAGACCGTCATTGCCATTGCTTATGCAAAGGTACTCGGTTCTTTAGTCATTATTTTATCTTTAAGCTTGTCGAGTCTGGTGCCATTTTTCAAAGCTTCTATGGCGACTTCATCAACAAGATGCTCATTGATCTTTTTTACTGGGGGAATATTGGTGATGACTATGATATGAAACTGTTCTACCAGATCCTCAAAAGAAGTGACGAAATTCTCCGGGAGCCGATGAAACCACTTTCGAGCATTCTTTATGAGCGTGCTTGGAAAGACTTTGCATATGATTCTATCATTTATATTTTAGAGTAGCATTTTTGTTTGGAACTCTAATATATGATTAATGGGGTCTCCCGTCCCATCATACTAATCAAGTTTCTGGATTCTAAACTTACTAAGGATCTCCGTCTGAATTATTCTGCTGAGAAATGGAGTTCTACTATCCATAACACATTCGTCTTCCTTTCTAGGTTTGGTCCGGGCTTTGTATATTTCTTCTTCAACCTTCTGAGCCAATTTTGAATCATCAAGAGTTATAATGGTTAAACTGCACTCCCCTTTTGGCGCTTTACCCTTCCCCATGCTCGTCCCCGAGGCCTGTCGGGGTGTTGTGTTATCATCGTTTTGAGCCAGCTCTGAGCGCCCACTCTATATTATAGCATTTAGCTATTTTTGCATTAAAGCTATTTGTGCCTAAATATTTTTTTATCATGGCTTCCCTGCTAGTTTGATCGAGGCTAAATGTTTGGTTTATAATGTTTAAATTTGGAGTGGTTATTGCTGGTGTTTCTGGTAGACTTGGAAAAGGTATAGAAGGTATTGATCGATGGTGTTGTAGTGGAGCGTAATACGGGAGGTCTGTGCCCAAGGACGGGTATCTCGGAGTGTTGTCAAGGAGTGAAGGTATATGTCCGGATGAGGCTCCAACATGTTGTAAGGTGGGTAGAAGCACTATTGCTGGGAGAGGGTCTGAGAGGTCGATCGAAAGGATAGGTACGGAAGGGTTGGTGCCGGCTTCAAGAGTCAGGGCTGGTGGTGGGCTGGAAGTCATAGTGAAGATTTCTTTAGCTTAGCAAGTAAATGAATGGCTTTTCCTTAGGAGTTCCCATAGATGGCGCCACTTGATAATTGGTTTTCGAAACTCTTGGGCTTGGTATCCTGCAATCCACGAACATGAGGCAAGGTGAGAGGTGGGGAGAGTCTCCATAAACACTCTGATGCCTAAGTTAGGGAACAAAAGTAAGGAGATTACAAGATAGCTAGAATATATGAGAATGAGATGTCCCTTTGTGAGGGATGTAGGGCTCTATATATAGTAATACTCAAACCTGGGAGGAGTCAAATTCTGTGTGGGATAATGAATTATAATCTTGGTAGGAGAGTGTTCCTTCTGTGCTTAGGACTCCACTTTGGGGTAGTCCCCATTCCGGACGGATGTGCCTTCTTACTAATCCAAGTATCCCTATTTAGGGGGTAAGGAGCCTTTAACTAGGCGGGAACATATTGGATGGTATCAGTAACAAAGGAATAAATTTTATTTTAGTTTAAATTATTACTTTAAATTAATTTTAACTTTAACGATCATTTCTTTTGAAAATTTCTAATTTAATTAGTTGAATATATGATAGTGACATGTAGCTATGTGTCCTTCAAAATAATAAGATTTTTAAATAATACAAATAAATAAAATATGTCACAAGTGGCATGCCACATAAGCTTTCAAACACAAATTCTTCCAAATAATGAAATATGTGATTTTGATTTGAGAAATTTCAAGTGAAATGAAAATTTGGGGATGATAGTGGGAGTAGTTTTGGGATGATGCATGTCATTTATTATCAAAGGCTATTCGCTTCCAATTCAATCTATCGTTAAATTGACTATCTGTAATACATATAAAAAATAAGATATAATATCAATTTTCCTTCCTACGTGGATATATGTTTTTTTTTTAAAAAAATATTTTCTTTCAGTTATGATACTTTCAAGTTATATTATCAATTTTTCATAATTTTTCTTTTTATTAAATTATTTGTTTAAATTTACAGTATATCCCACAATCATAATAAATAATGCTATATAACCAAATTTCATCGAATGTCAGGAGCATAAAAGACATTATGCAAGTACATGTTTCAACCTTCTTGCAAATCCAATTTTGCACTCACCAATTTCTTTTTAATTTCAGCTTTTGTGTTATTATCTACATAGATCCACTTTTTTCCACTTAAAAATCAATGAAATTTCATGAATTCATTCTTATCTCTGGCTACGTGGTGTGTGATTCTTAAGTCTATAGTTCATATTGGATGAGTTTTAGTGAGAAACACAATATTAGAAATAAAAATTTAGAAACGTCGCTTCTTTTATAAGAAGTTTGATAAGATGATACCTTTCTAAATTCAGTTTATTGACGAGCATAGTTATTCCAATTACGACATGCCACTTTAGCCTTATCCTTTCTTTTGCCATGTTTTCCTCTTTTTTGTTTAAATTGTTTGTTTCTTATTTTTTGGTCAATGTCAAGTAACCTTAACCTTAGTTTTACCTTTTTTTTATTATTGTTAATCCTCTTATGCTTAAAATTAGAAGCCTATTTGGAACTTGATCTAGCCACGTATGTCTGAGCATTTGGCTCTAATAGTCTCAAAGGCACTTATTTTCTAATTCCAATCGCGCATTGTTAGCAAAAGGCTTAATCTTCTCATTGTGAGTCATATTCACTTTCATGTGTTTCCAACTGTCATGGAGAGACTGAATGACTGTTTGAACTTGTTATTCATTAATGAGTAGGGGTGTGTAAGAACCGACTGAACTGAAGTGACAGAACCGAACCATTTTGAGCAATCAGCTTGGTTGGTGAGAGCAGTTTCAGTGGGTTCAATTCCTTTTTCACTAAAATATAGTCATCAGTTTGAATTGTTTGTTTCTTATTATTTGGTCATCAGTTTAAGAGTCTTATATATATATATATATATATATATATATATATATATATTATTTTCAGCAATCGGCTCGGTTGGTGAGAGTAGCTTCGGTCAGTTCAGTTCCTTTTTCTGTAAAATATAGTCATTAGTTTTTGGTTCGATTTAAGGGTCTTACCAACCGAAACCGACCGAAAACTGAAACTAATACATATGTCACTAAACCTAACTGACGTCATTTTTCCCAAACCCTACCTATATAAACATCCTAAAACTAACCTTAATCCTCATTTCCCATCTCAAACCTACACTCACCTGCCGCCTCCTTTCTTCTTCTCTCTCTAACCTTCCTCCTTAACTCTTCACTCCAAAACCCTAAATGCCTCTTGCCTCGTCCTGTTTTCTTATATTAAACCTTCTCTGGATTCATTGTAGTCATCATCTTCTTTTATTTCTCTAAATCACAGTGAATCCAATGACAAAAACCTTATCTGCTTGCTTTGTTTCTTTGACTTTTCTCTTGATTTCTTTTAATTTTTTCACTCTTAGACTCTAATACATTGAGATCTCATGCTTCTTTATTGATATAATCATTAATGCGATGAGATCTAAAATGGTAAAGTATTTTAACTTCCTTTCTTTTGTGGTTTAATTGTATGTTTATATTTTTTTAATAGATTTTTTTTAATTTAAAATAGTTTGTTTGTGGTTTATTTTGAATTAGATGTCATTGAGTTTGTGTATATCTAAAATTTTCTAATATCTACAAACATTCTTTGATTTGATTTAAAGAAAAAATTGTTGTTTTTAAAAAAGAAATGATTGTTTGCGAAATTTTAATACATGCATGTTAATTTTTTAAAAATCTAAGTTTGATTTGTTATGATTTTTAAGTTAAATGGAATCTATGCATATAGATCTAAATTGTTAGTGAAAATTTTTTATATTTTTTGCATGTTTTATTTTTTATGCTTTTGTTAGTTTCATTTAAATGTTATATGATTTATGTTAATTTTTTGAGTTAAAAAGATTATATAAACCTATATCTAACTTATTAGTGAAAAAATAATATATTTTTTTGAATGGAACTCCGATTGAAAATAGAAAATGTTTTTTTTTAATACTTTTGTTACTTTCATTTATTTGTTATATGATTAAATATATGGTTCACTTCTATTTATTTATTTATTTCCATTTTAATTTTAAATGTTATATGATTTATATTAATTTTTTGAGTTAAAAAGATTATGTAAACCTAGATCTGACTTATTAGTGAAAAAATAATATATTTTTTGAATGTAACTCCTATTGAAAAAACAAAATGTTTTTTTAATACTTTTGTTACTTTCATTTATTTGTTATATCATTGAGTATATGGTTCATCTCTGTTTGTTTATTTCTTTAAGTTTTGATGCTTTTAAAAGAGTGGAAGCCATGAAATGGGTGGAAACAATTTGCTTTATTATTAAATCACAAATGATATGTGATATATTTTGAGTGCAAAATTTAAAAAGGGTGGAAGCACTGAAGCAGTTCATTTCTTGGTTTTTGTCATTGTGATGACTTGCAAGAAAATGACACTAATTATTTTTTAAGATGGAACATGACAGTGGCAGTAATCTTGCCATCGGTGTCCTTGAGACTGTCTCTAAAAGCAATTTAATAGTTGAAGCAAATTAATGTGTAGCCTAAACATAGTGTGAGATACCAAATGCATCTACGAAGACTGAGAAATAGCTTGAGCCCGCTAAAAAAAAAAAGAAAAGCCTCTGAGTTTAGAGGAAAGTGTTGGGAGCATTTCTTTAAAACAAATGATAAGGCAAGGGGCAAGACTGCCAAGTGTAAATATTGTGGTAAGACCTTTTGTGTTGACCCTATAAAAAATGGCACATCTAGTCTTAAAAATCATGTGATGACTTGCAAGAAAATGCCACAATCTAAAGACACTAAGCAGTCTCTTTTAACACTTCAATCTGCATCAAATGTTGCTGCATCACAATTTGAGCAATTAGGCATATTAGGTACATGGAATTTTAACTAAGATGCAATACAGAAGTCACTTGCACATATGTTAATTGCTGATGAATTGCCCTTTAAATTTGTTGAAGGTAATGGCTTTAGAAATTTGATGTCATCCTGTTGCTTTAGGTTTAAAATTCCATCTAGATGGGTATTGTTTAAAGACTATTACCCCATCTATCTTAATAAGAGGGTGAAGCTAAAATCTTTTTTACATAGAATCAGTATTACAACTAATTCATGGACTTCCATTCAAAGACTGAATTATATGCGTGCTACTACCAATTTCATAGACATAGAATGGCAGTTGCAAAAAAGAATAATCTCTTTTCTACCTATGACTTCCCGTAGGGGAGAATATATTGCTAAGGCCCTTGAGAACTGCTTACTTGATTGGGGCTTGAATTTTTTTTCTGTGTGACTATTGATAATGCTTCTTCGAATGATACTGCAATTAATTATTTTAAAAAGAAGTTTTTGTCATTGGGTACTTTCACTTCTATTAGATTAAAATTCCTTCATATGAGGTGTATTGCTCATGTTTTGAATCTTGTTAATAATGATGGCTTGAAAGAAGCTTTTAAATGTGTGAAAAAGATAAGAGAAGCTGTTAGATATATAAAAAATTCACCTCTCCAACTTAGAAAATTTAGAGAAATATATGATTTTATTAGGATTTCAAGTCAGTGTGCTTTGTCTTTGGATATCCAACTCGATGGAACTCCACTTATTTCATGCTAAAAACTTATTGTATGAAAGACCATTTGATAAGTTTGAAGAACAAGAAAGTTCTTTCAGGGCAGACTTAAAGGATGATGTCCCTAACTTCCTTGATTGGGAATATACAAAGAAAATGGTTGATATGCTGAACCTATTTTATGAAATGACTTTGTGAATTTCTGGTTCTATGTATGTAACTTCTAATTCTTTTTTCAATGAAATCTCTAACTTGCACTGTATGTTGAATGACTACCAATCTTTTATTGATTTGACTATTATTTCCATGAGGCAATCAACGAAATCAAATTTTGATAAGTACAAGGGTGACCTTGAGAAAATGAACACGCTCATCTTCCTGGTCAATATTCTTGACCCTTGGGACAAGCTTAAGTATATGGATTTCTCACTCAAGTAGATGTATGTTGAAAATATTGGCCTAATTTTATTTAGCATTATCAAATCTGATATGCATTTGTTGTTTGATGATTATATGAAGCTTGATGGTTCTAATTCTAGTGGAAGCCAATTTGTCGCCTCTTCTCCTTCTAATGTTTCTATTCTTAATGCTCGAAAATCTATGTCACTTTTAAAAACTAAGTTTATACAACATAAATTAGAATTTGGTGGAAGCTTTGGTAGTAAGAAGTTTGAATTGGAAATTTATCTCTCTGAGGATATTATGGAAGAAGCAGATTCATTTGATTTTCTGCGTTGGTGGAAATTAAATTCTGAAAGGTTTCCAATCCTTTCACTTATGGCATGTGATGTGCTTGCAGTCCCTATTTGAACTATTGCCTCTAAAAGTGCTTTTAGCATTGGTGGCCGTGTTCTAGATCAATTCAGGAGTTCTTTGACTCCTCAGATTATGGAGGCATTAATATGCACTAATGATTAGCTAAAAATGTCTAAGAGAGAAATTAGTGTTGAGGAGGCTATTAATGAATTGGAAAATTTTGAGAAAGGTAATATTTGATTTAAATTTTTATTTCTGTTTTAATAATTTTATTTTATTTTTCTATAACTACTACTAATATATTTCATTGTTTTTTTTACAGAGCTGCCTAAACCCATAGCCATTGGCACTTCAACTGTAGTCTAATTACATTAATATAATAATGCTCAGTAAAATTTATTTTCACTTTGAATTAACTTAATTATTTTTCTATAATCTGCCTGACTGCTTCATTACCTTACTGCCATAATGAGTTTGATCATTTGGTTGCTTGTTACTTGGCTACCTGCCTGTCCTTGCTTTCTGTTATTAGTTGTGTTGTGCTTTTTGTGCCTGTGCACACTTGGTCACCAACCTAATATGCCTTTGTCTATTTATTGAGGTGCTTGTGTTGTTGCTTTCTCTTGATGTGACTCTATCTTTATCTTGATGTGCATATGTTGTTGCATAACCTAATGTGCCTTTATTTGTTTCTTGAGGTGCTTGTGTTGCTAATCTTTGTGCATGTATGCAATTTTTTAAGGCAATGATGATGCTTCCACCCTTATATGATCTGATATACCAGCGTGCTTGCTTATGTTTCTTTGGTGGCTTAGTTTTTATTAGCTATAAAAAATGTGGCTGCATACTTGGTTTGACTGATACATGTTTATTCCGAGCCTCATTTCAATTTCTGTATTTTATTTATTATTTTCAATTCTATGCCTCATTTCAATTTTATTTATTTTTATTTTTCTTGCAATTTGCAGCATGAGAGCCAATCTAGAAGTGGAAAAACACAAGTGAAGCTTTAACATGATGCCTTTGCTTGCATTTTTTTTTTTTTGTATGTTGCATGGTAAATGAATTTTTTGCTATAATGTCTGCAACTTTGGTTGGTTTTTTTGTATATTGCAATTTGCAGACTTCTTTTGTAAAATTATATAGCTATAGTATAGGGTCATTCATTTTGTTACGTTATTTTTTTTTGTAAATCACATATTTAGGCCTTTAATGGTCAGTTGACCAAAATTAGGTAATTTTTGTATTTGTATTATAATTCTAGTGTTTAAAATTAGTGAATTATATAGTGTTAAATATTGTAATTAATGAATTTTTAGTATTTACTTTTTTATATTAGCATTGGGTTTTCAATTATTAAGCCCAGTTCATTAAAGCCCAAACCAATTTAAATTGACCAACCGAACTAAAAAATTGAATATTTTCAGCAATCGACCGAGGAGGTTTTTGTACTCCATTCGATTCGGTTTGTAAAATCTCCTCTTTACAAGTGCTCGGTTTTAACCTTTTTATAACATAACATAACCGAACCGAACTAAACTAAACTGAATTGAATCGACCGTTGCTCAACCTTATTAGTGAGGTTATGACCAATTGTTTTAAGTTCCATGATCATATTTAATGTATTATTTAAGTGTTGATATAGTGGCTTTTTAGAAATTTTCTTATAGGTGTTAAACTTAATGTTTAGTTGCCTAAATTTGGAGACAGTTGTTCTTCTAAATTTCTCTATTAGACCCATATTGAATTTCCAATCGGATACCACTAGTATGCATACACCAAATCATTATTCATGAAAAGAATTCATCTTGTAGTAGAATATTTCTTCTTTTAGGCGTTAAAAGTAGCCACATTATATCCATATTGCACATTATTAACATTTTCTTCATTAGCTTTGACCTCCTTCGTAATATTATTGGTACCTTCTAAAGCTTCTTACTCCTCAACGGCATAGGCCATTTTTAGATGTGATTTGTTGTAATTATAACCATTTATTTTCTGACCCTTATTTAGTTAAACTATTATATTCTTCGATGCCATAGTTAGTAACAAACTACAAGAGTCATTATAAATATAATTATTTATATACATTGCTTAGTTTTCAATTTCAAATTAAATTATTGAAGATTTCTATATGGATTACATGAGAAAGTTCACTATGTTCCTAATTATCATTCAATCTCAAATATTAAATATTTTATAATTTAATTTAAATTGCAGTGATTGTAATTTAAATGAGAATCATATGAATCCTAGTAATTTTAAAATGTCCATATTATTATCATGACCCGAACTAGGGGCACGTGATTAGCACTAGGGAATGAGAAAGCTTAAAGCTACCGAAACCCATAGTAAGCCTTAAAAGAAAAACGCAGGATATTACAATTTAAAACTTTACAATAAAATAATTTAATCATGATGCACATTATCAAACTGATTTTTCTCAATTTAAACAAACTATACCATCATCATAAATAAATAAACATCATCAGTTATACAAAATAGTACCTCAGTACATAAATCTCAATACATAATATTCAACTTAAAATATGCAGTTATACAGTTCTTTACTGCGGTATACAAATACTAATACAAGCATAACTATATAGACCTACATAAGATAGCCGGTAAAGAAGCTACTCGACGTAGGGAAGTAAGCCTAACAAAAGACTCCCAAACTCCTAAAAAAAATAAGTTGAGGGGAGTCAGACCTCACTAAGTAAGCCAATAAAAGAAATGAATGCGGTTTGAAAATTCCCTTTAAAATAGGTTTTTATGAAAATAATATATTTTTAATTTTAATTCAAATTCCTTGACCCATATTTCAAAGAAGGAATAAATTTTAAATGCTTTTAAAACATTTTAGTATAAAAATTAGATAGAAGATTAGTTCTCAATTTTAGCAACCAACGGCTCACTTAAATCCAAGACTGTTGGATTCCAAGAGCAAAACATTACTAAGATGCATAACCGCAGTCATGTTACTTAATCCAATATCACTGGCGGTGTTTGAGAGCAAAGCATCACCAGACCATGAGCCTTAATAAATTTATTAAACATAAACAATCATTATATTACTGGTGGTGTCCGAGAGCAAAGCATCACCAGACCTTTGGCCCTAGTACAATAATCAATACAAACCCAATATTTTACCGGTGTGCACTTGGTCCTGATGAAACCCATCAGGTAGCTCATTCTACCGTAGTTTATTTAAAATAAATAAAGATAAATAAAACAAGAAAAATTACAATAAATGAAAATAAAGTAAACTGACTATAATTGAAATCATATATCATTATTTAAAAGTACCAACTAGAATCTCACAAATATATAATTCATAAAAATTTAATATGACTTAGATTGAAAGACTCGACACTCAAATCAAATATTAACTTATAAGATGAAGGCGCTCCTCTGATACGTCGTGTCTGACCTCGACTGGTAGATGTGACTGAAGGGGCAACTAAAAGACAGAAAATGAAACGACTATAAGAAAACAAAAATCCTAACTTCTAGAATTTCTAAGGAAGACTCGACTCAGAATTCAAAATTTAGAATTGACTTGATGTCACGTTTTATGAGAAATCTATCGAAAATTTGACAGAGTCTTCTCTGTAAAATGGACATTCCTCTATCAAAGTAGAGTCAATCCTGCAAGCAAACACACTTCTAAACTTCACACAAACAACCATGAATCACAACCATGAAACACACTCATCATGAATCACAGCAACCAGTAACATCTCAAAGTGTATCTCAACCACCACTAGCAGTTTCTAAACCCCATGATTGTTTTCAGGTCATGTACTTAGCCAGGAATAATTAGGGTAGGAGGTTTAATGTAACAACATATACTTTAAATAGAAGGTGCTCTATAGGCAAACATTCTGTAAGTAAAATGGTTAATTTGCTTTTTTTTTTTTGAACACCTGTATCTTAGTTTAGGCCTTTAAAGTAGGGCACACCAGGTTGCCAAGCTTCAATAATATCTTCACTGGCAAAAGAGAGAGCCATTTAACGCTTGACAGGAATACCACCTTCATCCTACCATAACTTGAAAATAACATATGAACTTTTAGTATTTTCTTTGAAGAATGCAACCAAAAAACAAAGGCTTGCAAAATACAAGCTTAGCATTGTTATTAGACTTTTCTGTAGTTGAATTATAACCATTAGGTGACAAACTTATAAAACACCTGTGGTTTGATATTTTGTGTCAAATGTAATTGAAAAATTGTAGTTTTTTTGTGCTACTTAGTTTGAACAAGCTTATTCAAAGCTATGTGATGTGTATGATTTTTACATGTTTTTTAATAGAATTCTAATGAATTATTGAATAAAAATTAGAATAAATTGGGTAGAATATAAGTTTAAATAGGAAATATATTATTGTTAGAATTTAATTAGGATTTTATTACTTAAAGTATATTTTTAAGGAGTTTTTGTTTGATATTAATTAATTTTCCTTTTTTTTTTAGTGAAGTCTAAAGTGGAAGTGTCATGGCATGCGTCATGGCTTGCCCAAGCCATATCCAACGAGTAATTGAGCAAAATGGAAGTGGCATGGCATGCATCATGGCTTGCCTAAGCCATGATCCAAACCTTGTGCATGTCCCATGCATCACG
This sequence comes from Mallotus nudiflorus, assembly GCA_947683625.1. Classification (NCBI taxonomy): domain Eukaryota; kingdom Viridiplantae; phylum Streptophyta; class Magnoliopsida; order Malpighiales; family Euphorbiaceae; genus Mallotus; species Mallotus nudiflorus. The sequence goes on along the minus strand of CANTUR010000793.1, from coordinate 1,614,641 downwards.
ACAAAACATGTGTCAGGGCTTGTCTAAGCCATGATGAAAAGCCATGAAAAAAATCAAAATAAGAAAAATAAGGCATACCTTACTGAAGTCTTAAATTAAGCCATGATACAAGCCATTACAAAATCATAAGTAGTAGGCATACCAATTGGACGCACAAGACATAAAGTGGTGAGCATATATGGTGGACATACAGGTCATAACACAAGACTTGGTCTTACATGATCATAGAACATGAAGTGTGCTCAATTTATAATATTGGAGATTGGGTGCTTATGTTAATGTTAGTTTCTCTGTCTGATTCGAAATGAGTTATTGTTTCAATATGTATTTTTTTTACTCCATCCAGAGCATACTGTCATTTAGCCATTGGCACAAAACATAAACTTTCATTCATTTAGACATTTTTAGGCACAAAACATATAGTCATTTTTACAAACACTTCGTGGACACACACTAAGTTCATTACATCTTAAGGCAAAAACAACATTCAATTGCCACCCAATTTGCATTCTGATCCACAATATACCCTACATATAACACACACAACAATCATAAACAACATCATTCTTTTCCACTTACAACATGAAGTGTGTTTCTCTTTATATTTCTTTAGCTCCATCAACTCCATCCTTAGTGAAGCAAGATCTCGCTTGCAAAACACCAACTCAGTTTTACCCAAATTCAGCAGCTCCTGCATTTTCCTCAACTCATTACTCAGCTCAGCTTCTTGTGCTCAAGAAAACAACACTTCTTCCTCCCACTCATTATTAGTACTTGGTTGATTATGTACCCATTCAAAATATTTGCACCCACACCTTCCCGTTTCTTCAAATTTGCCACAGTCAAAAAATTTCCTCCAATAATTGATGGCTGTTGATGATATCTTCACGGGCGATGGCAACCCACATTCACATTGCTTTCTACCACTTCTAGCACTTGATGATTCATTTGTCATTTTTTAGCTTTAGGGATTTTACCACTTACGCTTTCATGGTCCACCACTTTAGTTCAATTATTTTTTTCCTCTTTTTTGTCCGTACTAACCACGTTGGACAAAAAAGATTGGTAAAAAATGAAAATACCCTCTGCCATGTTAGCTCCAGTAATGGTGTCAGCTGATTTGCTGCTATTTGCCAACAGTGTGAAACACAAGGTACTGATTTGTTACAATTCAAACCTCATGGTGAAAGTCAATTAAGGTTTAAACCACAAGGTATTTTTTTTATACTGCTCCCTAATAATAATAATAATAATAATAATAATAATAATAACAATCAGCGTCCAATATAGTATTGTGGCCTATATTCTAGCAAATCTTGATTAAAAGTACTTTCCTTTTCTGGCACTCTCCAGAGCCGTCTGTCTATTTATGAACGTGCAAATCTGTTTTGGCATTTTATCTTTTCTCTTTATTTTCTTGTTTCTTTTTTTTTTTTGGTTAAAAATAAACACTAGTCTTAGAGGATGAAAGGATGAAATTCTCTTTTTATTCATCTGTGGCTATGATCTGCTCTCCCTTAATTTTTTCTTTTCATTTACTTAAGAAAGGATACAATTTCAAAAATTTACTTCTAAAGAAGAACCAAATTTATCTTCAAAAAATTTGTTAATCATTTTATACCCATTAGCATTAACTGTAATACATATATTTTGAAAATTGATGTTAAATCACAAATATGAATGCACCCGTGTCTCCAAATATGCACAAGACTATATTTTTTCACAAAATAAACAATTGATATAAAAATAATGGATGAATTTCATAAAAGAAAAAAAAATTTCAAATAAATGCACAACTAATGGCCAGGAATGATAGCCCTTTTAATTTTCAGTTAAGAGTAAATAAATGTCAATGACTTTTTGATGAATAAGTACCACTATTTTATTTCAAGATGATTCGAGCAAAGTGCAAAAAATTAAAATTTATAGAAACAAAAACATTTTTCTCTTTCAAATAATTGAGTGATACTAAAAATAAAAATCCAGCTGCATTTTTTTTGGTTAGCTGTAGAAAGATCCTCAAAACCATTTATTTCCATTGAACAATTCACTAATCTCGGATCAAGAGGACTGAAGAATTCTAGACCACTTAAAGACAAAACACTAAGACACTAGTTCGATGAAGAAAACTAGTACAAACAATGAACTAGGATGACTGTGAAGCCAGGGGCAAATCAACATGCAAGTTCAGCTTGTGTACAGATTTCATCTTTGGCTCATCAAATAACTAGAATCCTCTCATTACATCATTCAATAAAGTTCACCTTCCTTGTGGGTATGAATCACGCAGTCTGAAGTTGGATACGAGACACATGTAAGGACATATCCTTTCTCCACTTGCTCGTCACTAAGGAATGACCCATCTGATTGGTCCACAGATCCAGAAATCATTTGCCCAGCACAAGTAGAACATGCTCCAGCTCTGCAAGAGTAAGGAAGGTCTACTCCTGCATTTTCAGCTGCATCAAGAATGTAAGTATCATCTGGGGCATCAAACTCAACCTCTTGACCTTCTGGCCCAATTAGTTTCACCTTGTACGTCTTCGACATTGCAGATACCCTGAAGGAGGAAGACTTCAAGCCAAATGCCTTAGAGACATTCTTCACAGAACCAAAAGAACAAGAGCTCTTGACCAAGGCACAAGGCCTGCTTGTGCTTGCAACTTTGCCAGAGGGCGGCACGCCTCCGAACAAGCATGTTGTGGGAAGTCTCACAGATGACATTTTTCCACCTTAAAGATTACCACAAAAGAAAAATTTACAACCGTGCATGAAACAACTTTATCATAATATAAAGAAATTTCAGTAAAATATACTTAAAGCCTAGAAAGCAAGGCTCTAGACGCTTTTACTCTAAGATCTAAGGTTGCAATATACACCATTAGAATGGTCAAGCATTGGAGGAGTTTGTATTGCTTTTCCATAAATATAGATACAGCAACAGAAAATCTATCACCGCACTAATGCAAAGCATGACATGCGGCCTTAGTATATTAGTTCTTGATCATGATTGTTTTAGACCTGATAGCAATCTAAACCACTTCATACTAGTATTCATGAATTCAGATAAGACCAAACACAAACAATTTTAAGCTTAAAGAATGCATATAATTTCAATTTCGTCATTCTATCAACACAGCAGAGTAAACAATTCAAAGGAATTGTGTGTGTGTGTGTGTGTGTGTGTATAAATATATGGCTGTGTTTTGGTTGCAATAGTCTACTGGAACAAACAAAACATGTTATCTACACCTTTGGTTGATACAGAAAAACCCATCTTCAAAACCCAAATCACAAAACAATAACACAATAGTAAATAAATTACAAATATAACGCAGTTGTCATCATTGTTATTAGTGCTGCATCACAGAACTTCAGATTTATAGCTTCAACCAAGCCTAATTTATACCAAACTGAACATTTCTGAGAAAGATTAACATTGAATAACAATAACACTACCAAATCTTTAAATTGTGGTGACTCAAAACAGGGGAATTGGAAATAAGTTCAAGAAAATACTGATTTGGTGAATGAAAAACATGTAAAATCAAAATCCAAGAACATCAAATAAAAACAAAAAAAAATGATAATTAATATGTTCAACACAACAGAAAACATCAATAAAATTCAAAAAAAAACAAAAAACAAAAGGATATGCAATAGATGATCGCCCACAAACAACAACCAAATATAAAGGAAAGATTGATCGAACAAAGAACGTGATTGAGCAACAAAAGAATCTTACAAGTAGAGAAGAGCGAATGGCGCTGGAGGAGAGCGATGAGAGGGGTAAATAAAAAAAAAAAGAAGAAAACAAAACAGTGGGTGGCAGCAGCAGGCGAAAAGACCAAAGCCTATAGAGTGTAGAGCGAATGCGAGTGACGCTGGAAAGATCTTTTTGCCCTACCAAACTCCCACGCGTTGTACCGGTTTTGCACTAGTTGCTCTTTATTTACTGTACTCTTGGAAGGAACAGTGATGCGATCTCTTTGTGCACACGTGCCACCAACTATTTGTTTTAGGCTATTTACAAAGGTGCTCTCTCCCTTTAATTTTTGAAAAGATAATTTTTTTTATAATAATGAGAAAAGTGATTAAAATAAAATACAATTAAAGTGATAAAAAAATAAAATTACTGTACAGTATAAAAAAATAAAATAAATAAATCTTTACCACCTTTCATTACTCACTTTTTAATTTTCGTAAAAATTCTAATTTCATCAATTCTTAACAATTTTAACATAAATTATTAAAATTAAATAAAAATATTAACACAATATCTTATATAGTATTCAATTTATCTTTTATATTATAAACATTTATTGGTAGAGTTGAGTATGAGACGAAAAAAAATATTAAACCAAACCAAGATACTAAACTAAAAAATTTTAAAACTGTACTGAATCGAATAATTTTAACCCAAATTGAACCAAATAAAATTATATGACTAATTACTATGATATTGAATGTTTACAAGAAACCGAATAAAAAAGCATACTGAACTGAAAACTGAATTTTAATTTAATAAATAATATATAAATATGAATAATAGCAATGAACTTAATTATATATATATATTGTATTATTAAATAGAACATATTAAATAGCATATGTATAATAATATATAATAAAAATTAATATGTTTTGTGTTTAAAATATAATAAATAAAATACTAAAAAAATATTTTATTAATTATTATTATTATTATTACTATTATTATTCAATTGACAAGTAAAAATATAAAATATTTATTATATTAAGATTTAAATTTAAAATATGAGAAATAAAAGAATTGTTAATATTATCAACAAAAAGTAAAAATATGGAATGTTTATTATATTTCAATTTAAATTAAAAATATGAAAATAAGAACATTAACATTATGCAATTTCAAATTGTATAATTTATTAATTAAAATATATTATTTTTATATGTGATAACTTTTTAATTATTATTTTTAGTAAGTAATCTAATATCATTAATATTATTTAAAATTAATGAGCTAAACAATATTATTATAGTTATTATTTTTTTGCACAATAATATATAGACATATATTATAAATAACAAAAAAGACCTAATTTTACCAAAATTACATCGTTTTGATTAAAATAAGTGATGATATTACAAACAAAAATAAGAAAGGGTAATTTTTATTAATTAAAATATATTGTTATTTTTTATATTTAATAACTTATTAATTATTATTGTTATTAAACTATCTAATTTTATTGATATCATTTAACTTTAATGAGGTAAACAATATTATTATAATTATTATTTTGATTGTATACCAATATACGTAGACTTATATTATAGATAATAAAAATAATGTAATTTTATCTAAGCCTACATCATTTTGATTAAAGTAAAGTGTGGTTTTACAAGTAAAAATAAGAAAAGTTAAGTCATTGTATATATATTGTGTGAATGGTTGTTGAAAATATATATAATATAGAGTTAATCATACACAATAATTTTGCTGAAAATATGTATTAAATATATGTTTATATAAAAATGTATAAATATATACAAACTTTTACTATTTATTTGTTGGTAATAAGTATAAATTCAATCAATAATTTAAATTTGTATATAACATAAATTCCTAAAGTCCCATTTTGAACCATACTATACCAATTTGTTATGAAAAAACTGAATCTCCATACCGAACTGTTCCAAGCAAATAGAATGGTAGCAGTATGGAAATTTTTAAATTTGGTACTAGTACTGAAAGTTTTATTTCTAAATTTCTAAAATTTAGTATGGTTTCAGAGATTTTAGATCCTTAAATTTCCCTAACCCATGCTCACCCATCTTTATTGGTAATACAAAAATATAAACATTTAATTTTATTTTATCTTTAAAATCTTTTTAAAATTAAAAAAAAACTAAAATAATAATTAAAAATTAAATTCATATGTGAAAAATCTTAATTTATAAATGACTATTATTTTAATAAAAGTTATATATATATATATATATATATATATATATTTGTGTCTGTCTAAACTTTTTTTCATCATAGAGTTAGATATTTTAAACTATTTTTGACTAAATAATAATAAAATAATTAAAAATTTAAATTATTTAGAGTAAATTTTTTTTATATTAAAAGTATCTTTAATATTTAGGCAGGTAACTCTACCAATTACAACTCGTGTAACTTTTGGATAGATATGAGATTTGACATCACATATCTTGACTAAAAATTCCATATTATGCCCTAAGTTCAAAACCATTTTGATAATTTCAAACGTTTAGATAGCACTATTATTATATCTTACACATACATAGTATCACATACATAAAATAATAAAATAATCGTGACATGGCATGACCCAAATCTATATTGATCTTCATAAGCCAATATGAAGATCAAAGGTCAATCCTAAGTAACAAAATATCCTTCATCTTAAGCCTTTCACCTTGGATCTCCATCTTTGGCTTCCATTTTGGATCTCCATGTTGGGTCTTGATTTACATTACATTACATGTTGTAATCTATACTATTCTATAAAAACTAATAAATAACATTACAATAAATGAAAAATGACTCGTAGATTGTATTTAATAAATTTACAACTCATAAAATGAAGAATAATAAAAATCCAATTACATTGGTCTAAGGGGCACACCATGCACTATGCATTTACACTAAACACATAAAAGAAAATAATTTAATTAATTAGTATTATGATGAAAATGAATTATATAGCGAATCCATTCAAGGTCAAAAGGCAGTGCCCTTTATGGGTTCTTAAGGGCAGTGCCTTTGGTGGCGGTCCTACTAGCCAATTAGCGAGTGGGGCTTAAGGGGCAATGCCCCTTGTGGGGGATTAGGGTAGCGCCCCCCAAAAGGTAATGATTTACCTTAACTCATTGAATGAGTTGTTGTTAAAACCCTAAAATATTGTAATCATATTTTATCTTTATTAATATGTTCAAAATATGTTAATTTTGTTTAACATTGAACAAAAACACCATTGGCCTTGAGAGACATAACTATGTGTCAAAATAGACATAGTTGTGTAAATTTGCACTCTGTAGACATGCTCTTAGGCATGGCTATATGCTAGGATGCGGACAGTTATGTGTGACACTTACCTCACAGTCATTAAAGTAGGCATGGGTGTGTGCTCTTAGCCACACAGTTATGCACACCTGATACTCGATTTTCTATATTAACAAAAATAATGTCCTTTTTAACAAAAACTTTGTTTAATCATATTAAACCACCATACACATTAATCAAATTATTGTATATAACTGTTTTTGATATAGATTAATTAAATCATCATATAAAAACATTCAATTGAAATTTTAAAAACAATTTTTAGAATAAAATATATCACATATATTTCAAAACTCATTTTATATATTTTGTATACATATCACATACATGTAGAATAATAAAAATCAATTTAATCGAATCACAAGTGGTTTTGATACCACTGTTGGACTTCCATGATGTAAACACGTAGTGGAAATTAAAATTTTAATCATAAAACCTTCACAGGTGTCATGACCTGAATCAAAAGGTACATGACCGACACTAGGAAATGAAAATACATAAAGTAACCGAAAACCATAGTAAGCCTTAAAAATTTTTTACGAAATAAAAAAAATACACTTAACAATAAACTGATAATAAATGCACCATACCAAATGCATATAATAATATTCTTCAAATACAACAACATCTCAAGTCAGAATACAAATAACACAAGTTTTATAGTTAACTACTGCAATGTCTAGAATTTAGTTATACAATATATATATATATCAATCCAACATACATAGCGCAACTGGTGAAGAATGAACCCAACACAGATGGGGAACAATAAGAAGCTGACTCTAAGGTCTTAAAAAAAATAAGTTGAGGGGAATCATATCTCACTGAGTGAATTAATTTTATAAAATGCATGTTGATTTATAAAACCATTTGTTAAAATCTCTTTTTAAAATAAGAGTAACATAAAATAATTCTAATCATTAAAATCATTTACTTTTTACAATAATATTTAAATAAAATCTATTTATAACTCTTAAATCAATTTAATATGAAATCCCCGTAAGAAAATATAATAATTATTTTGACAGAAAGCCTGGTAGAACACCTAAACTAATAATTTAATAGTCTTCCGGCTCTCTTTAATCCAAGTGACTGTCATCTTGAGAGCAAGCTCAACCGAGTTACTGCCATAGTCCTTTCACTTATCCCATATTAAAGTCTTGAGCAAATTCAACCGAGTTACATCCCTTTTTCTCAACCCGAGAGCACTAGCTCCACTGAGCTCTAACCATTTACTCTTGCCCGAAAGCATACGCTCCACCAAGCCTATTTCACATTTTACACATAAACTAAGATTTTACTCGTGTGCACATAGTCCTAGTGACACCCACTAGGTAGCACATTCTACTATTATCTTCAAATCAATTTAAATTAATAAAAAATAATTAAATAAATGAAATAAATAAATCATTAAATAATGAATAAGTAAATGATTAAATAATAATTAAAAAAACATAAAAAAATAATTTTCCTTTATGTATGCTTTCAATTACTATTCATAGATGTAGAAGAAATGATCATACATATGACAATATAAATATGTTAATAAATCAATCATATAATCATTTCTTTATTATATTTAATTATTTGAAAATATAATGAAAACACGTGCAACACATATTTCATAAAATTAACTCACAGGTTAAGTGTGCTAGATAATGCATTCTCTGTTGCCGTAGTGCTATAGCTCGAATCTCGGAGTTCTTTAAAATAAATAATATTTATTTAAAATATGCTCATAAAATAAAATAAATAAATTCATGAAAATTCTAAGAATTATGGAAGCTATAGAATTGACAAAATTGACTCGACCAAAGATACAAAGTCAACTAAAACTAGAAATTTGACACAAGTCGATGTCATGTTTTACGAGAAATCTACAAAAAATTCGGCAGAGTCTCCTTTGCAAAACGGATATCTCTCTATTGAAAGTAAAGTCGTTCCTGCATGAAAACACACTTTGAATATTCTCACAATCACCAAATTTCAAGTTGAGCCCCCAAACTACACTAAATGTCCAACTGAGAACCATAATTTACAAAAATAATAACATAATATAATTTTCTTCAGAATCGCCAAAAATCATAAAATTTCATTTAAATCCCATAAATTCATTTATTTTTATAATGAAATATAAAACATATTTATTTTTCAATAAATAGGACAATTCTAGTTTATATTAAATTTTTTTTCAATAAACATACTTAATTCAAATTTTGCAATTAAATTAGCATTTATTGCAAATAACTATTTAAATTACTTAAATATATTACAAAATTAACAAATAACTTATTTCAGCTCAAAAACAATAAATAATTTTATTATTCTTATTATTTTCCAAAAATTAATATAAATTAGTTTAAAATAGGAAATAAATTATAAAAATTATTTTAATACTATTATTACTCAAAATTACTCAAAATATGTCTAAAACATCATAATTATCAATAATTTACTTAAAATAATAAAAATTACAAATTTATAATTATTTTTCCAAAAAAATTAATTTTGGCAAAAACATTCAAAATTTATAAAAAAAATTTGGTGCATAACTTCAATAAACTTTCTTAACAAAGATTAATCTAAATAATTAATAGAATTTAATAAAAATATAAAAATCATTCGAGCCCGGGACTGTGTGAACAATAATTGAGACCCGAAAATTCCAAATTTTCAAAAAAAATTCTAGAAAATTAAAAAAAATACATACATAGATAGATTTCAAGCTCCATAACAATTAATATAACTACAATCAACTCTAATTCCAACTAAATCAACACAAAAATCTGAAAGCAAAAATACCTTCAATTGAGGTTAATCTGGTTAAAGATTGAAGCAATTAGCTTAGGGGAATTGAAGCCCAAGCTGAGACGAGCCAAAAGAAATCATCGGCACATCCAATGGTCACTGGAGTCGACAACAGTTGCTTCAAGAAAAACCAGCATCGTTGAAGAATGAGCAAGGAGGAGTCGCTATGATCGCCAGTGAGGAACGAAGGGTCTTCAAGTGCTGGCGACGCCAGTTATGGTGGCGTGACGTCGTGGTGTTGACAATGAGGTAGTGGTGGCACGGTCTATCCAGTAGCGGGAAGAAGAAGAAGGAGAAGACAAAATAAAGAAAAAAAGAAAAAGAGAGAAAAAAAAGAATTTTTTTTAAAATACAAAAAGTACACCTATAAGAATATTATATTTTTTTAAAAATATCCACTCTAATAATTACACACACACACACACATATATATATAATCTTAAAAATTAAATTGCAATTTTATTATCACCAATTAAATAAAGTTAATAATTCCCATTTAATATTAATAAATTAAATTAAAATAAAATTCATATTTAAATTCCCAATTAATATCATAATAAATATCAAAATTCAGGTGTTTACAATCTTCTCTTCTTATAAAAATTCATCCTTAATTTTAAATAAATAAAAAAAAGTACAAATGTGTAATACCCTATGTTTTAACTAAATAAAGTAATTTTATATTTAAATCTTTAATAAATACTTTTACGTTATATTATATAAATGATAATTATTTTTTTCTATCTAATGGAGGTATATATATATAAATATATTTATGTTAATATTATATTTAGGGTTCAATATTATTTTAGATGTGTATATTAAAATAATTTGTGTATGTATGTATGTATATATATGTAGTATATGTATATATATATATATATGTACCAATATTTATCTATACACATACATGCATAACTATATATTAATATATATAAATATTATTATATTAATGGTTATATATATATATATATATATATATATATATATATATATATATATATATATATATAAGATATAAGTGTATATATATATATATATGGTTTTTGTGAAGAAAGCAAGAAAGAAACAAAAAAAAAAAAAAATAGAAACTCCCGAGCCTGTACCCTCTCCCTCATCGTCCCTCACCCTCCTTCTCTTCTTCTTCACTGCGCCGTTCATCCTGCCATTGCGACATTGTCGTCGCACCAAGCTGCCAGGGGGAGGTGATGTTGCTGCCGTTCCTCATTTTCTTCCTCTGTCAACTTTGATCCAAGTTGATCCAACACTACCCAAGCTTCCCCAACTTCCCTCATCGTCTTAGGTGTCTGTCCAAGCCAAGGGCCGCCGTTGTAACTCACCTCCGGCGCCGGAATTGAAGGTTGAAGGTGAGTTGCACAGTGTTGTTCTTAGGTTATTGTCAGATTGTTTTCTAGTTGTTGGTCGATTTTGAATGTTGATTTTAGGTTGTTTTTGAGTATATGTTGGATTATGACAATAAATTGCTTCAATTTGAATTTTTAAATATTTTTCCTAATTTTCCTTAATTTACAGAATTTTGCATAATTTTGTTTATTTATTTTTAGTTGATTTATAGGGTTTTATTTGATATAGTTAATATAATTAAAGTAATTATAGTTAATTGATCTTAGTATATTAATTTTATTTTAGGTTTTAGAATTTTGGTGTTAATTATAGGTTTGTTAATTTTGGGTATTAATTAATATTTTTTTTATTATTAATTTCAAAAATTTATTTGTAAAAATTATAAAATTTTAATAATTGAGGTTATTATTAAATGTTATTAATTTTAGAACTCAAATTATAGTTTTGTGACTTTTATACTATTTTTATAAATATTTTTGAGTTTATGCAAAATTTGATTTTTAGGTTAAATAATATTTTTGGGAGAGAATTTGTTGGTTGATTAAATGTTTTAATTATATTAGGAAGATTTATTTTGAGAAAATAATTTTTGGCACGATTAAATAATTTTAAGGAATTATTTTTAGTATTAATAGCACATTATGTAATTTATGTATTTTAGGGGTAAAAATATAATTTTATGCTAAATATAGTTATATATATATATATTAATTAGTTTTATTAATATTTAAGGGGTTTAGACAATTTTTATAAATTAATTGGTATTTTTACCTAAGTAGTGTAAATTTTGAATATTAAATCCCAAATATTATATATATATATATATAAATATATAACACATTTTAATGGATTTTAAATTAGGGTATAATTATATTTTGACGAAGGAATACAAATTTAGTTGTTAATTTTGAATAATTGAGATTTTATATATTTTGTCTATTTTTTTAGTATATGTGTATGTGAAATACGTGTTTGAGAAATAAATATTATTAATTCTTGATATTTTATTGAGTTGTGATCTCGGTCGGGGCAAAAATGTAGTTTGGGAGCCCGACTCGAGTGTGGGTGTCTATGATTATTAGAAGTGCATTTTTTTATGCAGGTCTGACTCTACTTTTGGTAGAGAGATGTCAGTTTTACAGAGGAGACTCTGCCGAAATTTCGGTAGATTTTCTCGTAAAACGTGATATTCGTAAAATTTTTACCGTTAGTTAGATTATGTCCTGTCTATCAAGTTTTTGTCCGGTTTTCCTCGAGTCAGCCTGAAATTTCATTGTTTTGTTGATTGTTGATTTTGATTTCATAACCATGTTTTAAAAGTCGATTCATTATTTTTCTTTTAGAGCATATCGGAGCAGAAGCCGTGAGACCGAGACAGACGCGTGGTCGTCAGCCTTCACACTCATCTTATAAGTCGATAGAATGATCTATGCGTGTGTTTTAATTAACAAATGCGTGCGCTCATATTTTAATATTGATTATATGGTTTATTCAATTTAATGTTGCTATTTAAGATTTAAATGCATTTTATTTATTTAAAATCGATTTTGAGAAATTTTGATAAAACGGGCTACCTGGTGGGCTTTATCAGGACTATGTGCACATGGTAGAGATTGAGAGATGGATTCGTAATATATATGATTGGTGAATATTAAACTGGGACGGGTACCTCGGTGGAAGCCTATGCTCTTGGGGACCGCCAGTGATTGTAAGGCTGGTAATGGACTGGGATGGGTGCCTCAGTCGATGCCCTTGCTCTCGGGGACCGCCAGTGCCATATATTTGGATTAAGTGAATGACTACGGCTTGGTACCTCGGTTGATGTCTTTGCTCTCGGGGACCAGTAGTCTAGTTGGAATAAGTGGGCCCGGTTGGCCATTTAGATTTTGGGTTTAGGGTTCTACCGAGATTTTTCAAAAGCTATAAATATAAACTATAATTTATTTTTACTATAAACATATAGTTTTCAAAAAGGTTTTCAAACCATACAACTTTTTTTATTGACTTACTCAGTGAGGTCTGATTCCCCTCAATTTATTTTTTTTTTAGGAGCTTGGGAGTTCGACCTCAGACTACCTCCACGCCGGGTTTCTTCTTCACCGGCTATTTTATATAGGTCATTGTAAGTTCTACTGTGTGTTAATCTAGGTTGTTGTAGTAGTATATGTACTAAGGATTTGTATGGTTTAAACATAATTGTGTAAACCACGCTTATGTATAAGATTTAAATTCAATTTATAATATGAGATGTTGAAACACATTTTAATTAAGCAGTTGAATTTGTGTATTTTGAGAAAAATCAGTTTGATAATATGTTCTGTTAGTAATTAAAGTTTAAAATATGAATGGTTTTATTTTCTTTTCCTTTAGGCTTACTACGGGTTTCGGGGGCCTTATGCCTACCCATTCCCTAGTGCCGGTCATGTGCCCTCGGGTTCGGGTCGTGACAAGATGTTTACTACTGAAAAAGATAAGGGTACATCACCTGCATTCCTGCCTCAGTCTCCCACGTGCAATTCTCCACCGTATGGTTACTCCAGACCACTTTCACCATTGAAATTTCTTTGGTGTGGAGCTGACGAACATGTCGATCCACTATCACCACTAGGTACTCTTCATATGTCAAATCCTTGCTGAGCTCCACTGTCTGAGGTTGAAGGATGTGCGAAGGATAAAAAATATACTTTCTCAACATCGATATATGGAACATTAGGTGAATTCAAGACAACTCTGGTGATAACACTAGTCTGTACGCCACTTCGCCAACTTTTGATCGAATCTCAAAGGGTCTGATGTATCTTGAAGCTAACTTACCCTTTTTACCAAACCTCATTACTCCCTTTATTAGAGATATTTTTAAAAACACTAAGTCTCAAACAGAGAATGATATATCCTTCCTCTTAGGGTCTACATAGCTTTTTTGTCTACTAAAGGCCGTCTTTAACCTCTGTTGAATGATGGGAACCTTTTCAAAAGTCACTTGCACCAATTCTAGTCCTATTAATTTTCTTTCACCAACTTCTAATGTAAAGGTGATATGCACCTTCTTCCATACAGTGCTTTATACAGAGCAATTTCAAAACTAGCATGATAACTGTTGTTATATGCAAATTCAATCAATGGCAAGTGTACATCCTAATGGCCACCAAAATCCATCACACACATCTGAAGCATATCCTTCAAAGTCTAAATGGTCCTTTCTGACTGACCATTATTTTGAGGATGAAAAGCCATGCTAAAGTCCAACCTTGTACCTAAAGCCTTATGTAATTCTTGCTAAAAGACCGAAGTAAAAGTGGCTCCTCTGTCAGACACCATACTAATCTGTACTCCATAAAGATAAATAATCCGGTTAACATTCAATCTTAACAACTTGTTAGTAGAGTACTTTTTTTAATTGGCAAGAAGTGAGCTGACTTTTTTAGTTTGTCAATTATCACCCAGGTCTCAAGTCAATTTTAGAAAAGCACTGAGCTCCCTGAAGCTGATTAAACAAGTCATCAATCCTTAGAAGAGGATACTTGTTCTTGATGGTGAATTTATTCAACTATCTATAATCAATACACAGTTGAAGGCTACCATCCTTCTTTTTTACGAACAACACAGGAGCACCCCAAGGAGATGAACTAGGTATGATAAAACCCTTATTAAGTAATTCTTGCAACTGCTCCTTAAGCTCCTTCAATTTTACCGGTGCCATTCTATAAGGTGGCATCGAGATAGGATATGTACCTGGTACAACATCTATACAGAACTCTATCTCTCTGTCCAGTGGCAATCCTGATAATTCTTCAGGAAACATATCAAGAAACTCGTAGACCACATGCACCTTCTTAACTGCCCCTGCATCCATCTTCGTATCTCTAACCACAACTAAATAGCCTTTACATCCCCTTTTAAGCATTTTCCTAGCTGTAATAACAAAAATAAGATTCTAAGGCATCAAACACTTATCGCCTCTGAACTGAAACTCTTCATTATTAGGGATTCTGAAAATCACCTCTTTCGACCAATAATCCAGAGTGGCATAATGTTGGGCTAACTAGTCCATCCCCAAGATCACATAAAAATTAATTACGTCCAACAATACCAAATCTATAAGCAACTCTCTACCCTTCACCAACATGGGACAAGATGGAAAGAAAATGTCTATCTCCAACTCATCACTAGGTGGAGTCACTATAAACAAAGGAAATAACATTTTGGATGTTTGCCACTCCATCCTCAAAGCAAAGACAAGCAAAACAAAAGAGTGCAATGCACCAGGATCAAATAAAACTCTAGCTTTAAAAGAATACATTGAGAGAGCATCTGGTACCATTGCATTAAATGCCTGAGCATCCTAAAGAATCACAGTGAACACCCTGGCCTGACCATAGCTAGCCTACTGGAAATTGGATGACTGTGTGAATCATCTACCACTCGGTCTACCCCTATGTCTACCTCCTGAACCTTGGCCATGCTAGCCCATAAATTGAGTTAGCCTCTGATAAGGGTACATAGGTGCCTAGTAGGATTGATGCACTTGCTGAAATGACTAAGCAACTGAAGATGATAATCCCTAGGCATAAGGAGACTGATACCCGGTGTTAGGACAAGCTTTGACAAGATGTCTAATCTGCCCACACTTGAAGCATGCTCTAATCAATAAATGACATGGCCTCTGGTGTACACAGCCACAAGTAGGACATGCACTAGGCCTTAAGCCTGAACTACGACACCCAGAGCTTTGATTGCTACTACCACTACTAGGTCCAGGTCCAAACCTCAGAGGTCTACTACTTTGTCTATTGTGTTTGCCAGCCCTATGCACCCAACTACCTCGATGGCCCTAATATGAAGTACTCGCAGTCTATATACCAGCACTACCCATCTGAAACACAAGCTGTTAAACCCCTTGTGTCCTCATTACTCCATTACTACTACTTGCATATGGGTTAAAAATGCTACCATGCATAATATGGTGTCTCTTTAACTATCGAGCCTCCTTAATAATATTGTCTAATCTCCAATTGAAAATTTAGTCCGGATGCTAATGTAGGCTGCACCTAAACTGGTCACAAATAACTCTATCACTCTCCTATCATTCTATATCACATCAAGAGAATGACGACCCAATCTGAGGAACTCATGTGTATACTTTGCAACTGACCAATCACCCTTACTTATATGTAGTAGTTGCCATCTGTAATTATCCCTCATCGATGATGGACAAAAGTACCTTAGAAATTATTCCTTAAATTCTAACCAAGGCATCAAAGTCATGCGTGGCTAGATGGATTGCATGAACCAATCCTGAGCTACAACCTGAACAGATAGCTCTACAACCATGATTCACTAATAATCTATGTAGCCTGTCTGAGTTTTAGCCTTAATAATGTTAAGGAAATTCAATGCATCTCCCATGCCATCAAAAGAAACTCTCCCCACTCTGGAACATAGTAATGTGGCATCTGCATCTAACATCCCCAGATTCCTTTGTTGTAACATCTGCTAAACTAAAGGTATGGCTTGATTCATAGCTTCCAAACCTTGGTTGATGCCTGCCATTCCAACTGCAAAAGCTATAAGATTAACCTCAAGAACTCCTTGTCCTGCATGTTGCTCTTGTTCTTGCATTTAAGCTGCTTTTACTCTAGGTCTATCCCTACCCCCTACCCCTTCCTCTATGCCGAGGAGTAGGGGGAGGAACTTTATCCTGAATGGACTGCTTATCCTCATCATACGTTGCTACTGCAACAAAGGCATCCCATGCTCTCTTTCTCATTCAGAAAGGACAAAAATAAATAAAAATTCAAAACACAACACATAATAGACATAACAGGGAATTCTAAAAATAAGGACAACAATCGACATTATCAACCTAATTACCACAGTAGTTCAAGAAAAGACATATCTCAAAGACCATTATAGCCAAAACAAAACATGTGCTCTAATACCAACTTTGTCATGACTTGAACCGAAAGGTACGTGACCGGCACTAGGGAATGTAAATACATAAAGTAACAAAAAACTATAGTAAGCCTTAAAAAATTTTCGCGAAATAAAAATAATACACTTAATAATAAACTAATAATAAATGCACCATACCAAATACATATAATTATATTCTTTAAATACAACAACATCTCAAGTCAGAATACAAATAACACAAGTTTCATAGTTAACTATTGTGGTGTCTAGAATTTAGTTATACAATACATATATCAATCCAACATACATAGCGCAACCAATGAAGAATGAACCCGGCGTAGATGGGGAACACTAGGAAGTTGACTCTGAGGTCCTGAAAAAAATAAGTTAAGGGGAATCAGACCTCATTGAGTGATTTAATTCTATAAAATGCATGCTGATTTATAAAACCATTTGTTAAAACCTCTTTTTAAAACAAGAATAAAATAAAAGTAATTATAATCATTAAAATCATTTACTTTTTATGATAATATTTAAATAAAATCTATTTATAACTCTTAAATCAATTTAATATGAAATCCCCGTAAGAAAATATATAAAATAATTATTTTGACAGAAAGCCTAGTAGAACACCTAAATCAATAATCTAATAGTCTTTTGGCTCTCTTTGCTCTAAGTAATTGTCGTCCTGAGGGCAAACTCAACCGAGTTACTGCAATAGTCCTTTCACTCATCCCATATTAATGTCCCGAGAGCAAGTTCAACTGAGTTACATCCCTTTTTCTTGGCTGAAGAGCACTAGCTCTACTGAGCTTTAACCATATACTCTTGCCCAAGAGCATATGCTCCACTGAGCCTATTTCATATATTACACATAAACTGAGATTTTACCCATGGACATATGGTTCTAGGGACACCCACTAGGTAACATATTCTACCATTATCTCCAAATGAATTTAAATTAATAAAAAATAATTAAATAAATGAAATAAATAAATTATTAAATAATGAATAAGTAAACAATTAAATAATAATTAAACAAAACATAACGAAATAATTTTTCTTTAAGCATGCTTTCAATTACTATTCATAGATGTAGAAGAAATGATTATACATATGACAATATAAATATATTCATAAATCAATCATATAATCATTTCTTTATTATATTTAATTATTTGAAAATATAATGAAAACACACGCAACACACATTTCATAAAATTAATTCACAGGTTGAGCATGTCAGGCGATGCATTCTCTGCAGCCTTTGTGCTACAGCTTGAATCCCAAAGTTCTCCAAAATAAATAATATTTATTTAAAATATGTTTGTAAAATAAAATAAATAAATTTATAAAATTCTAGGAATTATGGAAACTATAGAATTGACGAAACTGACTCGACTAAAGATACAAAGTCAACTAAAACTAGAAATTTGACACAGGTCGATATTATATTTTACGAGAAATCTACCAAAAATTCAGCAGAATTTTCTCAGTAAAACGAATATCTCTCTATTAAAAGTAGAGTCATTCATGCACGAAAACACACTTAGAATATTCTCACAATCACCAAGTCTCAAGTTGGACCCTCAAACTACACTAAATGTCCAACCGAGAACCACAAATCACAGAAATAATAAAATAATATAATTTTCTTTAGAATTGCCAAAAATCATAAAATCTCATTTAAATCCCACAAATTCATTTATTTTTATAATGAAACACAAAACATATTTATTTTTCAATAAATAGCAAAATTCTAGATTTTTGTCAATAAACATACTTAATTCAAATTTTACAATTAAATTAACATTAATTGAAAATAACTATTTAAACGACTTAAATATATCAAAAAATTAACAAATAACTTATTTCAACTCAAAAAAAATAAATAAATTTATTGTTCTTATTATTTTAAAATAAATTTATTAATATAAATTAGTTAAAAATAGGAAATAAATTATAAAAATTATTTTAATACTATTATTACTCAAAATCTATCTAAAACATCATAATTATCAATAATTTTTTTAAAATAATAAAAATTACAAATTTATAATTATTTTTCCAAAAAATTTAATTTTTGCATAAACATTCAAAAATTTATAATAAAAATTTTGTGCATAATTTTAAGAAATTTCCTTAACAAAGATTAATCTATATAATTAATAGAATGTAATAAAAATATAAAAATTATTTGAACTAGGATTGCATGAACAGTAACTGAGACCCAAAAATTCAAATTTTTCAAAAACAATTGCAAAAAATTAGACAAAATGCATACATAGATAGATTTCATGCTCCACAATAATCAATCTAACTTCAATAAACCTAATTTCAACTAAATCAACACAAAAATCAACAAAAATCTAGAAATAGAAATACCTCCAATTAAGGCTGATCCGGTTGAAGATCGAAGCAATTAGTTTAAGGGAATCGAAGCCCAAGCTGAGATGAGCCAAAGGAAACTATTGGCATGTCCAATGGTCGTCGAAGCCAATAACGGTTGCTTCAAGAAAAATCAGTAGCGTTGAAGAACAAGGGAGGAGGAGTTACTGCAGTCGTTGGCCAGGAGGGGAAGGTCTGAAGGTGCTAGTAATGCTGGCTGCAGTGGCGCAACATGGTGGTGTCAATGGTGAGGCAGTGGTGGCGCAGTTTATCCAGTAACAGGAAGAAGAAGAAGAAGAAGAAGAAAAGAATTTTTTTTTTAATTTTTTTAAAATACAAGTACACTTATAAGAATATTATATTTTTAAAAAAATATCCACTCCAATAATCACACACACACACACACATATATATATATATACATGTATAAAATATACTCTTAAAAATTAAATTACAATTTTATTATCACCAATTTAATAAAATTAATTAAATTTAATAATTTTCATTTAATATTAATAAAATAAAATAAAATTCTCATTCAAATTCCCAATTAATTTCATAATAAATATTGAAATTCGGGTGTTTACAATAAGATCTATGTAATTTTATTACATTAATTCAAGAGGGATTCCAAAAACTCACTAAGATGATTTCAAGGCGAGAAGGTTGGAAGGATGAGAGGGGGTTTACACTGGTGACACCCTACCTCGAGCATTTTATGTCTTCTTGTCATATTAAGATGCTACCAATAAAGCCATGCTATCTATCAGCATCCATATGAACAGGATAAATAAAGTGATGTTAGTGTGTTAGCACCTCTTTCTCTAAGACTCTTCTTATTTCCTTTCTCTTTATGTATGTTTTCTTTTCTTAAAAGAAGCGGAAAGAGGTAAAATAGAATAATCCTAAAACCCTAGAGAATGAAATATATATATATATAAATCCCTTTTAGGGTTTCCTTACTAAAATGATTTTAGTATGTTTAACCTTTTATTTATGTTTTGATTCTAATTCCAAGAATAGAATTATTTTTTATTTATTTAAGATAACACTTACCTTAAATAAATAAGTAAAGAAACATACATATATATATATATATATATATATATATATCTAAAGAGAATTTCAATAGGTGGATTAACCCAAGTATGATGTGGGCTTGTTCTATATATGCGATCTTGTAGGTTCACAAAACATTAGTAATAGGCCTAAAATCCTCATTTTATCCCATAAGTCATAAATGGCCTTTAGCAAGACATTATGACTACCCAAGTTGTGTGAATGCTTATAATCTGACATAATCTAATCCACAGTATATATTATAGTCCTTTTGTTACACAATATATTGATTGAACATAAGACATGGTTCATGTGATCTTTATACTGCTCAATCATATTATTTCTGAATCCCAAGTAGATTTATACTGATAGCTCTTTATATGATATTGATAACTCTTTATTAACTCATTCCACTATGACCATGCATTTCTATTCAATATAACTTATTAAGGGGCCTACAGATATCTTTTTATAATAAATGAGGGATAAATTTTACCTTAATTACTCATATTCCTCATATAACTCATTCTATATCTAATTATAAACTATTTTACCATTCGGTTAAAGATGATGTAAGAATGTGTCAAAATATAGGACTTATCATGTTAGAAACCATAGTGAATTCAAGTCATAAAACTATAATAATGCTACTATCATGAGAATCATTTATGACAATTATCCTTGTAGTATTCTCATAGTGGGTCGATCTAATACATCACTTCTTAAATATGTACCCATGAGTTGACTTAATATCTTATACATATGATTAATAAAATATAATCATCAATCAACATCATACTAGGCTTTTATTTATTATTGTTCCAATGACAATGATTGATTAGGGATAATTTAGAATAGAATTCAAGTATCACTTAAGAGTTTCACTATCAAGTCACATATTTGATGATCTTAAGTAGAATTAACTATTCAAGGAACTTAATAGAATTAGCCAATAATAATGAATATGCCTCATTATTAATAAATGAAATATAATAATGTCAAAATATAGCCATTACATTATTATCTTAAGGCATATCACTAATAATAACTTAAGTTAGAAAACTCCAAATTAAGATTGGTATGATTTTGAGGAAACTTCATAACTTTGTAGTTTTTAGATAGAGATGATTTTTCCTGTATAATGGTCTAATGAAGCTATACTTTTTATTGCTTAATCTATTAGAGTAATTAACCTAATCGTATTTAACTATTTGTAACTTTCTTTTTGATTATCAAATCAAAGTGAAATTTTTATACTAGATATATAGATCTAAGTTTGATTAATATTTAAGCTCAACATTTTTTTCCATAAGTTCCATCAATTGTTCAAAGTTAGGCTTCAAAATAGTCCTTTTGGAATAAATGAACAAGGTTTGTAGAGTTGAGTTATATGGCATAATTTGTATATCATTTTGGGGCTGCATGATTAGGACACTTTATATAATTATTATATTAATGATTTATAAATAAAATTGTATATGTTAGGTGCTGGAAAAAGCAAGAAAGTTACTAGTGAAAACTAAGCAATTAAGTGAACCTATTGTGTGTGTTTTATAGGCTATTTTGGTGAGTAGTGTTAGTGATATGCACTAGGTCAATCATATATGACCATATTTTAACTTTATTATTTTATTTAATAAAGAGGCATATTTTATTATCATTTTGTGTTATGATAATTACTTGAATAGTCAATTCTTACTAAGGTTATTAAGTATGTGACATGATAGTAAAACCCTTAGATTAAATATGAGTTCTATTCAAATTATCTGTGATCATAACAATGTATTATGGCTAGTATGGTGTTGATTGATGATTATGTTTTACTAATCATGAATATGAGATATTAAGTCAACTCATAGGCACTTATTTGAGAAATAAAGTGTTGAATTGACCTATCACGAGAATACTATATAGATAATTGTCGTAAGTAATTCTCATCACAGTAATATTGACTTAGTCCTCTAACCTTGAAATCACCATAAATTTCTACATAACTATTTTATATTTTGACACAATCTTACATTATCTTTAACCGAATGATAAAATAGGTTATTGTTGGGTGTAAAATGAGTTATGTGAGAAATGTGAGTGATTGAGAAGGAATTTGTCCTTCATTTAATATGAGTAAGATATCTATGGGCCCCTTGATAAGATAGATTGAGAAAAATGCATGACCATGCTAAAGTAAATTGATAAATAGTTATCATTCTCAGTCTACTTAGAATTAAGAAACTATATGATTGAATTCTATAAAGATGACATAATTGATGCCTTATATTCAATCAAGATATCATGTGACAAAGGGACTAGAATATTCACTGTATATTAGGTTATGTCAGATTATTGACTTCACATGACTTAGGTAATCATAATGTCTTACTAGAGGTCACTTATGACTTGTAGGCCTAAATAGAGATTTAAGGCCCACTTCTAATGTCATGTGAACCTATAAGGTCACACACTTTGAACAAGCCTAAAATGAATATGGGTTTAACAAGCCCAAATAAGTTTTGTGGAAATAAATAAATAAAATATTTATTTATTTAAGGTAAAGGTTATCATAAATAAATATAATATTATTTCTAATTTAATTTTAAATAAAATCAGAATAAGAATAAGTGAGAAATTACCAAAAGGTCATTTGGTAAGTGAAACCCTAATTTAAATGTTTATAAATATGTTATATTCTGTAAGGTTTTATACACTCTCATTATTCTGCCACCAAATTCATTTTATCTTTTTTAGAAAATAGAACACAGAGTTCTTTTTAATTCTTGATTTGTGAGAAATCAAGAGAAGGTGCTAGCATACAAGTATTCATTTTCAAATTAAGGGTTGTTCGTGTGGACACTTGTGGAGGGCGGATTCTTTTAGAGACGTCTCAAATCTGAACTACTAAATTAAAAACTCAAGGTAGGGTGTCACCGGAGTGAACCTCCTCTCTTTCGTCTAGATTTCTTGCTACTTCTATGTTTGTGGTAAGAAAATGAAAACCCTAGATTTAATCAATTAATTGAATTACTTAAATCCAGGTTCAAGTTTGTGATTCAAATTTTATTTTTTCGTTGCGTATGGAATTGTGAAACCCAATAAATAGATGCTCAAGCCCTTTGAATCTTTTTATATCAGTAATAAATAAGCCTTTTGATGTTATTTCATGAACATGATTTGATGTATTAGAATTATTGTAACTCAATTTGTTACCATTTGAATTACTTGTTTAAGATTTAGGCTTTGAAATAACAATGGTTTCAAATTTATAAGTTAAATGTGTTGCTACATTATACTTTATTTTGTAATCTAATTTGATGATTTAATTGAGTTTTAATTAACTTGGTTTCATTCTTTTGAATTACGATGAAAGATGGTTAGATCTCAATATTCTATTGAACTACAAATGTGATAGAATTATTTTTGATGAAAATGGTATTTAGTTTTGTGTATTACCACCTTATATGAGATGTATGAATGTGGTGAGATGATATATGCACATTTGATATTATAGGGCTTAATAGTTGGTGATCATAGATGAGTGTGTGTAAATAGAAATTTAAAAGTAAGGTTGGCCAATATCCTTGTCAAAGAAGCCTTGTATTTTTGTTTCTTAATCTTATTTCTATAAGTATTGTAAAATAATATGTTCTAAAGGCAAACAATGGTGTCTAAGCTATATATAAACCAAGTATTTAGAAATATGTTTTTTGTAGCTCTAAGGATGTTCACTTCTATGTTTTCAATATACAAATACCAATACCAATATCAATCTAGTTTAAAAATGTGATTTCCTATATTACTCCATTATTTTATACCATAGTTTGTTATTTATAAACACATCAAATTGTAAAAATTCATATTTTCTATATACAGCACATGAACAATATCAAACATTTCTAAGAAATTGTTTTTAATTCTTTTAGTAAATATAATTACAATTATAATATATTTTGATTAAACTAAATGGTTTGTCAAGTGGTTAGTTTTAAATGTCCATCTTGGGCTATGTGAGGTGAGCTATGAAAATTGTTGATAATAAAATGTTGCTCAGTACTTTCTTTGTGGTGGATTCAATTATAGCACTGAATTCAAAATGGGACTATTTTGCTTGGACTAAACTAAAATGCTAAGTCTAAATAAAGAAGTGCTTGAATATTAATTCTCTATCAAGTATGATTTTTGTATTTTAAAGAGTATCAAAGGAGGGTAGAGTTGAAAAAATATTTCCCACTATATGAAAAATGAAAGCTAAGTAAATGAAATAAATGATTGGTCTATGGCTAGGAATTTGCCACTTAGTGGCAATATTTTCCTTTTTGGGTTTTAAAAGTTAGCTTGATAGCTATTAATTTAAATAAATAAAGTTTCAATTTTGATGTATTAATATTTACTATTATTATTTTCTTTAGTGTTTTTTTGTGAACGATTGGTGTGAATAGTGATGAAATTTTAGCAGTATAATAGCTGAAAAAATTGGACATTTTATTTCATGAATAATGCATGCCAATGATGCATTAGTGATGTGTTCAATAATGTAAGAGTTAGTGATGATTTAGGAATTCTAATAGCCAAACGGCTAGACATTTTTGCTACTAAAGGTTATGGCTAATAGAAAAGTGACAAGCAAATGCAAAGAAATTTCTCAAGATAGCAAGTATAATTCAAATCAAGGTAATCTCTTTAGCATTTATGTTAAAAGATGAAATGTCAAATTATGCTAGCAAAGTGAAGCTATAATGCAAAATAGGCATGTGGAAAGATGAGATACTAACAAGTAAATTCAGTTTAGAAGTAATCTTTATGTGCCATTGAAAGCTAAATATACCTACAAAAATGAAAGGTTTTGAAGTTAATGAAAGGTTGAGAATAGAAGCAGCATGAAGTAAGCAGTGATACAGTAGTGACATGGTGAAAATTTGGGATATTTATAAGAGAATTTAAGCTTTAACGCTTCGACCAATTTGGATTTTGTTTGAAAATGATTCCAAAGGCTTGAAAATCAAATCGATTAAAGGCATTTAAATTGAATATATTATTGTAAAAGTAAACATTTAAGCAAAAATTAACAAACAAAAGCATTAAGCTCTAGCCAAAATAAAATATATTCAGTTTATTATTGCAAACTAAAGTTTTAGCAATCATTGATAATTAAGCTAAAAGGCATTTTTAGGTAAATAACTTAAAAAATAATTTTGGCAAATTATTTTTAAAGATTTTTTTGTAAGCAAATCCAATTTACAATGCAAAATTGGAGTTATTAATGCATGAAATTAGTAAATGCTAGAAAATAAAAGGCAAGCACATGTATGACTTTCATGGGAAGGATTAAATGCAAAAATAAACATAGTCAAAAGTAATGCACGTAAAGTCTTTAGAATTTTCTAATGAGTTGGGGAAGGAGTAGTCTATAAGCAGCAAAATTATTACAAGATTAATGTTGAAAATTGATGGAGAAATCAGTGTATAAAAGCAAGGAAGAATAGCAATAAAGGGGAGTCGTTCATCATCAACAATTAACCACTCAATAAACAAATCATCAACAATTATAGCAAACTTTTTCAATATTTTTAATTTTAGTATTTCATATTATCGAGCTTACAAATATTTTCTTCTTTTAGAATTTCTTGTTCTTCAATCTAGCTAAATAATACATTTTTTTTTACATTGCACCGTGAAATTTATAAAATTTCTTATTGGAATTCAAGCGAATTATAGTAAGGGCACTTGCCACTTTGTCTAAAAGTAGTCAGATTTTTCTTTGAAGAAATAATCCTCTAGCATGCTTTTACATTGAATCTAACACTGTTCACTAACCCAAAAAAATCAATAAGAATTGTAAGCAATAGCCATATAACAATTATTGTAAATTCATATAAGAACCAAATGATTTTGATTATGAATGCTTAAGTTTAAAGTTAGGAACTTTTCAAATGAGTTTTTATTTTTATTATTTTCTTTATTTTTTTTAGTTTTTAGTTTAAAGTCGTAGCTTTTATTATTTGATTGTTCTTCTTCTTCTTTACATTTGCATATATTTTTCCTTTATATTTTCTTACCCTAATTTAAAGTTTTCTAAGTTTGAGCTTCTTGCTTTTTTTAAAAAAAAAAATTGGAGCTTCTTCTTTTTTCATCTTTTTATTCAAAAAAGTTAGGAACTTTTCAAATGGATTTTTGTTTTGTTATAACTTTTTATTTTTTCTTTTTTTTGTTATTTAGTTTAAAGGTGTGGCCTTTATTATTTGATTGTTTTTCATTTTTCATAACAAAAAATTTATAAGTCACTTATTGTTTTGTTATTTTAAGTCTCTTTTTTCTTATCCAATAGATTATTTTTCTCCATTAAATACAAAAAACTTCATTTTAGGTACCCATTCCAATAGGTATTTATCTATTTATGACTTGAATTTGTTTATCATTTTTACAACAACTAAAATATGTTGGTCTACTATTATTTCTTAATTTTTGTAAATAAATGCATAATGACATGCTATGACTTTGTTGGGTTATCATAGATATCTTTTATAAATACTATCATCAATGTGTTTCCAACAAAACTTATATTTTTTTTATTTGACCTTATATATTTAGATTCCAACTAAGATGAAAATTAGAATTTATTAAATATTGTATCAATTCGAGAATATAGAGGGAATAGTAGAAAATAGTTATAGATAAGTTTTTTTAAATCAAACTTCTCTTTTAGGGTAGAGTATAGACCAATACAAATTTAACTTTAATAATTTCCTACTAAATGCTCTTAGATCTTATGGCAATAATCCTGACTTAAAGTAGTTTTTTCATGAACTATATGACTTTACTTATGGATATTCTTAAAAATCATTATGTGATAAATGACTTTGATGTTCTAATATAACTTAAAAAGATGAAACTTTTCAATTCTATTAATCAAGACTACATATGCTTGCATCAATTTTTTGTCAACAATTTTTTATCTAAATTTGTTCTTCCAATTAATAACATTAAGCTTTTCAAATCTCCTATAATTCAACTATATTACAAGGTTGAATTAAATTTATATATTATATTTTTCAATTAAACTATTGATATGGAGTGTAAAATTTTTTTCATCAAAAAAATGAAATTTCTTTTGCATTATATTGCAATAATGCTTGTTGAAGATAGGCTGCCGTTTACATATAATTGTTGGAAAAGACATTTTTGTTTGAACAAAGTTGACTTTTGCCCTTATCGAAATGTAATTGTCA
The DNA here is from genome assembly GCA_947683625.1 of Mallotus nudiflorus. Lineage (NCBI taxonomy): Eukaryota > Viridiplantae > Streptophyta > Magnoliopsida > Malpighiales > Euphorbiaceae > Mallotus > Mallotus nudiflorus. The sequence continues at coordinate 1,586,813 of CANTUR010000793.1, read as the reverse complement.
AATTAAGACAAAATTTAAGATAAACTAATACAATGAATAATTTTAGAGTGGATCTTGTGTATGATTGTTACATGCATCACACCAATAGTTGTTTCATGATCAATCAACGAATGTTTATGAAGTGAATATGGACATATGTGAAATCATGGTAGAATTTAGTGGCTCATTTAGGTGATACTAGATCTCAATTATGTATATATCTATTGTTTATTATTTTTTTATACAATTATTATGATTGTTTTTCTCCTTTTACATAATGTCATAGGAAATTTAAAGATCAAGACATTAAATTGATGATAATGTTAGTTTTTTTTTTAAGGAATAGAATTGTTTTTTATTGTTTATGATTGTTTTTCTCCTTTTATGATTGTGTAATATGAAGAGAGTTTTTTTGATAAGGGTTTTTATTTCTATTTATATTTGACAAACTCAGTGGTGTATCGAATTAGGGGCAAGTGGGGGCAATTGCCACACTTGTCTTTGAATAATTGTTTCATATAAGTTTTATTTTATTATTATATAATTTAAGTAATATTCTTTTGACATTGGGGATTTTGTTGCCAATAGAGTCTCTGCTATTCCAATCATTTTCCACCTTTTATCAAAAATAAAATAAAGAAATCAATATAAGGTTTATGGTGGGATCAAATCAGTATCTGCATATGATTACGCACAACATAATTAATATTTTTCCAGTACTCATAACTAGCTCATTCTATGGTGTTTTGAACTTCTTTGATTTATCGACATGAAGAAAAGAATACTATAATATTATATTCATGTAGGGTAGCTAAGGGAAACTTCCCCATTTGCCTTCTTCTCTCTTTTTTCTAAGTGGGTTTTGTTTTGTTTTCATTTTATCACACAATGACATGTAAATATGAACAAGAGAATGATTATTCTATGTCTATCAATCTCATGCTAATTAAGTTTTTTTTAAAACTATTTTTTTTATAAGAGTCAAAGATATGCCTATCAATCTAATGCTAATTTTTTTAAGAGGTAGAAGATGAGTTGAATAGTAGAGTTTGTTGGTGACAAAATCCAAGATCCTCGGTTCAAAACCTATTTTTAATCTTAAAAAAATTATGATAGGTGTCAACGAATTACTGGTTTATTTTTCCATATCATATTGTGACATGGTAAAACAATTTTATAGTATAATTTTTCCTATGAGCAAAAAGGAGAATTTTAAATTGCATCCCATTACAATAATGGCTCCTGAAGATAGGTTTTCTTTTACCTATGATTGTTAGAAGAGACATCTTTGTTTAACCAAAGTTGACTTTTGGCTTATAAAAATGCTATTATTAAATTAGGACAAAATTTAGGATTGACTAATACAATTAATGATTTTAGAGTGAATCTTTTATATAATTATTACATGCATCACGCTAACAATAATGGAGGATATCATGATTAGTCTATGAATATTTATGAAGTACATGTATAGTTAGTGAACACAATTTTACCTTCAACAATTTCCTACTAAATGCTTTTATAGATATTATGGTATTGATTCATAAACCTTATGGCCTTACTCGGCAATAATGGGTCAACCGATTACAATAAGAGGGCTAAACAGGAAGGTTGGCTAAGGTCAGGTTTTGGCTCGGAACTGGCTCATACTTTCGATGTTTTCTAATATTGTGATCAAAGAAGAAGAGAAGAAAATTTTCAAACTCTAGATTAAACTTGTTTCTATTATTTCATTAATCAAAGCTACAAGTGCTTGTATCATTTTTTTGTTTACAATCTTATATCTAGATTTATTCTTCCAATCAATATGACAAAGTTTTAAAATCTTGTCTAATCTAACGCTAGTACGAGGTTGAATAAAATTTATATATTATATTTTGTATTTAAACCTTGTGTGGGGAGTGTACAATTTTTTTTCTTTTTTTGCAGCGAAAAGAAGAAATTTATATTGCAATAGTGGCTACTAAAGATAGGTTATATTATACGATTGTTTGAAAAAACATCTTATTTTGAACAAAGTTGACTTTCAGCCTTATAGAAATGTAATTATTAAATTATGATAAAATTTTAGTCAGATTTATACACTCAATGATTCTATAACAATTTTTGTGTATGATTTTTCTCGAGGGCTGAGCTTCCACCGATCTACCAGCTACAATCAATCTCTTATTGCAATATTTGTTGGTGGTTCCTGAGAGCTAAATATCAACTGAGTCATCGGTCTCAGTAAATATTCAATCAAAATACACCCAAGAGCTATACATTAATTGAGCCTTTTAAATACCATACGCTTGAGAGTTATGCATCAACTAAACTTCACAATTAAATTTCTCAACAAGGGCTCAACTTTAAAATCATAACCTATATACACACAGTCCTGATGATACCCATCAGGTAGCCCATTCTACCAGTTTTTTTCAAATTCTTTTTATATATAAAAGCATAATAAATTCCAAGAATATTAATACTAGAAATACAATACTTTTATTATTCACAATATCATTAACATTAATAATCTTATTAACAATAATAATGACAAGATAGCATTGATAATAATAATCAACATCTTTAAAATATCAAATTAATGGTATGAATATTTCAAATATTAAAAATATAAATTCTTTTTATATATAACTAGACAGAAAAATTTCAAGAAAATATAATAATTGGGAATGAAATACTTTTATTTATTCCCTACAATATCTTTATAATGAATAATCATAATAAGAAATAATAACAATAAAGCATCAATAATAATCTTGTCACGACCCAAAACAGGGGCCATAACCGGTGCTAGGGAATGAGAATTCTTTCGAATTCGGAACCCGTAGCAAACCTAAAAATAAAATAAAACATACAATAGTAATAATAACAACTCTTAATGCAGCGGAAATAAAATCATAATTATCAAAATAATAATGCACCACGAGATTTAAAATCAAATCCATATCTCATATATATAAATAGATCAGTTAATATAAGTTTCAATTCAAATTCTTAAAATACATAGCTCATATAAATACAATACACCAATCTCTGAAACAACCATAACTACTGCAGTGTCTAGAGTATAAAAATAAAACTCAAGTCTCATATAGCAGTTTACACAAGGAAGCCGGGGCGGAAGAAATCCGGCGTACAGGCCTGCTACTGAGGTCTAAGGAAGATGACTCTCCTGAAAAATGGTCAACAGAGGGGAGTCAGACCTCACTGAATGAATTACTATAATATATATACATGCATACTAAATGACAATGCATACAGTCAATAGTACATATATAAATATATATATATAGGCAAATACACACAGATGCAATAAAATCATTTATATATATTTTGTCTGAAAATCACTGGTTATGAAGGATCAAATAGAACCCTAGAAAATTGCAACCTCAAAACAGTGTTAGACAACACTCTAGCCACACAGGCTCACTTATTCCAATTATATTCACTTATTCCATTTGGACAGTAGACTGGCCCCAAGACACTAAGTCAATCGAGCTCCAGCAGTCTGACTGTCAGTGTGATTGGCCCCGAGACACTTGGTCAACCGAGCTCCAGTAATCACACTCCCAAATCATGTCTCACACATCAAATAAATCAATTCCAATCAATATCCATAAATTGTTAGTAATATAGCTTAAATGCTATAAGCGTACCGGTACATACTCGATCCTAATGCTGCCCACTAGGTAGCACTTTCTATTGATATCCTTCATTAAAATATAAAACATACATTCATAAAAGTAAATGATGCATGAATTTAAATGTAATAACAACAATAACCATATATATACTAGAAATATACCAAAAATAAATCAAGTATATTTCAGGTATATACACGTCAAATAAATCCAATATAATTACAAGCTAACTAGAAATATATTTAAAAATATTTTAAGTATAAATGTTAAATAAAGCATGCAAATAATTTACAATATACTAAAAATAAACCAAAGATAAACCAAAAATAAACTAAAAATAAACTTAAATACTAATTGAGTTATTTATGCATAATTAATCAAAATATCATACATTTCTAAATCATGCACCCTAAGCATATATATATAAAATAGTAACTCACACTTTAGTGCGCTCCTCGAGATGGGTCCGATGGGCCTGGTCCACTAGCCCTCGGTCTCGGCGCAACTAAACATACAAAAATAATAGACATCAGAATAAACCTAGCAGAAAATCCTAGAAACTCGATCTAAAATATTGGACACAGAATCAAAATTAGAGTTCGACCGGACATCACGTTTTACGAGAATTCTACCAAAAATTCGGCAAAACCTCCCCTGTAAAACGGACATCTCTCTACTCAAAGAGTAGAGCCGGTCCTGCAAAGAAATGCACTTTAAAAAAAAGACACAGAAACACATCCACAACCCCTCGGTCGGACTCCAAACTACAATCTACCGACCGGGGTCCACAATTGCAGAACAATTATGAAAATACCAAAAATGCCCTTATATCGCAGAAATACACTTTATAAGTAGAAATTACATAATTAACCTTAAAACACGGTAAAAATCGATAAAAACTGATTTTATTTAGAAAAATCGTATATTATATATATAATTGAAAATAATTCACGAAAAATAGTTTTAATTAGTTAAAAATACTAAATAATTTGTAAAAATCATTTTTATACTTAAATAACTATTAAAACCAATTTAATTACATTTTTAGTCAATTTATGATAAAATTACCAAAATACCCCTATATATATAAATATACTAAAATTACTCCAAAAATTCACCAAAAATAATATAATTATCCAAAATTAATTTTCTCTACATATTTATCAATAATATCAATAATTAAACTCAATTAACTAATTAATTTCAATTAAAAACAAAATTAACCTAATTTTCCAAAATTACATAAACCTAAATAAATTCAAAATAAATACATAGAAATTCATAAAAATTCCAAATAAATTTATATAATTCATTTAAACACCTATATTTATCATAAAACACAATTTCATAATTTAATTAATTAATTTTCGAAAATTAGAAAATAATATTAAAATATTCAAAAATACCCAAAAATCAAAATAATTCCCAAAAATTCTACAAAAATTCACACATGTAGATTAAGTTACTAGGATCAACTTTTGTTTAGGAATTAAGCTTGAATAGTTAATATTGAAGTTCAAATAAATTGAGAAACAAAAATGGCCGAAATTAACATCAAGCTCAAAACCTTACCAAAACGAATTTTAAGCTAAAAGGAAGCTTGGAATCGTCTTCTATGGAGGCTAGGGAGTTCAACGACACCAGAATCACTGGATTTGGTGGTCGGGAAGTCGGTGAACGACGAGGAGAGAAGTTTCGGTCATTCCGGCCAAAATCAAGCCAAACGATGCCAGAGAAGAAGGCTAGGGGTGGCGGAGCAAGTTGGAAATGGAGGTGGCACGGTGGGAGGTGCAGTGACGGTGAGGAAACGGCATGCGCAGTGGTGAGGGGGGTTGGGGTCGTCGGGGAAGATGGAGGATGAGGGTGATGGCAAACTTGTAATTTTAATGAACTTTATATTTGATAAATATTATAAGTATATATATGTATATATATATCTATACTCTATATTATTTTAATATATAATATTATATAGATAATAAATATTCACCACACACATTAAATATATATTTTAACAATTTTATACACCTAAAAATAATTAAATAATATTAAAACTAATTAATAAATAATAAAATATTAAGGTAATTAATTAAATAAATACACATATATACGTTATTTAGTATTTTAAAAATATATATGAGTTCATGCAAGTCCGTAAATCTATTTAAAATAATTAATAGTAAATTATTTACGTGAAAATTTTCCCGAAAATAGTATTCTCGGGAAAATTTTACGTAAAGCACTTAAAATAATATACAATAATTAAAATAAGTTTTAAATACATATTAACTCGTAAAAATATCATAATTATACAGAAATATTAACACTGCATATCCCGATACAGTATTAAAATATTTAAAAACACGGGATATTACAAATCCTCACATAAGCATTATATCTAAAATATCAAAATCAACATTATGAGCATTTCAAACATTAAATACCAATTCTTTAACTAAATTTCCTTTTTAAATATAATTTAAATAAACTAGGTTTTATGCATCAACTTAACATACATTTCAAAATATTAACTTACAAGTGTAGCAAGCAGACTGATGTATCATTATCCACCTATTACCCGATGTCTCCACTCCATTATACTCTATAAGCAATATATATATAGATATCAAATAAATTCCTAATAACTCCAAAAAATTCTAAAAATTTATAAAAATGATGAAATCATTAACTTAGGAATGCCCTAAATAATTATTTTGAGGCTTAAGAATTATCTCTGACAATTCAACTAATTTAAATGGAAATTAAATAATTTCCACCACAATCTTTCAAGATTTATTCCTCAAAATCCATAAGAAATTTAGGCTAAGCTCTATTCACAAAAATTTATCACAAAAATTTATACTATTTTTTAAAAATAGTTTCATACATTTTTCTCGGCTTGACATTGTTAATTCGTCGGAGTTCGAGTAGGACCCACAAGATTTCTCACTAGAAAAGTATCATTTGACAAAACCAAATATACCAAAATATTCATAATAATTAGTAGAACACAAAAATAGCCTCAAGTGCACCAAAAACTACAAAGAATTCATGGATCAAAAAATTTAAAAAAAGTACCTAAAAATTTATAGAAAATTGAATTGGATTAGATCAGATTCGTGGTTGGTGCCTATGGATTTTTTATGATGAGAGAAACACAATAGAGGCAAATGTGATGCTAGAAAAACGATGGAACAGTGCAGAAATGAGGTGAAAGGCCAACTGATCTAAGCTAAAACTGCACTATTTAGAGCCACTTCTTGCAAAATGAACACTACTAGAGTGAAGAGGTTAATGAGACGAGTCTATGGTTCTAATTTGAGGTCGATCGGAGGTCGTTTGAATAGTTAATGGAGAATAAAAAAGAAGAAACAAAGTTTTGGTGCTGAAATGAAATTTTGCCACTCAAAATGTGAAAGTTCATGCTCTTCTCCCTTTTCCGTCCGCTGGACCACTTCTCTTCCCTTTAATTATAATGGACACCCACATGTCCATTTCGCAATGGTGTTTATATATATATATAGATTGAAAAAATTTAAAAGAAAACTACGTTTATTTTTTAAAAAAATTAACTACCAATTACTAAATTCCATCAAATTAATAAATTTTTAATAGTTCAAAATTAGCATGTCATTGAATACGACAAATTAATGTGGTTAGTAAAATCAAGATTAAATAATCAAACAATTATGTAGAATATTATGTTTTACTTCTAATATTGTGTTCATTTTAATGAAATTAATACTAAATTGTTCTTTCAATAATACTATTGTTAACATTTGACTTAAATCATAACTCAATTAGAAAACGTTCAGTTGAAATTAGATAATTTTTTTAAGATTTTAAAAATATAAATATTATTGTTAACGCCACCTCTTCTAACAGTCTTTAACACTTGCTGATATACATTTATTTCCTTTGTATTTATCTTCTCTTGTATTTAACTTTCTTTGAGTTTTTGTAACAATATTAGTATATATATATATGTATCAAGGAAAAGACGGATAAAATTATAAAAAAGTCTGTATTTATTATTATATAACAATTAGATAATTTAGTCATTTATTAATAAAAATAAATAAAATTAATTAAAATGTAATTTTAACTTGATTGATAGTCTATTTCTATTTTAATTAGATTAATTTCTATCTTTAATAAAAATTAAATTAACTAAAATATAATTCTAATTTAATTAAAAATATATTTTTTTATTTTAATTAAATTAACTTTTATTTTATCTCTAATAAAAATCCTAATTTAGCTGAAAATATATTTTTTATTTTAATTAGATTAATTAACTTATATACATGTATACATTTATTTGTGTATGCTAGGAAAATGATCGTATATTGCCTTTCTCTTTTTCTCCACCATGTGCCCTCCGGCTCGATATATGGTACCATAAGTTATTGCACTTCTTCAAATTGTCGCTATAGGAGAAGTTGTTATTGCATGATGTACGTTGAAAAGTTTTTTTTTTTTTTTTAACAATTAATTTAAATGGTTAAATCTCACAACTAAAAATATTGAAAAAATAAAGTGTTATATCTCAAATAAAAAATTTACTAAAATTGTAATAAATTATAAATTTAATGAGTTATAATATTTAAATTGTTATCTAAAGAAAATATAACATTTATTATTTTTTATTTTTTATTAAAAAATAATAAATAATTTTTTATTATTTTACGATTAATGATGACCATAAATTTTTTCTATATGAAATTAATTTTAGAGTTGAGAAATATTAATTATAAAAAATATTGAAGAAATACCATATAATTATTTTAAAAAAAAGATTTATAAAATGTTGTAATGAAGTATAACTATATTAAGTTGATATCAAATTGCTATATAAATAAATATTATTATTTTTTAAAATTTTTATTTAATAATAATAATAATAATAAATTTAATATATCTAATTGTTTATTTACTATATATCACGAGCTAATAAATTTTTTGTTCACGTGTAAAATACGTGGTTATGTACGAAGGGGGGAAACAAAATTACAAAAATGTCTTCACTCATTGTTATATAAAAATTGGATAATTCAGTCATTTACTAATAAAGTAAAATTAAATTAATTACAATATAATTTTAATTTGATTGAAAGTCTATTTTCTATTTTAATTAGGTTAAATTCTATTTCATCACTAATAAAAATTAAATTAACAAAAATATAATTCTAATTTAATTGAAAGTATATTTCCTATTTTAATTAGGTTAACTTCTATTTTATCTCTAACAAAAATTCTAATTTAATTGAAAGTGTATTTTCTATTTTAATTAGGTTAACTATTATTTTATCATTAATAAAAATTAATTTAACAAAAAAGAGTCAAAATTAAATTAATTAATATTTATCATTTTATTTTTAGTTGAACTTAAAATATTGCATTAAATTAATTTTTGTGCACATAAAAGTATAAATATTAAAAATATTGAAGAAATAAAGTGTTATATCTGAAATAAAAAATTTACTAAAATTGTAATAAATTATAAGTTTAATGGGGTTGTAATATTTAATGTAATAACCCAAATTTTTTTAAAATTATTTTGTATAATTAAATTTCGAGGTTTACAAAGTTATTAATAATTTTTATCTTATGTTGTTATTATTACATTAAATTGTTATATTTAATTACTAAATTTAAAATTCTATTTGGAAACTATTTATTTACATAGCATTATTGTTATTTATTATTATTATTTTCATAGCATCATTTTTTTACTAGAGTTATTATTATTATTGTTATATATATATATATATATATATATATATATATATATATATATATATATATATATATATATATATATATATATATATATATATACATATAGACATATATTGTGTGGCTTATATTAAAGTAGTGTATATATATATATGCGTGTGTGTGTGTGTATAATCCACTCGACTTTTCTTTTCCCCATCCCTTCACGCCACTCCTTTATTTTTTCTTCTCTTCTTCATGTTGTCCCATTCTGCCCTCTCTTGCTGTCTTCTTCTCATTTCTAGCAACTCACCATAGCCAACTTCCTTCTTTTTCTTGCTGCGAGAACATCAACAACAACCACAATAAGAAGCATCAACGACAACAACCACAACAACAACAACAACAAGGACAACATCAGTAATAGCAGGGACAGCAACATCAACGACAATAACAACCCTCCTTGTCATAGATTTCTGTTTTAGGTGAGTAGTTTTAGGCTGATTTAGTTGAGTTGTGAGGTTGATTTCTGGGTTGTTTACTAGTTAACTGTTAAATGTTTGTTAGTAGATTGTTAGTTGTTTATTAGTTATTGTGTTTATTTTAATTTTTAGTTAATTAATGTAATTTTTACTTAACTTATTTGTTAATATTTGGTTGATTTTTGAGTTGATCTATATGTACTTAGTTGATTTGAAATTATTTTAGTTAATTTTAATTATGGGTATTTTTGAATATTTTAATAATATAAATTGTAATTTTGTTAATTATGTTAATTAATTATTTTTGGTTGGAATTTGAGTAATTAGTGATTAGTATATTAAGTTAATACTTTTTGTGTTAATAAAATTATTTTTAGGAAATTAATATTATTTTTGAGGAATTATTATGTTTATATGAATATTGGAATTTTGGGGGAAATTATGTAATTTGGTTGAAAATATAGTTATATAACATTTTAAATGGTTTTAGAATTTTATAGAGTATTAGAATAATTTTTATAAATTAATTACTATTTTTAACTAATTAATTCTAATTTGTGAAAATTATTTTCAATATTAAATTATTTATTTATTGTGATTTAAATGAGTTTTTAATTAATATTATGGTATATTTAAACTATGTGGACAAATAAAGTTTGAATTTTACTATATTATGTTGAATATTTGGAAAGTTGGGTTTTTATTAATATTATATTATTATTTGAAATTTTATTAAATTATGATGGAAAATAATTTTATTTAGTGTTTTGAAATTTGAATAAATTATACTATGATTTATTATTAATTTTTATAGTTTTTGGTGATTTACTATATTAATATTTAATATTTGCTTATTTGTATTTTTGTGAACCTCGGTTGGGAATTTTATAGTTCGGGATCCCAACTCGAGATGTTGAGTTTCTGTGAAGTTTTGAAGTGTGTTTACTTGCAAGATTGACTCTACTTCGGTAGAGGGATTTCCATTTTACAGAGAAAACTCTATCAAATTTTTGATAGATTTCTCGTAAAATGTGACACCGGATAAATCCGAAAATTGTTATTCTGAGTTCGAGTCGAGTCTTCCTTAGAAATTCTAGAAGTTAGGGTTCTATTTTCTTATAGTCATTTTCCTTTTTCTGTCTTTTAACCGCCCCTCCAGTCTCGTCTACTAGTCGAGGTCGGACACAATATGCTAGAGGAGCGCCTTTATCCTGTAAGTTAATATTTGATTTGAGTGTCGGGTCTTTCAATTTAAATCATATCAAATTTTGATGAATTTCTATTTACGAGATTCTAGTCAGTATTTTTAAATAATGTTGCATGATTTAATTTATAGTTGATTTATTTTATTTTAATTTTCATTATTTTATTTATTTTCATTTATTTTAAATAAAATATGGTAGAACGGGCTACCTGATGGGTTTCATCAGGACCATGTGCACACCGGTAAAATATGTAATTATTTAATTATATTACTGGGGCCGATGATCTAGTGATGCTTTGCTCTCAGACACCGCCAATAGTGTAATATTTGTTTATTTAATAAATACTAGGGCTAAAGGTCTGGTGATGCTTTGCTCTCGGACACCGCCAAAATAGTTGGATTATATTTGTTAAATCACTAGCGCTGATGGTTTGCTGATGCTTTGCTCTCGGACACCGCTAGTGATATTGGATTAAGTGATATGACTGCGACTATGTATCCTGGTGATGCTTTGCTCTCGGGATCAGGCAGTCTTAGATATAAGTGAGTCGTATGACTGTTATATAAATTGATAAATCAAGTTCTACCAAATTTTTATACTGAAATGTTTTAAAAAGCATTTAAATATTTAATTCTTTCCTTTGAAAAATGGATTTCTTATATGTATATCAAATGATTTGAATAAAATTATAATTATATTATATTTCCATAGAAAATTTATTTTTAATGAGACTTTCAAATTGCATTCATTTCTTTATTAACTTACTCAGTGAGGTCTAACTCCCCTCAACTTATTTTTTTTAGGAGTTTGAGAGTTTTCTGTTAGGCCTACTTCTCTTCGTTGTGTAGCTTCATCACCGACTATTTTACGTAGGTCTACTTAGTTGTGTTGTATTTATATTCGTGTATCATAGTAGAGAAAACTGTATAAGTGCATATTTTATTTGGGATATCATGATTTATAATTTATTTATTGAGATATTATTTGTATAACTGATGTTTATTTATTTTATGCACTATGATATTATGGTTTAAATTATATTGAGAAAAAATCAGTTTGATAATGTGCATTGTAAGTTAATTATTTATTATAATGTTTTAAAGTTTAAATATTCTGCATTTTTCTTTTAAGGCTTACTACGGGATTCGTTAACTTTATGCTTTTCCATTCCCTAGTGCCAGTCACGTGTCGCTGGGTTTGGATCGTGACAAAGTTGGTATCAGAGCTTTGGCTCATTTTTCATGCTTTTGACTGTCGATGTCTATCTTTTTCTCATAATGCTGCGGTACTTAGGTTGTTAAATGTCGTTTGTTGATTTTTTATCTTTTGGATTCAACATTTGAGTCTGTATTCCTGTCTTGTTTTGAATATTGGTTTTCTTATCTTTTCAGAATGAGGCATGCTCGAAATGCCCCTACTATAGATGCAGAACCTGATAATGGTGAGCAGTCATTTCAGGATGAGATTCTCCCTCCTGCCCCTCGACCTAGAGGTAGGGGTAGTGCTAGAGTGGTAACAGCTCAAAGGTAGGATCAACCTCTAGTAGAGCCTCAGATTCTAGCATAGGATCCTGCAGCTTTTGCAGCTGGTATGGTGGGTATTAACCAGGGCCTGGCAGCTCTTAATCAGGCGATACCTATTATGCAGCAGATGCTTCAACGATAGACTTGGGAGATATTTGATGCATATGTGACATTATTATACTCCATAGTGGGGCAAGTTTATCTTAATGGTACTGGAGCTGCATTGGATTTCATTAATTCCATCAAGTCCAGGACCAAATCTGGGTATTCTGACTACTAGAGGATTATGATTATGGAGCTATCAATCTCAATAGCAGCTCAAGACTACTTTATACAGTCCATTCAGCCCTTAAAGACGATGATGACATGGTTGGGATTTAAGGAGCAGTTTATGAGATTCTTCTGTCCTTCATCTATGTGAAAGAACTACATATGGCAGCTACTTAATATTGACATGAGAGATTGATCAGTTGAGGACTATACTCGGGAGTTCTACAGACTAATGAGACATGCTGAGGATATGAGATAGGATTTCACCAGATTAGTTGAGTTGTATGTGATTGGATTAGGCCCAGCCTATATCGGTATTCGACCAGAGGGTCGTAGTCTGAAGAGTATTACAGAAGAGGCGAGACAGCTGGAGTGGAGACAAATATGGCATGTCACCATACCTAACCCATATGATAATGGCATTATCAGACTTGTCCAGAGGGTGCAACAACCAATATTTCAGATAGGCAGCTCGAGTTCTCAGTCAGCAGGCCCTTCTTAGCAGAGCAGACAATTCAGGGCACATTAGACTGGTAGGCACCGCCTTACTCAGGATCGCAGGAGGAGTAGGGCTACTAGATTTGGTGGTAGTGCTAGCAGTAGTGGACAGAGCTCTGGGCATGGCAGTTCTAGGTCTAGAGCTAGTGCGTGTGCCACTTGTGGATGAGTGCATCAGGGTTCTTGTCACTTAATGCCAAGAGCGTGTTTTAGATATGGTCAGTTTAGACATTTCGCTAGAGCTTGTCCAAACTATGGATTCTAGCCATCCTTTGCTCAAGGATCTTCACCTTCTGTTGTTTAGCCATTGCAGTAGGTCCTCGATAGTATCAGGCACCCATGTACCCTCAGCAGCGATCGATGCAGTATACGAGTCAGCAAGGCTGAGGCAAAGGACAGACTCAGCCATTCACCTCATAGTAGCCAGGACGTGGTCAGGCTAGGGTCTTCACTTTGACTCCTCAAGATGTGCAGGCATCCAACGCTATGGTAGTAGGTACTATTCTAGTCTATTGCTTTGAGGCTAGAGTCTTATTTATCCGGGTGCTACATGTTCATTTGCATCTCCTTTGTTTGCTTTGAAAGTGGCTTGTCTTCCTTCCAAGATAAGTTTTCCTTTGTCTGTTTCGACTCTGCTTAGTGATGAGTTGAAGACATACATTTTCTTTCCATATTGTCTCGTGTTAGTAGAGGGTAGAGAATTGTAGGCAGACTTAGTCCTTCTGGATGTGATCGAGTTTGATGTGATTATGAGAATGGATTAGTTGTCCCAATATTATGCTTCTGTGGATTGTCAAGCAAAGGAAGTAATTTTCAAGATTCCTGATGATGAGGAATTCAGATTCAAAGGTACTGAGAGTTCCATATCTTGTATCCTTCTTTTTGCCACTACAGCTAGGAAGATGCTTAGTAGAGGGTGTCAGGGCTATCTGGCTATAGTTAGAGATGTTCAAGTAGAAATGGGATCAGTGGAAATTTGTACTTGATATTTTTAATCTTTATTTTGCTTTATCCAATAAACATTAATTTTTAATTTTTTCCTCCTTTATTTTTTACAAGATTTCTCTCTATTTATTTAATTTTTTCCTCCATTTGATGAAAGAGAAAAACCTTTTCAATAATTAGATAAATATCAATTAATATTTTACATAGGGAATTGAATTATTTTAGAGTAGAGAGTGAAGTTTGACTCTACATGTAGACAATTAAATCAACTCTTTACTCTAAAATAAAAATATAGAGTGTATTGGAGACTTTTTTTTTTTTTTTTAGCTCTTCAAAGTAAAGAATTTTGCTCAAATGAAGAGTCTATTGGAAATGCTATAAGAACGCGACAATGAAATCCATTTAATATTTCAATGAACTTGCATGTTGTCCGATGAAATGCACAATCACATATTTTCATAGATTTCATGCATAAAGCGAATAGACCTGAAACAAAATTTGAAGTTATCATTGATCACCAAATTCAAAATTTGAGTAGAAAATGGATTATGTGCAGCATTCACTAATTGATAACTGGTTTTCGGAACTCTTGGGCTGAACGTCCTGTAAAGCATTGAACAGAGGGCAAGGTGAGAGGTGGGGGGAATCCCCACAAACACTCCGATGCCTAAGTTAGAGAATAGAAAGCGAGTGGCTGAAAGATAGCTTGAGTATGTGTGAATGAGATGAGATGTCCTCTAATGAGGGGTATATGGTGTTATATATAGTGATACTCAAACCTGGGAGGAATAGGAATCCTTGTGGGAGAGTGTTCCTATTTCAGTTAGGATTCCTCTTTGAGGTAGTTCCTTGGACGAATCTGTCTTCTCCTTTATCCATGTGTTCCTATTTAGGGGGTGGATGACCCCTAATTAGGTAGAAACATTCTAGATGATATCAATAATTATGCCTAATTTGAAGTTTCTGTCATGTCCATTTGTGCTGACTATTTTTGGAATTCTTTTATTTCTTTAGCTTATTTTGTAGGAGCCATTTGCTGCAACAAAAGGGGCAGAAGGATTAGGTAATAGTTTTATTTATAGTCAATGGTAAAAAACAAATACCTTAAACGTACTTCAAGGGAGCAACAAATTAAAAAAGTAGAACAATGAGCCCAAAGAATAACATCATTCTGACAAATGTGGCATCCTGGGTGCAGTTTTCTTCCCAAAGTAGAAATAGACAAATATATTAACAATCATTATATCTCTCTGCAACATCTTTATTTGTCAAAGATTTGAGTAAAATTCAACTTTGAAATAGAAATGAAAGATATTAGTGGAAATTTATAGATTAAAACAATTAGATGGTTATAAATACCTTTCTACAACTCCGAGATTGTTGCTCTTGATCCATATCGATCGTGGAATACACAGGCTTTAAGAATAGTAGGAATAAATTAGGCAAAAGTAAAATCTCAATGGGACTTCCATTAATAGATTGATTATTGCAAAATCAAATATAACAAAACTAATAATTGTAGTACCATAGTGAACAGGATGGAAAAAGTTCAAGTACATTCATAAAGCAACAAAAGCAATTTACTAATTGAGTCAATGTTATAGTGGGCAAGAATCACTACAGCTTATCAGAATCAAAGAAAGACGGAGAGGGACAGGCATAGTTGAGAATCATGGTGAAAGGCTAGTGATAATGGTAATGTCACATCTCTGTTGCTGGTGCTCAAAGTCTAAAAGAAAATCCAAGATCATATTAATCTATATGCTAGAAATCCATGATTTGATAATCCAACACTTCATATTGCAACAAAAAAAAAAAAAGGAAGAAGAAGAGATTGAAGCATTACCATAAGAAAATGAATATAAGTTAACCTACTTGCTAACGTCAAATAATAATGATGATTGATGGTTCATAGGTAATTTTAAGTTGGATCAGTTTAATCTAACAGTAGCTTCCCTAATGTCATGTCCTTTTTAATTTAAAGGTACGAAGTTTCACCACACATTATATCCTTCGTACAAGAGCAATCATTTTCCTACATGATAATTTATTTTTAACAATGGTATATATGAATTTAAACCGAAACATATTATTTATATATATATATATATAGTGTGAAAAATATTATTTTTAATAGTATATTATAAATCAAAAGTCATAATTTTACGTATCTAAAAATTAAATTTATGACCTTTTAATTATGAATATTTTATTTTTACCATTTGAATTAGGACTCATTCGCAACTACTTTAAAGGGAATTAATTAATTTATGAATGCCCATTCAAAGTATGACCAAAAGTTTCTTTTATTCAATTTTTTATTTTTTAATATCTGCTTCAGCGTTGTTATCAAGTTAAGCATGTTTTAATATCTACTTCCCTTTCAGTATGATAGTTCATGCTTTTTGTTTTTGTCTTTTGTTTTTTTTTACTTTTATTGACCATCGTATATGTGCTCTACTTAATGGATTAATGATCCTATCTATGCCTTCACATCCATGAAATATGCAAGCTTAAGAATAAAAGATACAATCAATAGCTTTAATTTTATAAAAGCAATTAAAGCATAAGCAGCTAGCCCAACCATAAAGAAATATGAAAATGTTGGCAACAATTTCATGTGAATCTCATTAAAACAAAGAGAGCAATTCACAATCCAGCCCTATAGATCTAAACTCTCCTTATTTATATCTACCAACTTTTGTTTAAACTTAATGTCTAATGATGCCATTTGACCCTTCAAATTAGAAAAGAGAGAAAAAAAAAAAACATCATAACACAAACTGCACAATATGATCACCTAAAAAACAAATTCTGCAATGCATCATTCCTTATGTCTTCAGTTAAATTCTGTAGATGCCCTGCTACTACCGACTAACGCCTGTTTAGTTTTTTAGTCTGTAATGTAACATTGATGAGAAGAAGTGTCTGTTGCAATTTTTTTTAGTTCTTATTGCTCGGAGTTATCTATATTTGTCAGCAAATTATTGCTCGGAGTTATCTATGGTTGTGGCTATGGCATTACCTTTGGCTCGTTCTGCATCCCATTTGTGAAGTAACGCTTCAACATTGATTAATCTTCAATATCTGTTCGTATATGCCTCCTCTTTTCTAGTCACTCCAGGGCTATTATGTCAAAGAAAACCATTTTAAAAATTAAGATGCCTTGTAAAATGCTTAGCAGTAACTTCCTATTTATCTTAGTTTTTGCTCTTTTCATATTCATATTTATTATTATTATTATTATTTTTTGCAATTGATAATGTAGGAACTTGTTGACCGAATATTAGGTGCTTTTGCAGATGAGGAAGGTAAATATCCCCATCTGAACTGTTCTCTGTTTATGAAATAGATCAATGATTTGTTGCAGGGACTGCCATTTAATTAAATCTGCTTGTCGATATACATTTTCACAAAGGAAGCTGAAGCTCGTTGTATACAAGAACAAGTGACCATGGAGGCTGCTCTAGCAGAAGAAAAGCGAGAAGAGGAAGAATCTCTCTAGAAAAATGCGGTTTGGATTAGGCATTTTATGTTATTTTAATTGGAATTATATACTATTGTAGCAGTTATTTGTATATTATATATTATGTTTAGGAATAATTCATTATGACTTATCAAACAATGTATAATTTTTTAATTTATATTAATGTAATTATTTTCAATTTTTTACTAGTGGATAGTGGATCATGTGTGTGCGTATATATATATATATATATATATATATTTAAATATGTGCATTGGACTTTAATTGCAAACTAGAAATAGTTCTTTTTAATTTTTTACTGCAATAAAAATTTTGGTTGTAATTAATTGTACAATAACAGTTCTATGAACTGATTGCCTTAAATATGCATATTCAACTTTAATTGCACACTAGAAATAGTGCTTCCTAGTATTTTACTGCGATTAAAAATTTAGATTGCAATTAGTTGTACAATAGCAGTTATATGAACCAATTGCGATGAAGATGTGGTTGGTATTGTTGTAAAATGTGGTCACTATTAATATATTTTTAGCGATCACAATATATATCTTTGCAAAAAGTTATTTGGGACTACTAATTTTTTTTTATCTCAAAAATGTTTTCGCTGCAAGGCCTGTAGTGACGATGGGCTTAGCAACCAAATTTTAACTTTTAGCGATAACTTTTTCTTTCTTTAAAAACCTTTTTCTAGCAGTATGTTTTGCTCCTACTGTTGTGTTCATTTTAATGAAATTAATACTAAATTATTCTTTCAATATTACTAGTGTTAACATTTACTTAAATTATAACTCAATTAGAAAACGTTCAGTTGAAATTAGATAATTTTTTAAGATTTTCAAAATATAAATATTATTGTTGACGCAATTTCTTTAAACAGTGTTTAACACCTGTTGATATACATTTATTTCCTTTGTATTGATCTTTCTTTGAGTTTTTGTAACAATATTTGTTAGGCATATATATATATTAAATACTAAGCCTTAATTAAAGTCATTAAACAAAAAATTTGACAAGTTTATATCTTCATATTTGAGTATTCACCATAAAATTTAATGTATCAAATTCATAAAAATCCTTATTTTTATTAAAAATAAAATATTTATTATAGTTTTTTAGTGTTATTTTTTAACTAAAACACTATTATATATATTCTAATACTACTTTAAATTCTAAAAGTTTTTATATAATATGTATTTTTTAATTTCAAATCACTCAATCATTTTTCCTAAACTATATATTGGAAATTCTATTTTTAAAATTTTTTTAACTATTATATATACTCCAATAGTAATTTAATAGTCTCAAAATAAATTCTATCATATTTAAAAATAATTTCAATGAAAATTAAAGAAAATAAAAATAATGTAACATATTTTATTTTTAATTTATTTAGTTAACTTTTTCTCTTTATAAAAATTTTTATTTTAAAATACATATGTTTTATTCCATATAAAACATTTCAATTATACTACATCTAAAATACTACTTTTCTTTTTTATTAGAAATTATGTCTTTTATTCCAATTAAAATATTCACCTTTTATTCAATTAAATACACATTTTCTTTTTATTTTAGATAAATAAAAATGCATAACTTATAAATTATTTTCTATTTTTATTTTATTTCTCCAATTATTATATATATATATATATATATATATATATATATATATACACTTTTAATAAAACATTATTAAATAAAATTGTTATAATAATTTTCTAAATTTTCACTTTTATGTTTAATTAATTTGTATTTTTAAATTTATTAAAATTATATAATAATTATATTAACATGCACAACACATAGATTCATAGCTAGTTATATTATAAAAGCCCGTACACTACTTTAGTTCTTCAGCTGAGCAATACAAGAACATATTGATTCGTTCAAAAGTTATTTTATGGTATTAGAGATATATTACCATGGCAACCCAAATCGTTCTAGCTTCAACAAATTCAACTTCAACCACTGTGGCCACAACAAATTATAGTTTTGTTATAAAACTATCACCCAAAAGTTTTCTTTTTTGGAAAACTCAGTTTATTCCTCTCTTTAATTTTCATAACATGAACAACTTGATTGATAGCACTTCTACGCCAACCACAACCATTGTCTCTCCAAATAATTCCAATGAAACTATTGTCAACCTTGCCTGTACACTATGTTCTAAACAAGATTAATTGCTTCTATCATGGATTTTGTCTTCTCTGACTAAAGAAGTCTATTCTTATGTTACCGGATGCACATCTTCTTTTTCTGCTTGGAAAGCACTAGAAAGTACTTTTGGTTCTATATTACAGAATTGTCAACTTCAGCTTTATGTCAAGCTTCAAGAACTTAAGAAACATGATATGATATCGCTCAATACCTACAAAAAGCTAAAGCATTGTCTGATGATCTTATAGCTGCTGGTAAAGCCTGCTGAATTCAATGCCATAATATATCCAGACGTGGGAATGGAATTTCATCCTTTAGTTTCTGCCTTAAAACTTTGTTCTGTTCCTATCTCCTTTCTGAAATATACAGTCAACTTCACTCCCATGAAATCTTGCTCAAAAGCTACATCACCTCGCCTGTAGCTCATCTTACCATTCGTCCATCTGCCCCACCTTCACACTGACCATCTAATGCTGAATTCAAACCATTTTTCCGCTACAACAATATCAAACACAAGTGTCAAATTTGTGGATATTTTAATCACACTGCTTATCGATGTCGCCGTCGTTATGAACTATGATCTTCTAGTCGACCACAAGCCAGTGTCACTTAGCAAGCACCGGCTTATCCAATGCCATATACAGGTTCTTTTCAATATGCTCTTCCCTCTGACCATTCATAGATTACAGACACTGGAGCAACTCATCATACGACACCAATCCTTCACAATATTTTCAATCCACAAGTGTACAAAGGAGGAGATCAAGTTAAAATTGGCAATGGTCAGTCAATGCCAAGTTTAAATACCAATATAGCTTCTTTACCTTCAATTCAAAATACCACTCTAAATCTTAATGAGGTTTTACATGTTTAGCCTTTATCAAGAAGATCCTTTATCTCCATATCTCTTCATTCTTTGTGTATAAGGGATGTTTATTTTGTTGGATTAGAAATGCCAAAGAGTGTTACTTCATGGTATTAAGGTGGCAAGAAACTTCAAAGGTATCTCACTTACTCTTTGTTAATGACAGATTTGTGTATTTTCAAGGCTCTCTGACTGAATGTGACATGATCAAAGACTGTTTGTGAAGCTATAAGGAGGCTTCAGGTCAAATGGTCAATTTTAATAAATCTTTTATTCTTTTTAGCAGAAACGTGGGGGTGGAAATTATAGATTATTGTTACGACCCAAAACAGGGGTCATGACCAGCGCTAGGGAACGAGAATTATTTCGAATCCGGAACCTGTAGCAAGCCTTAAAATAAAATAAAATAAAACATGCAATAATAATAATAACATAAATAATATATTGTGCAGTGGAAATAATATCATAAATAATTAAATAATAATCTACCACGAAATTTAAATCAACAACTCATCCATATATATAAATAATCTTTTAATACAAATCTAATTCAAATCCTTAAAATACACAACTCACACAAATATAGTATAACACCCTTTAACAATTTTACAATTACTGCAGTGTTTAGATCATGAAATAAAACTCAGATAAGTAGTTTACATTATGAAGTCGATGCAGAAGAAATCCGACGTACGGGTCTGCTACTGAGGTCTGAAGATGATGACTCTCCTGAAAAATAGTCAACGGAGGAGAGTCAGACCTCATTGAGTGAATTATTATAATATATATACATGCATACTAAATGACAATGCACACAGTCAATAGTATATATATAATAAATATATATACAGGCAAATACACACAGATGCAGTAAAATAGTTTTATATAGTTTTTTAAAAATCACTGTTTATGAAGGATTAAATAAAACCCTAGAAAATCGCAACCTCAAACAGTGTTAGACAACACTCTAGCCATACAGACTCACTTATTCCAAATAAGTTCACTTGTTCCATTTGGGCAGTGGATTGGCCCCGAGACATTAAGTCAACCGAGCTCCAGCAGTCTGACTATCAGTGTGATTGGCCCCGAGACACTTGATTAATCGAGCTCCAGCAATCACACTCTCAAATCATATCACACATTAAATCAATCAATCCGATCATAATCCACAAATAGGTTAGTGATATAGCCTAAATGCTATCAACGTACCGGTACGTACTCGGTCCTAGTGCTGCCCACGAGGTAGCACATTCTATTGATATCCTTCATTAATATATAAAACATACATTCATAAATAAATGATGCATGAATTTCCATAAAATAGCAACATAAACCATATATATACTAGAAATATACCAAAAGTAAATCAGGTATATTTCGAGTATACATACGTCAAATAAATCCAATATAATTGCAAAATGAGCTAGAAATATGTTTAAAAACATTTTAAGAATAATTTATTAATAAAACATGCATATAGTTTAAAAATATACTAAAATATACCAAAAATATACCAAAAGTAAACCTAAGTAATAATTAAATCATTTATGCAGATATCATACAAATAAAACATACATTTCTATAACATACAACCCTAAAATACGTATATATAAAATAACAACTCACTGTCTATTGCGCTCCACGAGATGGGTCCGACGGGCCTAGTCCACTAGGTCTCGGTCTCGGTGCAACTAAACAAATAAGTGACAACAGAAGATCAGAATAAATCTAATGGAAATTCCTAGAAACTCGATCTAGAATACTAGACACATAATTAAAATCAGAATTCGATCGGACATCACGTTTTACGAGAATTCTATCGAAAATTCAGTAGAACCTCCCCTGTAAAACGGACATCTCTCTACTAAAAGAGTAGAGCTGGCCCTGCAAAGAAACACACTTCAAAAATAGACACAGAATTCACAACCACAATCCCTTGGTCGGACTCCAAACTACAATTCACCGATCAAGGTCCACAATTCACAGAATATTCACAAAATACCAAAAATACCCTTATATAATAAAAATACATTTTATCAATCCAATTTACTTAATTAACCCTAAAATATGTTAAAAACTGATAAAAACTCATTTATTTAGAAAAAAATCGTATATTATATATATTTTGAAAATAATTTGCGAAAAATAGTTTTAATTAGTTAAAAATACTAAATAATTTGTAGAAATCATTTTTATACCCGAAATAACTATTAAAATGGATTTAATTACATTTTTAGCCAATTTAGCGTAAAATTACCAAAATACCCCTATATATATAAATTTACTAAAATTGATCCAAAAATTCACCAAAAATAATATAATTACACAAAATTAATTTTCTCAACATATAATTCAATAATATCAATAAATATACTCACTTTACTAATTAATTTCAATTAAACATATACTTAACCCTATTTTTCAAAATTACATAAACTTAATAAATTCCAAATAAATATATAAAAATTCACAAAAATTACAAATAAATTTCTAAAATTCATATCAACACCTATAATTACCATAAAACACAATTTCATAATTTAATTAATTAATTTTTGAAAATTAGAAAATATTAATAAAATAATAAAAAATACCCAAAAATCAAAATAATTCCCAAAAATTATAAAAAAAATTAAAAAATGTAGATTAAGCTACAAGGATCAAAGTTTTTGAAGAAAATTTTCATGAATGAATCAAATTGAAGCTAAAAAAAATTCAAAAACCCTAATAGGCCGAAATTGAAAAATTGAAACCTAAGAAAATCTAGACCATTTTAAGTGAAAAAAATCTTGAAATCACACTCAACGGAGCTCAAGGAGAAGATAGAGACTGGTGGCATCAAGTTTGGTGGCCGGAATCACATTGTTCGGAGCTTGATCGATTTTCGGCAATTCTTGGAAAATCCGGCCAAAACACACCGGAATAAGGAGCTTCAGGCATCGGGAATGGCTGGCAAGGGAGGAGGAAGGAGGAGAGGCACAGTGACGGCAAGAAATAGAGGTCACAGTGGCCAAAAATGGGAGAAAGCCGATCGGGAGAAAGAAGACGAAGATAGTGGCATTTCCGTAAATAAGGTAAACTTTTAGTTTTTGATAATTATTTATGTATATATATGTATATATATATCCACACTATATATTGTAATAATATATATATTCCTACACACAAATAATACTCACCATATAAATATTTTAATATATTATAATAATTTATACACTTATAATTAATTAATTAATATTAAAACCAAATAATAAAAATTAAGGTAATTAATTAAACCCTAATTTAATTTAAATAAATACACATATATACATTTTATTTAGCACTTAAAAATTATGTATAAGTTCATGCAAATTCATAAAATTAGTCAAAATAAATAGTATTAAATTATTTATGTGTCAATTTCCCCGAAAATACCATTCCTGAAAAATTTTGTACGTAAAGTACTTAAAATAATATAAAACAATTAAAATTAGTTTTAAACAAATAACAAACTCATAAAATATCATAAATATATACAAAAATTATTAACACTGCATATCCCAATGCAGTTTAAAAATATTTAAAAAAACACGGGATATTGCAATTATATATGCTCTTCTCTTGGTGTTACTAAGTATTCTAATAATGGGAAATAATTAGGCCTTCCATCGATAATTGGGAGAAACAAAAATGAGGTGTTTAATTTTATTAAAAAGAAAGCCTGAAAAAGGCTTTAAGGATGGCGGTTCAAATTTTTCTCCAAGACAGTTAAAGAAGTTTTCCTGCTATCAGTGGTCCAAGCATTGCTTGCATATGTGATGTCGGTATTCCTTCTTCCTGTCTCTCTTTGTGAAGAGCTTGAGCGGATGATGAACAATTTTTGGTAGGGAAAAAGTGGGCAATCAGCATGGTGGTATCTTATGGCAGAGTTGGGATCAACTTTGTAAAGCAAAGGATAGGGATGGTCATGCTTTTTGCAAATTACATGACTTTAATTTGGCCATGGTCATAAAACAGGGATGGAGATTACTATCAAGACTAAATGCTTTAGCCTCTTAGATTTTGAAAGCTCGATATTTTCCTAATAAATCATTTTTTGAAATCTACTTTGGGTTAGAATCCCTTTTTTACATGGCACAGTATATTGGCCAATCAAAATTTATTGAAGGATCGCGTTCGACTTTACAGTTGGTAAGGGTGATAGTATGAATATAGGGGGTAGTCCATGGTTGTTGAATTTGGATAATCCGTATTGTAATATCCCGTGTTTTTAAATATTTTAATACTGCATCGGGATATGCAGTGTTAATAATTTTATATATAATTATGATATTTTTAAGAGTTGATATGTATTTAAAACTTATTTTAATTATTGTATATTATTTTAAGTGCTTTACGTAAAATTTTCCCGAGAATACTATTTTCGGGGAAATTTTCACGTAAATTATTTATTATTAATTATATTAAATAGATTTCCGGACTTGCATGAACTCATATATATTTTTGAAGTACTAAATAACGTATATATATGTACTTATTTATTTAATTAGGGTTAAATTAATTACCCTAATATTTTATTATTTATTATTAGTTTTAATATTATTTAAATATTTTTATGTGTATTAAATTTTTAAAATATTAAATTATGTGTGTGTGGTGTATAATTAATGTGTGTGATTTTATATTATTTTAATATATAGTGTAAAGTATATATATATACATATACATTTAATATTAAAACAAAAAATAAAGTTTGGTTTATTTACAAAAATTGCCATCGTCTTCATCTTCAACCCGCGCGCGTCTCCCTCGCCATCACTGCCGTCTATCATGCCGTTCCCTTGTCGTCAGTGTGCCTCGCGGCGTGCCACCTCCTTCCTCCAGTCGCTCCGCCGCCTGCAGAGCCCCTTTCCTGCGTCAGGAAGCTCGTTTTAGCTGGAGAAGCCGAATTCTTTCTCACCGTCGTTCACGGCGTTTTCGGCCACCATTTTCGACACTGCCAGTCTCTTTCTTCTCCTTAAGCTCCGGTGAGTGTGATTCCAAGCTTTGTTTCACTTAAAATGGTCTAGATTTGCTTAGGTTTTGATTTTTGCAATTAAGCCATTTTAGGGTTCTTGATTTTTTTGAACTTCAATTTGATTGATTCATGAAAAATTCCTTCACAAATGTTGTTTCCCTTAGCTTAATATACATGTGTGAATTTTTTTAGAATTTTTGGAGATTATTTTGATTTTTGGGTATTTTTGAATATTTTATTATTATTTTCTAATTTTAGAAAATTAATTAATTAAATTATGAAATTATATTTTATGATAAATATAGGTGTTAAAATGAATTATAGAAATTGGAATTTTTATGAATTTCTATGTATTTATTTTGAAATTATTTAGGTTTATGTAATTTTGGAAAATTAGGTTAATTATGTTTTTAATTGAAATTAATTAGTTAATTGAGTTTAATTATTGATATTATTGATAAATATGTTGAGAAAATAAATTTTGTGCAATTATATTATTTTTGGTGAATTTTTGGAGTAATTTTAGTATATTTATATATATAGGGGTATTTTGGTAATTTTACCCTAAGTTGGCTAAAAATGTAATTAAATTGGTTTTAATAGTTATTTAAGGTATAAAAATGATTTCTACAAATTATTTAGTATTTTTAATTAATTAAAACTATTTTTCGTGAATTATTTTCAATTATATATATAATATACGATTTTTCTAATAAAATGAGTTTTTATCGATTTTTACTGTGTTTTAGGGTTAATTACATAATTTCTACTTATAAAATGTATTTCTATAATATAAGGGTATTTTTGATATTTTTATAATTGTGGACTCCGGTCGGTAGACTGTAGTTTAGAGTCCGACCGAGGGGTGGTGGATGTAATTCTATGTCTATTTTTCGAAGTATGTTTCTTTGCAGGGCCGGCTCTACTCTTTGAGTAGAGAGATGTCCGTTTTACAGGGGAGGTTCTGTCAAATTTTTGGTAGAATTCTCGTAAAACGTGATGTCCGGTCGAACCCTAATTCTGATTTTGTATCTAATATTCTAGATCGAGTTTCTAGGGTTTTCTGTTAGGTTTATTTTGATGTATGTTATTTATTGTTTGTTTAGTTGCACCAAGACCGAGGCCTAGTGGACCAAGCCCGTCGGACCTATCTCGAGGAGCGCACTAAGTGTGAGTTACTATTATATATATATATATATGCTTTAGGGTGCATGATTTAGAAATGTATGTTTTATTTTGATTAAATATGCATAAATGGTTTAATTATTACTTAAGTTTATTTTTAGTTTATTTTTGGTTTATTTTCTGTATTTTTTAAACTATATGCATGTGTTATTAATGAATTATGCTTAAAATGTTTTATGTATATTCTTGGTATATTGTTAGTTTATTTTATAATTATATTGGATTTATTTGACGTATATATACTCGAAATATACCTGATTTATTTTTGGTATATTTCTAGTATATATATGGTTTATGTTGCTATTATATTTAAATTCATGCATCATTTATTTTTATGAATGTATGCTTTATATTTAAAATGAAGGATATCAATAGAACGTGCTACCTAGTGGGCAGCACTAGGACCGAGTACGCACTGGTACGCTTATAACATTTAGGCTATATTACTAACCAGTTTGAGGATATTGATTGGAATTGATTTATCTGATGTGTGATGTGATTTGGGAGTGTGATTGCTGGAGCTCGGTTGACCAAGTGTCTCGGGGCTAATCACACTGACAATCAGACTGTTGGAGCTCGATTGACTTAGTGTCTCAGGGCCAGTCTACTATCTAAATGGAATAAGTGAAAATTTTGAAATAAGTGAGAC
The DNA here is from genome assembly GCA_947683625.1 of Mallotus nudiflorus. Lineage (NCBI taxonomy): Eukaryota > Viridiplantae > Streptophyta > Magnoliopsida > Malpighiales > Euphorbiaceae > Mallotus > Mallotus nudiflorus. The sequence continues at coordinate 1,559,210 of CANTUR010000793.1, read as the reverse complement.
TGTATGGCTAGAGTGTTGTCTAACACTATTTTGAGGTTGCGATATTCTAGGGTTCTATTTGATCCTTCATAAACAATGATTTTCAATAAATATATAAAATGATTTTATTGCATCTGTGTGCATTTGCCTGTATATATATATATATATATTTATATATGTACTATTGACTGTATGCATTGTCATTTAGTATGCATGTATATATATTATAGTAATTCACTCAGTGAGGTCTGACTCCCCTCCGTTGACTATTTTTCAGGAGAGTCATTGTCTTCAGACCTCAATAGCAGGCTTGTACGCTGGATTTCTTTCGCCCCGGCTTCTTTATGTAAACTGCTTATCTGAGTCTTGAGTTTTACGTTATGATCTAGACACTGCAGTAGTTATGGTCATTTTAGAGATTGGTGCATTGTATTTATATGAGATATGTAATTTAAATATTTGAACTGAAACTTGTATTAAAGGATTTATTTATATATGAGATATGGATTTGATTTAAATTTCGTGGTGGAAATATTATTTTGATATTTATGATTTTATTTCTGCTGCATTAAGTGTTGTTATTATTATTATTATTGTATGTTTTATTTTACTTTAGGCTTGCTACGGGTTCCGGATTCGAAAGAATTCCCGTTCCCTAGCGCCGGTCATGGCCCCTGTTTTAGATCGTGACACGTATGTTGACTCTTACTTGACTGAAGGGTTGAATAATGCTATAGTGGAATCTCTGAAGCAATTAGGTTGTAAGTTTTAGGATAGAGATATTCTAAAGGATGTGTTCAATGAAAGAGATATGAATTCCATTCTAGCAGTCCCTATTAGCTCAATTCAATGAGAAGATAATTGGTACTAGAATGAAGATAGTTCTAGAGAATACATGGTGAAGAGTGGATATAGGGTCCTCAGAAATTCTTCAACTCTTGATGCTAATTCAGATGGTTTTAATTGGCAAAACTGTTGGAAACTTAATGCTCATCCTAAAGTCAAAAACTTTTTATGGAGGTATTTGTCAGGGTTTCTTCCAACTTTGCAGGCCTTACAAAGGAAGAGAGTATAGGTGGAAAATGTATGTCCCTTCTGTAGTTCTTGTGTGGAAACTTCTTATCACTGTTTAGTGTCTGCTAAACTACTAAAAATGTATGGATTCTCTTAAATTTTTGAGACTTGCCTAGTTGGGATTCAGACTTGCGAAGCTGGTGGGTGTTTATTACTTAGCAATTCACTTTTTATGAGCTAAGTTTAATTACTACTATGTTATGGTTTCTTTGGAGGAATTGAAATGATAAAGTGTAGCTTCAGAAATCTTTGCCAGCTCATTATTTGCTACGAGGAGCTAAATTATTTTAAGATTAATGGCTTAAGACTAGTTTAAAGAAGAATTTGGCTCTTCAGATGACCAGATTTGTTCATTAGGTAAAATGGATTTGCCCTCCTCCAAGAGCCTTTAAATGTAACATGGACGCTAGTGTTTGTTCAGGGGATTCTCACATTGAAGAGGGTTGTATTGTCTAAGATTTTCTAGCGAGCTTTCAAATGGCTTTTCATTACTGTAAGCAATGCTCATCTGATCCTTTTCTTGCTAAAGTAGTAGCTCTAAAAGAATCATTGCTTTAGTTAATGTGAAAATCTATGTCTCAGTTATTAGTAAAGTCTGATTGCTTGCTATCAGTTCATGCCATCAATTTGAAGTCTCAAATTCTTTCTTCAGCTAGGTTACTTTTTCAAGAATGTAGGTCTTTAATACATCAACTGCATAATTGTCAACTTCTTTTTGTCAAACATTTAGCGAACATTATTGAATAAACCGTAAAGTTCAAGTATTTTTAAACATAATAAAATATAATTAAGTGTTTTAATAAAAGTAGTTTAAAATGAAAAAATATTACAAAAAATTATTTTGTTTTATCCCATCTATTATACTTATATTATTTATAAAATGTGCTAAGTATTTCTAAAACAAACAAAATATATAAAAAATAATAATATAGAAAAAGTATTTACTTTTCGAACTTCCAATTTTACTATGTGGATGCAAAAAAGGATTTCGCATATTTCTGTTATATCAAATATAATTTTTGCTTTCACCGAAAATGTATATCAAATACACTTGGTGTTGCCCTTGAATTACCCAAAGTATTGTCTCAGAAATCCTGGAAATATAGATTAGAATAGTTCAATAATTAATTACCTTGAATTTTCTAATAGCATTTAGTACATGAATGATTTGGAAAATGCAAATTTATTATTTTTCACAATTTCTTTACCATTAACTAGGAATTTTGATAATATATACAATCAGAATGTTTAAGATAGGAAAAAAAACTAATGAAGAAAAGAAAATATATACATTTTTAATAAGGAAATGCTTAATAAAAATAACTAGATATTTTCACCATTAAATGTATTACAATCAATGGTTGAGATTTTGTGTAAAATATATTAGTTTGACACATGTGTATGTGGATTCTCACTCATAATTAAAAACAAATTAATTTAACAATTTTAAGTGAAATTTTATATTTGAGTGGCCCTATGTGAACCTAGATGTAAATATTAAAAGCTGAAATATAGAAAAACCTCCTGTATAATGAAATAAAAATGGAAGGGAGAACAACATTATTAGTCCATAAATTGTATCATTTTTCAATTTAAAACTACAAATTTTTTTTTTCATATTTAAATTCTATAAATTTTTAAAAAACTTTCTATTAATTCTGTCCATCAGTCAAAATAATTTTACATGAGTCAATCTTCAAAATCAACTATATATATATATTAGCAAACAACTACATGTTTTACACGTTAACGCAAAATTCATTTGACTCGTGATATGTAGTAAATAAACAATTAAGAATATTATTATTATTATTATTATTATTAATTAAAAGTAATTTTGTAATCTTAATTTTTTATTTTTAAAAAATGCATCTCTAAATAAATGCTTAATTTAATTTTTTCTAAAAAATATTCAAACAATTTAAGCATTTCTATTATTATGAACTCTATTTGTACATAAAAAATAAACCTCAAGTTCAAAAAAACTATAAAAAAAACCTTAATATTGGTGGCTAATATGTTTCGAAAAAATAGAAAAGTTACGAAATTAACATGTGTTTATAGCTATAACTATAGAGACAAATCATGAGAAGAAATTGAATAACATGTGTTTCCGAATTCTATTAGCAATTACAATTTGAAAGATCAATGAAAAAAAGACATGTATTAATATTGGAGGGCCACAACATTAAATTATAATAAAAACAATACATATAAATTATAAAAAAAAATCAGTAAAATTCATCACGTAATATTTTTTTTAGTTTTGTTGTCATTGAAACATATCTATATATAGTCACAATCAATCAAAGTATGCATTAAGTAAATTTCATCAAATACAAAAATTATAAACTCTCTTTGAAAATATTTTCAATTGATGCAATTATAAAACAAAGTACTTGTCTTTTATAAACCTAATTTAACTATTAATCTTAATTTAGATAGAAATTCATAATATAAATGCAGTTGTATTTAATGTATCTAAACATTAATCCTAATTTAAAATAGAAATCCTATAAAATAGAAGTTAACCTAATTAAAATAGGAAATAGACTTTCATTCAAATTAAAATTATATTTTAATTAAATTAATTTTATTTTTATTAGTAAATAACTAAATTATCCAATTTTTATAAAATAATAACTAAAAACTATTTTGTAATTTTGTCTGTCGCCCCTTCGTGTGTGTGTGTATATATATATATATATATATATATATTTCAGTCCTAAAACTACGAAAAAATGTTATTTTTGATATTTTCAATAAATAATATTTTTTTTCTATTTGTAACTTTTCCTATCACTTTAACTTTTATAATAACTATATAACTCACTAAAATAATTTTTAAAAATAAAAAATTATATTTTTCTTAAATTATTGATTATATTGACAATGATAAATAAAAATAATTAATTATTTTTAATATAAAATTTTGATTAACATATCATAAATGAATGAATATTTTTTTTTATAATGATAAGACTCATTTAATTTTGTAAATATTATAATTTTTGTTAAATTTCAAAAAAATTTTAAACTCCATTAAGTTTGAATTAGACAATTTTTTGAAAAAATATTTTTAAAATTTGGCTATCATATAATAAATATTTGAACAATAAAATAAATTAAAATATTTTTATTATAATTGTAATTGTCATAATAAAATATAATTAACTTAAGATAAAATACAACAAATGTTTCTATTTTATCTTAAATTAATTATATTTTATAGTAATAAATAAAATTGAAATATGTTATTCTTCAAATTTTTTTTAAAGTAACCTAATTTAAGGAAATGTTTTTTAAATTGTCTAATTGATATATAATTGAGTTTAAAAGTTATTTAAAATATAACATAAATTATAACATTGACAAAACTAATTGAGTTTATGCAAAAATAAAAAATATTTATTCATTTAAAATATATTAATTAAAATTTACATTTAAAAATAATTAAAAATACTTAATTAATTTTATTTATCATTGTTAATAAAATAATAATTTAAGAAAAATATTTTTTTAATTTTAAATTTTTTTAAATTATTTTAGGGAATTATATATTTATTATAAAAAGTTAAATAATAGAATATGTTATATATATATATATATATATATATAGGCTAAATGCTAGTTTCACCCCCTGAATGTTACATAATTAACCTCTGATACTTCTCAATTTATTATTTTTTTATTCAACTTTTAAACTTTTATTTTTAACCTTTTTCACCTTTTAATTTGTATTTTTTGATTCCATTTAACTCATAAACTATCAAAACGGATAAAAATTTAATTTCAAATGATTTTAAGCACATAAAATGTTAAAATTAGCTTCAAAACAATATAAATAGAACTAAGAACTAATATATGTTTTGTTAAATATTATTTTAATTTATATAAGTTTCTCTTATCTTTATATGAACATTGATTCATAAAATACTTAAATTTTATGTACTATAGGGGTAGATAGGTTCAAAATTAAAGTTTAAATACTAAATAGAATACAATAAAAGTTGAGGAATGTTATAAGTTAATTGAGTAAAGTTCAAAGGTGAAAATATGCATTTGGCTTATATATATTACTCTCTCTATTTCTTTTTAATTGTCCTTTAAGGATTATGCATGTATATTAAGAAATATATTTAATATATATATAAAATACCATACTACTCTTATAATAATTCCCTCAAGTAATTATTAACTTTTTATATTCTCAAAAGTAGTGTATGTATAAATAAGGGTAAAATAAGAAAAAAGGTAATTAAATATATTGATAATTGAAAACGTCAAATAATTTGGAATAGAAAATCTAAACTAAAACGATAATTAAAAAGGAATGGAGAGAATAGTTGTCACGACCTGAACCCGAGGGCACGTGACCGGCACTAGAGAATGGATAGACATAAGGCCCCCGAAACCCGTAATAAGCCTTAAAGAAAAGAAAAATACAACCTTCAAATTTAAAACTTTATTTCGTACAAGAACACATTATCAAACTGATTTTTCTAAAAATAAACATAATCGTGCGCAACATAAAATATTCTCCATCATCAAATATCATAAATCAATCTTAAAGCATTATACATAAGCGTGGTTCATTAAAGTGCAATACATAAGTATACTTAAGTTATACAAACTCGTAGTACAAACACTACTGCAATATTCTAGACTTACGACTACAATACAGCTCATAATAACCTACATAATATACCCGATGATGAAGAAATCCGACGTAAAGGCGGTCTGAGGTCGAACTCCTAAGCTCCTGAAAAAAATAGATTAAGGGGAATCAGACCTCACTGAGTAAGTTAATAAAAAGAGTTGTACGGTTTGAAAACCCTTTTTGAAAATCATATAGATATAGTGAAAATAATTTATAACGTATATATATATAGCTTTTGAAAAATCTCGGTAGAACCCTAAACCCAAATTTCTAAATGGCCAACTAAGCCCACTTAATCCTCATAGACTGCCGGTCCCTGAGAGACAAGGCATCAACCAAGGCACCAAGCCGCAGTCATCCATTTAATCCAAATATATGGCACTGGCGATCCTCAAGAGCTAAGGCATCCACCGAGGCACCCATCCCAGTCCATTATTAACTTTCCAATCACTGGCGGTCCCTGAGAGCACAGGCTTCCACCGAGGCACCAGTCCCAGTTTATATCCACAAGTTATGCATATATCGGATCCATCTCTCAATCTTTACCATGTGCACACGGTCCTGGTAAAACCCACTAGGTAGCTCGTTCTACCAAAATTTCTCAAAACTGATTTTAAATAAATAAAATGCACTTAAATCTTAATAGCAGCATTTATATTAGATAAATCATATAATAAATACTAAAAATATGAGCGCACACATCTTTAAATAAAACACACGCACATATCAATTTATCAACTTACAGGATGAGCGAGAAGGCTGACGGTTGCGCATCTGCCTCGATCCAACAGCTCCCGCTCTGGTATCTCTAAAAAAAATAAATAACAGACCTATTTTAAAAACACGTCTATGGAATTAAAATCGAAAATCAACAGAAATAGCGAAATTCTAGACTGACTCAAGGAAGACCGGATAAGACTCAATAGATAAAGAAAAACCCTAATTAACGCTAGGAATTTACGGAAGATGTCACATTTTACGAGAAAATAAAATTTTGACAGAGTGTTCTCTGTAAAATAGACATCTCTCTACCATAGGTAGAGTCATTCCTGTATAGAAAAACACACTTCTAGTATTCACGGATATTCACACTCGAGCCGGACTTCCAAAACTACACTTAGCCCCGACTGAGATCACAACTCAACAAAACATCATAAAACTTATTTTAAAAGAATGTGAAAATAGGCAACTTAATTTTATAGAAATTAAATCAAATTAAATACTTAAATTTTCTTTATAATAAACTTGATTTAATAATTAAATCATTTAATTCCCAAAAATATATTACATATAAATATCCATAACTTAGAAAATCATTTCTCATTAAAGTTTAAAAAAAAATTTCACAAACATATATACCAAAATATATACTAATATAAAATATCAATTATTCAACAATTAAATAACCCATCTTACATTTCATTATCAAAATATAAATATAACCTAAAATTAATTACTCATATTAATAAATCTCTACAATAAATATATTTACTATCAAATTAATAATTTAATACCAAAATATCCAAATCTCACATAATACTCAAAAATAATACCTAATATATTATTTGAAAATTAGCGTTAACTAATCAAAATAGTAAATAATTTGTAAAAATCCTTTTTAATTCCTTAATTATTATTAAAACCAACCACAATCTATTATTTAGCTATAATTAGCACAAAATTATGTTTTTACCCCTATAATTACAAAATTTACATAATATACTATTATTACTCAAAAATTCCCTAAAAATTATACCAATGCCTAAAAATTATTTTCTCAACATCAAATTTCTTAATATCAATAAAAACATAAAATTAACTAATAATTTCTTCCAAAATATAAATTTAACCTAATTATCCACATTTGACATAAACTTAAAATAATTATAAAAATAGTATAAAAATCACAAAAACTAAAAAATTAAGTTCTAAAATTAATAACATTTAATGATAATACCAATTATCAAAATTTCATAATTATTAACAATTAATTTTCGGAAATTAGTAAAATATTAATGAAATATCCAAAATTCACAATTAACACAAAAATTTTCTATAATCTTAAATAAAATCAATATACTAAAAATAATTAACAATAATTACTCCAATTACTAATTAAACTCAAATGAAAATCAAATAAAATAAAATTCTGTAAAATAAAAAAATCAAAATAATATACCAAAATTAGATTTAAACAACTAACTTAGCATAATTAACTATTTAGCTTGAATTAATTAAAGTTTAACACTTAAATCAACCTAAACAACATGTGAACAATGTAAAAATGACCTAAAAACAATCCAGAGCAACTAATTGTCTACCTCGATTTCTGTCGCAGGAAAGGGGTTACAGCGGCAAGGCTAGGCATTGGCCTTTGCCTGAGGAGGCAAGACAAGCTGAGGGAGCAATGGCGACACCAATCTAGCTTTGACAGTGGCGAGGAAAGCTTGGACCGAGAGAGAGAGAGAGAGATTGGAGAGGAAGAAAAGAAAAAGAAGGTGGCTGGTGGCATGCTGCGATGGAGATGGAGGCTCAGGTGGTCAATGCACACCGGAGAGGGAAGGAGCGCGACGAAGATGGTGATGGAAAGGAGGAACAACACAGTGGAGGAGAGGAAAATGGCATTTTTGGGTGTTTAGGTATGTATGTATATATATATATATATATATATATATGCTTGTATTGTTGAGATTGTAAGAAAGAAAAAAATAGTTTTTGTATTGTAGAGATTTATGTCATTACATGCTTAATATTTTTTATTAAGCAAATCCTATTTGCTGTGAATAGGTAAATAGAAAGTAGAATAATAGAAAAAATAAAAAATTTAGAAGGAGAAAACCCCTTAGAAAAATGGGAAAAACATAGGACAATTGTACCAATAAGAATTAAGGAAGAAAAAAAAATTATAAAAGGAAAACAAATAAAAACAACACTAATAACATTAAAAGAATATGAAATTCATATTCAGGAAATGTTAAACAAAGGATTTTGCAGTCCCTTTATTAGCCAACATAGTTGCAGTGCCTTTATAGTAAAGAAACACCCCGAACAAAAAAGGGAGAAAACTAGATTAGTCATAAACTATAAACCACTTAATAATCTATGTAATAGATATTCTTATCCAATACCAAATAAACATGTATTATTTAGAAAATTAGAAAATAAAAATTATTTTTCCACGTTTGATTTAAAATCAATATTTTATCATTGTAAGTTAGAAGAAAAAGATAAACATTGGACATAATTTATCACACCTCAAGGATTATATAAAATGAATGTTTTACCATTTGGATATTTAAATAGTCCTGCTGAATTTCAAAAATTTACTAATGAAATGATAGAACCACTAAAAGAATTTACTTTAGTATATATTGATGATATTTTAATTTTCTCTAAAATATTAGAAGAACATTTTAAACACATATTATTATTCACAGAAAGATGTGAAGAAAAATGATTAGTTTTAGGAAAAGAGAAAAGTAAAATTACTAAAATAGAGATAAAATTTTTAGGATCAATAAAAAATAATAAGGGAATTAAATTACAACCCCACATAGCTAAAAAATAATTAGAATTTCCTGAAAAAATAATAGAAAAAAGACAACTATAATCATTATGAAGATTATTAAATGTCTGTAGAGAATATATCCCGAACCTATCTTATATTTTGACTAGTCTTAATAAAAAATTAAAAAAGAATGAAAAATTAGATTGGACAGAAAAAGATGAATTATTAGTAAAAAAAGATAAAAGAAATATGTAAACAGATTTCACCCTTATCATTATCTACAGGACCATGCGAATGGATAATAATAACTGATGCAAGTGACATAGGATGGGGAGCAACTTTAACTTTTAAAGAACAGTACAAAAATTCAAAAATTTGCAAATATAATTCAAGAACTTTTAATAAAGCTGAACAAAATTATTCTTTAAATGAAAAAGAAATGTTAGTAGTAATAAAGGCAATAAAGAGCTTTGAATTAATGATTTGTAAATCTGATTTTATTATAGAAACTGAAAATAGGACAGTAATATCTTGGTTAATAAGAACACCAACTAATAATCTTAATAAAAGGATTTTAAAGTAGCAATCTTATTTATCTGATTACGCTTACAGTACCAAATATATAGAAGGTAAAAAGAATTTTTTTGCTGATTTCTTATCTAGAACTAACATTAATATTGTTTCAGATGGACCAATTTCTTAACAAACATCTAGCATTAGAACAAAAGTTGAACCAATTACTGTTAGAGAATGAAAAGCTGAAGCAATTTGTATCAGAACTAACTTATAGGAAATTTGATTCTGAAGAAGATTTCACCATAATAGTAGACAATAGTACCAAGCAGGAGAAGGAAGAAAACATATCCAAAGAAGAAGAAAGAGGTAAATCTAAATCAGAAGAAAATATTACATCTAAAGAAGAAGAATTAGAAAAAATAATTTCTCAGTATAGTATTGGATCAAGTTACTCAGAAAAAGTTAAAGAAGAATCAAAGAGTGATTCGTTTATAACAGTCACTCGCTATAGAAATAACTATTTCAAAAATTTCTACACTTTGATCAAATATATTTCAGAACCAAAATCCAATATTCCTTGGCTGAATTTAGTATGTTGGAAAAATTTTAACGAAGTTACTATTTATCAAACTGCAAACCCAAATACAGTACGAAATTTTTATGATTATGGACTTCTTCATTGTATTTATCTTTATAAAAAAAAATTTTATGAATAAAATTACTATAAGTCTTTATAATATTTATGTGTAGAAAATTATCTCTTTGTAAGTTCTCTTACTCTTTCTATATTTTTTGATCCATAGGTAAATCTAAATCAGAAGAAAATATTACATCTAAAGAAAAAGAATTTCTCAGTATAGTATTGGACCAAGTTACTCAGAAAAAGTTAAAGAAAAACCAAAGAGTGATTCGTTTATAACAGTCACTCGCTATAGAAATAACTATTTCAAAAATTTTTATACTTTGATCAAATATATTTCAGAACCAAAATCCAATATTCCTTGGATGAATTTAGTATGTTGGAAAAATTTTAATGAAGTCACTATTTATCAAACTGCAAACCCAAATACAGTACGAAATTTTTATGATTGTGAACTTCTTCATTGTATTTATCCAAGTCTTTATAAAAAAAAAAATTCTATGAATAAAATTACTATAAGTCTTTATAATATTTGTGTGTAGGAAATTATTTCTCTGTAAGTTCTCTTACTTTTTCTATATTTTTTGATCCATAGGTAAATCTAAATCAGAAGAAAATATTACATCTAAAGAAGAAAAATTAGAAAAAAGAATTTTTTAGTATAGTATTGGACCAAGTTACTCAGAAAAAGTTAAAGAAAAACTAAAGAGTGATTCGTTTATAACAGTCACTCACTATAGAAATAACTATTTCAAAAATTTCTACACTTTGATCAAATATATTTCAGAATCAAAATCCAATATTTCTTGGATGAATTTAGTATGTTGAAAAAATTTTAATAAAGTCACTATTTATCAAACTGCAAACCCAAATACAGTACGAAATTTTTATGATTGTGGACTTATTCATTGTATTTATCCAAGTCTTTATAAAAAAAAAAATTCTATGAATAAAATTAATATAAGTCTTTATAATATTTGTGTGTAGGAAATTATCTCTCTGTAAGTTCTCTTACTCTTTCTATATTTTTTGATCCATGTTTGAATGTTTGTATGAGTTAATTATTCACAGTTATTTTAATTTTGTTCTGAGAATTTTTAATTTATGCTGTGAAATTTTGATAGTTTGTCTATCATTTGACAGTTTATTTGTCTTCCATACATGTAAATCCAATATTCCTTGGATGAATTTAGTATGTTGGAAAAATTTTAACAAAGTCACTATTTATCCAAATGATAGTCAAACTATAAAAAATTTATAGCATAAATTAAAAATTCCCATAACAAAATTAAAATAACTGTGAATAATTAACCCATACAAACATTCAAACCATAAATCAAAAAATATAGAAAGAATAAAAGAACTTACAGAGAGATAGTTTCTTACACACAAATAGTATAAAGATTTGTAGTAATTTTATTTATAGAATTTTTTTTATTTCTTACAATCTCTACAATACAAATATATATATAGAAGGCTATGTCAAAAATATCTAAGTTTTTATAAAATTCTACACTAATTAATTTTTACATATGACTTGACTATTAATCCTAATTTTCTACACCTAAATTAGACTTTTTTGACTATTATTTTTTAGGTCTAACACTTGACACTATATTTGTCTAATTTTTACATTCTCACTTATCTAATATCTAACACTTGGCTCTACACTTGTCTGATTTTTATATTCTCTAATATCTTTTTTTTTTTATAAAGACGTTATAAAAAAAAATTAGACAAGCATAATAACGATTTAGAAAAATATAAGAAAGACTTGTAAAGTCATGGCATACTACTGTGAATTTTTGATTTATTACTGTTAGTTGTCTAATTTTTTTTCTCACTTATCTAAATAACACCTATATATATATAATACCCTAAAAAATAACATCCATAAAATAATAAAAACCCTATATAATATATATATTATATATTATAAGCTTGAAAATAGTAAGGGTAATATAGAATAATCTTACTTATAAAATAGCTATCTAATATTTAATATTATAGAAAATATAATTCCCTAAAATAATAATAACATAACTCTATCTCAATAAAATAGCTAGATAATTAACAATTATATTATATAATTTAAAATTATTTATTAATACTACAAATTTAAAAATTATTTTATTTAAATTAAAATGTAGGATATTACAATAGTAACTCTAAGGGAAAAAGTTTAAATATGATCCTAATGTTTACACCGATTCTCATGTTGATATCTAATGTTTTTCGAGATCCATTTATAACATTTTATGTCACCAAATTTAGCACATTTAAACCCAACGTTTCACATTGTTAATCTTTCTGTTAAAATTAGTTTACGTGGCATAAGTGAGATACACTTAATTGAACCAAAAGTTTCGAAACACAATCTTGTGAAAAAAAAAAAAACTTCTTTTTTCTTCTCTTCTTCTTCATCTTCGTATCTAACCTTAAACTCCTAAATTGGAAAAATCTAAATTGTTACATTGAAGAAAAGGAAGCTAAGTAATTAATTAAATGAAGTTCTACTCCAAAACAACATAGAATTAATTTGCAGCTCTCTGTCAAGTCCATATATCTATGAAGAGAAAGCGCATTATATGATTGTTATGATGTGGTGAACGGAGAGCAAAGTGACAATAATGACATAGCTGACATGCTTAAACATAATGGAAGGGTACTTATTTCCCTTCTACATCTGCCTATGGTTTCTTGAGCAATTTTAGAAAGATGATACAGCTTGGTGGTGAGAGTCACTATTTTCATAGGAATGATTGGAGAGTAGACTAGGATCAGCTCTATCATATTCATTTAGTTGTGTTTCTTCATTAGATCATAAGACCCGAAGTCTCTAAACCCATTATCCATCCTATGTTAGTGTCCAAATATTGGTTATAAATAAATAATATTGTTCACTACCAAAGGATATTGGTTGGATACAAGTTCTTTTTTTTTTTTTTTTAAATGTGAAAAGATGGACCATTTTATTATAAAAAAGAAGAAGATGATGATAACGATGACGGAGGAGGAGATGCTCTGTTTTTTTTTTTTCTGTCACAATGATTTTTTATTTTAATTAAATGGGCTCCACATGAGCCATGTAAGCCTTTGTAACGGTAAAGTTAAAAGAGTTAAAGTAATGTGTTTAAATATACTAAATTTAGTGGTAGAATGGTCATAAATGGACCTTGAAAAATATTAAGTGCTATTGTTAGAATTGAGGTAACCATTAGGATCATATTTGGATATTTTTCCTAATTCTAATATATTTGAAGGCATATTTCTTATTTTAATTAGGTTAATTTTATTTATTTTTAATAAAATATAATTAATTAAAATATAATTTTGACTTCATTTATTTGTGAAAAATATTTTGTCTTTTAAAAATATTTTTTTCCAAAAAATATTGGAAAAAATATTTTTCAAATAACATATTTTCTTATGTTTGATCGTAACTCTAAAAAAAAATAATAAATGAAAAGAGAATTCATTGAAAAATAAAATGAAAAATAATAAATAAAAAGAGAACATATTAAAAAAGGTATTGGAAAATGTTTTCCCATCTTTAAAATGAAAAATCATTTTTCTTTATTTTAAAGTAATTTTCATTTGACTGGTATATTATTTTTCTTTAACTTATTTTCTCCAGGTAATAACATAATTGAAATATATTTTCTATTCTAATTATTTTAGCATCTATTTTATCTCTAATAAAAAATGAAATTAATTAATATATAATTCTAATTTAATTGAAATTATATTTTTAATTTTAATTATGTTAATTTATATTTGATTTTTAATAATTTTAGTGATAATTTTATTTTTAATAATAATAATAATAATAATATATTTAATTATTTATTTATTATATATAATCAATTAAATTTTTATGTGAAAAATGTAATTATTTATTAGTGTGTATATATATATAGAGAGAGAGAATTTTAACACTGAAATATATATAAAAAAAATTAATTTTAAAAGTTGACTAATGAAAATGGATAAAATTAAAAAAACTTTTTTAAGAAAAAATTAAAAAATGTAATTGTAAAAACATCTTTTATAAAATTTAATTGAAAAAATGAAATAATTTATAGCACTGACAGTCCAACAGAAAAACCTCCTAAAACCCTAATTAACAACTTTGTCTTTTGCATTTTTTTAAGCAGAGAGAAAAACATGGCAGTTTCATCATCCTCTTCACTGAATCTTGCATTTCATGGCTCCAACCGAGGTACCCGTGAGCTGTTGCTGCATTTTCTAGTCCTTTTCATAATGTTTTGAATTTTTTTTTTCTGTTCTTCTAAGACTTTCAATTATATTTCCAGATGTGTTTCTGCAAAATCACAATTTATCCTCTGTCAAGAAATCATCCACTTTATTCCAAGAGGTTAAAGTAATTTTCGTGGTTTTTCAGCCGGTTGATTATTATTTTGCTATAATTTGAATTCCTGTTTGCAGTTAGGAGCAAAGAGAAGTGAGCTCCAAGGTGATGCATTTGTAGGTAGTAAACGCATCATTATTAGAACCTGTCAAAATAAAGGTATTAAAGACGACTACCCATTGTTAGTTTGCCTTGTGGCCAGTATTCAATTGGTTGAAAGAATTGGTTTGTCAGTGTGTCTATCAAATGAGTAGATGCTTCTCTTTCCTTTTCCTTTTTAGTAGAAACAACAAATTTGCTAACATGTAGTCATTCTAGGATTTCAGTCATTTTGAAAGGATTTGAATGAGGCGTCTATCTGTGTATGGTAATAATTGATTGAGATTCTGATTTAGTATGTATTTCGAGAAATCATGATGATGTCGGATAATTTAGTTCGTAACTTCTTGTGCTGACATCTGACCTTCATTTGTAGCCATTCAAGCAGTTTTATCGAGCGATAGAGAAGTAGAAGTTTCTGAAGCTAAGAAAGGGCTGCGTGGCCAATTAAACAAGGTTGTTTTAGCATACAGTGGTGGATTAGACACCTCTGTAATTGTCCCATGGCTAAGGTATGTTTTTTTGTCTTATGTTTGATGGCTAGCTTTTATCCAAAGAACTAGAATTCATGATTCATGAGCATTGAAGAATTGTTTTATTAAGATATAAGAAAATATGGATGGAACTTGATGTTGGCATTTGAATTGTTTCTCCTTCCATTAGTATGACACTAAGTAAATTTGTTCAAGCATGCACATTGCTATTTAAAGTGACAGGGGTTAAAATAGATAAAATGGCAATGTGCAGTACACACTGTGTGATATCTGTATGCCCACATATGGGTATGTTCCGGTAAACTGATTTGTGCTCAATAATGAGTTGTATAAGGTCTTTCTGACTTCATTAATAGTTAAAATTCTCAGTTGGAAATTTCCTAGTTATCTGGTTCGTGGCATTTCACTTTTCTTACAGCCACTTTGCCAGCATCTACCACCATTTGTTTATCAAAAATTTTTCTTTTAAGATTTTATAGGAGGGGACAGGGGACTATAATTTCAGTGTTTGCACAAGTTGAGAGATGCATCATTACTAAGCGAGCCTGTGGGTGGAGCAACATTCCTCTCCTTTTACTTTCATCTCTTTTAATGCGGGTAATAATTGATGTTTTTAATAAAGTAGTTCATCAATTCAAATGGTGCTATATTTCCATTTAGATTTAATTCTTTGGGTTTTTGGATCAGTTATGCATTTCATGATGATTTTTAGGTGTAAATACACTGGCTTTTCCAATCATGAAGCAAAATAAAGTAATTAAATCTTGCAGAATAAATAAGGAACACTAAAAACATTGCCTTTTTTTCCTGAATAAATGACATTTAGAAACTATTGTAAACCATATTGTCGTTCTTTGCACAGACATATGTGACATTTTTATTTTTTTTACCAGGGAGAATTATGGTTGCGAGGTGGTTTGCTTCACCGCTGATGTTGGTCAGGTATACCATTCATCAACCCCTTCTCTCTCTCTCTCTCCTCCACACAAACAATAAGTCTCTTAAACATGAACACATGATCATCAATATTGTAGGGATTAAAAGAGTTGGAGGGCTTAGAAGAAAAGGCCAAGGGAAGTGGGGCTTGTCAGTTGGTGGTGAAGGACTTGCAGGAAGAATTTGTGAGAGATTACATTTTCCCTTGCTTGCGAGCTGGTGCGATCTATGAAAGGAAATACCTGCTGGGGACCTCCATGGCACGTCCTGTTATCGCCAAGGTTGGGAACTAAGAGGCTTTCTTGACAAATTTAAATTCTACCGAGCAATTAAAATGAATTATAATATCATTTTCAATTTGTGTCATTTTCTAAATCTCCATATTTTATTTTATTATTACTTTTTTTTCTGCCAGACCAGAAGTGGTGGCCCCTCCCAATCCCTAGTCATGAAATAAAAGAAATAGATTGTTTTTTATAAGAACTTTTTGTTTCCTGCACTCTATGAAATATATTTATTTTTATTTGTATCATGACCCTTGTATTTTGACATAATCTTATTATAGTTGTACTTTTAATTCCTATTGGAATGGTATTACAGGCCATGGTGGATGTTGCCAAAGAAGTTGGAGCTGATGCTGTTGCCCATGGATGCACTGGAAAAGGAAATGATCAGGTACATCTCGCAATATTTCCCTGAATAACATTGTGTTGCCCAACCGATTTCCTTTTGACACAATCTTGGTTGGCTTATTTTTTGTATGCAGGTCCGCTTTGAACTGACCTTCTTTGCACTAAATCCTGAACTAAATGTGGTAGCTCCTTGGCGAGAATGGGATATCAAAGGGAGAGAAGATGCCATTGAATATGCTAAGAAACATAATGTGCCTGTCCCTGTTACAAAGAAATCTATATATAGTAGAGACAGGAACTTATGGCACCTGAGCCATGAGGTTAGTTTCCCAAATACATAACTTCATCAAATGCTAAGTCATGATATTTATTATAACAGCTGCGTTTCCCTTGTGGAAGCTGAAAGTTGAAACAATTTACTGATTTTTTAGGTGTAAGTCTGCTTGACAATTTTACACAGAATTGTCAGCTCAAACTTTATGTTCCTGCTTTATTCATTTACTGGATCCAAAAAAAAAAAAAATTGTAAACATGTAAATTGGGCAAATGAGTTGTTTTCTCTGTCATACTAGGCTGTAGATTTGCTAGTTGAAGTGCTTTCTCACACAAGATGCAGAAATTTCTTGTTGGAATTATTATTTAACTTCAGGTTTGTTTGGTTCAAATGAATTCCATAAAATTTTATAGAATTCATATGCAAATTCAAGTATGTTTGGTTTAAATGAAAACTTTGTAAAATTCATTTTGAATTCCAACTTTTTAGTATGTGTTTGGTTTAAATGAAAACTTTGTAAAATTCATTTTCAATTCTAACTTCTTAATTTTGTAGAATTGTTTAACATTGAATCCATTTTTATTGATAAAATGTGTTTGATTCAAATGACTTTGGAATTCATTTGCAAATGAATTCTATTTAAAATTCATTTGAAATGAAATGCATTCCTTAATGGAATTGAATGAAACAAAGGGTTAGTATTAAAAGTTCTAAAGGCTATCTGTTTATTTTCTTTCTTCTCTCATATGGTTTCAATCCCCTTGTTTCTTATGAAGGTTTTCCTTAATAAATTACAGGGTTGAATGTAGATCAGTTTTCTATTATCACTTGGCTATTGGAGTTATTAAGATGTCTATGGATTTTTTTTGTAACCAACCTTTCTACTTTTTTCTTTTTACCTTTTTGTGAATTACTTAAATCTTGGTTATATATTCATTGGATGGTGGAAGCCAACTTCCATTAGCAACCATGGAATGTCATTAATTTAATCTACAGCTTTGGAATCAGCAGAGTCAGTTAGGCCAAATGTTTTATACAAATGCAATTTGATTCTCTTGGTAGTGAATTTTAAATCACTTGTAAAGACAGTGGCATTTTATTTTAGTTCTTAAAAGCATTGCTAAATTCTTGGTTTGATATGAATTGGTTATTTCATGCATCTTTTAAATTTGTCAGCTTCTCTCTATAGGGCGACATCCTAGAAGACCCAGCCAATGAGCCGAAAAAGGATATGTACATGATGAGTGTTGATCCAGAAGATGCACCTAACCAACCTGAGTAAGCTACATTATATTTGGAGATCAACTAATCTAAGTGCTGATCTTTTTGGTTGGAATGCTAAATTGCATTTTATTTTTTTTGCACTTGTTCTGCCAGATATGTGGAAATTGGGATAGTGTCAGGCCTCCCTGTTTCAGTTAATGGGAAGCAGCTTTCCCCAGCTTCTCTTCTTTCTCTGCTTAATGAGATTGGTGGGAGACATGGTATTGGGCGTATTGACATGGTTGAAAACCGGCTTGTTGGCATGAAGAGTCGTGGAGTCTATGAAACTCCTGGAGGAACTATCCTTTTCACTGCAGTACGTGAACTGGAGTCATTAACGCTTGATAGAGAAACAATGCAAGTTAAAGATTCGCTTGCCCTTAAGTATGCTGAGCTAGTGTATGCGGGCAGGTGGTTTGACCCGCTGCGTGAGTCCATGGATGCATTCATGGAGAAGATCACAGAGAAGACAACTGGGTCTGTGACTCTTAAGCTGTACAAGGGATCTGTGTCAGTAACTAGTAGGACAAGCCCGTATAGTCTGTATAGACAAGATATCTCATCCTTTGAAAGTGGACAGATATATGATCAAGCTGATGCAGCTGGTTTTATACGGCTTTACGGTCTTCCAATGAAGGTTAGGGCAATGCTTGAGAATGGAATCTGATGATTTTTTCCCTACACATCTTATGATAGATTGAGGCGTGCAGTTTGACATAAACAATTTGTTTGTCATTTCAATAATTGATATTAAAACAATCATTCCACTTTCAACCCTTCTTTTAAATAATTATTTTTTAATTTAAAATACTATTGTTGTTGGTTTTCTCTTTAGGACAAATGGTCAAATATTTCTTGAATTTGTCCATGTTCCGTGAAATAAATCCAAATCGTATTTTTCCTGTTACCAACATTAGGAGTGCCACCCTCACCGCTACCGGCACTAAGACTACCACGGTCACATTCGAACCTTATTATTTACATCAATCCAGTTAAATCAATAAGAAAAAAAATTCTGACATCGAATTGGATGCTCTCACAATTAGGAAATGAGGAATAAAACATACAGTTGAATTTGGAATAAGACCTGCTGCTACTCTCGAGGTTTTAGTTCTAAAAATATCTTGCAGTAGTAGCAACGAGTTTGTCTCAACAATCATGTTAGCTAGTCCTTTGTCCTTCTGCCAACTTAGGGCTTCACAAACCCCTAATGCCTCCGCCTCAAATGGATCCAAGACACCATGAAATTATTTAAGACTTGGCTGCCACAAATGATTCCAGGTGATTTCTAGTCACATAACCAATTTCTGTCTAATTACTTAAAGCAGACACTGCATATCAATATTTAATTTGAATCATCCCCTTGCTAGAGCCTTCAATTTAACCCTTCATTTTCTACAACAATCCGTTCAAATCAACAAGAAAAAACAATAGAAACATAACAGATGATTCTTTACAATTGAACCTAGCTAAAACTGAAACACAATATTGATTTAATTTTTCAATAAAAATATCAAAAAAATCTTGGACATGATTTTTCAACAAAAATAGCAAAAATCCTAACCCAAATAAAATTACCAGCAAAAATCATAATCCAAATGATCATAAACTTCCACAATTTTATAGCCTTCTTTTCCCTTTTTGAAGTTGGGTCTCACTTACATGAAAAAAAGTAATTTTTTTTCACTAGACTGTGACTCCGGAGCTAGAGATACCCACCATTAGTGGCAGAGGAGAAGAGATTGAGGTTGGAGTTGGCGTTGGCGTTGTAATCATCATGACATCCATCTGTGTAGGCCATCTCCAACCATAAACACCAAAATGATGTTAAATTTACACCAAAATGCATTTTTTACAGTAATTTTTGCGAGGATTCTTATTGATGTTGATCTCTCTAATCCTTTGTAATACCAGCTAGTTCTTGATTGTGAAGGTGTTCTTTTCGATATTGATGTCAGCTATGAAAACTTACCACTCTTTTGCTCTACTTGTCATTCCATTGGCCATAATGTAGCTTCTTGTCGTATGAATAAACTACATTCTTTTGGCAAGGATGTTAATATGGACGTTGCTTCTTCTACTCGTGCTCCTTCTAGAGGACGTTCTCGAATCCGTAAGGCTTGGATACCAAAATCCAAGCTTGATCATTCTGTCCTTTTAACGAATGCTTTTAACATATTACAAAATGATATTGCTCCTATTTCAGACCCTAAGGATTTTGTTCCTAATATGTTAGCTGTTTTTACGCTAATGTTCTTTCCTCAAGCTGGCGTCACCTTTGGAATGATCTTAATACTATCTCTTCCCTTATTGATGCTAATTGGGGAGTTTTATGGGACTTTAATGCTTGTTTTGGACCTCATGAGAAGACGAGGCAACCTCCTTCTAAACCTTCTTGTTTGGAATTTATTTCAATAGTCAATGGTTTCGCTTTGACTTGTTGGATACCAGAGGCCCCTTTATACTTGGACCAATAATCGATAGGGTTCTCACTGGGTGGAAATCTGTTTAGATAGAGCTTTTATGAATAATCATGCTTTGCAAAATTGGAACTCTATAAAATGTCATGCTCTTGCGCCACCACTCAGATCATAACCCCATTGCTATTTATTATCACCAAGTTTCTTCTTCTCCACGTCCTTTTAGATTTATGTCTATATGGACTAATCATTTTGGTTTCCCAGCCACTGTTTCTTCTTGTTGGAGTTCATGCTCTTTTATAGGACACCCAATGTTTGTTTTAATGAAGAAATTGAAGTCTTTGCATGGTTTTCTTCGTTCTTGGAATAACGAGGTTTTTGGGGATGTTAATTTGGTTATTGGTTCGGCTAACCAGGACCTCTTGACTATTCAATAAAAAATTGAAGCCTTCAGTTTTTCTGAAAATCTTCATTCTTATAAGCTAGATGCTCATTCTCGAATTCAGATCTTTAAAAGAATAAAGAAGTTATGCTTAAAGATCAAAGCCGGGTTAATGGCTAAAAGAGGGCGATCATAATTCCACTTTTTATCACAATTTATTAGCCCGTCAGAGGCTGCAGGCTGGTATACATCAGCTTATGATTAATAGTGATCTTTATTCTGATAGTGTCCTTATTAATCAATATATCATTGACTTTTTTGTGGAGATTTGTACTGCTCCTAATCATGTTAAGAACTTCTTAACGGTGTCTGAGGTGATTCCTCATTTGGTTTTAACTGCTGATGATAATCTTCTTTACAGAGTTCCATTAGATTCAGAGATTCAATATACAGTTTTCAGAATAGATCCCAATAGTGCACATGGTCTAGATGGGTTCTCTGGTTTATTTTTCAAACACCGTTGGCATATTGTGGGCAAAGATGTTTGTTTGGCTATTCATAGCTTTTTCTTATCTTGTACTGTTATTAGCGGGCTTAACTCTAATTTGATGATTCTTATCCCCAAAGTTCAGGGGCCTATTCTGTTGATAAATTTTTGGCCAATTGTTTTAGGGAACTTTGTTTTCAAAGTGATTTCTAAGATTATTGCTAATCGATTGGCCTTGATTGCTGCTAGAATCATTGCTCCTACTTAGTTCGGCTTTATCAATGGTAGGCACATTGAGAACTATATTGCTGTTGCTTCAAAAAATGTCAATCTTTTGAATAAGCATTGTTTTGGTGGGAATATGGCTCTAAAGATTGATATCCTTAAAGCCTTTTATTCTATGGATTGGGTTTTCATTCTTGTTGTGCTTCATTGCTTTGGTTTTTCTCAGTAATTTTGTGTTTGGATTTATGCCATTTTTCTCTTTGCCCGACTTTCCATTATTATCAATGGGACCTCTCATGGATATTTTTCTTATAGTAGAGGAGTCCGTCAAGGGGATCCACTATCTCCTCTTCTTTTTTGTATTGCAGGAGACTATCTTAATCGCCTTATTCTTTATTTGGTTGAGGATGATGCTTTACTTCCCATGTTCGCTAACAATAAAGCTAGGTGCCCCTCTCACTTTCTTTATACTCATGATATTTTATTGTTTTGCCAAGCTGCTAAAGCTAACATGTCTTTGATTATAAAGACTTTTAAGCACTATGGTTGTTTATTTGGGCAAATTGTGAATTGGGAAAAATCTAAAGTTTATTTTGGCAAATATGTCACAGCTTCAATAACTCTAGTCTCTAATTTCTCTAGCTAGTATTTGTCGTGGTTTCTTGCCTTTTAATTATTTGGGTATTCCTTTGTTTCAGGGCTATCCAACGAAGTGTTGGCTTCAACCTTTAGCCGATAAGATTTTGCATAAATTTGAGAATTGGAAGGGTAAATCTCTCTCTATGGCTATTGTCTAGCTCTCATGAATTCTTTGATTTATTGTTCTTTTATTCATTCATTCATTATTTATAAGCGGCCTATTTGTTTATTACGTAAGATGGAAAAAGCTATTAGAAATTTTCTTAGGACAAGTTCTATCTATACCAAGAAGCTTGTTAGTGTCAAATGGGGTGTTTGTTGTTTGCCTTTTGAAGAACGAGGTATTGGTTTGAAAAGAATGCACCCCAACAATTTATCCATGCTTTTCTAAGCTGGCTTGGCACATTTGTTGTGAAAAATCTTTTATCTTTGATTTTCTTCGTGCTAGATTCCTTAATAAGGTTAATCTTCCTCATTCATTTATCTAGTCCTTTATCTGGAGTTCTATTAAGAAGTGTTATAGCGACCTTTAAGATGCTTGCCAGTGGGTTACGGGTTCTGCTTCTGATCTGCATTTTTGGAATAATAATTGGCTTGACTATCACATTACAGATCGTATGTGCATTCCCATCCGTGTTCTGAGGTCTTTTAATGCTAAGGTCTCAGATCTTTATTGTGATGGTTCTTAGCATCTTTTGGATGATTTTAAAGCTGCTTTCCCTTTCATTGCCCAAGACATTAATGCAGTAGTGTTCTCTACTGACCTTTCAGATTTCTTTTGTGCCTCAATTTTCTCCTAATGGTATCATCTCTTGTAAGATAGCTTATGATTTTTTATCGATCTTTGTTATGAGAAGGTGGCTTGGGGGAAGGGTCTTTTGCGCCATTATTTACCACCTTCTCATTCATTTTTGGTTTGGCATCTCTTTCGTAGACGTATACAAACTGATGAGATCTTACGGAAAAAAGGGTATTACTTTAATTTCTAAATGCCATCTTTATTCCCATGATTATGAGACTCTACACAATCTCTTTAAGACTATTCCATATGCTATCACGGTATGGTATTATTTGAGTAGTTTATTTCGAGTTTTTTTGGACATCTCCAACAAAGTGCAATAACTTTCTAATTCTGCTTGTAAACTTCATTTTTCTAGTCAACTCTCTTCTTTAGCAAGTGGGTTTGTTGGCAGCCTTTTGGACTACATGGTACGCTCAAAATAAAGCTACATACAAGAATTCTTTCATTCCAATTTTCCCATGCTATTCATTTCATATGCAAGGATGTGAAGGATGCTGAAATTTTTAAAAAGGGATATATGAAGAACGACTAACATGATTCACTTATTTTGCATTGATTTTGTGTGACAGGAATTATCCAATGTGCTCCCATTAGCTTTCCAGTCTTGTGGATTTGTCCTCCCTCAGGTCGTTTCAAACTGAACGCATATGGTGCTGCTAAAGGGTCTCTTGGTTTAGCCAAAGCTGGTGGCATCTTTCGAGTGTCCTCTGGTTCGATGATCACTTCTTTTGCGTCTCCTCTTGGTACTCGTTTTACTTTTCAAGGCTGAGTTGTTGGCTGTAATCATTGCTATTTATATAAAGCTTGTGAGTTGTCTCTCTTCGTTACGAATTGAAAGTAATTCTATGTATGTTGTTCGATTGCTTTAGTCTCGTAGTATTAATGTTTCCTGACACCTTCGTCATGTATGGCTGCAATGTATCACGATGCTTGGCAGCTTGCAGGTTCATGTGTCGCATGTTTACACAGAGGGCAATTATGCTACGGATAAGCTTTCGATTGTGGCCATTTCTTTACAGGATATTACCTGGTTTCATCCTTACCCTGCTGATTGTAATGATATTCTTTTTAGAGACACTATGGGTAGCACTATAGGTTCTCTAGCTAGTTTGTTCTTGCCTTTGTTGAGGGTAAATTTTGTATTCTTTTTCTTTATTATTTTAATAAAGCGATTAAGGTTTGTGTTTGAAGTTGGTGCTATAGGGGTGATAGTATAGTTGCGCTGTGTTGGTGTACTGCCTGATACTTACCTTTTTCGAGTTCTTATAAAAATAAATAAATAAATAATTTATTTAAAATATAAAAAAATAATATATATATTTTAGGATTAAAATATAAAAAAAAAGAATTAATTTTAAAGTTGACTAATGAAAAATTACTTTGACTACTAGATAAAATTAATAATTTTTTTAATATAGAATTGAATTGTAAAAAGTCTTTTATAAAATTTAATTAAAAAAATGATATAATTTACACTCCAACGGAAAACCTCCTCAAACACTAATTAACAACTTTATCTTTTGCACTTTTTTAAATACTAATAAATAATTACGTATTTTACACATGAACAAAATTTTTATTTAACTCGTGATATATAGTAAATAAATAATTAAATATATTATTATTATTATTAAATAAAAGTAATTTTATACATCTTAATTTTTTGATTATTAAAATGCATCTCTAAAAAATTTTTAATAAATGATTAATTTAATTTTTTTCTAAAAAAAATTCAAACAATTTAAGCATTTATATTATTATAAACTCTATTTATACAAAAAAATAAATTAAATCTTAAGTTCAAAAATTATAAAATAACCTTAGAATTGGTGGCTTAGAAAAGTTAAAAAAAAAAGTGTTTATAGCTATAATTAGAGGAAAAATTATGAGAAGAAATTAAACAATATGTATTTCTAAATTCTAATAGCAATAAGAATTTGCAAGTTCAATGGAAAAAAAAAAAATAGACATGTATTAATATTGAAGGGCCACAACATGAAATTATAATAAAAACAATACATATGAAAAAAAAATTCAGTAAAATTTATCATGTAATATTTTTTTAATTTTATTGTCATTAAAACATACATATATATAGTTACAATTAATCAAGACATGTATTAAATAGATTTATCAAATATAAAAATTATAAACTATCTTTGAAAATATTTCCAAGTGATGCAATTATGAAATAAAATAATTACCTTTCATAGATTTAATTTAACTATTAATCATGATTCAAATAGGCATTCATAATCTAAATGTAATTGTATTAATATCTTTAAGCATTAATTATAATTTAAATAAAAATCTTATAAAATAAAAATTAATCTGATTAAAATAAAAATAAACTTTCTATTAAATTAAAATTATATTTTAATTAATTTAATTTTTATTAATAAATAAATAAATAATCTAATTTTTATATAATAATAAATAAAAACATTTTTATAATTTTATTTGTCACCTTACATTTCATATATACTATAAATATATGTAAGTGTTGTAAAGTTTATAGAAACACAATACACGCCACCAGAGTTGACAGCAGTAGTAGGCAGCAGAGAGAAAAACATGGCAGTATCATCGTCCTCATCACTCAATCTTGCATTTCATGGCTCCAACCGAGGTACCCGTGAGCTGTTGCCGCATTTTATAGTCCTCATAATATTTTGAAATTGCCCCCTTTTTTTTTTTCTGTTTTCTTCTATGACTTTCAATTATATTTCCAGATGTATTTTTGCACAATAACAATTTGTCCTCTGTCAGGAAATCATCAACTTTATTCTAAGAGGTTATAGTAATTAGTAAACGCATCATTCTTAGAACCTGTCGAAATAAAGGTATTAAAGACGACTACCCATTGTTGATTTGCCTTGTGGGCAGTATTCAATTTGTTCGAAGAATTGATTTGTCAGTGTGTCTATCAAATGAGTAGATGCTTCTCTTTCCTTTTCCTTTTTAATAGAAATAACAAATTTGCTAACTTGTAGTCAGTCTAGCATTTCAGTCATTTAGAAAGGATTTGACCTAGACGTCTGTGTATGGTAATAATTGATTGAGATTCTGAATTAGTATCTATATATTCATATGGATGATGATGTTGGATAATTTAGCTCATAACTTCTTGTGCTGACCTCTGACCTTCATTTGCAGTCATTCAAGCAGTTTTATCAAGCGATAGAGAAGCAGAAGTTTCTGAAGCTAAGAAAGGGCTGCGCGGCCAATTAAACAAGGTTGTCTTAGCATACAGTGGTGGATTAGACACCTCTGTAATTGTCCCATGGCTAAGGTATGTTTCTTGTCGTAAGTTTGATGGCTAGCTTTTATCTAAAGAACTACGATTTATGAGCTGTATAAGGTTTTTCTGACTTCATTAATGGTTAAAATTCTCTGTTGGAAATTTCCCAGTTATCTGGTTCGTGGCATTTTACTTTACTTACAGCCACTTTGCAAGCATCTACCACCTTTTTTTTTATCAGAAGTTTTTCTTTTTAGATTTTATAGGAGGGGACAGGGGACTGTAATTTTGGTCTTTGCACAAGTTGACAGATGCATCATTACTGAGTGAGGCCTAATTTTTCAAGTTGGAAATGCTTTTCTAAGTAGGAAATGTGTTTCCTAATTTTTCATATTTGCAAAAACGGCCCCCAAAAGTTTCTGAGGTGTTTCTTGAAGTTTTCGATACGGAAATATTTCCGAAACGCAATAACATCTATTGGGAGATGTTTCTGTGCATCATAGTCCTCTCCTTTTACTTTCATCTCTTTTAATGCGGGTAATAATTGATGTTTTTAATAAATTGAAAATACTAATTCATCAATTCAAATGGTGCTATGTTTCTTTTTAGATTTAATTCTTTGGGTTTTTGGATCAATTATGCACCTCATGATGATTTTTAGGTGTAAATACTCTGGCTTTTCCAATCATGAAGCAAAATAAAGTAATTAAATATTGCAGAATAAATAGGGAAAACTGAAAACAATACCTTTTTTTCCTGAATAAATGACATTGAGAAACTATTGTAAACCATATTGTCATTCTTTGCACAGACATATGTGACATTTTCATTTTTGTACCAGGGAGAATTATGGTTGCGAGGTGGTTTGCTTCACCGCTGATGTTGGTCAGGTATTCCATTCATCAACCCCTTTTTTCTCTTTCTCTCTCCCCCACCCCCGTAACACACACTAAGTCTCTTAAACATGAACACATGATCATCAATATTGTAGGGATTAAAAGAATTGGAAGGCTTAGAAGAAAAGGCGAAGGCAAGTGGGGCTTGTCAGTTGGTGGTGAAGGACTTGCAGGAAGAATTTGTGAGAGATTACATTTTCCCTTGCTTGCGAGCTGGTGCAATCTATGAAAGGAAATACCTGCTGGGGACCTCAATGGCACGTCCTGTTATCGCCAAGGTTGGGAACTAAGAGGCTTTCTTGACAAATTTAAATTCTACCGAGCAATTAAAATGAATTATAATATCATTTTCAATTTGTGTCATTTTCTAAATCTCCATATTTTAGTTTATTGTTACTTTTTTTCTGCCAGACCAGAAGTGGTGGCCCCTCCCAGTCCCTAGTCATGAAATAAAAGAAGTAGATTGTTTTTAATAAGAACTTTTTGTTTCCTGCACTCTATGAAATATATTTATCTTTATTTGTATCATGACCCTTATATGTTGACATAATCTTATTATAGTTGTACTTTTAATTCCTATTGGAATGGTATGACAGGCCATGGTGGATGTTGCCAAAGAAGTTGGAGCTGATGCTGTTGCCCATGGATGCACTGGAAAAGGAAATGATCAGGTACATCTCACAATATTTCCCTGAATAACATTGTGTTGCCCAACCGATTTCCTTTTGACACAATCTTGGTTGGCTTATTTTTTGTATGCAGGTCCGCTTTGAACTGACCTTCTTTGCACTAAATCCTGAACTAAATGTGGTAGCTCCTTGGCGAGAATGGGATATCAAAGGGAGAGAAGATGCCATTGAATATGCTAAGAAACATAATGTGCCTGTCCCTGTTACAAAGGAATCTATATATAGTAGAGACAGGAACTTATGGCACCTGAGCCATGAGGTTAGTTTCCCAAATACATAACTGCATCAAATGCTAAGTCATGATATTTATTATAATACCCGTGTTTCCCTTGTAGAAGCTGAAAATTGAAACAATTTACTGATTTTAGATGTAAGTCTGCTTGACAATTTTACCACAGAATTGTCAGCTCAAACTTTATGTTCCTGGTTTATTCATTTACTGGAGCAAAAAAAAAAATTGTAAACATGTAAATTAGGCAAATGAGTGGCATTCTCTGTCATACCAGGCTGGAGATTTGCTGGTTGAAGTGCTTTCTCGGACAAGATGCAGAAAGTTCCTGTCAGAATTATTATTTCTAAAGGCTATCTGTTTATTGTCTTTCTTCTCTCATATGGTTTCTATCCCCATGTTTCTTATGAAGGTTTTCCTATAAGAGAATTACAGGGTTGAATCTAGATCACTTTTCTATTATCTCTTGGCTATTGGAGTTATTTAGATATCTATGGATTTTTTTTTTTTTAACCAACCTGATTTCTTTCTACTTTTTTCTTTTCACCTTTTTGTGAATTGCTTAAATCTTGGTTATATATTCACTGAATGGTGGAAGCCAACTTCCATTAGCAGCCATGGAATGTCATTAATTTAATCTTCAGCTTTGGAATCAGTTGAGTCAGTTAGGCCAAATGTTCTATACAAATGCAATCTGATTTTCTTGGGGTCACTAGTGACTTTTAGATCACCTGTAGAGACAGTAGCATCTTATTTTAGTTCTTAAAGCATTGCTAAATTCATGGTTTGATATGAATTGGTTATTTCATGCATCTTTTAAATTTGTCAGCTTCTCTCTATAGGGCGACATCCTGGAAGACCCAGCCAAAGAGCCAAAAAAGGATATGTACATGATGAGTGTTGATCCAGAAGATGCACCTAACCAACCTGAGTAGGCTACGTTATTATATTTGAAGATCAACTAATCTAAGTGCTGATCTTTTTGGTTAACATGCTAAATTACATTTTATTTTTTATGCATTTGTCCTGCCAGATATGTAGAGATTGGGATAGTGTCAGGCCTCCCTGTTTCAGTTAATGGGAAGCAGCTTTCCCCAGCTTCTCTTCTTTCTCTGCTTAATGAGATTGGTGGGAGACATGGTATTGGGCGTATTGACATGGTTGAAAACCGGCTTGTTGGCATGAAGAGTCGTGGAGTCTATGAAACTCCTGGAGGAACCATCCTGTTCACTGCAGCACGTGAACTGGAGTCATTAACGCTTGATAGAGAAACAATGCAAGTTAAAGATTCGCTTGCCCTTAAGTATGCTGAGCTAGTGTATGCGGGCAGGTGGTTTGACCCGCTGCGTGAGTCCATGGATGCATTCATGGAGAAGATCACAGAGAAGACAACTGGGTCTGTGACTCTTAAGCTGTACAAGGGATCTGTGTCAGTAACTAGTAGGACAAGCCCGTATAGTCTGTATAGACAAGATATCTCATCCTTTGAAAGTGGACAGATATATGATCAAGCTGATGCAGCTGGTTTTATTCGACTATACGGTCTTCCAATGAAGGTTAGGGCAATGCTTGGGAATGGAATCTGATGGTTTTTCCCCTCCTCACATCTCATTATAGATTTGAGGCATGCAGTTTGACATAAACAATTTATTTGTTATCTCAATAATTGTGGATTGTGTGTGTTAGGGTTACATGGGTTAGTATGCTTTTACGAAATTATTGTGATTTTGTGAAGGAGTGTGTCATGTCCTGACTCACTGTATGTTGTTTATGTTTTGTACAGTTCAAAAAACAAAAAAAGAGAAAAATCCTTTCCACCACTTTACTGTCTTCATTGCCATTCATCTTCTCTCACTCTTACATGAATGCTACTATTTTTTTAAGAACTTTTTTTCATGTCTTGAACAATAGTGTTCAGTTTGTACCTTTTTTTCAGAATCAACAGAGGAGAAATAAAAAAAAATATATTAAATTTTTTTTTATAAACATGCTAGTAAGTATTAGAAAAAAAAAAACAAAGAAAATTCTTACCAATGAATCAGAGGATTGTTAAGGATTCCACAATTATTACACCATGTCTGCTCATTATAGCTTTGAACACTGCTATGACAATTAGAACATGCTCTCCACCACCAACAACTAGTCGGATCAATACTTTTAATAATTGCTTTGCATGTGAATTTGGTACCCTGTTTAATAGTTTGGTAAGTAATTGTTTTTAAATTTATGAAAAGGAAATATAGTATTTAACAACCTTATAAGAATGGATATGAAGAGACAAAAGCTCCACAATTGTCTTGCGGTTGATCTCTCGCTCAGCCTCAATAGCATATGGCATTTGATTTCGAGATTCAGTCTTCGAAATTCTTTCTAAAGACTGACTCAACCTAAAAGGAACGACTATACCACTTATGACAAAATATTAATGTACATCTTAAAATAAATATAAAAATGTGAATAGGTAACACACTTCTCATGTAAAGCAGCAATTTTAAGAATGTCAAGGCTCATAAGAAACCTAGTAGCAGATGTACTATTGACAATTAACTCATTTGCATTTAAAGGAAAAATAAATAATATAATAATTCATTTAATGGAAAATGGAATACATTGATAATCAAACAGGAACTGTTGAATTTTTTAATGTCATCGATAAAAAAGCAAAGAAAACAGGACGCAAAAACTTATGTAATTGGAAACATAGTCGCAGCTTTATCCCACAGCATGATGGCTAACTTATCACTTCTACGTTAAGACCAAAAAAAAAAAGGTTAGCGCAGATAGTAAAAGATTTAGTTTTTATTGAATCGATTGAATACACACTCAACATTTCCTATTTGAAGTGTCTCCGTCGCGCAATTCTACCTATGATATAAATTTCTTCAATATCACCAACTGATGTCACCTGACCAAAGACGTTTGAAACAAAAAGTGTCATACATAATCTTGAATAAAAAGAACAATTAATAACATGAATACATGTTAAAAAAGTTTTGTCATGCATATAGATCTAATAGATTCAAATTCAAGAAATTAGAATCTATCAAATGGGATAGTACTACTCTCCTCATCAATTAACTTGACAAAAGTATTATTCAATAACTTAATTCGAAATGGATGATTGCTGACTTTATAGCTTAACTGTGCAGGGATAATTATAAATCTAGATATATGATATATTTTTCCCTTAATTAATATATCTCTGAAATGATTAATTGAATGTTTAAGAATAGTGCCTTGCATTGTATCCGCCTACATGGGTTAACAATAAAATCAACATATTTATTATATAATGGACACCATTTTTTTTTTAAGTAAATAAGGTTTTTTTTTCTTGCTTGAAATACTTACATTTTCATCTAACATTAAAAATTCAAAACTATAAACATCTTCTGAATTACTGATGTTTACAAATTTCCATATCCAAACAATTCTGACTTTAATTCGGATACTCTCGTTGTACCATCAATGGTGGACAATGAGGCATACGACATTGTAGCTGAAAAAAAAGATCAATATTTATTATGTAAACAAAACATTTATCAAAATACATATACATAACCACATGAATAAATAAATTATTGGATAATTATTAATAGCGAGATGAAATATCATCAAAAACTTCATAGTATACAATATTTTTTGCACAATTGTGACTATCATGAACGTTGACTTCTTTATTGTTTATCAATATTTTAATGCCTTTATAAGATGTGATTTTAGATAAAGCAATATATAATTGTCCATGCCAAAAAACATCACCGTTTAAAAATAATCCAACGTGATTTAATATCTGACCTTAACTCTTATTTATAGTCACACAATAGCAAACTCTTATAGGAAACTGATGTCTTTTTAGAATAAATGGCCAACGTGCATCGCTATAAGTAAGAACAACTCTAGGTATAAATACTTTTTCACCATAAAAAGAACCTTTTAAAATAATAACTTCAATAACTTTTGATCCTACCCTTATTACCATCAACCACGTACCATTGCATAGACCAATACTGGGATTTATATTTTTTAGTAACATAATAGGTATTTTTTTTAAGAATCAATTCATGTTGGGGAAATCCATTAAAGTTCAATGAATTTAAAAAATCAATAAGGTATAACACTTCCAATTCTTCAAACTTTCCTAAAGATCTACATAGTGAATCCGAGCTATAATAAATTTTTTCTTCTTCATTTGTCAATGCTAACATTTTTTTTTATTAATTATATCGATAGTTTCTTTAATAGGTGTCACAATCATTCTTTCCTTTATAAACACATAGTCAATACAATTTAATGTAAAATCAGGATATGTTTCAATTATTATAGCATAAATAGGGTCTTCATAATTCATAATTAAAAGAGTATTTGGAATTTTAGTAAAATTGCCATCACTTTCAAAACATTTAAGGTTCTTTGTAGGCACTGTACCATCACCAATAACAAAAGCCATTCTGAAAAATTTCACATTTCACTACATTTATTATTTTCATCCATTGTGAGTGTTAATCGCATGTTGACCGTTAATCTATATACCTTAAAGAATTTCCACAAATAAGAATGTGTTAATGATGCATCAACAATATCATCTCTACTACCATTAATTATAACAAGTAAAATTTGATGAAAATCATTGCCAAATAAAACAGTTTTTCCTCCAAAAGCTTTATTAGTTTTATCAACTTTTGAATCATATAGAATATCTCTAAATGATCTATTAATAGCCTCAAAACAATGTCTATGACACATTAGATGTCACGATCCAAACCGAGGAGTCATGATAGGCGCTAGGGAACGAGAATTCTCACGAATCCGAAACCTGTAACAAGCCTTAAAATAAAAATACATGCAAACATAAAACAAAAATAACTCATAATTAAAACTTTAATTAATATAAAATAAATCTTTATATCATAATATAATAAAATATCTTCATACAATATTCAAATACAGAAACACTGTCTAATACAATAACAGGTACAACAACAAGAAGTACTATTACTGCAGCGTTTGCTAAATTACAAGAGAAGTGACAGTTTGGTATTTACATAAATCAGTCAGAGAGGAAAGAGTTCGACGAAGAGTTCTACTAGAGAGGTTTGAAGCAGAAGATCGTGAAAAAATATTGAGGGGAGTTAGATCTCATGGAGTGAATTATTATAATATATATACATGCAACCTAAAGACATATACGCTCAAGCATTAGTATATGTATATATATATATACAAATGCTAAAAATCAACTTTTATAATAATTTTAAATGCATAAAAATTTTAAGCGGAGGATCGGAGTAAAATTCGCAAGTTTTCATAACCTCAACACTGAATATCATTAGCCATCAGACTTTCTATAACTCCAAAATATTCTTTATCCAACTTTTGGCAATGAACTGGCCTTGAGTACACAAAGGATCAACCGAGAATTCGTAGTTCCACTACCAGTGCTAACTGGCCCCGAGTACCCAAGTCAACCGATGATCCACAGTCACACTCTTAATCCACAATTCTCAAAAATCATAATATCCACATCTCAAATCAATCAGAATTTATAGCATAGTATCTAGCATACTGTTGCGCAATAGCCTTAACGTGACCCTTTAAGTGACATGTTCTATAACTATCCTCCAAAACAATGTTTTGTAATAATATAATGAAAATTCAATATAAAATATGACAACATGTATATTATTCAAAATAAATATTATCAATTATATATTTGGAAACATATATGTGTAAATATCAATAATAACAAATATGATTTAATGAAATGAGCATAACTAAATTCATATTTAATAAAATATATGAATGCTCATAGTATTAATCTACATGTAATATATACATATGATAATAACTCACAGTTCTATTGCGCTCATTTACCCTGGCTCGACTGGTCTGGTCCAATAAACCTAGCATGCGGAGCAACTAAGAAAAATAATAAAATAATAATATATTAGAGATAATTCCCTAATTTAATACTTCTAGAAATTATAAAGAATGACTCAATCTAGAACACAAATCGACAACAATTCAAAACTCAGGACCGATATGATGTCACGTTTTATGAGAATTCTACTGAAAATTCGGCAGAGTCTTCTCTATAAAACGAATGTCTCTTTACTAAAATTAGAGCAAATCCTGCACACAAACACATTTCAAATGTACACAAAACTTAACTTCTCGGGTTGGGACCCCAAACTACATAAATTGTCCAACCGAGAACCAATATATATAAAAATTAATAATATAATAATAAATATTAAAAATCACTAAATTCCATAAAAATCAATAAAATACCACAACTTAACTTATTTAAATAATAAAAAGCATTAAAGATATTTATTTTTCAAAATAGATAATAAAATTCCAAATACAATTAATTAATATTAATAAAAATCCAGTTTTCAATATTCAAAATCAAATAGCATAATTTACAAATAATTATTTAAATTTCTCAAATATATAATAAAAATAGCTAAAAATTTCATTTAATCATAAAAATAATAAATAAAACTATTATTTGAATATATTGGAAATTATTATTAATTAGCTAAAAATAGTAAATAATTCATAATAATTATTTTAATACTATTTAGTACTCAAAAATTATGCAAAACATAATAATTAACAATAATTTCAAATAAAATACAAAATTCATTAATTTATACTAATTTTTCCAAAAATCAAATTATTTACATAAACATTTGCAAATTTATAATAAACAATCATAACATAATTTCAATAAACTTCCTTAATGAAATATGCTTAAAATTATTTGCAGAATTTATTAAAAATAAAATATATTTCTGAGTCAAGATGTCCCCGTGAATAGTAACTGAGCTCAAAATAGTGCTCAAATCTTAACTATCTCCATAAATCGAATTTAAACACATTTTTGGAAAGTTTACAACTTCAATTTTACTAATCTAAAGTTAATTTAACTTGAATCAAACCAATTGAACACAAAATCAATAATTGAAATTATGAACCCTAGAATGAAATTAACAAAATTAAAGTTGAATTCAAGGTTAATTGAACAAATTACATTAGGGAAAATGAAGTCCAAGGAACAAGCTTTCCAACAAGACCAGTGTAGGCCCTTGACGTCGTTGGAAATGTCACTGGCGTGGTTCAGAGGCTGTCGGCATTGAGAGAGGAAGAAGGAGGAAGAAGAACGGTGGTGGGAGGAGAAAGGATAGGTGGTGGTGGCGAGTTGGGGAGGAGAGTCGAGGTGAGTGGCAGTGTTGGTGGTGCGTGCGTTCTGCAAAAATGCAGAGAAGAAGAAAGAAAGAAGAAAGGAAAGGGGAAGGAAGGAAAGAAGGGAGGGGGAAATTTTTTTGATTTTTATATGTATATATATATTTTTATTAAAAATGAGAAAAGGACAAAATAATATAAAAATAATATTTTTAATTTAAATATTTACTTTTCTAATTAAATTCACCATAAAATTTTAAAATATATTAAATACATTAAATTAACATTATTCACAAATAATAATAATAATATTATTATTATTAAATAATATATAACAAAAAATTTAAGTTTTAAATCTTGATTTAATATTAATACCATAATATAATAAAATAAATAATAACACTTGAATTTAATTAAATTTCACAAAATAACCATAATATGACAAATTAATAACATATTTATTAACATTGCAAATCTCAAAATCTAATTTAATAATTTATAAAAATATCAGGTTATAACCTTAGAGCTTCATCCCACACTAACAAACAAGTTTCCTCAATAAGTCTAGCCAATTGTGTTCCTTTTTTAATTTCACATGTTGAGCAATCATTTAGATTAGGAAGTATCTTGAACCTAGAATGTGTCGTCCTTCCACCTAATAGTAACAATGCTAATATGCCAGATGAAGCAACGACTAAGACAATTTTACCTTTTGATCTTAAATTTGATATAATTTTTTCATATAAATAAGTTTTATCGATTACACCATAACCATAAACAAAGAAAAGTTCACTAGTACTTTGTTTTACAACATTAATGACATTATTACAAACACGTTCTTGCTCAATATTAATGGAAGGCAATAATGATTCTTGTTTTTGTTTTAATTCATCTATAATATACAATTCAATTCCTCA
Organism: Mallotus nudiflorus; assembly: GCA_947683625.1. Lineage (NCBI taxonomy): Eukaryota > Viridiplantae > Streptophyta > Magnoliopsida > Malpighiales > Euphorbiaceae > Mallotus > Mallotus nudiflorus. The sequence goes on along the minus strand of CANTUR010000793.1, from coordinate 1,522,645 downwards.
ATAAGCAATCTATTATTTATATCAACATTGTTGAAACTATCAGGTTGCGGCAAATCAAAATTTGAAAGCGAAGAACAATTTTTATTAAAAAAATTTTCAAGTTCAACTAACACTCAATTTCTTAAAACCTATCAGAAATAAGCGAAGCATACATAACAATGGTGTTTATGAGCTCAAAAACTATATCATCACTGAAGGTTGCCAGAACATGTCAAAAAGTTTTTTTGGTTCTCCAACATTGCAAAAGAGAATCATAGTAGTAAATAGATATTGTAATTGAAAAGAAGATGCATGCATATTTGCTTCTTCTAATGTACTAATCCATTTAGTATCATTACTTAACAAACCATACGCGTTACATGCAGATTGAAAAGTTGGGTGTATTATTCCCAAAATAGTTTGAATTTCTTTGCATGTTTGGGGTCCAATAATAATATTTAAAATCAATCTTAAATAATACAACTCACCAAAATTGGGATGTACACATGCAATTCTTCTAATGCAGTTTTCTTTTTTGCGTCTTGTCCATATTTTATCCTTATAATGCCAAACCCATTTTGTAGGAAACTCAACATATGTCAAGTCCCTTGCATCTTCATACAAAAAATTTGTCATAAGCCACTTAGTGAACATAGTGTGAGAGAAATTTGAGTTTGTGGCAATGTAATTTAAATCATCATTTGGATGTAAAAGAATTTGGTTCATATTTTTTAAATGAATATATAGTTTTTCTACAACTGTTTCTCTATGGTGTATCAAAAATTCAAACAAACGCTAGGTTGCTTCACACAGTGAAATATAATAACAATCTAAATATGCTTTTATTCATCAATCACATTATCTATATCATTAATAGTTTTCATCGAATCCTTTCCATAATTTTTTATGACTGCACATATTCTATCTGTTCCTTTACTTATATATTTGAATAAATATTTAATCATTGTTGTTTGACAACAATATTCGACACAAATATGAGCATCATATTTCCATAACAGATCGATTTTATGTGGAACAACAAATCTATTATCCATTATCTAATTTCTAATTACTTGTTATAACATATCTACCATTATTACGTTGCCTATAAGTAGCAAATACATTTGAATCAATAATTGTTTCTGATTGATATTTTTTTGGATAGTATTTTGTACACTTATTATTATGCATAGAAGGAGACAAAGGGTTACTAAAACCACATGGTCCATGCACCATAAATTTTGAAACTAACTAATAAACCTCAGGGTTTGTTTCTGGGTAGTTCAGTAGATATTAAATCAATGTCAAATGGAGTTCTTGGTTTATTAACATCATCTAACCAAACTAAACAATGTACATGAGGTAAACTTCTTTTTGGGAACTCTATAGTATATATTAAAGCAACTGTTTTTCCAAAATCATTATTTTTTCTTATATCATCAATTAAAAGAGTGAGTTTAACCTTAAAAACACGGCTAATAACATCAAGTCTATCCTCAGGTCTTTGACTAGTAATGTAGTCAAGCATGCGTCAAATTTTTAGCCATAAAGGGTTGCAAGTAAATGTTATAAAAAGATCAAGATGACCATAAAATTTACAAATAGCCATGGCATCATGATAGTGCTCAATCATATACCACGGTCCACTTGTATAGCTAAAGGGTAATATAATAATAGATTTTTGAATAGAACTTGAATTTTGAACACCACTATTAGTAGCTTCTTTTATTCCACTGTAAATTTCTAATCTAAATTCTTTTTTATTATGTCTAATAAAATCTAATCGCTCTTCTTCAATGCATGAAATGCATCAACAATTTATTGTTGAAATAAATGACTACCTCTTAAAAGGGTTGTGCCCTTAAATAGTCTTTATTGTATTCTGTATGCATAGAATTCGCGCATAGTAATATATTTCCTAGTTAAAAGAAGTGAATTGTAAAAACTAACATATTCAATATCAACTCTATAACTGTCCTCACCGTAAGGGAATAAAGTAGGATATTGCATTGCCATAAGACTTGGATGTAGAAAACTAATACGTTTTAATTGTCCACATTTATATTCAACAACAACATCAAGATTTTATTATATAATCCATAATCCCTTACTATTAAGCCTGCTATCTAGGAAGATGAGGGAGCATAGTATTGCAAACTATCATTAGATCTTTTATCCAATAATTTTAATCCAACAAGTAATAATTCAGTTTCTCCAAATCTATCTCTCGTAGTTCTAAATGATTTTGCAATGACATTTATATCATTAAACATCTTCATCAGTCCCTCGACAATTAAGACATTAATATTTTTTAATGACTCATGATCTAAAAAAGAAGACATGCGATTAGACAATTCATTTTCTGTGTCATATATATACAACTAAGTAAATTTGGGTTTCTCACCATCAAGAGGGAGCAATGAACCTATTAAGTGATGATTTTGACTGCATATTCTAAAGACACAAGGGCCAAGTCGTTTGTTTATGTCATAATCAACTTTTCCTCCCATCGATGTAAAAGAAAACATTGAGTTATACAATCTTATATTTTCTCTAAATTTATTCGATAACAAATTGCCATCATAAGTTAATAAAGAATCAAGAAATGGTGGAGTTAGAGGTAAGGGTGGTAATTTAATAACACCTTTTCTACAGCAATATGTATAAATTTTAGAGTTATTATTTGATTTATCCCTAACGCACTCTACCATCCAGTACAAAGCACCACCGCAATATTTACATTGGTTGTTAGGCATTCTAATGTCAGACTTTTGCAAGTAATGACCTAAACAAAGAAAAAAATTTATTACCAACTAACAAAACGGTAATGTTTTTTTTTTTTTTTTTTTTTGAAAGGCACATATTTTTTATATAGTCATTTAAGCGCATACAGTTTTTTCAATGCTTTTCATTCTGGATAGGTTCAACCAACTCCATGGCATGTTGTTGATGATTTAAAGGAAATGCAAGAGACTGTCTTCATTTATTAGATAAATGTGTATTGTCAGCTAATTCATAATGACCTGTGACAATTTATTTAAAACGTAGTTAGTATTGAATTTTTTTTTTTTTTAAGGCAATCTTTAGGGTAAAAAAAGCTGTTAACTTTACCTGCATTATCATCTATAATGCAAATATTCCCATCGAATAGAATACCGCTGTTTAAAGAATGCTGATTTTGTTCGGCCAAGCAGTTCAGACAATAACAAACTAAAAAGGAAATCGCGAACAAAATAACCTCATAAAAAATAATAATTATACATTTCTATGAAAGTATAAAGGGGAACAACAATCAAAGTGTAAGTATGTCTTCAAGCATAAAGATGAAACACGATGCAGGAAGAAAATCATAAAATTAAATAAACAAAGAGCCGAAAACAAAAGGAATTCAGACAAATCGTGAAATCCTGAAGTCATGAAAAATAAAAAACATAAAATATGCTTAAAAAAAGAAGAAGCAAAGATCATAAAAATGAACATAGATTTTATAATAAGAAGGAAACATAATATGCTTAAAGAAATATAAGCATTGAACTCTAATATCAGAATAAATACAAAATAAATTAGTTGATTCAGTGAAAAAATAACGTCAAACATGATAAATTGGATAACAACTAAATGGTATAAAAATTTAAAGCGACTATTTAATATCTTTTTTTAAATTAATAGTTTCTAATTTAATTGCATTCAAATTTAGGATAGTCAAATAAATATTTTTTATATTTAAATAAAATACGTTTGCATATTCAAATAATCAAAGCAATATTGAAAACTGATTCGTACAAAGGGCTGGAAAATTATATAACTAATTTTTTTTTTTAGCAAAAATGAAAACATCAGCATAAAAGGGCATGCATAAGACAGATATTATTTTTTCAGGGATTTTTTTAATGGAGATAAAAATAAACAGTTGGCCAAAGAAATGTTTTTAAAATATGAAAAAAGGAAAATAGTAACGTAAAATATTGTAAATTATGAGCTAAGTAGCAACAAAATTAAAATGAAAGAAATCAGGAACAAATAAAATCTATCAAAAACTAAAATCTTTGCTTTTATCAAAAAGTAAAGAGAAAGTAATGTTAGTGTGTAAGCATATATTTTCAAAATATGCAGGTGAACTTCTTAAACGAATAGGATTTTATGAATTAAATGAATAATATAGAGAAAGCAAACCTGGAATGAAATTCAGTCTGGTAAAAGAACTACAAACAAACAGCGAAGCTCTGCGACAATGAAAAAAAAATTGAAAATTAGACATGTATTTTTACAAGCCTTGAATGAGTTATATATATATATGATCACTAGTTAGCATGCGACTCTAATCATGTACTTTTTAGTAAGACAAATCGAACCAACATTTATTCACTAAATAAGAAATTTTCATGCATGGAAATGGTAACTCCATATTTAATTACCCATTTAGTTAGTGGTATGCGTCCAAGCAATGAATTAGTGGATACTTACTTCATGAGTAACAGGAGAATCAACTTTAATAACTTTGCAGCAGTTTGCCATCGATTCCAGAATGTCTGTGTCGTCTTCTCAGCATAGTATGAGTTTACAAGAATCTGTATAACTCCACTATCCATTTTATCAAATGCTGGATATTCTCAGCTGCTTTGTCCACCTGATAAATAACTAGTAATGAAATTATGTAGAAAATGCGTTAGTTTTAAGTGGATGGATTCAACTGCTATTGTTGAAGAAAGGAATCATGTGCTCAAGTTTAAAGAATTGACCTTTATAATCTGGCTTGAAATTAGCATTGCTAATTTCAGGGGCAAGAGTGTAGGTGTTGCTTATTGCCCTGAATGGTTCCAAGTTTACATTGAGCTCTAGATGGTGGCCTAGGAAAAAAGTAATAAAAATAAATCACACATTAAAAAAATTAAAAAATACCACAATTTTTTGCACTTTTATTCAGCTCATTATATTTTTCATTATTTTTTATTAAATTTTATTATTATTATTATTATTATTATTATTATTATTATTATTATTGATAACTTGTTTCCGGAATTCTTGAACTTAAAACCCTACATTCAATGAACAAAGGGTAAGGTGAGAGGTGGGGAGAGTCCCCACAAACACTCTGATACCTAAGTTAGAGAACAAAAGTAGAGTTTGCATAGAGAGCAAGGAACAATTAGAATATGAGAGAATGAGTTGATCTAGAATGAGAGGTATGATGTCCTATTTATAGTGATGCTTAAACCTAAAAAGAGTAGGATTCCTTGTGGGATAGGAATCCTAATCCTAATAGGAGAGTATTCTCTCTTTGCTTAGGAATTCTCTTTAGGGTAGAGTCCTTTTCATGAACGAATTCTATTACCTTCCCTGACTGGGTAACTCTATTCAGAAATCAAAAACCCTTTAGTTAAACAGAAATATATATAAGCGATATCAAGAGTCCCACCCCCCCGGGTATATTCGGATATTTATGTCTGTCGTATCCGAGTAGAATAGAGCACTTATGCTTCCTTGTGGAAAGTAGGTAGGTATTGCACAGTGACATAGAAGGGTGAGCTGAGGTGGCCAACCTCAGTTACAGGAAGAAAGTAAAGCTTGGTATCGAGTCTTGAAACCATATTGTGGCTGAGGTGTCATATAGACCTTTAGAGCATACTAAATCTGTGAGATTGAGTGCAATAGATTAACCCGTCTGTGTAAAAAAGACGTGACAAAACTAGTCGTCACTGGATTTTTAATGCTCGGTGTAAGGACGTGAGGCTTACGTGCTCGGAACCTCAGTACTATAGATGCGATCTGAGGGTGCCAACTTCAATTACTAGACTTAGATGCTTGAGGCTTAGATGCTCGGTGTAAGGACGCAAGGTTACATGCTTGGAACTTTAGTCTTATAGAAGTGACCTGAGGATGTCAGCTTCAGTCACTGGACTTAGATGCTCGAGGCTTAGATGCTCGGTGTAAGGATGTGAGAGTTATATGCTCGGAACCTCAGTACTATAGAAGTGACCTGAGGTGCCAACTTTAGTCATTGGACTTGAATCTTGGTGCCTTAGAAGCACGGCTTGAGTGCCGAATAGCTGGAGTGTGTCGAAAGCGTATCTCCGATGCTTGTTTCGAGTAAATAGAAAAAGAGCTTGGTAAAGATGCGGTCAGTCTGAGGCATGGTTATGTCTCTTCGATTCCTAGGGATTTGAAATTTGAATCTTGTGAGCGATGCATCTTTTCGTGTGTCAGTAAATGAGACATTTTTGCTGTCGTCATAATGACCACTCAATTAATGGGTTTTACTTTTCTCAAATTACCTTTAATAATATGGGGAGAAGCAAAGTAATGATGAGGGCAATTAATGGCGTGTTTCCAAATCCTTTTATAACTCTATAAATATCTTTGTGCTCATCAACTTATGCATTTTGCCCTTTTGTTTCGCCATTTTCACATTTTCGTTGCTACTGTCACTTCATTATTGTTTGCCGCGATCTTTGCACTTTGTAACCAGGTGATCTTTGTCTTTCTCCTTCTTTTTCCTATTTTCTTTATCTTTCGTGCATTTTTTCTTCTTCATAGAAAACATTATGGTACCGCGGGAACAGGTTAGTTCTGACTTGTTTGTGTCAAAAATAAATGATGAACTGTTGGGGTGGTACCGGAGGCAGTTTTGTATTCCCGCCGATTACACCCTCCATACCGTAAATAGGAAATTTAGGGCCCATACTCCCTTATTAGGGCTTACTGGATTAGTGCTATATTTTGACCAGCTAGAGGGGGGGGTTTAAAGTTTCTATTAAATCCCTTTATTAAGAGATTCATGAATAAGCATAACATAGCACCTGGTCAACTCCATCCGATTAGCTATAGGATTTTGATTAGGTTCATCCAGCTGATGCACGAAGATGGTAAGGAACTCGATTTAGACATTTTTTTTATATCTATATAGTCTGGTTAGGAAGAAGGGAGAACTGTTATTTTCCTTGTCAGCTATTCCCAACCATACCCTTTTTGTAAAACTTTCAGACCTCTATAAGAAGTGGAGGCATAATTTTTTTATCATCGAGCACCCCTCAGACTTTGTGGATGTCCGACGAATGTGGTTTGATGAGTGCCATAGGGTAAAATAGTCGCTAAGACTTTCCAATCACGATGCGGAGATGGTTTTATGGCTGCATCTCGATGGTCTTACCGAAGCTTGATCGATTAAGGACGTATTTAGGAGATACCTGTGGAGAGTATATCTAGATCGTGTTCATTCTACTGGTACATTTAGGTTATTTAAAGGTATCCTTTTGACTTGCTTTATCTTTTCAATTGTAGATGGCAGACTTTTTTTATTTACGGATGGGATTTCCCTTCTAGCTAACAAGCCGACAACTCTAGAGGAAGTACAAGCATCCCCTTCTCTGGAACTTGAAGCCTTTGCTGCCCCTGAGGAGACAGCCTTAGATCCTAAAGGCAAAGCTGTAGTCAAATCATCTTGTGCTGCGAAGGTAGATCGGCAGAGAAGGCAGTTAGTCGAGTAAGACTCTAATGTTGAGGGGCTTAATGAAGAGATATACATCCAACGCCCGAGGTTTTTTGGGTGTTTGGATATGAGGGGGTGGATATTGAATAAAATGAAGCCTCTGACCATCTCAAACAACTAAGTGAGAGATCAGTATGTAGAGTCATTGAGGCTGCTAGTCGATATGCATCGTTGGTCTGAGGAGGGTCTAGAGGGGCTGCTTAATTTGATGATTGGCCATTCATTAGAAGTAAGCGAATGTTATCTCTATTACTTGCACTTTTACTTACACTTTCACTTATGTTAATATGAACTTCTCTTGTCACAGATGACCTAGACTTTGCTATTGGCAAAGGACCAATATTTCTATTTGAAAAGCTAGTACAGTCTGAAGGAGACAGAGGTCGGGACAATAACCATTGACTTCAAGAAGAAGTTGGATGGTGCCAAGGCAGCACTAAAGCTCTGGCAGACAAAATATACAAAGGCAAAATCCGAGGTTGAGGTGGGCCAGAAGAAAATTTCTGATATGGAGCATAATCTATGTCAATTGATGAGGAGGATTGAAGAGCAGGATCTTCAGATTGTAAATCTAGGGAAGAGGCTATCTGAGGTCGAGAAGTCCCGAGAAAATGACAAAAGATCCTACCAAAAATGTTAGAAATCAGTTATGGTATTTAGACATAAATACATGTGTTGTAAGCACAAGTCTAAATAGAGTAAATTTCAAAAATTTACTCATCATAACCCTTCATAAAATGAAGAATTTCATTTGCCCAGGATTCAAATTGTATTGAAATACACAACTAAATAAATTAAACAATATACAAACAAATAATTAAATAATTATAAGTTTGTAAACTTACTTGTTGTAGAATAAGCCTTCCTTTTGTTCAATTCCTTGAATCAAATGCTTAGCCCTCCAAATGTAAGGCCTCTAGTTTAAAACACCAAAACCTTATCTATCACTTATTTGTGTTAATTAAACTTAGTAACTTGTACTAATTTAATTAAGAGCACAAGTATAGAGTATATGTTTAGTATATGTTGTGTTTATTTTTGGTTTATGATTTTATCATAACCAAACTTACTTAGTGATTTTTCTTAACTCCTTAAGCAAAAACTCACTTGAGCATTATTTTGCCTCTCCCTTTCTTACCAAGTCACTTGACTTGCCTTAGATATATGAAATGATATATGTGTAGTAATTTTCCACTAAGGAAACATATGCATTAATTAATTAAGTGATTATTAAGTATGTCACCTTAGGTATACACCTAACCATCTAAATGATTAAAAATAACACCTTAGGCATACTTTAGAAATATCCACTTAATTAATATGTCACCTTGCTTAATTCAATAATTGAGCTTGCCACCTACACATATTAATGTATAAATTTGTATGTAAAATATACATCAAATGTATTATTTTACATATTAAATTATACGTATACATAGATATGGACTTTAATTAATCTTTGGTCCAAAATAAATTTTGGCCTATGTCCAAACCAATTTGGACCATTAATATAAGTCTATAAATAAATAACAACATATATATATATATTTATTAATTTAATATATATTAATTAATATCCAATATTATTTAAATATTAATTAATAAATAATACTCTTATTTGAATTAGATTTCATAATATACTAGAATCATTATTCAAAACATAAATCTAATTCTATTAATCTTGATTAATTGATTAAACTCTTTTAATCAATAATTAGATTAATACTATAGTGAATAAATAAAACTCTATTAGGTGTGACTTATTAGGTTCATGTCTAAATGGCAATGAGAAAATATAATATTAACATTTAATATTATTTGAAACTCTTTTCAATTCTAAATGTGAAAATCCCAATTATTCACATTTAGTTCTCATAAGCTGTGAGTGACCCTTAATATCAATATCATAGCTACCCAATTAGAAATGAATGCATATTATGATTCACACGAACCTAATCATAATTACCGTGCACTAAATTCCTTTCATTAAAGATCCTAATATAGTCTAGAGTCAAGGTATTATCAAACTCTAATAGCTTTATTATATGACCTCATCTTAAGTTTTAATTCTTGATAAAATACAATAAATACTAGAACTCTTTCTAGTACTGAAACTTTTTTCAGATTGTGTTTTATTTATCCTGGCTAGGAATTTATTCATCAAGAATAGACTTAGATAGCATAGGATCTATCTTGGTTCACACTAGGTAATGAATCCCATCTTGTTTAAACATTCATCCCTACATTTAACTAATTAGAGCCACTATATGCCATATACCTATGTGATGATTAACACAAGTATGTAAGTAGTAACAAACTCTAACCACCTAAATGTGGATGACTATGCCACCTCAAGTCAAATGACTATATTCACCATTATAATCTAGATTGTGATTGTTGATTATATGTGAATATCCTTACAATCAAAATACTAATGTCACTGTTTGATTAACCCATCCAATGAGTATCCACATGTCCATTTTGATCACTCATATCAAGTAGCATAAGATTCACTACCTCCCACTATTAGTTTCTCACACTAATCAAGGAAAATAGATAGAGATGATAGTCTAATTAATATTATCCAAATATTAATTAATCGACTACGAACAATTTATAATAAATGTATTGAATAAATTTGTAACTCATATTATCAACTGTTTAATAATAAATTTATTCAACATAATACTAAAGGATAAATACTAAAAAAAAATAACATATTTATTTAAAAGAAAATTTTATTGCTAAGGGATTATATACAATGTCTAAATAATTACAAGAATGCCACTAGGGCATACCTTATACTAACAAAAACATGGTAGGGGGATTTCTTAAGGCCTACTGGTATGAGTGTAGGAGAATCCTACTTTCCCAGAATCCTGAGTTGGACTTGGAAGTGCTGGATCGAATAATGCCGGCAGACCTTACAAAGATTGCTGCTAAAGAGGATGCTTGTCTAAAGGCAACTACCTCTCATACAAGGAATAATATTGAGTCTGCTCCTGCTGTTGAGCCTACTGTGCTGATATTATTTCCCCCTTCATCTTTGGGCCTGATGGTCCGGATATATAAATAGTAAAATAAAAACCCTTCTCGTTTTTTTTTGTAATCAATCTTTTTTGTAAGAGATTTATTGGTATCAATGAAAAGAAATTTTATTAAATATCATTTTGAGTACAATCTAAATTTTATTAATAGTATTTTCTGAGGCAATTTAAGTTCCAAAATCGTGGTAGCTCTTTGCCTTCTCTGTCTCTTAGTTTGTATGCTCTTTTGGTTATGTGTTCTGAGATTTGATATGGGCCTTCCCAATTTGGACCAAGCTTGCTAGTTCCTGAGTTGTCTTTGCCAATATTCGCCCTTTTGAGTACCCAGTCTCCTATTTTGAACTGTCTTGGGCAACTATGCTGGAGATAATACCATGCCACCTTCTGTCGATGTGCTTCAGCTGTAGCTATTGCCCGCTCTCGCCTTTCCTCTAATAGGTCCAAACATATCCGGGCATCAATGTTGTTGATATTATGATCGAGATTGTGGCTGACCCTGTAACTTGGTAAACCAATCTCCATCGATATTACCGCATCCATGCCATAAGTCAGTATGATTGGTGTCTCCTCGGTGGATGATCTAGGAGTGGTTCTGTAAGCCCAAATTACATTATTAAGTTCTTTGACCCAATTTCCCTTTTTCTCATCAAGTCTTTTCTTTAATCCTTGCATGATAATTCTATTAGTGACTTCCATTTGTCTGTTTGTTTACTGGTGGGCTACTGAGGTGAAACAAAGCTTTATTCTGAGGTCTGAACAGAAACCTGTAAACTTTTTATTATCAAACTATTTACCATTTTCCATAATTAGAGTGTGAGGGATGCCGAATCTACAGATGATCTCTCTTCAGAAGAAATGTTGTATCCAAGCTTTTGTGATGGTTGGAATTGCCTTTACCTCTACCCATTTAGTGAAATGGTCTATAGCCATAATCAAGAACTTTTTTTATGAAGTGGAAGTTGGGAAGGGACCCAGGATGTCCATCCAACATATGGCAAAGTGCCATGGGCTGTCAATTGGATGCAGGAGGTGGGAAGGCCTGTGATTAAGTTGAGCGAATTACTGGCACTTGTGGCATACTTGAGTTAGCTTCTGGGCATCATTAGACATGGTGGGCCAATAGTATCCTTGGAGTAGTGTTTTCTGGGTTAGTGCGTAGTGGGATTCATGCGCTCCATAAATTCCCTCATGGATTTCCCTGAGTATATAATTCCTTTCCTTTGGAGAGACGCACTTAGACCATGAGTGTGAAAGGGATTTTCTGTAAAACTCCCTTTAATGGATAGAATAGTGGGCTGCTCCCATTTTTAGCTTCTGAGCTTTCAATTTATCTTCAAGGAGAGTTTCATATTCCAGGTATTGGACTATCGAATGCATCCATTCCGAGACTTCCCGCATCTTCAAGACTTTAGGATCTTCCATATTGGGTTTTGTTAATGCCTCGGTGAATTCTATATCCTTAAATGCCTGGCTATCTTCAACTGTTGATTTGGCCAGAAGGTTGGCCTTAGAGTTGTCCTGTCTGGGTATTTGGACAATCTCCCACCGGCCCCCTTCTTGTTCAATCTATTTTAAGAGTTGCTTGACTTTGTCCATGTACTTAGCAACACTTGTGTCCTTGACTTGGAACATGTTGTTAACCTAATTTACTACCAGCTAGGATTCTGAGTGTATTATAAGGTGTTCGACTCTGACTTTGGCAACTAATTTTAAGCCTATGATGAGTGCCTCATATTTTGCAGCATTGTTAGTTGCATTGTACTCTATTCAAATTGCATACCGAATATGAACTTTATGTGGTCCTCTGAGAATCACTATGGCACCAGATCCTTGAATAGAGGATGCTCTGTCAATATAGAGTTTCCATTCTGGTGCTTTGGTTAGGGTAAGGTCTTCTAGAACCATTTCTTAAATGAAATCTGCTAATGTTTGGGCTTTCACTTGTCGGCGGGGCTTGTAATTAATGATGAATTCTCCAAGTAGCACCAACCATTGAACCAGTCTGCTCGAGGTCTCTGGTCTTTGTAAGATTTTTTACAGAGGAAAATGGGATCGGACCATGATAGGATGGGCTTGGAAGTAGTGTCGGAGCTTCTGGGACACATGAACCACAAGCATAGCCAACTTATCCAACATTAGATACCAAACTTCGGATCCTCATAGCATTTTGCTGATGTAATATACCAGATTTTGTTGGCTTCCTTCTTCTCTTACTAGTACTAATGCGATGCATTTTTGGCCTACAAAGAGATATAAACACAATATTTCATCTGGGATAGGCTTGCTAAGTAGGGGTAGTGAGGACAAGAACTTCTCGATGTGTTTGAAGGCTGCTTGGTAATTTGCAGACAAAATAAAATTTTTGGAATTTTTAGAGCTCTTAATAATGGTAGACACCATCTGGCTGAGCATGAAATGAAATGCCCCATTTCCGTGATTCTGCCGTTTAGTTTTTGTACTTCGTGGATATTTTTTAGGGCTTTCATATTGAGTATGGCTTCCATTTTCTCTGGGTTGGCCTCAATACCCCTGTGAGATATCATGAATTCTAGGAATTTGCCCGCTTTAACTCCAAAGACACATTTTTTTTTTGGATTTAGCTTGATCCTAGACTTGCTTAATAGTTGGAGAAATTGATCCAAATCCATTGGGTGTTGTTTTGCATATTTGCTCTTGATGATGATGTCATCTACTTATACTTCCATGCTTGTGCCAATTTGGTCCTGGAGCACCTGGTTCATCATTCTTTGATATTTTGCTCTAGCTTTCTTTAGTCCGAAGAACATCACCTTGTAGCAATAGAGGCCTTCATGGGTGATAAAGGACATTTTCTCTTAATCGTTTTCCTTCATCAGTATCTGGTGATATCCTTGTGCCACATTAACAAAACTATATAATCCATGGCAAGCAGTGGAGTCTACGAGCTGGTCGATTTTGGGTAATGGGTAGCTGTCTTTGGAACATGCCTGATTAAGGTCAGTATAGTCCATGCACATTCTATACTTTCCATTCGCTTTTTTGACAAGTACCATATTGGCTACCCATTCTGGATGAACAACTTCCTTGATAAATTTGGCTTCCAATAAATTTTTTGTTTCCTTAGCAATTATCCTCTGTCTCTCATAGGCAAAGGTTCTTTTTTTTTTCTAGGCCACTAGCTTTGCTCTCGATCTAACGTTTAAATTATGACAAGGAACCTATGGATCCACACCGTTGATTTCAGATGCCTGCGAAAGTCTTTTGAGTGTTTAGGGAGGACTTCCTTTATTCCTTCTTTGATGTCACAGTCGAGTTCATTATCGATCTTTACCACTTTGCCATCCATAATTTGTAGGGCTTCAGTGTCTTCAATTGGTTATGGACTAGTGCCCTACTTCTCTATTTCCTATGTTTCCAGGGGGAAGGCTTCTGCCTGAGGCTTCATGGCCATCTGGTAACACTGTCTAGCCATATGCTGATCTCCCTGGTTGGTAAAAGTTTCGCTCTCAACTGGAATTTTCATAGTTAAGTGTTAGATACTAGTGATTGCATTTACTTCATAGAGCATCGCTCGTCCTATGATTCCATTATATGCCAGTGGGAGATCCACCATGTTGAATACTATTCGGATAAATTCTGTTTCTTTGTCGTCTTGATTCCTAAATTCTAGGTTTAACTCCACGACTCCTATTGGTTGTATAATTCCTCCATAGAAGCTTGTGATGGGGTTCTAGATGGTCTTTAGATTAATGACAGAGCCTCCTATCACTTTGTATGCATTCCAGGATAACGCCTTGATAGTGCTTCCATTGTCTATCAATAACCTCTTTACCAAGTAATTGTCTATGTACGCATTTGTCACTAGAGCGTCACAGTGGGGATGGCAAACATGCAAATTGTCTTTCGAATTGAATACGATATCTCTTTTCTTAAAGACTGGTTTTTCTCCCCTACTCCATTTCAATTTCTTCTCAGTATTTTCTCCGTCGATGATCATGTTAATAATGCCAATTGGCTCCTTATGAGCTTTCTTTACTTTCGGCCTGTCATGCACTTGAGTTTCTAGGTTTTCATTCCTTCTCGGTGTGTTTGTGATATTATTGAGTTTACCATTCTACACTAGTCTTTCTATGGCGTGCTTCAGCTCTCTGCAAGCCTTAGTGTCGTGCCTGTATTCTCGATGATACTGGCAGTATTATCCCCTATCTTGTGTGGATCTTTGGCTGGGGCTTATTCTCTTAATTGGGGTGATTTCGATGTCATTCTGCCCGATCCATATGAGAATCTTGGATCAAAAGATGTTCAGGGGTGTGTATCTATCCGCTTCCCTGTCAAATCTCTCTTCGAGTTTCTGAAATTTATTTTTGGGAAGCCTGCTCGTCTAGGTCTTAGCCTTTCATCTTTGGCTGGTTGCTTTTCCTCCTCCCTTTGCATCCTTCTATCTTCATATATTTTTATCATTATGATTGCCATTATCATTGCTTCCGCAAAGGTGCTCGATTCTTTAGTCATGATCTTGTCTTTAAGCTTTCTGAGTCTAGTGCCATTTTTCAAAGCTTCTATGGCAACTTCATCAACAAGGCTTTCGATCTACATAGCTATTTTATTGAACTGATCAAGATAACTTTATAGAGACTCATTGACTTCTTACTGGCACATTCGAAGATCGTTGATGTTTATAACTGGGGGAATATTGGTGACAAACCTGGTGCGAAAATGCTCCATCAGATCTTAAAAAAAAGTGATAAAATTCTCTAGGAGTCGATGAAACCACTTTTGGGCATTCTTTGTGAGTATTCTTGGACAGATTCTACACATGATTCCATCATTCACATTCTAGAGCAACATCCTTATTCTAAACGCCGATATGTGGCTGATGAGATCTCCCATCCCGTCATACTGATCAAGCGGTGGGATTTTGAATTTAGTAGCAATCTCTGTTTGAATCATCCTTCTTATGAATGGAGTTCTGCTATCCATAACACAATCATCTTCCTTTTTTGGTTTTGTACGAGCTTTGTGTATAACCTCTTCAACTTTCTGAGCTAACTTTGAGTCATTAAGAGCCAAAATTATTGAACTACATTCCCTTCCGATGTTTTACCCTTTTCTTACTTATCTCTGGTGCCTATCAGAGTGTTGTGTTATATTGATTTGAGTTGGTTCAGAATTCCCACTTTGTATTAAACATTTAGTTATTGCTGCATTAAAACTATTTGCGCTTGGATATTTTGTATCATAACTTCCTTATTGGTTTGGTTGAGGTTGGGTGTTTGGTTTACATTGTTCAAGTTTGGTGTGGTTATTACTGGTGTGTCTGTTAAATTTGAAAAAGGTAAGGAAGGTATTGAGTGATGGTGGTGTTGTAAAAGAGTGTAATGTGGAAAGTCTGTGCCCAAAGCCGAACATCTCTGAGTGTTGTTAGGAAGTGAGTGTGTATGCCCAGATGAAGTTCCGGGATACTGAAAAGTTACTGGAAGCACTATTGTTGGGAGAGGGGTTTAGAGATCAGTCGAAGTAATGGGTGCAGAAGGATTGATGTTAATTTCAGGAGTCGAAGTTGGTGGTGGGCTGGAAGTCATGGTGTGGATGTCTTTAGCTTAGCAGGTACATAAATGGCTTTTCCCAAGAGTTCCCACAGACAGTGCTGCTTGATAACTTATTTCCAGAACTCTTGAGCTTAAGACCCTACAATCAATGGACAGAGGGCAAGGTGAGAGGTGAGAAGAATCTCCACAAACACTCTAATGCCTAAGTCAGTGAACAGAAGTAGAGTTTGTATAGAGAGTAAGGAACAATTAGAATATGAGAGAATAAGCTAATCTAGAATGAGAGGTATGGGGTATGGGGTCTTATTTATAGTGATGCTTAAACCTGAAAGGAGTAGGATTACTTATGGGATAGGAATCCTAATTCTAGTAGGAGAGTATTCCCTCTTTGCTTAGGAATCCTCTTCGGGATAGAGTTCTTTTCATGAACGGATTCTGTTACCTTCCCTGACCGGGTAACCCTATTCAGAAAACAAAAACCCTTTAGTTAAATAGGAATATATATAAGCGGAATCAATTATTATTATTATTATTATTATTATTATTATTATTATTATTATTATTATTATTATTATCATTATCATCATCATCATCATCATCATCTACATATATAAAAAAAATCAGAAACCAAACATAAACCAAAAAGTTACAGAAATAAATCACACATTTAAAAAAACTAAAAACAATATTACAATTTCTTACACTTTTGTTCAGCTTATTATATTTTTCATTATTTTTTTTAAATATATAAATATATCATTATTATTATTATTACTAATGTTACCATTGCTATTACTATTATTATTATTATTATTATTATTATTATTATTATTATTATCTGCATATATAAAATAGTATCAGAAACTGAACATAAACCAAAAAGCAATAGAAATAAAAAAAATACCATAATAATATACTTAACACTATTCACCAATAACACCATATTGGTTAGAAACAGACATCGAATCATCCTTTTTAGCAACCTATTCAAAAAAAAAAAAAGTAACCCATAAACAAAATAAAAAATATACATCTCTGCTCAAACAACAAACAACTTTTATAACAGAATTAATAACAATGAGAAGATGATCAACATCATTAAATATAGTTTCTTTACCCTAAAAATAAAACAACATATCAAAAGTAAAATTAGAAACCAAAACGAAACCAAAAAGATACTAAATGAATATAACAAGAAAATGTACACACCAAATTAGAATTCTTTAATACATCAATACCATCTTTAATAGAATATCTTTAGTATTAGAATTAAAACCAACATTCCAAGATAATTTCTTATCACCCTTAAAACAAAAATATAAAAAAAAGTATCATAAACTAAACAAAAACCAAAATGATACAAAAATAATAAAAAAAACATATCCAAAAAAAAATCCTTTAACTCATCACTACCACTAACAATTTCAACAAACTCTGAATCATAAGCACCATTTTCACAACCAACATCTCCGAAATCAGAACCAAAAGCACATTCACCTTTCTCTAAAATTTTAAAATAGAATTAGAAATTAAAAGTAAACCAAAAAGTAACAAAATTAAATACATTCTACCTAATAAAAAGAAATCTTTCAACTTATCACCACCAACAATAGTTTTAACAAACTTTGAACCATAAATGCCCTTTTCATGATCAACAATATCTCTTAAATCAGAACTAGAAGCACCAAAAGCACATCCACCTTTCCATGCACTTTTAAAACAAGATCATTAACTAAAAATAAACCAAAAACCAATAGAATTAAATACATGATACCTAATAAAAGAATAAAGAATGTAGATGTAGAGTATTGATTCTTGTACCTCTTGCATGCTAAACAAGTGCTCTACCATCTGAGCTACACCCATTTTCGTCTTTCATTTTCTGACACATCATTAAATTAAGTTATGATTTATTTCGGGATTGATTCTTCAATTTGAAGTTATAAGACATTATTTTGAATTTTACAAACATATTAGACTACTTTAAATCTTAAAAATATTAAAATTATATTTTTCATGCTTGAAATGTATTGATAAAATTGATTCTATTTGAGAATCATTAGAAATTTAAATTATAACTTTATTTTCCTTGCCCAAAATTCTATTATCACTTTTTAGAAATAGTAGTGCAAGGGAAGGAGAAAAATATAAGAAAAAAGGATAAAATAAAAATTTATAAAAAGAGTAGAAAAAATAAAAGAAAAATAAAAAAAGGAATAAAAATTTAAGAAATTAATAAAAAATAAATAAAAGGTAAAGAAATAAAAGATAAATAAAAACAACATGGGTGCATTTTTTAAAATACAAAAGATACTTTTATAACTGTGATAAGTTAGATTTGTAAAAAATAAAAGTATTTTTATTGACAACACTTAAAAATAAGGTATTTTTGTAAATGTCTCTATAAATAATGGACATGGTCCAATTCATTAGCTTGTTAAAATACCAATGGGTTATATCATAGTTTGGATAAACCATTACATTATCATTAGCCATTATTGTTCATGAGTTGTCTTAAAGAGTCACACATGTAAAATATGGATTATAAAAAATATATATCACATGGATAAAAAAAATAATTAAGAACAATAACAATTAAAAAGAAAATACCATTCTTCTTTAATACTTCTATATAAGATAAATCATTCATTGAGCATAGTAGGAGCTATAGGGCCAATTCCAAATACACATATTAAAGACCCATCAAAGACCCAAGAAAAAAAAAAGAAAAAAGAAAAAAAGAAACACACTAGATCCTAACAAAAGCATATTTCATGTCGAAGTATCTCTATAGTTCAAAACCCTAAAAAAAAATGTACGCAATAAACTACAACAAATGAGTAACAGAGCGAACAAAGGGTTGAATTTTTGAAAGGCCTTGTGTAGTTTCTAACATCTTTTTAAGAGATTAAAATAATCCTTAAAAATCTATTGGTAGGCAGAATGAAGAGCATCATAATTTAGAGCGTTGTTCTATACATTTAGTTTCAAAATACAAAGTTCTCTATGGTTATAATGTTGGGGACCGTGATGCAAACGCAGCGGAAAAATTAAAATTTTGTCACGTTCCCAAGCCTGGATCCATGTAATTCGATTAATTGATTAAATCTAGGATTTTTAAAATCTTACCAAAATGCAGAAGAGGCAAGATTCTCTGGAAGGATGAGAGGAGGTTCACACCAGTGACACCTTACCTCGAGCTTTTTTGCTTGGTTGTTCGGATCAAGACGTCTCCAAAAGGATGCGTCCTCTATAGGTATCTACACGAACAACCCTTCACAAAACGAATTTGAGTGTGTGTGCTAGCAACCTCTTGACTGTCTCACAAATCAAGAACAAAAGGAAAAACTCTATCTTTGTTTTCTAAGAGGAAAGAAAATGAATTTGGAGGCAAAAATAAGTGTGTGAAACCCTAGAGAATATAACATATTTATAGACTCCAAGTTAGGGTTTCATTTACCAATAACCTTTTGATAATTTTCCATTTATTATATTCTGATTTTGTTTAAAAACAAATCAAAAATAATATCTCATTTATTTATTTAAAATAACATTTATCTTAAATAAATAAACAAATAAATAAATAAATAAAATACTTTAATTATTTATTTTCACAGAGTTTATTTTGGGCTTATTAAACCCATATCCGTTTTGGGCTTGTTCTAAGTGTGTGACCCTGTAGGTTCACATAACATTGGCAGTGGGCCTAAATCTCTATTTAGGCCTACAAGTCATAAGTGGCCTCTAGCAAGACATTATGACTACCCAAGTCATGTGAAGTCAATAATTCGACATAACCTAATTACAGTGAATTTTATTGTCCCTTTATCACATGATATCTTAATTGAACATAAGGCATAGAATGTCATCCTTATATAGTTCAATATTATGATTTGATTCCAAGTAGACTGAAAATGATAACTCTTTATCAATTCATTTCAGCATGACCATGCATTTTCATTCAGTCTATCTCATCAAGGGGCCTTTAGATATCTTTCTCATATTAATGAGGGATAAATTCCTTCTAAATCACTTACATTCCTCACATAACTAATTTTATATCCAACAACATTCTTTTAATCATCCGGTTAAAGACAATGTTAGAATGTGTCAAAACATAAAATAGCTATGTAGAAATCCATGATGATTTCAAGGTCAAAGGACCGAAATAAAATTACTATGATAAGAAATACTTATGACAATAATCTATGTAGTATTCTCATAGTGGGTCAATCCAGTACATGATCTCTCATCATGTACCTATGAGTTGACTTAATATCTCATATTTATGATTAGTAAAACATAACCATCAGTCAACATCATACTAGCCTTAATACTTTAATATTCATATAATGAATAAATGGCTAGGGATAATTAGAATAAAACTCTTATTTTAATCTAAGGGTTTTACTATCAAGTCACATACTTGATGACCTTAGTAAGAATTAACCATTCATGTAATTATCATAAAATCAAATGATAATATAATACCTCTTTATTAATAAAATAAGAAAGTCAATACATAATCACAAATGATTGACCTAATGCATATCACTAACATATAATCCACTACATCCAGATTATATGTCAGTTTAAGATGATTATTAGTTGCTTGTGTTGTATTATTTTTAGCTTCTTCAGGACTATTTTCACTTATGCCAACCATAGAGGATAAATATCGATGGCCACCATTATCCTCAAAAGCATAATACACAATCATAGAAATTATAGGCCCTTCATTGTGCTGAACATCATATGTTGGGGGTGTTAGTCCAAGCTAAGCACAAAAGTTTCCAAAATAGGAGCCAATGACAATGTAAAAGTAACAATCTTGTAAGCTAATAGATCCCTTTTTTATGAAAAAATAGTTCCACATTATGTCCTATTAAAAAAAAAATCAATAAATCAAAATAAAAAAAATTCTAATAATTATTCAAAACAAACATATTCTAACAATCAATCAAAATAAACATATTCTAATAATCACTCAAAATAAACATACTTTAAATTACTTAACCTAATGTACATACACAGACACACAAAAAACAAAAACAACATAAAAAAATTGAAAAATGATTGAGAGAAATAAAGAAAGGATGTTAGCACAACAAAATTCATAGTGGTTGTGCTATATAGTGTAGGGTTGATTAATGAAAAAAAAGTTTGAATACATTCTATAAATCTGATTAAAATAAAAGAAAAATTAGTTTATAAGAAGTTAAAAAATTAAAAAACCGGTTAAAAAAACTGTATGCAACAAACACATAATAGAACAAAATATTAAGGGATGAAAAACTATGAAGTAACAGAAAAAAAATCTATACATGAAAAAATAACACTCCAAATTAAAAAAAAAGTCATATTCAAACAACACCGTTCTTGAAAAAATAAAATGAAAGGTTAGGTCTTCAGCTATCAAGAAGTTGAACCCAACAAAATTCAGTCCAAAAAGAAATTAAAAAAAACTATAAAAACATCAACAATAGTAGAAACAAGTACATGCAAAGATCTTTGAAAAAAAAAAAGCAAAAGCAGCATCAACGATAGACATAGAAGCATGAAAAGAGAATAACATAAAAAAATAAATAGTAACATGAACAAAAATACAAATACTGAGATCTAAATCAATTAATATAATAACAAGAAAAAAATTATAGCAGCATGAAAAGAAAGAGCATATAAGATCATTTAATCGAAATAAAGATTCACCAAATAAAAGCAAGAAATATAGAAAGAAATATGGAAGCAGTTAACTCAACACTTAATGCACACAAGTAGCATTAACTACACATGTAGTATATATAACAGAAGTGCTGAAAGAAAAAGCAACCAGAAATGTCTTCGGACATCAAGCAAGAGATACTCTAATGGCAAAGCGTAAAAGAAAACATCAAGCTGCTTTTAATGAATATATCTAAGCGAATCAGAAATAGCATTAAAAAAATATGGTTTAATAACATTATAAAAGATATGGCAATAGATATGGTGAATTATAACCAAAAAAAAAAAAGAGATATGGTGAATTAGATTAGTAGGCATCTATAAGTAGCTTATTTTTCCAATACAAAGAAAAGATACATGCAACTGCCACGTAGACAAAAAGCTCTGGACATGAATTGATTACAATGCTTTACTCATACAACTACAATGACAATGAAATATGAAAAAAAAATCCAAAAATTAAATATGTAAATGTGAACATTAGGAAAATAGAAAGATGCAGAAGACTTATTACAGCCGACTATGAACAGGAAGGGCACAAAGTAAGGAAAATAGAGTTTTACAAATAAAATTTCAAATACGTGCACTACAATTTAATGAAACGATGGCGTTTTATTGTGTACAGAAAGGGGAGGAATTTTCCTTACATGAAAAGCAAAATGGTTTGACCAACCCTGCATGGGACGCATGTCTAAACCATTCTAGGGACATGGTGTCAGAAGGATGGGAGAACACAAATCAAACGATGTCTTTTTTTTTATAGTGAACTATCCAAAATGTCGTCGTTTTCTATAATGGCAGAATGAAAATTTTAACAAAATTGGAGGGTACAAAACACACTGTTGCTGGAATAGTCAAATTGGTGTCCTCCTTTATAGTATGTATAGATAACTTTCACTCTTGAGGTTTTAGTGCTAAAAATATCTTATAGTAGCAGCAATGAGTTTGTCTCAACAACTAGTCCTTAATCCTTCACCCAACTTAGGGCTTCGCAAATCCTTAATGCCTCTGCCTCAAATCAAATGGATCCAACACACCATGAAATAATTTAAGACTTGGCTGCCACAAATGATTCCAGGTGATTTCTAATAACACAACCAATTTCTATTTAATTACTTAGAGTAGAGACTGCAAATCAATATTTATTTTGAATCACCCCCTTGCTATAGGCTTCCATTTAACCTTCATTTTCTACAAAAATCCATTCAAATTAATAAGAAAATACAATAGAAACATAACAAATGATTCTTTACAACTAAAGCTATCTAAAACTGAAACACAATATTAATTTAATTTTTCAATAACAATATAAAACAAACCTTGAATTTGATTTTGCAACAAAAATAGCAGAATTCTTAACGCAAATAAAATAATAATCCAAATGATCATAAGCTTCCACAATTTTATAGCCTTCTTTTCCCTCTTTGAAGTTGGATCTCACTTACATGAAAAAAGTAATTTTTTTCCCAAGACAGCAATTCCAGAGCTAGAGAAACCCATCAGTAGTAGCAGAGGAGAAGAGATTGAGGTTGGCGTTGTAATCACCATGACATCCATCTCTAACCATAAATATCAAAATGTTGTTAAATTTACACAAAAATGCACTTTTTACAATAATATTTTTTAGTCCATTATTCCATTTTTAAAACTAAAAAAAAGAAAATTCTATTTATATTCTATTTTATTCCATTTTATAATATTTAGTAATTTAACACATTACATCCATATTTATACTCTGTTTAACAAATCCATCCACTAATAATATATTTTGGTATTTATCAACTAACGTTAAACATTAACAAATTGATTATTTTTTAATTATAG
This sequence comes from Mallotus nudiflorus, assembly GCA_947683625.1. Classification (NCBI taxonomy): domain Eukaryota; kingdom Viridiplantae; phylum Streptophyta; class Magnoliopsida; order Malpighiales; family Euphorbiaceae; genus Mallotus; species Mallotus nudiflorus. The sequence goes on along the minus strand of CANTUR010000793.1, from coordinate 1,499,060 downwards.
TACGTCATATTTAATACTTAATTAAAAATAAAATTACCTATAAAAATTAAAAATTAAACGTTACATTTAAAGATCAATAATAAGAAGCACAATTTCAACAATATTTATACATTGTCATGCCTCCAAATTAGTATATTTCTCCTACAAATGCTCAATTACTGCATTACAAAGTGCAATCTGTACATCTTTATCCTTGATTTGTCTATGTCGAGCAAGAAATTCTTGAAATCGAGTGTTATTATCTACTATCATTTCAACTTCCAGTATTGATGCTTCAATTATATCCATATTTGTTGCATTTAGACCATGTTTGTCCTCAATTATCATATTGTGCATTATTATGCATATTGTCATTATGTCATGTAGTATATCTTTTCTCCAAATACGTACTGGTCCTACCATAATTACAAAAGTGTGTTTATAGAACACCAAAATGCTCACACAACCTCTTTTCTATATGCTTCTTGTTTCATGGAGAATATATTTCTTCTTTATAGTGCATAGTTCATGAATAGTTTGTACAATATTAGGTCAATTTTGGGTATATAAAATTAACTAAATAATAACCTATATTATATTTTTTTCCTTAGATAACATAGAGAAGATCATGAGCTTAACCCTTTTGTTTTTACTACAATTTTAAAGCTATTAGTTTGTGTGGAGTGTGCATAATTAAGTTATTGTATCCATGCTTGTATTTAAAAGCTAGATCATGACTATAATGCTTTTGTTGGAACTGCTTTAACTAATGTTATACTGTTTGCAATTATGTTGATAATATAAGGGAGGTTTTTAATGCAATTGATAATAAGGACATTTTTTTTTCTTAGACTAGGATGGTTTCTTGTTATTCCAAGAATGATTGTTTTGAAGATGCAGTACAAGTTTTCTCGCACATGACAATGGTGGGTTTTAAGCCTAATTAGTTTACATTCACTGTTGTGCTCAAAACTTGTATTGGACTCAAGGCTTTTAATGTAAGGAAAGGTGTCTATAGTTTTAGTTTTAAAAGCTTGTTATGAGACCAATCTTTACGTGGATGTTCGCTTGCTTGACTTGTATATAGATGTATTTTAATGTAGGGAAATGTGTAGACGATGGGGTTTAGCGTGCACTCAAGATTTTAGCAACTACGACATTGTTTGAGCTTAGGGATCTAGAGAACACACTAACCATTGTCACAAAGTCATGACGTAGAGATGAGGAGTTACCACCTAGGGTAATAACTAGGATAAATAAAAAATGATAGTACTCGATTCCCTAAAAGAAAGCCAACACCGCAACTAGGAGATTTTGGGGACGAAATACTAACTTCTTTCAGTCTTATGTTCTTTTAAAATTACTTCATGAATTATTATCATACCCTTTATTTACATGCAATTTCATATAAATCCTTATTAAAACAATCAACTCCAAGCAAACAAGTCATGAAAATACATATAAATAATGCACTCATTTAAATTCATAACCCTTAAGTTAGTCTAATCTTCATTGATTTTAATTAAATGAGCTAAATCTACGTGTTTTAATTTACAAGTGAGCCTAAAGACTAATGGGCCTAATTCTTATTTAATTTTAATTAAGTGATCTTAAATCTATTTATTTTAATTCTAAAAATGGACCTAAATCTACAAATTATGAAGTATTTAAATTAGTGGGCCTATGTCTAAATTAATTAAATTAAATTAGGTGGGCCTATGTCTAAATTAATTAAATTAAATTAGGTGGGTCTATGTCTAAATTAACTAAATGGGCCTAAGTCATTTCTACACTAAGTCTAATTCGTTATGGGCCTAAAATGTATTTTAATTAATTAAACCTAAAAAACCTAAATTTATGTAAATGGGTTAAAGTCTAATATGGGCTTAAAGCCCAAAACACATAAAAAAGGAATAAATAAGCCCAAAAACAGTAAGAAATATCAAAATAAACAAATAAAAGATTAAACAATTAATTTAACATATTCTAAAAACCCTAACTTAATTAAAGTGACCCTAAATAAAATAAAATAATCAACAAGCAACTGTAATTCCATCCACTTAAATTTAATTCAATTTTAATTAAACAATCTAATGATTTCTATAGCCATTAATTTAAATTAATTAGCTAATTAAAACCCTAATTTTACTAACTAAATAATTAAAATAAAACATATAAGCACACACACCAAATTTCATTATTCCTACTATTGGGGTTATTACAAAGAACTATTGAAAATAATAAGAAAAGAAAATTAATACAACCCAAAAATAAATAAATAAAATTAAAATAATGATAAAAAATCCTAGAAATTATATTTAGGTACAAGGTTCCATCCATGACATTCTATGGACTTTTATGGATTTTATTCTTTGAGTAAACTCATTAAGTGATCATCTCCATAATCACCAACACGAAAATAAACAATAGTTAGTGAATAAACAAAATAACAATAAGAATTAAGTAAAACTAAAATTCCATAGGAACAAAGCAAAAATAATAGAGAACAAAGAAGGAGAAGATGATTATGGATGCACTATGGTTGACTCTTCAGACTAAGATCAATCGCTGTTATTTTTAGTAGACCTTCACGAAACTTGTTAAACTTGTTATTCTTCACAGAGAAAAAAGTCTTTAGGAAAGCGAGAGTTCTAAAAGTCAAGTCTCGGTTAAAAAAAGAGAGATGTCATCCTCCTTTCAAGAGCTTGAGCTCTCCTTTTATAGGAAAAACCAAAAAACCCTAGGTCCTATACGCATGAAGAGTTCTAATTTTAAAAGGAATTTATTTCCTAAAAATTTAGATAAATCCTAAAATAAATTTAAGAAAACATTTTAGCCAATCAAAAATCAGGAAAAATATTTTTATTTTCTGTAAAAATAAAAAACGGATGGAAAAGGTATAATTCCAATCAGAATTATGTAATTCAGATCGAAATTACAAAATTTCGATTGGAATTCTATAATTCTGATTTTTTAAACTTTTAATTACTAAAAAGAATCCTGAAAGAATTTAAAATTTTCAATTAGGTCTTAAAAGGTATTACAATTAAGTCCTTAAAAAATTCATTACTCTTTTTGAAAATGCATTCAGATTTTTAAGGTTTCAAGCTTCAAGTGTTAAAGACCTACTTATAACATTTTTATCATTGGAGTCCTTTGTTGTATCCATATTTTATTATCCCAAAATTGGGTGTTTACAAAAGGTGTCCATAGTAGATATTTAAACCAACCAAATTCCAAGATTTTTTCTTACAATATATAATTTGATATATAACAATTGTTAATATTTTTATCATTAAATTGTTAATTTGAAATACATATATTGTAACATTTGTACCTTAACTATAAGCATATTTGCATTCATTATGCATTTCATTTATATATATATTGATTGAATTTAAGTATAAGCTAGTGCATAGTTACGCTAGAGTATTGGATTGAGTCATGATTTATACTTAATTAAGGATTGAGAATTTTTAAATTTTGATAACATTCAAAATGAATAAAATATTGAAAATAAAAGAGATATGAAGTTGAATTGAACTAAAGGATAAGAATTTAAATATTATTAAAATATGAGGACTCAATTTAAACAAAAGTTATCTTAGAATGAATAATTGGAAGTTTGTGGCTTAATAAGTATTACTAGCATTTTATTAAGGGCTAAAGGGGGTATTCTACATAAAAAATCTATATCCTAATAGCCTTGGAGTCTTCCTTCATTCGTGGCATTAGGAGTAGTCGTAGTTGTTAAGGAAAGTAGAGAAAAGAAAAAAAAAAGAGGAAAAAAAGAGAGAACAAGAAGGGCTGGTTGATTCTCTAAGCTTAGGCTAGTTTTTCAAGTGAAATTTAAAGATCAAAAAAATTTTTGGGTAGTAATCTTCATCCTATAAGCCCTTAGTGATTGAATTGGTTGAATTGATTTAGGTGTCACGACCCGAACTTGAGGGCACGTGATCGGCACTAGGGAATGGGTAAGCATAAGGCCCCCGAAACCCGTAGTAAGCCTAAAGGAAAAGAAAATAAAACCATTCATATTTTAAACTTTACTTTAAAACAGAACATATTATCAAACTGATTTTTCTCAGGATACACAATTTCAACTGCTTAAATAATAATATGCTTCAACATCTCATATTATAAAATGAACTTAAATCTTATACATAAGTGTGGTTTACACAAATGAATTACATAATTATGTTTAAACCATACAAATCTTTAATACATATACTACTGCAGCAACCTAGATTAACACACAGTATAGCTTACAATGACCTACATAAAATAGTCGGTGAAAAAGAAACCCGGCGTAGAGGTAGTTTGAGGTCGAACTCCCAAGCTCCTGAAAAAAATAAATTGAGGGGAATTAGACTTTACTGAGTAAGTCAATAAAAAGAGCTGTACATTTTGAAAACCTTTTTGAAAACTATATATGTTTATAGCGAAAATAATTTAATATATATATTTATAACTTTTGAAAAATCTCGGTAGAACCCTAAACCCAACAATCTACATGGCCAACTGGGCCCACTTATTCCAACTAGACTACCGGTCCCCGAGAGCAAGGGCATCAACCGAGGCACCAAGCCGTAACCATTTACTTAATCTAAATATATAGCACTGGCGGTCCCCGAGAGCTAAGGCATCAACCGAGGCACCCATCCCAGTCCATTATTGACTTTCCAATCACTGGCGGTCCTCGAGAGCAAAGGCTTCTACTGAGGCACCCGTCCCAGTTTAACATTCATCAATCATACAATTATCGGATCCATCTCTCAATCTCTACCATGTGCATATAGTCCTGGTGAAGCCCACCAGGTAGCCCGTTCCACCAAAATTTCTCAAAATCGATTTTAAATAATTAAAATGCATTTAAATCTTAAATAATAGCATTAAATTAAATAAATCATATAATCAATATAATAGAAATACGAGCGCATGCATTCTTTGAATAAACACATGCACAGATCGTTCTATTGACTTACAGGATGAGTGCAAAGGCTGACGACCATGCGTCTGCCTCAGTCTCACAGCTTCTGCTCCGATATGCTCTAAAAGAAAAATAATGAATCGACTTTTAAAACATGACTAAGGAATCAAAATCAGAAATCAACAAAATAATAAAATTCCAGACTGACTCGAGGAAAATCGGACGAGACTCGACATACAGGATTTAACCTAACTAACAGTAGGAATTTTTACGAGTATCATGTTTTACGAGAAAATCTATCAAAATTTTGGTAGAGTCTCCTCTGTAAAATGGAAATCTCTCTACCAGAGGTAGAGCCAGACCTGCATAGAAAATGCACTTCCAATATACACAACCATTCACACTCGAGTCGGGCTCCCAAAACTACAATTTGCCCCGACCGAGATCACAACTCAAACAAATATCAAAATTTAATAATATTTATTTCTCCAATTATACATATACTAAAACAAATAGCATATATAAAATCTTAATTATCCAAAGTTAAAAAATTAAATTTGTATTTCATCACCAACAATTATAATTATAATTATTATCCAAATTAAAACCTTTGTAATGTATTTTATATATATATATATATATACACATTATTTGAAATTCAATATCTAAACTTTACTCTACTTAAGTGATTATATCAATTAATTTATAAAAATTATGTAAACCCTTTAAATATTAATAAAACTAATTAAAATATATATTTATCATATTTAGTATAAAATTACATTTTTACCCCTAGTATATATATAAATTACATAATGTGCTATATATACAAAAATTGTCCTTAAAATTATCTAATCGTCTAAAACTTATTTTTCTCAAGATAATTCCTCCCAATATTATTATTTACCCCAAAAATCAATTTTTTGGCATAAACTCAAATATATTTATAAAAATAGTATAAAAATCTCAAAAATTATAGTTTGAGTTCTAAAATTTATATTATTCACTAATAACCTCATTTATTAAATTTCATAACCTTTTTAACCAAAATTTTCAAAATTAGCCTAATTATTTAATTTTGACATAAAATATAGAAATTCCTAAAAATTGTATAATATTCTAAAAAAAAAAATTATCTTCCTTACCCTAAATTTATATCAACACATAATAACACCAAAATGCCAATTATTATTATTATTTGCTATTTTTATAATTAATTCCCGAAAATTCCTAAAATAGCATTAAAATATTCAAAATTCACCAAAAATAAAAATAAATTCAAAAAAATTTCAATAAAATTTTTTTTTACTCAAAATAATTAATAACAATCACCGTAGTTATGAATTGTACTCAAATTACTATCAAATAAAGCCAATTAAATGCTAAATAATTTCTGGAAATTAATTAAATTACCAAAAATTTCAAAGAAAATTGAAACCAACTCAAATGCATGTTAACCAACACTAATCACCCTAGAATTGCCAAGATCAAGCAGAAAATTGAAGGAAGGAAGGAGGGGTAAGGTGAGTGTTACTCACTACCTGCAGGACGAAGAAGATGGGAAGGATGAGCTTACTGTCGCCGGAAAGAAAGAAGAGGAGGGAGCAGCACAAGCGAGATGGACAGCAACGACAAGCGGAGGATCAACTAGCAGGAAGGTGCTGTCGCGCGTAGGGAGGGAGCTGGTTGCCTGACGGAGAAAGAAGAAGAAGAAGAAGAAGAAGAAGAAGAAGAAGAAGAAGAAGAAGAAGAAGAAGAAGAAGAAGAAGAAGAAGAAGAAGAAGAAGTGCAGCAACAGCTGCTAGGCTTGGGAGCTCCTGAAGCACGGCAGAAATGGAGTCCTCCGATTAAAGGCGAAGGCGGCACAAGGACGATAGGAAGTAGCAGGGTAACGGACGGGGAAGGAGGTGCAGAGGGGTCTGTTTTGCTTCGGTTCTGGCTCCTTCTAACTCTAACTATACATATATCTATATATATACATACTATATTATAACCAATAATATATATATATATATATATATATATATATATATATATATATATATGTATGTAAACATATACTACATGAAAATGTATACCTATATATATATATGCACATGTATATAATTATACTTTATACTATATTATGTATACATTTATGTATATATTTATATATACATACATATGAATAAATATACACGCTTAAACCAAGATTTAACCTAAAATATAATGTTAACGCAATCATACTATAATATAATGCAAATTTAACTATTACTAGTACTATTTGAGAAAAATTATGTCCCTTTTTATTTAAATAATTATATATATATATATATATATATATGTAGGGTATTACATTAGGGTTCTTAAGTTGTAGATTTTGGGTTCTTAAACTCTAGTTTATCAGTCATTGTAATTTGATAATATCTTAAGCTAGAAATCTCCAAATTGAATGTTCTTTAATGATCTAGAAACTATAAGGAGTTTTAAAAAACTTTATCTCTTTGAGCTTGAGCTTATTCAATTTGTAAGCTAGACTTATAAGAGAGAATATTTTATAGCTCAATTTGTAAGTTTCTTTGACTATTTGTAATCAAATATCTATAAATTTTTTTGTGAGTGTCCAATTGATGTGAAATTTTTATAGAATATTTTTGACATATAAATATAAGATTAGTTAAAATTTTAGCTCAAAATTCATTTTTTTATAAGTCCCAGCAGTTTTGCAAATTTAGCTCTAAAAGTAGCCATTTTTTATTTTATGAACTTGGTTTATAGAGCTCATGAGTTAAAACTAGTCTTGGTGTTTCTTGTATATCTTGAGATAGAAAAATCTAAATTATGTTTAATTTGATTTTAAGAAAACTTGAAAGAGTTTTCTAAAACTTTTTTTTCTTTGATCAAGAGCTAATTGTGCCTGTATAGTGGACCAATGAACTTGTACTTTTTATTGCTCAATTTGTTTGAATAATTAAGCTACTGCAACCTCTATAACTATATTTATGGTCATTTAATGAAAGTAAAATTTTTACTAAAAGTACTGGACATATAGTTCTAGGTCTCTTTATAATTTAAGGTTAAAATTCTTTTTTATATGTTGTAGTAATTTTTCTAACATAGGCCTAAAAATAGCTGTTATAGAGTTAATGAAGCTGATTTGTATAATTGAGTTAAATTACATGTTTTGCACATCATGGAAGGGCTGTATGATTAAGGAAGTATATAGGGATATTATATTGATGAATTATAAATGAAATTGCATATGTTAGGTACTGTAAAAGGCAAGGGAAATGTTGGTGCAAACTAAACAATTTAGTGAACCAATTATGTGTAAATATAAGCTATTTTGGTGAGCAAATACCTTTGCTAAGACCACATTTGCTAACCCAATTTGGAATGAGGCTATCACAAAAGTAAATGCAAGCAAAGGTAAGGAAGCAATGAAGGTAAGTGAATAATTCAATGTTCTATATGAAAATAACACTTATAATAAATAACTATAAATTTATTTGTTAAGCTGGTTGGTCAAGAGGAAAATATGTGTTTTAATTGATGGATGATAGTTTTTTATTATTGTGTTCATGGTTGATTATTTTTTAGATGAGATTGTACATATGAAAGAGGTTTTACTTATGAATGATGGTTGCTAAATTTGGGTGTCCTGTTTATATGAGAATATAATACTTGTTGAAGCCATATCTAGAGTTTTATAACTCCAAATGGGGTTGGGTTTGATCTTATAAATACTTGGAGATGTTAATTACAAAATTGATAGAAATAGAGAAAGCTAAATTTTGTTATATTGATGGTCAATATGAGCAATACTTTTTGTAGCTTAGTCTTTTATTTGATAGAATGACTATTGTGGATTGTTTTTAATGTTTCTCCTTTTATATATATCCAATTAATATAAATTAGTTGAAAATTAATTTAGGCTTATAATGCTATTGATCTAGAAAATATGACTTTGATATTCATAATATGGAATTTTTGGTGTATTTTTGAATTTATATTATTAAATATGCCATATTGAAATATGGTATCTTTTTGGTATATCTTGGGTATGTTATTGTTCTTATGTATTATGAGAATGTTAATTGTTTAATTGAGTGGTATTCGATGTATATTTAAATATAAGAAATATGGTTGGATAACTATGAGAATGTAATATTACTTATGAATGAGGCAATGTTGTGTGCATTAAGGAATTCCCTTGAAATGTTGTAATAAGACTAAAAAAATATTTGGTACCAAATTATGGTGGGTTGTGTGCATAGGGGATCCATGAATAATTGAAAAGAAGTTTTTATCTATATATAATTCACAAGTTCATTGTTTTCTGAAAGAAAATACTATGCTACAATGACTATGTACATATTATAAATTCATAGTTAAATATTGAATGGATTGATAATTGATAATACTACATGCATGAATGTGTTATTTTTCATAGAATGTTATGTTATTCATTTACTGAGTTGCAGGCTCACTCATCTATAATATTTTTCAGGATTTGAAAAATTGTAATTTATTTTCAAGAAACATTTGCATTAGTTGCAATAGTATTGTGTTAGGTTGGTCAGCAAGAGGTCATCCTCAGGTTTTTGACCATGACATGCTTAATAAATTTTATTATTTTGTTTTATAACTAGTGTATTATATGTGTCTAACTTGAGGGAAGATGTGAACTACTTGATGTTGTAAGCTCTTTTTGTGTATAATATATATTACTTATATATATAAAGGTGATGTATATATTAACATGTGTTGACCATTTGCATGTTTAAACTCCTAATTTTGGACTTTGACAAACCATTTTGATTCTAATGATTTTAACTAAGTGTGTAGGAAGTTTATTTATCATGAAGTTTTATTGTTAAATAATTGGAGATAATGAAATACTCTTTAAAAGAGTATTAATATGTATTCCAATGAAGTATCTTATCTCATGCAAGCTCCTAAACATTATAGAGTAATTATATACCAAAAATATACATATTTGGATATACAGTGTTCTACTCGTTGATAAGTATGCTTTTGGGCTAATTCAATCTCTGTGATTCAATGAGGCTTTTTGACATCTTTAGCGCTTTATAATGAGAAAATGATCTTCTTCACTTTTGAAGTAGACATCTTAAGCTTTTTAAATTAAGCTTACCTATCAAAATCTAAGCTGATTTGGGTATGCAAATCTTGAGTTGAAGTCATCATATGCAGCTTTCATTTTAGGTTGCATAACTCTTAGTATTTTAGTAATATCTTAAGCTATAGAGGTTCAATTAAGGTGATTCAAACTGAAATAGAAATATAAGACAATTATTTACAAATTTTATAAAGAAAGTTTAGGCCGATTCGATCATCTTCAGTCCTGCTCATGAGCATCTCACGAGCTGTCCCCAATTAATGCTCATTTTGAGCCAAAATGGTCAGTGCTCCTCATGAGCTGCCACAAGATCATGGGGAATAGAGATCAGTATATGAGGGTAGTGCTGACAGTAATCAACTAACATTTTTGAATGTAATGGTCCTCAAATTGATGCTCATGAGCCAGGGTTGCTCCTCACAATCGTAAACAACATTCTAATATAAATAAGTCTAAAATGATTCAAAAATTAACAAGAGACATTGGAGACATAATAAATGCATCCAAAAGCCATAATCTAAGTTTTTATCTATATAAATAACTTATAGAGTTCAATTGAAAGTTTAAGAAACTTGTTTATCATTCATTCTCTCTTAAGCATTCAATTAAGCTCTCAAATTCTCTCTTAAACCATTTTTGTATTTGTTTAACTCTTGTGAGAGTTGGTGAGTGTTAGAATAGACATTATTGTTCTTTTATTTTTTATGGTTAAGAAAATGGTTAAGAAAATGGGAATTGAGATTCTATTATAAAAGGAATTGGTTTAAGTATTGTCCATTGAAACACTTGGGATTTGGTTTTTGAGTGAGCTTTGAAAACTCAAGTTGTAAGGTTGTAAGAGTGAGCCATAAAAATCTTATGTAATCTTAATCTTATGAATAAGATTGTGGGTGATTAAAAATCCTAATTTGGGGATAATTTAGGTGGAGATATAGGATTGTTATTGAATCCAAACTCCTTAAATCATTGTGTTCTTTATTCTTCCAACTCAACATTCTTTCATTTCTTATTTAATTTAAAATCATTTTTATTTTTCTTAAACCCTTATTAGCCTTATTCACCCCCCTCTAAGGCTTTTTCATTTGGTATTAGAGTTTGAATTCTAGGAACTTAATTGCTAGAATGCAAGATCATGGAGAGTGAATCTTAAAACATTTATTCACTTAGACCATTCTTTGATGGTAGTAACTATCCTCATTGGATTTTCAAAATGGACCTATGTTTAGATTGTGATTCCATTAAACTTTGGGAAGTTATCATCAAAGGTTGGCAACCTCTAAAAACTACCATTGATGGTGTACAAACTACTCTCTCAAGAAGTAATTCGAGCAATGATCAAAAGGAAGAAAACTACAAAAATAAGAAAGCTATGATCACTCTACTCTCTTCCATGACAAGATAAAAAGGGGGCATACTTCAATATTATATTTTGGCTAAGGAAATATGGGAGACCTTAGAGAACCATTATAAAGGCAATGTACAAGTGAGAAGCTAAAAGGTTCAACTTCATATGTATGAATATGAATTCTTCAAAATGAAGCCTCAAGAATTAATCACGAAGATGACAAACTATCTCAATACTCTCCTCACAACCCTCAAGAAACTTAGAAAAAAGTTCTCTAAGGAAGAGGTGAATAATAAAATTCTAAGAATCCACTTGAGTCACTTTAATTAAGGAAGCTTAAGACCTTTATATCCTTTCAACTGATGTACTTATTAGCAAGCTCTTGACATATGAGCTTACAATTAAGCAAAGAGGTGAGGAATAAGAAGGGAAGGAACAAAAAAAGCAGAGCATTACATTAAAAGCGTCATAAGATGATAGTGAAGAGGAAAATAATGAAGGCCCTAGTGATGAATATGATGAAATTGCCATGCTCACTAAAAGCTTTAAAAAGTTCTTGAGAAAGAAAAATTCTTCACGAACAAGATATTTCAATAAAAAGCACAAAGGAGAAAATCAAAGAGGTTACTTGCTATGAATGTAAGAAACTAGGATATATTAGAAGTGAGTGTCCCAAACTCAAATTCAAAAATAAAGGAGCGAAGGATAAAAAAAAGGCCTTTAAAGCTACTTGGGATGATGACTCCTCTGAATCTAAAAAAGGAAGACAAACAACAAGAAGTGGCCAATCTATGCTTCATGATGAATATTGTACTTATGATGAATATAATGACAATGACAATGTTGAGAGCTTCATTGTGACCAAACTCTTACTTAAATGCATAAGCCTACTTTCTAGGAAGAAACATTATAAGCATGAGTTAACTAGCTTAACCAAGGAATTAAATAATTTAAAGACTGAGTTTTTTAAACTTATTAAGCCAAATGAGAAACTTACTTATGATTTAAAATCTTCAAATTCCTTGGAAGAGCAACTTAAAAAAGCAATTAATGAAAATCATAAACTTTCTAATGAGGTAGTTGGGCTAAAAAAATTCCATATTGAAATTCCAAAGAGGAAAAGAGAGTTTAGATGATTTATTAAATCTTAAAAATTTCATGGAAATACTCATAGAATTGGATATACTAATGGAACAGCCTCATCTTCATCATCATCACATATTAAATTTATTAAAACATAATGCAATTCCATTCATTTTACCTCCAAACTGATTGAGACTTAAGCTTTTAAAGCTAATAGGTCTCATGTGTCAAATATTAAAGGGAAGTCTTATAAGACTTAATCTTATATTACACAAAGGGGTAAGTCTCATGCTAGAAAAGCATAAACCAAACATGCTTACATGTACACTAGACACAACACTCATAAGCATGTTGCAAAACACAATGCACCTAGTTATGTTCCATAAACCTATCAAAGTACATATTGCCATTATCAATACATGTCTCGTACTATGACTCAAAATAATAAGAGACATACACCATTACAACACTAAAGACATGCTTCATTTACTAGAAAAACATATCATCCTAAAAGAAATAAATTTGAATTTGTTGTATGTTCATATTTTACGATAAAAGGACACCAATAATATGTGGTTCTATAGAAGACTAAATTGAATTTGCTTGTTTTAGATTATCTTGAAACTAACCAACCTAGACCAAGAAAGGTTTGGGTTCAAAAGCACATTTAAATTATTTTATGTTGGTGTGCTTGAAATCCACAAGAATATAATGTGGTATCTTAATGGTGGATGTTTAAGTCATATAAGGGGAGATAAGGTGCAATTCAACAAGTTTGATGCTAAGGGTGGAGGACATTTCACATTTGAAGATAATGAAAAAATAAAGATTATTGGCATTAGAGAAATTGGTAATCCTTAATCCTTATTTATACATCATGTGTTATTTTTTTATAGTCATAAATATAATTTGCTTAGTATAATTCAATTATGTAACATAGGAAATAAGGTAACTTTCTATCCTAGAAATTGCTTTGTCAGTAGTCTTGATGAAGACAAAGTAATTTTAGTGGTGAAAGGATAAACAATGTCTATGTTATTGACTTGAAAAAGGTTGATAATAAGTATATCAAATGCTTAATGTCTATTTTTCATGACATAAAAACATGGCATAGAAGGTTAGGACATGCAAATTTTGAGCTATTAAATGATCTTTGTAAGCATGAACTTGTGATTAGTTTACCTAAGCTTGATTTCAATAATAATAAACCTTGCGATGCTTATCAAAAGGGAAAATAATCCAAGCCTTCATTTAAGCTAAAAAATGTAGTGTCCACTTCTAGATCACTTGAACTTATACATATAGATTTGTTTGGATCAATTAGAGTTGTTAGTCTTGGTGGAATGCATTATGCATGCTTATTGGTTAATGATTACTCTAGATTTAATTGGGTGTGTTTTCTTTCTCATAAGAATAATGCTTTAAAATTTTGCTAAAAGAGTTTAAAAAGAAAAAGAATTTTGCATTTCATTAATTATAAATGATCATGGAATTGAATATGAAAATGTTATTTCACATACGTTTTCATCTCCTAGAACTCCTTAACAAAATGGGATATTTGAAAGGAAAAATAAAACGCTTGTGGAAATGGTTAGAATAATGCCTTATGAGTATAATTTGCCTCTATACTTTTGGACGAAAGCCGTTAACACGTCTTGTTATCTTACAAATAGAGTTTTCAAAAGACACTTTTTATGAGCTATGGAACAATAGAAAACCCAAAATCTCATATCTAAAAGTATTTGGATGCAAGTGATTTATATTGAATACCAAGGATAATCTTGAAAAATTTGACTCTAAAGCTGATAAAGGAATTTTCCTAGGCTATTCCACTTCTAGCAAAGCATACAGAGTGTTTAATAAAAAAACTCTAGTAGTTAAAGAATTAATGCATGTTGTATTTGATGAATTGAACTCATTTTATCCTAAAAAGGATAATTGTAATATTGATGGTATAGGTGAACTTGTGGAAGAGAAAATGCAAGAAGAAAATGCTAGCAAAGCATTGGGCTAGAAGATCCCATTAAAGAGAATGATGAAGAGATACCTCAACCTACCTTGAAGGATGAACTTCCAAAGGATTGGAAATTCAAGAAAGCTCATCCTCAAGATCTTATCATAAGTGACACTACAAAAGGGGTAACTACTAGTTCTAAATTAAATTCTATTATTAATTTAGCCTTTGTTTCTCAAATTGAACCTAAAATTATTGATGATGCCTTAAGTGATGAATTTGGGGTTTGGACCTTGCTTCCTAGACTTAAACCTCATCCTATTATAGGCACCAAATGGGTGTTTAGAAATAAGATGAATGAACAAGGTGTCATAACTAGGAACAAAGCTAGATTAGTAACTAAAGGTTATAATTAAGAGGAAGACATTAATTATGATGAAACCTTTGCCCTGGTTGTAAGGTTAGAAGCTATTAGAATGTTACTTGCATTTGCATCATTCATGGATTTTAAAATTTATCAAATAGATGTTAAAAGTGCATTTTTAAATGGTTTTATTGAAGAGGATGTATATGTTGAGCTTTTGATTCTCTAAATCATCGTTTTAAATTGTTAAAAGCATTGTATGGATTGAAACAAACTCCAAGAGCTTAGTATGAAGAATGAGCAACTTCTTACTAAAGAAAGGGTTCTTTAAAGGAAAAGTTGACACAACTATTTTTAGAAAGAAATTCAAGCATGATTTATTAATTGTTCAAATATATGTTGATGATATTATTTTTGGTGCTACTAACCATTGCTTGCGTAAGGAATTTTCTAAGCTAATGCAAGGAGAATTTGAGATGAGTATGATGGGAGAAATAAAATTCTTTCTTGAATTACAAATCAAGTAATGTAAAGATGAAATTTTTATCAATCAAAGCAAATATGCAAGAGACGTTCTCAAGAAGTTTGGCATGGATGGAGCTAAGACAAGCAAAACTTCAATGAGCACTATAACTAAACTCAACACGGATAAGAATGGAAAATCGATTAATGAAAAGCAATTTAGAGGTATGATTGAATTCCTTCTTTATTTAACTGCCAGTAAACCTAACATTATGTTTGCTACTTGGTTATGTGCTAGATTTCAATCAAGTCCTAAAGAGTCTCATTTGAATGCTATTATAAGAATTTTCAAATATTTTTATGGTATAATGCATTTAGGACTTTGGTATCCTAGGAGTTCTTCCTTTGACTTGATTAGTTATTCTAATACGAACTTTGTCGATAGTTTTCTAGATAGAAAAAGCACTTCAAGAACTTGTCAAATTTTAGGTAATTGCTTAGTTTCTTGCTTTAGTAAGAAATAAGTTTTGATTGCCTTGTCCACTGCTAGAGTAGAATATATAGAGACTAGTTGTTGTTGCACACAAGTTTTATAGTAAAAACAATAACTTTTGGACTATAACATTTATGTTAATCACATTCCTATTAAATGTGATAATATAAGTGCTATAAACCTTAGCAAGAATCCCATTTAGCACTCTAGAACTAAACATATAGATGTTAGACATCATTTCTTGCGTGATCATATACAAAATGGTGATATTTTTCTTGAATTTGTTGATATTAATCATCAATTAGCTGACATTTTTACCAAGCCTTTTTGCAAGGAAAGAATGAATTTTATTAAGCATGAGCTTGGTATGATTGGTGGTTCTAGTATGTCTTGATTTTATGTTATATTGATTGATGGTTGAACTGTTTCTCACACGAAATCATATCATGCTTATTAATTGTTTTGGTTATTAATTTTGATTTTGATCTTAACAATCTTTTTAATTTTTTTTCTATTTAATAATTAATTATTGAGTTAAATTCAATTATTTAATTATTTTATTTTAGCAAAATTATTCCCTCTTTCCTCCTATTCAATAAGAAAAATTATTTTCTTTATGTTTTTGTGTGTTTTTTGTCAATTTTTGTTTGGTTTATTTTTGGTATATTTTCCATATCTAAGCTTTGAGTTGATAGTTTATTTTTATGATTATTTTGTGTCATTTTAGGTTCGGCTTATTTTTTGGATATAAGTCATGAGCTATTAGTTTTATATGTTGTCTAAAATTGATATCTTAATATCACTGTAACTCTATACTTTTCAATAATGCTTTTTAATTTTCTTTTATAATTTTCTTTTTCATTTTGACAAAGGGAGAGAAATAATTAAGTTTTCATATGTATTTAGTTAATTTCTTTCAAAGGAGAAAATTCTTTTTACCAAAGATGTGTTTATGTTAGTAACATCACAGTATGAGAGTGTGTCCTTGATATTATTTTTTTAATCCAAATATTATCTATTTTACTATTTTTCAATAGAGAGTTTTAAATTTTTTCCATAATTTTGTTTATGCATGCATAGTAACAATGTAAGTGTGGCTAATGATATGAAAATCTTGAGTTAAAGTCAGCATATGCAGCTTTCATTTTACGTTGCATAACTTTTAGGATTTTAACAATATTTTAAGCTAAAAAGGTTCAATTAAGGTGATTCAAAGTGATATGGAAAGATAAGACAATTATCTATACCTTTTGTCATGAAATTTAGGCTGATTTGATCGTCTTCTGTCCCGCTTATGAGCCTATCATGAGCTGTCCCCTGTTAGTGGTCATTTTGAGCCAAAATGGTTAGTGCTCCTCACGAGCTACCCTCACGATCATGAGGAGTAGAGATTAGCTTGTGAGGATAGTCCTGACAATAATCAATGGACATTTTTGAATGCAATGGTCCTCAAACTGACACTCACGAGCCAGGGTTTTCTCCTCACGATCGTAAGCAACGTTCTGATAGAAATAAGTCCAAAATGATTCAAAAATCAATAAGAGACATTAGAGACATAATCAATGCATCCAACAACCATAATCTAAGTTATTTATCTATATAAAAAAATCCTAGAGTTCAATTGAAAGTTTAATAAATTTTTTTATCATTCATTCTCTCTTAAGCGTTCAATTAACTCTTAAATTCTCTCTTAAACAATTTTTGTATTTGTTTAACACTTGTGAGAGTTGGTAATATGAACCCTCAAAAGGGATAAAAAGTGCCCGAATATGAAGAATTCAATCTAATTAGCTCAGTTTCCTATTTTAAAATTAATTAGCTTGATATGGATGAATTTTGAGTTATTTTTCTATTTTGGAGTCAATAAGGAAGATTCAAGAAGATTCAAAGATTTTCCAAGTCAAAGTCAATAAGTCAAAGTCAACAAGTTAAAGTCAGTGGTCAACGATTAACATCCTACATGGCATGTGACATGGCTTTCTTCAATGCTTAGTTGTCATGAGTTGTCATTTTGCTTAGTTGTAATGAGTTGTCAATTTTGACTTTTCAACGATGAGTTGTCCTATTTTGAAAGAAATCTCATTAATTAAGGATTTTCCTATATACGTATCTTTGGGAATAAGGAATAAAACCTTTTCCTTCAAGGATTACGTTATTTACATGCCTATATAAGGGCTTATACAATGAAAAATGAAATAGAAGTATTGAAATATAAAAAAGTGAGGTTTTTCCTTAAACTTTGTTCTTTTGAAACTTTGCAAGTTTACTTGAATTGTTTCACATCTACCTTTCATTACAATTGCTAGGTTAGATTAGATTTAGAATTGTGTGATTGTTCATCTTTTAATAACTAAGTATCTTGCTTCAATTTAATAAGCAAGGGTTTTAGCTCCATCAACACAACCTATCCTTGATGATCCTTGGACTATATTTCAAAGTTGGATGCACGTTATATCTCTGGTATAGGTAGGGTTCGTATCAGTTTGGTATCAGAGCCAACCTTCAAGGTTTGGTTACATATACTTGTAATTTTTGTGCATAATTTCTTCTTCTTCTTCTCAATTCTTCATAAAAAAATTTTTTGAGTGAAACACGAGAGTATTCACATCCTTAAGTGTAAACACATAAAGGAGTGCTTTGTGAGGATTTTTTTTATATCTTTTCAAACGTGATTTTTAGCATGGACATGCCTTATTTTCGTGGTGGGGATGATCCTTATGTTTATTTGGAATCATTGCAACAAATGGAGGAGATATTTGATTCTCTTGAATTAAGTAATGTTCAAAAGTATAAACTTGCTTTTTGTAAGTTTTTGGGTCATTCTACTATATGGTGGGAAGATTTGATGGTATCATGGAGCATGAATGGGCTTAGTGAGATTAAAAATTGAGAGATAATGAAAAGGTTAATGACTAGACATTTTATTCCTTCTGAATTTAGGGATAAATTTCATCTTAAATTATAAGGGCTTAAACAAAGTGATGAATTATGTATTGATGATTATGTTAAAAAGTTTAAGTTATTTGTAATTGCAAGTGATGTAGGTGAATTCGAAAAGAGGAAATTTACAAATTCATCAATGGGCTTAAGAGTGAGTTGTTAAGAAATTGAAGAAAGAAGTGCAATTAGAATATTCTATCTCTTTGAAGGTTATAATTAAACTTGCTTTGGAGTATGAAAAGGAAGTAGATCATTATGAGGAGACAATAATAGTGTGTGAGTCCAAGAATGATGAAAGTATTAAAGTCAGTGAGGCAAATAAGGAGTGTTTATAAGGATTTGAGCAATCTAGTGAACTTGTGCATGAATTAACTATTCAAGGAGGTAGTAAGAGTGCACCTTGTGATCATGAAGAGTGTTTGTATGATAGAGAGTGTAGACGGCAGGGTTTAGCGCGTGTCCAAGATTTTAGCAACTGCCACACTATTTGAGCTCAGGGCTCCAGAGAACACACTAACCACTGTCACAAAGACATGGTGTGGAGATGAGGAGTCGCCACCTAGGGTAATAACTGGGGCAAATTGAAAAGGTGGTACTCGATTCCCTAAAAGAAAGCTAGCACCACACTCAGGAGATTCTGGATGCGGAATACCAACTTCTTTTAGTCTTGTGTTCATTTAGAATTACTTTATGAATTATTATCTTGTTCTCTATTTACATGCAATTTCATATACACCCAAAACAATCAACTCCAAGGCAAACTAGTCATGAAATATACAAGTAAGTAATGCATTTAATAAATCACATAATCCTTAAGTTAGTCTAATCTACATGGACTTTAAATAAATGAGCTAAATTTACATGTTTTAAATTATAAGTGAACCTTAAGACCTAATAAACTTAAGTCTACTAATTTTAATTATAAATATAAGCTTAAATCTACAAATTATGGAATATTTAAATTAGCAGGCCTAATTCTACATATTTTAATTAAATGATGATCTTAAATCTATAAATTATGAAAGAAAGCTTAAATTAAGTGGGCTAAGTCAAAATTAATTAAATTAAATTAGGTGGGCCTATATCTAATTAACTAAATGGGCCTAAGGATATTTCTAATCTAAAATCTAATTAATTATGGACCTAAAAATATATTTTAATTAATTAAACCTAATTAATTATTAAGTGAGATGAGCTAAAAGAATTACCTAAACTTAAATCAATAAATCAAGACCTAAAGTGGGCTTAAGGCCCAAAACACATAAAAATAATAAATAAACCCAAAAATAAGTAAAAACATAAAAAAAAAAACAATTAAATAAGATCAAACAAATAATCAAATTAATCCTTACTAAAACCCTAATTTTTATTAACATGCAACCTAAATTAATCTACTTCCTCCATTGATTTTAAATAATTATTTAATTGAAACCTAATTTTACTAACCAATTTAATCAAAAAATAAACTAACAACCATACATATAATTTTATTACTCCCACTATTGGGGCTATTACATTAATTCATAAAATAATTAATAAAATAAAAATACAGCAATAAATAAAAATAAAGATAATAAAAATAAAATAAAACCCTGGAAACTAAGTCTCCACAAGGCTTTATTCATAGTCTTCCATGGACTTCTCATGAATTCATCCCCCACATGATCACCATACATTTTCCTCCATAATCACCATAAAAATAAGATAAAATAATAATTAAGGAATATATTATGATAATAACTTGAAAGAATAATAATAAAAATAATAATATAAAATAAACGAATAAATAAATAAACAAAGAATAAGAAGAAGATGATATGATTATGAAGGATTTAGGGTACTCCTCAGATTAGTAGTTCACCGTTCTTGATAAATCTTCGAATCTTGGCTTTCAAAAATTCTCTATAAACCTTGAATTAATTGCTAATAAAAGGAATTTTTGTAAAACATTTAAGAGAAAATCACGTCTTTCTTCCTCTCTTCTCTTCCTCTTCTTTTTATTTTTCTTTCTCACCCGACCTTATTTTCTTTTATTTTCTTCTCTTCACCGTTCCCCCTTATATAGTGGAGCTAGGAAGCCTAACCCTAATCCTAATGTGATTCTCATTCCTAAATTATATTTAGGAATTTTAAACCAGTTAGGATTGAGTTAATTAGGAAGTTTAAACCAATTAAAACACTCAATTGGAAATAATTAAAAATAGGAAAAAACGGAAGAATTCAATTCCAACCGGGATTGTGTAATTTCAGTTGGAATTACACAATCCCGATCGGAATTAGTGTAATTCGGATCGAAATTACATAATTTTGATCGGAATTATGTAATTC
This sequence comes from Mallotus nudiflorus, assembly GCA_947683625.1. Lineage (NCBI taxonomy): Eukaryota > Viridiplantae > Streptophyta > Magnoliopsida > Malpighiales > Euphorbiaceae > Mallotus > Mallotus nudiflorus. Next base: position 1,478,060 of record CANTUR010000793.1, on the reverse strand, counting down.
CAATCGGAATTACATAATTTCGGTCGGAATTATGGAATTTCGACAGGTTTTTTTTTAAACATTTAATTATAAAAAGACCCCTGGAAGAATTTAAATTTTACAATTAGGTCCTAAAAAAACCTTGCAATTTAGTCCCTGCAAATATTAAATCCTTCCTTTAAATGCTGCATTTAGACCCTTACAATTTTTAAAGATTAAGTATCCAAGACATTTTCATCACTGGAGTCCTTTGCTGTATCCATAACATATCATCCCGAAATTGGGTGTCTATAGAGAGGAACAACTAGAGGTTTCTACATAAAAGAAGCTAGAGATTGTGAATGTCATAAAGGATAAGGAGATGATTATTCATCATGATTGGACTAATATTTTTAATGTTTCATTTCCTAGTGACTTGAAATTTGTTTTGTAGACTTTTAAGCCATATAAAGATCCATTTGATGATGTTGGAATGCATTACAATATCAACTGTACCTTTGAAGGTTTCATTCCTAGCTTAAAGTATGAAAAAGAGTTGCAAAGTTTTATTTCCCTCAAAGAAATTTATGTAGTCTTCACTTGCAGCAATAAGAACTTGAGATATTCATGTTTCAAGATTAGAAGGAAGCAACAAGAATACAGTCCTTACAAGTTCATAGAGAAGAGTTCTATGTTCCAATTGTCCAATCACATTCAAGCTATGTTAAAGCTACTTTTGTGGAGCATTACTTTGAAGGAGAAGTTTTCAATAAATGTGTTTTTATTTGACCCTTGGAGGATTTATGAATTTATTAACTTTTGAAGATGACTATGATTTTAGGGTGAATCATCTTTAAGAGGGAGGGAATAATATGAACCCTAAGGGATAAAAAGTGCTTGAATATGAAGACTTCAAGCTAATTAGCTTAATTTCCTGTTTTGAAATTAATTAGCTTGATATGGACGAATTTTGAGTTATTTTTCTATTTTGGAGCCAATAAGGAAGATTCAAGAAGATGTGAGAAGATTCAAGGATTTTCAAAGTCAAAGTCAACAAGTCAAAGTCAAGGGTCAAAGGTCAACATCCTACATAGCATGTGACATGACATGCTTCAATGCTTAGTTGTCATGAGTTGTCATTTTGCTTAGTTGTAATGAATTTTCATTAGTTATCAATTTTGACTTTTCAAAGATAAGTTGTCATGAGTTGTTATTAGTTGTCCTATTTTGAAGGAAATCTCCCTAATTAAAGATTTTCCTATATTAGTATCTTTGGGAATAAGGAATACAACCTTTTCTTCAAGGATTAGGTTATTTACATGCTTATATTAGGGCTTATACAATGAAAAACGAAATAGAAGTATTAACATATAAAAAGTGAGGTTTTTCCTTAAATTTTGTTCTTTTGAAACTTTACAAGTTTACTTGAATTATTTCACATCTACCTTTCATTACAATTGCTAGGTTAGATTAGACTTAGAATTATGTTTGTTCATATTTTAATAGCTAAATATCTTGCTTCAATTTAATAAGCGAGGGGTTTAGCTCTATCAAACCAACCTATCGTTGATGATCCTTAGGCTAGATTTCAAAGTTGGATACATGTTCTATCTCTATTATAGGTAGGGTTTATATCAATTGGTGAGTGTTAGAATAGACATTCTTATTCTTCTATTTTTTGGGGTTAAGAAAATAGGAAGTAAGATTCTATTCTAAAAGGAATTGGTTTAAATGTTGTGCATTGAAACACTTGGGATTTGGTTTTTAAGTGAGCCTTGAAAACTCAAGTTGTAAGGTTACAAGAGTGAGCCATAAAACTCTTGTGTAATCTCAATCTTGTGAATAAGATTATGGGTGATTGAAAATCCTAACTTGGGGATAAATTAGGTAGAGATGTAGGATTGTTGTTGAATCTAAACTCCTTAAATCATTGTGTTCTTCATTTTTCCTACTTAACATTCTTTCATTTCTTGTTTAATTCCTTAAATTTTTTTTATTTTTATAAAACCCTCATTAGCCTTATTCACCCCCTTTAAAGCATTTTCAATATGTAAACTAAAGTTAACACATTAATGAAGATGTTATGTATTACTCATATGCATACAATGTATGCTTATCATCCTTAACAGGTGTCACATTTAGTGGTATCAGAGCATGGTTTAGAATCCCTTGGGATAAAAATATGAATGCATGTACATGTTAGGAATATATATAGATGTTAAGAATTAAGTCTAAATGTTTGTATTTTAAATAAGATGAGTAGGAAAGATCTGACCGAAGATCTTGCTGGCCTAAATGAGCTTGAGTCTGTGCATGGGGTTGAACATACAAATGCACTACCACAACGAACTTAGAAATTACCATCAGTAATGTATATAATTCACTTGAACATATGCATCTCAAATCATTCCATTTGACTATATGAATTTTACATCCTTTCATTTGTTTTGTATTTGCCAAAGTGCATTTCAATGGTATATTTGAGTATGTGTAATATTTAATGTATTTAGGGTATTATTAAATTGAAAGCTTAATCAATAAATAAATATGCAGGAAATTAAATCTAGTTGACTTATTTACATAGATTGATTTGAACTTTTGGGTTGATAGTTGATTAATAATAATAATAATAATAATAATAATAATAATAATAATAATAATAATAATAATAATAATAATAATAATAATAATAATAATAATAATAATAATAATAATAATAATAATAATAATAATAATAATAATAATAATTATTATTATTATTATTATTATTATTATTATTATTATTATTATTATTATTATTATTATTATTATTATTATTATTATTATTATTATTATTATTATTATTATTATTATTATTATTATTTATGGGATTGTCTTTGTCTTGTAGGAAACTAAAAAAAGCTTTACTTCTCAACCATAAGCCATAGCCATAAAAATAAATAAATAGAATTCCTTTCTTTTTCCCTTAAACTCTTAAACTTGAATCTTGATAATTTCAGCTCCTAATTTGGTAAATTAATTATTTTCCTTCTAAATTATATTTGAAATTATGTAGTGATGGTGTGAAAATGATTATATAGCTTTTGAATTATGTTTTAAAGCAGAAATTTCTGCGCCCTTGCTTCATAGCCATAGAAGAAGAATTAGGAGAAATACAAAACATAAAACCTACAGATTCATATCTGATCTACATTCTTATAAAGTTGTATTATATGATGAGAAATTCCTCTTTGATTGGGACTGGTTTAGATTGTATCTATTGCAGGTAGCTTTCTTTTACCTAATAAATATAAGACCATTGAGGGCTGAATTAGGAAAATTTTTAATATAAGTTTTGTTCCTTTATATGTTATTTAAAACCTATGATGCAGTTTAATTAAATAATGTGTGTGTGTGATGAGAACTCATCCTTAGAGTGGGGCTGGTTCTGCTGGTTACATCTGCATGCAGTTCGGTCTTTCCTAGATAATATAATGGCTATAGAGGCTAAATTAAATGAAGTATAAAACATGAAAGTTGTTCCTTTATGTGTTAATGAAGCAATGAAGCACTTGAGATAGGGTTTTACAATTGGACTTGTATAACTTGAGAAATTCTAAACTAAAAGTGACATGCTCGAGATATTTTTATGCAGAACAGAGGTTTGGATTCAAAATTTCACCATTAATTTACAAAGCTTACATTGTGTTGATTTTTGGATATGTTATAGCCATATGTGTCTAGTTTTGTAAAAAAAAACAATTTGGAATTATATGGTGAGAGTTATTCACTCTCAAGTCTAGTAAAGCCAAACTATCCAACATAAAAAGAAATATGCATAAATGTTATGCTTACATAGAGCATATCCTCATTACATAATAATCATAAACACTCATTGTAGGTATATTCTTGATAAAATATATGTCAGTATTTCAAAGCATTGGTAAAGCTCGAGAAAGTGTTACAAGTTGTCCATAAAGTGATTGAACACTAAAAGTTGATCATAAGTATTGATTGGATTCTTAGGTGAAATTGTGTGATTAAGATGGGTGTGAACATGTGATAGATGAGTTATATTTTGATTGACAATGTGTCTTCTATAAGATTTTAAAGTGAATTACTTTTTGATTTTGGCTATTGTCGCTTTCCATTTGATTAAAAAAGGGTGTGAAGTTTATTTAGCTAATGTAGTGGATGTATCTAAGGTTAGTTTAGGAGTAATGGATGTTTCAATAGTAAAGGAATTTACAACAATATTTCTAGAAGATCTACTAAGTTTGCCTCCACATTGAGAGATGGACTTTGATATAGAAATGATACCAGGGGTAGCACCAATATCAATTGCACCATATTAAATGACACCCTTATATCATAGCATAGGTTTGATTGATTCTAAGGTATTTGTTAAATAAGGATGACAAAATGCTACAAAGATGGGTTATCTTAGAGAATTTGGTAATAAGGATTTGAGATCTTAATATGATTATGGTTTAAAATCTAGGATTGATAATGAGTCTATGGAGTGGTGTGCATGTTAGAGATGGAATTTGTATTTAATAGAGTTGAATTTGATTTATTCCATCTTGCATATGTGGATGATTTATAGTGAATATTGAAGTGCTAGTATGATTAATTTGTAGAAATATAATTTATGAAATAAGAAAAATATTTAGAAATACAATAATATTTGAGAATTTGATCACTTGAGGATTTGAAATTAAAATATGGCTTTAGTTGATAAATTTTGTGGATGGTAATGGAAGTATAAGAACTTCTTGCTTATAGTGAGTTGAATTTTTATTTAATAAAGCAATATATTAATTTATTTCATTTACTAATAGAGTTAAGCTATGATAAAGAATCTTGTCAAACTAGAAGTAGTTTATCCAAATATCATTTATGGGAACTATATATAGGTCTATATATTAAAAGAGTGTATTTTATCAAGAGAAAAATGGATGTTGAAAGGTGGATAGGAAATAAAGCACACTATGAAGCTTGAACTTATCACATGGTATAATCAAATGCCAATAAGATGATGAACAAAGATGAATTAATGTTACTTGTTGGTACCAAATGGTAAAAAGGACTACTATATAGTAGTAAGTATAATTTATAAATTATACAAGATATATGCATAGTAAAATGGCAGTTGCACAAATAAGCATGTTGAATAGGAAATAAAATTTAGGATTGAAATCTATAGTTGGAGTTTTTTAGCTTAAGGAGACTAAATGTATAGTCTTAAAAGGCCGAATGTAGGATTTAATTGATTGATATTATGGAATGATGACGTAGTTTAAAGGGTGCTAGTCATCCTAAGGAAGGAATTATTGTTAAAAAAATTATTGTGAAAGAAGTATATAAGAAAATTGATGAATTTCATAAGAAGGTAAAATTTGAGGAAAGCAAAAGAGAAATGAGTGAAATTTTTATTTAATGGTGTAATATTTGATTTATTATATTATGAGATACATGAATGAATTATGATGAAAGATAAGGTGTTAGTGGAAATGATTTATAAGAATATAATTTATGAGAATAAAAGTAATATTTAAAGGTTGATTATTCTTGGAGATATTATGATTGAGAATTTAAGGCTAGTTATGAATATATAGTTGATAGACATTGAAGACAATACTAAGTCTACTTGAAACTCCACATTTATTAATGGGTGGAATTATATATGTTTAGTGGTATAGTAAAATTTTCTTTTATAATATAAGAGTTAAAACATAATTTAAAACAAAGTGAATGGGATCGAGTTAAAAGTGATATTCTAAAATGTCATTTTGAAAGTCTATATGATATATGAATGTGTATAAGGACTACATAATTAGGGATCATAATGTATTATGAAATAAAATGGTTTTCATAGTTAAAGTGGTTTAGAAGAATCGACATAAGCAAGGAAAATATAAGATGACAATATTTAACATTGGTGATTTCCATCATAGACTAACTATGGTGAGACTCTACAGAATTTTGAGGATGAAATTCTTTTAAAAGGGAAAGAATTGTAACACCCATACCTTAACTATAAGTACATTTGCGTTCATTATGCATTTCATAATATATATAGATCGAATAATATATATATTTTGATTGAGTTAGGCTAGAGTATTGGATCGAGTCATGATTTATACTCGATTAAGGGGCAAGAATTTTAAAATTATGATGACATTCAAAATGAATAAAATATTGAGAATAAAAGAGATATGAAGTTGAATTGAACTAAAGGATAAGAATTTAAATGTTAGTAAAAGATGAGGACTCAATTGAAACAAAAGTTGTCTTAGAATGAATAGTTGGAAGTTTGAGGCTTAATAAGTAATGCTAGAATTTCATTAAGCGCTAAAGGGGGCATTTTACACAAAAAAATCTATCCTAATAGCCCTGGAGTCTTCCTTCATTCGTGGCATTTAAAAGCAGCCATAGGTTTTAAAGAAAGTAGGGAAAAGAAAAAAAAAGGAGAACAAGAAGCACTAGTTGATTCTGCCAACTTAGACTAGTTTTTCAACTGAAATTTAAAGATCAAAAACATTTTTAGGCAGTAATATTCATCCTAGATGTCCTTGGTGATTGAATTGGTAACTAATTTTATTGTTTTAGCTAAATGAATTTAGGGTTCTTAAGTTGCAATTTTTGGGTTCTTAAACTATAGTTTATCAGTCTTTGTAATTCAATCATATCTTAAGCTAGAAAGCTCCAAATTGAGTGTTCTTTGATGTCCTAGAAACTATAAATATTTATCTAAAACTTTATCTCTTTGAGCTTGAGGTTATTCAATCTTTGAGCTAGACTAATAAGAGAGAACATTTTATAGCTCAATCTATAAGTTTCTTTAGGCTATTTATAATCAGATATCTATAAATTTCTTTGTGAGTGTCCAATTGATGTAAAATTTTTAAAAAATATTATGGACATAAAAATATAAGAATAATTAAAATTTTAGCTTAAAATTCATTTTCTATGAGCCCCAACAATTTTTCAAAGTCAGATTTGAAAGCAGCCATTTTTCATTATGTGAACCAGGTTTACAAAGCTCATGAGTTAAAATTAGTCTTAGTATTTCTTATATATCTTGAGTTAGGAAGCTCCAAATTATGTTTGGTTTGATTCTAAGAAAACTTGAAAGAGTTCTCTAAGACTTTATAGTTTTGATCAAGAGCTGATTATGCCTGTAGACTAATGAATATGTACTTTTTATTGCTTAATCTATTTAAATAATTGTGCTACTGGTAATGCGACCTTTATAACTTTATTTATGGTTATTTAATGAAAGTGAAATTTTTACTAAAATTAATCGATATATAGATTTAGTTCTTTTAAAATTTAAGGTTAAAATTCATTTTCTATATGTTGTAGTAATTTTTCCAATATAGTCTTAAAAGCAACTTTTATAGAGTTAATGGAGCTGATTTGTATAACTGAGTTAAATTGCTTGTTTTGCACATCATTTAAGGGCTATATGATTAGGGAAGTATATAGAGATATTATATTGATGAATTATAAATGAAATTGCATGTGTTAGGTAATGAAAAAGGCAAGGGAAGTGCGGGTGCAAACTAAATAATTTGGTGAACCAACTGTGTGTAAATATAACCTATTTTGATGAGTAAATACCTTATGGAATTACTTATGAACAACTAAGACTACTTTTGCTAATCCAATTGGGAATGAGACCATCACACAAGTAATGCAATCAAAGGCAAGGAAGCAATAAAGGTAAGTGAATAACTTAATGTTCTATATGAAAATAACACTTAAAATAAATAATTATAAATTTATTTGTTAAGCTGGTTAGTTAAGAGGAATATATGTGTTATAATTGATAGATGATAGTTTTTCATTATTGTGTTAATGGTTGATTATTTTTAGATGAGATTGTACATATAAAAGAGGTTGTACTTGTGAATGATGGTTGTTGAATTCAGGTGTCCTATATGAGAATAAAATACTTGTTGAAGCCATATCTGGAGTTTTATAACTCCAAATGGGGTTCCATTTGATCTTATAAAGACTTGGAGATGTTACTTACAAAATTAATGGAAATAGAGAATGCTTAATTTTGCTATATTGATGGTCAATTTGAACAATAAATTTTGTAGCTTAGTCTTTTTTTTTATGATAGAATGACCATTGTTGATTGTTTGTAATGTTTCTCCTTCTATATATATCCAATTGATGTAAAATTAATTACAAAATAGTTTAGACCTATAATTCTATTAATTTGGAAAATATGGCTTTGATATTCATAATGGGGAATTTTTGGTGTTTTTTTGAATTTACATTATCGAATATGCCATATTGAAATATGGTATATTTTTGGTATATCATGGGTATATTATTGTTCTTATGTATTATAAGAATGTTAATTATTTAATGGAGTGGTATACGTTGTATATTTAAATATAAGAAACATGGTTGGATGAGCATAAGGATATAATATTACTTGTAAATGAGGCAATATTGTGTATATTAAGGAACCCCCTTGAAATGTCGTAATACGACTAAAGAAATATTTGGTACCAAATTATGGCAAGCTATGTGTGTATGGGGATCCATAAATAATTGAAAAGAATTTTTGATTTACATGTAATTCACAAGTTCATGTCCGATAGAAAACATTGTGCTACAATGACTATGTATATATTATAAATTGGAAAAACCCAGTATTAAGCCCTTTAACTATGAAACTTTATTTCATTGAGCCCCTGAATATTTATTGTATTTTAAAAAGCCCTCAATCTTTTATTTTAGCTTAGATTGAGAACAAATTTAACTGCTTTGTTAAATTTTCAAAATCACTGTCATTGCAATAGACACGTCTTTGATTATGTTGACATGGAAAACACCTTTTCTATTGTGTCTCTCTTCAATATCTTTAAAAACATGCCTTGTGTTCATCCATGGGTAAAGATAAATTTTGATGGCTCCCTTAATACAATTTCCAAAAGAGTAGTTGTTGGGGCTTTGATCCGAGATCATTATGGTGACTAGTTAGGTGGTGTGGCGATTAGCATAGGGATTTCATCAATTTTTAGGGCTAAGTTATGAGGTGCCTTGAGGATCTGAAGCTTGCTTGGGATATTTATTTTTGGCATGTTATCCTTGAGATTGACAACCTTAGTGTTTGTTAAGTTCTTTAGTGCAAAAGCATTCATATGAATACCAATTATGCTATGATTCAAGCTATTCATGCTTTATTGTAAAAGGAGTGATCTATTCAAGGTTTGCATGTGTTCCGAAAGTGTAATTTTTCTAGTGATGCTTTGGCTTCTTATGCCTATGGTCTTTCACTAGGTATGCACTAGTTACAATCTCTACCTTTAAAAGTATGGAAATGGTTAGAGCATGATAAAGTGGGCGTAGCTTTTTCTAGAGTCTGTTAGTTGCTACTTTCCTTTTCTTTTTCGTTGTGTAAAAAAAAAAGTCTCTTGTAGCTTCTTCTCCTCTTTGAAAAATCCTTTTCTTCTTCTCCAACCACTAACTCTATCTCCCTTCTCTTTCCATCATCGCCTTCTAGTGACATGTGTCTCCTAACCATGGCATCATAAACAACAATGATGGAGGTCTACCAGATGGTTCCGACCATAGATTCTGCTATGCCATTAACTCAGACAGACATACTCTATGAAACATTTGGATGCAGGCTGGAAACTTTAACTAATTTTAGCTCCTCTTTCTCAAAGTGAAATTGCTAATTAAAATAGTGCCACTGCCAAAAAAAATGGGATAAATACTTATAAGAAAAAATAAGAGAACATGATGGATCAGTTGTTTGCATCGTTTGAGCTATGTTGCAACACAAACTTCATGATATAAAATGGTGGATAGGGAACTATAGCAAACATTGATGATTTCATTTCTCAACTTTAATCATAAAAAATGATTAGTTCTTTGTCTCTTGACAAAATCTATCATATGGTGCACTACTAGGACTGCCTCAATTTACAAGAAATAAAAATAATAAAAATTCACTTGAAATGCAATTTTGGGTTCAAGAAAATCTCTATAAGCACTTGGGAACTATCAATTGACAAGGAAAAACCAACTAATTGGTATATAGGTATCAGATGTTATCATCCACTATACTACCATAATCACTTTTGAAATACTCCGCTGAAACAAATAAAATTTAAAGATAAGACTCTAATAGCTTACGACTTTCTGTAATCCATACAAGCAACATGAACTGAAGCATGAACTCAGAATTTGACATAATGCTAGAGCAGTAGCTGTAATGCATGTTATAGAACAATCAACTAGATGTGTTGTTGAAGAGCTAAAGAAGCGCTCTTGAATCAAGGAATTGCATTGTAATGTTCTAAAAGGCAAAGACAATCTTTGAACCCCAAGAATATCTATTTCTTCCCACGAGGAAACATACATAAGGAGAAGATTACACCAGATGATGTTTAAAGCTAGGGACTTCAAAAGGCCAATGAGTGCAAAGGAGAAGAGTGTAGCACCTTATGTTATTGTTTTAGATTTTCTTGACAGAGATTACACAGTTGTTACAATAAGGTGCACAGACATTCCAAAGTGATAGAACAAGTGCTTCTATGTTCCTCAAGGCATGGGCCTATATATGCAGGAGGAAGGGAAAAAGTCAATGAGGTGTGTTTGTTTGATTGTGAGAATGGTGGGCGAGAGTAGGTAAGTGAGGAGGGAACAATGTCCATGTCACATTACGAAAGCTCATCCTATGCGCACTTAACATAATTTTTTTAACCATTCTATTAATTTTGTGAAATTTATCCTCAATCTAAGCTAAAATAAAAGATTGAGGGTTTTTTAAAACACAATAAATATTCAAGGGCTCAATGAAATAAAGTGCCTTAGTTCAGGGGCTAATGGGTTTTTCCTTATAAATTCATAGTTAAATATTGAATAGATTAATAATTGATAATACTGCATGTTTGAATGTGTTATTTTTCATAGAGTATTATGTTATTCATTTATTGAGTTGCAGGCTCACTCCTCTGTAATATTTTTCAAAATTAAAAGAACTGTAATCTATCTTTAATAAACATTTGCATCAGTTGCACTAACATTGTGTCAGGTTAGTTAGCAAGGGGTTGTCCTTAGGTTTTTGAGTATGATGTGCTTAATAAATTTTTTAATGTTGTATTAAGACTAGTGTATTCTATGTATCTAACCTGAGGGAAGATGTGAGCAACATGATGTTGTAAGCTCTTTTTATGTGTAATATGTATTATTTATATATATAGAGGTCATGTATATATTTACATGTGAACTAAAGTTATGACATTGATGGAGATGTTATGTATTAGTCATATGCATATAATGTATGCTTGGCATCCCTAACTGGTGTCACATATATACCTGGAAAGTTTTTTATATTTAAGTCCCTGATCATTATGAATTAGATAGCCTAGTTATTTGATAATGGAAAATTTAAATTATAATGAATTTTATCTGTATATATCTATGCACGTCAGAAGGAGTAGCATTACAATAAAAATTAGTATCTCTAACATTTTTTTATATTTTAGATAAGTATATCTTGTTTAATTCATGTTTTTCTCTATTTATTTTTTTTACAAAAATACATTCAACATTGAACATTTGTTTACTACCAGATATAGTTTATTAAAAACTAAAAACATATACCTATTATTTTTTGTTGAAATAGGTTGTTGAAAATGCAAAACATGTTGCATATTCATTATTCAGTTAACTACATTTTTTAATATTATTAGAATATTTCTTTAATATTATTTTTGTATGTTGAAAATGAAAAACAAGTGTCATATCATTATTCAACATTTTTTTTAATATTATCCAAACATTTTCTGAATCTTATTCGTATATGTTGAACATACAAAACATGAGTCATATTCATTATTCAACATTTTTTAAAATTATCCATATATTTTCAGAATCTTACTTGTATATGTTGAAAATATAAAACATGTGTCATATTCATTATTCACTTATATACATTTTTTAATATTATCCATATATTTTCAAAAATCTTATTCATTTATGTTGAAAATGTAAAACAGGTGTCATCTTCATTATATACATTTTTGAATATTATCTATATATTTTTGGAATCTTATTTTATATGATACATAAAAAAAAAGTATATGATCTGAATATAATAAGTATCTAAAACTCAAAAAGAGTATCTAAAAGTAAGAATATTATCTAGAATTGAAAACAATATCTCAAACTCACAAAAATAGTATCTGAATATGATAATTTCAATAAGAATACATTGTTAGAAAAATTATCAAAAAATGTAATAACCCGAGTTTTTAAATTATTTTATTTTAAAATAGGATATGCAGTGTTAATAATTTAAAACAATATTTGATTATTTATTGATTAATGGATTTTATTATCATTATTTTATGTTAATTAGGGTTTCAATATAAATATTTATTTTAAGATTAGTATTTGGATAATTTATTTGTGTAATATATTTATTTAAATGTGTATTATTATTTTATTATGTGTAATATATAAATGTGTGTGTGTGTGTATATATATATATATATATATATATATATATATATATTTGTTCATGTGTATATTTAAATGTGTGGTTTAGATATACACACACATTATTATATTAATATAAGGTACTAAAACTATAGTATATAATATATATATACACATATTTAATATATAATATATAAATTTACAAAACACAAAAACCTTCCCCCTCTTACCATTTTTCTTGATCGCCACCCCCATTCCCATCTGTTTCTTTTTCTGTCAGTGTGCCTCCCCGCTTTTCGCTGTCTGTCAGCCAGCTTAGCCACCAATAGCCTTCTTCTCCGATGCCATTTGGTCCATTTGAAGCCGAAAACCCGAAAATCTTTTCCTCCTTCGTTCTCCTTCGTTCGGCCACCAAATTGAATGATTTCGGTGCTGTTGGACTCCTGAAAAATTGAGGAGGAGGATTCCAAGATTCTTGCAACTTGAAAACATGATTTGGTAGGATTTCTAGCTTGATTTCATTTTCGGCCATTCTTGAGTTTTTATTTTTATTTTTTGATTATTTTGCTTGATTCATGAGAAATTCCTTAACAAATGTTGTTCCCCTTAGCTTAATCTATATCTCAGAATTTTTGTGTGATTTTTGGGAATTATTTTGATTTTTGTGAATTTTTTATTATTTTATTATTTTCGTAAATTAATTAAATAAATTATGAAATTGTGATTTTTGGTGTTATTGGTGGTTAATATTAATTTTAGAATTTAATTTATAATTTTTGTGTATTTTTTTTTGAATTTTTATAATTATTTTTAGTTTATGTTAGTTTTGAAAATATAGGTTCATTATATATTTAATTTCAAATAATTGGTTAATTAAGTGTATTTATTGATTTTAATGAATAATATGTTTAGAAAATAATTTTTGTGTAATTATATAATTTTTATTGAGTTTTTCAATGTTTTTAGTATTTTATGTGTATTTTTATATATTAGGGGGTATTTTGGTAATTTGGTGATAATTTTAGTTAAATATTAAATTTAATTGGTTTTAATATTATTTGAGGTATAAAAATTAATTTTACAAATTATTTACTAATTTTAACTAATTAATTCTATTTTTCAAAAATTATTTTCAAATTATATATTATACTATTTTTGTAAATAAATGGATTTTTTAGTAGTTTTTAATATGTTTTTGGACTAATTAAGTAATTTGAATTTATAAAATGAATTTTTATTAATATTTGTGGAATTATCGGGAAATATCGATTTTTATTAATATTATATTATTATTAGGGTTTTTAAGTAATTATCGGTAAAATAATTACTCTTGGTGTTTTAATATTTAAATTGCTATATTTTGGTACTTAAAGGGTATTTTTGGTATTTATTGAATTTTAATATATTTATTGTATTTTGTTGTGAATTGTGGACCTCGATCGGGGGAATTTATAGTTTGGGATCCCTACTGAAGAGTTGTGAGAATTCTGGTTTGAAGTGTATTTTTCTTGTAGGACCGACTCTACTTTTCAAGTAGAGAGATGTCCGTTTTACAGAGGAGGTTCTGCTGAATTTTCGGTAGAATTCTCATAAAACGTGACATCGAGTCTAGTTCCTATTCTCTATTTGTGTTAGTAATCCTATATCGAGTCTATAAAAGTTACGTTAGATTTATTTTAATTTTTGTATTATTATTTTATTGTTTCGTTGCACCGAAATTGAGACCTAGTGGACTAGGCCTGTCGGATCTATCTCGAGGAGCGTACACCTGTGAGTTGTTATTTTATATATGCATGCATTTAGGTTGCATGTCTTAGAAATATATGTTTTAACTGTATGATTTATTTATAAATGACTTAATAAATGCTTAAATATATTCTAGGTATATTTTCAGTATATTTTTGGTATATTATGAAATAGATGCATGTTTTTTTATTTTTAATTAAATCTAGATTACTTTCAAATATATTATTGGTTTAATTTAATATATTCCATGATTTATTTGAATTGATTTTATGTATATATACTTGAAATATACTTAGTTTATTTTAGGTATATTTCTAGTATATATATGGTTTATAATGTTATTTATAATGATATCATGCATCATTATTTTATGAATGAAATGAGTTATTTTTAATAAAGGATATCAATAGAACGTGCTTCCTAATGGGTAGCACTAGAACCGAGTACGTTCCGGTACGACGATAGATTGTAGGTTAAATTACTAACCTATTTGTGGATCATGAGTTGATTGATTTGATTGTTGTCTGAGGTGAATAAGAGTGTGATTGCTAGAGCTCAATTGACCTAGTGTCTCGAGGCCAATTACACTGATAGTCAGACTGCTGGAGCTCGGTCGACTTAGTGTCTTAGGGTCAGTCTACTGTCAATAAGGATTAAGTGAATTTATTTGGAAACAAGTGAGCTTGTATGGATAGAGTGTTATTTGTTGTTATTTGAGGTTGCAGTCATTTAGTGTTCTATTTGATTCTTCTTAAACTAATATTTTTTAGTATTATAAATAAAGTGATTTTTAGCATATGTATGTATATGCCTGTATATATATTTATTATATACATATGATTGATTGCATTTGACATTTAGTAATGCATGTATTTATATTATAACAATTCACTCAGTGAGGTCTGACTCCCCTCAGTTGATGTTTTTACAGGAGAGTCCTCTTATTCAAACCTCAGCAGTAGACCTATCTGCCGGATTTCTTCCACTTCGGCCCTATTATGTAAATCACTTACTTGAGTTTTATTTTGTACTCTAGACGTTGCAGTAGTAGTTGTTTTTGATTTTGTCAAGAGTTGCATTTGAATTATATGCATGTATGAGATTTTAATTCAGAGTGTTTCTCTGAAGAATTGTATTAAGAAATTTTATTTATGATATGAGAAGTGATATTATTTTATTAAAGCAAGTTGAGGAATTTATTTTATTAATTGAGATTTAATTTCCGCTGCATAAATAATTTATTTATTTTATTTTATTGCATGTTTTTCTTTTAAGGCTTGCTACGAGTTCCAGATTCGAAAGAATTCCCGTTCCCTAGCGCCAGTCATGGCCCCCAATTTGGGTTGTGACAAAAAAATAGTTGGCCTTGAGTAATAATATAATTGTATTCAATTAATTAAAATAAATAAATTGTAATACCCTATATATTTATTTAAACAAAGAGATATTTTTTTTTATAGTATTACTAATAATTACTTATGCATTATATTATATTTTATGTATGTTAATATTATTTAGGGTTATTAATATGTGTGGGTATTATTTACCTAATGCCTAGAAATTTCCATTTGTATATTATTATCATTATTATTATTATTATCATTATTATTATCATTATTATCATTATTATTATTATTATTATTGCTATTTTAAATTATATTAAATTTTATGACTATGTATGTGTTTCCATGTACATGCACATATACATAATTACAAATATATATATGTGTGTGTGTATGTGTGCCTATAAATAAATATATATATATATATATATAGGTGTATTTATAGATATATGTAAGTAGGGTTAATTATTATGTGTATGTATATTCGTAGGTTGTATAATACATATGTATGTACGTATATGTATATATATATATATATATGTATATATTTATACATGTATATCTTTATATGTTATAGTATAAAGTATATTTATATATATATATATACCCATCAAAGCCCCAAAAACTCGAAGAACCCATCTTCTTCTCACCCCCCCCCCCCCCTCACTCACTATCCTCACCAACACTCCCCTCACTAGCGCCACCTTCATCACCGCCAGAGGACCTGCGCTCGCCATCTTCTTCAAGCTGTTTGCTGCTGCTGTCTTTTTCTTCCTCGCACGATAGGATTTCCTTCTCCTCGCACAGCAGCCAACTCTGGTCCTCTGCGTGAGCACGACAGCACCTCCCACCAGCTTCGTCTCCCTCCGCCTATCATTTGCTTGTTGCCTTGCCTGAGCTGCTCCATCTTCCCTATTTTTCGGTGATAGCGAGCCCCTCATTCCTTGTAATATCCCGTGTTTTTTTTTAAAATATTTTTACACTGTACCGGGATATACAGTGTCAATAATTTTTATGCATTATACGATGTTTTTATGAGTTAATATGTATTTTAAACCTATTTTAATTACTGTCTATTATTTTCAGTATTTTACGTAAAATTTTCCCGGGACTTTCATTTTCGGGGAAATTTCTACGTAAACAATGTATTATTAATTATTCTAAATGTATTTACGGGTTTGCATGAACTCATACATATTTTTAAATTATTAAATAAAGCCTGTGTGTGTATATTTAATTAGGGTTTATTATTACCCTAATATTTTATTATTTATTTATTATTATTTGATTATTTTATTTATTATTAAATTATTAAAATTTATTATTTATTAATATTTAATTATTTTAATTTATTTTATTTTTTTTCTTTTTTTTCTTTTCCTTTTTCTTTCTTTTTCTTTTTCTTTTTCCTTCCTTTTCTTTCTTTTTCTTTTTCTTCTTCTTCTTCTTCTTCTTCCCGTGGGTGCCGCCGGACCACCATTTTTTTCCCACCGTCGTTTCTCCCTCCTCCGGCCACCGTTTTCGACACCGCCGGTCTCTATCTTCTCCTTGAGCTCCGGTGAGTGTTATTCTAGCTTTGGTTTGAGCTAAAATGGTCTAGAATTGCTTAGGTTTTGATTTGAATATTTCGGCCACTTTTGGTTTTCGATTTTTTTGAGCTTCGATTTGGATGATTCATGGAAACTTCCTTCACAAATTTTGTTCCTGGTAGTTTAATCTTCATGTATGAATTTTTACAGAATTTTTGGAGGTTTTTTGGATTTTTGGGTATTTTTGAATATTTTAATATTATTTTCTAATTTTCGGAAATTAATTATTTAAATTATGAAATTGGAGTTTATGGTTGAATTAGGTGTTGAAATGAATTATAGAAATTTATTTGGAATTTTTATGAATTTCTAAGTATTTATTTTTAATTATTGAAGTTTATGTGATTTTGGAAAATTAAGTTAATTGTGTTTTAAATTGAATTTAATTGGTTAATTGAGTTTAAATATTAATATTATTGATAAATATGTTGAGAAAATTAATTTTGGATAATTGTATGATTTTTGGTGAATTTTTGAAGTAATTTAGGTATATATATATATATAGGGGTATTTTGGTAATTTTACCCTAAATTGTCTAAAAATGTAATTTAATTGGTTTTAATATTTATTTAAGGTATAAAAATGATTTCTACAAATTATTTGGTATTTTTAACTAATTAAAACTATTTTTCGGGAATTATTTTCAATTATATATATAATATACGGTTTTTCAAATAAAATGAGTTTTAATCGGTTTTTATAGTGTTTCAAGGTTAATTGTGTAATTTTTACCTATGAAATGTATTTTTATGATTTAAGGATATTTTTGGTATATTTGAATATATATTCTGTGTTTGTGGACCCCGGTCGACAGATTGTAGTCTGGAGTCCGACCGAAGGGTTGTGATTGATTGTGGTGTTTATTTTTGAAGTGTATTTTCTTTGCAGGGTCGGCTCTACTCTTTTGAGTAGAGAGATGTCCGTTTTACAGGGGAGGTTCTGCCGGATTTTCGGTAGAATTCTCGTAAAACGTGATATCCAGTCGAACTCTAATTTTCGATTCCGTATTTAATACTCTAGATTGAATTCTAGGATTTCTGTTAGGGTTATTCTGATGTCGAATAATTATTTCTTGTTTAATTGCGCCGAGATCGAGGGTTAGTGGACCAGGCCCGTCGGACCTGTCTCGTGGAGCGCATTAGGTGAGTTACTATATTATATATATATGCTTAGGATGCATGATTTAGAAAATGCATGTTTTATCTTTACTAAATATGCATAAATAACATGATTTATATTCAAGTATATTTTTGGTATATAATAAATTATATACATGTTTTATTAATAAAATATATTTAAAATGTTTTTAAATATATTTTTAGCTTAATTCATAATTTGATCGGATATATATATACTCAAAATATACCTGGTTTACTTTTGGTATATTTCCAGTATATATATGGTTTATATTGTTGATTTATTTAAATTCATGCATCATGTATTTGTGAATGAATGATTTATATTATTAATGAAGGATATCTATAGAACGTGCTACCTAGTGGGCAGCACTAGGACCGAGTACGTACCGGTACGCCTATAGTATTTAGGCTATTATACTAACTATTTGTGGATATTGATTTGATGTGATTATTGATATGTGAGATGTGGTTTGGGTGTGATTGCTGGAGCTCGGTTGACCAAGTGTCTCGGGGCCAATCACACTGGCAGTTAGACTGCTGGAGCTCGGTTGACTTAATGTCTCGGGGCCAGTCTACTGTCCATATGGATTAAGTGGATATAATTGGATTCAGTGAGCTTGTATGGCTAAAGTGTTGTCTAACACTATTTTCTGAGGTTGCGATATTCTAGGGTTCTATGTGATCCTTCATAAAAGTTGATTTTCAGACAAAATATATAAAATGATTTTTCTGCATCTGTATGAACTTGCCTGTATATATACATATTACTCATATATTGTTGACTGTATGCATTATCACTTAGAGTGTATGTATATATACTATAGTAATTCACTCAGTGAGGTCTGACTCCCCTCCGTTGACTATTTTTCAGGAGAGTCAACTTCCTCAGACCTCAGTAGCAGGTCGATACGCCGGATTTCTTCCGCCCCGGCTTCTTTATGTAAATTGTATACTTGAGTCTTATTTATTTATTCTAGATACTGCAGTAGTTGTGAATTAAAGTATTTGTTTTAAAGAGATGTATTATAGTAAAACTGGATTTGTATAAAGATTATACATTTATGAGATTATATATGCGATGTGATGAGTTTTGAATTATATCCAGTTGAGATGGATGATATTGTAATATTTATGATATTATGATTTTTATTTCCGCTGCACATATATATATTATATGGTTATTGTTATTGCATGATTTATTTTTATTTTTAGGCTTGCTACGGGTTCCGGATTCGAAAGAATTCCCGTTCCCTAGCGCCGGTCATGACTCCTGTTTTGGGTCGTGACAAAGTTGGTATCAGAGCGAAGTTCGTATCAGAGTGGAGTTCTGTGTCAGGGCTTAGTTTTGTGAGTTGTGGCCCTAGTTTTAAAGTTGTGTTTTCTGTTGGACTACTGCAGTGTATTAGGTTCGAGTATGTCTTGATGAGTATTCCTTGCTGTAGTTTTCAGCGTTATTCCTCCGTTGTCTGTTTTGTCTGAATCTTTTCGTTTGTCTTTTCAGAATGAGGAGGCGAGCGCGTGTCGCTCCACCGGTCGTTGAGGCCGAGGATGATGAGTCTTTTCAGGATGAGGTTTTACCTCCTGAGCAGCCAGTTAGGCGTAGAGGTCGTGGCAGGGGTAGACCTCGAGGAGCGGCAGGTCGCCGTAGGCAGAGAGAGTTACAGGACGAGGAGCCTGTTGAGCCTGAATTTGATATTCCTGTTCCTCCTGTTGTTCAGCCTGTTCAGCCTGCCTATCAGCAAGGTATGTCTGACCCTGAGGCAGCTTTGTTCTATGCCCGAGTTGGCAGGATTGTTTTTGATGGTACTTCTGATCCTTTAGATTTTCTGCATGCGATTGAGACTAGGACTCGGACTGCTCATACCGAGTACCAGAGGATCATGATTGTTGAGTTGTCTGTTGAGGGACCAGCCTTGGATTGGTTTATTCAGATGATCCAGCCCTTTATGTTGACGATGACCTGGGCTCAGTTCCGAGAACGATTTTTGAGGAGATTCTGTCCAGAGCCTCTTCGTTTGAGTTATCGTCTTCGTTTGAGTTATCGTCTTCGTTTGACTAGTATTTCTCATGGAGATCGATCAGTAGAGGAGTATACCCGAGAGTTTCTTCGTCTGGGTAGATATGCTGAGGATCTGATGCGAGATCAGTATTTCGCTGTTACTACCTATGTGACTGGTTTGGGTTCAGCTTTTGCTGGTATGCCTACAGCAGGTCTTACTCTGGAGTCTGTGATTGAGCTAGCTAAGGAGATTGAGCTGAGGTTAGTTAGGCAGGGAGCGATGCCTGATTATTACCAGTTGGGAGTTCAGTCGAGTGGATTGCAGGCTACTCCGTATTTGAGTTTTCATGTTGGTTCGAGTAGTCAGCAGCGAGGTTTGACTCAGCAGAGTCAGAGACAGCAGCAGCGAGTGCATCGGAGCAGTAGACATGGCCGTGGAGGTCAGCGTAGATCGTTCAGATTTGGGTCAGGTGCTTCGAGCAGCAGCAGTGGTCGTAGTTCTGGATCAGCGGCCAGTGTTTGTCAGACTTGTGGTAGAGTCCATCAGGGACCGTGTTATCTGACACCGTTGACATGTTTCAGATGCGGGCAGACAGGACATTTTGCCAGATCGTGTCCTTACCCCGGATATCAGCAGCAGCAGATTCTGCGATTCCCACAGCAGTCGATTGCTAGTGTTGCACCTGTGCCATTTCAGTTACCACCAGCTCAGCATCAGAGTTCTACTCAGTTTGTTCCACAGCAGAGTCGTGGTAGAGGTACGAGAGGAGGTACCAGAGGTGTTGGCCAGGCTTCTACCAGTCAGCAGGGAGGTCGAGGCCAGGCCAGAGTCTTCCATCTGACTCCGCTAGATGCTCAGGCATCTAATGCAGTCGTGGCAGGTATTCTTTCTATTTGTTACCTGGATGCTTTGGTTTTGTTTGATCCGGGTGCCACGCATTCGTTTGTTTCTCCTGTTTTTGCTTCTAAATCTTGTTGGCAAGCTTCGAGGATGGCTTTTCCTTTGTCTGTTGCCACTCCTCTGAGCGATTCTTTGGATGCCGATATTGTTCTTTCTGGTTGTCCAGTTCTCGTGGGAGATAGAGAATTACCCGCTGATTTGATTTTGTTGGATGTGATGGAGTTCGATGTTATTTTGGGAATGGATTGGTTGTCTCAGCACTTTACCGTGGTTGATTGCAGGAATAAGGAGGTGATTTTTAGAATTCCTGGTGAAGAAGATTTTAAGTTTGTTGGTAACAGGAGTTCAGCACCTCAGAATCTTATTTCTGTTATTACGGCTAGGAAGTTATTGAGGAAAGGTTGTCAGGGATATTTGGCATTGGTCAGGGATACGTCAGTGGAGAAGTTGTCACTCACAGATGTTCCTGTTGCTTGTGAGTTTCCTGATGTTTTTCCCGAGGAGTTGCCAGGTTTACCACCTCATAGAGAGATTGAGTTCTGTATAGATGTGGTTCCAGGTACTACTCCTATATCTATGACACCCTATCGTATGGCTCCTGCAGAGTTGAGAGAATTGAAGGAGCAGTTGCAAGAGTTGTTGGATAAGGGTTTTATCAGACCTAGTGTTTCTCCTTGGGGTGCACCAGTCCTGTTTGTGAAGAAGAAGGATGGTACCCTGAGACTGTGCATTGACTACAGAGAGTTGAATAAGGTGACAGTGAAGAACAAGTATCCTCTTCCGAGGATAGATGATTTGTTTGATCAGTTACAAGGTGCACAATTCTTTTCTAAGATTGACTTGAGGTCGGGTTATCATCAGCTGCGGATTAGTGAAGCTGATATTCCTAAGACAGCGTTCCGCACTCGATATGGCCATTATGAGTTTCTGGTGATGTCTTTTGGTTTGACTAATGCACCAGCAGCTTTTATGGACCTGATGAATAGAGTATTCCGACCGTATGTGGATCAGTTTGTGGTAGTCTTCATTGATGATATACTGGTATATTCGAGGAGTATGGAAGAGCATGTATATCACTTGAGGATTGTACTACAGACACTGAGAGATCATCAGCTTTATGCTAAATTCTCGAAGTGTGATTTCTGGATGGAGAGTGTTTCTTTTCTTGGACACGTAGTGTCTAAAGAAGGTATTCGGGTTGATCCACAGAAGGTTGAAGCAGTATCTGAGTGGCCTAGACCTACTTCAGTTACTGAGATTCAGAGTTTTCTGGGTTTAGCCGGGTATTATAGGCGGTTTGTGCAGGATTTTTCCAGGATTGCAGCCCCTATGACTCGCTTGACTCAGAAGAATGTTAGATTCGAGTGGTCAGAAGCTTGTGAGAATAGTTTTCAGTTGTTGAAGGAGAAGTTGACCACAGCGCCAGTATCAGCTTTGCCTAATAGTGTGGATAAGTTCACAGTTTACTGTGATGCCTCTAGAATTGGTCTTGGTTGTGTGTTGATGCAGAATGGAAGGGTGATAGCCTATGCTTCAAGGCAGTTGAAGAAGCATGAGCAGAATTATCCTACACATGATCTCGAGATGGCTGCAGTGATCTTTGCTTTGAAGATTTGGAGACATTATTTGTACGGGGTGACTTGTGAGATATTTACTGATCACAAGAGCCTTAAGTACATTTTCCAGCAGTGAGATCTGAATCTGAGGCAGAGAAGATGGTTGGAATTGTTGAAGGATTATGATTGCGAGATTCTTTACCATCCGGGTAAAGCTAATGTGGTAGCAGATGCCTTGAGTAGGAAGTCTTCAGGTAGTCTTGCTCACATTGGTGTTGAGAGGAGACCATTGATCCAGGAATTGCATCTGATGGTGGATCAAGGTCTGATGATGAAGATCAGTAGATCAGGTGGACTGTTAGCTCAGTTTAAAGTACGATTTGTACTGAGGGATAGGATTAAAGCAGCTCAGAGCCGAGATCCTATTCTGGAAGAGCTTGCAGAGAATGTCAGAGCAGGGAAGTTCACTGATTTCACACTCGATGATGATGGTGTGTTGTGGATCAGTGGTAGATTGTGTGTTCCTGATGTGGATGATTTGAGAGAAGAGATCTTAGAAGAAGCACATTCTACAGCTTACAGCGTTCATCCTGGTGTTACTAAGATGTACCACAGTATCAGAGATCTATACTGGTGGGATGGATTGAAGAAGGATGTTGCTGATTATGTTACTAAGTGCTTGACGTGTCAGCAAGTGAAAGCCGAACATCAGAAGCCTTCTGGGAAGCTTCAGCCTCTTCCTATTCCCGAGTGGAAGTGGGAAAGGATAGCTATGGATTTTGTGGTCGGTTTACCTCGTTCGAAGGATGGATACGATTCCATCTGGGTGATTGTAGACAGATTGACGAAGTCTGCACATTTCTTGCCTGTGAAAGCCACATATTCAGTTGCTAGATTGGCGAAGTTGTACGTGAAGCATATTGTATGCCTTCATGGAGTACCTGTGTCCATTGTGTCAGATAGAGGTTCAGTGTTCACTTCTCGTTTTTGGCAGAAGTTGTAGGAAGCGATGGGCACTAGGTTGGATTTCAGTACTGCTTTTCATCCTCAGACAGATGGTCAGTCTGAGAGGACGATCCAGACACTGGAAGATATGTTGAGGATGTGTGTCTTGGATTTGGGAGGTAGCTGGGATGATCATTTGTCGCTTGTTGAGTTTGCATATAATAACAGCTACCATAGCAGTATTGGCATGGCACCATATGAGGCGTTGTATGGAAGGAAGTGTAGATCCCCGTTGAGTTGGGATGAGATTGGTGAGAGAGCTTTGACTGGACCAGAGATGGTTCAAGATGCTGCAGAGAAAGTCGCCGTGATCAAGCGCAGGTTAGAGACCGCAGTTAGCAGACAGAAGAGTTATGCGGATCCTAGGCGCAGAGATGTGGAGTTTCAGGTTGGAGATTTCGTTTTTCTGAAAGTATCTCCGATGAAGGGTGTGATGAGATTTGGCAGGAAGGGTAAGTTAGCACCGAGATATATTGGACCGTTTGAGATTCTGGAGAGAGTTGGCACTGTTGCATATCGGTTGGATTTGCCTCCGAGTATGTCACAAGTGCATCCAGTATTTCATATCTCGATGTTGAGGAAGTATATCTCAGATCCTTCACATGTGTTGCAACCTGACAGTGTAGAAGTGAGTGAAGATTTGACGTTTGTGGAAGAACCTGTGGCGATCGTAGATTTTCAAGTTCGACAGTTGCGATCGAAGCAGATTCCGATGGTCAAGGTTTTGTGGCGTAGCGACAGAGTTGAAGAGCATACGTGGGAGACTGAAGCTGAGATGCGAGCTTCTTACCCGTATCTCTTTCCTTCCTGATTCTGTAATCTTGTTTTTAGAATTCGGGGACGAATTCCTGTAAGGGGGGAAGACTGTAATATCCCGTGTTTTTTTTTAAAATATTTTTACACTGTACCGGGATATACAGTGTCAATAATTTTTATGCATTATACGATGTTTTTATGAGTTAATATGTATTTTAAACCTATTTTAATTACTGTCTATTATTTTCAGTATTTTACGTAAAATTTTCCCGGGACTTTCATTTTCGGGGAAATTTCTACGTAAACAATGTATTATTAATTATTCTAAATGTATTTACGGGTTTGCATGAACTCATACATATTTTTAAATTATTAAATAAAGCCTGTGTGTGTATATTTAATTAGGGTTTATTATTACCCTAATATTTTATTATTTATTTATTATTATTTGATTATTTTATTTATTATTAAATTATTAAAATTTATTATTTATTAATATTTAATTATTTTAATTTATTTTATTTTTTTTCTTTTTTTTCTTTTCCTTTTTCTTTCTTTTTCTTTTTCTTTTTCCTTCCTTTTCTTTCTTTTTCTTTTTCTTCTTCTTCTTCTTCTTCTTCCCGTGGGTGCCGCCGGACCACCATTTTTTTCCCACCGTCGTTTCTCCCTCCTCCGGCCACCGTTTTCGACACCGCCGGTCTCTATCTTCTCCTTGAGCTCCGGTGAGTGTTATTCTAGCTTTGGTTTGAGCTAAAATGGTCTAGAATTGCTTAGGTTTTGATTTGAATATTTCGGCCACTTTTGGTTTTCGATTTTTTTGAGCTTCGATTTGGATGATTCATGGAAACTTCCTTCACAAATGTTGTTCCTGGTAGTTTAATCTTCATGTATGAATTTTTACAGAATTTTTGGAGGTTGTTTGGATTTTTGGGTATTTTTGAATATTTTAATATTATTTTCTAATTTTCGGAAATTAATTATTTAAATTATGAAATTGGAGTTTATGGTTGAATTAGGTGTTGAAATGAATTATAGAAATTTATTTGGAATTTTTATGAATTTCTAAGTATTTATTTTTAATTATTGAAGTTTATGTGATTTTGGAAAATTAAGTTAATTGTGTTTTAAATTGAATTTAATTGGTTAATTGAGTTTAAATATTAATATTATTGATAAATATGTTGAGAAAATTAATTTTGGATAATTGTATGATTTTTGGTGAATTTTTGAAGTAATTTAGGTATATATATATATATAGGGGTATTTTGGTAATTTTACCCTAAATTGTCTAAAAATGTAATTTAATTGGTTTTAATATTTATTTAAGGTATAAAAATGATTTCTACAAATTATTTGGTATTTTTAACTAATTAAAACTATTTTTCGGGAATTATTTTCAATTATATATATAATATACGGTTTTTCAAATAAAATGAGTTTTAATCGGTTTTTATAGTGTTTCAAGGTTAATTGTGTAATTTTTACCTATGAAATGTATTTTTATGATTTAAGGATATTTTTGGTATATTTGAATATATATTCTGTGTTTGTGGACCCCGGTCGACAGATTGTAGTCTGGAGTCCGACCGAAGGGTTGTGATTGATTGTGGTGTTTATTTTTGAAGTGTATTTTCTTTGCAGGGTCGGCTCTACTCTTTTGAGTAGAGAGATGTCCGTTTTACAGGGGAGGTTCTGCCGGATTTCCGGTAGAATTCTCGTAAAACGTGATATCCAGTCGAACTCTAATTTTCGATTCCGTATTTAATACTCTAGATTGAATTCTAGGATTTCTGTTAGGGTTATTCTGATGTCGAATAATTATTTCTTGTTTAATTGCGCCGAGATCGAGGGTTAGTGGACCAGGCCCGTCGGACCTGTGTCGTGGAGCGCATTAGGTGAGTTACTATATTATATATATATGCTTAGGATGCATGATTTAGAAAATGCATGTTTTATCTTTACTAAATATGCATAAATAACATGATTTATATTCAAGTATATTTTTGGTATATTTTTGGTATATAATAAATTATATACATGTTTTATTAATAAAATATATTTAAAATATTTTTAAATATATTTTTAGCTTAATTCATAATTTGATCGGATATATATATACTCAAAATATACCTGGTTTACTTTTGGTATATTTCCAGTATATATATGGTTTATATTGTTGATTTATTTAAATTCATGCATCATGTATTTGTGAATGAATGATTTATATTATTAATGAAGGATATCTATAGAACGTGCTACCTAGTGGGCAGCACTAGGACCGAGTACGTACCGGTACGCCTATAGTATTTAGGCTATTATACTAACTATTTGTGGATATTGATTTGATGTGATTATTGATATGTGAGATGTGGTTTGGGTGTGATTGCTGGAGCTCGGTTGACCAAGTGTCTCGGGGCCAATCACACTGGCAGTTAGACTGCTGGAGCTCGGTTGACTTAGTGTCTCGGGGCCAGTCTACTGTCCATATGGATTAAGTGGATATAATTGGATTCAGTGAGCTTGTATGGCTAAAGTGTTGTCTAACACTATTTTCTGAGGTTGCGATATTCTAGGGTTCTATGTGATCCTTCATAAAAGTTGATTTTCAGACAAAATATATAAAATGATTTTTCTGCATCTGTATGAACTTGCCTGTATATATACATATTACTCATATATTGTTGACTGTATGCATTATCACTTAGAGTGTATGTATATATACTATAGTAATTCACTCAGTGAGGTCTGACTCCCCTCCGTTGACTATTTTTCAGGAGAGTCAACTTCCTCAGACCTCAGTAGCAGGTCGATACGCCGGATTTCTTCCGTCCCGGCTTCTTTATGTAAATTGTATACTTGAGTCTTATTTATTTATTCTAGATACTGCAGTAGTTGTGAATTAAAGTATTTGTTTTAAAGAGATGTATTATAGTAAAACTGGATTTGTATAAAGATTATACATTTATGAGATTATATATGCGATGTGATGAGTTTTGAATTATATCCAGTTGAGATGGATGATATTGTAATATTTATGATATTATGATTTTTATTTCCGCTGCACATATATATATTATATGGTTATTGTTATTGCATGATTTATTTTTATTTTTAGGCTTGCTACGGGTTCCGGATTCGAAAGAATTCCCGTTCCCTAGCGCCGGTCATGACTCCTGTTTTGGGTCGTGACATTCCTTGTCTGTCTCGGCAGCTTGGAGGTGAGTAATGCTCACCCGATTTCTTTCTTTTTTTCCTTGATCTTGAACATTTTTGGTTGATTATCTAAATATTTGGTGTTGTTAGTGTATAATGAGGATGATATTGCTCATTTAGAATTTTGGGGAATTATTTGAATTTTTCCAGAATTTTATTTGAATTTTTGTCATTTTAATTACTTGATTCTATTCTATTCTTAAGTGCAATTAGTGATTAGAGTAAACTTAGTTAAGTTTTTTTTAGTTTATTAATTTTATATAGGGTTTTAGAAATTTTTTGTGTGTTAATTAGAGGATAATGTAAATTTTAGGTATTTAATTAGCAATTTCGAAAATTATGATTAAAAATTTTGAAATTTTAATAATTGAGATTATTAGTGAATGTTATTAATTTTAGAACTCAAATTATAATTTTTGTGGTTTTTATACTATTTTTATAAATATTTTGAGTTTATGCCAAATTTGATTTTTTTAGGTTAAATAATATTTTTGGGAGAAAATTTTTGGTTGATTAAATGTTTTAATTATATTAGGAAGATTTATTTTTTTAGAAAATGAATTTTTGGCATGACTAAATAATTTTAAGGAATTATTTTTAGTATTAATAGCACATTATGTAAATTATGTATTTTAGGGGTAAAAATGTAATTTTACGCTAAACATAGTTAAATATATATTTTAATTAGTTTTATTAACATTTAAAAGGTTTAGACAATTTTTACAAATTAATTGGTATTTTTACCTAAGTAGTGTAAATTTTGAATGTTAAATCTCAAATATTATATATATATATATATATATATATATATATATATATATATATATATATACATATAATACCAACTTAGTTGTTAATTTTGAATAATTGAGATTTTATAAATTTTTATCTATTTTTAGTATAAGTGTATGTGAAATATGTATGTTGAGGAATAAATGTTATTAATTCTTGATATTTTATTGAGTTGTGATCTCGGTCGGGGCAAAATGTAGTTTTGGGAGCCTGACTCGAGTGTGAATGTTTGTGGATATTAGAAGTGCATTTTCTATGCAGGTTTGGCTCTACCTTCAGTAGAGAGATGTCCGTTTTACAGAGGAGACTTTGCCGAAATTTTGGTAGATTTTCTCGTAAAACGTGATATTCATAAAATTTCTATCGCTAGTTAGGTTATGTCCTGTCTATCGAGTTTTTGTCCGATCTTCCTCGAGTCAGCCTGGAATTTCATTGTTTTGTTGATTGTTGATTTCGATTCCTTAGTCATGTTTTAAAAGTCGATTTGTTATTTTCTTTTAGAGCATTTCGAAGCAGAAGCTGTGAGACCGAGGCAGACGCGTGGTCGTCAACCTTCGCATTCATCCTGTAAGTCAATAGAACGATCTGTGCGTGTGTTTATTTAAAGAATGAATGCGCTCATATTTTTATCATATTGATTATATGATTTATTTAATTTAATGCTGTTATTTAAGATTTAAACGTATTTTATTTATTTAAAATCGATTTTGAGAAATTTTGGTAGAACGGGCTACCTGGTGGGCTTCACCAGGACTATGTGCACATGGTAGAGATTGAGAGATGGATCCGTAATATATATGATTGAGGAATGTTAAACTGGGACGGGTGCCTCAGTGGAAGCCTTTGCTCTTGGGGATCGCCAGTGATTGTAAGGTTAAAAATGGACTGGGATGGGTGCCTTGGTCAATGCCTTTGCTCTCGGGGACCGCTAGTATCATATATTTGGATTAAGTGAATGACTACGGCTTGGTGCCTCGATTGATGCCTTTGCTCTCGAGGACCGGTAGTCTAGTTAGAATAAGAGGGCTCGGTTGGCCATTTAGATTTTGGGTTTAGGGTTCTACCGAGATTTTTCAAAAGCTATACCTATACATTATAAATTATCTTCACTATAAATAAATAGTTTTCAAAAAGGTTTTCAAACCGAATAGCTCTTTTTATTGACTTACTCAGTGAGGTCTGATTCCCCTCAATTTTTTTTTCAGGAGCTTGGGAGTTCGACCTCAGACTACCTCCACGCCGGGTTTCTTCTTCACTGGCTATTTTATGTAGATCATTGTAAGCTGTACTGTGTGTTAATCTAGGTTGCTGCAGTAGTATATG
The DNA here is from genome assembly GCA_947683625.1 of Mallotus nudiflorus. Taxonomy (NCBI): domain Eukaryota; kingdom Viridiplantae; phylum Streptophyta; class Magnoliopsida; order Malpighiales; family Euphorbiaceae; genus Mallotus; species Mallotus nudiflorus. The sequence goes on along the minus strand of CANTUR010000793.1, from coordinate 1,448,284 downwards.
AATTAAGGATTTGTATGGTTTAAATATAATCGTGTAATTTATTTGTGTAAACCTCGCTTATGTATAAGATTTAAATTCGATTTATAATATGAGACTTTGAAGCACACTTTATTTAAGCAGTTGAATTTGTGTATTTGAGAAAAATCAGTTTGATAATGTGTTCTGTTTTAAAATAAAGTTTTATATTGTAAGGAGTTGTTTATCTTTTCTTTTAGGCTTACTACGGGTTTCGGGGGCCTTATGCCTACCCATTCCCTAGTGCCGGTCATGTGCCCTCGGGTTCGGGTCGTGACATAAATAAATAAAAATAACTGACATATGCATATCAATTAATTTGAATTCAAATATCCATCTTTTTTCAAATGCATGAAACTTGAAAATATTTTTCATTATTTCTAATTTATTATTTGTATATTTTAGTTTATTTTCTGTGTATAAAATGAATAAAATAATATCAACCTAATATATATATATATATATATATATATATATATATATATATATATATATATTTATATTTTAACAAATTTTTCTAGGATATCTAATGCTTTAATTATTTGTTAAAGCTAACATGAGTTATTTAATTTAAATATGTTAATTTTAATTTTTAAAATAGAGCACATCGTCTATATATATGTATATCCAAATAAAAACTAAGAATAAAATAAAAAAAGGAAAAAATTTTGAAAAAAATTTAGAGTAACAAAAAGATAAGAAAAAATAAGGAAAATAAAATAAATAAAAAAGAGAGAAAATTAAAAATAAATATAAGGATAAAATAAAAAAAGAATAACAAAAAATAAGAAAAAATAAAAATAAATAAAAAAGAAAGAAAATGAAAATATAGGAAAAACAAAAAATAGAAAAAATAAAATTAAAAAATAAAACATAAGGATAACCAAGAAAAAGAAAAAAGAATAAAATAAAAAAATAAAAAAATAATGAAGGAATAAAAAAAATATAAAAGAAGTGAAAAAAAAAAGGTACTTATGTAATTATCGAAAAAAATTGATGAAAAATGACGCGTATAATTTTTCCAGCTTGAAAAGCGCAGAAGCCCTGTTTTATTTTATTTTATTTTTTCGGCTTTCTTTCTTGAAATATGCTGGTTGTTGTCATCTGAAGATAAGAACTTCATCACCTGTAGTATTTCGATTAATTGAATAGTGGCTTATAGATCGTATCATGCTACTTCACATGCAATGCTTTGACCCATATGATATGTTGGCATTAATCATATCTAATTGTTTATGCTGCAAGTGTTACTTTCTGATGTTGCAGTTTTCTGTGTTCATTTACTCTATTTGTATTCATTGGCATTAATCGACACTAGATAAGGAGGTACGTTTTGTTTTGAAACGATTTCATTGTGTTAGTCTGACTTGAGGCAAAGAGTTGTTTTTTAGCTTGAAGTTTGTGTAAAAGAGTTCATATTTTATATATATATATATATATATATATATATATATAAACCCATTGCCAATTGCAAAAGAAAAGCTAATGGAATAAATTTTGCAGAGGAAAGCCCAAGGTTCTCGTGAAGCTCTTTTTTGGCAGAGGAAAGCCGAAATTCTCTACTTGTAGTTTTCAGCTTTTGTAAATTTTACAACAGGGAAGAAGAAAAGGCTAAGTGTCAGCCTCTTCATTTTTCTTGTCTATGGTTATATTGTGTACTGTAAAGAGTTGTTTTTATACATTGCTTGCTTTCCTGTGCACCATGTCGATATTTTTTTACAACTCCAAATTGTATTACCAACGCCTAGCTAGCAAATGAGTTCATGCACTTGCTTTCAACTTCTATCAAAATTTTACATTAGCTGTCTGGGTTTATTGGGTAGTTTATTCAGAACCCGAGTCACTGGGAGAAAAAGAAATTCGAACTTGTTGAAACTCTTCTTGGTAAGTTTATCTTATCTTATGACTCTGCTTGCTTGGGAGTTATATTTCTAAATGCTTTATTAATTATCTTGTTTTTTGCAGGATCATTATTGCAAATATTTACTATCAGAATCAGCTGGCGTTGAAGTTGTTAATTTACCGTCCATAGCTGAAATATGCTGCTGGTTGGATAAATCAGTTAGCTCCTGACTCTGAATGAGTTGGGAAATATCATACATATGATATGATGCACTTTGTGAAAAGGCCATATACATGACGGCTATTAGTGTTCTCCATTTGTGTTGGGTGGTAAAAAGATGTAAAGCATCTATGGAATTTTTCGTATTAAAAGGAAGAAAAATAAAAAGTAAAAGCAAATATATACATATGCAATGTAATACACACTAGTAAATAATCACATGTGAATAAAAAATTTAAACAATTAAATATAATAATAATAATAATATATTTAAATTATTTAATAATATTATTTAATTTAATTTAATTTTATTAGAGATAAAATAAAAATTTATCATAATTATAATAGAAAATATATTTTCAATTAAATTAAAATTATATTTAATTAATTTAAATTTTATTAAAAATAAAATATATATTAATATAATTATAAAAGAAAATAGACTTACAATTAAATTAAAAGTATATTTTTAATTAATTTAATTTTATTTTTATTAATAAATAATTAAATTATCTAATTTTATATAATAATAAATAAATTTTTTTTCATAATTTTATATGTTGCCCCTTCGTATTATATAAATAGATTATATATATACATTTGTGTGTACAGGATCACTTTTGCCAACACCTCATCGAATGGGCTGAATTATCAGTAGGTAGCAAGCGAGTTAAGTGGTGTTTTATATTCCATTCTTTTGTTTTAATCATCTCACTTTTCTTTCAATTCTTTTCCATGTGCTGCTTTTTTTTATTCAAAAAGTTTCCTTCTCTATATATTTAGGAAAAGTGATGGTTTTATTAATTAACTAACTAGTGATCACATATATATATATATATATATATATATTAGTAAATAACTATGTGAATAAAAAATTAATTTAACTCTTGTATATAATAAGTAAATAATTAAGTATATTATTATTATTATTATTATTATTATTATTATTAAATAAAAGTATTTTTATAATCTTAATTTTTTTTATTATTAAAAAATGCATCTCTAAATAAATAAATAATTTAATTTTTTTTCTAAAAAAATATTCAAACAATTTAAGTATTTCTATTATTATAAACTCTATTTATACATAAAAAAATAAACCTCAAGTTAAAATAAAAACCTATAATTGGTGGTTAGTGCGTTTCAAAAAATAAAAAAGTTATGATTTACAACTATAGTTAGAGATAGATCATGAAAAAAAATTAAATAATATGTGTTTTCGAATTCTATTAGCAATCAGAATTTGCAATCTTAATGGAAAAATAAAAACATGCATTAATATTGGAGGGTCACAACATGAAATTATAATAAAAACAATACATATAAATTACAAAAAAAAATCAGTAAAATTCATCACATAATTTTTTTTTCAGTTTTGTTGTCATTGAAACATACTTATATATAGTCACGATCAATCAAGACATGCATTAAGTAAATTTCATCAAATATAAACATTATAAACTCTCTTTAAAGATCTTTTCAAGTGATGCAATTATGAAATAAGGTACTTACCTTTTATAAATTTAATTTAACCAATAATCTTAATCTAAATACAATTGTAATTAATATATTTAAACATTAATCCTAACTTAAATAGAAATCCTATAAAATGGAAGTTAATCTAATTAACATAGAAAATAGACTTTCAATCAAATTAAAATTATATTTTAATTAATTTAATTTTACTTTTATTAGTAAATAACTAAATTATCCAATTTTTATATAATAATAACTGAAAACTCTTTATAATTTTGTCTATTTCCCTTTCGTATATTTATAAATATTATAGATATATATAAAAATAAATCCTTACAAAGAATGCCACTTACAAAGAGGAACATATATATAGAAGCAATACAATGAAAAATGCCTAAAAACAAACCAACAGACCCCAAAATCACAAGAAGGGAACCCAAAAGACAGCAGCAATATTGTGTCATGTCAACACCAAGAGAACAACGAACGATCCAGCAGTAGCAGCAAGTGATAGAAAACAAACAGAAAAGAGTAGCAAATGACAACAAAACAAGAAGAAAGACTGCAACTCAAGCTTGAGATTACATTAGGGGAGAAGGACAATCTTTGATTATTTATTAGCCTTTTTCCATATACTACAAACAACAATTCAAATTATCACTATATATATATATATATATATATATATATATATATATATATATATATATATAATTAATAAGCTCATACATTTGGTTGTAAAAATCATAATTTTTATTTTATAAAATGAGGGGAAAAACCAACCAATACAATTTGTAAAGGTTGATGAAAAAACCACCCCTCCATATAACTAAAATTAAGCAAATCATGATAAAGAATTGAGAAGAATGTCATTTACAAAAAGAAAAAGAAGTAGAAGAAGCACTTGAAGGGAAAATGCACAGAAACATAACTAAATTTGAACAACAGTTGAATGAAAAATCTAAAAAAAGCAGCAGCATTTTGTCATTTATGGTGTCAAGACAGAAAGAGCAGCTCAGCCCTAAAGTTGTGTTGTTTGCATAACTAAAGAAGAGCAGCAGCCTGACGGCAAAAGTGAAATCCAACATCTGCGATACAACACTTCCAAACCATTAGAGATAATATAACATAATATAATTTGTATTAAAAAGAAAAGAAGTCAAAACAATAACCAAACCAAAAACAGAAGAAAGAAATTACTTGCAAATAAATAAAATTTGTTGGTTGGATTAATGCTTGATTATTTCGCCATCAATTTCGATGCGAGAGATTTTGGACCAATCAGAATCAGAATCAGAATGAGGTTGTGTCCCCTCTTTCTCCTTGTTGTTATGCTCTACCAAAATTGGGCATCAGAGTATTTGCAATCCTACTTTTAAAGTGATATTGTTTTAGAGTAGAAGTTATGGTAATGTCTTCAACTTTGGGAAATCCAAAAAAATTAAAGAGCAAAGAGATGGCATAGTAATAACATTTGTCTTCATCACTTCATAATCACCCCACTCTTCCAAATTATAGAAATTAAGGAATTCAAGTATTCTCAATTTGGGAAACAAGGGAATGGATGAAGTCTAAAGATTGTCTATTTATTCTTCTTATATTCCCAAAAACTCAACATCTACCCTTTTCATATTAGTAAAGGATTCTAATTAAATAGATTCCAAGCATGGCAACTTCCCCATATTAGGAGGGTTATCGGTGGAGTACTTATGCAAGAGGGGCATCTAATGGCCTTTGAAAGTAGGAAGCTCAATGACACCAAAGGGAGGTACACGGTGTAAGAAAAGGAGATGACCACGCGTGGTTCATTGCTTGTGTACATGGAGGCACTACTTGCTTGGGAGTAAGTTTATTGTCAAAATCGACAACGTTGCCACTAACTACCTTCAAATGCAAAAGAAGCTTTTGCCAGAGCAAGCTAGGTGGCAAGATTTCCTTGCAGAGTTTGACTATATCATGGAGTACAAACTGGGCAAAGAAAACCTTATTGCTGATGCACTTAGTAGAAATGGAGAGCTTATCGATATAAGTCACCTAATGTGCAACTTGGTGTAACACATCAAGGAAGGGCTAAAGCATGATTCCATAGCTAAGAACTTCATGGCTCTTGTTCAAGAAGGCAAGACTTGAAGATTTTGGCTTGAAGGGGACTTGCTTTACATAAAAAGAAGGAAACTATGTGTACCGCTCTATGATAACCTTAGGAAGGAGATTATTAAGGAGTGCCATAATAACAAGTGGGTGGGTCATCTGGGCATACAACGCACTACAACACTTGTGGAGAATGCCTACTATTGGCCTCATATGAGGGAGGATGTGGAGGCCTACGTGAGAACTTGTCTTGTGTGCTAACAAGACAAGATGGAGCAATAAGCCCTAAATGGTCTACTAAAGCCACTTTCCATTCCTAAGAGACCATCAGATAATGTTTCCATAGATTTTATAATGGGGCTTCCTTTGTTCGAAGGGTGTGCATGGATCTTTATGGTGGTGGATCGATTTTCTAAGTATGGCATTTTTATTCCCCTTTCAAAGTCTATCATCATCGAAGAAGCCACCCATCTTTTCATAAAGCATGCAGTGAAGTATTGGAGTGTACCAAAATCGATAGTGAGTGATAGAGATGCTCACTTTACGAGTCATTTTTGGATGGAGTTATTCAAGCTATTGGGCTTCGACCTCAAGTTCTCTATGAGCTTACACTCCCAAACTGATGGGCAAATCAAGAGGATTAATGCTCTCTTGGAGCTATACTTGAGGCACTACATGAGTGCCAACCAACAAAATTGGGCTAAGCTACTTGATGTTGCCTAATTCTCATATAATTTACAATGGAGTAAGTCGACGAGCAAGAGTCCTTTTAAGATTGTCATGGGCCAACAACCTTACACTCTAGGCTCTCTTGCTATGGACTAGTTAAGTCAAAGTCCACCCACCTTCAAGCTTATGAAAGAATGGAGGGAGCAAATCGATGTTGCTTGAGCATACTTGGAAAAGGCGTCCAAGAGGATTAAGAAGTAGGCAGATAAGAAGAAGAGGCATATGGAATTCAAGGAAGGCAACAAAGTGCTTGTCAAACTATACTTGCATGGTAAAGCCGATGGACTTTATTAGGGCCTTAAAAGAAGGTATAATGGACCTTTTTCTATCGTCAAGCATATGGGGAAGGTAGCATACAAGGTAAAGCTTCCAAAAGGCATCAAGATCCATCCCATTTTTCATGTGAGCATGCTAAAGCCTTATAGGGAGGATCTTAATGATCCAAGTCGAGGGAAATCGAAAAGAGCTCCATTGAATGTGAGAGCTCAATATAAAAAAGAGGTGGAGTACATTATCTCCCATCGTATGGTGCCATAATCAGACCAACCTCCAACGATCAAATTTCTTGTCAAATGGAAGGGACTTCTTAAGAGTGAAGAAAGTTAGGAGCCTATTTGTGACTTATAGTAATTCAAAAAGCAAATCAAGAATTACAAGGAGAAAGTAACAGTGGTGTTGCCCGATTAGGCGGGGGAGAATGTCACACCGTGGTGCTCAAGCACAAAATTCTTGCCAAGAGCGCTAGAGTTGTGTAGAATTCTTTAGAACACTCTTGAACATTACAAAAATCTCTTATTTATACTAGACATATTTAGTAGTATATAGACTAGTCTAGAATCTTCCACACATGTATGTATGTAAGTAGCATTCTAGAACAATCCCTTAAAGAGGTGGGAATAATAGCCACCCATGCATATAAATACCCTCTCATTTCTCATTTGTACATGGTTGAGAACATAGTAATACAAGCATATATTTTTAAGCTCTTGTGCTCTCTTTGTGCCTTTTACATAAGCATACTTATGTTGACGTAATTCTTGCCATCTTGCTAAGTTTGGCATTCGTTAAAAGGCTTACTAGCATCCTTAATGTTGGGTGAATCAAGTGTGCTAGGCCTCACATGGGCTAAGTTTATGATTATAACAAAATTCACGTGACAGTAATGTCATACCATGGAGCTCAAGTCCAAAATTTTTATCGAGAGCACTAAAGTTGTGTAGAATTCTCTATAACACTCTTGAACATTATGGAAATCTCTTATGTATGCTAGACATATCTAGTAGTATGTAGACTAGTCCAGAATCTTATACACATGTATGTATATAAGTAGCATTTTAGAACATTCTCTTAAGGAGGTGGGAATAGTAGCCACCCATGCCTATAAAGACCCCTTATTTCTCATTTGTATATAGTTGTGAACATAGTAATACAAGCACACATTTTCAAGCCCTTGTGCTCTCTTTATGCCTTTTACTTAAGCAAACTTACGTTGGCATAATTATTGCCATTTTGTTGAGTTTGACATTCGTTAGAAGGCTTACTAGCATCGTTGACGTTGGGTGAATCAAGTGTGCTAGGTTTCATATGGGCTAAGTTTGCAAGTATAACAAAACTCATGTGACAGTTAGTATTAGAGTAGGATGTGTGCTAGCTTTGTGTTTGCCGAGACCTTTTACCACACTGGTAGGTCGATGTGGATGAGCAAGGATGCTCACACCTTTATGTGGGCAGGGGTGTTCGCAAGTGGGTCCTTTATAAAGAGATTGAGATGAGGACAAGTAGGCAAGAAGCCGCAGTGAAAGTTTGCCAAGTACTCGTATCCGCTTTGGCACACCCTAAATAACAAGGGCTGTTGCAAGTGGATCGTAGCCTCAATGCACGAGGGCAAGTAGGTAGGGAATTTCGCATAAATTCTGGCCAATTAAGGAGAAAGGGAAGGAGTCTTGCTCGACATGCACAAGGACGTGCATGAATTGAGTGGGGGAGAATGTCACAGACCATTAGTCGTGACATGCAGGACTACGTGAGATCCTTGCTAGTTGAGCTTAACGTGGGGCGTGGGGCAACGTAAGGTGGTGAGTACGTGCCATAGGTCATCGTCTATCCCGTGGATGGGCGTGCCACCTAGGCACCATACTGGTCAAGAGCTGTGCCTGCTCCCCTGATGAGCCCATGGGAGGGAAAAACTAATGAGCATCAGAGATGGATTAAGGCTTACCCTTAGGTATATGGGAGGCTTAGGGTACTGCATGGGGATTATCCTTACATTTAAACTCTAACCCTGTGACACATTCCTCTTTTGATGGCAACATTCTTAGCTCCACTCAAACCCTAAAAAAATTAGTATTCAAATATCTTCAATCACTTTTAGTACATTCACTTAAGTTCACTCATTGCTTTTATTGTCCTTCAATCTCAACTATTTTCTTGTTGAAAAGTTATGACTTTTGTTATGTTTGTTGAGAATCAAACAACGTCTTTACTCCTTAAATTTATTGAGAAAGAAAAAGTTAGGGTTTTCAGATAGATGTAGGGTTAAGGTCAATGGTGAACTATGTATGTGGGATCGATTATAGTAGAAATTGGAAAGTTTGCTCCCTCTTTTATCTAGATCTAGAGAAAAAAGTAAAAGGTTAGTAGGTTCTTTATTTTGTTAATAAAGAATTGTGGTCCCATTATGCTATGCTTATGATATTGCAATAATGCATTGTGGTCCTGCATGATTTGTTATTTGTGTAAGAGGAATAAAATATTATCTGTTTAGAGTTTTTTCTATGTTGTGTTGGTTTAGTAATCAACAAAGAAATTGTTTATTAACGTGCATGTCTTGATTTTGAATATTTATTACTTTATTTGTTCAATATGGAAGTTAAAATAGTAGATTTATTTATGCCTAGTATGTTGTTTGCAGGAAGAAATGTCAACAATATATATGCCATTATTGATACATCGTGGGGGTAGACTTGTCAATCAAAAAGGAATTCGATATGTAGGTGGGAAAGTGAACATAATTGAAGAAACCCTAGATGTAGATTTATTATCATATCCAACTATAATGTCATATATAAAGGAGGATGTTGGATATAATAAAATAGTTGCACTGTACCATAAAGCCAAAGAAGGTGGTGGGTTTAAAGTTGTTAATTTTGATGCTGCTGTAATAGACATATGTAGGAGAGTGAAAATAGGAACATATTAGAGTTTTACATTGCTCATATAGGTGATAAAGATAAGAATCATAAAGATTGTTTAAAAGGTAATCAACCCTTTAAACAAGTAACCAAAGAAGCATTACATGACATACCTTTACAATCTTTGGAATAGGAGATTAATGAAGTTAATGAGGCAAGTGAGATGAGGGAAATGAAATGCCTTGTATCATATTTGATAACTTATACATTGATGTTCGACTATTAATTGATGAAGAGGATAATGAGCTTCAAGAGTCTCGGAAGAAAGTGAGGGAATTTCACATGAAAACTAAAATAACAAATGCAGATAATGTACCAAACAATGGTAAGGGAAACTGAGCAGTGTGATACTATTGGAGGAGTGGAAAATAATGAAACTGAAAATATATAGATAGAAGATGACGTAATAGTTATACAAGAAAAACAAAGGGATGATGACTCCATAAGTTTTGTTTACTACGATAGTTAAGATATTAGAAGTTATTATAATGACAAAAATGATAAAGCATAAAAAAGAACTCGTTTAAATATTAGGTTTGATGAGGATGCCTTAATATATGTATTTTGCCTAGGTATGATTTTCAAATTTATGCACTAAGTTATAGATGACATTGCCAAGTATGCAATCCTTAAGGGGTTAAGGGTTCACTTGGTAAACAATGACAAGGTCAAAGTGAGAGTAAGGTGTAAAAAATGTAGGACTGAGCATAGGCGGGTCATTTTGGTTTAGGTTTCAGATATCCATTCTGATCAGGTTAAAGAAAAATGAAATTAGAGGCCAAACTTAGCCTATTTGAGGCTTAACCGAGCCTATTTAAGGCTTGAGACTGAGGAGTCAGTTAACTTATTAGATTGGGTTGGGCAATTTGGATGTATTGGTTGGATCAAATTTTGATGGCCTATTAAAATTGAGCCTAGAAATAATAAACATTTAACTATATTAAGCCTATTAATGCGATTGGCCCAACTTTACATATTTTTAGTTTCTAAAGTCCAAAACATATAAACCCTAAGGCAACAAAATAAATAGCCCAAAGGCCCCAAACTATACCTAATAGACCTATAATTAAAGCCCTATAAATTTACATATAAAATTAAAGCCCTAATTTTATAAATTAATATATAAAATTAAAGCCCTAATTCTATAAATTAACATATAAAATTAAAGCACTAATTCTATATTAATTATAAGCAACAAAATTATTGTATATTAATTACAAGCAACAAAAAATAAACTTTGCATAAAGCTAAGGACTCCATCCAAAATAATAGGAATCTTACTTTCCTGCAAAATAATTGGACAAAACAAACATAAATTGCAAAGTATTAAATGAAAGAAATGAATGTTAAAAGAAATATTAATGAGATGAGTCTTAGGGCAATTAGTTTAAATCAAAAGCCTATTGGTAAAGCTACTCTGGGCAACAACAAAAAAATGCCACCTAAGGAAAATTTGATACTATACATTTGAATCATAAAGTAAATGAGGTGGAAGCCTTATCATTGACTCATCTTATTTGAAACATAAAAAGAAACACAGGAATGCATAAATGATGTAAACATAAACACTATAAATCCGGTTGTAAGCCTATAATGAACCAATATGAAGAAGTCTTTAGCAATAAGTCCTTCAATCAGTAGTAAACATGAACCTTAAGTCCTTAACAAGATTTAAATAAGTCAGTACCACTACTAGCAATTGCATTGAAAAGAAGAAGTAACAGGCATTAGTATAATAAATCAAAATAAGCAATAATTTGATAATATGGGGGGAGGCTCAGACTCAGTATGTAAAACAAGTTATGAATAGAAAATGTAGCCACATTTCTAGTAATATCAACAAATTAAGCACATCATTCACTTATTGGACTTAGTTTAAATTAAGTGGAAGAATTCATTATAGCCTCACATATGCAAAAAAAAAAAATGCAACATCAACACTGAATAGAATCAAATAAGTAGTGGAGGTCACATCTGAATGCAAAAAATGCAACATCAACACTAAAGCAGAATCAAAGTAGTAGTGAAGGTCACATTTTAATGCAAAATAATACAATAACAACATTGTATCTAATTAAAAAATGTAGTGAAGATCACATTTAATTGCACCCCCCCATAAGCAAACATCAGCAATAGCACAAATAAAATCAACAATATAAAAGGTAACTAAGGTCAGTAAATTTACTCAAAAAAATTTGTTGGAAAAAATTGTTATATGACTTAAGAGGAGGCATGGTCAGCACTCAACAAGGGCATGTTTGGCCCTATTCCAATTGATGGAAAATATGCACAAGTAAAATAACAAACTTAATAAAGATTAAATAAAAAAACATGTATTTATTGAGGCATATAAAATTAATACTTACCTTTCTTAAAGTTTTCTAAATCTTCAGGTGCCTCTTCAATAGACACAGGCTGATTGCCTTTTCTTATCTAATTTGAATTACATATAAGAGCTTCCACTATCTTTGGAGTGAAAGAGCTCCTAAAGACATCAAGGACTCTCCCACTTATACTAAAAGCACTCGTTGAAGCAACTATAGAGTTAAGAATAGCTAACACATCTCAAGTAAGTTTAGAGAGGAAGAGGAATCTTTCTGAATTTAACTCCCACCACCTCAATACATCAAAGGGACCTGAATCTTCAATAACTACTTCATTAAGGTATAAGTCAAGCTCACTTTTCTTACTTCCATCTCTTAAACCCTCCTCCAATTTTTGTTTCTTAAAACGGGCCTTCAAAACATATATATTTTTCCCACAAATAAAATTAGAGGCACCTGATTCAGATTGGCCAAGAGGTTTAGTAAAGGAAATCTGAGAAACAAAATTAGTTGAGGGTTTGTACAAGCCAACATAATCTTCAAACAACTCATAAAGAGAATATTTGACATTATTGAATATGCTTCCACCAAGTATTTCTCTATAAATAGTGTTTCAGGAGAAATTCATGTATTTAATTTTGACCCTAGGATCCAAAATGTTGGCAATGAATGGTTCATTTTTTTAGGGTCACCTAAATATTTGTAAAACTTAGTTTTCATGCTATTTCCCATAAGCCTCATTAATAAATTATCATATTTTTGCCACTCATTTAGAATGCAAAACAAGTTAGAAATTTCAATAAAAAATAGATTAGCAGTAATGTATTGAGAACCAAAAATTCTTAATGTTAACTCATATAAATGATGCAGAAATGTCACATATTGCGTAATATAGACTACCAATCCAAATCAGTTGGTATATTATCACCTAAATCTGACATAAAATTGCTTTCATGTTCCTTAAAACATTTAAAGGCTTTTTCATAAGAAGAAGCAGTCTTTAACATCAAACAAGTTAAGTTCCACCTAGTGGGAACATCAAGGGACAAGCTTGATTTACATTGACCCTAACTAAATCACTATACTCCTTAAATTACCTCAATATAAATGGTAAGTTCTTAACTTACCTAACAACATCACTGAATCTTTTAATATAAATGTTTGCATCTTTCATCCCCTTATTCACTATAAGATTCAAGATACGTGCAATGTCATGCATGTGTGCATAGTGAGCTCTAATTGTGCTCACCCCCTAATTTATCATTTTTTTTGAAATATGACAAAGTTGTGTCATTAGAGGAGGCATTGTCAATTATGGCAGTGAATATATTCCTCAAACCCTATTCTAGCAAGCAGTTCTCTAATGTTTTGGCTATATGTTCCCCTCTATGTGAAGAAACATGTACAAAAGAAATGAATTTTTTATTAAGCCTCCACTCATCATCAATGAAACGTGCTATAATGCACATATAATTGAATCTTTGGATAAATGTCTAGGAATCAGTGGTCAAGCAAACCCTATTAAAATGGGATCTAAAATAATTTTTTAGTTTAAATCTCTCTTCTACATAGGAATTAAAGCAATCCCTACTCACTGTCCATCTAGAGGGAATCTTAAACCTAGGGCATTCAGTAGCTAAAAATTGCGTAAAACCCTCCCTTTCAACAAATTTAAAGGGTAACTCATCAATTATAATCATTTTAGCAAGGGTAGTCTTGATTTGATCTTGGTTAAATTTCCAAGTCCTAAATAAACCCACATTTTCAGAAACTTCCACATCAAGTTGAATGTTAAAAATGCTTGTCTTGTGTCTTTGCAATTTGGATTTTTTTTTGTTTTTTGCAAGCAAGCATGTGATTTCTAAGTGAAGATGTGCCATGTATTTTTAAATGAAAAAAAATAATTTTAGCATAATATATACACTTACCTTTTTGTGTTATGTCTTTCTCATCTTTTAGCTTTTCTAAGTGCTCCCAGGCCTTAGATATAGATTTAACCTCTTTCCTTTTATTCTCAGCAACAACATTCTACTTATTAGAAGTAGAGTCAATATGTTGTGCTTCCACCTCAATCCAAGATTTAGAATCAGGGACAGGGATACCACTAGTAGCAGTATTACTACCACTAGGGGGTGTTAAATTATCCATCCTACATGCATAGACAGCAAAATAAAAGAGTTATAAACATTTTATGAAATAAAAAAAATGTCAATCAACCAGAATAGAAACACAGAATATCACCAGAATAGCAATACAAAATATTACTAGAATAGATTATAATGCAACAATTAATATTATTAGAATGTAACAAATAATAACATCATATTACAACACATAGTAGCATTAAAATGCAATGCATAAAGCATATGAATAACAATTCACAGTTATTCTATCAACTAGAATAGGAAAGAGAAAAATAAATTTAAATTTCTAAAAATATTTCTAAATACTTACTTTTTGATATCAATCAACAAATTCAAAGAAAATTTTTATACTTTAAATAAGATCAACTAAATCAAACATTTATGCATTTTTTTCTCAAGCATTATGATTATAAACCAAAATTTTTAAAAATTAATATAAACCAAAATTTTACAAAATAAGAATAACTAAATCAAACAGTCATGATTAAATACATGAAAAATAAGATTTTATTTTCTTAAAATAAATTAAACTTTCAAAAAAATTTTAACTAATGCAACTCAACACTTAACAGAATCAAAATAAAATTTTAAAAAATTGAAAATAATTTTAAATAAAAACAAAACATCACCTTTTAAAAAATAGAATCAAAAGAACTAAAAGCTTACCTTAATTTTTTTGCAACACCATTTTAGTTACAAAAAGGATTTTGATCTAGATAGATCAACATAGATTGAGACTATATCGAAAGCTTCCACCTTTTTGATTGCAAGGAACTTCGACCACATTAACTTTTTTCTCAAAATAAAAACCAAATATCAAATTAGATAAATTAATTCAAGTTTACATAAATAGAAAAATATTCAAAATTGAAACTATATTGAATATCTCACCTTATATTCTGAAAGATTTTAAACTTCTTTTAACATGCATGCTTAAAAATGAACAAATAAAATCCTGTATGCTATAAATCTACAATCAAATTGATTATGTAGTAACAAACACAAACATATAATGAATGGATTTAAGAAAAAGGCATCATTGTCCAGAGAGGCTCAGTGCGAAAGAGAATATGAAATTAAAGGGTGAAGAAGATGAGAGTTAGGTTAAAAGAGATTAAGAGACTAGGGTTTGAAGGAGAGGGGTCAAGAGAAAATAGAGAGCAGCAATTAGGGTAAGTGACTGAGGAGTGAATGAGAGAATGAGCAGTTTAGGTTTTAGGTTTAGTAATAACATATATATATATATATATATATATATATATATATATATATATATATATGTAGGTTTTTGGATAGTTTGGGTAGTTTAAAATCCATACTGAACTGCCCCCGTGACTTGCCCTCTCCCTCCCCATTTCTCTTGACTCGCCTACCCCACTCTTATTAAACCAAGCCGGCCTAAGAATTCATATCAGATTGGGTAAAAAATTATGGGCCAGCTCAGTTTTGTTAAGTCCTAAAAGAAGGTTATCCATGGGTACTGTTAATAAGTAAATAGCAAAATAATAAGACTTGGAAAGTGAAAACATACCTTCTAAAGCACCAATGCAGCGTGAAGAACAAGATTATAATGGAAAGCAGTAAGTACCTTACAAAATTCTACAAGCATGGATTAATTAATCTACCTTATATGAAGTTAAAAGATTTTAATAAAATGATAGGTTGATTTAATATCAAGAATAAGATTCTCAGAGATTTGATGGGAAGCTATAAAGAAGAGTATGCATCACTTAATAACTATGTGAAGGAGATTAAAAGTAGTAATCCTAGTTCAACTTATCTTGTGAAAGCACACAAAGAATATTTTTGAAGATTTTATATTTTTTTGAAGCATGCAAGAAGGGGTGGAAAGAAGGTTATAGGCTAATTATTGACCTTGATGGCTGCTTTCTTAAAGGAGTATGCAAAGGTCAACTCCTATGTGCAATAGGGAGGGATGAAAACAATAAAATGTTCCCCATTGTATAGAGTGTAATTTCCATTGAGAACAAGACAAATTGCGAATGGTTCCTAAAGTGCCTAAAATATGACTTGGATCTTGGTGATGGAGAAAATTACACAATCATATCAGATATGCAAAAGGTAATTTTCAATTTATCATTTTAGTCTTTTATTGTATATTATGATGTGTATATATGCCATTAAACATTTTTTTATTTTGATTTGTTATGTTCAAGGTTTGGCTAGTGCAATCAAGGATAATTTGCCAATAGTTGAGCATAGGATGTGTGCACGACATATATATGTAACATGGTAAAAAAATGGAAAGGGGAGGAGAGGAAGATAGCCTTTTAGGCGTGTGCCAAGTCTACATATGTTTAATATTTAAGAGCTAAGTTAGAAGAGTTGAATTCTCTTGGTGATGGGATTGTTAAAGATATGCTTGAGTACCCTATGGAGTGTTAGACTAAGGCATACTTTTAAACAAAGCCAAAATGTGACGTAGTTAACAACAACCTTGCTAAGACATTTAATGGATGGATTCTTGATCCAGGATGCAAACCCATTATTTCAATGTTAGAAGATATTTGCATCCATTGCATGGAGAGAATACTAAAAAAAGGGAAGGTTTATAAGAATTGGATTTGTAATGTGTCCCCAACGACAATAGAGAACCTAGATAATGAAAAATCACACATGTTGCAAATATTTTGGAATGGTGATAATGGATATGAGGTGACATTTGTGTATGATCCTAAGGACAAACATACAGTGAACCTATCACTTGGTAGTTATATGTGTAGAGAGTAGGACTTAACTGACATTCCTTGCCAGCATGCCATCTGTGTAATTTATAGTGTAAATGAACAACCTAAAAAGTATGTCTCATACTGGCATAAATAAGAAATTTCTTTAAAAGATACCAATATTTTCTATAACCAGTTAAGGGACTAAAACCTATGGAATGACATTGGTAAAGGAGTGATATGACTACCACTTATTAGGAAAATGCATGGTAGGCCAAAGTTAGTAAGGAGAAAAGAAAATATGAGCAGCCAAAGGTTGGAAAATTGTCGAGGAGAGGAAGATTGATGACTTATAAGATATGTAATCCCAAAGGGCATAATAAAAGAGGTTGCCCACATAGAATAACCAAAACAAAATGATTCTAATAAGTTATATTTAGTTTGACTATCTAAGTACAATATTATTATTGACTTAACTACTTTGTTAACTGATTAGTCTTTTTCAAGCAAACCAAATGATGATTCATAAAAAAGACAAAGAACAGCAAAACAACCTGAGGGAACCACAAGAAAAACAAGTGCAATAGAAGAGCTACATAATAAATTTATTAAGAAATCTAAGTCCAAAAGACTAAATCTAACATGCAAGGAAACCATACACTATTCATAAATGAAATGAGTACTAATAAAGGGGAATTTAGAAGGCGCCAAGAAGCAAGTGCTAGAGAATTTTAGAAGCATAAAGAAGAAAGTGCAAGGGTGCTTAGGAAGCATGCTAAAAAAAGTAGAGTTAAGTTTGCAGAATTTGTCAAAATAAGGAAACCTTAAGTGCCAAATGTCACATGCTTAGCCTTAAAGTTTGTTAAAATGTGCAACACTTAGTCTACAGTGGGGGTGAAGCAGAACTAAGTAAGCCTAAGAGTTGGAACACAGCAAAATATAAGTTATAGTAAGTAGGCAACAAGAGGTTTGGGACATAAATTGGGTAGTAATTGAATGAGAGTAAATGTGAGGCTTTATTAGATTTTGTCACGACCCAAAACAGGGGCCATGACCGGCGCTAGGGAACGGGAATTCTTTCGAATCCGGAACCCGTAGCAAGCCTAAAAAAAATAATAATAATAAATCATGCAATAATAACCATACTCATATAATATGCAGTGGAAATAAAAATCATAATATCATAATAGTATCCATATCAACTGGATTCAAATCGAAATCTCATCTCATCATATATATAATCTTTTTAATACAAATCCAGTTTCAATATAATACATC